>BSYR01000037.1:14800000-17200000 GCA_030270665.1 Hibiscus trionum
GAGTTGGACCTTGCTCAACTCGACTTGTTAAGATCTCGAGTCGAACTTTAAGTTAACTCAAGTCGAGCGTTGACTGAATTTTGATAGAGTCAAATTTGAATTGCTCATGAGCTGCTTAACTCAATTAACATCCCTAGTTCCAACCAGCTTGTTGAACAACCTAAGATGAATGATGATTTGCTGTTTTGTTGGAAACCTCTTTAAGATATGATAGTGCAAAAGTGTTTGTTTGAAGATTGTCCCTTAACGGCAATTTCAAGTTTGAAAGAGAGTGTGAAGAAAGGCATTTCAATTTTGGTTGCCAAATTTACATATAATAAAATTACTTTTATGAGATTTAAATTCTAGATTTCGAAATTAAAATATTTGAGTTATATATACATATCGAAATGTAAAGAATGTTTTTTTAATTATTATTCGAAATCATATGTTTTTCCTTTTTTATTGTCGCTGAGATAAGATCATAAGATTGACTACTAATTTACATCTAATAAGTTCTATAAGACTTGAACTCAAAATTTTAGAATTAAAATATTGGAGAATTACTAATTGAACTTAATACAAGTTTACCTTGGCCTTTATTTTATGGGAAAATATATTATGTGCCGGCGGTAAAAATGAAAAATTTTCATAAAAGTTTTAGTTTTAAGGTTTAAGGATTTAGTTTAGAGTTTAGGGGTTTAAGTGTAGACATTTCGAATTTAGAGTTTGTAGTTCAAATTTAGGGTTAATGGTTAAAATGTTTAATATTTTAGTACAACAATTGTCACCTTCACTTAGGGCTTTAAATGAGACGAAATAGATCGCGAGCTACTCGAGTCGGACTCGGTCAAAGCTCGTTCAACACTTGACTCGATTGAACTCGATTCAAGCTCAAATTCGGCTCAAGTTCTTAACGAGCCGAGTTGAGCTCAAATTTTCTAAGCTCGTTAAAAACTACTCAAGCTCGAACTCGGCTCGAATTCTTAACGAGCTGAATCAAGCTCGACTGTACTCTTTTACACCCCTACTCTCACTAGGTTTGAGCTAAGTTATACGATCCGTCTTATACAAATCCGTGAATATCCGAATTTATTTCTTCCTCGAAGATTATTTTCAAACGCAGTCTGTACCTTAATTTAGGTAAATATATATAAATTTATTTTTAAAAATAAAGAGTCCGAATAATACAAATATTATCAGTTTGTTGACAGTGCAAGACTTGATTTATCGTGATTAGTGGTAGGATTGGGGGTTGGGCAGTTGGCACAATCAAATAATTTTGAAAGTGATTGTATATATTTGTTACTGCTCACTCACATATATCTCTTTAGAGGATAATATAGTATTGTCTTAAAGAAAATGTTAAAACAAGTAAAAATTTTAAAGATTGAGTTTGGTGGTTGCATATAAGAACCAACAAAATTCTTATCATTAAAGTTTATTTTATTTTTAATAGAATATATTAAAATAAAATTAATTACATTCTTAAAAAGTTTTACTTTATTAATTTAGGGTGTTTAATGTAACTAATACTCACCTAAAAGAATTTAGGATTTAAGGTTTATAATTTATGATTTAAGTGGTTATAGGGGTTATGTTTTAGTGTTTAGTGTTTATGATTTTTGTGGTTTAGGGGTTTAGGTTTTTAAGGTTTAATGTTTAAGTTTTTAGGGTTTTTAGTTTATGGCCTACGTTTAAAGTTTATGTTTAGGGTATAATGTTTTATGATTTAAGGTTTAAGGTGTAGGGTTTATGATTTAGGATTTATGTGGTTGTAGTGTGTGGTTTAGGGTTTATGATTTAGGATTAATGGAATAATATTTTTTTGTTGAGTATTAATTATATCTACAATTATTTTTATCTTAGTAGATTTCATTAAAAAAGAAAATAAGCATTAATTATAGGAATCTAGTAGGACTATCGGTTAGGTGAGTATTTTTTGAAAGTTGTGGATTCATATATATTTATCTATGTTGGAATCGTGAAAAACAAGGGAAATGAAAAAAAATAAGGGTCTTGTTTGACAATAAGCGGATAGTTGATAACGAATTACATTAGTTGATAATTGATTGCATTAACATATTGTATAAAAGTGTTGGCAAAATTAGCCAATAGATGTTTGCTTATTTAAACAAGTAAAATGACATATAAGGTGTTTGAATAGTTTATTAGTTATCAATATCTGATATCTATAAATATATTTGAGGAATATTTGAAGGATGTATATATTAATTACTTATTTATGAAATTATATTTTAATATAATATTTATGAAATTATATTTTTAATATAATGTCATTAATTATTAATTTTAGATATATATTAATTTTTTTATTTATATATTTTTTTGTTGAGTAAATCAAACGATTGCAAATGGCCAGGAAGGGGTGGATTGACGATTAAAACTTTAAGGGGAGAAATTGGATGAATGGAAAATTTGACACAAGGCAATTTATAGTGGTTCAAGTTCCTAAATGAACTCTACCCCCACTACCTTAGCTCCCACTAAGGATTTTCAACCAATCCACTAATTGATTCTTCCCCTTTTTGGATGAGAATGAAACCTTACAAGACTGATAAAGCTTTCTACCCAAAGCTTAATCCAACACACTCTTTACAAAGAAAGAATTTGGTAAACCTTACAAATACCTCTCAAAGGTTAATGTTTACCCAAATACAATCAATCACACCCCAAACTCTCAATAAAAATTACAATGGAAAAACTCAATAGAGTTGGGTACAAGATTTGACTCTAAATGATTAAGGTTTGGATTTGAATGCTTTGATGTTGCTTGAAGGCTTAATAGTTGTTGTTGTAGCTTTAGAGACTTGTTTTTATACATTCTCATTGATTTCTAGCCGTTTGAGTGGTTGAGATCATCAATAGAGTTGTTGAGGCTATCTCTTCCCTCCATAAATGCAGTTCTATAACTACCCGTATCGGAACACAAGAACCCTGTATCAAAACGGACACTCAAAAAAGAAAGAGCCGTTATGTGTAAAAAGGGCCCGTATCAAAATAGTTTATAGGCCGTATCTAAACATTAAGGGCAAAAAGAGGGCGGTATCGAAACAAATAAGGGTTGTATCGAAACGTTTTGAAACTGTAATCTGGTGCTTTGAAACATCTTAGGGGTGTATCGAAACACTTAACAAAATCTTTAAAAATCAGTTTCTGACAAGTAACAACTAGTTCATTTAATGCCCAATTTTAAAATTACTTAACCCTTGTATCGAAACAGGTGTGAGTCGTTTCGAAACGATGCTTAAAAATCAAAAGCCCAGATGAAGGTCGTATCGAAACGGTTGTGAGTCGTTTCGAAACAGATGTCTCCAGTGGCAAAACGTATTGAAATACTTTGAGGGTATTTCGAAAAGCCTGAGCGATTTTGTATATTTTGGCCTTGAAACACTTAGAAAAATTTATGGGGTTTAAGTGTTGACTTGAAAACATTTTAAGTATAAATTGTACTTGTCAAAATCGAGTATTTTGATTACTTACAAATTTATTTACTTTACAAATTAATCCTTGAATTACTTGTTATATCAAAATCAAATATTAGTTTTACAATCTTCCCCTTTTTGATATAACAAAACCAAAGTAAATTTTTAAGTAAACTCCCCCTAAATTTAAGCTAGGTTTTGAAAAAGATTTTAAAAATTTAGCTTAACCATTCTCCCATTTTTGTTAGATCAAAATCAATGAAAAAATATAGCAATATAGCACAAATCAAACCACAATTAGAGCAACATAATTTCATTAAGCATTAAAACCAAAGCAAATTAAGTTCATAAATTCAAAACATAATATCCAAACCATAACATCCAAACATAAATCAAAGCATAGGTCTTAAAATAAAAACATAAATTGGTGCATAAAAATAGGGAAATCTTAAGCTAGATGAGATGCAATGGAATGCAACGATCTAAGGCTCATCATCCTCGTCATCTTCATCATTGGCATTGCTCCTACAAAATTGTCTCCATTCGCTATAGAAACCAATAAAGGACATGTCCATAGAGGTTTGTTGAGTTTCAACTGAGGTGAGGTGAGTCTCAACAGTTTGGATACGCCACTTAATGGTAGTGAGGTGAGTATCAATAGTAGCAAAGCTGAAGTCCATGTGAGTGCGCATGTCGTTAAATTGCTCGGTAATGAAGGTTATGCGAGCTTCGTTGTTTTGTGGAGCAACTTGAGGTGGAGGTTCGGGGGCAGCAACGTGTGGAGGATTCTCAACACAAGTCCACTCTCCATCAATATAATGAAATTTGCTCCGAAGAAGTGTGCGCTCATCGATGGGATCTTTGAGTGATTCCGGATAATCAAGAGAGCAATCAATTCCCAACTTAGAAAACAAGTAGCTTAAAGTTGTGCCATAGGTGAACATGATTTGACATAGATTCGGACGATGTCCCTTATGAAAGCACCGAATCCAAAAATCATCCACTTGCCTAATGTGAGAAAAACTTGCCTCTAGAAGGGCTAAACCACCACGATACCATGAGATGTAGGATGCGATCATGAGCATCAAGAACCGTGACGGAGACACCAAGGGTATGACCCAATGAGTTCTCATCCGAGATTCCCCCATCTTCAAACCCGAACACATTGCACAAAACTTCCGGATCAACCCTAAACTTCTTTCCCATGAGATAGGACTCAATAACAACCACTTGACCGATATTGGAGATGCAACGAGCATTGGCATAAAATAGAAGCACCATCTTACGATACAAGGTACCAGGTAAGCTAAAAAAAGTTATAAAATTCCAACGCATCAATAGATCAAGATAACGAAATTGAAAATGCTCGGAATCTAAAAAGGGAAGAGAAACGATATGCTCACGTTGAATAGCATGATCTTGGAATAGCTTAAAATTGGTGTAGGCATCTTTGTTGCGAAGAGACTTTTGGTAGAGCGAATTTAGATTTGAACGAGTAGAATCGTCATTAACTTCGGAGCTACCACCAGCCTCATTGGTTCTAACTCTCTTCCTAGAAGTCATATTTGAAATCTAGAATTAAATCAAGACAAAAATATATGTATGCGTAAATCAACCAAATTCAATCCAATATACAATCCTATAATCAAGGTATTAATAAAAACTATACAATATATATATATATATATAAAGAATTTTTGGTGAAAAGAATTTAAAACTTGAAGAAATATACTATATGTATATGTTTTATACAAAAAGAAATTGAAAACAACCTATAAATTTAAACGAAAATTAAAAATAAAAAGAAAAATATTTTATACCTTGATATGGGATAAGAATGAATGAAGGATGATTGATGCACCAAATTGCTTGCAAAGCTCTAGCCTTGATATGTAGATTGAAAACCCTAAAAATATTTTAGGTTTTGATGTGAAAAATCAAGTGATTTGAAGAGTTTTTATAGGGGTTTTGCGGCTAGGGTTTGATAGAAAAAGAGTTGGTGTTTTAATTAAAGTTTGATGCCTATTTAAAGCAGTCTGTGCGATCGTGTTTCGATACGCCACTTGGCGTATCGGAACACCCATTTCGAAACGCTATCGAGTTGTTTCGGTACCAGACTCATTTCGATACAGGGTAACCTTGTTTCAGAACAACACCACGAACCCGTATCGAAACACGAAGAGCTCGTTTCGATACGATTCACTACTGGAATCACCCTAAATTAAGCCCGTATCGAAACAGATTTAGTTGTTTCGATACACCCTTACCAGAAACTGCATTTTGGGCAGTTTCATGTTCAAAGAGCCAACTTAGATCGAACCTAAATGCATGTGAATGATATATGAGCAAGATTTTATGGCTAAAATTGATGCATACCCCCCAACAACATGCATAGAAGCAAAATGATGCAAATTAACATAAGCATGAATATCAACCAATTTCAAGCAAAATTTTGACCATTTGGGACCTAAAAGGGTCAAGAAAGGCTAGTTAAACCTAACTCTCTTCTAAGGGTCCAAAAACGATCTTTATCTAAAGGTTTGGTAAATATATCCGCTAATTGGTTCAAGGTGTCAACATATTCTAGAACAACATCATTTTTCAAAACATGGTCTCTAATAAAATGATGTCTAATTTCTATATGTTTTGTTCTAGATGTTGGATGTGATTCTTAGTGAGACAAATGGAACTAGTGTTGTCACACCTAAGGGGTATTGTTTCTACTTGAACACCATAATCTAAGAGTTATTGCTTCATCCAAAGGACTTGAGCACAACTCCCTAATGATATGTACTTCGCTTCGGTGGTAGATAATGCTACGCTATTTTGTTTCTTAGAGAACCAAGTACGAGCATACTACCTAAGAATTGATATGTTCCGGAGGTACATTTCCTATCTATCTTGCATTCCCCATAATCCGCATTCGAATAAGTATGAAGGCTAAAGGAAGAATCCTTAGGATACCAAAGACCTAAGTTAGGTGTGTCTCTAAGGTATCTAAAAATTCTTTTAATGACTACTAAGTGTGATTCTCTAGGACTAGCTTGAAACCTAACACACAAGAAAACACTAAACATAATATTTGATCTACTTGCGGTATGGTGAAGCAAAGAACCTATCATAGATCTATAAAGCTTAGAATCAACATTCATTAGTAGAACTAAAAAGGATATCATCAACATAAACTTGTACTACTAAGATGTCATTACTAGGGGTGCTAACGAGCCGAGCCGAGCCCGAGCCTGACCAGGCTCAGCTCGGCTCAGAAACTGTATTTTTAGGCTCGGCTCGGGCTCGAGGCTCGCTGAGCTCGAAATTTCAGGCTCGAGCTCGGCTCGGAAATTACACTATTAGGCTCGGCTCAGGCTCAAGCTCGCCAGGCTCGGCTCGGCTCGGCACGGCCCGTTATCAACTTTAAACAATTAAACATAATCCAGCTTGAAAATCAACTGAATACAAAGTCAAACTCAATAGAGTTTGTAAATGAAGGCAAATAAGCCCTCATTCTAAAAAAATATACTTAGCTGTGTGCACAAAAAGCCCACTTAAGCAAGATCTCAGCCATAAAAGCCAAGGTTAATGTGCTTATTTCCTCCAGCGCCTGAGCCCCTATTTATAGGTGGTTCTCCCTCATTGCTTTACATATCTCACAGATGTGGGATATTGAGAAGTAATGCATAACCTATCATTTATAGTTGTTTTCCTCATTTCTCCCTTAAGTTTTATGTAAGGATGGATAAATATCCATTTTATTCTTTTTTATATTTTAATTATATTAATTTAATCCTCATTTTCTCTTAATTTTGGAGTGCAAAGTTTATTTTTCATTGAATTTAGTTATTTAATTTTAATAATCTACTAATCTAAATGTTAAAAAACAATATAAAAATCATAAGAAGTGAATTTAAATAATTACAATTATAATTATTGATTAATACAATAAGTTATGCGAATTTTGAAAAAAAATCACGACCGCGACACCCGCAGTGACCACAATAGCATCCGTTATCTCCGCAAACGCGATAAATGCAACGCGATAAACGCAACGCGACCGAAAACGCGACCGCGGATTCTATTTAAATCCCTGATTTTGCTATAGGTTTTTTATATAAAATATTCATTAAAAATCACTTTCATAACCAACACTAAAACGAAATTCAATGACCGGAAAGGGGAAAAAAGTGTCAAAAATTAGATTAATCCAAATAATCAATAAATATTCTTATAATACAAACACGTAATTAAAGAAAATACAAAATCAAACAACAATCAACTAATGAAAGAAAATACAAACACATAATTTATTTTAGTGCATATGTAGATTCCGAGCCTGTTCACGAGCTTTTCGAGCCGAGCCTGGGTAAGCTCGGCTCGGCTTGTTAAGTTTTCGAGCCGAGCCCGAGCCCGAGTCGAGCTCACTCGAGCCGAGCTTTGATCGAGCTTTGACCGAGCCGAGCCCGAGTAGCTCGCGAGCCGGTCAGGCTCATTATCACCCCTAGTCATTACAATATCTTTTTATGAAAAGTGTAGTGTCCACCTTGCCTTTTTCAAAACCTTTTTCAATAAAAAAGTTTGAAAGCCTTTCATACCAAACTCTAGGAGCTTGTTTTAAACCATAAAGAGCTTTGGTTAATTTAAAAATATGATTTGGAAGTTTAGGATCCTCAAAACCCAGTGGTTGTTCAACATACACTTTTTCATTTATGAAACCATTTAGAAAAGCACTTTTTACATCCATTTGAAAAAGCTTGAAATCATTGTAACATGCAAATGCTAGAAGCATCCTAATAGCTTCCATTCTAGCTACGAGTGCATATGTTTCATCAAAATCAATTCCCTCTTCTTGAGTGTAACCTTGAGTAACAAGCCTAGCCTTGTTTCTCACTATGTTACCACTCTCATCTAATTTATTCCTAAAGACCCATTTAGTTCATATAGTATATTGATTACTAGGCCTTTCAATTAATGTCCATATTTTACTTCTCTCAAATTGATTAAGTTTTTCTTGCATGGCCAAAATCCAAAAATCATCTCTTAATGCTTCTTTGATATTTTTAGGCTCAATGCATGAAATAAATGCAACATGGTTCATTAGTTTGAGAGAGGATCTAGTAATTACCCCCTTGGATCGATCACCCAAGATTTCTCCAACTTTGACATAGTTGAACTCCCTTGGGTATGCCACATCATTTTCCTCAACAACCAAGTCCTTCAAGGCTTCAAGAGGTGGATCTTGTTCATCTTCTTCTTTGGTTGGAATCTCATCCACCTTTGATGTTTGTCCTCCATCAATGGCTTCAATGATCCCTACATTATCATCATCACAAGATTCCTTCCTCGAAAGGAGGTTATCATCGAAAACAACATGTATAGACTCTTTAACAACCAAAGTTCTTTTATTAAATACACGGTAGGCTTTAGAGCTTAGAGAATAACCTAAAAATATTGCCTCATCACTTTTAGCATCAAATTTACCTAAGTCGTCTTTTCTATTGTTTAAAACAAAACATTTACAACCAAAATGGTGGAAATAGCTAATGTTAGGTTTTTTGGATTTTAAAATCTCATAAGGTGTTTTCTTTAAAATGGGCCTAATCATTACTCTATTAATAATATACCAAGCCGTATTAGTGGCTTCCGCCCAAAAATACTTAGGTAAGTTGTTTTTACAAAGCATAATCCTAGTCATTTCTTCTAAAGTTCTATTTTTCCTCTCAACTACCCCATTTTGTTGAGGAGTGCGAGAAGCCAAAAAATTATGGCTAATACCATTTTCATTACAAAAATCTTCAAAACCCATATTTTGAAATTCAGTTCCATGATCACTTCTAATGTGTGAAATTTTATGATCAAGATCATTTTGGGTAATTTTTGTAAATATAATAAAATTTTCTAAAGCCTCATCCTTAGTACTTAAGAATAGAACCCCAAGTGTATCTAGAAAAGTCATCTACCAATACAAATGCATATGACTTACCACCCAAGCTCATAGTTCTAATAGGCCCAAATAAATCCATGTGAATCAGTTGTAATACCCTACTATTCGAAACATCATTAATGAGTTTAAATGAAGTTCTCTTTTGTTTACCCTTAGCACATGCATCACATGTTTTATCTAATGAAAATTTTAGTTTGGGTAAACCCCTAACTAGATTTTGGGAAGCTAATTTTTCTAAAACACTTATGCTAGCATGCCCAAGTTTCATATGCCACACCCATGTATCATTCTCATCATTTGCAACTAAACATGCATGAGATGAATGCATGTCATCTAAATGCACCATATAAATATTTCTTATGCGATGACCAATGAGCATTATTTTATTTGTTTTAATGTTCACAATTTTACACTCATTTTTATCAAAATGAACATTAAAGCCTTTATCACAAAGTTGACTAATGCTCAAAAGATTATGTTTTAGATCATTGACATATAGCACATTTTCAATGAATGTAGATGAGAAATTACCAATGGAGCCTATGCCTTCAATTTGCCCTTTGTAGTTGCCACTAAATGTCACACATCCTCCACTTTTTGGTTTAAGCTCCAAGAATCTACTCTTGTCTCCGGTCATGTGTCTCGAGCATCCACTATCAAGGTACTATGTGTTTTGACTTGAAGCTTTGGCCTTGTAGCAATGCCCCCTACAAACAAAGATTAATTCCTTGATTTTGGTACCCAAATCATTTTGGGTCCGTAAGTGTTAGCTCCCAAAAGCTTGGTTCCCTTAGGAATCCAAGAAGCAATATCATTCACATTATTAGAAACAATGAGTTCCTTAAGAACCCATACATTCCTAATTATTTTAACTTTGGATTGCTTTTGAAAACCTCTTTGTTTGGGGTAAAATGGTTTTCTCTTAACATTTTGGGTTTTTGAAGAACTTCATTTTTCAAAAACATGTTTCCCAATAGTAAGAGAAGTTTTGAGATTATTCACTTCCTTAGTGTGATAATCTTGGAAATCGAAAAGAAGTTTTTCAACATCAAGATCTTTCTGTTTAAGCTCATTTGAAAGATTTATCAAATACAAAACCTTCTTTTCTAATTCGGAATTGGTTTTTAAAAGAAACTCATTTTGAGATTTTAAATCGGAAATGATTTTCTTGTTTTTCAAAATAGACTCTTTATATTTGTCAACTAATTCATCATAAAAATTTTGTAACTCATCATATTCATCATATAATTCATCATAAGTAAGAGATGAGTTAGAGTTTACCATTGGTTCCTCCTCAAATGCCATGAGACAAAGGTTGGCCACTTCCTCCTCCTCTTCGGATGACTCATCGTCACTCTAAGTTGCCACTTGAGCTTTGAGTTTGTTCTTCTTTCCAAAGCTTTTAATTCTCAATTGAGGGCACTCGGATCAGATATGGCCGGTTTTCTTGTACTCATAGCAAGTGATTTGGTCCTTCTTTTCTTCTTTACTCTTATTCTTGAAGTCCCATTTATATTGAATTTTCTTCTTTGATTGTACTTCATGAATCGTGTGAATCTTTTGGCTAACATGGCCATCTCCTCATCTTCCTCTTCACTCGAATCGCTATCCTTGTATGAAGCATTAAGTGCGATTCCAATCTTCTTTTTCTTAACTTTATTCTTCTCAACTTTCTTCTTCTCTTCTTCCCTTCCTTATTTCATAATCTCATGAGTGAGTAGAGATCCAACAAGGGCATCAAGCTTGAGAGTCTTCAAATCTCTAGCTTCGATGATGACCTTTCTTTTTCCATCCCAAGATTCCGGAAGAGAATATAGGAGTTTCTGAACTAGCTTGTCTTCGGAAATGACTTCACCGAAGCCCTTTAATCCGTTGAGGATGACCGAGAATCGATCAAACGTCTTGGAGACTCTTTCATCGGGGTCCATCTTGAAATTTTCATAGCTTAAATTGAGCAGCTTGATCTTCGTCTCTGTAAAACCCTTAATTTGACTTAACTTGATTTTGATATAACAAATACTTTAAGAACTATTTTGGAAAGTAAATAAATTTTTTAAGTTCTCAAAAAGCTCAAAAATTGACAACTAAAAATTTAACCCAAAGTATTTTAAGGTTTAAAAATAATCCCCATGGATTTTTCTAAGTATTTTCAAGTTTAATCTGTAGATTTTGTCCAGGCGGTTTTTCCCAGGCGTTTCGATACGATTTAGGTCTATTTCGAAACGTTTTGCTACTGGAATTTTCATAACGAATAGGTCTCAAAATGGCTTCAACCCGTTTCGGTATGACCTTCATTTGGGCAAGTCATTATTTGACTTTGTGTAACCCCCTCGCCCCGGTCTGGCCGGATGACCGGTCCAAGTGGGCTACACGGGGAAAACCGAAGTGAAACCCGTTAAGGCTCCCTTCCGGTTAGCAACCCTATTTTTTTTCTTTTTAAGCTAATCTTGTCTAGAGGAGTATTAAAGTCCTAAGTGATCAAACATGCGGAGCGACATGCATAAAACAATCAAACGAACCCAAACAATATTTTAAACGCCAAATTTTAACTTAACTGCAGGCGGTATCGATACACCTAAGGGGTGTATCGATACACCTTGACTAAGTCAAAAAGTCAAGGTCAGCCTGTGGAGACCGTATCGATACACCTAAGGGGTGTATCGATACCCTCCCCAAAGGTTGACTTCTCACAGTCAACGCTAAGATGACTGTACCGATACGCCAAAGATCGGTATCGATACCAAGTTTGGACAGTGGCTTCAGTGACCAAAATGGTATCGATACGCCTGAGACCGGTATCGATACCAAGTTGGACAGTAGCTCCAGCGTCTAAAATGGTATCGATACGTCTCCCTGCGTATCGAAACGGAAGGCCTGGAAAAGAAGGCCGTATCGATACGGGTCTAACCGTATCGATACCCCTGCTCTGCAACTCCTCACTTCACTACTTGGTAACTTCACATACGATTCTAGATGCACTTTTGGACACTCCTAAGCGTAAACAAACATACATGCATCAAACCACAATTGAGACTTAGCATGGGAGGTATTTAATCTAACGAAAACATACAAACAAGACTCCATACAATTCCACAAAGAAGCATGTTTAGCAAGCACAAGGCATCATTCACAAAGTAGTCAAGCATAAGGCATACATGGGCCAACATCATACAAGTTTAGGCACATGCAAATAAACCACATAAGAGACATATGACATAATCCAAGAAGCAAAAGCATAACACAACATGAGTTTAATGATTTCAAGCATAACCTCCTAAGGAGTTTGACCCCAACTCCTAACACTCTACACCCCATTGTCTAGACATTATTACAAAAGCAAACCATACTTAAACTTGCTTGAGAACTTCAAAAGCTCCTCCCTCGCCCGCTCGCCTCCCGAACTCTAGCGATCTGCACGTTGGAAACAAAAGAGCATAAGCAATCCAGGTTAGTGAGAGAGGCTCTACAATTCACAACATGCAGTTTTTCCAAAACATGATTTATATGCAAGAAAGGAATGGATGCACAAGGGTCTATCTCAACCACAACATTTGGTTTGCACAAGCACAACCAACATACACCTACGGTGGGACTACACATCACCGTTTCGACTAGTGGATTTCCAATGGGACTACACATCAAAGTACTACCCTACTAGTCACTATCGGTGGGACTACACATCACCGTAGTTAGACCACCATCACGTGAGGCACGAACTCAACACGACTACAACATTAACAACTTAAAATGCATTCAAATAACCACAACGCATCCACAATCAATATATCACAACACATGAGAGTAGAGAGGCTTACACACGGGTTTAGGTGACCTCTCAAGGTTCCACCCAAACCCCAAAGGGATCCATATCGAGCACAATGTAAAGACCGATGAATCTACTCACCGTTGTTACCCAAGAGAAGATCGAAGACCAAGCTCAAGACTCCGAAATCCCCGGATTTGTCCCCGAAGCTTCACCAACCAAATTTCTCGTTTCTAAACATTCCAACACAAGCAAATAACCCCAAATCAGTCCATGTTCTAACATAATCAACCCGGGTTAAATACCAATCTCAAGACATCAATTTTTCCATTGAAAACTAGCTCAAAACTCCAAAAATCCGGGCAGCCCTCAAGCACCCCTTAAAACCATTGATTTCAACCTTCAAATTACTCCCTCAAGCCTTCAAAACAATGCTTACATATACCCTAACCATTAGCCCTCTCATTTCTACATAGAACACCCCCATATCTTAACCCAAAACCTCCCAAAAACCTCCCCAAAACCCCATTTCGGAAATTAGCATAAAATTCTTTAAAAATCACATATATTGAGTCCCATGGACTACAAACAACCCCCACACAAACAATAAACCAAAATCTTTAGTCGAAGGCCATAAAGGCAACATTTTTATCCAAAATCCTTAAATTTCCAAATCTCAAAAACATGCATAAAAATGAAAACAAAAGGTGTCAACGTGTAGAGAATAACGTGGGTAAGTCAAAAACGAAGTTACCTTTGCAAAACCTTCAAAGATGAGCAAGATATTGAATGTAATAGTATTTAGGAGGGGTGGGTTTTATGTTGTCGTTGGAAAGGGAAGAGTAGGGAGAGGGAAGAAGATGACTCAATAGTATTATTTTAGGTTAGTTTAAAATCAAAGGTCCAAAGACCTAAATGCCCTTAATGAATTAAAATAACTACAATGGATGACACCCATGGCTATTTGAGTTTATTTTAGAAATGGTCCAACTAAATTTTGTTGTCTTAAACCCCGAGGCCCAAACCATTGTTTTATTATTTAAAAAAATTGAATCTGAAACCCGAACCATTATTAAATTATTATTTTCACCCGACCCCCAAACCCGGGTGTTACAACTCTCCCCTACTTAAGGAATTTCGTCCTCGAAATTACCTGGCGGAAACAAATACGGAAACTGTTCAAGCATATCAGCTTTCCTCTCCCACATGGCTTCCTCCACACCTCTGTGTCTCCATAAGACTTTGACCAACTCAATAGTCTTGCCACGCAATACCTTGCTATCAGAAGCAAGTATCTCAACTGGTTCCTCGTTGTAGGATAAGTCCGGATTTAACTCTATTTCTTCCACTGGCATGACATGGGACGGATCCGATCTATACCTCCTAAGCACCGACACATGAAATACATCATGAATCTTCTCTAGCTCAACTGGAAGTCTCAATCTATACGCAACCAGACCAATTCTCTCAACTATCTCATAAGGCCCTATGTACCTTGGGCTCAACTTGCCTTTCCTTCCAAACCTCATCACCTTCTTCCATGGTGAGACTTTCAAAAACACTTTATCCCCCACGGAGTATTCCACCTCCTTCCTTTTTAAGTCGGCATAGGACTTTTGCCGATCTGAAGCCGCTTTCAAGCGATCACATATCAATTTCACCTTTTCGGTGGTTCCCTTAAGTAACTCGGGCATCGGCACAAGTTTCTGTCCGGCCTCGGCCCAACATATCGGGGTCCTACACTTCCTACCATACAAAGCCTCATAGGGAGCCATCTGTATGCTCGACTGAAAGCTGTTGTTGTACGCAAACTCCACTAGTGGTAAGTGTTTCTCCCATGTCCCTTGGAAGTCAATGATACAACACCTCAACATATCCTCCAATATCTGAATTACCCTCTCAGACTGTCCATCTGACTGCGGATGATACGAAGTGCTGAAGTTCAACCATGTGCCCAAAGCTCGATGCAGACACTCTCAAAATCTAGAGGTAAATCTCGGATCTCGATCTGACACGATCGACTTCGGTACCCCATGTAGTCTCACAATCTCACGAATATACAATTCGGCCAACTTGTCTAATGTATAGGTAGTATGAACCGGTATGAAATGAGCACACTTGGTGAATCTATCTACAATCACCCACACTGAATTTTTCTTTGAAGGAGTCAACGGAAGTCCTGACACAAAGTCTATAGTGATACGCTCCCACTTCCACTCTGGAATTTTCAACGGTTGCAACAACCCTGAGGGAAACTGGTGCTCAGCCTTGACTCTCTGACAAACCATGCATCTACTTACGAACTCGGCTACATCCTTTTTCAAACCAACCCAATAGTACTCTTCCTTTAACCCTCAATACATCTTCGTGCTACCCGGATGTATAGCAAAAGAGCTATTGTGAGCCTCACTCAAAATCGTACGCCTCAACTCGGCATCCTCCGGAACCACTATCCTATCCTTGAAACATAGGATCCCATTCTCTCCAAAACAATACTCAGTAGGCCTATCTTCAGCTATGTCTTGCACGTGAGGTGCCAAGGACTCATCTCGCAACTGTCTCTCACGGATCAACTGAACCAATGATGGCTTAGCTTGAAGCTCGGCCACTAACCCACCATCCGTAGACACACTCAACCTTGCAAACATTGCTCGCAACTCAACGACCACCTTCCTACTCAAGGCATCGGCCACTACATTTGCCTTGCCCGGATGATACTCTATGGTAAGGTCATAATCTTTAAGGAGCTCTAACCACCTTCGTTGCCTAAGATTCAACTCCCTCTGGGGCATCAAATATTTCAAACTCTTGTGGTCGGTGTACACAGTGCACTTCTCACCATAAAGATGGTGTCTCCAAATTTTCAACGCGAACACCACTGCAGCCAACTCTATGTCATGTGTGGGGTAATTCTTCTCATGGACCTTCAACTGTCGGGAAGCATATGCCACTACCTTATCTTCTTGCATAAGCACACAACCTAGCCCCACGTAAGATGCATCACTGAAAATCACAAACTCTCTCCCCGGCTCGGGCTGAATCAAAATGGGGGCTTCGGTCAAAGCTTTCTTCAATTTCTCAAACGCTTCTTGTCTTGCATCTGACCATTCGTACGGAACATTTTTCTGTAGTAACTTGGTCAACGGAGCCGCTATCCTAGAGAACCCCTCAACAAACCTCCTATAGTATCCCGCCAAACCTAGGAAACTGCGGATTTCTGTCACTGATTTCGGTTGCTTCCAATTCACAATGGCTTCGATCTTCTTGGGATCTACACTAATCCCACTAGCTGAGATCACGTGACCTAGGAAGACCACATCCCTAATCCAAAATTCGCACTTACTTAGCTTGGCATACAACTGATTCTCAAGTAAGGTCTGAAGCACTAACTGTAAAACTAAAATTGATTTTGATATAACATAAAAAGTTAAGGACCAATTTGCAAAACAAATAAATTTTTAAGAACTCTTTCAAGTTTCAAAAATTAACAAAATGTTTTTACAAAATAATGTTTGAAGATTGGATCTCAAAACATTAAGTTTCTCAAACCTTTTTCACGTTTTTCAGAAACAAAATATGCAAAATTGCCCATGCGTATCGATACACTCAGAGTATCGATACACTTGGAACTCACTGTAATTCTTTGTGGACATAGCGTATCGATACGCCTTTCATACGTATCGATACAGTGTTCATCTGGGCAACCGTACCGATACGATTCATCACCGTATCGATACGCTAAGCATAATTTTTGAAAAACAGATTTGACCGTTATAACGTACCGATACGCTTGGTCACCGTATCGATACGCTTTGATGCAACAAATTAAATGGGATTTACAGAGAGTTTGGACCGTATCGATACGCCTACCGTATCGATACACTCTGTTTTCAGGCACAACGGCTAGTTGAAATTTAAACTAGCGTATCGATACAACCTTGTCGTGTATCGATACGCAGTGCTGGGGAGCTGCCTTAATAGCTGGAAAAATGTTCCCAACGGCTCCTTCAATGATTCAAATGATCCAAACGGCTAGAAACTGATTCAAGGGTATAAATACAAGCTTCATTTCACCAGAAAGAACATCAATACACATTCAAGCATCATCAAAGCAAAAATCCAAATCCTAGAGCTATTCAAAGCTATATTCTTGTACCCAACTCTTTGTATTTCAATTTGTCATATTATTGAGAGTTTTGGGTTGCTGTAATTGTAAGTGGGTAGACAATCATCCTTTGAGAGGAAATACTTGAGTTTACCAAAAATCTTCTTTGTATTTGAGTGGATTAAGCTTGGGGTTGAAAAGCTTAATCGATATTGTAAGGTTTCCTCCTCATCCAAGAAAAGGGGACGAATTCAAGTAGTGAATTGTTTTGGAAAATCCTTAGTGGGAGCTAAGGTAGTGGATGTAGAGTTCGGTTGTTGAACTTGAACCACTATAACCCCTTGTGTCATTTTATTTTCTAACATTCTCTTCACGAAAATTTTTAATTGCCAATTCACCCCCCTCTTGGCCATTTGCAATTGTTTGATCAACTCAACAATTGGCATCAGAGCTACACTCATTGGAAGGATTACAACCCTCTTGAGTCGATCCTTGGAAAGTTGAAAGTTTGATCAACAACAAGTCAAGCAATGGCATCCACCTCCAACTATGAGTCTCAATCCACCACAAAGCCACCATTCTTCAATGGGGATAACTATCCTTATTGGAAGAATAAGATGAAGTTATTCATCAAGTCTACCGACTATATGGTGTGGGATGTAGTTGAAGAAGGTCCATACATTCCCATGAGGAGAGATGGAGAAAGGCTTGTTCCAAAAATCAAAGCCGAAATGACCGATGATGAAAGAAGAAGGATGCAAGTGAACGACAAAGCTCTTCATGTAATATTTTGTGCACTTGGTCCGGATATCTACTCTAAGGTGTCTTCAATCGAAAATGCCAAGGAGGTTTGGGACACTCTCGAGACAACATATGAAGGGACTAGCGATGTAAAGGAGACAAAGATTGGACTACTCAATCTAAACTATGAGAACTTCAAGATGGATCCCGATGAAAGTGTTTCCCAAATGTTTGATCGATTCTCGGTCATTGTCAACAGTTTGAAGGGTTTCGGTGAAATCATTCCCGAAGACAAGCTTGTAAGAAAGTTGTTATACTCTCTTCCGGAATCATGGGATAGCAAGAGAACGGCCATTATTGAAGCAAGAGATTTGAAAACTCTCAAACTAGATGCTCTTGTTGGATCTCTACTCACGCATGAGATTATGAGAAAGGGAAGAGAACAAGAAAAGAAAATAATGGAGAAGAAGGAAATTGAAAAGAAGAAAGTTGGAATCGCACTAAAAGCTTCACAACAAGAAAGCGATTCTAGTGAGGATGAAGATGAAGAAATGGCTATGTTGGCCAAACGCTTTACTCGATTTATGAAGTCAAATCGTGGAAGAAAATTCATTAGAAAGGGAGACTTCAAGAGTAAAAACAAGGAAGAAGAGATAGACCAAATTACTTGCTATGAATGCAAGAAACCGGGTCACATTCGTTCCGAGTGTCCTCAATTGAAAAAGAAAAGCTTTGGGAGGAAGAACAAGCTCAAAGCACAAATTGCAACTTGGAGTGATGATGAGTCTTCCGAGGAAGAGGAAGAAGTGGCCAACCTATGTCTCATGGCCATCGATGATGAATCAAAGGTAACCTCTAATTCATCCAATTTAGATTTTTCTATTGAGGAACTTCAAGATGCTTATGATGAACTACAAGAAGTGTATGATGAGTTAGTAGAAAAATACAAGGAGTCCATTTTGAAAAATAAGAAAATAATTTCTGATTTAAAAATTCAAAATGAGACATTTTTAAAAAATAACTCCGAATTGGAAAAGAAAGTTTTGTTTTTAGTTAATCTTTCAAATGATCTTAAAACTAAAAATCTTGAACTTGAAAAACTTCTTTCCGATTTTCAAGATTATCACTCAAAGGAAGTGGATAATCTTAAAACATCTTTTGATATTGGGAAAAGGAATTTTGAGAAAGAAAATCATTTTAAACCCCAATATACAAAAAGAAAATATTTTATACCTAAACAAAGAAATTTTTATAAGCAAACTAAAAGTCATAAAACTAGAAATGTTTGGGTTCCTAAAGAACTTATTATTTCTAATGACTTAAATGTTATTGCTTCTTGGATTCCCAAGGGAACCAAATTGTTAAAGGCTAACACTTATGGACCCAAAATGATTTGGGTACCAAAAACCAAGACCTAAATTCTTTGTTTGTAGGGGGAGCATTGCTTCAAGGCTAAAGCTTCAAGCAAAAATTCTTGGTACCTTGATAGTGGATGCTCAAGACACATGACCGGTGACAAGAGTAGATTTGTGGAAATAACGCCTAAGAGTGGTGGAGTAGTAACCTTCGGTGACAACTCGAAAGGACTCATTGAAGGAATAGGCTCTATTGGTAATCACTCTTCTATCTACATTAAAGATGTTTTGTATGTCAACGGTCTTAAACATAACTTGTTGAGCATTAGTCAATTATGTGATAAAGGTTTTAATGTTTTATTTGATAAAAGTGGTTGTAAAATTGTAAACATTAAAACAAATCAAATAATGCTCATAGGACATAGAATAGGCAATATTTACATGGTGCATTTAGATGACATCCATTCATCCCATGCATGCTTAGTTGCACATGATGAACATGACTCATGGCTATGGCATAGAAAGTTAGGACATGCAAGCATGAGTGTCTTAGAAAAATTAAATTCCCTTAATCTAGTTAGAGGTTTACCCAAACTTAAATTTTCAAATGATAAAAATTGTGATGCATGTTCAAAGGGTAAACAACATAGAAGTTCTTTTAAATCCATAAATGATGTCTCTACTAGTAGATGTTTACAATTGATTCATATGGATCTTTTTGGGCCAATTAGAACAATGAGCTTGGGTGGAAAATCATATGCATTTGTGCTTGTAGATGACTATTCTAGATATACTTGGGTTCTATTCTTAAGTACAAAAGATGAGGCTTTAGAAAAATTCATCACATTTTCTAAAATAACTCAAAATGATCTTGAACTTAAAATTTCTCATATTAGAAGTGATCATGGAACCGAATTTCAAAATTTGGGTTTTGATGAGTTTTTAAATGAAAATGAGATTAGCCATAATTTTTCTGCACCTCGCACTCCTCAACAAAATGGGGTAGTTGAGAGGAAAAATCGAACTTTAGAAGAAATGGCTAGAACCATGCTTTGCGAAAATAATTTACCTAAATATTTTTGGGCAGAAGCTACAAATACCGCTTGCTATATAATAAATCAAGTAATGATTAGGCCAATCTTAAAGAAAACATCTTATGAGATTTTAAAGTCCAAGAAGCCTAACATTAGCTATTTTCATCCTTTTGGTTGTAAGTGTTTTGTTTTAAATAATGGTAAAGAAAACTTAGGTAAATTTGATGCTAAAAGTGATGAAGCTATTTTCTTAGGGTATTCTTTAAACTCTAAAGCCTATCGTGTATTTAATAAAAGAACTCTAGTTGTTGAAGAGTCGATACATGTTGTTTTCGATGATAACTTCCTTTCGAGAAAGGAATCTTGTGATGATGATGATGTAGGAATCATTGATACTATTGATGGAGGACAAACATCAAAAGAGGATAAGATTCCAACTAAAGAAGAAGATTCACAAGAACCACCTCTTGAAGGCTTAAAAGACTTAGCTCATGAAGAAAAAAAGGTATCTTACCCAAGGGAGTTAAACTATGTCAAAGATGGTGAAATCTTGGGTGATCCATCCAAGGGGGTAACTACTAGATCCTCTCTCAAATTAATGAATCATGTTGCATTTTTTTTCATGCATTGAGCGTAAAAACATTAAAGAAGCTTTAAAAGATGATTTTTGGATTTTGGCCATGCAAGAGGAATTAAACCAATTTGAGAGAAGTAAAGTTTGGACATTAGTTGAAAGGCCTAATAATCAATCTACTATAGGTACAAAATGGGTTTTTAGGAATAAATTAGATGAAAGTGGTAATATAGTGAGAAACAAGGCTAGGCTTGTTGCTCAAGGCTATACACAAGAAGAGGGAATTGATTTTGATGAGACTTATGCACTCGTAGCAAGAATGGAAGCTATTAGAATGTTACTTGCATTTGCATGTTATCATGATTTCAAGCTTTTTCAAATGGATGTAAAAAGTGCCTTTTTAAATGGTTTTATAAATGAAGAGGTATATGTTGAACAACCACCAGGTTTTGAGGATTCAAAATTTCCAAACCATGTGTTTAAACTTACAAAAGCTCTCTATGGTTTAAAACAAGCTCCAAGAGCTTGGTATGAGAGACTTTCAACTTTCTTAATTAAAAAGGGTTTTGAAAAAGGAAAGGTGGATACAACACTCTTCATAAAAAGATATAACAATGACATTTTAGTAGTTCAAATTTATGTTGATGATATCATTTTTGGATCTACTAATGTGTGTCATTGTAAGGATTTTTCTAAGCTAATGCAAGGTGAGTTCGAGATGAGCATGATGGGGGAGCTCTCATTCTTTTTGGGACTCCAAATCAAACAAATGAATGATGGCACCTTCATAAATCAAGCTAAATACGTAAGTGATATGCTCAAGAAGTTTGGCTTAGAGAATGCAAAACCTCAAGCCACACCTATGAGTTCTTCCATAAAGCTTGACAAAGATGAAGGAGGTAAATGTGTTGATTCTAAGCTTTATAGATCCATGATAGGTTCTTTGCTTTATCTTACCGCAAGTAGACCGGATATTATGTTTAGTGTTTGCTTGTGTGCTAGGTTTCAAGCTAGTCCTAGAGAATCACACCTTGTTGCCATTAAAAGAATTTTTAGATACCTAATAGACACACCGACCTTAGGTCTTTGGTATCCTAAGGATTCAACCTTTAACCTTCATGCTTTTTCGGATGCGGATTATGGGGGATGTAAGATAGATAGGAAAAGTACTTCCGGTACATGCCAATTCTTAGGTAGTATGCTCGTATCTTGGTTCTCTAAGAAACAAAATATCGTAGCCTTATCTACCACCGAAGCGGAGTATATATCCTTAGGGAGTTGTTGTGCTCAAGTCCTTTGGATGAAGCAACAACTCTTAGACTATGGTGTTAAAATGGAAACCATACCCCTTAGGTGTGACAACACTAGTGCCATTTGTCTCACTAAGAATCCCATTCAACACTCTAGAACAAAACACATAGAAATTAGACATCATTTTATTAGAGATCATGTTTCGAAAAATGATGTTGTTATAGAATTTGTTGACACCTTGAACCAATTAGCGGATATATTTACTAAACCTTTAGATAAAGAGCGCTTTTGGACTCTTAGAAGAGAGTTAGGTTAAACTTGTCTTTCTTGATACCTTTTTGGTCCCAAAAATGACAAAAATTGCTTGAAATTGTTTGTGATTCATGCTTTTGTTAATTTTGTTCTTTTTGCTTCTATGCATGTTGCTAGGGGGAGTACATATCGAGTTTAGTCATTAAAACTTGTTCATATAACATATACATGCATATAGGGGCGTTTCAAATTGGATTTTTGCACTTAAAAATACCAAAATTGCAGAAACAGGCAAGGGTGTATCGATACTTCATATTAGCGTATCGATACGGTATTCAATCTGGGAATTTGCAGATGAATGCGTATCGATACAACATAGTGTATCGATACGGTAATAGTCAAGGGAAAAAGTCAAAGCCAATGCGTATCGATATGGTAAACTGTATCGATACACAGAAAACGACAAGAATAAATATTAGGTTAATGTGTATCGATACGCGTGTATAGCGTATCGATACTGTGTGGACGGTGAGCCTATTTAGGCCCTTTTAAATCAAAAACCTAAAATTTATCAAACCCCTCTTTTTCTCTCAAAACCCTAACCGAAAACCTCTAAAAAAACCCTCTCAATCCTTCAATTTTTATCACAAAACTTCAAAACTTCTTGAGGGATTTTACTCCTTACATCAAGGCTATCCTTGGGCATCAATTCTTGTGCACTAACACCTCCTCTTTCATCCATTCTAAGAAATCAAGGTAAAAATTTTTTTTCTTTTAATTTTTCGTCAATATTTTGATTGATTTCAATTGATTTTTTATACAACCTATTGTGGGTATAATGTTGTTCATAAAAGTTTTTCAAAAATTAAATTTTTTTTATTCGAATATATTTTATATTCGATAAAATTTTTGTTTATTTTTTTTAAACTATGTTTTGTTGTATATACTCCTTATTTTTTTAAAATTGTTTTTAAACAAAATACCTTGAATTATTAGAATCTATTGGATTAAATTGGATGTTAATCGCATACATATTCGAATCGTTTTTGATGTATTTTCAGGATTATGGCACCTAAAAAGGGAAATAAGAGAAGTCGCACCGCTTCCGACCCTAATGAGAATGTTGAGGGTAATCCTATTCCTAACCTTCCTCACATTATCCAAATTAGTTTTCCCACACCCTTAGCTAGAGAACATTACAAACTTTGTATGGACATGAGTCTTAGGGAAGAACGGGTTGTGTCAATTCCATTTTTAAACTCTGCTCGTTTCAAGTTTAAATATCTACCCTTGTTTAGGCAGTGGAAATTCTTCACCTTTTTAAATATTCCACCTGTCCTATATAGGAATCTTGTTATTGTCTTCTTTTCAAATGCCTATTGTGTCAATGATGAAGCCAATGAACATGTTATTGCCATTGAATCCTCGGTTATGGGAAAACCTATTCGAATTGATCAAAAGGTTTTGTGCACTGTTTTTGGTTTTGAAGATATTGGGATTGATGATGAACACTCTTTGGGTTCAGGTTACTTAGGTCCCGCAAAAGTTTTAGATGCACATGATCGTATCCTTCACCTTATTATTTCTTGGTTTCTTCGTCCATCGGGTGGTAGATATTCTACCATTCGTCAAATAGATGATTTTTGGCTTACATGTTTTAGGGAAGGTAAACGCCCAAATCTATGTCAAATTATGTTTGCCGATCTTGTGTTTTTGGTTCAAAAACATCACACCAAAAATGTCCAATCCTTTTTTTATTCTACGGCTTTAAGTTGTCTATTCCATTCCCTTGGTATTGACTGCACACATGACTCTCCCGAAACCCTTGGCCAACCCATAGATGAGCATTCCCTTTCACGCTCTGGTTTCTCTTTAGTTGGTAATGAATGGGTTCGCGACCCTCAAGGTGCTCCTCCCGCTGCCCCTGTCGATGCCTCTCGCGCATCCTCAAGCTCTCACCGTGCTTCTCATGATTCCTCCTCCATGGCAAATCTCATGACCTTTCTCAATGAGAAGTTCAATGCTATGGATGGTCGCTTCACCGCTATAGATAATCGGTTTACATCGATGGAAGAACGACTTCAAGGCATGGATAAGAAAATAGATACCTTGAGTGCTCGCCAAGACTCTATGGATCTTTCTCTTACCGCTTTCCATGGTGCTTGGATCAACCAAAACCGAAGGAACCAACCACCTCGAGAAGACGAAGACGAGGAAGAAGATGATGAGGATGACCATGATGATGGTGGAGACGCGTAGATAATGCATCTCATGTTAGGACATTTAGGATTTCATTGCATTTTTTTTTTGAACTTGATTTATGCCTATTTTCTATGTTTTAGGATTTTAAGTGTTTGGATGCTTACTATGCTTGCTTTGTTTATGAATTTGAAGCTTTAAGATTATTCTTATATTCCTATGCTTGAAATATTATGCTTGCCTTATCCTTGTGTTTCATTTTTGATCTAACAAAAAGGGGGAGAAGGATCATTGAAAGTTTTTGAAAGTCAAGGTCAAATTTTAAGAAAGGATCATTGAAAGTTTTTGAAAGTCAAGGTCAAATTTTAAGAAAAAGTCTATCTTCAAGAAAGGGGGAGAAACAATTTTGTTTTTGAAACATTTATCTTAAAGTAAGGGGGAGAAAAGTTTTTTAAAGTTTTCAAAAACTTAAAAATTTATTTATGGTTTTGTTATATCAAAAAGGGGGAGATTGTAAAACTAAAATTGATTTTGATATAACATAAAAAGTTAAGGACCAATTTGCAAAACAAATAAATTTTTAAGAACTCTTTCAAGTTTCAAAAATTAACAAAATGTTTTTACAAAATAATGTTTGAAGATTGGATCTCAAAACATTAAGTTTCTCAAACCTTTTTCACGTTTTTCAGAAACAAAATATGCAAAATTGCCCATGCGTATCGATACACTCAGAGTATCGATACACTTGGAACTCACTGTAATTCTTTGTGGACATAGCGTATCGATACGCCTTTCATACGTATCGATACAGTGTTCATCTGGGCAACCGTACCGATACGATTCATCACCGTATCGATACGCTAAGCATAATTTTTGAAAAACAGATTTGACCGTTATAACGTACCGATACGCTTGGTCACTGTATCGATACGCTTTGATGCAACAAATTAAATGGGATTTACAGAGAGTTTGGACCGTATCGATACGCCTACCGTATCGATACACTCTGTTTTCAGGCACAACGGCTAGTTGAAATTTAAACTAGCGTATCGATACAACCTTGTCGTGTATCGATACGCAGTGCTGGGGAGCTGCCTCAATAGCTGGAAAAATGTTCCCAACGGCTCCTTCAATGATTCAAATGATCCAAACGGCTAGAAACTGATTCAAGGGTATAAATACAAGCTTCATTTCACCAGAAAGAACATCAATACACATTCAAGCATCATCAAAGCAAAAATCCAAATCCTAGAGTTATTCAAAGCTATATTCTTGTACCCAACTCTTTGTATTTCAATTTGTCATATTATTGAGAGTTTTGGGTTGCTGTAATTGTAAGTGGGTAGACAATCATCCTTTGAGAGGAAATACTTGAGTTTACCAAAAATCTTCTTTGTATTTGAGTGGATTAAGCTTGGGGTTGAAAAGCTTAATCGATATTGTAAGGTTTCCTCCTCATCCAAGAAAAGGGGACGAATTCAAGTAGTGAATTGTTTTGGAAAATCCTTAGTGGGAGCTAAGGTAGTGGATGTAGAGTTCGGTTGTTGAACTTGAACCACTATAACCCCTTGTGTCATTTTATTTTCCAACATTCTCTTCACGAAAATTTTTAATTGCCAATTCACCCCCCTCTTGGCCATTTGCAATTGTTTGATCAACTCAACACTAACCTCAAGTGTTCATCGTGCTCCTCTTCGGTCCTAGAGTACACTAGGATGTCATCAATAAACACTACCACAAACATGTCCAAGAACTTATGAAACACCCGGTTCATCATATCCATAAAGGCTGCTGGAGCATTGGTCAACCCAAAAGGCATCACCAAAAACTCATAATGCCCGTATCGTGTGCGAAAAGCTGTCTTCGGTATGTCCACATCCTTTACCTTTAACTGATAATACCCAGACCTCAAGTCAATCTTTGAAAACACGGAAGCACCCCTCAACTGGTCTAGCAAGTCATCTATCCTTGGCAAGGGATATTTGTTTTTCACCGTCACCTTATTCAACTGTCTATAGTCTATGCACACTCTCATACTACCATCCTTCTTTTTCACAAACAAGACCGGAGCACCCCACGGGGAAACACTAGGCCTAATAAAGCCTCTGTCAGTCAACTCCTGAAGCTGTGTCTTCAACTCTTTCAACTCTTTCGGTGCCATCCTATACGGAGCAATCGACACCGGTGCGGAATCAGAATAAGTCTCAATAGCAAACTCGACTGCTCTATCTGGAGGCAAGCCTGGTAGCTCTTCCGGAAAAACACTCGGAAAGTCACACACAGTCCTGATGTCCTGAGGTCTCACCTTACTCATATCCGGGTTCATTACGTAAGCCAAGTAAGCCTGACACCCTGAACTCAACAATCTCTGAGCTTCCAAAGCCGAAACCACGTTGGACAAAAACTTAACATTCTCCCCAACTACCACAACCTCAAAGTCATCGGTAAGCCTCAAAGAGACTCTCTTAGTCTCGAAGTCAACCCTATCTCTATGCTCTACAAGCCAATCCATGCCCAAGATCACATCAAAACCATAAAAGGGTAGCTCTATCATGTCGACCGGAAATACGTGGCCCTGAATCATCAGGGGACACCTCCTATACACTTTTCTAACTACCACTGTATCACCAAAAGAACTAGTGACATTTACACCTACCTCTAGCCAATCGCAAGGTAGTCCTAATGACTTTGCATGCTCACCCAAAATATACGAATGCGTTGACCCCGAATCTATCAGAGAAAGCAAACTCAAAGATTGTAATGTAAAATTACCTGCAATGACATCAGTGTCATTCCTAGCCTCTCGCTGAGCGTACACCCTAGCCGGTCCTCCTCCCTCGGGCTGGACTGCTACCACATGAGCCAAGTTCCTCTGACCCTCATTCCTTGGCTGGAAGTTCCCACGGCCGCGCCCACGACCTCTCTGATGCTCAAAACCCCTCGCTGGAGCCGGTCCTCCCCTAACTGGGTGTGGACAATCACGCCTCAAATGGTCTCGGGAGCTACAGTTCCAACACGCCCCAAACATACCCATGCACTCACCTGGGTGGCGTCTCCCGCACCTAGTGCACTCCGGAATGTGCCCGACAGCCCCTTGGCCCTGACGGCCCTGACCATGGTTACCACCTCTAGGCCTCGTGTCCGGCTGGTACCTCCTATCCCTATGCCTCTTGGCATGATCTCTATCCCAGTTCGCATGTCTCTTCCCGGAGTCGGACCCACTAGCACGTGCTCTAGAGCTTAGGTTTTGCTCTACATCCTTGGCCCTAGAAACCAAGACATCGAACTCAGTGTAGTCGGCGGCCAACATGTAGGTCTTCACATCAGTAGTCAACCTATATCTGAAACGCTCATATCGCTCCTTCTCATCCGGAATCAACTCTGGCGCGTACTGGCTCAACCTCACAAACTGGATCTCATACTCGGACACGGTCCTATGGCCTTGAACTAGAGCCATGAACTCCCTTTTCTTTTCATCCAAGTATCGAACCCCGAGGTACTTCCTCTTGAAGGCATTCCTGAAAAATTCCCATGTGATATCCGGAAGCAATGAGAAACTCAACTTACGGGCATCCGAACACTCCATCTGGCCCAAGATGCGAGTAGTGCTCTCAAACCACCCTTCCGAACCCTCCGGAGACAATCCACGAAACTCAACTGCCCCCAAATTTCGAAGCCTCTCTAGGGGTAATCCTGTCCCCGCACCCTGAGGTGGAGCTGTAGCTTGCATGCCGGCCAAAGCTGTCTGAAAAGCTCCGGTTATAGTCTGGATCAAATGAGCCACATCTGGGCCTGCCTGACATTGGCCCGCTTGAGCCCCATTACCTCCCACATTAGCCTCAGCCTGAGGCCCATTACCATCACCTCCGACGTTCCCCCCATTACCACCGGGAGCATTAAGAGCAGGAGGCGCGTTCTCGGGTGCCTGGTCACCCGCCCTAGGCCGTCCCCTCGGTCTCACCATAGCAATTAAAGTAATCTAAAACAACAAACACACAACAACAAAGAAACGTTAGGTTAGCAAGGGGCAAAGGACTCCGGTTCTCAAGCTCCTTAAACCAAAACAATTTTCCCTTTTTATTTTGACAACAATGCCTAACAATGGGGACTCAAACCAACTCTCGAACAACAGCAAGGTCACCATAGCATGCATACATACACCGTGCTAAAACAAAATTTAGACATGTGTGGCAAAACACTCATAATTCCTTAACTTACCTCACTTACTTGCCCGAGGTCTCGAAAACCAACCTGGCTCTGATACTAATAAATGTAACCCCCTCGCCCCGGTCTGGCCGGATGACCGGTCCAAGTGGGCTACACGGGGAAAACCGAAGTGAAACCCGTTAAGGCTCCCCTCCGGTTAGCAACCCTATTTTTTTTCTTTTTAAGTTAATCTTGTCTAGAGGAGTATTAAAGTCCTAAGTGATCAAACATGCGGAACGACATGCATAAAACAATCAAACGAACCCAAACAATATTTTAAACGCCAAATTTTAACTTAACTGCAGGCGGTATCGATACACCTAAGGGGTGTATCGATACACCTTGACTAAGTCAAAAAGTCAAGGTCAGCCTGTGGAGACCGTATCGATACACCTAAGGGGTGTATCGATACCCTCCCCAAAGGTTGACTTCTCACAGTCAACGCTAAGATGACTGTACCGATACGCCAAAGATCGGTATCGATACCAAGTTTGGACAGTGGCTTCAGTGACCAAAATGGTATCGATACGCCTGAGACCGGTATCGATACCAAGTTGGACAGTAGCTCCAGCGTCCAAAATGGTATCGATACGTCTCCCCGCGTATCGAAACGGAAGGCCTGGAAAAGAAGGCCGTATCGATACGGGTCTAACCGTATCGATACCCCTGCTCTGCAACTCCTCACTTCACTACTTGGTAACTTCACATACGATTCTAGATGCACTTTTGGACACTCCTAAGCGTAAACAAACATACATGCATCAAACCACAATTGAGACTTAGCATGGGAGGTATTTAATCTAACGAAAACATACAAACAAGACTCCATACAATTCCACAAAGAAGCATGTTTAGCAAGCACAAGGCATCATTCACAAAGTAGTCAAGCATAAGGCATACATGGGCCAACATCATACAAGTTTAGGCACATGCAAATAAACCACATAAGAGACATAGGACATAATCCAAGAAGCAAAAGCATAACACAACATGAGTTTAACGATTTCAAGCATAACCTCCTAAGGAGTTTGACCCCAACTCCTAACACTCTACACCCCATTGTCTAGACATTATTACAAAAGCAAACCATACTTAAACTTGCTTGAGAACTTCAAAAGCTCCTCCCTCGCCCGCTCGCCTCCCGAACTCTAGCGATCTGCACGTTGGAAACAAAAGAGCATAAGCAATCCAGCTTAGTGAGAGAGGCTCTACAATTCACAACATGCAGTTTTTCCAAAACATGATTTATATGCAAGAAAGCAATGGATGCACAAGGGTCTATCTCAACCACAACATTTGGTTTGCACAAGCACAACCAACATACACCTACGGTGGGACTACACATCACCGTTTCGACTAGTGGATTTCCAATGGGACTACACATCAAAGTACTACCCTACTAGTCACTATCGGTGGGACTACACATCACCGTAGTTAGACCACCATCATGTGAGGCACGAACTCAACACGACTACAACATTAACAACTTAAAATGCATTCAAATAACCACAACGCATCCACAATCAATATATCACAACACATGAGAGTAGAGAGGCTTACACACGGGTTTAGGTGACCTCTCAAGGTTCCACCCAAACCCCAAAGGGATCCATATCGAGCACAATGTAAAGACCGATAAATCTACTCACCGTTGTTACCCAAGAGAAGATCGAAGACCAAGCTCAAGACTTCGAAATCCCCGGATTTGTCCCTGAAGCTTCACCAACCAAATTTCTCGTTTCTAAACATTCCAACACAAGCAAATAACCCCAAATCAGTCCATGTTCTAACATAATCAACCCGGGTTAAATACCAATCTCAAGACATCAATTTTTCCATTGAAAACTAGCTCAAACTCCAAAAATCCGGGCAGCCCTCAAGCACCCCTTAAAACCATTGATTTCAACCTTCAAATTACTCCCTCAAGCCTTCAAAACAATGCTTACATATACCCTAACCATTATCCCTCTCATTTCTACATAGAACACCCCCATATCTCAACCCAAAACCTCCCCAAAACCCCATTTCGGAAATTAGCATAAAATTCTTTAAAAATCACATATATTGAGTCCCATGGACTACAAACAACCCCCACACAAACAATAAACCAAAATCTTTAGTCGAAGGCCATAAAGGCAACATTTTTATCCAAAATCCTTAAATTTCCAAATCTCAAAAACATGCATAAAAATGAAAACAAAAGGTGTCAACGTGTAGAGAATAACGTGGGTAAGTCAAAAACGAAGTTACCTTTGCAAAACCTTCAAAGATGAGCAAGATATTGAATGGAATAGTATTTAGGAGGGGTGGGGTTTATGTTGTCGTTGGAAAGGGAAGAGTAGGGAGAGGGAAGAAGATGACCCAATAGTATTATTTTAGGTTAGTTTAAAATCAAAGGTCCAAAGACCTAAATGCCCTTAATGAATTAAAATAACTACAATGGATGACACCCATGGCTATTTGAGTTTATTTTAGAAATGGTCCAACTAAATTTTGTTGTCTTAAACCCCGAGGCCCAAACCATTGTTTTATTATTTAAAAAAAATTGAATCTGAAACCCGAATCATTATTAAATTATTATTTTCACCCGACCCCCGAACCCGGGTGTTACACTTTGTTTCAAAATGGCAGTTCACCGTTTCAATGCGGAGGTTAAAAATTTTCAAATTGGGCATTTTATGTTTTTGACTGTTACTTGTCATATACCAAAATTTTCAAATTAATTACTCGTTTCGATACGGCCTAGCTTAGTCTCGAAACGTTTTGCTACTGGAATTTTTATGAGCTCAACCGTTTTGATACAAGTTTCGAAACAACCCCCTATCATTTCGAAACGGCTTCAAACATTTCGATACAACCTATTTAATGCATATAACGTCTCTTTCTATTTTAGTCGTGTTTCGAAACAGGTAGGTACTGTTTCGATACAGGTAGTTGCAGAACTGCATTTATGATGGGAATATGAAGTCTCAACGGTTATATTTATGATGTCAACCACCCAAACGGTTAGAAATCAATGAGAAGGTATAAAAGGAAGCATTTTAAGCACCAACAACAACTATTGATCATCAAAGCAACATCCAAGCAATTAATCTAAACCCTTGTGCTGAAATTTCATATCTTGTACCCCAATTTGTAGTCTTTTATTGTAGACCTTTCATTCTCAAATTGGGTGTGTGGTTGAGTGTTATTTGGGCATATTTGTCTATTGAGAGATACATTTTATTGCCTTGTAATTATTTGTTCTTGTGAGGGTCTCAAGATCAATCTTTGGGTAAAAAGATTGATCTTTGTAAAAGGTTTCCTCTTAAGCCTAGAAAAGGGGAAGATTTCATAATGAAATTGGTTGAAAATCCTTAGTGGTGACTAAGGTAGTGGATGTAGAGCTTGTTCTAAGCTTGAACCACTATAAATTCTCTTGTCTTTGATTTTTTATTTTTCCAATTTCATCCCAAAACTTTTAAAATTCCAATTCACCCCCTCTTGGCATTTTCCATTTGATCGATCTACTCAACAATTGGTATCAGAGCTAGACTCTTGGAAGGCTTCACATCCTCAAGAGAAGATCCTAGAAGAGTGTGATCATCTACTTCAACCGTTGCCATGGCTTCTACTTCCGACCCCAACCTCTACGAAGCTCAATCCACCACCAAGCCACCTTATTTTAATGGGGATAATTATCCCTATTTGAAGAATAGGATGATGATATTCATCAAGTCCAATGACTACATGGTGTGGGATGTTGTAGAAGATAGCCCAACAATCCCATTGAAGAGGACCGATGAAGGAAGGCTTGTGCCAAAGACCAAGCATGAGATGACGGATGAAGAAAGAAGAAAGCTTCAAATCAATGACAAGGCTCTTCATTTGATCTTTTGTGCACTTGGTCCAGATATCTACTCAAATATGTCTTCATGCACAAGTGCAAAGGAAGTGTGGGATAAGCTAGAGATCACGTACGAGGGCACCAACGATGTGAAGGAGACCAAGATTGGACTCCTCAATCTTAGCTACGAGAATTTCAAGATGTAGCCAAATAAGTCCGTCTCCAAAATGTTCGATCGATTCTCGGTAATAGTATATGGTCTCAAAGGATTCAGAGAGGTGATTTCCGAAGACAAGCATGTCCGGAATTTATTGTATTCTCTTCCTGAATCATGGGATAGGAAGAGAGCGGCCATCATCGAAGCCAAAAACTTGAAGACACTGAAGCTCGATGAACTAGTTGGCTCTCTCTTCACACATGAGATTATGAAGCAAGAGAGAGAAGAAGAGAAGAAAATAGAAGAAAAGAGAATGGAAAAACAAGAAGTAGAAAATAAAAAGCTAGGAATTGCTCTCAAGGCCTCTCTACCTCAAGAGGAGAGCAATTCAAGTGAAGATGATGAATTTGAGGAATTGGCTATGATAGCCAAGAGATTCTCAAGGTTTATGAAATTCAACTGAGAGAGAAAGTTCCAAAGAAAGAAGGATTTCAAGAACAAGAGCAAGGAAAAAGAAAAAGGATCAAATAATATGCTATGAGTGTAAGAAGTCTGGGCATATTAGATCGAATTGCCCTCAACTCAGGATGAGGGGATTCGACAAGAAAAAAGCAAGAGGGCCAACATTGCCACTTTGAGTGATGAGGAGTCATCATCCGATGAAGAGCATGAAGTGGCCAATCTTTGCATCATGGCTATTGAAGATGATCCTAAGGTAAACCCTAACTCATCTAATTTTGATTTCACTCTTGATGAGCTTCATGAAACATATGATGAGTTACAAGAGGTTTACGATGAGTTGATTGAAAAATATAAGGAATCAATTTTGAAAAATAAGAAAATAATTTCCGATTTAAAAATCAAGAATGAAACTCTTTCTAAAACCAACTCGGAACTTTTAGAGGAGATTGATGATTTGAAAGATGAATTAAAATATTTTCAAAATAAAAATGTTGATTTAAACAATCTTCTCTCTAAAGTTCATGATGACCACCATAAGGTGGTAAATGAGCTTAAAGCCTCTCTTGAGGTAGTTGGGAAACAAAACTTAGAAAAAGCTAGCTCTTCAAAACCCAACTATCCAAAGAGAAACTTTAAGAGCTACAAACAAAGAAGCTTTTAAAAGCCATCAAGACGTAAAAATGTTAGAAGTGTATGGGTTCATAATGAATTTGTAACTTCTAAAAATTATGATGCTATGTCTCCTTGGATTCCTAAAAGAACCAAGGTTTTGGGAGCTAAAACACATGGTACCTTGATAGTGGATGCTCAAGACACATGACCGGTGACAAGAGTTGATTCATGGAACTCACGCCAAAGAGTGGTGCAGTAGTAACTTTCAGTGACAACTCCAAAGGCCACATTAAAGGAATTAGCTATATTGGTAATCACTCTTCTATTCTTATTGAAAATGTGTTATATGGCAACGGTCTTAAGCATAATTTATTGAGCATTAGTCAATTATGTGATAAATGGTTTAATGTCCATTCTGATGTTAATGGTTGTAAAATAGTGGACATTAAAACAAATAAGATAATGCTCATAGGTCATCGCATAAGAAATATCTATATGGTGCATTTAGATGACATTCATACATCTCATGCATGTTTGGTTTCTCATGATGAAAATGATGCATGGTTGTGGCATAGGAAACTAGGACATGCTAGCATTAGTGTTTTAGAGAAATTAGTTTCCCTAAATCTACTAAGAGGTTTGCCTAAGCTTAAATTCTCATTAGATACAATTTGTGATGCATGTGCTAAGGGTAAACAAAAACGTGTTTTATTTAAACCTATTTATGATGTCTCAACAAGTATAATATTACAACTAATCTATATGGATCTATTTGGGCCTATTTGAACAACTAGCTTGAGTGAAAAATCATATGCATTTGTTCTTGTTGATGACTATTCTAGATATACTTGGGTTCTATTTTTAAGCACTAAGGATGAGGCTTTAGAAAAATTCATCACGTTTTCAAAAATAACTCAAAATGACCTTGATCAAAATATTTCTCACATTAGAAGTGACCATGGAACCGAATTTCAAAATCTAGGTTTTGAGAATTTTTGTAATTCTAGTGGGATTAGCCATAATTTTTCCACACCTTGCACTCCTCAACAAAATGTGGTAGTTGAGAGGAAAAACCGAACTTTAGAAGAAATGACTAGGACCATGCTTTGTGAAAACAATTTACCTAAATAGTTTTGGGTGGAAGCCACTAATACCACTTGCTACATTATAAATCGAGTAATGATTAGGCCGATTTTAAAGAAAACACCTTATGAGATTTTAAAATCTAAAAAGCCTAACATTAACTACTTTCACTCTTTCAGTTGCAAGTGTTTTATTTTAAACAATGGAAAAGATAATTTAGGTAAATTTGATGCAAAAAGTGATGAAGCTATTTTCTAGGTTATTCTTTAAACTCTAAAGCCTATCGAGTTTTTAAAAAGAGAATCTTACTTGTAGAAGAGTCAAAACATGTTGTTTTCGATGATAACCTCCTTCCGATGAAGGATTCTTGTGATGATGATGATGTAGGAATCATTGAAGCCAATGATGGTGGCCAATCATCAAAGGTGGATGAGGTTCCAACCAAAGAGGAAGAAGCACAAGAACCACCTCTAGAAGCTTTGCAAGACATGGCTCTTGAGGAAAAGGAAGTAAGCTACCCAAGGGAGTTCAACTATGTCAAAGGTGGTGAAATCTTGGGTGATCCATCCAAGGGGTTAACCACTCGATCCTCTCTCAAACTTTTTAATAATGTTGCATTTATTTCATGCATTGAGCCTAAGAATATCAAAGAAGCATTAAATGATGATTTTTGGATATTGGCCATATAAGAAGAATTAAATCAATTTAAGAGAAGTAAGGTATGGACGTTAGTTGATAGGACTAGAAATAAGTCTACTATAGGAACAAAATGGGTTTTTAGAAACAAACTAGATGAGAGTGGTAACATAGTGAGAAACAAGGCTAGGCTTGTTGCTCAAGGTTACACTCAAGAAGAGGGAATTGATTTTGATGAAACCTATGCACTCGTAGCTAGAATGGAAGCAATTAGGATACTACTTGCATTTGCATGTTACAATGATTTCAAGTTTTTTCAAATGGATGTTAAAAGTGCATTTTTAAATGGTTTTATAAATGAAGAAGTGTATGTAGAACAACCACCGGGTTTTGAAGATCCAAAATTTCCAAACCATGTTTTTAAATTAACAAAAGCTCTATATGGTTTAAAACAAGCTCCAAGAGCTTGATATGAAAGCCTTTCAAATTTTCATATTGAAAAAGGGTTTGAAAAAGGAAAGGCGGACACAATACTATTTATTAATATCAATGGCAAAGATATATTAGTAGTGCAAATATATGTTGATGATATTATTTTTTGATCTACTAATGAACTTCTTTGTCAAGATTTTTCTAAGTTAATGTAAGGTGAATTTGAGATGAGCATGATGGGGGAGCTCTCATTATTCTTGGGACTCCAAATCAAAAAAATGAAGGATGGCATCTTCATCAATCAAGCTAAGTATAAAAGACATGCTTAAGAAGTTTGGCTTGGAGCATGTGAAGCCTCAAGCTATACCAATGAGCTCATCCATAAAGCTTGACAAAGATGAAAGAGGTAAGTGTGTCGATTCCAAACTTTACCGTTCTATGATTGGATCATTACTTTACCTTACCGCAAGTAGATCAGATATTATGTTTAGTGTTTGCTTGTGTGCTAGGTTTCAAGATAGTCCTAGAGAATCGCACCTTATAGCCATTAAGAGAATTTTTAGGTACCTTAGAGATACCCCTTGTTTAGGCCTTTAGTACCTTAGAGATTCCACCTTTAACCTCCATGCTTTTTCGGATGCGGATTATGAGGGATGTAAAATAGATAGAAAGAGTACCTCTAGAACATGTCAATTCCTAGGTAGTATGCTCGTATCTTGGTTCTCTAAGAAACAAAATAGTGTGGCCTTATCTACCACCGAAGCGGAATACATATCGACCGAAAGTTGTTGTGCTCAAGTCCTTTGGATGAAGCAACAACTTTTAGATTATAGAATTGAGGTTGATACCATACTCCTTAAGTGTTACAATACTAGTGCCACATGTCTCTCTAAAAATCTCATCCAACACTTTAGAACAAAACACATAGAGATAAGACACCATTTCATTAGAGATCGTGTCTTAAAGAATGATGTTGTTCTACAATATGTAGACACCTTGAACCAAATAGCGGACTTCTTTACCAAACCTCTAGACAAAGAGCGATTTTGGACCCTTAGGAGAGAGTTAGGTTTAACCAGCTTGTAACCCTCTAAACCCGGCCTAGGAGAAAATACTGAATTTAGAAAGTTACATTTGAAAACTTTTCCCTCAAGAAAACAAATTTTAAAAAGATATACTTTAAATTAAAGTAAAATAACATAAATTTAGTAATAAATAAAAAATATAAATATCATAATAAATATTTGAATGATTATATAATTTTTTTTGAATTAAAATAACAATAAATGAATGCTAAAAATAATCCAAAAACATAAATAGTCTAAAATTACATTCATGTCCCAAAATAATATATAGAAATCTGATTAAACTAAAATAGTTTCGTACTGAATGATAAAATAACCAAATAAAATCTAAGATCCTCCAAGTACCACGTCGCCTAAAGCCCAAAGATATCTGTAAGAGGAAACTATATGGGAGTAAGCTAAAGAGAGCTTAGTGTGTCTCTAAAGTGCAAGGAAAACCATAATCATAAACATAATATTATTTTCTTAAAATCCTTTGAAAACATGATACAATATCACAAGCGTAATGCAATGCACCCAACTACGTCCGCCATAAATGAGGAAGGTTCTCATTACCTCCTCCCTACGTCCGCCAATCCGAAGTGGAATTCAACTCGAAGGGTGAAACCACTAAACTTCCTCCTTACAAATCCCAACCCATGCTCATACACATATGATGTTTAAAATTCAAGTTTCATAAAAACCAATTTCATAAATCTGATATTCCATAAACATAAATCATAAATCATAGTCCATAAATCCATAAATCATAGTTTCGTAAATCCGATGTTTCATAAATCATACTTAAAACACATTCTGAAATCATATGCATGTGATGTCAACTATACAAACCATAATGCATCAACACAAAAAAGAACATGTAGCACAGTAAGAAAACACACCTCGCAACGATAAAGATACAACGATGTAGTGAACAACTATCGCACTCGTTGTCTAGTACTGGATCTTAACCGAATCAAAAAATATTTTGGTATGATCATGTTTGTGGTATTGGGAGTGTTTGGCGGTATTGGTATAACTTTTTTTTTCTATGTCGCATAACTATAACAATGTATATATATATATATAGTTAGGTTAAGTAGTTTAGTAATCGTATTAGGTTTAGAATTTTAAATAAACAATGTAAATTAATAATATTAATAAAATAAACAATCAATTTAAAGAGTAGGAGACGGGGCAGAAACTTAATTGAATTAAAAGTCAATTGAAAAAAAAGTTATATATATATATAAATATATATTAAACAATTAAAAAAGAGGACGGAAGGAAGAACTCAAAGTAAACTAAAATTCAATTTGATAAATGGTTATTTATGGAGTCAGTTCTTAAACTTTCAAGAAATTTCATATTAACTTTTAAGTTTAATAAAAATTCTTATTTAGCCCATTCAAAAAAAAAATTAGGGTTTTTGAATTAAAATCTCCAAATAATTAGGGTTTTGAATTTTGAGATTTTAAAATTAGGTTTCTAAATTAGGAATTTTTCAAATCTAGGGTTTACAATTTGGGCGTAATTTTTGGGTGTTACAACTCTCCCACCCTTAAAAGAAATTTTTTTCCTCAAAATTTTCAGACTAACAACATACTTTAAAAAAAGGTTTTGATAACAATTTTAAAAAGACATTTTAGATCAGGTCACAAATGTCAACACATGGCTTTTTAGATAGAATTTGATCTCAATTTCATAAGAACGAGTATGATCACAATCAATCGCTAATCTAGAGATCCTACGAGATGACATGGTAATCTATCTACAAAAGAGATAATCCTAGAATTAGAGTTGGTACTTGAAGTTTCTATTCAAAACATATCTTTAATTCTTTAAAATAATAAATTTATCAAAAATTCTCATCTTGCCCCAAAACATTTAATATGCATACAAAAATCATTTTCGGCTTAAAATTTTATGTAAGTCACACAGTCCGAGGGTTGAACTTAGCTCTGATACCACTAAATGTAACCCTCTAAACCCGGCCTAGGAGAAAATACCGAATTTAGAAAGTTACGTTTGAAAACTTTTCCCTCAAGAAAACAAATTTTAAAAAGATATACTTTAAATTAAAGTAAAATAACATAAATTTAGTAATAAATAAAAAATATAAATATCATAATAAATATTCGAATGATTATATAATTTTTTGAATTAAAATAACAATAAATGTATGCTAAAAATAATCCAAAAACATAAATAGTCTAAAATTACATTCATGTCCCAAAATAATATATAGAAATCTGATTAAACTAAAATAATTTCGTACTGAATGATAAAATAACCAAATAAAATCTAAGATCCTCCAAGTACCACGTCGCCTAAAGCCCAAAGATATCTGTAAGAGGAAACTATGGGGGAGTAAGCTAAAAAGCTTAGGGTGTCTCTAAAGTGCAAGGAAAATCATAATCATAAACATAATATTATTTTCTTAAAATCCTTTGAAAACATGATACAATATCACAAGCGTAATGCAATGCACCCAACTACGTCCGCCATAAATGAGGAAGGTTCCCATAACCTCCTCCCTACGACCGCCAATCCGAAGTGGAATTCAACCCGAAGGGTGAAACCACTAAACTTCCTCCTTACAAATCTCAACTCATGCTCATACACATATGATGTTTAAAATTCAAGTTTCATAAAAATCAATTCCATAAATCCGATATTCCATAAACATAAATCATAAATCATAGTCCATAAATCCATAAATTATAGTTCCGTAAATCCGATGTTTCATAAATCATACTTAAAACACATTTTGAAATCATATGCATGTGATGTCAACCATACAAACCATAATGCATCAACACAAAAAAACATGTAGCACAATAAGAAAACACACCTTGCAACGATAAAGATACAACGATGTAGTGAACAACTCTCGCACTCGTTGTCTAGTACTGGATCTTAACCGAATAAAAAAATATTTTGGTATGATCATGTTTGTGGTATTGGGAGTGTTTGGCGGTATTGGTATAACTTTTTTTTTGTTTCTATGTCGTATAACTATAACAATGTATATATATATATATATATAGTTAGGTTAAGTAGTTTAGTAATCGTATTAGGTTTAGAATTTTAAATAAACAATGTAAATTAATAATATTAATAAAATAAACAATCAATTTAAAGAGTAGGAGACGGGGGTAGAAACTTAATTGAATTAAAAGTCAATTGAAAAAAAAGTTATATATATATATTAAACAATTAAAAAAAGAGGACGGAAGGAAGAACTCAAAGTAAACTAAAATTCAATTTGATAAATGGTTATTTATGGAGTCAGTTCTTAAACTTTCAAGAAATTTCATATTAACTTTTAAGTTTAATAAAAATTCTTATTTAGCCCATTCAAAAAAATTTAGGGTTCTTGAATTAAAATCTCCAAATAATTAGGGTTTTGAATTTTGAGATTTTAAAATTAGGTTTCTAAATTAGGGAATTTTCAAATCTAGGGTTTACAATTTGGGCGTAATTTTTGGGTGTTACACAGCTTTTCTTGACCTTTTAGGGGCATTTTTAAGCAAAAATTTCTTGAATCTATTTGATATGCATGCTTATGTGTTTTTTATGTTAATTGTTTCTATGCTTATAATTAGGGGGAGTATGCACATGTTTTTGCCTATAGAACCTTCTCATATATCATGTTCATGCATTTGGAGTTGATTGAAAATTAACTTTTCTGCCATTTTGTGACAAATCAACACATTCTGGCACAAGTGTATTGAAACGGGTTCCCTTGTTTCGATACGGGCTACCTTCTGAAGGGATTTTTCCCTTAAGGGTTTCGAAACGGCAAGAAATATTTTGAAACGGGCTCTTAAAAAGAACATCTCTGGAATCATTAGAATCGAAACGGGTAAGTGGTGTTTCGATACGGCCCTGAGCTTCGAAACGATCATCTTTTTGTTTTGAAATGCGTGTTTTGAAACGATCGTAACTGTTTCGATATGGTTACTCGCTGTAAAGTTTATTTAATGACTTTCCATCTTTAAAAAGGACTTTCTAAACCTAAACTCTTTTAAAACCCTAACCTAATTTTTTCCTATAAATACCCACTAAACCTAAACGATTTTTTCACAAATTTGAGGGGTTTTGCTCTAAACAACAATTCTAAGCAAGCTTCAACAACTTTGTGCATTATCATCCATCTACTCTTCCTAAATCCGAACTCGAGGTATTTTCCTATTTTCTTTTTCTTTTCAATTTTCGTTTGATTTTTATAGTTTAAAAGTATTGTTTTTGCATATATTGTTTGTACAGACTATGAGTTTTGAAGATTTTCAAAATTCAATTTTTTTATTCAAATATAAAATTTTCTAACCGTATATTTTTTGTTTATTTTTTAAAATTTCTTTCACAAATTTTTTATAAATGTATATTCTTCTAAACTATATTGTATATTATCAAACCTTGATTATAGGATTACTATTGGATTGAATGTGGATTTCTTATGCATACATTTTTTTCTTTTGCTTGCTTATTGTTTTTAGGATGGCTTCCGAGAAGAGAGCTAGAGTTTCCGAAGAGGGTCAAGGGTCTGAACCGTCTAGGAAAAACCTCCCTCGACCAAATCTCGCCTATCTCTTCTAAAAGAGTTTCCTAACCCCCACCGTTCACCAAGCTTTTAAATACTTTCAAACTATCAAAATTTGACCCGAGCGTGTAGTTGACATTGATTTCCTTGATTTCGACCGCTTTCATTTTCGATACCTTGGCCTTTTAACCCGTTGGAACTTCATGACCTTTTTAGGCATTCCCGAAATCATGTATCAAAACCTTGTTTTGTTGTTTTACTCCAATGCCAAATGTGTCCTTAGTCTCGACCGTTCTCAAGTTGTTTCCATTGAGTCTTACCTTTTGGGGAAGAAAATTTGTATCGAGTCGTCTACCTTGGTAAATCTCATTGGTCTCAAAGATGAGGGTATTGAAGATGAGAACTCGCTTGATCCTCATACCGGCCAAGTTACTACCTTGGATGTCCATGACCGGTTTCTTCATCTTATGATCTCATGGTGGTTCCGTCCATCCGGAGGAAAGTTCTCACACATTAGAGAAGTCGATGACTTTTGGCTCAAGTGGTTCCGACAAGAACAACAACCGAACTTAGTGAAGATTATGTTTGCGGAGATGGTGCACTTAGTCAAAAACCGCAACAACGTTTCCTCCTTCACATATGGAACCGTCTTAAGTCATATCTTCGTTCTTAGTGGCACTGATTGCACGTTTGACATTGAGGAGCCTCTCAAAGAAAAGCTAAATGAGACTACCCTCATAAAGTGTGGCTTTTGTTTCAACGGTGATGATTGGGTTCGTGTGCCTCAAGGTGAACGTTCTTAAGCTCAAGCTCCTCCTCAAGCTCCAGTTGCTCCACAAGCTCCTAATAACGATGTGATGATGGCTTTCCTCACCGAGCAATTCACCGGCTTGCGTACTCACATGGACAATTGTTTCAAAGCTTTGAAGGAACGCTTTGATGGTATGGAAAATCGCATTACCTCTATCAAGAATCAACAATCTTCATCGGATCTCTCCTTCATCGCTTTCTATGGTGAATGGAGACACTTTTAAAGGAGTCAAGAGAAAGATGAAGATGACATAGATGAGGATGAAGACAATGATGAGCCCTAGTCTAGCTTGCATTCATCTCATATCATCTAGGATTTTATTATTATGCATCTTTCATGTTTTTTAACCTATGCTTTGGTTTATTGTTTTGGATTATGCTTTTTTAGGATTTAATTTTTGGATTTATGTTATTTTGCTTTTGGAACTTATGCTTTATAAATTATGATTTATGTTGTTTGGTTTAATTTTGCCTATCTTTTTATTTCTCATTGAATTATGCTTGTTATGATTTTGATCTAACAAAAGGGGGAGAAAATGTTTAAGAAATTTTTTTAAAGTTTTTCAAAACCTAGGAGTTCACTTAAAAAATTTATTTTGTTTTTGTTAGGGTTAACTACTGGGATATTCACTTTTGTTTTCCCCCAGTACAGAGTAAGTCACCGATTTTGAAAAACGACCAGTAAGGTCACTTACGTTTCCGGGACGTAAAATTTTGGTCACTTAGTTGTTTGGTGCCGTTAACCTTTGACAGGAGGTTGATCTGAAATAATAAAAAGGGATAAATTACCTAGATACTCCCTAAACTATTACTTCACTCCTATTTTGACCACTAAAATAAAAATAATTTGCATAATTATACATTTAATCCTCCACATTTACAATTTATTGTATTTCTTCTCTCCTCCACCATCTTCCACATTCTTCTTCATCTAACTCAATCTCTAATTTTCTATTATATTAATCCTTAATTCACATTGTATATTATAATCCATCACCGTATATATCCATGTTTTAAATAATGTTTGTAATTCTTAATATGGTTCAGTACAAAACAATGCCCAGTTTATGTGCAACAATTTTTACATAGCATATTCGAAAGGCTTAAATGAATATAGGTGCCTAAAGTATACCTTTTTTGAACTTTAGGTGCCTAAGGTACTTTTTTTGTAAAAATAGGTGCCCAAAGTTTTAACCGTTATAATTTTAGGTGCCAGACCGTTGAAGGGATGTTAAAGAAATTATCAACCAATCAATGCTCGACATGTGACACTATTTTTATTTTTTAAAATCAATTTAATGAAAAAAACTCAAAAATTTTCGTAAAATCCCGAATTTGACAATTTTTACAAAACAATCCCCAAATCCCTAAAGTCACCCAACTCAAACCCACAAATCGTCGCCTCTTCCACCACCGATCATCGCCCTTGAGCTCACCCTTTTGGTCGCCGGACAAAGACGGTCATTTCCCCTAACACGGTGTCGCTAGAAACGACGAACGGCGTGCCAACCAAACATCGATTTTGCATTCGATGTTCGACGTTCAGTTGCACGTCGTTCGTCATTTCCAGCGACACTTTGTTGGGGGGAAATGATCGCCTTGATCCGGCGACCAAAGAGGTGTGTTCAGATGCGGCAATCGACGGTAGAAATGACGGTGATTTGGGGGTTTGGGTTTGGGTAATTTTAAGGATTTGGGGATTGTTTTGTGAAATTTTCAAAATTTTGGGATTTTATAAAAAAACTAAAATTTTGAAGTGTTTTTCTTTTTAAAAAATCAAATTAGTGCCACGTGTCAAGCATTGATTGGTTTAATATATATTTTTAACATCCATTAATGGTTAGGCACCTAAAATTCTAACTTTTGAAACTTTGGGCACCTATTTTTACCAAAAAATACTTTGGGCACCTAAAATTCAAAAAAGGGTATACTTTGGGTACCTATTTTTCATTTAAGCCTTTATAATAGTATTGTACTAATTAATCGCAAAGTTTTAGGGTTGAAAAATGAATTTTTTAAAAATTCAAGAGTGAAATTAGAAAGAAACCTTTTCAGTAGTGACATAATGTTTATTTTTTAAACTCGGGGACCAAAAATATACATGGGATAAACGTTAGTGGTCATTGCAGTAGTTTACCCTTATTTTTTTCACTGTCGGGTCAGCAAGCCGTCAAAGGTTAACGACACCAAACGACTAAGTGACCAACAGTTTACGCCCCGAAAACGTAAGGGACCTTACTGGTCTTTTTTCAAAATCGGTGACCAACTTTGTACTGGGGGAAAACAAAAGTGACTATCCCAGTAGTTAACCCTTTTTGTTATATCAAAAAATGGGAGATTGTAAAACCCTTAATTTGACTTAACTTGATTTGGATATAACAAATAGTTTAAGGACTATTTTTGGAAAGTAAATAAATTTTTTAAGTTCTCAAAAAGCTCAAAAATTGACAAGTAAAAATTTAACCCAAAGTGTTTTAAGGTTTAAAAATAACCCCGATGAATTTTTATAAGTATTTTCAAGTTAAATCTGTAGATTTTGCCCAGGTGTTTCGATACAGCTTAGGTCTGTGTTGAAACGTTTTGCTATTGGAATTTTCATATCGAATAGGTCTCGAAACGAATTCAACATGTTTCGATACGACCTTCATCTGGGCAAGTCATTCTTTGACTTTGTTTCGAAACGGCATTTAACCGTTTCGATACGAAGGTTAAATTTTTTCAAATTGGGCATTTAATGTTTTCGTCCGTTGCTTGTCAGAAACCAAAATTTTCAAAGTAATTACTCGTTTCGATACGACCTAGCTTAGTCTCGAAACATTTTGCTAGTGGAATTTTTATGAGCTCAACCGTTTCGATACAAGTTTCGAAATGCCCCTATCATTTCAAAACGGCTTCAAACGTTTCGATACTGCCTCTTTAATGCACATAACGTCTCTTTCTATTTTAGTCATGTTTCGAAACAGGTAGGTACCGTTTCGATACAGACAATTGCAGAACCGCATTTATGGTGGGAAGATGAAGTCTCAACGGCTATATTTATGATGCCAACCACTCAAACGGCTAGAAATCAATGAGAAGGTATAAAATGAAGCATTTTAAGCACCAGCAACAACTATTGATCATCAAAGCAACATCCAAGCAATTAATCCAAACCCTTGTGCTCAAATTTCATATCTTGTACCCCAATTTGTAATCTTTTATTGTAGACCTTTCATTCTCAAATTGGGTGTGTGGTTGAGTGTATTTTAGGCATATTTATCTATTGAGGGATACATTTTATTGCTTTGTAATTATGTGTTCTTGTGAGGGTCTCAGAAAGATTGATCTTTGTAAAATGTTTCCTCCTAAGCCTAGAAAATGGGAAGATTTCATAGTGAAATTGGTTGAAAATCCTTAGTGGTGACTAAGGTAGTGGATGTAGAGCTTGTCCTAAGCTTGAACCATTATAAATCCTCTTGTCTTCGATTTTTTATTTTTCCAATTTCATCCCACAACTTTTAAAATTCCAATTCACCCCCTCTTGGCATTTTCCATTCAATCGATCCACTCAACAGTCTCTTTAACATCGCTAGTTCCATCATATGTCGTCTCAAGGGTATCCCAAACTTCCTTGGCGCTTTTGATAAAAGACACCTTTGAATAGATATCGAAACCTAGAGCACAAAAGATCATATGCAAGGCTTTATCATTGACTTGCAATCGTCTTCTATCTTCGTCAGTCATCTCGGCTTTGATCTTTGGGACTAATCTTCCTTCACCATCTCTCTTCATAGGAATGCTTGGTTCGTCTTCTACAACGTCCCATACCATGTAGTCGTTGGATTTGATGAAGAGTCACATCCGATTCTTCCAATATAGGTAGTTATCCCCATTGAAGAATGGTGGTTTTGTGGTGGATTGAGACTCATAGAGGTTGGGGCCGGAGGTGGATGCCATTGCATCAAGTTGTTGTTGATCAAACTCTCCTAGAATCGACTCAAGAGGGTTGTAATCCTTCCAATGAGTGTAGCTCCGATACCAATTGTTGAGTTGATCAAACGATTGCAAATGGCCAAGAGGGGGTGAATTGACAATTAAAAATTTGAGGGTGAAACTTGGAGGAATAAAAAGTTGACACAAGGCAATTAGAGTGGTTCAAGTTCTCCAATGAACTCTACGTCTACTACCTTAGCTCCCACTAAGGATTTTCAACCAATCCACTAATTGATTCTTCCCTTTTTCTTGGATGAGGAGGAAACCTTACAAGACCGATTAAGCTTTCTACCCAAAGCTTAATCCAACACACTCTTTACAAAGAAGGAATTTGGTAAACCTTACAAATACCTCTCAAAGGTTAATGTTTACCCAAATACAATCAATCACACCTCAAACTCTCAATAAAAATTACAGTGGAAAAACTCAATAGAGTTGGGTACAAGATTTGACTCTAAATGATCAACGTTTGGATTTGAATGCTTTGATGTTGCTTGAAGGCTCAATAGTTGTTGTTTTAGCTTTAGAGACTTGTATTTATACATTCTCATTGATTTCTAGTCGTTTGGGTGGTTGAGGTCATCAATAGAGCCGTTGGGGCTCTCCCTTCCCTCAATAATTCAGTTCTGCAACTATCCGTATCGGAACACGAGACCCTGTATCGAAACGGACACTCAAAAAAAGAAAGAATCATTATGTGTAAAAAGGGCCCGTATCAAAATGGTTTATAGGCTATATCGAAACAGTAAATGAAAAATGAGGGCGGTATCGAAATGGATAAGGGTTGTATCGAAACGTTTTGAAACTGTAATCTGGTGTTTCGAAACAGCTTAGGGGTGTATCGAAACACTTAACCAAATCTTTAAAAACCAGTTTATGACAAGTAACAGCTAGTTCATTTAATGCCCAATTTTAAAATTACTTAACCCCTGTATTGAAACAGGTATGAGCCGTTTCGAAACGATGCTTAAAAATCAAAATCCCAGATGAAGATCGTATCGAAACGGTTGTGATCCGTTTCGAAACAGATGTCTCTAGTGGCAAAACATATCGAAAAACTTTGAGGGTGATTCGAAACGCCTGGGCGATTTTGTATGTTTTGGCCTTGAAACACTTAGAAAAATTTATGGGGTTTAAGTTTTGACTTGAAAACATTTTATGTATAAATTGTACTTGTCAAAACGGAGTGTTTTGATTACTTAAAAATTTATTTATTTTACAAATTAGTCCTTGAATTACTTGTTATATCAAAATCAAATATTAGTTTTACATTTTAGATTTTATTATTTACTCAAATTTAAGTTTTTTGGAGAATCCTCTTTGTATTTATCAAGGACAAAAGAGTCTTTACAACTCTTATAACCAATCTTCTAACTCAAAAATTCCTAAATGAGCTTTTTCATGATGAGAGATTTCACCCCATACGTTGTTACAATCCTATGTTTAACAAACATCAAGTTTAGCAGGTTTGACTAGTCAACCCTCTAAAAATAAATTCAAACATTTAATTTTTTTGACTCAAAACACTATTTACTAAATAGAGCCAAGATCTTTTGTTCAAGTAAGAGAAACGAAGGAGAAATGAACATCTCTTACTTTCACTTACGGTCCCGATTTTTATTTATCGGGTAGTAGTCTTGGAAAGAAAAGAAAACTTTTAAAAACATATGAAATCATTTTAGTTTATACCACCGGTTGTTTAACATAATAAGACATTATATTTTTAAATAACATAAAAAATTCGAATATTAATATTTTAAATAGAACAAATTATATTAAAAATGATCCATAATTGAACAGACCTAATCTAAAACATCCTTTCAACTTTATAAGCCATAAAGCTATCGAATATAATCAAACTCATAATAAAGAGGGCCCTAACCATTAATTTGTGCATTACTAAAATGTCATTAACTATAGGTTTTATTAAATATCATAATCTCTATGTTGTTGTTTTTTCCTGAACTTAACCATGCAACTTTATTAATAAACAAAAGAAAAATAAGAACATAATTTTTTAAAAGTTTTATAATATTAAATAAAAATGAAAAAATGACAAATTCAAAAAGAAAATTAAAGGCTTGCTCTAGTCAGATTAGACACTTACTTTTTATACCACAATAAATTTTTGAAGTCTGTTGTAAGAAGAGTCTTTGGAGAGTTGTCAAAACATGAACTAGATAAGATCCCCACTAAAAAACTGCAAATATCTTTCGCGTCGGTTCTAAAGGTGTCGATCTGCCCCCTTCTGGTTACATCAGCAAATAACCACAAAGAGGATGAAACTATCTATGACCACTAACAAACCCAAATAAGAAACAAATGTCGTGACGAGCACTACAAGAGCATCAAACGGCCGCAAAGGTATCCAGAAAACGTGTCATGAGACAGAGACATGTCATAAAACAAAGACGTGCCATAAAGGCAGAAAAAACCAAGCACATCAAGATTTACGAAAAAGAGATAACCAAAACACATAAAATTTTATTGAAAAAAGAAAAATTTAAAAGAAATAAAAATCAAAATAAAAAATAAGAAATTATAAAAAAGATAAAACACCAACAATTGACGACCAACACTAAAACCAATAATCTCTATCTTCTTGTTATGTCTTCATTATTGTTTTCCATCAAATTTTATGTTATATACTAATTATTTTTTTTAAAGAAAATTATTAAGCACTGTATATGAAGAAGGTGGTGTGCCCCCATATACTTCTTATCTCAGCAATTTAATCAGTAATGAGTGAATGACCATTACTGGGACTCTGATCCTATTCCTATCATTGTTAGATGAGGACTAGAGTACTCATCGGTCATCACCATGTGGTTGTGGGACAAACATAATTTAATTTGTAATTACTGATTTATTATTTATATTCATATTCAGTATTGTAGTTGGCACATCTTTCGAAATTTAAAAAAAATTATAATTTATGGCCAACGCTAATATAGCTTTAGATGACTTTTATAGTTGATTTTTGTTCATATAATATTGTTACAGCCAAATTTTTTGTTTTTGCACAATTTTATAAATACTTTTCAATTCTTCCATATCTAGAGAACATTAAAGATGATCCACAATAGTTGTCTCTTTAAAGAAAGATTCTTTCGGAGGCTGATGTTCTTGAATCCCTCAGGTTGGCTAAAGGTAAGATTTAGCTAGGCACTTTTGTACGGTATTCATATGCCTAACATGCAAGGCCTACAAATTTAAGAGTTGGACTTATCTCTGTCGACTCATTCGTAAGTCGCCACTAAGCCTAACGTTATTAGTTCATCTAGAGTCCTTATGACTATGAATATTTGGGCAAGTAAAAAGAGAAAGCATGTCAGATCTACAGGGCAGTATCCCTTTTTTCCATCATCTCTTTTCATCTCTTTCATTGTTCAAGTCACTATATTGTCTGCGGTTTTATACCTCAAGTGCACATGAGATTAACCTCATGAATCCGTCGCACCTCTTTAATCTGTTGTCTTTATCTTTTGTGTTCGGTGTCTTCTTATTTTAGCATCAACAAATATATTATTATGACAACTACAACAAATTCATATAATCGAAATAAATATTGTGTTTTTAATTTGTGCTTGACATTGTGAATGCAAGAAAAAAATATTTGAAATTTTAAACAACTTAGCAGAATTAATTAAGTTTCTTCATCAAGAGCCTAGCCCCCCTTTCTGGTGGAGTGGGACTCGGGGGGACATCTAAGTTGCCCGGTTCACCTACTCCTGTGACTTTTTTTTTTATCTCTTTTAATGGAGAAAGAAAGAAGGAAGAGTTATTCGGGATTGATTCCTATTTTATTTCCTTTTGATTTTCATCAAGGGAAAACTACACCGGTGGTCTCCTAACTATGTCTGTCTTCCTACTTTGGTCCCATAATTTTGTTTTTCTACAAAAGAGTGCCTTCCGTCACATAGTTTTCCTATTTTGGTCCCCGACGTTAAATAACTAACGGTTTTGCTGACGTGGCATTTTTTAATATTTTTTTAAGGCTGACATGGCATTTTTTTAATATTTTTTAATCATTTCTCTCTCCTCTTATATATTATTTTTATTTAATTTTAATCACCCAATCATGTTGTGACACGTGTCACTACACTATTAGGTGAAAAAACCTCTCAAAAATCCTTAAAATCAGACTTGGTGCCACTAGGATTCGAACCCAAGACCACCAGCGCACTAAGCATGCACTTGAACCAACTAGGCTACGCTGGATACTTGATTCAAATCTACTAACACTTATATTTAAGATGTACAAATTAACTCAAAAAAACCTAAAAAGATAATTGGTGCCACTGGAAATCAAACCCAAGACCACCAGTGCATAAGGCATGCACTTGAACCAACTATGCTAGGCTGGTTAACTGATTCAAATCTACTAACATTTATATTTAAGCTGTACAAATTAACCCAAAAAAACCTAAAAACATATTTATTTATTATAAAATTAATATTTATTAATAATATAAGAGGAGAGAAATAATCAAAAAATATTAAACTAATGATATTTATTAATATTATATTTAATATAATAAATAAATATTAATTTATAATAATTTTATAATAATAAATAAATATTAAACTAATTTGTATAGGTTAAATATAAATGTTAGAAAATTTAAACCAAATAGTTGGCTTAGAGGCCACCGTGTAAACCAATTACACTAAGCCAACTATTTGGTTTAAATTTTCTAACATTTATATTTAACCTATACAAATTAGTTTAATATTTATTTATTACTATAAAATTATTATAAATTAATATTTATTTATTATATTAAATATAATATTAATAAATATCATTAGTTTAATATAAGTGTTAGTAGATTTGAGTTATATAAATATAATATTAATAAATATCATTAGTTTAATAGTTTTAACCAGCCTACCATAGTTGGTTCAAGCGCATGCCTTATGCATTGGTGGTCTTGGGTTCGATTCCCAGCGGCACCAATTATGTTTTTAGGTTTTTTTGGGTTAATTTGTACAGCTTAAATATAAGTGTTAGTAGATTTGAATCAAGTATCCAGCCTAGCCTAGTTGGTTCAAGCGTGTGCTTGGTGCGCTGGTGTTCTTGGGTTCAAATCCCAGTGGCACCAAGTTAGATTTTAAGGATTGTTAGGGTTTTTTTCACCTAATAGTGTAGTGACACGTGTCACAATATGATTGGGTGAAAAAATTAAATAAAAATAATATATAAGAGGAGAGAGAAATGATTAAAAAAATATTTAAAAAAGCCACGTCAGCCTTAAAAAAATATTAAAAAATGCCACGTAAGCAAAACCGTTAGTTATTTAACGTCGGGGACCAAAATAGGAAAACTATGTGACGGAAGGGACTCTTTTGCCGAAAAACAAAGTTGTGGGACCAAAGTAGGAAGACAGACATAGTTAGGGGACCACCGGTGTAGTTTTCCCTTTCATCAATATAGTTAAATTGATTTATATAATTATTGTTTTGAATAGTTATATAATTATTATTATCGTCAATATAATATCTGTGGATAGATATTCTTAACCCTTTGACAACACACATACACTTTGCACATATACTTTGTAGACAAAGCGATTCAAACTCGTGTTTTGTACTAGTGTCTTTTAATATGAATATTATCCGGTTTTTTTACTGAGACACTTGTTAGGTTAGTTATATAATTAATTTTAAAATGTGATATTAAATAAAATTTAAATTCAAACTTTAATATATGTAATTTTATTATCTTGTAGATATAAACTTCACTTACACATATAAGCAAGTGGTTTTAAGTGTGTCAGAGAGATTGAGACCTATTTACGAATTAAATCTAGTCAAATTAAAAAACAATCACGTTCAAATATGAATTTGATTTATTCTATTTTTCGAAAAAAATGATTTATTCTTATTGAACTATTGCTTTTTACATCTAATATATATTATAAATTTTTTATATTAATATTTATAAAATGAATTACTATTTATTTTGAATTCGAGCTGTAACAACTTTTTGGAATTGAGAAAAAAAATAATTTTCTAAAAGTATTGTCATATCATATGGGAGAACGTAAGTTTGAGTGTACTTAAACATTCATCATCATTGAATTTATGAATGAGGTGAGATTCATATAATTTAGACACTGTATTAAAAAATATTCCAACTTAACAACATTTTTAATTTTATTTTATAAATCACTAATTAGTTCACTAATGAAATTTTCAATAATTTGAACTAGGCCCAACATTGACAATAGATAGATCAAAGTAAATCAAATTGAAGTACAAGGTTTAACCCCTTTTTTTCTGCCCTCTTGGTTCTCATGATTAAGAGTGTTTAAATTCGGGTACCCAAATTTTCGTGAACTACTTGGTATCCCGCGTCTTCAAGTAGTAGTCGAGTTAGCCCGTGTCTCGGTCCGAGTTGATCAGGTACCTACTAATCAAGTACCCAGATGTTACGGGTACTTAAAATTAAGTACCCGAATATAAAAATATATTATTAGTTTAATATAAAATATAAAAATATGTATTTATTAAATTTAAAATATATAAAAAAAATTAAGTTGTTTTATTATTTTAATATAAAATTATGTATTTATTAAATATAAAAAAATCTAATTTCAAATACATTGTGATAGTTAGGTACCAAGAAAGTTGGAATTTTGTGACCCAAGCTCAACCCAGAATATAGCGGGCCGAGTTTTTTATTTTATAAAATTATCCGAATTTTTTTTATCGGGTCGACGAGTCAACGGCCGGGTCAGGTATTTTTAAACACCCCTACCCATGACTATCCTCGCTAATTCAAACTGACCCAACATGTCACACACCTAATTTTGGTGGGTGAGTTTTTCAACAGAGATTTTTTTGCATACACAAAGCCTCAAACTCAAAACTTGCTTAAACGATACAAAGCTGCTTACCACTTGAATCATTCTTTCCTTTCTTTTACTATTGTTAATCCGAACATAGTGTATAATCAATAGAATTAAAATATAAAGACTAAATCAGCAAGTCGAATATAAATAAAGGGACGAAAACCATAATTTAACCTATAAATTTAGGATTAATATCCTATACACTGGCGGTGGAAAATAAAGTTTCCACAAGCGGGTTTATTTAGGGGTTTAGTTTAGGGTTTAAAGGTTAGGAGTTTAGGTTGTATGATTTAGAATTTAGGATTTATGGCTATAATTTAGGGTTTAGATTTTTTGGGTTAGAATTTTAGGATTTAAATTTATACTTGAAAAAAGGCATGCTTGTGTAAACTTTTTTTACACTGACAGTGTATCAAATTTTAATCCATAAATTTAAATGGATAAATATTCTATACACAGGCGGTGGAAACTGAAAGTTTCCACAAGCACCTTAGTTTTAGGGTATAGAGAGTTAGTTTAAGGTATAGAGTTTAGGGGTTTAGGTGTAGGGGGTTAGAATTTAGGGATAGTTGTTTCAATTTAAGGTTTAGGGTTATAATTTAGGGTTTATAAGTTAAAACCTAAATCCTCACCATATTACCCTAAAAACTAAACCCTAACCTATAAACCCTAAATTATAACCCTAAATCTTAAATTAAAACAACTACCCCTAAATTTTAAACCCCTACACCTAAACCCCTAAACATTATACCCCAAACTAACTCCATATACCCTAAAACTAAGGCGCTTGTGGAAACTAAAAGTTTCCACCGCCAGTGTATATGATATTAATCCAATTTAAATACTCAGTTAAACTTGGGAGTTCAGTTTTTTTAGATTCAGACAAATGCCTACGTAATAATTACCAATAAAAGCCCACAAACCTTTCCTTGATATCAACATTTGCCCTACAATGCTTAAAAGCAATGGAATATGAAAATTAAGATTGCAAGCAAATAATTGGATTTCTTTCAACCCCAAACTACAGCAACAACAACAACCAGGAGAGATTATCCAAGACAGGAATAGATTATGTAATCGGCATTACCACTCTAACACGCATCGGCATTATGGTTTTTACATGCGCCCGCAGGTGGGAATCATGTTTAGTGCTTTCAGTAGAAAAGCGTATGTCATGGCATTTTCTTGAAGCCTCTCGAATCTGCATCCGACAACATATTTGTAGCTTTTATTATAAAAAAGAAAGCACCAGTTTCATGTTTAAGCATTCTCATATCGGATAATATCGAACAATTCATGGTTCAGTTTTGTGTGATATTGAGGTTTCTGATATTAATATCATGCAACTTAACAATGAAATATTCAGAACCCCAATGGGATTTAACAGAAGAGCTAGGAAAGGGAAACTACCTTCCGGACTTTGAAAAATGGCCAGCACCAAGTTCACACTTGAACAACAGCATGTTATCGTCCGTTTTCATATCCCTTAGTTTAGCCACAAACTTTGCAGGTTCTGAGTACATAACTCGCGGATCTGCCGTGATATACTAAAAAATTAGTAGCAGCATATGGAGGATATATACCAGATATTTCTGATGGCAGGCTATGAGTAATACATGACAACGAGAAAATCGAAACCATGTGTGTGATCTTTTTACTTACCATGTAAGCCAGCTGTAACGAGAATGTGAGGATAATTTTGAGCCTTCACCTGCAGAACATAGATATATTAGAGCCTAAACATAACCTAGTCATTTTAAGCGATAACTGATAAATATCGATCGCTCCATATTCATGTTTGAATGAGAAACAGTTAGGTCTCCTATCAAACACTAGCCACAAATGCCTGGAGACACAGCAGTACTAGAGTCGTACATTATCAACAGGAGAATACGACTTCATATAGTAGTAAAACTCTTCCTTCCGAGGGTCACCCCATTCCTGTTATAACGGAAACAGAGAGAAGGATAACATGGTTAGTTTTTCACTAATTGGACTAAACAATTTAGTTTTAGACAAATATGTCTTATCCGATATTCAAGAAAAACAATTAAAGTTCAGGGTGGATCTTACAGAAACTGGAAACGAAACCTCACGCAAAAGAATGAAAATCAAAATCTGTAAGGAGAAAGATAATACCTCCCACTCTGAAGTTGTAAGAGGGATAGTAGGGTCAAGCATTGTAGTCACGACATCTACGAAAGGCACTCCAGCAACAGCAGCCTTCCACAAATCCGGCCTCATGTTAAGAACAGCACCCATAAGCAATCCACCTGCACTTCTTCCCTCAATGCACAATTTTTCCTTTGAACAGTACTTTTGTTCAATTAAGAACTCAGCAGAAGCGATAAAATCTGTGAAAGTATTTTTTTTCTTTAAGAACTTCCCATTCTCATACCACTGCCTCCCCATTTCACCACCTCCGCGAATATGAGCTATTGCGAAGATAATCCCACGATCTAATAAAGACAGCCTTGCTTTGTTAAAGACAGGATCTACTGATATCTGCTAACAGACAAGAAACAGTATATTACATAACTGAAAGTAATAATTACAACCCGGCACTCAGTGTATGTTCAACTAAAAGGATAGACCAAATTGATGCAGCAGATAATCATAGACGTGTCACGTGTGGTAGTCATAGTTGCAACAGTTTGTCAAAAGACATGATTTTAAGAAACTAAAGGAAGAAAAAAAGGGTAAGAGAGGACTCCCCTAGAAGTGAAACAAGAATGAACAAATTTTAGAGATTGTTACAGCGTTCACGAATCCGGAAAAGGCTACAAAAAGTGGGGCCAAAAGCAAATAGCATTCAATCAAGGAAGACTATACAAGCACAGAAATTGTCTTTCTCCACATCACGTTAAGATAAACTTCCTCTTTAATTCAATATGGTCTAAGCGAACCAAAACTGTGATGAAATAGAAGCATAATAACTCATATTGGCAATTAGCACATCTGACAAGAATCTATCCCATTGAATGCATCGTTACCACTTACCTCGTATGAACCATAACCATAAAGCAACATTGGATCAGATCCATCAAGCTTGACAAGATTCTTTTGGTACACAATTGATATGGGAATTTGAGTGCCATCTGAAGCCGTAGCCCATTTCCTTTCAGTGACATAATTAAATGCATCAAAACCTCCCAGAACCTGAATAAGAGACAATTTACAAAATTAATCGAGTATGATATGCACAAGCAGGACCCAAAAGTAAAATGTAATACAGTTTCATAAGCTTTCTATTTTTATTCCTGACTGGTGGAAAAAGAACCATGGTTTCTGGAAGGAGAACAAGTTATTTAACAAAATCTGATCAATCACAATTTAAGGACATATTATGTCCTAAGAACTAACTTTTTTTCTTTAGTGAAATCTTCAGGAAAAAAAGGAAGGGTGTTATCAGAAAAAGGAGAAAAAAAATTATTGCATTTGAGAACCCAAGCAAAAAAGTCAGAAACATGAAGTCACATATTGCAAGTACTACTATTCCAAAATTTTGTCAACAATAAAGGGAAACTTTTATTATATTAGAACATCATGAACACAACTTCTGACCTTGGAAGGTCCAATTTGACATTTAAGTCATTTGTGAAAACCATGAGCACTTGAATTAAATGCAGTGTGTTAAATATGAGACCAAAATTATGAGAGAACAGCACATAATGCAACAGGAGCTCCACTTCCTTTTTTTCTCTTTCGATAATAGAAAACTCCAGTTCTCTCTCTCTCTCTCTCTCTCCCAAAATACCTCCAATTCTTTTTGTTAAGTGGAATAAAAACACTAATAAATGTAATGGTATGACATAGAGTGTATTACTTGAGTGAAATACATCCCACATAAGTACTCTAGGTGGTACGTGAAAATAGTGAATCTAATAAAGAAAAATCATTCCAACATGAAGGTGGGAAAAGCAAACCACTGATAGCAAAGCACACAAGGAGAAGATTAGGTAAAGACAACCACACCTTTAATTTCATAGTAATCAGATCATGTCTTGCCAAGTAAGATATTACGCCTAAAACTACTTTTACTATTTTAGATTCTTTATTTTGCACTACACTATATCAACTCATTTCTTATCATGGTTCAAATGTTAACAATCAGTGGTACTTACAGTTTCAATCTTCTTCAAAACAGACTCCCCAGTATTCATGTCATACTCATAGACAGATGGAGGCGTCCTCAATGAGCTATAAGAAAACCGCAAAATGGTGGAGGAAAATTGTGATTCTGATGGCTCAGCTGAGTATACAGGGTCAATAAATTGAACTGCCTGACCCCCTTGAAGGCATATGAGTGGCTCTTCAACTGCCGGAAGACGGTAAGCAGTAATTTTGGGCAAACCTTGTTCACGCTCATAGACAACAAGATGATCACTAAAAAGTTGAATATCCTGAATCTTTACACTGGAGAAGAAAAAATAAAATGGTAAGAGATAAGACACTTCAAGGCGGACATTTTCAGACAGGAAAGAACTAAAGCTAAGATATGACAAGGCAATTACAAACTTCCACCGCCATCCAGCAAAAAGGATGCATACAAATGAAATAAAATTTTATGATCGGTAAACTAAATGATCCCCAATGAAACAAAACATCCGTCCACATGGGAGTAAGAAATCAACATTTCCACTTCGCAGAAGTAGCATCATTCACGATCGCAAAATGCAACAAAAGCATAATACAATCCAACACCCAACCAAACAGAAAATTTCCAGCTAAATTTTAACTTGATTTTTCATAGGCTATGCTTTAAAATAACCACGGTTGTTGACTGTGATATCAATGGTTAAAGCACTATCTCCTTGCACATGTCATTTGGATCATTAAAATGATTAACTCATAATTTGTTACAAAGCAGCCATCATAGAACTGGCGTATGTGCAAGGATTTCCGCATCTAACTAATTGTATATGTAAAACTGAAAAAGAAACCCAGCATGTCCAAAGAAAAATCAAATTCATGGTTACGAGGAACAAGAATGAAAAATCAAAACAAGGAATTAGTGCAGGGTCATTGAAGATGGAAAACTTTAGAATTCCTTACAACCTTGCCCTGTGAGGAATAAGAACTGTTGTTGCAGATGTATTATCCACTGGACAAGCTAGTAGTTCTGAATTGAAAAATTCATCACTTCTCTTCTGGATAAAGAAGTGGTTTCCACGATGACTAACAGAGGTATCAATGCCATTTATACGAGGTGTCAAAACCTTAAGGCCTTCTTCCAGCTTGCTAACCTCAAGATAGAAGACAAACCTTGTCATTTTGCTTTCAGATGAAATAAACAAAAATTTCTCACTCTCAGAAGCTTGAAGATCAAGGGAAAACATATCATCCTTCTCGTGGTAAAGGCATGAGTCATTGCATTGGTCCGACCCCAACTTATGTAACCATGCCTATCATCAGAAATAAAAGCAAAAGAAGGTCAACGTAGTTCTACTTCAGAAAATGACAAAAGAAAAGGATTCATATTTAGATTAAACTGAATTTACCCTTTGCCTGCCAAAAACGCATAACAATTAACAAGAAGCTAAAGGTAACAAGAATATAACTCTACCTTGAATTGAAGAAGGCACATGATCCAGTCTAAGCACAAATAAATAATAAGTCTGCAACTGTGATTTTTTCTAGAACCTAGAGGGAAACTGATAAAGATCTCATGAATATTATATTTACATGAACACCCAGAAAAGAAAAATAAAGGTTTATGTGAAGAAAAAAAACTATGCAATCCTGTATTAAGGTACTTGATACAGGGATATTACTTGTAAAAATCAGGAATTTTTCTCTGCATCGTGTAGGGATGAGAACATCCATTTGAAACTCAAAACACTTGAGCCATCGGTCTAGAAGAACTATGTAAATAAATCAGATAGCCAACCTTCAGGTTTCTGATTAGTTATCAATAGAAAGGAAGAAATTTAAAAACAGTTTATGACATCCAAGAATACATAAAAGAGTTCCTAGGGGCTCTACATTAGACGTGTATCACAAAAAAAAAAATCACTAGCTGTTATATGGTCATAACTCATAATAAGTAGGTGTCATTGTTCACCCTACAATGAGTACAAAAGAGATGAATAACTGTATTGATATAGAAACTACTGGAAGAAAACAATATGGAGGGAAAACAGGGTAACAAATAGAAGGCTAGATTTATAACATTAAGAAGCATGCAAAACAAAAAATGGAGTGCTGTATTCAATAAGAACAGAATAAGTTGAAAACCATAAGCCATGGAAACTAAAGCCCATACCTTATCTGGCCGAAGGATCTCATCCATTGTAATGTAAACTAAAGCATCATTACCAGCCCATCGGACATACGATGTTACACCTACTAACGGCTTCCCTATCAGAGTTCGAGTCTCTGCATCAATCACGTATACAGTATAAATTTCATCTCCTTTAGTGTCTTCGGCGTATGCAACCATCTTATGATTCGGACTGACCTGAACAATAAAGTATGAAAAGAGACCACATATAAACAAACTGGACCTTAAGAAAAGGAAAGCGAGCTTATTCAACCAAGTTAACAATATAATGCTGGACACTGGTCATAACTGACCTTAAAAGCACCAATGCTGTAAAACCCATGTTCTTGAGCCTTAACATTCTCATCTAAAATTACATGCTCTGGTGGAGCGTCAGGCCCTGTAGGCATGGTATCGTGAACAGAAGGTGGAGCATCACAAATAGGAATGGGACGCCTGCAATGTTGAACATATTCCTTTCCTTCCAATGTCCTTGAATAATAATAATAGGATCCTTTTCGCAAAGGGGCAGATATATCGTCCTCTTTGATTCGAGCTCTAATCTCAGCATAAATTTGATCTTCAATTATTTTGGTTCCTACAGCGGTATTCTTACATTCAATAAAATACTACGAAAATGGAAGAGTAATTAACTAGTAACAACAGAAGAAGTGAATGCAACTCAAAAAAGTTTCAGATCAAAACAGTAGCAGAGTTGCTTTTCAACATTTTTCAAGAAACAAACATATATTTGAGGAATCGGAATAATACGATTCTGAGAAACAAATAGAGAGTCGAGGAAGAGGATAGGCCGATAGGTATACATACACATACACATACACACACACACACACACACAGATATATATATATATATATATATATATATGATTCTACCTCTAGATCTCAGAATAAATTTCATCTTCAAATTTTTGGTTCCAACACCACTATTCTTATGTACAATAAAATGCTACGCAAAATGGACGAGTAATTTAACAACCAAAGAAGTGAATACAACTAAAATAGTTTCAGATCAAAACAGTAGAGAAGTATCGTTTTAACATTTCCGAGAAACAAACAGGATGTCGAGGAAGTGGATATATATATATATATGATTAATGATTCGACCTCAAAATCTCTGCATAAATTTATCTTCAATTTTTTTTTTCTTATTTTTTTGGTTCCTACTGCAGTATTCTAGCGTTCAATAATGTTGCACAAATTGGAAGAGTAATCTAACAACCGAAAACAGAATGCAACTCAACATAGTTTCAGATCAAAACAGTAGCAAAGTAGCTTTTAAAAAATTCCGAGAAACAAACATACCGGACATCATGGCCTCGGTATAAGCGTTTTCTTGCTGAAGATAAGAGAGAACTTTAGGGTCCTTGCGGGAATCATCGCGAAGCCAGTAGTAATTGTCAACTCTAACGTCCCCGAACAACTCCATCTCGTGCTTGACTTTCTCGGCCAACGGCGGAGATGGAGGCTGAGACAGCGAGCTCATGGTGGCCTTTGATAGGAAGCAGCGCGACGGCGGGATCTTTGGATGGGCGACGAGGATGCGATGAGAAAAAGAAAATAGTATCAGTGGGAGATGAAGAGCTCCGCCTATGCAATTGGAATTCATATATGGTGTCCCGAATTTTGCAGTTAAATTCCTAAAATTTTGTGATTTGTTCAATTTTTCAAAATATTTGTCAGATTATCCTACTGAATTAATAATATTTTCAAAAAATGGTTACTTTTTCCAAACAAAAGTTAAAGTTAAAATAAAAAATACTAATTTAGGTAATCGATTTATTTTAAGGTAAAATACACTAAAAGTCACTTAGGCTCCGATTGATTGTAAAATCTCATTTAGGGGAAAAACAGCGAGACAGTGGTTTGGAGTGAAGCTGAAATTTTAACGTTTTTAAAACTTGAGTTTGAAGATAAATTAAGAGTAGAAATTAGTTGAAAATGTGTGATTTTTTTTATTTTTGGCCGTTCGACACAGTTTTTTCGGTGGCACTCTAAAAATTCGTTGCTGGTGCTCGAACCCGTGACTTCTAGGAAAAATAACCGTTCATTTAACCACTGAGGCAAATTGGTTCGTGCAACATATTTCTTTCTTTTAAAATAACAATTCAGTCACTTAATTATAGATGTAGGAACAAAATGTCACTTAATTAAAATTTTATAACAAACAAATTATTCTATCATTAAAATTGAAACAAAATCTTGATATAATAACAACTTTAGTCCCAAAACTTATACATTTTTTTAATTTAATCCTATTTTTAAATTTGTAAATAAATTGTTCCGGACAAACAGTTGCACAAAAACAAAACTTTTGGCTCTGTTTGGTAAAGAGCGGTTTGAGCAAAAATTAGAGGTTTTAAGCATAATTAGAGGTTTGATTAGTCAAATCCGCTAATATTGTTGTTTGGTGAACAACAGATTGAAAGAATAGATTGAGGTGAAATCACTAATTTTGAAAAAAAAAACTCCTAATAGGAGCTTTTTAAGATTAGAGGTTTGATTTTAGAGTTGTAAAGACTCTTTTACCCTTTCTAGTTACCAAAAATATCTAAATAACCTAAATTAAATATTTTTTCACCCTATTTATTTTTTCTTTTTATTATCACATATTTATATGTGTATTTAAATTAATTAATTAAATTATATTAAAATAATTATATAAATAATAAATTAATATATAAATCATTCGAATATGTTTAGAAAAATTATATTAAAAACAATTTTTATAAATTTAATTAATATTAATTAGATACAAAATATTGATAACTAATAAACTATTCAAACAAGTATTGAATATAATTATGTCTTTATGTGTCATTTTATTTGTTTAAATAATCTAACAACTATCAGCTATCAGTTAATTTTACCAAATACTTTTATACAATCAACTAATACAATCCGCTAGTGTAGAACTAATGTTTTGATATAATAATTGAAAAATGTTTTGGACTAATTTCAAAGAATTTAAAAACTTGGCTTTAAAGTCCAAACTACTTGAAATTATGTTTGAGGTATTTTAAGAGGTTTTTGACAAAGATTTTTCATGTTTTCAATAGCCAAACTTGACTTTTCACGTTACCCGTATCGATACGGTCATACCAGTATCGATACCATTTTGCCTCAGTTTGTCCACTGTCAAAACCCGTATCGATACAGCAAACCCTCGTATCGATACGGAGGGGGTCGTTTCGATATGCCACGTCAGCGTACCGATCCCATTTTAACTACCCCAACGGCTATTTCCCAACGGCCATTTAAATGTCAAAGGGTACCGATATGCCCTCAAGCGTATCGATACGCCCAAGCTGGCAAGTGCCCAACGGCTAGTTCATATGAAGGCCGTATCGATACCGTTCCACGTGTATCGATACCGTTAGCTGCAGAACAGCATTTATGAAGGGAAATAAAGTCCTCAACGGCTCCAATTCATCCCCAACGGCTAGTAACGGCTACAAACTCATTTGGGAGTATAAAAGGGACCTCCAAGCATCAAGAGAAGACTAATGTTCATATTGTCAAACATCAAATGATCAAGAAATTGTCTTAGTGCTTTATTTGTCAATTCTTGTATAGACAAACACTAGTGAGCCAAAATTGTTAAATTTGCTCAAGTGTTCTAGGATTTGGGTGAGAGCTTAATTGTGCAAACAAACACTTATTAGAGGGTTTTAAGTTTGCTTATTGTTTCTCTTTGTAAAGAGGGTTTTGATCAAGGCTTTGGGTAGAAGCTTGATCGGTTGTTAGGGTTTCCTCCTAATCCAAGAAAAGGGGACGAATCAATTAGTGGATTGATTGTGAAATCCTTAGTGGGGAGCTAAGGTAGTGGATGTAGGTGCTTGTTAGAAGACCGAACCACTCTAAATCTTTGTGTCTTTATTCTTTTTAGCTTCCTTAACCCTTCCACCTAAAAATCCACCTCTCTACCACTTGGTGAGCATAATCGGTTGAATGAATCGAGCACCACACAACTCAACAATTGGTATCAGAGCTTGGCTCAATCGGTGAGGATTAACATCCTATTGAAAAGATCCGGCAAGCTCGATCACTAGTTCATCAACCGGCTCAAATGGCACAATCAATCGACAAACCGCCTTTCTTTGACGGAGACCACTACGCCCTTTGGAAGACAAAGATGAAATTCTTCATCAAATCAAGAGATTACAAGCTATGGGATGTAGTTGAAGATGGTCCGTTCGTGCCTCAAAGAAGTAAAGCGGAGTGGAGTGCCGACGATCGCAAGAAGATGGAGCTAAATTGCAAAGCCTTGCACATTCTATTTTGTGCATTTGGTCCATCCATCTATGAGAAGATGTCTTCTTGTGAGAGTGCCAAGGAGGTATGGGACAAGCTTGAAGTCACATACGAGGGAACCAATGAAGTCAAGGAGACCAAGATTGGGCTCCTAACCTTAGAGTATGAGAACTTCAAAATGGATCCGGAAGAGAACATCGAGAAGATGTTTGATAGGTTCTCCACCATCACCAACGGTCTTAAAGGTTATGGAGAAGCCATCCCGGAAGAGAAGCTTGTCCGAAAGCTCATCTACTCACTTCCCGAGTCTTGGGACTCAAAGAGGACCGCCATCATCGAAGCCAAAAATTTGAAAACTTTGAAGCTTGATGAACTCATGGGGTCACTCCTTACTCATCAAATCATGAAGAAGAATAAAGAGGATGAGAAGAAGAGGGAAGAAATTCGAGCTATGGGAGAGAAGAAAATCAAAGGGCTTGACATCAATGCTAGTGCCATGGCTCTCAAATCCTCCACTTGCCATCATGTCTACTCAAGTGAAGAGGAGGATGAAGAAGAAGAGATAGTTCATCTCTTCAAGAAGTGCGCCCCGTTCATGAAGAAAGCCTTGAGAGAGCTTGAACGAGAACCTAAGAGAAAGGAGAGGGCAAGCACTTCAAGCCATAAGAAGAAGGCACATTTGGCTACTTGGAGTGATGAAGACTCCACCGACGATGAACAAGCCAACCTTTGCCTTATGGCCATCGAAGAAGATTCAAGGGTAACTTCTAATTCATCTACTTCATGTTCTTATTCCTTTGATGAATTACAAGATGCCTATGATGATTTGGTTTTAGATTTTAAAAGCCACATTTTGAAAAACAAAAAATTGGTCTCAAAGTTAAAAATTCAAAATGATTTGCTTTCTAAAACCAAACTTGAACTTGAAGCAAAACTTGAAGAGTTTGAATTAAAATGTTTTGATTTACAAAAATTGCTTCAAAATGTTCAAGAAGAAAAAGATTTGATTTCCAAAGAGCTTGAAAAGAAAAACAATTTTGGAAAATCAAATTTTTATGTTAGACAATCTAGTGCCCCTAGATTTAAAAATGGTAAATGTTTTAGAAGTGTTTGGGTCCCAAAAGAACTAACCACTTCAATTAAAAAGGATGACATTGAAAAATGGATTCCTAAGGGGTCAAAAATTTGTGCTACTAACGTTCATGGATCCAAAGCAATTTGGATACCAAAAGTTACTTGATTGTCTTTTGCTAGGTGTGATGGAGATGTTCAACAAGTCAAACATTGAGGGGGAGCTCCATACACACAAGGAAGAACACTTGAAGAAGGAAGGCTTCACATCCTACCTTTGGGTTCAAGTGTTGGTAAAATTCTAGTTGTTTTTGATTTCTTTTGTTTATTTTATTTTAAATTCAACTAGATGATCATATATGTTGTGACTAACATTTTGATGATGCTTTGAGTAAGGGGGAGCCATTTTAAAACCAAATTCTTACTTTGTGTCAAAGTTTTTTTACCTCAATTGTTATTTTGAAACTTAATGTTTTTAAATTCTTTTTGATATAACAAAAAGGGGGAGATATGGTTTTGAAAAATTGAATTTTCAAATGAATAAGGGGGAGCTTAATTTGATTTCACATCTTTAATCTCTTATTCACATTTTTAAAGTTAAAGTGGGAGAATCCCAAACAATTTTTCAAGTTAGTTTTATTATATCAAAAAGGAGGAGATTGTAGAACTAATGTTTTGATATAATAATTGAAAAATGTTTTGGACTAATTTCAAAGAATTTAAAAACTTGGCTTTAAAGTCCAAACTACTTGAAATTATGTTTGAGGTATTTTAAGAGGTTTTTGACAAAGATTTTTCATGTTTTCAATAGTCAAACTTGACTTTTCACGTTACCCGTATCGATACGGTCATACCAGTATCGATACCATTTTGCCTCAGTTTGGCCACTGTCAAAACCCGTATCGATACAGCAAACCCTCGTATCGATACGGAGGGGGTCGTTTCGATACGCCACGTCAGCGTACCGATCCCATTTTAACTACCCCAACGGCTATTTCCCAACGGCCATTTAAATGTCAAAGGGTACCGATACGCCCTCAAGCGTATCGATACGCCCAAGCTGGCAAGTGCCCAACGGCTAGTTCATATGAAGGCCGTATCGATACCGTTCCACGTGTATCGATACCGTTAGCTGCAGAACAGCATTTATGAAGGGAAATAAAGTCCTCAACGGCTCCAATTCATCCCCAACGGCTAGTAACGGCTACAAACTCATTTGGGAGTATAAAAGGGACCTCCAAGCATCAAGAGAAGACTAATGCTCATATTGTCAAACATCAAATGATCAAGAAATTGTCTTAGTGCTTTATTTGTCAATTCTTGTATAGACAAACACTAGTGAGCTAAAATTGTTAAATTTGCTCAAGTGTTCTAGGATTTGGGTGAGAGCTTAATTGTGCAAACAAACACCTATTAGAGGGTTTTAAGTTTGCTTATTGTTTCTCTTTGTAAAGAGGGTTTTGATCAAGGCTTTGGGTAGAAGCTTGATCGGTTGTTAGGGTTTCCTCCTAATCCAAGAAAAGGGGACGAATCAATTAGTGGATTGATTGTGAAATCCTTAGTGGGGAGCTAAGGTAGTGGATGTAGGTGCTTGTTAGAAGACCGAACCACTCTAAATTTTTGTGTCTTTATTCTTTTTAGCTTCCTTAACCCTTCCACCTAAAAATCCACCTCTCCACCACTTGGTGAGCATAATCGGTTGAACGAATCGAGCACTACACAACTCAACAACTAGTGAAATAAGCTAATGCAATCAGCTATCAACTATCAGTTAATCTAATCAGCTATCAACTATCAGTTAATATAATTCGCTATCAATTATCCGTTAATTGTAAAAAAAAAAACATTTATGTTTTGTATTTTATTTGAAAGTGCTAAGTTGACAAAACAAATAAATTGTTCCGCAAGATGTTACATTACGCAAAAGAAAACGCAAGGAATGAGAGTTAATGACATCACCCGTCATATTTCTTCTGTTTTCACGCTCACTTTAATTTTAAGGTTTTAGTTTAAATTTCAAAGTTAGAGAGTTTTGAACTTAGATTTAAAATTTAGAATTTAAAATTAAAATTTAGGATTTAAGTTTTAATTTATAAACTCTAAAATCTAACCGTAAACCTAAAATTCTATCATCAGTCCTTAAATTTAAAATTATTGAATTTAAACTCCTAAACCTTAAAACTTGTATAAACAATTGTTTCCACAAAAGCTTGTGTATGAAATTATTATCTTTTTTTTAAAAACAATTTCTATTTAAAAGAGAAGAAGAAAAATTTACAACAATAAATTTTGAACTCATAACCTAAAGAAGAGAGTGCCAACTAATAGTTTTTAAGATCGCTGATCACCCTGTGTTATTTTTTTCTTCTAAAGCTTACATTAAAATAACTCGAACAGAACACGCCCTAAGAGATTAATGTATTCTACACAAAATATCGCAAGTAAATGCTTTTACCCTAAAATTAACAAATAATATTAATTAAATTAAAACTCGATCGATTTTTTCCGAACAAAATTCAGTTCATACCTCTCATCAAATTTTAAAAATGTACTTTTGACTATGACACAAAGGAAACTTTAACCCCCAAATATATCACTTGAAGTAAATAAATGAAAAGAAACATAAAAAGGAAACTTTAACCCCCAAATATATCACTTGAAGTAAATAAATGAAAAGAAACATAAAAAGGAAACAATGGCCAATTTTCAGAACTAGAGATCAGATTAAGCAATATACATAAAATGAAACACTAACATATTAACCAAACACCAAATAGTAGTAGCAGCAGCATCTATATTAACAAAAACCGAATACGGAAATGAAGGCGAAGAAGATGAAATCAAAGGACGAAGTTGAAGGAGACCAACATTTCAAGGTTAAAGCAGCCACCTGCATATTGTTTTATGCATTCAACGCTCTCCTCGTCTGATACCTCTTTCAATGATCAAATGCTTGGATGATATTACAACTACTGCAGTACGTATCTCCCTCCGATTACAAGAAATACGGGACTCCGGTCCTTGGCCCTCTCATTTGATTATTCTCTTCTGTTTCAGTGAAGTACTTTACTTTTCTCTCCTGAAACAGATGCGAAAAATTGTAAGAATCATGAAATCCATGTGTAGAAGTAAGGAAAAAAGAGAAACAGTTTCCGGTTTCCGGTTAAACTAATGATCCAATATGTAGAAGTAAGGAAAAAAGAGAAACAGTTTCCGGTTTCCGGTTAAACTAATGATCCAATATGTAGAAGTAAGGAAAAAAGAGAAACAGTTTCCGGTTAAACTAATCCAATATGTAGAAGCAAGGAAAAAAGAAAAATCAAGAAAGAGATAGATTCTCACCATATTCTCATTGAAGCTCAATATAGAAGCGACATTCCCACAACGGTAACAATAATTCGGTGCAGACCACACCTGCAAATTTCAATAATCGAGAAACTCCATTATCTTCTTAGTACAATTAAGCTAAAAAGATGTAAGCGGAAAGTTTAGTGTCTCACGGTTACTAGGCCTTTATCTTCAAACATATACTTCAGACCTTCTTGCACAAGTTGGTGAGCTCGACAAACAAGATCAAGATTGTTTATATGGTTGAACTGCAACAAATAAAAAAGGTTAAAACTATATTTCAGCATGAGTATAGACCGAGATGAGATCGGTTACCTCCGATGTGACCCTGGACCCAAATAGCCATCCTGCACCGCGTGGACTGACTGCCCATGTGTCTATATCTTCAGGATCACTCCACATGAGATCACAGAATGGGCCTTCATGAGGAATTTCAGAGTTCCGCTCAATTACCCTCATCTATCAAAAAGCAGAGAAAAGAAAAATGCATCAATCACCATATAATAAAATAAATCGAAAGCATAACCTGGAGCTTAACTCGGTTGAGTCAAGTAATTATCTTTAAGAAGTGACATCTAGCAGATATGGAGTTCCGAGTCTGTGCAACTGCAACCCTAACCCTATCCCCAGGCTAAAAGAGTGAATACATAAAGAGAAACTAGTACTCGTTATATAAAATACCACCAAAGTGAAATGGATGGTTATAAACCAAAGAGTCAATTACTTCAGCAGAAAGAAACCAAATAAAATACGCGTGGTGTGATCAAACTTAGATTTTACATAATAAGATGGTTACAAAAACATATAAAAGTCAAAAGCCAGAAAGCTTGCCTGATCAACATATGAAACCAAAGCTAAAAACAACCCGAAGAATTCTAAGGACTATAACCTTCCCATTATTCCTTAAGAAATTACTCTTCTGCTAACTATAATTTTGCCTTCCCCTCAAAGAAAAAAAGAGGAGATGATGCACCATACATGCCGTGTTTATAATTGATTCCTAAAGAAGTAGAAGACCAGTTTACTACATAGTTGTTCATGCATTGCTACAAGAAAACCATGCTAAACTTCAACAAACATAAGTTGTGATCAAAAGAAACATCTGAGCTACAGGAAAATGCTCTAAAAAGTACAATACATGCCAAGCACAAGCAAACATAAGTAAAATAATTACTGCAAACAAAAACACACGTCAAACAAAAGCTAAGAAAATACCTGATCAACTGATCGTATATCAGGAGAAAGGCCACCATGTACACATAGTACCTGAAAAATAGAAAATAGTAGACCTATTATAGAAGTGGAAGTAAGGTGCTTAGCTATAGATGATTTACAGAGAGAATTCTTACTGTCCCATTTATAATTGCAGAAAGTGTAAGATAGTCAAAAACATCAGTACAATACCGCCATGCATTAGCATTTCCATACTTCCTCTGGCACTCATCATAGAAACCATAAACCTAGTAAAGTTAAGTACACATAGTAAAAATGTCAGACACTTGTATTCGGAATGCTTTCCAAATTTTATAGCTTTAGAGCTACTCAAGAATCCTAAAAACCAAACTAATATGGTATTTGCACGTAAATCTCCATTAACTGTGATCCTTGGATTCACGAAGCTACTCTCAAAATCCAACCTTAGATTTTCATTTATGTGTCCTTAGAAAGGCATCTGATCCTTTTTTACCCCAAAGAAAAGGGGGGAAAAGAAGAGACCTCAAAGCACGAAAAATAAAAAGGAAAAGAAATATCAGTGTGACATACTTAAAATCACACAAAAGCACTTGCATACATTCTATAAGATCTTTACAATCATGTTCCTTAGCAGTATAATCCGGAAACATACCTGAGTTAGCTGTCTGCTCTCATGATTCCCCCTCAAGAGAGTGATATTAGCTGGATACCTATGATTCAGAAAAAAATAAAAAAATAGTTACCTCTAATTGAAATAAGAAACAGCATTGGATAACCTAACCAACAAAAAGTAATTTCCTTATCAAATGCAAAGAAAAAACAACAGCAGAACCAATTCATAAATATTGACTTCTGTATTTTGAGTCTTCTAAATATAAATAGGATAATATAGACAATATATCCTACTATCTTGCTGCCAAATCACCATGGTATCTCCATAAGGACCTTTTGGCCACAAGTAGGAAAATATTAGTAGTTCCAAAGCAAATAGGAATAAGCATTGACAATAATGATTAGATACACCTCAACCATGGATTACATTATACATTAGAGGTCTGAGAATTTAGCCAGTGAATACAAAGAAAACTGAAACAAATCAGAACCAGAGAAATAGTGAAAACTAGTAGACAAACTCCAAGAAAGATTACAGAAATGCCCAAGTATGTATCCAGAGGGCATACCTTGCCTTAAGAAGCAAAAGAATAGTGAAAACTTCAAGACTATTATAACCTCGATCGACAAAATCTCCCTGTCCAAAGGAATAGGAAGGTTTAGCACCCATTGGTCAAAATCAATATTACACCAGACATCGACATCACAAAGAATTTCCACAATACCATAAAAATGTAGTTCGTATCCGGAACATGACCTCCTGTCTCAAAAAGTTTCATCAGATCATGAAACTGGCCATGAATATCACCACAGACGGTTACTGGACTGTTGACAGGTTGCACATTTGACTCCTCAATGAGGACTTCTTTTACCTGTAATGTTTTGTATATTAAAGCAGCATTCGAAAATCATACAAATAATAAACCTTTATGGCAAATGAAAGTTGCAAGTTGAAATATAGCAAATGAATAACATAAAAACTAAATACTGTCAACTCAAACAAATCTTCCATCAATTAAAATCCCAGATTCCACGGAAATGTCAGTTATTCAGGTCCTAGGAGCTTTTTTTTCATAAAAGAAAATAATAGCAAAATAATAATAATAATAATATGGAAATTCTTCAGAAGCTATGCGAACAAATGAAACTAAAGAAATTGAACAATATAAATTTTAAGATTAAAGAAAAAAGCATAGATGCCTTGAGTTTCAAGAACTTCGCATTTTCTTGCAATTCTTGACTCATTTCAAAATCCTAAACTTAATTCCAACGTATCAAACATTCATTTTATTTTATATTTTAATTTCTCCTAATTTCTGAATCACCAAAAGAAACCACACAAACCCTAATCTCTCCCCCCCCCGGTAAATAAAACCCTAAAAAAGGAGAGAAAGAAAGAGAAAGGAAATACGTATTCGCAAAGAAGTTGAAGCTCGTCTTCCGAAAGATGCTGCCCTTCTTTAACCTTCGCTATCCACTGATCCAAATCCATTGCCTTTTCTTTCTCTAAGGAATTTGAATTCCTTTTACTTTTGTTTGTGCAATATAAATATGAAATTTTCTCGCACTTTTTCTTACAGGAATTTGGGTTCCTTTAAACCAAAGGAGAAACTGCGAAAATATGAAAGATTGCAATGACCGCTCTCTGTTTTACCTTTTATTATTTTTTTATGTTCGTGTTTCCGTTAAAACAATCAGCAGATCTGGGCGTTATTTATTTTATTTTTGTTTTTATATATTATAAAGAATAATGCATTTTATTTAGGTGACTCGCGTTCGAGCATCATGTGTGTACGGTGTATATCTTATTAAAGGGCTACCAAAATAAATAGATATTACCTTGTAATTACACCCAACATATTAAAAATAAAAGTCAATTGTGAACCAACTAATAATATGTAGAGTAAGTAAAGCACAACTCAAAACCATTAATTAAGAATTAAACATAAAACCCATGAGTTTGTTATACAAATGTTTATCACTCTATTTGTAATTATTTGTTTATAAATTATAAATATGTTTTTATATAAAATATTTGAATTCACGTGCATGGTAAATTTGACAAAATTTAAGTATACAGCAATCTAATTATATTTTTTTGTCTATGCGAAGTTTAAGAGTGGTCGTTCAATTAAACTGAGTCGAATCAAATCAAGTAAAAAAATTATAAGTTAGATAGATGAATTGATTGTTCCTGTTATGAACATTTGTTTTGAAATTTATATTTTTGTATCATTTTTTCTGAAAGGGATATTGCCATAAATCCAAGGATATAAACATTATGCGTTATAACCAGCTTTTCTATTTGCATTATAACCGGAGCATATGTTTATGTATGCATATATGTATATGAATATATTGATGTTTAACACTTGCAACTCCATTGAAGATCTGCCAAAACCATGAACCTCCAGCCTAAGCTAAATTTCCACCATATGCAAGTTTTTGTCATAGGTTAGGGGTCGATTTGCGGCGGAGATCCGCCGTGCGATGCCATACACATTTTGTGGGATATTGATGGAGAACAGTTAAACAGAAATGAGATATATATAGAGAGAAAGACCTGAACAATATTGCAACCTGAGTGTTGTTCACAGCATTTTTACAGTTTCTTTTTCTTATCATCGTCTCTAATGAGCTGAACCGGTGCTGCCGGTATCCTAAACCACCATTCTCTAAGCCTCCGTAGCCATCGGTTAGTGCTCTCTCTCCTATACGGTAGTTCCCTTGTGAAAGCTTCTAGGAATACAAACAATATCAAGAATCTGGAAGGAACAAAAGCTAACACTACAGCCAAGAAAACCAATGAGATAGCAACCCTGTCAGTGGCCTGGCAGACAGATAATGCAGAGAAAATATAGTTAGAAGCTAGCTGAAATAACGCAATTAAAACTAACTAAACAAAACTTCATTCGGTTTGTTTCTGGGACCAATTAACTGGCATTCCACAATTTTCATGCAAAATCAAGAAAGAAGACCTGGATAATTTGTGACTTCAATATAAGTATGCCAGTTTCATACACATAAAAGGTAGTAACACTCATTCAACCAACTTGTGTCCCTCTTGTGACAACCAATAGAGCTAAATTTTCTAGAGCACACACAACACTAGTTACCGGACTTTCAAATTTCCGAACTTCGTGAAAAATATTTCTGAACCCTAGTATGCCATTTTTTCCGAATGAGTTCAGAAAAATAAAATGAAATGCCTAACCAGAAAGTCCCACTCTGGTCCTTTCTATGCAACCCTTGTATAGAATCAAGCCGATAAAAAAGCCAATAAATGACTCAATTAGCAGCAGCAGATGATGGTTGTAAAACAATAAACTTGTTTTTTTTTTCTCTTTTCTAGTTCAATGCAGTGGAGGATGGGAAAACAGTGCTACCTCGCTTTATTAGCATCGTGTTCTACACTTTATATTTAGCATATTTCATTTTTCTTTTATCTGATTCAAGTATAGCTGGGACATGCACCTGTGGTAAGACAGCAAATACGATCGCCCTAATTTTGAGGAGAATAACATTCGCAGTTTGGATTAGTGCTTCATAATGGGAGATAACTTCTTGTAATGTCAACAGCTGCTCAACTGCATTTCGGTTTGGTGGAGCTATTATTCTGAAGGCTTCTAAGGGCTTCCCTCTGTTAAGATGCCGATTCCATAGCATGACAACTGCGAAGAATATAAAAACAAGTGCCAATATATTTGCGATCCACCCCCTGCACATCAGAATTAATGGATTCATTATATTATTTGGTTAGGTCTATGCAATAATAAAAAGTGGAATATTAAATTAAAACACCAATACCGAACTGAATATACACAAATTGACCTTTATGGTGCATTTTTACAATATGCCTGGCAAGAACATGAAACCACCCTCAATGTAAAAATAAAACATCAAATGTTGTTCATGCAGAAAATTCAGGAAATGATCAGCTAAGTGATCCACTAATATAAATATTTCCAAGATCAGTTCACAATTCATATATCAGACATAATTTCATTTTACATGTTTCAACTTTCAGGACATACAGAAGGAGATCATGTATTGTTCTTTATGCATCTTAAAGAAAAGTATACTCCATAAAAGACCAGTCAAAGACAACTTTTACCTTATAATTGCAAAACTGGTGAACATCAGAAAGACAGTTGACTTAAAAGGTTCTTTCCATGAAGACAGGAGCACAAGAGAAGTAACTAATTGAATGAAAGGAAACAGCAGTTCCTACAAATTAGAAAAAAGAAACAACTTTTAACAATCTGCTCAAATGTTTGAAATGATTCTGAGGATCAGTTGGTGTAGTACAACAAACAGTCCAGTATTCAAATGAACACACAAGCTGTTTTCTAGGAGCATGACAAAACAAAACGTTCCCTAAATCAACGTAGACATCGAAATGAATTAAATATTTCTGATGACAACTTCTGCCTGACAAATGAATTAATAACTTGATCAAAATAGCCAATTGTATGGCAGTTTTTTATGGCCTGAAACCAAATATAATAGATGGGAGATTGCAATAACCAACCTTCATTACAGCTAAATTTGTTTCAATTCCTTCTACCTTCACTTGGTTCACAGTTGCCTGTGCAGCTTCAGCCCTACCTGTGTCAGATATAGATTGCTTCACTGTTAACTCTAAGGGATGTGTTTCCCCAACACAGAAATCTCCAAACATTAATGCTTCTCCTTCCAGAATCGCATACTTCTGTGGGATGAATCCAAGTTGACTAAGCGCCAGAAGTGAAAAAGGAGATGAAGTTTGTGGACGTTTCACAGTGCGTGGGGAATTCTCAACATTTAAAAGTGCCAAACGACTCGCAAGAGTTTCCAAAATCACATCACCTCCAGGAAGGCTCTCAGCTAGGTTAAAACTAAGTAAAGTTTTATACTGGGATGAGAAGAACTGGAAAGCTTCTCTCAGTGCACGATAGCGAAATATACCTAATATAGCCCTTGCTACTACTTCCGACTGCTGACTCTCTTTGAAGTTGTGTTTTCTAGCAAACCTGTGTGCATGCAGGATCTCCAGAGATATATCCAACCAAAAGTCCCGGCGAAAATTGCCTTTAAATTCAGGAAATTCAAAATAAACGGGCTCTGTGCTGTAAATAGATTTCAAAAAATTCCAAAAAATATAATAAATTATACTTTAATTTAAAGAAGACATTAAACTATAAATTCCACGTTATTATGCTGACAGATAACTTACACGGTTGCTGATCTGTACATAACAGCTTTATCAAAGAGACGAGCACCTAACGGCCCAGTTAATTCAGGTTTTATGACCTGCTTCAGGTCCGTTGCCAGATCATATCTCACAGCTTTGTCATATACACCAACACCCAAAGCCTCAAAATACAGAGCAAAGCTGGTTAGAGTGAGCCGTCCTGCATAAATAGAAACATAACACATAGACAACCGAAAGATTTCTTGGTCTAAAAATTATTTCTATTGCATGACCAATCTCTTTGGACAAGTTCTTTACTACACGTAGATTTCATATTAAGGAGACATGTAAAGGTTTAAGAGTTTAACATTAATTATTTGTCATCAACACAAATATCAGTACTACTTGATATATTAACCATTCGATACACTCACATGAAGATAACATTTTTCTATGAATACATATATAATATGGCCTACCTTGATCTCATACAAGCACTACCTTGTAAAGAGAAATTAGTTAAGTCTTCACAACTTTAAGAGCACTGAACGTTTACTTTTAAAGGTTTACTTCCATAATGATCAATTTTCAGAACATTGACATACCTGGCCATGCCGAGATGCCAATATGTTGCAGAACGGGTTGAGTTGGAACAGCACCTTCAATATCTATAATTATCTCCACATCAGAGAGTTGAAGATTGGTAAGTGAGGTTCCCAATGTGTTTTTCGCGGCCTTAATAACCCTAAGGATGGTAAAGATCCATGATAAATAACTATCTCAACAGTTTAAACTCAGATGTCAAGTATCCCCCCCAAAAGTCACAATATAAAGAAAATACAGGTAGACATGTTTGCTATTTTATCCAATTTGATCACAGATGTCAAGAAGTCAAACCCAAAAATCCTTACTTAGAATTGATAACATCTGAGACTAATTAATTAAATGTTATCTACACCTCGATTCATGAAAGTTTGCACTATTGATCACTGTAGCTTTCATGATCCATTTATTTAGAAGTTCAAAATATTTAAAACAAATAGTAAAAGATGTAAAGTTTAAGAAAAGTATTAAAAGACAAGTATTTTTAAGTGTTAGCCAAAACATTTCCCCTCTTGTTTAATTCAAGTGGCTTGGCAAACAGTTAAATCACATAAGCCATTAGAGTTCAAAAAATTGATAGAAAACAATAATGCATCCATACTTGTCAAGGCTTCGGAGGTATTTGTCGTATATAATAAAGTGAAGTCGGGGGCCTGCAGAGCTTGTCAATGCATCAAAAAGATTGTGAACTGTTATTATATCTGCGACAACAGCACAGACAGGAGCTATTCGTTCAAAGGCCTCTCGCCCAACAGTTTTCTTGTCATCAACCTGATAGAAAAGTAAAAAATGAATTTCGAATATAATCTCCCCCTCCCCTGGCCTAGGCTTCCTCCAAACTCATTTCATAAGCCAACAACTTTAATAAGCCTTTTCTAATATTATTACTTCCTGCCACCCCTTCCCTTTAATTCTTATAAATTCTGTACCTTTTAAAACTTTTAAATATCACAGATTCCATGTTATTCCTATTCGTTTAGAATTTTCTACTGAGTTTAATTAGTATGTTCCTCTTCTCTTAATTATCTTCATCCTTTATAGGTATTTTGTCCTTTCTTTCATGCTTAAATGTTTGTCTTCAATTTTGATCTCCTACTTTTTTGTTTCTTTACAAATAAATTCTTATTTTTAATTTAGCTTCTTTTTACTTAAATTTATTTTTCAAATCTTTAGCATATCAAAGGAATCATAACAACATTTAATATAACAAATACATAAAACAGAAAAACTAGAAGAAAAACAAAACTGTGGCATCAAATGCAATTTATGAACAAGTAGCATTATTCTTCCCTTGACTTTCAAACTCTGCCTCACTAAATATAGGTGGTCAGTTAAAGCAAGTCCCAGGTAACTAAGGTAACTAAAAGGCACAAGAATTATCAAGCCAAGGAAGAATGCAACCTCCTTATGCAAATGAAATATATGAAACTGGAAAAAGTAGAAGAACAAACCTGAACTGCCATACTCATGGGACTTGAATAAAACAATGACCCATCTTCGTCATCCTCGACTTCGTCATTGCTGGGTGAGGTTTCCTACAAGACAAGAGAATTACAGAGATCATTTTCAACCCCAACCCTCAATCCCCGGAAAAACCTCATACACAAAGCTTATAGTCAACATATGAAGAACATGCGTGGCAAACAACTCCAATGCATCTCTTACTTTGGTTCCACGTTCACACTCAACACAGGGTGCCTCCCATGCAAGCATCATGTCATAGGTTAACCGACGGAAATCCGGGTCACTCAAATAATCTGGATTCCTACTCACTTTATGCAATGCTTGGTATGAGCAAAACTCTAAAAAGTTCCTAGCATATGTGAAAAGCTGTTTAACACTTTCGGGAAGCTCTATATCGAAACGATGTTGTAATTCTTCAGTAGGAATTTTAAGAATCCTACAACAGTGAGTAAATAAAAAGCACATTCAGATAATTAAAAGGAAAAAAATGTAAATGCATAGATTTTAAAATTGCAGAAGTAGCATTCTAAGAAACCCAAATTGACATTTTGATCTGAGTACCGATTCCAGAGTGTGATTTTCAACAGAAACGAACAATGTGCAGTTGAAATGTGTGTATATAGAGAGAAAGGGAGGGGGAGTACTTGCAACAGCGAAAAACGACGGAATTTGCGAGAGAAGAGAGCTGAGGGATGGGCGTAGGAGTGCTTATTTGGGAATCTTCGCCAATGGATGATAATTTCTTGCGCAGAAAAAGGGATTTGAAGGTATCTTGATTGTTCCGCTTGAAATTTTCCCAAACTCCCTCCATTTTCTTTTCCGCTTTGATTTGGAAACTCAAATTGAGTATTTCAGGAAATTTTAACGATTTTTTTTCAAAAAAAAATATAGAAATACAGAAGATTGAGAGATGAAGAAAGAATTTCTTCTCTTTTTTTGATCAATTTTGCTCTTCTTTCACAGAGCATCTTCACTTTCACCCTCCGCTCGTGGCAGTTAGTTAGTTGGACTTTACAGATTGAATTGACCCGATGGGTATGGGTTTGGGTTATAAAATCCAGGACTAATGGTAAATATATATGGATAATTATTTGATTGATGCGTGTAAACTTTTAGTTTCCGCATGTATTTTAGTTTTAGGGTTAAACGCCTCAGCTTAGTGTAACGAACCGGACTCTGGATTAGCGAATCGGGTTTCAAACCTAGGTATTGAGCCTTTATTTTAGAAGCTTGATTAAGAATATTAAGTTGGGCACATTACATTGGTGGGAGAGATTTGAATTTTAAAAGGATGATGATATGAGAAATTTTAAAAGGTGGATATATTATGTTGGAGAGAGAAAGTAAATAACGAGAGGGGAAATAGAAAATGAGAGAGAAAATAAGGGGGATAGTTTTAAAATTCGATCTATGGAGATTTGATCGTTCGCTATCGACACTTTCACTGTCATTATGTTCATCTTGAGACGAGTTTGTCGGCATCAGCACTGTCGTCATCGGAGCTGTCGTCGGAGGGGTGAGAGAAGAGAAGTTTTGGGTTGTTGAGGTGAGAGAGTTAAAGCGCTCAAAACGAAGAACGGAGGCCACTATCGTGCTCACCAGTGTTAAGACAGATGTTTTAGGCGATTGCCGTCATCGTCCGACCGTCGAGAGTCGCCGCACGCGCCGCCCCTACCCGTGGGTGAAGTTCAGCTACTTGGACAGCTATAACCGGCTTAGGCTGAGTCGTTGGGGCCAGCTGCTGGGCCGAGCCAATCTGCAAATCCAGCCCTTCGACCCAAGCCGAGCCGAGCTAGCCGTCATTGACCGTCGCCGTTGATGTTGTTGACCGATGTTGACTTTTTTCAAGGGACCCTATCTGGGGTTTCTCGACATTCTGAGTTTGTTGGCGAAGTCTGTTTCGTCAAATTCGAATTCGGTAATATGTTTTATCCGAGAATTTGGTGGACTCGAATATTGAATTTAAAGAGACGTTTGGAGGAGCTTGGTCGAGGATTTATCACTTTGGCTTAAGGTTAGTACACCTCGAACTCCTATTGCTTCATGAGCATCATAAATGTGATTGCTTGCATGTTAGTATCTGCAAAATAGGTAGACTTGGTATCTGTGGAGACCGATGGTATGAGATTGATATCTGTGTGAGGCATGATGATGTTGTGAATATGAATTGACTCGTATAGACTTGAAGATCGTATAGGATTGTTCGGACATTCGTATATCTATGTGATGCCTGTTTGAATTGTGTATTGTGTTGATTGGGTGCTAGAGTATGGATATTGATGTATTTGATGGAAATTGTCTATAAGGGATAAATGATGGTAATATTCGAATAAATGGTAATGAAGTCGGTAATTAATATTAGTTGTTTGAATACGTTAGTAAACCAACCCAAATGACTTTCATAAGCTTTAGAGGTCGAGTAAGTGTTATAATATCATAATTTGAGGAAATGGTACGAACCCGTGAATAGGCTATCAGTACATGTGAAAATCTAGGATTTCTAGTAAGCAATATCTGTATCGGTACGCGTGTGAGTACCAGTACCCAGAGGTACCGTACCGATACTTGTGTTTGAGTACCGGTACCTATTGAACGAAATAATCTATAATGCTAGTAAAAGATTGAAATTAACGTAAGATATTAATGTGATAATATGGATTAATGAGATAATTAATGAGGATATTAATGTACACTTCCATTATGTATTAACAAGTTGGTAAACTTAATTGGGTGACTTGTTGTAATAGCAACCATATGAGATCCTTGATGGATCGAGTTATTGTAACCTCCTTGACCCGGTCTAATCGATCTACCGACTTGAGCGAGTTACACGGGGATTATCGAAGAAAACCTGTGAAAGTTTCCCTCAATAATCGACTATTTTTTCTCTTTTATCTTATCTAGATGCATTTAATATTGCCTAAGGTGATCATACATACAACAGAAGAAGATATGACAAAAATCAACTTCGATTCGATTCACGCAAGCTTGATAACAAGGATTAGGGACCATTTTGCAAATTTTCTAAAATTATAATCCAACTTCTCAACTTCTTCTATCATAAATCCAATAATCGCCCCTCAACAACAACCGAAAATATCGCCAAAACCCATCTAAACATCTACCAACCTTTACCTAACGAATTAAGCATATAATCATCATCATTTTACATCTAAAATCATCCTCCAAACAACCTTATAACACCGACATTCAATTAACAAAAACAACTCAAAACTCAATTATTTTCAACCTAAAAATCTAGCAGTTCACCTAATAATGAGATTCCATTTACAAATCTCTTTCCATAACAACTTAACACACTTTACACATAATCCTAATCAATCAAAATCCTAACAATTAATATATATTAACATGATTAATCAATTCTCCTTAATAAAACCCATTTAAATCAAGATATTACCAAATAATCATTAAAACAAGTTTGAAATCAAAATAAAATAGCCAAGAATTTGAAAATTTTAATAAAGAACCTTTAATTAGAGGGGAGAAAAGAAAGATCGTCTCTAAAGATTTGCTTTTCCCTTAATTGACATTATTTGATTGAAATCTTCAAAAATTCCAATTAGATTTGTTGTAGAAATTAAAAAAGCAATTTAGGAAACAAAAAAGGAAATCAAATAGATTGATTCCTCTTCAAATTAGTGAAAAAAATATAGTTTGACTAGTGAGAAAGTTGAGAGAAAAGATGAGAAAAAAAAGAAAAATTACATAAGAAAATGTTTTATCTTCTAAAATCCTTTTTAATAAATCCCATTTTATTTAGTAATTAATAAATCCTTAAAATACTTTTAAAAATATCCTAATTAAGGAGAAAGGATGATAAAATACTTTGGTGTAATAGCTCCTTAAAAATTTTAAGTTTTGATTCCTTTACGATTTAGTCACTAAAACAATTTTGCAACCTTCATAATTTAGTCACCACTTTAAAATGTCATTTCACCTCAATTTATTTTATCAAATTGAGCTTACCAAAAATATCAAAATATTACTAAAGTATTTTAGACTATTTTCCATATTTTATTTCGCCCAAAAATTATTTAGTTTGACTTAATTCCCAAAACTAGACGGAACCGTCTAATCTGGTTCGTTCGAACCGTCTAACTATCCGACTAACTCCTTGGCCCAAAATCGAGGCATTACAACTCTCCCTCACTTAAGAAATTTCGTCCTCGAAATTTTATTCGACGGAAAGAAGATAAGGAAACTACTTCTTCATGTCATCCTTTATTTCCCACGTGGCTTCCTTAACACCCTGGTGTCGCCACAACACCTTGAACAACTCTATGGTCTTACCACGAAGAACCTTGTTATCGAAATCCAAGATCTCTACCGGTTCTTCATCATAAGACAAATCCGGATTCAATTCTATCTCCTCAACATGCATAACATGCGACGAATCCGATCCATACTTCCAAAGCATGGACACATGGAAAACATCATGTATCTTCTCTAACTCAGGTGACAACCTCAATCTATAAGCTACCAGACCAACGCGCTCCAACACCTTATAAGGTCCAATAAACCTCGGACTCAACTTGCCTTTTCGACCAAATCTCATCACCTTTTCCAAGGCAAAACTTTCAAAAACACTTTATCACCAACTGCATACTCAATTTCTCTACGCTTCAAATCCACGTTAGACTTTTGCCGATTCGAAGACGCTTTCAACCTCTCACTAATAAGCTTTACCTTCTCATTAGTCCCATTTATCACATGCTGCAAAGAAACATACTTCTCTCATACCTCCGCCCAACAAAGAGGCGTACGACACTTCTTACCATACAAAGCTTTATAAGGTTCAATTTGATTGCTCGCTTGATAACTGTTATTATAAGAAAAATCCACCAAAGGAAAGTAATTCTCCCAAGATCCTTGAAAATCAATAATGCAAAATCTCAACGTATCCTTCAACACTTGAATAACACATGCATACTGACCATCCATTTGAAGATGAAACGAAGTATTGAAGTTCACCCGTACAGACACAAAGCACTATATAAACACTCTAAAAATCCAATTGCAAACGCAGATCCCTATCTGACACAACCAACTTGCGCACACCGTGCAATCACAATCTCTGCAATATACAAATATGCTAGCTTACACAATGCATTCCTCATATGCACAGTAGAAAGTGCACACATTTCGTAAAGCGATCCACAACTACCAAAATTGAATTTTCCCCTGTTAGCACTAAAAGCAACCCCGCCACAACACCCATGATAATCCTATCCCATTTCCATTTTGTTATCCCCAACGGTCATAACAATCTGAAAGGAAACTGTTGCTCAGCCTTACACGTTGACATACCCTGCACTTAGCAACAAAATCCGCTATATCTTTTTTTCATACCAACCCCACCATATTCCTTGTTCAAACCTCTACATATCTTAGTACCACTAGGATGTATAACAAAAGAACTACTATGTGCTTCGGTCAAAATAGTGCGCCTTAATTTAACATCTTCGGGCACTACTACTTAACCCTTAAAGCGTAAAACACCATCATCAACAAAACAAAAGTCTGTTGGATTACCATCCGCTATATCCGTAACACGCGGTACCAACAAATCGTCAAGCAACTGCTTCTCTTTAATTAATTGCACCAAAGAAGGTTTCACTTACAACCCTGCTATCAAACCACCATCCCGCGAGAAACTCAACCGCACAAACATCGCCCTAAACTCCATAGCAACCTTCCCACTCAAAGCATCGACCACAACATTAGCCTTACTAGGATGATACTCAATTTTCAAATCATAATCCTTAAGCAACTCTAACCATCTACGTTGCCTAAAATTGAACTCTTTTTATGACATCAAATACTTTAAACTCTTATGATCCATATTTACCACACACTTTTCACCATAAAGGTAATGCCTCCAAATCTTTAGCGCAAACACCATCGCAGCTAATTCAATCTCATGCGTAGGATAGTTGCGCTCGCGCACATTTAACTGCCTAGATGCATAAGCCACAACTCTAACATCACGCATCAACACGCATCTTAGCCCAACATAAGATTCATCGATATAGATCACAAACTCTTTTCCTGACTCAAGATCAAAGCTTGCGTCAAAGCTTCATTCAACTTTTTAAAAGCTTGTTGCCTAGCTTCCGCCCACTCAAAAGAACATCCTTTTGCAACAACTTAGTCAAATGAGCAGGAACCTTTGAGAAACCATCTACAAAACGCCGATAATAACATGCCAACCCCAAGAAACTTCGAACCTCCGTTACCGACTTAGGTTGCTTCCAACTCACAACAACCTCAATCTTCTGCGGATCTACATGAATACTTTCGGTCGAAACAACATGGCCAAGGAAAACCACTTTCTTAATCCAAAACTCACACTTGCTCAACTTAGTATAAAGTTGATTATCCAACAAGGCTTGAAAAACAATCCGCAAATGTTTATCATGATCCTCCTTGGTACGAGAGTACACCAGGATATCATAAAAAACACTACCACAAAATGATCCAAGAATTCATGGAACATCCGATTCATCATATCCGTGAAAGTTACAGGCGCATTCGTCAACCCAAACGGCATCACCAAGAACTCATAATGCCAGTAACGGGTGCGAAAAATTGTCTTCGGTACATCTTTATCTTTCACCTTCAATTGATAGTATCTTGATCTCAAATCAATCTTGGAAAACATCGTAACATCTCAAAACTGATCAAGTAGGTCTTCAATCTGCGACAAATGATACTTATTCTTAATCATCAACTTTTTCAGTTGTCGATAATCAATGAACATCCTCATAGTGTCATCCTTCTTCTTCTTCATGAACAACACCGACGCTCCCCAAGGCGAAACAATAGGTCTAATGAAACCACGATCCAACAACTCCTAAAGTTGCATCTTTAACTCTTTTAACTCTTTCGGCGCCATGCGATACAAAGCAATGGAAACTAGAGCCGTATCTACGTACATCCCGATGCAAAACTCTACCTCTCTATCCGGCGGTAACCCAGACAACTCTTCTGGAAACACCTCTGGAAAATCGCAACCGGTACGAATATCTTGGGGTCGTACCTCCTTCATATTCAGATTCATAACATAAACCAAGTATGCTTGACATCCTAATTCCAACAACTCCTACGCTTCCAAAGAAAAACAACATTGGATAAGAATTTGATATTCTCACCCATCACCACAATTTCATAATCATCGGCAAGTTTCAACGAAACTTGCTTAGTTCCAAAATCAACCAGAACTCTATGCTCAACCAACCAATCCATACCCAAGATCACGCCAAAACCACAAAATGGCAACTCCGTCATATCGATAGCAAACACGTGATCTTGAACTATCAAAGGACATCTCTTATACAACCTTCTAACAACAGATGTCTCTCCAAAGGAACTTGTTACTCACATACCCATATCTAACAACTCTACAGGGTCGAACATCTACAGTATGAGCAACATTCCATTGACCATCCTCTATACATCGGAAATTACCTCGACCGCGCTCACAACTTCTTTGTGACACAACCACATGTGCATGAGCCTATCCAACTCTAGCTAACTGCGGACAATCACACTTCGAGCGATCCCACGCAAATTACAACTCCAGCGAATTCCAAAAGCCCCCAACATTTTCCCACACGATGCTTCATCTCATATCTTGAGCTTTCTATATTAATCTTTACCAACATCCACCTCAACAACCCTTTGCTCAACGCTAGGACTCTTTGAACTGAAAGGACAACCCCAAACTATATTCTATGTTCTTAACTTGGGTAGCCAAAACATCAACATCTATGTAACCTGAACAAACTGAAATTCGTATTTTGTCATGGTCATACTACTTGAATCAATGCCATAAACTCTCGCTTCTATTCAACTTGATAGCATGTACTCTAAGAGAAATTCCTACCTTCAAAACTATTTCACTATCATCCATGGTGGCAACAAACTTTAATTTCCAGATATTGTACCAACACCACTTGTAAACTCACGAACGAGGACAACGTCGCTCAAGTTCGAAGACCACCTTCTAACAACTCTCGATCGAGGATCAACTCAACTCAAGATCAAATACTATTCTTAGCGGCATACTTTTCCCCGACATTTCTAGTCTTCCAAGCTCTCATTTCGGTTCCATTTTCAAAAATAATTTAAAATATATAGTATGAAAATATAATAATAAAACAATTAGGTCAGTGTGAAGCAAGAATCCAGGATTCTCAAGTTTAAAACAAAATCTCTTTTTAATAATAATAATAAGGCAATAGGTAGCCCAATATCTACCACACATCTCACATAATAATCAAAACACCGTGCATAGCACACAAAAGCAATCCACGATCATAACATGACATAAAACAACAACCGTGCATAACAAACATTAAGAAATCACTCAAGCAATATTACTACAACCAACTTACCTCTCAATTTTTCGCCAACCTGGCTATGATACCAATAAATGTAACCCCTTGACCTAGTCTAATCGATCTATCTAGGAATGGAAACGGGGCGGGTCGGATTTTTGATCGCTCTAACACCGATCCAAAAATTCAAACAAAATACCCGAACCCGATCTACCCCGAAATAAAATATTAATATACCTAATCCGACTCCAAACCAAAAAAATAAAAATATATCCGGACCCGTCCCGACCTGACCATGTATTTTTCTTTTGCAATTTTCTTACATTTTCTCATAAACCAAACATCATCAAACTGTGTGAAAAAACAATCCTCAGTGAACATATCGAATATTTACTTTTTACCTATGAAAAACATCAAATGACTATGATTATAAAAGACATCGGTAGAAAATTATCAAGATAAGGTAAAGGAAAATATCAAAAATATCAGTAACAAATCGAAGGGAAATATCAATAGAAAGGCATCGGTTGGATGTAAATATACAAAATCAAAGAATAAATTAAAGGGCTATGAAACACTAGACAAAAATAAGTTGAAAAGGAACTTTAATGTCTTAGCTGAAATCACGAATCAATGACCAAATCTTGGATTGTTAAGCTATTGCTGCAAAAATCGTGAAAAAGAAAAGAAATAAAAGAAAAAATAGAAGGGATGATTGAAGAAATGAAGAGTCTGGAGAGAAAAAATAAAGAGGGAGTGAAGGAGGAACGGCTAGGAAAGGGGAAGGGAGAGGGAAAGAAAGAAATGAGTTAGGGTTCACATAAGATAAATAGATATATAAGATGACAGTTTTGTAAATATCATAATGTATAATAATAATTTTGTAATTATATTCAGTTCGGGTCAGTGATTTTTCACCGTAAACCAGACCCCGAGTCTCTCCATCAAATAACTTGTCCTACCCTGCTCCGAACCCAAAATTTTAAAAAAAACCCTATACGTTCGGATAGGGTTAGAACCCGCTGAGTACGGGTTTTTTTTGCCACTTCTAGATCTACCGACTCGATCGAGTTACACGGGGATTATCGAAGAAAACCCGTGAAGGTTTCCCTTAATATCTGACCATTTTTTTCGCTCTTTTATCTTATCTAGATGCATTTAATATTACCTAAAGTGATCATACATACATCAGAAGAAGATAAGACGAAAACTAACTTCGATTCAATTCACGAAAGCTCGATAACTAGAATTAGGGACCATTTTACAAATTTTATAAAATTATAATCCAACTTCTCAACTTCTTCTATCATAAATCCAACAATCGCCCCTCAACAACAACCGAAAACATCGGCAAAAGCCATCTAAACATCTACCGACCTTTACCCAATGAATTAAGCATCTAATCATAATTATTTTATATCTAAAATTATCCTCTAAACAACCTTATAACACCAACATTCAATTAACAACTAAAACATCCCAAAACTCAACTATTTCTAAACTAAAAATCTAGCAATTCACCTGATTCTGAGATTCCATTTGTAAATCTCTTTCCATAACAATTTAACAAACTTTACACATGATCATAATCAATCAAAATCTCAACAATTAAAATCTATTAACAAGATTAATCAATTCTCCTTAATAAAATATATTTAAATTAAGATATTACCAAGTAATCATTAAATAAGTTTGAAATCAAAACAAAAGAGCCAAGAACTTGAGAATTTCACTAAAGAACCTTTAATTAGATGAGAGAAAAGAAAGACCACCTCTAAAGGTTTGCTTTCCCCTTAATTGACATTGTTTAGTTGAAATCTTCAAAAATTCTAATGAGATTTGTTGTAAAAATTCAAGAAGCAATATAGGAAACCAAAAAGGAAATCAAATAGATTGATTCCTCTTCATTTTAGTGAAGAAATTTTAGTTTGGCTAGTGAGAAAGTTGAGAGAGAATATGGGAGAAAAAGAAAAGTTACGTAAGAAAATGTTTAGTCTTCTAAAATCCTTTTTAATAAAATTCTATTTATTTAATAATTAATAAATCTTTAAAAATCCTTTTAAAAATAGCCTAATTAAGGAGAAATGCCGATAAAACACTTTGGTGTAATAGCTTCTAAAGATTCTAAGTTTTAACTCCTTTACGATTTAGTCACTAAAATAATTTTACAACCTTCACAATTTTTTTTGAAAGTTATGACTTTATTGAAGTTTCAAAAGAAAGACCATGGATTCATGCCTCATTAAAAAACCTCCCTAAACCTATTGGGAGGAAAAAGAGTGCAATGAAACCATGGTTTACACAGTCCACTAAAATTAGAAAACACGAAGACTAAACAAGACCCAGCCGTATAAAGAATGAACCCCTCCAGGCCTAACCAAGCTGCAGCATGCACGTTGTGCTGTAAATTACATTGCCACTGAAACTAAGCTTGTAAATCGACTCTCAAGCTCAACCTCCACACAGCTAGAACTAGATCATAGGCATAGCAGGAATAAAAACACAACTGCAGAGGGCCTCTAAAACACTCTTTCGCACAAACATTGTTATTCCTTGTTAGAAATCCAAATCGCGTCCACCCTTCTCTCTATTCCCTTCTTTGCAAGTGAGTCGGCAAAAACATTTGCGTCTCACGAAACGTGCTGTAGGCTCCAGTCTATTCCTTTCCCAATCATCAAGCATGATGAAATTAAATCCTTGAATGGCAGCGGGCATTTCCAAGGGCTGCGGAGCCACTGTACCCCTAACAAGCAGTCGGTTTCGATAATCAACTTCAAAGAATTACCCCACCTGGACACTTTGAATAACTTGATAGCCTCCAAAATTGCTAGTATCTCAGCCGATGTTGCATCAAGCAAACCCACCCCTTTTGAGAAGCTAATCAGCACTTCCCCTTTCATGTTCTGGAGCACTCCTCCAATGCCCGCCTTACTGAAACTTCCTCTCACCGCCCCGTCAGTGTTAAATTTTAGACATTCGTTTGTTGGTGGGTTCCACAGTGCATTGCAGTCCTTTGGTTTGAATTTAACAATCTCCCTAAACCTATTAGGGCAATTCAGAAGGTTGTTTAAATCGCCCACTCCCTCTGGCCAAAGAGCTTTGCACCACCAGCCAAGTCTAAGAAAGCCCATTTGAAATACGAAACTGGGCGAAAATTTTATGTTCTTAAACACTGTCTCATTTCGAGCTAACCAAATTGTCCAAGCAAAATTAAAAAAAAACCGAGGCCCCAGATTTGAAGCTGAAATCGGCAAGGCATTGACGACATCCAAATCTTAAACAATGCTGCAAAAGACTTTGGGAAAACAATATGTATGTTCCACAGCCGAAACCATGATTGCCATACTACCCACACATTATAGCAGTGACATAGTACATGTTCTACAGATTCTTTACCAAGATTGCAAAGCTGACACACAAGAGAGGAATTGGGGATACAACCTCTTTTCTGGAGTTCATCGATAGTGGGCACACTGCCCAGCAAAGCCTTCCACACAAACACCACCACCTTAGGTGGAGCTTTACTCCTCCAAACCATGTCCCAAAACCCGTCCCTTGCATCACCCGATCTTCTGCCTAATTCACACCAAGACTTGGTAGTAAAGATTCCATTTGAATTCGCCACCCATCTAATGCTGTCCGGAACTTCAGAGTTCGATTTGAAATCACTAATATAAACGGCCAGAGAATCCCATTCATCTAGTTCCCAATCGAAAACAGGGTGACGCAATCTAATCTCCCATTTCCAGATCCCATTAACATGGGCACCAAATTCACATATTTTCCCTGTTTTATTGATAGATAATGCAAAAATTCTCTAGAAAACTAATTTTAAAGACCTGTCCCCTATCCAGATATCGCACCAAAAACTAGTCTTTTTACCATCCCCTACCATATGACGAATCTGATTCTGAAATGTTTGCACACAGTCAGGATAAGAAGTAGAAATGTTCTTCCAAATAATTGATTTCCTTGCAGTCTTTAGATTGGACGGAAAGAAAGAGGAGTTTGCTTTCTCATACCTTGCCGCAATGACCTTTCTCCACAAACTGTCAGATTCGGACCCATAACGCCACAACCACTTCAATAGTAGAGCCTGATTCTTGAGTTTTAAATCAATCAGACCAAGACCACCGAGTCTTTTAGGCAAACACATAACTTCCCATCACACCCAGTGAATGGATTTTTTTGTCCATGCCACCCCTAATAAACTTTGAAATTAGGCTCGACAACATTTTGCTGACTTTATTAGGCATTTAGAAGATCAACATATAATATATCGGAAAGCTTAGGAGCATAGATCTTACTAGCGTAATTCGGCCGCCAAAGGATAATTTCTTTGATTTCCATCCCGCAAGTCGTTGCTTGAATTTAACCAACACCGGCTCCCACAGCTTAACATTGTTCTTTTTAATGCCTAAGGGTAAACCAAGATAAGTTGTAGGAAAATTCTCCTTTTTTACAATTGATTGAAGTGGCCCAACTATCCACCACTGCATCTTCAACATTAATTCCCAGTAGTTTAAATTTCTGCAAGTAAAGTCTGAGCCTAGATGCTAATTCGAAACCTCTCAGTAGGTACACCATGTTTTTAAGCTCAGCAATATTTGCCCCGGAAAAAATGATAAGATCGTCAGCATATTGCAAGTGCGATATCCTCACCGAACTATTACCAATACTTTTTGCTTGAAACAATCCACCATCCACGGCTTTCTGAAGAAGACAATTCAAAGCCTCTGCCACTAAGTTAAAAAGAAGTGGTGACAACGGACAACCTTGTCTAAGTCCACGTTTGATCCGAAATTGATCTGTCGGTAAGCTGTTGACTAAAACTAAAATTGAAGCTGTGGCGATACATGTTTGGATCCACCCTATCCACATGTGACCAAAACCCATCTTTTTCATCACAAAAGCCAGTAATTTCCAATCTACGCAATTATACGCTCTTTGAAAATCCACTTTGAAGACCAGACTTCTAAAGCCTTTTTTATCCATAAAATCTATGACCTCATTAGAAATAAGCGCGCAATCTAAAATTTGCCTTCCAGAGCAGAAGGCGAACTGGGATTGGCCTATTACTTCTTCCATTACCATCTTTAGGCGCGAGACGAGAACTTTGGCAAGAAGTTTGTAGACTACCCCTACCAACTGATAGGCCAGTAATCCTTTATAGATGTAGGCGAGTTAGACTTCAAAATTAAAACTATGAAAGAGTGGTTATAGGACGTATCAGACACCTTACTGTTGAAGAACTCCTCAAAGAATTGGAGGATCTGTTTTTTCAGATTTGCCCAGAATTTTTTGAGGAAACCAGCGTTGAAGCCATCAGGCCCCGGGGCTCTCGAGCTATCCAACGAAGATAAAGCAGCAAAAACCTCCTCCTCTGAGAATAGTCGTTCCAGCAAACAAGCAGAAAATTTGTTAATGGAATTCAAATTGCAAGCCAGGTCTGCAACTGGTATAGTTTGCGAGACATTATATGCTTGTTTAAAGAAACCTGATATAGCCTTTTTAACCGAAGTTGCTTCTTTTACATTAACACCACCAACCCGGATACTATCCAAACGGTTTGTCCTCCTCCTTGAAGAAGCTACAAGGTGAAAAAAGGCGGTATTTTTATCTCCTTCTTGAAACCATTTGATCCTAGATTTTTGTCTCCATTCCCACTATTCTTTTCTCTCCGCCTTCCACAATCTCGATCTTAAAACTCTTAGTTCTTGCCATTCACCAGGTGGGTGTCGACCCTTGCACAACTTCACTTCCAACTCATTGCATTTTATTTCAAGATAAGAAGCATACTCTTCTTTCTATTTGCGGTTGGTTTGTACCCATTCTTTAGCTTTTGACTTACATGCTCGCAAGGTTTTCATGATCCCAGACCCCTCAGACATGGAGCACGTTACTCGAATCGAATCCACCAACTCTTTGTTTTCTCCCCAGTAGTCAAACCACTTGAAGTATTTGGGGCCCCATTTCATTTTATCAATAGATAGAGCAATCAGATTATGGTCCGATAAACCCCTTGGAAGGACCCTTTGAGTTATAGTTGGTCATTCACCATTTAGTCACCACTTTAAAATGTCATTTCACCTCAATTTATTTTATCAAATTGATCTTACCAAAAATCTCAAAATATTATTAAAGTATTTTAAACTATTTTTCCATATATTATTTTGCCCAAAAATCATTTAGTTTGATTTAATTCCCTAAACTAGGCTGAACCGCCTAATTTGGTTCGCCCGAACCGTCTAACTACCTGACTAACTCTTAGGACCAAAATCGGGGTGTTACAACTCTCCCCCACTTAAGAAAATTCACCCTCGAAATTTTATTCGACAGAAAAAAGATAAGGAAACTGCTTCTTCATGTCATCCTTTCTTTCCCACGTGGCTTCCTCAACACCCCGGTGTTGCAACAACACATTGACCAACTCTATGGTCTTACCACGAAGAACCTTGTTATCAAAATCCAAGATCTATATCGGTTCCTCATTATAAGACAAGTTTGTTTTCAATTCAATCTCCTCAACATGCATAACATGCTACAGATCCGATCTATACTTCTAAAGCATGGAGACATGGAAAACATCATGTATCTTCTCTAAATCGGGTAGCAACCTCAATCTATAAGCTACCGAAACAACACGCTCCAACACCTTATAAGGTTCAATAAAACTCGAACTCAACTTGCCTTTCCGACCAAATCTCATCACCTTTTCCCAAGGCAAAACTTTGAAAAACAATTTATCACGAACTGCATACTCAATTTCTCTACGCTTCAAATCCGCGTAAGACTTTTGCCGATTCGAAGCCGCTTTCAACCTCTCACTAATAAGCTTTACCTTCTTATTAGTCCTCTTTAGCACATGAGGCAAAGAAACATACTTCTTTCTTACCTCCGCCCAATGTAAATTGTCCATAAGTTCTATATTCCATGCACATTCCATCTCATATTATTGCTATTTTTGAGTACATTTTAGGCATAATTAGGACCATGCATTGCATTTTACAGTATTCTTTACTGTTCCATGCTTTGTATTGATTATCTTTTATTTGGTGAGGAAAAAGTATTGTTTTAGTTTAGTTTTAGTTTCAGGTACTAGAAGCTGACAGAGGAAAAGAGGAACTAAGGACATGATGCTGAGGCAGCAAATTGAGGAGCTATACTGATGTAGTTCCAGAGAGAGACAACAGCTGCCGAGTATCTGCCATCGCCCTACCTGTCGCCCAAGACAGCAAGATGAGAAATTAGAGAACTCGAGTGCGACATGTAGAGCAGAAAATCCTGATCCTAACGATGCTGTCCACTCAATTTTTCGATGACTGTAGCAGCAGGCAGAGCCGCCGAAGGAGGAACTCGAGCTTACTTGCGGAGCAAGGCAACGTGATTAAGTCCACATTCAACTCAAAGAAGTCAGCATTTAGAGTTGCATTTAATGCTAAAAACTACTTTGATGACTTCTACTCCAAGAAGGACTAGACCTAGCTAATACCTATATATACTCATTGTAATTGTACTTCAAGATAACTTAGGTTTTTCCCTTAGGCATAGTTTAGGTTTTCTTGCCACCAATATGTTCTAAAATTCTTTTTGGGTTTGGGTTATGTTGTAATTAGTGTGAGAACGATTGTTTAGGATTTTAAGTTTGTTTTTGCAATAAAGCTTCAAGGTTTACTTATTCCATGTGCTTCATATTTTTCAATTAAGGCGAAAGATTAGTTGATTACTATCCATTTGTTCGGTATTGAGAGAGTCGAACTCACGAAAGGAGTAAGTACGATTTTATCTATAGACATTGTGATCAATCTGGCCTAGACATAGGGTAGGGTTTAAGGCGGCTAAAAGAGGACGAGTTAACATTACTGTCTTTGCACGATTCACGTCACGACTGGTATTATCTGCAGTGGGCATCAACAGAATTTTGATTTAGACATAAGCGAGATCACTTTCGAATCGTTCTACCGAATTTTCTGCCGAGACACAAGTCCATTCCCCTGCCGAGGTAGCGAGAGCGTCTCAACAGCTTACTCACCATCTCCCTCCGAGGTAGCAGAGTCTGGCAGCGCAAAGCAACTTGTCCTATTCAATGCAGTTTCACACTAAACAACAACATAATCCTGCCCATTCTATCAACCTGATTTCTTCCATTTTCTTTAATTGTGTTTTATTTTATCTTCTCCTTAAAACAAACCAACTTAATTGTGCATTTACTTTTCTTGTGCAGGAACAACGAATCGAGTCAAGCTGTCCAATCCTTGTGGGAGATGATATCTTTTATACTATAACTTGACAGGAGTGTGCCCTTGCGCTTATATTTAGAGAACACCCAAACGCTCTACAAGTTTTTGGCGCCGTTGCCGGGGATTGGTAACAGCGAAATCCGTTCTTTAATTTATGCACTTTATTTTATTTTTAGTTTTTATTTTTTCTAAAAAAGAATTTTACAGTTTCCTTTGCTAGTGCATGACCAGGGCACATCCAAACGGAGAAATCGTTTATTACGACGATATAGAACGAAGAGCAAGAGAACTCAAAAAGGAAATCAGAACAGACCTAGGGAAAGCAAAAGAAGAAAGAAAAGAAGAGGGAAACATGGAAAACGACAACCCTGCCAACGATGCCCAGATCGGTAAGGATGTGCAATAAGACCCGCCGCCCAGAGAACAACAAGCTGAGATTGAGGCGGATCACTTTGAGCTGAAGCCCGTGATGTTCAACATGATCAACACGTTGGGGCAATTTGGAGGGACTGCCACAGAAGATGCTCGATAGCATTTAAGAGGATTCCTTGACATATGCAGAGCATTCAAAATAAATAGAGTCCACCAAGACGTGTTTAGGCTGAGGTTATTCCCCTATTCACCGAGAGATAGGGCAAAGTAGTGGTTAAACAACCGGCCAACAGGGTCATTCAACATATGGACATAGCGGTGCAAGGATTTTCTAGATCATTTCAGCCCGTCCAATGTCACAGACAGATTGAGAAATGAGATCACAGCCTTCCGACAAGGGGATGATGTTCTAATGTATGAAGCTTGGGATCGGTACCAATAAATGCTTAACAACTCCCCGCTCCATGGTTTCCCGGCTTGGACACATGTGTCAATGTTCTACAACGGGGTGAACTACCCAACTCGGATGATGATTGATGCCTCAACCAACAAAATCATCCTTGACATACCACCAGAGGAGGCACTGCGGATCCTAAACCAAGCCACCAAGAACGACTATAAGTACCCAACAACCCGTTGAGGCGGCGTTAGGCTACCAGCAGTGGTGAACGAAGTGGAAGCCTCAGAAACTGTCAATGCCCGCCTCGACAAGCTGACAGTGCTGGTTATGACCATGGTGAAACCCTATGGGAAAATCTATGAGGCCAAGGTTGTGGAGCCATTCTGCGATGAGTGTGGGGGCAACCACGATTCCTCTGAATGTACTACATCTGCAAATTTTATGGGAGGATACGAGAGGAACAACAGGCCAGCCACGAACACGTACAACCATGGATGAAAAAATCATCCAAACTTTTCCTGGAGCAAACCTAAGACTGCTGCCAATCCACAATAGCAACAGGGAGGCTACTAACAAAAGTAGTTTAGACAGCAGGCTCAACAGCCACAAAACAATAATTCGCTAGAAGCAACTCTTTAAACTTTTATGTTTAATACTAGTGAATTTATTGTTCGCACTAACAAATTCATTGATAAAACTGTGTCATTTATGGACATGACGGAGATGATGATGAATAATCAGAAGGCTGCAATAAAGAACATGGAGACCCAGTTTGGGCAGTTCACTGCAATCTGTAGCTACAGGACAATGGGAGCAGCATCCAACAGTACAGAGGCAGTATCCAAGCTCACATATGAGCAGTGCAAAGCTATATCAACCAGAAGTGGGAAACAGTTGAATGAGCCCAGAATGGAAAAATCAGAAGAAACACATCCAGCACAGAAAGAACTACCTGCCACGACAGCATCAACACCAGTCGCTTCTACAGTTGAACCTGACAGCAGTCCTGAAGCAGATGATCCTCCGCAGATAAAGTTCCCATACAAAGAACGAATAAAGGACATCTGTCTGCCAGCACCTTTCCCCCAGAGGCTTAAGCAACAGAAACAAGAGCACCAGTTCAGGAAATTCTTGGATATTCTGAAGCAGGTGCACATAACTATCCCTCTCATAGAAGCCATTCAGAACATGCCCAACCATGCCAAATACCTCAAGGACATGGTTTCTAAAAGGAAGAGAATTGGGGAGTTCAAAACAGTTGTTGTAACAGAGGAGTGTATGGCTATGCTGCACAACAAATTGCCGCCTAAGCAAACAGACCCAGGCAGCTTCATTATCCCATACAGAATAGGCAGCAAGCACGAAACAAAATCCCTGTGCGACTTGGGAGCCAACATCAATTTAATGCCTAAGGAAATCTTCGACAAACTAGGAATTGGGCAAGCCAAACCTATCTCCATCATGCTGAAACTTGTTGATCATTCTTTTGTACATCCGGAGGGCAAGATCGAAGACATCCTTGTTCGAGTGGGCAACCTTATTCTTCCAGCTGATTTCCTCATCTTAGACGATGAGGCTGATGAAAAAGCCCCTATCATCCTTGGGCGACCATTTTTGGCCACGGGCAGAACTCTAATAGATCTGGAACATGAGGAGTTGACCATGAGAGTAGACGATCAGAGCATCAAGTTAAATGTGCTACAACCCCCAGAAAAGGAAAAGGAAGTATGTCATGATGCTCAGACCGCCAAAATCAACACAGAGATAGGTCAAGGCAACAGCTGTCACGACAGATCGAAGGGTAGGCTAAAGGACCCAGTAGCACATCACCTTAAAGAATAGAAGGACCCCTCAGGAGGGAAGGAGAAGAAACACTACCTTAGGAAGTGGTTATGTTTGGGAGATGCACCCAAATGCACCTCAACATAACCTAATTATTTTATCTTTATTTTCATTATTTTTATTTTTTATGTTTTAGGAATAGAATTTAATTTATTGCAATTCATTAGATTTTAAACTAGTTAAATTTATTTTTCACATTTTTATTTTTCAGAATTTATTTCGAATATTTAATTATCTTTATTTTTATTTCAGGCTTTAGGAATAAAAGAGCTGGACCAAGAAGGAGGCCCGACAAGGTTCCCGCCCACCATCCCGCCAAGACAGCCAAGGGCAGCCCAGCGCAAACAGTGTATAACGGCTAGTTTCCCGCTAACGGCTAGCTGCCAGTGGTTACAGAAATAACAGGCAGAAATCCCGTAACGTGCACGAGACAACTTGACCGTTGAACATTTAATGCCGCCCCGACATCTCTTGGCAGCCTCTATTTAAACCTTTCTCACCTTATTCAATCACTTTACTTTCACCTCCTTGCTATCTTAACCTTGCATCCATTGCTCTCTAGCTAATTTCTGTCTTTTTCAAGTTTCAGTTAAACCGTCTCACACATGGCTTCAACATCAACACCCAAACCCACCTTCAAACACTTCTGCTCCAAGGCAGATGAGAAGAGATACAAAGATCAATTTGCCAAGCAAGCATTTTGGGAGGAGCAAGTTATCCACTACATAAAGCAAATAGGGGACCTTGGCTTAGCTCTCTTTGTTCGAGACCATCCACAACAGGGGATGGGAAATATTTACACGGCAGCCGGAGATGGCCAACATCACAACGTTCATAGAGTTTTATGCCCATCATCCCTGCCCAGAGCTGTCGTTCGTTTATGTACGAGGGGAGCCTGTCAAGTTGAACGCTGCCGTCATCAACAGTTTCTACAGCTTAGAGATGGACGACAACCCTCACGAGGAATGAAGGCAGTCACTAACGACTGCCGATTACGACAGACTCAAGGCCAAGCTATGCAAGCCCAACACGCCGTGGTTGGCAGGAAAGCATGACGACTCTGTCCAACGCCACCACCTGCTGTTCGAGGTAATAATGTGGATTACCTTCATCAAAAGGCGTCTGCTGCCCACCTCCAACAACTCCACTTTCGACCGACCGCGCCTAGCACTAATTCACAGCATCATGGTAAATTGGCCCATAAACATTGGGGAGATTATATGTAAGGAGAACCACAATTGCTTTCGTAAGACGAAGGGCAGGTTATACTTCCTGTCACTCATCACCGGCCTTTGTGCCAATTTTAATGTCCAAAATGACCCCGAAGATGAGATGACAACTGCCAAGGAGGGGTGGACCAGAAAAGTCCACCTATAGATGATGCAGGCCTCGAAGACAGCCCATTACCCCTAGCCAGCCCTCTACCGCCCAGCCTTCCACTCCAGCCGCCCCCGACAGTACTGAAGCTGCCTCAACAAGTGAAGTCCTCACTCTGCTGCGCACCCTTATTGACAACAACAAAAGGATTAAACAGCAGCAGCCGACCTTCATGAAGTATGTGGGGGAGGTTCAAGAAGCCTTTGTGGCTTATCTATTGCAAAAGTATTCTGATGACGGCCCCACCTTGCCTCCTTACCCCACTGATCTCGCTATCGCAGCTGCCCCCGCACAAGGAACACCCTCAGCCGCAGCTGCCTGCCACGCTGCCTTCCGCAGACAAATGCCATCTCCGACGCACTACCCATCGTATTCTGCCACCTCCGCTTCCAACACGGTGATAGACTCCCCATAGAGGCATCGGCAACACCATTCCCCCATCTGCACAACAGCAACGGTGGCTAACACATCCTCATCAGAAGAGGTTCAGCAGCAGCTGCCAGCAACGGAAGCATCATCAGCAATAGAAGTAGCAGACCCAATGGCAATTGACCCTCCAACAGCACCACATGAGGAAGGAACTAGGAAGAGGATGCGGCACATCATAGCCGCCGAGCCAATGGACGATGAAACAAAATTAGAAGGGAGTGAAGCCCCTCCTACCGCTCCCCTTGCAGAACCTCAAGAAGAGCCTCGTCCTACTCCAAAAAGAGTTCAGCCACCGCGGACATAAAAAGTCTCACCTGCTTAGTCTGCTGCTCGGGAATCTGCCAACCACCGCCTTATCACCTAATCCTCCTCCTCCTCAACATCAAAGACCCAAGCCTCCTGTCAACCCTTTGCCAACTTCTAGTTTTTTTTATCATTTCTTCTGTTTACTTTATTTTTCTATTTTTATCAATTGTAATTTTTTTATTCTCTCTATTTTATTTTTCTGTTTTTATTTTCTGTGCATTGAGGGCAATGCCCATCTCGAGTTTGGGGGGGAGGGATAGCTCTCACATTTTTCTTTAGGCATACTTAGTAGCATATAGGTTGCATTGTACTTGCCTTATTATAAATCAGAATAGAAAAATTTGTTATGACTTGTGCCTATGATAGACAGCCTATTAATTATTTTTGCACCATTAAATAAATTGAATTTTATTCTGGGAAAAGTATGAAAAATAACTTAGAATTTTTTTAATTGCCAAAACTGTCAAAACACTACTTTTACTTGCTGAATTTGTTAGAAGGTCTAATGAACACTGCATGATTTGTTTTTAGAATTCTTCGCAAAGTTCTAACAATGGTCGCAGGTAGCCACTGAGGCAGAAAACAAAAAATAAAAAGAAAAGCATTGCCAAAGAAAGGCAAAAGAAAAAATTTATGTTGTCTATCCCTAGAGGTGCCCGAAACAGGCTCTAGGAAGAATCATGTGCGAGGACTCTCCACTGCTATCAAAGTCCATGAATCTAATTTTTTTGCAGTGACAGACAAATTAGCATGAGTAAATGAAAGTCTTCACAGGTTGACTCTGCTCTATGGGTTCGGGGTTTTATGGTTTGCTCCTATCTTAATTTCAGACCTAGAAGAGTAGTTGTGATGAGCTGAAGCCCTCCTTGCCATGATTAAATAATTGTGCTTAATTTTGCTGTCTCGGAATCAACCTTATATATCATAATAACATCTTTGTTTATTTAGTAATTTTGCATATTCAGCCTGTACACAGTTCTACACACACTGCACTGGCATTATAGATTAATTCTGAGTTATTTCTTGCTATTTCCCCTTCACTAATCTAATATAGGTGCCACAGCCTTGAGGTACGGAATCGAGTTGAAAACAGGTTTTTCTTTCTAGTTAATATAAGGGCAAGTATGTTTAGGTTGCATTGTTTGAAGACAAGCAATAGTTCGAGTTTGGAGGTGTGTAAAGTGTCCATAAGTTCTATATTTCATGCACATTCCATCTCATATTATTGCTGTTTTTAGTACATTTTAGGCATAATTAGGACCATGCATTGCATTTTACAATATTCTTTACTTTGCCATGCTTTGTATTGATTATCTTTTATTTGGTGAGGAAAATATACTGTTTTAGTTTAGTTTTAGTTTTAGGTACTAGAGGCTGACAGAGGAAAAGATGAGCTAAGGACATGATGCTGGAACAACAAACTGAGGAGCTGTACTGATGCATTTCCAGACAGAGACAACAGCTGCTGAGTAGCTGCCGCCGCCCTACCAGCCGCCCAAGACAACAAGATGAGAAATTGGAGAACTAGAGTGCGATATGTAGAGCAAAAAATCATGATCTTAACGATGTTGTCCACTTAATTTTCCGATGATTGTAGCAGTAGGCAGAGCCGCCGAAGGAGGAAATCGAGCTTACTTGCAGAGCAAGGCAATGTGATTAAGTCCACATTCAACTCAAAGAAGTCAACATTTAAAGTTGCATTTAATGCAAAAAGCTACTTTGAAGACTTCTACTCAAAGAAGGACTAGACCTAGCTAATGCCTATATATACTCATTGTAATTGTACTTCAAGATAACTTAGGTTTTTCCCTTAGGCATAGTTTAGGTTTTCTTGCCACCATTATGTTCTAAAATTCTTTTTGAGTTTGGGTTATGTTGTAATTAGTGTTAGAACAATTGTTTAGGATTTTAAGTTTGTTTTTGCAATAAAGCTTAAAGGTTTACTTATTCCATGTGCTTCATAGTTTTCAATTAAGGCAAAAGAGTAGTTGATTACTATCCATTTGTTCGGTATCGAGAGAGTCGAACTCATGAAAGGAGTAAGTACGATTTCATCTATAGGCGATGCAATCAATCCGGCCTAGATATAGGTTAGGGTTTAAGGCGGCTAAAAGAGGACGAGTTAACATTACTGTCTTTGCACGATTCACGCCGCGATTGGTATTATCTGCAGTGGGCATCAACAGAATTCTTACTTAGACATAAGCGGGATCACTTTTGAAGCATTCTATGGAGCCTTGTAGTTCTGCCAAGTTTGCCGCCGAGACATAAGTCTATTCCCCTGCCGAGGCAGCGAGAGCGTCTCAGCAGCTTACCTGCCATCCCACGCCAAGGCAGCAGAGTCTGGCAGCGCAAAGCAACTTGTCCTATTCAACGCAGTTTCACACTAAACAACAGCATAACCCTTCCCATTCTATCAACCTGATTTCTTCCCTTTTCTTTACTTGTGTTTTATTTTATCTTCTCCTTAAAACAAACCAACTTAATTGTGCATTTACTTTTCTTGTGCAGGAACAACGAATTGATCAAGCTGTCCAATCCCTATGGGAGACGATATCTTTTATACTATAACTTGACAGGAGTGTGCACTTGCGCTCATATTTAGAGAACACCCAAACGCTCTACACCCAACAAAGAGGCATACGACTCTTCCTACCATACAAATCTTCATAAGGTTCCATTTAAATGTTCGCTTGATATTGTTATTATAGGTAAACTCCACCAAAGGCAAGTGCTTCTCCCAAGATTCTTGAAAATAAATAATGCAAAATCTCAACATATCCTCCAAAACTTGAATAACACGTGCGGACTGACCATCTGTTTGAAGATGATACAAAGTACTGAAGTTCACCCGTGCACACACAAAGCTCTATGTAAACACTCTAAAAATCTAGTTGTAAACGCGGATCCCTATCCAACACAACCAACTTGTGCACACCGTGCAATTGCAATCTCTACAATATACAAATATGCTGGCTTACACAACGCATACCTCATATGCACAGCTAGAAAGTGCACACATTTCGTAAAGCGACCCACAACTACCAAAATCGAATTCTTCCCTGTTAGCACAAAAAGCAACCCCGCCACAACACCCATGATAATCCTCTCCCATTTCCATTTCGTTATCTCTAATGACCATAACAAGTCGAAAAGAAACCGATGTTCACCCTTACACGCTGACTGCCCTGCACTTAGCAACAAAATCCGCTATATCTTCTTTTTTTTCAAACCAACCCCACCAAATTTCTTCTTCAAACCTCTACATATCTTAGTACCACTATGATGTATAGTGATGGCACTCTAAAAGTACTAATTTTTATGCTAATTTCATATGTTATTCCTTGTCTTTTAAGTACATTCAGTTGCATTTAGGTCGCGAAATCATGCATTGCATAAAGAGAGGGGATTCGGTGTTATGCTAGGGTGAAGGGTTATTTTTTGCACCTTTTTGCAGGTTGGCATAGCTGATAGCACAACAACAGGTAAATCAAGAACATATTAGCCAAGGAAGGAGACGATGCCAATGAGGATGTCGAGTAGTTGTTGGTATAGAAGGACCTTTAATACCAAGCACCGGTTGGCAAAGAAGAACATTTGATGTCAGACCAATAAAATGTTAACCCCGAAAAAATAGGACTAGATCAGGCTGCGAGAAAATAGGGATTGAATCAATCTCTGAAAAAATAGCGGACAAGCAGTGCCAAGCGTGGTTGGCAGTACCATGTCGAGCTGGGATGCCAGAAGAGCAATGACACGATAACGTTAGCCCTAATCTGATCAGCCTTAGGATTCAAACGCTGGATAAGATGATCACGTCTCTTATCCCCGCATGTTCAAATTCAAATCCATGCTAATCTTAGGCTATCCATAGAGTCCTATTTAAACCCGATTAAAGGAAAATGAAGGGCAGAAAAAGGAAGGAGAGTGATTGGAGATAAGGTTCAACATTCAACCAATAACCTAGCTGTGAAGAGCTACATCGAGAGACCCTCTTCTAGCCCATCCTTTTTGTTGTTATTTTATTTTTACTTAGTTTTAATGATTATGGATGTTAAAAACAATAATGGTTTTTTGGTTGATACCCTCACAATGAACTAATTTCATAGTTGGTGAGGGTGGTTGCATTCGAACATTATGTTTTTGTTTAGTTTTTAATAAATCAACACTGCCTCGGTACTTTTTTTTTCTATCTGGCATGTTTACGATTTTTATGTGTGCTGCCAAGCGACAATTGACACTCCCTTTTTAAAATACTATGCCAAGCGTCGGCTGGCAATGTTAGCCTATTGCAATTCAATATTATAACTAACTTGGGTGGCGACGATCAGATGCTTGGTACTGAGGTGCGATGCTTTTAGAGAAGATGTTCAAGTAGATGAACTTACTTCGGGAGTGAAATCTACCCCTCAGGAGTAAAGCTTGACACTTAATCGAATTGATTTATGAACATTCACTATAGATATATAGGGGTTTTCCATGATTAATTTAGGGCAATGCTATCGACAGAGGCACTGCTACCTTTGAATCTGCTCAACAAACAATGCCAAGACATGATTTATTAAAGGCTGGCATGGCATGAATAGCGTGAAAACCAGTCACTCCTTGCCAACACTCATCATTTGCTAAGAAACCTCCCTTGCCAACGTTTTAATTTACTTTTCTTACTTTCATTATCTTTTCATTTTTCAAAACCACTCTACATCAAAAGCATCTATCTCACAAGACAAGTAATTAGCAAATCGATCGAATTCCAAATGCAATCTTTGTGGGATCGACACTCAGCTTAACCGCCGTATTACTTGCAGACCGTGTATACTTGCACGCAATAGACTTTCTTGGCACTGTTTCTATATTTGCTACACATTTTAAGCCATATTGCCAGTACTTATTCATCCACGCCGAGAGTCTACAAGTTTTTGGCGCCGTTGCTGGGGAATGTAACGAATTTGATTGTTTTTAGGTTTTTACTTGTTTTTATCGGTGTATGACCAGGAAAGTGCTGAGAAGGAAGTTAGACCATTAGACCTTGAGATTGAACGCACCTTGCGTAGATTGAGAAAGAATATTCGAGAGATGAATCACAGAAATCAAGGAAACGAATGAGTAAATGGTGTTCAAAACAATCAAGAGAATCAACCAGAAAATAGAGGAATACCATTACACAATAATAATGTTGTCAACAATGACGAAGAAGAGAGACCCATTCGAGAGCAATCAACATATGACATCACAAGCTTAATGCCAAAAGTTATTGACAATAAGGTAAATGTTTCAAATTTTGAACTTAAACCCGTAATAATCTCAACTCTTTTGAATGTAGGACAGTTCGATGGAGCATTGACTGGAGATCCAAGGCAGCAATTAAAGCAATTCATGGAGATATGTCAATTGTTTCAGCAACCTAGAGTATTTGAGGACCCTGTGAAGCTGAAGTTATTTACTTTTTCTTTGAGACACAGAGCAAAGACGTGGCTTAATTCCTTGCCACCTGGTTTAGTCACTTCATGGGCATATTGATGCCAAAGTTTCTAACACGATTTCAGCCGTCGACACTCATTGCCAAGCTGCGTGGTGAGAACATTTCCTTCAGGCAGGTTGAGGACGAGACCCTATATGATACCTGGGAAAGATTTAAAGACTTGTTGAGAAGGTGTCCTATGCACGGGTTCCCAAATTGGAACCAGATACAAACCTTCTACAACAGATTGAACACACAGACACGAACTGTTGTTGATGCTTCAGTAGCCAGATCATTGCTTGACAAAAATTATACAGAAGTTGTTGGCATCCTTGAAAGGATGGCCATAAGTGATTTTTAATATCCTGTTGGTAGACTTGGGGCTAGAACCAAAGCCAGTGGGAAATTACAATTGGATGAGCTAACGTCCATCCATGCCGAGATTTCCAACCTCACCAGCATGGTGAGAACTTTACAAAAAAGCAACGAGTCCCAAACAGTTAAAGCATTGGAGCCATTTTGCACTAGCTGTGGAGAGAACCACAATGTTGATGAATGCCCTGCCAATCCTGCGTTGGTAAATTTCATTGGAAATTCTGGACGCTTTTATAATCCTAACTCAAATTCTTATAATACAGGTTGGAGGCAACACCCTAACTTAGCTTGGGGAAATCAAGGGGAAACCAATACAATGCACAACGCTAGAATGCCTAGAGGCAAAACTAGAATGTTATGCCAACATTCTGCTAAAATACTATGCCACGAGTTTAAAATGATTTCCAGCAAGGGCAAAGACTCAATGAAAGAGACAATCTTACAGAGTACACAGAGCATGATGATGTCACAATTCATAGTCTGGCAGCTTCAATACGGAATTTGGAGATCCAGATGGGACAACTTGCGAATGCACTCAACAATCGTCCATAAGAAGCTTTGTCAAGTGACACTGAAGATGCTCGACACCAAGGTAATGAGCAGCGCAAGGCCATAACCCTTTGAAATGGTAAACATTGTGAGGCGGAAACGGCTACCAAGAAGACGATCGACTGCCAAGTTGGCAAACCAGTGCCATCAGATGAGACTATGGAATCAGAGAAGGAGAAAGCCAAAGAAGATGATGCCAGTGGTGATGCCCACAATGATGCCAACACTCATGCCAATGCTAGTGCTCAACAGGATGTCGGTTCTAGTGCCAACAATGATGTTAACAAAGATGACAAGTAGACTGAGGTCAAAAAGTATACTAATGCCAAAGTGGATGCCAGCACTGTCTCGGCAAAGCCGACAATGCCAACATATGTGTATCCACCACCACCATTTCCGGCCAGACATCAAAAGCACAAGCAGGACCAACAATTTAAGTGCATCTTGGAAGTGCTTAAGCAATTACAAATTAACATTCCATTGGTAGAGGCCCTTGATCAAATGCCCAACTATGTGAAATTCATGAAGGACATCTTGTCCAAAAAGAGGAAGTTGGGAGAATTTGAAATTGTTGCCCTCACACAAGATTGCAGCACCATGATCTTGAATCGATTACCACCAAAGCTTAAAGATCCAGTGTGTTTTACTATCCCTTGTACAATTGGCAATAAATTCATGGGTAAGGCATTGTGTGATTTAGGAGCCAACATCAATTTGATGCCACTATCTGTTTTCAAGAAGCTTGGCATAGAAGCAAGGCCTACCACAGTGACACTCCAGCTAGCAGACCGATCCTATGCACATCTCAAGGGTAAGATTGAGAATGTGTTGGTAAAGGTAGAAAAATTTATATTTCCAGTTGATTTATCATTTTGGATTATGAAGCTGACACTAATGTGCCAATTGTTTTGGGTAGGCCATTCCTTGCCATAGGTAGAGCGCTTATTGATGTTCATAAAGGGAACTAACCATACGAATGAATGACCAACATGTTACTTTTAATGTGTTTCAAGATTTGAAATGTGCAGATGAATCAGATGAATGTCAATCTGAGGAGATTATGGAGGCCATTTATACTTTGGATATGGCACAATTGTGCCGGGATGCAGAATTTGATGCCAATATGCTTGACGACATAGCTAAACTGTTTGAGGAACCAGCCTTGGAGACTGGAGATGTGAGTTACTTTGAGCCACTCCAGTTGGCCGGCAGAGAGATGAAGAAACTGAAACCATCAATCGAGGAACCACCAGAGTTGGAGCTTAAGCCACTGCCAGAACATTTGAAGTATGATTATCTAGGTGAGCACTCAACTCTGCTAGTGATTATTGCCACTGATCTCACTAATGATCAGGAGGCAAGATTGCTGACAATATTAAAAGCCTATAAGCAAGTGTTGGGTTGGACCTTGGCAGATATCCGAGGTATAAGACCAAGCATTTGCATGAACAAGATTATTTTGGAGGAATATCATGACAAGACTATTGAAAGCCAAAGAAGGTTGAATCCGAGCATGAATGAATTTGTAAAAAAGAGATTATCAAATGGCTTGATGCCAGAATAATTTATCCCATATTCGATAGCTCTTGGGTTAGCCGGTGCAGTGCGTGCCAAAGAAGGGTGGCATGACTATTGTCCAGAATAGCAAAGATGAGTTAATCCCCTCCAGAACAATCACAGGATGGAGAGTGTGCATGGATTATAGGAGGCTGAATAAAGTCACGAGGAAGGACCACTTCCCTTTGCTCTTCATTGACCAGATGTTAGATAAACTGGCAGGTAAAGCTTTCTATTGCTTTTTAGAAGGTTATTCAGATTATAATCATATTGCAATAGCCCCTGACGATCAAGAGAAGACGACATTCACTTGTCCACATGGGACATTTGCCTTTAGTAGGATGTCATTTGGTTTGTGCAATGCACCGACAATGTTTCAACATTGTATGATGTCTATTTTTTCTAATTTGCTTGAGCACAACATGGAAGTGTTTATGGATGATTTCTCAATGTTTGGTAACACATTTGAGGAATGCATTCTGAGCTTAGAGCTAGTTTTGAGGAGATGCATTGAGACCAATCTAGTCTTGAACTGGGAAAAAATGCCACTTCATAGTGTAGGAAGGTATTGTTCTTGAGCACAGGGTGACCAAGAATGAACTAGAGGTTGATCCAGAAAAAGTCAAAGTAATCAAGCAATTACCACCCCCACAAGTGTTAAAGGTGTAAGAAGTTTTTTAGGCCATACAAGTTTTTATCGACGATTCATTAAGGATTTTTCTAAAATTTCTAAACCTTTATACTTGTTATTAGAAAAGGATGCCGCTTTTGCATTTGATGATTCTTGTTTGAGATCGTTTCAGGTCCTTAAAGATAAGTTGGTTAATGCCCCTATAGTCGTGGCACCAGACTAGAATAAGCCCTTCGAGCTCATGTGTGATGCCAGCGAGTATGCCATCGGAGCAGTGCTTGGGCATCGACGTGACATATTTTTTTCATGCCATATACTATGCCAGCAGAACACTTAATGAAGCACAACTTAATTACACCACAACTGAGAAAGAATCTCTTGCAGCTGTATTTGCATTCGATAAATTTAGACCTTATTTGATAGGTAATAAAGTTGTATTTTTTTATAGATCACTCAGCATTGAAATAACTTTTGGCAAATAAAGGATGTCAAGCCAAGCTTGATCTGATGGACGCTCTTACTACAAGAATTTGATCTCGAGATCCAAGACAAGAAGGGCAGTGAAAACTTAGTAGCTGGCCACCTATCACGACTAGAGCATCACCGTGAAGATGACAAGGTTAAAGCTACCATAGATGAGTTCCCAGACAAGTATTTACTCACAATGGATGTCGTGCCATGGTATGCCGACATCGTCAATTATTTGGTGAGCAATGTCATGCCACCAGATTTGGACTACAATGCCAGGAAGCATTTTTTGAGTTATGTTTGGCAGTACTATTGGGATGACCCTTTCCTATTTAAGCAATGTGCCGATCAAGTGATATGTCGTTTTGTGCCAAAGGATGAGCAGCATGCTATTTTGCAATCGTGCCATACCACGCCATATAGTGGACACTTTGCTGGACTAAAGACTGTTGCCAAGGTGCTGCAGTCGGGGTTTTATTAGCCTACACTGTATAAGGATGCTCTTGAATACACTAAGGCATGTGATCTATGCCAACGAACTGGGAATATCTCTAGCAGACATCAACTTCCGCTCCAAAACATTATGTCGGTGGACTTATTCGATGTTCGGGGGATAGACTTTATGGGTCCATTTCCCCCATCTTTTGGCAATATATATCCTTGTGGCAGTCGATTATGTTTCTAAGTAGGTAGAGGCTATTTCCTTGCCAATAAATGATGCCAAGGCCGTTGCTAAGTTTTTGCACAAACATATCTTTACCCGTGTTGGTGCTCCTCGAGTGATCATTCATAATGAGGGCACCCATTTTAAATGCAGACTAATTTCTAAAGCTTTGTGCAGGTATGGGATACAACAAAGGATAGCCACAGCCTACCATCCACATACAAATGGGGAAGCTGAGATTTCCAACAAGCAGATCAAGAATATCCTAGAAAAGACCGTGAATCCTTTGGGAAGGGATTGTTCTTTGAGACTAGATGAGGCTTTGTGGGCCTATAGAACTACTTTCAAAACTCTGTTGGGCAGTTCACCTTTCAAGCTTGTATATGGTAAACCATGTCATCTGCCAGTAGAGCTTGAACATAAATCTTATTGGGCAATCAGAACACTTGACATTGCATGGGCTGCAGCGGGAGAAAAAGGATGCTAGAACTCAATGAGTTGGAAGAATGCTGAGCACTCGCCTATGAGAATAAGGAAGGAACCAAACATTGGCATGATAAGAAAATTCTGCCAAAACATTTCGAGGTAGGTCAAATCGTTCTTCTTTTTAACTCATGACTTAAATTGTTTTCAGGAAAGCTTATGTCGAGATGGTCGAGCCCTTTTGAAGTAGTACAACCCTATTCCCATAGTAATGTGGACATCAAGGATTTGAAAATCGGAGAAATTTTTAAGGTAAATGGTCAGCGCTTGAAGCACTATTTTGAGGGATAACAGAGAAATGCCAGGAGACTGTTCTCTTGGCAGAAATAACGTGACACCATCGACAGGTTTGAAACTTTGTAAATATTAGGTTAGTTGTTTCTCTTTGGTTTTTTAGGATTTTTCATCAGTTTTATTTTTCTTTTATTCTTTATTTTTATATTTTCTTTTGCTGAGTTGAAAGGTTTCATTTGAGTGGATGCAGATTTGGTGCTAGACATATATATTAAATTTTCGATGAGTGGCAGGATTGAATGATGTCGCGCCCAGAATTGGTGCCAGCAGCTGAGCTTGGCAAGTGGCAGGACTAACTTGGGGAAAAGAATTACCCTAGCTTGATTTAATTTACACCATGAGAGAGAGAAAAATAATAAATCCTAGCCACCAAAAAATTAAGGTAATTTAAATTCTATTTAATTACCTTATCACTCCATATCCTATCACTTTAAATCCTATTTTTATCACTTATCCTTTCCATAAACTATCACATCATCCCTTTTTCCTCTCCCCAAAACACGCCAACTTTCATCATTGTTGAGTGTGTAAAAGTTCTATTATTTACCCCCTATTTAACCCATATTTCTGCTGCATTCAAGCATAATTCATTGCATTTAGGTCAGTTTACAGTTAGACATCACAAATATATTAAAAGGCACAGTTTCTACTGAAATTGGTTGCTTTTGCAGGTTGCTGCCGTAGCAGATGATGAGGCAGGCGCTGGGCAGTAAAGCTGAAGAGCTGGAACTGGACGAGCAGTCAAGAAGGACGATGCTGCCATGGTTGCCGCCGTGACAGCAAAGGACGACAGCAGTTTTGAGGAGAAGAAGCAAAGTGGACCTCGACAGAAAGAGAAAATTCAGCCCGTCTGTCGTGTAATACCACTATATTTTTCCGAGCCCTAGATCAGAATGAAGGCCAAGCCCAAGGTTCAAGGAAGATATCCCAAGAAAGAAGGAAGGACGAATTAAAGAATGTTTTTCTGAAGATTTAGTCTTTATTAGAATTGTACTTTGATTTAAAGTTGTATTCCTTCCATATTAGAAAACTTGAACCCAAGGCCTATATAAAGGCATATAATTCGACCTAGGAGAACACATCCTATCTCTACCCTTCTTCCCAAAACCTAGCCGTTTTCATCCTCTCATCATGTTCTAAATCCCCCTTAGGGCCACGGGTTGCTTTGTAAAGTAGTTGCAAGGGTTGCTTTTGTTTTAGGTATTTTCAGTTCAATAAAATAAACTTCAAGTTCTCTTATTCTGGTTATTAACATCTTGCAAGAGTATCGAGAGAGCATTGCGAGGTTATTTATTTACTTAATATCGGGAGAGTTAAGTATACGAAAGGGATAAGTGCGAGTTCTCTAGTTTATAGTTGAACTATCTCGGACCTAGGGATAGGACGAGGTTAAGTGGCTAAAGAAGAATTCAACAACATCGGTGTTCATCCTTCGATTCACGCCGGGAGGTATCATCAAAGACGTGATTATCGACAGACTTGGACCTAGGGATAGGCCGAGTCACAGCAGGGATTCTTGCCAAACTTGAAGTACTGAGTTGGGTAATCGCTGCCGCGATATCCAATGGACCGCTGCCGCGACAGGTGCTGCCGCGACGGGGACGACGACAGCACTGATATTCCTCGACTTAGCAATACATGCACTACTGAGCAATTCAATACCAACCCATTCTCTCTATCTTGATTATTTCAATCTTATTTTCCAGTATTCTCTATTATTTTCGTGACAACATCTTAAACTATTTTCTTTACTTTCGTGCAGTAATTCAAGGTGAAGCTATTTGCTCAGTCCCTGTGGAGACGATATCCAATACTCCAGTATCACTTTACTACTTGCGCCGTGTACACTTGCACTACAATTGCGATAGACACTTTTACACGCAACAATCATTACCTTTTTTAAACCTACCATAATTACTTTTACCCTAACACTCAACCTTTCCATCTTTCAACCCCTTCATTTTTCTTTCCTTTTCTTTTTCACTTCATCTTCTTTACCTAGCCGATTAATTCTCTCTCTCGTTCCACCCAAGAAACTCAAACTTTTGTTTATTTTCTTTTCAAAAACTTCCATGACTTTTTCACCTAAACTCTTCTAGACCTTTTTCAACGAGGAAATCCAAAAGAAGTGTGAAGATCACTTTGCTTCGAAGACTTTTTGCTTCAAGAGAAACTTCAGTTTCGAGTCCGAGAAAGATAAGGTCTTTCCCTCTAAGTTCATGGATATCGTCGCCAAACACAAGTGGAAGACATTTTGCCAACAAAAGGGTGAGATCTTTCCAAATCTTGTTCGTGAAGTTTATGCATACTACTAAAGCAAACCCATTTTTGATGATTCGAGGATAATGTGTGCGTTTTGATGAAGGTTCTATCAATATATTGCTCAAGTTGGATGGGGGAATGAGCATGCCGAGTTTTCCGCCAACATTACTGCTGCCAAGCATAAGACGCTTTTGGAAGATTTGTGTGAACTGGGTATGAAGTGGATCGTATCCTCCAAAGGACACCGAACGGTCAAAAGAGTGACCCTTAGACCACAAGCAAAGGGCTGAAACCATTTTCTCAAGGCAAGTTTGATGCCGACGACCCACAATGAGACCGTTTTGGAGGACCGAGTGATTTTGTTGCATTCTATTCTGACGGGCCGGAAAATTAATGTTGGCCAGATTATAATCGATGAGATATACAAGTGTGCCCTAAAGCCAACTAGATGTTTGTTCTTTTCTCTTCTAATTTCCAATATTTTTCGGCGATAAAATATGCCTACGATAGAGGAAGACATTGCCCTCGAGGTAAAGGGCTACACAATTACGTCAGCTGGCTACAGGAACCTCACTAGCATTACTGTGAAGCATACATACAAGGGTTAGGGCAAAGCTGAAACGCCAACACCCAAGGCCAAGGAACCAAAGACAAAGCCAGCAGCCTTAATGCCAGCGGAGGCAACGGCTTTGCTCGCCCATGTATATCACCGACAGAAAATAATTCTTAGAAAGTTAGAGGAGGCTGAGGAGCAGAGGAGAAAGTTGTGGCAATATGAGCGCGCCAGAGATGCTGACATCAAAGAAACCTTGGTGAGCCTCTCTCTAGGAGTCATGCCAGCCTTCCCTGCCTTCCCAGTGGGGATCTTTGTTGATAACAGTGCAATGCCAGCTAGCCCAGTCCAGTTCACACTTCAGTATGTAGTCCAGTACCGTCCACTGCCACAGAACCTATTTCCCCTGTCAAAGATGAAATTGTCAAGTATGCTATGCCACAAGTATCTAAGGATGAAACTGAGAAGAAACCTGATGCCCCTGTGAAGTCAGCTGCCACGTCAACCTCATCTGAGCCGGTGAAGGTTGTGAAAGAAACCCCTGCCTCCATTGTCGCTCAAGGGTGGAGCAGAAAGAAGAGGATGGCTCCTGGCCGTGGAAGCCTATCCCAGAGAAAGACTCGAGCCAAGATAGCAGCTGAAGCCCGTGCCGCCGAAGGAGTAGTCTTCTTCTTCCTAACTCTTCGCATTTCATTTGCATTCATATGTTCATGCATTTTTTTCCTATTTTGTTGTATATATGTGTTGTTTCATACATTGAGAACAATGCACATCTTGGGTTTGGGGGTGAGCATTTTCTTACATTTATACCATGCCATTCATGTTTATTTTCTGTACTGTATTATGTTTTCAAGCCATGCCATATAGGTTAGATTAGGATTAATGTCATGTATACTGAACCACTAAAAAAACTGGAAAAGAAAATTTTGTCTCGGTTAATTTTTGAAACATGTTAACATTTGTTAGGCATGTTTAATTTGACCTATGTGTCTATCCGATGAGGAATTTTCAAATCTTTAGATGCATATGCCAGCAAGATAGTATGCCATGATTACTTGCCAATTGGTCTCTAGTTTAGGGAATTGAATTTACACTTAACACGTGGTATGTATCTAGTTCCCTAGCAAACTTAGACTTTTGAAACTATGCTCAGATTCTAAAAAATAATAAATAAAATGCCAAGGTAAAAAGGGATAATGCATCAATGTGTTCCAAATGCTGAAGAAATTTAGAACATTCCTCTACCTAGGAAAAAATATTAACTTGTGGCTTCATGGTTTGCCCCATCTTAGTTCCCAAGCCAACATGACTTAAGGTATGAGTGTAATAGGTTAGTAAGTGATGTAATCTAGACTAACGTGGGTATTCGTGGTATGCTCATTCTTATATTTCATGCTAAACAGTGCATGACGCTACCCTAATATAATGCCAGCAATTAAAAAAATCGCATACCTTTGGCAGAAGAAAAAAATAAAAAAATCTGAGTCTTGGAAGTAAAATTGTCTAAGGGAGTGAAAAGATATTTGATGCATATTGCCCGCAATATTTTTTTTCATTACTTGAGGGCAAGCAATGAGCTAGGTGTGAGGGAGTGTTGATGCTCCAAAAGTACTAATTTTTATGCTTATTTCACACGATATTCCTTGTCTTTTAAGTACATTTAGTTGCATTTAGGTAGCAAAATCATGCATTGCATAAAGAGTAAGGATTTAGTGTTATGCCAATGTGAAGGGTTGTTTTTGGCACCTTTCTGCATGTTGGCATAGTTGATGGCACAGCAGCGGGCAGATCATGAGCAGATTAGCCCAAGAAGGAGACGACGCCAAGGAGGATGCCGAGTAGTCGTTGGCATAGAAGGACCTTTAATTCCAAGCACTGGTTGGCAGAGAAGAACATTTGATGCCATGCTAAGAAGATGTTGAGCCCGAAAAAATAGGACCAGATTAGTCTGTGAGAAAATATAGATTGAATCAATCTCTAAAAAAATAGCGGACAAGATGTGCCAAGCGCGGTTGGCAGTACCATCTCGAGCTGCGATGCCAGAAGAGCAATGGCACGATGATGTCAGCCCTAATTTGATCAGCCTTAGGATTTAAACACTGGATAAGATGATCACCTCCCTTATCCCCATACGTTCAAATTCAAATCCAAGCTAATCCTAGGCTATCCATGGAGTCCTATTTAAACTCGATTAAAGCAAAATTGAAGGGCGGAAAAAGGAAGAAGAGTGATCAGAGATAAGGTTCAACATTCGACCAAGAGCCTGACTGTGAAGAGCTGCATCGAGAGACCCTCTTCTAGCCCATCCTCTTTGTTGTTATTTAATATTTACTTAATTTTAATGATGATGGATGTTAAAAACGATAATGGTTTTTTGGTTGATACCCTCATCGTGAACTAATTTCATAGTTGGTGAGGGGTGGTTGCGTTTGAGCGCTGTTTTTGTTTAGTTTTTAATAAATCAACACTGCCTCGGCACTATTTTTCCTATCTGAAATGTTTACGGTTTTTAAGTGTGCTGCCAAGCGATAGCTGGCACTCCCTTTTTAAAATACTATGCCAAGCGTTGGTTGGAAAAGTTAGCCTATTGCAACTTAATATCATAACTTACTTGGGTGGCGATGATCAGATGCTAGATACTGAGGTGAGATGCTTCGAGAGAAGATGTTCAAGTCGATAAACTTACTTCGAGAGTAAAATCTACCCCTCAGGAGTAAAGATTGACACTTAATGTAATTGATTTATGAAAAAAACATTCACTATAGATATATAGGGGTTTTTCCATGATTAATTTAGGGTAATGCTATCGACAAAGACATTGCTACCTTTGAATTTGCACGGCAAATAATGCCAAGACATGATTTATTAAAGGCTGGCAAGGCATGAATAGCGTGAAAACCAGGCACTACTTGCCAACGCTCGTCATTTGCTAAGACACCTTCATTGCCAACGTTTTAAATAACTTTCTGTACGTTCATTATCTTTTCATTTTTCAAAACCACTCTACATCAAAAACATCTTTTTCACAAGACAAGTAATTAGAAAAGTGATCGAATTCCAAATGCAATCTCTGTGGGATCGACACTCAACTTAACCGTTGTATTACTTGCAAACCGTGTATACTTGCGCGCAATAAACTTTCCTGGCACTGTTTCTAAATTTTCTATACATTTTAAGCTCTATTGCCAGCAATTATTCATCCACGCCGAGAGTCTACATATAGCAAAAGAAGTATTATGTGCTTCGGTCAAAATAGTGCGCCTTAATTCAACATCTTCGGGCACCACTACTCGACCGTTAAAGTGTAAAACACCATCATCAACAAAACAAAAGTCTGTTGGATTACAATATGTTATATTCGTAACATGCGGTACCAATGAATTGTCAAACAGTTGCTTCTCTTTAATTAATTGCACCAAAGACAGTTTCACTTGCAACTCTGCTATCAAACCACCATCCCGCAAAAAACTCAACCGCGCAAACATCGCCCTTAACTCCACAACAACCTTCCCACTCAAAGCATCGACCACAACATTAGCCTTATCAGGATGATACTCAATCATCAAATCATATTCCTTAAGCAACTCCAACTATCTACGTTGCCTAAAATTCAACTCCTTCTGTGACATCAAATACTTTAAACTCTTATGATCCATATATACCACACACTTTTCACCATAAAGGTAATGCCTCTTAATCTTTAGCGCAAACACCACCGCGACCAATTCTATGTCATGCGTAGGATAGTTGCGCAAGTGCACCTTTAACTGCCTAGATGCATAAGCCACAACTCTACCATCCTGCATCAACATGCACCCTAGCCCAACATAAGATGCATCGCAATAGATCACAAACTCTTTTCCTGACTCAGGTTGAATCAAGATCAGAGCTTGCATCAAAGCTTCCTTCAACTTTTTAAAAGCTTGTTTCCTAGATTTCGTCTACTCAAAATGAACATCCTTATGCAATAACTTAGTCAAATGAGCGGCAACATTTGAGAAACCATCTACAAAACACTGACAATAACCTGCCAACCCCAAGAAACTGCGAACCTCTGTTACCGACTTAGGTTGCTTCTAACTCACAACCGCCTCAATCTTTTGCGGATCTACACGAATACTTTCGGTCAAAACAACATGACCAAGGAAAACCACTTCGTTAATCCAAAACTCACACTTGCTCAACTTAGCATAAAGCTGATTATGAATCAAGGCTTGCAAAACAATCCGCAAATGTTTATCAAGATCCTCTTCGGTACGAGAGTACATCGGGATATCATAAAAAACATTACCATAAAATGATCCAAGAATTCATGGAACACCCGATTAATCATATCCGTGAAAGCTGCAGGCGCATTCGTCAACCCAAACGGCCTCACCAAGAACTTATAATACTCGTAACGGGTGCGAAAAGTTGTCTTCAGTACATCTTTATCTTTCACCTTCAACTGATAGTATCATAATCTTAAATCTATCTTGGAAAACACTGTAGCACCCCGGAAGTGATCAAATAGGTCGTCAATCCGCGGCAAAGGATACTTATTCTTAATCATCAACTTGTTTAGTTGCCGATAATTAATGCACATCCTCATAGTGCCATCTATCTTCTTCATGAACAACATCGGTGCTCCCCAAGGTGAAACACTAGGTCTAATGAAACCACAATCCAACAACTCCTGAAGTTGCGTCTTTAACTCCTTCAACTCTTTCAGCGCCATATGATACAAAGTAATGGACACCAGAGCCGTATATGCATATGTAACGATGCAAAACTCTACCTCTCTATTCGGCGGCAATCCAGACAACTCTTTCGGAAACACCTTCAAAAAATCACAAATGGTACGAATATCTTGGGGTCGTACCTTCTTCATATTCAGATCCATAACATATGCCAAGTATGCTTGACATCCTAATTCCAACAACTTCTACGCTTCCAAAGCTGAACAACATTGGATAAGAATTTGATATTCTCACCCGCCACCACAACTTCATAATCATCGGCAAGTTTCAACGAAACTCGCTTAGTTCTAATATCAACCACAGCTCTATGCTCAACCAACCAATCCATACCCAAGATCACGTCAAAAACACAAAATGGAAAATTCGTCAAATCAAAAGCAAACACATGATCTTGAACTATCAAAGGACATATCCCATTGTAGAGCGTTTTATTGTTCTCTAAATATGAGCGCAAGTGCACACTCTTGTCAAGTAATATTATAAAATATATTTTCTCCCACAGGGATTGGACAACTTGAATCGAATCGTAACTCCTGCACAAAGGAAAATTAAATGCACAAATAAGTTGAATTGTTTAAGAAGAAAAGTAAATAAAACACAAGTAAATATAAGGGAAGAGATCATGATGATGGAATGGGTCGAGTTATGCTCCTGCTTAGTGTGAAACTGTGTTGAATAGGATAAGTTGCTTTGCGCTGCCAGACTTTGCTGCCTTGGCGGGGAATGGCATGTAGGTTGTTGTGACGCTCTCGCTGCCCCGACAGTGGAATGGATATGTGTCTCAGCGGCGAACTCGGCAGAACTACAAGGTTCGACAGAACGCTTCAAAAGTGATCCCGCTTATGTCTAAGTCAGAATGTTGTTGATATCCACTACAGATAATACCAGTCACGGCTGAATCATGCAAAGACAACAATGTTTGGTTCATTCTCTTTTAGCCGCCTTAAACCCTAACCTATGTCTAGGCTGGATTGATCAACACCTGATTAAGGTGTAGACTGTACTTACTCCTTTCGTGAGTTCGATTCTCTCGATACCGAACAAATGGATAGTAATCAACTAATCTTTCGCCTTAATTAAAAACAATGAAGAACATGGAATAAGCAAACCTTTAAGCTTTATTGCAAAAACAAACTTAAAACCTAAACAACCGTTCTCACGCTAATTACAACATAACCCAAACCCAAAGAGAATTTTAGAACATAATGGCAGCAAGAAAACCTAAACTATGCCTAAAGGAAAACCTAAGTTGTTTTGAAGTAAAAGTACAATGGGTATATATAGGCATTAGCTAGGTCTAGTCCTTCTTGGAGTAGAAGTCTTCAAAGTAGCTTTTGCATTAAATGCAACCTTAAATTCTGAATTCTTTGAGTTAAATATGGACTTCTTCATGTTCCCTTGCTCCGCAAGTAATCTCGCATTCCTCCTTCAGCGGCTCTGCCCGCTGCTACAGTCATCGAAAAATTGAATGGATAGCATCGTTAGAATCAGGATTTTCTGCTCTATAGATCGCACTCTAGTTCTCCAATTCCTCAATTTGCTGTCTTGGGCGGCAGGTATGGTGGCGACAGTTACTCGGTAGTTGTTGTCTCTATCTAGAACTGCATCAGTACAACTCCTTGGTTTGTTGCCTCAGCATCATGTCCTCATCTCCTCTCTCCTTCTATCAGCCTCAAGCACCTGAAACTAAAACTAAACTAAAATAGTACATTTTTCTTTACCAAATAAGAGATAATAAATAAAAAGCATGGTAAAGTAAAGAATACTATAAAATGCAATGCATGATCCTAATTACGCCTAAAATGTACTTAAAAACAGCAATAATATGAGATGGAATGTGCATGAAATATAGAACTTATGGACACTTTACACACCCCTAAACTCGAACTATTGCTTGTCCTCAAGCAATGCAACCTAAACATACTTGCCCTTTAAACTAATCAAAAAGAAAAAAATATGTCTTAAACTTGATTTAACACCTCAAGGCCGTGACACATGTCATTAGATTAGTGAGGAGGGAATAACATGAATTACCTTAGAATTAAACTATAATGCCAGTGAAGTGTGTGCAGAACTGTGTACATGCTGAATCTAATGAATATTCTAAGTAAACGGTGATGATGTCATGATATATAAGGTTGCTGCCGAGACAACATAATTAAGCACAATTAAATAATCATGGCAATAAGGGCTTCAGCTCATCACAACTACTCTTCTAGGTCTGAAATTAAGATAGAAGCAAACTATAAAACCCTGAACCCATGGAGTAGAGTCATCCCGTGAAGGCTTTCATTCACTCATGCTAATTTGTCCGTCACTTCAAGATTTTCAGATTCATGGACTTTGATAGCAGTGGAGTGTCCTCGCACATGATTCTTCCTAGAGCCTGTTTCGGGCACCTCTAGGGATAGACAACATACAATTTTTCTTTTGTCTGCCTTGGCAGTGCTTTTGTTTTTTCCTTATGTTTGTTGCATGCCCTAGCAGCTTCCTGCAACCATGTTAGAATTTTACAACTAATGCAACAGGAAATGTTTATCAGAAACTCAAACAAATTCAGCAAGTAATCGTAGTGTTGTTAATTTTTGGAAATTATAGAAAAATCCTAAGTTTATTTCATGTTTTTCCCCAAAATTAAGTTCATTTTAACTTGGTGCAAAAATTTAAATCGGCTATCCTATCATAGACACAAGTTCTAAAAATATATTTTTAATTAATTTTCTAAGGCAAGTACATAATGCAACCTAATATGCACTAATTATGTCTAAACAAAAATAATGAGTGCTAACCCCCCCCCCCAAACTCGAGATAGGCATTGCCCTCAATGCACAAAATAAAAACAAAAAAACAAAACTGAAAAAAATGTAATTGATATAAAAACAGAAAAATAAAATAAAGAAAAGAAAAGAAAAGAGAAAAAAGAACACTAGAAGTTGGCAGATGGTTGAAAGGAGGCTTGGGTCTTTGCTGCTGAGGAGGAGGATGAGGATTGGATGATGAAGCGACGGTCGGCAAATGTCTGGGGTGAAAGATTTTACAGGTGAGACCTTGGCTACCCACGGCGGCTGGACTCTTTTAGAAGTAGGGCAAGGCTCTTCGCGAGGCTCTGCAAGATGGGCTTCAAGAGGGGCCCCGCTTTCTTCTAATTCTGTCTCATCGTTCACTGGCTCGACGACAATAATGTGTCGCTTCCTCTTCCTTGTTTCTGCCTCCGTTGATGATGTCGGAGGGTCAATCGCCATTAGTGTTGCTGCTTCTGTTGTTGCTGGCGGCTACTCTACCTCATTAGAGGAGGAGGAGTTAGCCACCGTTACCGCTGTGCAGGTGGGGGAATGATGTTGCTGATGCATCTTTGGGGAGTCTGCCACCGTGTTAGAAGTGGAGGTGGCAGTGTACGATGGGTAGTGCATCGGAGACGGCATCTGGCGATGGAAGGCGGCATGGCAAGCAGCTGCAGCTGATGGTGTTCCTTGTCTGGGGGCAGTTGCGGCGTCTAGATCGGCTGGGTAGGGTGGCAGGGTGGGGGCTTCGTTTGGGAATTTCTGGAGAAGATAGGCCACAAAAGCCTCTTGGACCTACCCCATATACTTTATGAAAGTTAACTGCTGCTTCTCGATCCATTTGTTTCTATCAATGAGGGTGCATAACAGAGTGATGACTTCATTGGTCGGGGCAGCTTCAGTACTGTCGGGGGCGGCTGGTGTGCCTGGCTAGGTGGCATAGGGCTGGCTATGGGTGATGGGCTCTGTCTCCTCGGCCTGCATCACCTGCAGGTGGACTTTCCTGGTCCACCCCTCCTTGGCGGGTGTTATCTCATCCTCGGGGTCGGTTGGGACGTTGAAATTGGCACAAAGGCCGGTGATGAGAGACGGGAAGTACAACCTGTCCTTTGTCTTGCGGAAGTAGTTGTGGATCTCATTGCATATGATCTCCCCAACATTGATGGGTTGGTTCACCATGATGATGTGGATGAGTGCAAGGCGCGGCCGGTCGACAGTGGAGTTATGTGAGGTGGGCAGCAGACGGCATTTGATAAAGGTATTCCACAGCATGGGCTCGGGCAGCAGACGATGGCTTTGGATAGAGCCGTCGTGCTTTCCTGCCAACCATGGCGTGTTGGGCTCGCACAGCTTTGCCTTGAGTCTATCATAGTCGGCAGCCGTCAGTGACTGCCTCCATTTCTCGTAGGGGTTGTCGTCCATCTCTAGGTCGTAGAAGCTGTTGATCACGACGGCGTTCAGCTTGACAGGATCCCCTCGGACATAGACAAACGGCAGCTCTGGGCAGGGGTGATGGGCATAAAATTCGCTGACCATTGTGATGTTGGCCATCTCTCGCTGCCGTGCAAATATTTCCCATCCTTTGCTGTGGATGGTTTCGAAAAAGGTGGGCTCTAAGCCGAGGTCACCTATTTGCTTCGTGTAGTGGAATCCTTGCTCCCAAATTGCTTGCTTGGCAAACTGATTTTTATATCTCCTTTCATCTACCTTGGAAAAAAAATGTTGGAATGTGGGGTTGGGTGTTGATGTTGAAGCTATGTGTGAGACGATTAAAATATAACTGAAACTTAAAAGGAAATATTGTGAGAAAAGAGCGCAATGGATTCAAGAAGTAGTATAGCAAGGAGGTGAAAGTAAAGTGAATGAGTGAGGTGAGTGAGGTTTAAATAGAGGTTGCCGAGGGGTGCCGGAGCAGCATTAAATGTCCAACGGGTAAGTTGTCTCGCGCACGTTACGAGGTTTCTGCCCATTTTTCTGTAGCCGTTGGCAGCTAGCCGTTACGCGCTGTCTGCGATGGGCCGCCCTTGGCTGCCTCAGCGGGATGGTGGCGGGCTCCTTGTTGGGCCTTCTTCTTGATCCAGTTCTTTTATTCCTAAAGCCTGAAATAAAATTAAAGGTAATTAAATACTAAGATAAATTCTGAAAAAATGAAAATGTGGAAAATAAATTTAACTAATTAAAAATCTAATCTTAATATAAAATAAATTGCAATAAATAAAACTCTATTCCTAAAACATAAAAATAAAGAAAAGTAAAAAAATAAAAATAATTAAGTTATGTTGAGACTGCATTTGGGTGCATCTCCCAAACATAACCACTTCTTGAAGTAATTTGTCTTGTCTTTCCCTCCTGGGGGGTCCTCTTGCTCTTTTAGGTGGTGTGTTGTTGGGTCCTTCAACCTGCCCTTGGGTCTGCCGTGACAGCTGCTGTCTTGGCCTGTCTCTGTGCTGATTTTGGCAGCCTGAGCATCTGGGCATCCTTCCTTTTCCTTTTCTGAGGGCTGTAACACATTTAACTTGATGCTCTGATTGTCTACCCTCATGATCAGCTTTCCATGCTCCACATCTATTAGCGTTCTGCCTGTGGCCAAGAATGGTCGCCCAAAGATGATAGGGGCGTTTTCATCAGCCTCACAGTCTAAGATGAGAAAGTCTGCTGGGAAAATAAGGTAGCCCACTCGTATTAGGATTACTTCAATCTTGCCCTTCGGTTGTACAAACGAATGATCAGCAAGTTTCAACATGATGGAGGTGGGTTTGGCTTGCCCAATTCCTAGTTTCTCGAAGACTGCCTTAGGCATTAAGTTGATGTTGGCCCCTAAGACGAAACTGCCTAGATCTGTTTGCTTGGGCGGCAACTTGTTGTGCAGCATAGCCATGCACTCCTCTGTTACAACAACTGTTTCAAACTCCTTAATTCTCTTTCTCTTAGAAACCATGTCCCTTAAGTATTTTTCATAGTTGGGCATGTTCTGAATGGCTTCTATGAGAGGGATGTTTATGTGCACCTGCTTCAGAATATCCAAGAATTTCCTAAACTAGTGCTCTTTCTTCTGTTGCTTAAGCCTCTGGGAAAGGTGCTGGCAGACGGATGTGCTCTATACGCTCCTTGCATGGGAACTTTATCTATGGAGGATCATCTGCCTCAAGGTACTTTCAGGCTCATCTGTCGGGGTGGCTAATGTTGATGTTGTCGTGGCAGGTAGTTTTGTCTGTGCTGGCTGTTCCTTTGCTGCCTTTTCCATTCCGGGCTCATCCAATTGTTTCCCCCTTCTAGTGGATATGGCCTTGCATTGCTCATATGTGGGTTTAGCTGTTGCCTTTATCGCAGCTTCATGGTTGTTCATCCTCATCTCCGTCCTGTCCATAAACGACTCAGTTTTATAAATGAATTTATTAGTGCGAACAATAAATTCACTAGTGTTAGACATAAAAGTTTGTAAAGTTGCTTCTAGTAAATTGTTTTTGGTTGCTGAGTTTGCTGTTTGGACTGGTTCTGCTGGTAACCTCCATGTTGATGTTGTGGATTTGCAGCAGTTTTAGGAATGCTCCAGGCGAAATTTGGATGATTTCTCCGTCTAGGGTTGTAAGTGTTCGTGGCGGGCTTGTTGTTCCTCTCGTATCCTCCCATGAAATTGGCAGATGCAGTACATTCAGAGGAATCGTGATTGCCCCCACACTCATCACAGAATGGCTTTACAGCCTTGGCCTCATAGACTTTTCCAGTGGGTTTCACCATGTTCATAACCAGCTCTGTTAGTTTTTCAAGGTGAGCGTTGATAGATTTTGAGGCTTCTACTTCGTTCACAGTAGTTGGCTGCCTAATGCCGCCTCGGTGGGCTGTTGGGTACTTATAGTCGTTTTTGGCGGCTTGGTTCAAGATCCGTAGTGCCACCTCTGGTGGTCTATCGAGGATGATCTCGTTGGCAGAGGTGTCGATAATCATTCGGGTTGGGTAGTTCACCATGTTGTAGAACATTGACACCTGTTTCCAAGCTGGAAAACCATGAAGTGGGCAGTTATTAAGCATTTGTTGATACCGCTCTCATGCTTCATACATTGGCTCATCATCCCCTTGTCGGAAGGCTATGATCTCGTTTCTCAATATGTCTGTGACATTAGATGGGCTGAAATGATCTAAAAAATCCTTGCACAGCTCTGTCCATGTGTTGAATGATCTTGCTGGTTGATTGTTCAACCATTGTTTTGCCCTATCCCTCAGTGAATAGGGGAATAACCTCAGCCTTAGCACATCTTGGTGGACTCCATGTATTTTGAAAGCTCTGCATAGTAGAGCATTTTGGTGTTCTCTAAATATGAGCGCAAGTTCACACTCTTGTCAAGTAATAGTATAAAAGATATCGTCTCCCACAGGGATTGGACAGCTTGACTCGAATCGTAACTCCTGCACAAAGGAAAATGAAATGCACAAATAAGTTGAATTGTTTAAGAAGAAAAGTAAATAAAACACAAGTAAATAGAAGGGAAGATATCAGGTTGATGGAATGGGCCGGGTTATGCTGCTGCTTAGTGTGAAACTGCGTTGAATAGGATAAGTTGCTTTGCGCTGCCAGACTTCGTTGCCTCGGCGAGGAATGGCAAGTAGGCTGCTGTGACGCTCTTGCTGCCCTAACAGTGGAATGGATGTGTGTCTCGGCGACGAACTCGGCAAAACTACAAGGTTCGGCAGAACGCTTCAAAAGTGATCCCGCTTATGTCTAAGTAAGAATGTTGTTGATGCCCATTGTAGATAATACCAGTCGCGGCATGAATCGTGCAAAGACAGAAATGTTTGGTTCGTTCTCTTTTAGCCGCCTTAAACCCTAACCTATGTCTAGGCGGGTTTAATCAACACTTGATTACGGTGTAGACCGTACTTACTCCTTTCGTGAGTTCGACTCTCTCGATACCGAACAAATGGATAGTAATCAACTAATCTTTCTCCTTAATTGAAAACTATGAATAACATGGAATAAGCAAACATTGAAGCTTTATTGCAAAAACAAACTTAAAATATATACAATTGTTCTTACGCTAATTACAACTTAACCCAAACCCAAAGAGAATTTTAGAACATAATGGTGGCAAGAAAACCTAAACTATGCCTAAGGGAAAACCTAAGTTGTTTTGAAGTAAAAGTACAATGGGTATATATAGGCATTAGCTAGATCTAGTCCTTCTTGGAGTAGAAGTCTTCAAAGTACCTTTTGCATTAAATGCAACCTTAAATTCTAACTTCTTTGAGTTGAATGTGGAGTTCTTCATGTTGCCTTACTCCGCAAGTAATCTTGCATTCCTCCTTCGTCGGCTCTGCCCGCTGCTACAGTCATCGAAAAATTGAGTGGATAGCATCGTTAGAATCAGGATTTTCTGCTCTACAGATCGCACTCTAGATCTCCAATTCCTCAGTTTGTTTTCTTGGGCGGCAGGTATGGCGACGGCAGCTACTCGGCAGCTAATATCTCTGTCTGGAACTGCATCAGTACAGCTCCTTAGTTTGCTACCTCAGCATCATGTCCTCAGCTTCTCTCTCCTTCTATCAGCCTCTAGCACCTGAAACTAAAACTAAACTAAAACAGTACCTTTTCTTTACCAAATAAGAGATAATAATTAAAAAGCATGGCAAATTAAAGAATACTGTAAAATGCAATGCATGATCCTAATTATGCCTAAAATGTACTTAAAACAACAATAATATGAGATGGAATGTGCATGAAATATAGAACTTATGGACACTTTACACCTATCCAACATTCTAACAACAATAATCTCTCCAAAGGAGCTTGTTACACACATACCCATATCTAACAACTCTACAGGTTCGAACATCTATGGTATAAGAAACATTCCATTGACCATCCTCTATACGTCGAAAATTACCTCGACCGCGCTCACAGCCTCTTTGTGACACAACCACAGATGCTAGAGCTTATCCAACTCTAGCTAACTGCGGACAATCACACTTTAAGTGATCCCACACGAATTACAACTCCAACGAATTCCAAAAGCTCCCCAACATTTTCCCACATGACGCTTCATCTCATATCTCCTTCTTCATATATTAATCTCTACCAACATCTGCCTCAACAACCCTTTGCTCAATGTTAGGACTCTCTGAACCGAAAGGACAACCCCAAACTATATTCAATGTTCTTAACTCAGGTATCCAAAACATCAACATCTGTGTAAACTAACTTCGTATTCCATCACGATCATGCTACCCTGAACTGATGCCATAAACTCTCGCTTCTATTCAACTTGATAGCATGTACTTTAAGATAATTTCCTACCTTCAAAACTATTTCATTATCATCCATGGTGGCAACAACCTTTAAAATCCAGATAGTGTACCAACGTCACTTGTAAACTCACGAACGAGGACAACTCTCGATCGAGGATCAAATCAACTCAAGATCAAATGCCATTCTTATCGGCATATTTTTCCCTAACATTACTAGTCTTCCAAACTCTCATTTCGGTTCCATTTTCAAAAACAATTTATAATATATAGCATGAAAATATAACAATAAAAAAATTAAGCCAGCGTGAAGAAAGAATTCAAGATTATCAAGTTTTAAAATAAAAATCTCTATTTACTAATAGTAATAATGCAATGGGTACCCTTATATCTACCCCACATCTCACATTGCAATCAAAGAATCATGCTTATAAACACAGTGCATAGCTCACAAAAGCAATCCACGATCATAACATGACATAAAGCAACCACCGTGCATAATAAACATCAAGAAATCACTCAAGCAATATTACTACAACGAACTTAGCTCCCAATTTTTTTCCAACCTGACTCTGATACCAACAAATGTAATCCCTTTGAACTGGTCTAACTGATCTATCGACTCAAGCGAGTTACACAGGGATTATCAAAGAAAACCCGTGAAGGTTTCCCTCAATAACCGACCTTTTTTCTCTTTTATCTTATCTAGATGCATTTAATATTACCTAAGGTGATCATACATACAGCGCAAGAAGATAAGATGAAAACCAACTCCGATTCAATTTACAAAAGCTCGATAACTAGGATTAGGGACCATTTTGCAAATTTTCTAAAATTATAATCCAACTTCTCAACTTCTTCTATCATAAATCCGACAATCACCCCTCAACAACAATCGGAAACATTGCCAAAACCCATCTAAACATCTACCAGCCTTTACCCAATGAAATAAGCATCTAATCATCATCATTTTACATCTAAAATTATCCTCCAAATAACCTTATAACACCAACATTCAATTAACAACAAAAAACAGTCCAAAACTCAACTATTTCCAAACTAAAAATCTAGCAATTCACCTAATTCTGAGATTCCATTTACAAATCTCTTTCCATAACAATTTACACACTTTACACATGATCTTAATCTATAAAAAATCCCAGCAATTAAAATCTATTAACAAGATTAATCAATTCTCCTTAATAAAAACCCATTTAAATCAAGATATTACCAAGTAATCATTAAAACAAGTTTGAAATCAAAACAAATGAGCACTTGGGAATTTCAATAAAGAACTTTTAATTAGATGAGAGAAAAGAAAGATCACCTCTAAAGATTTGCTTTCCCCTTAATTGGCATTGTTTGATTGAAATCTTCAAAAATTCTAATGAGATTTGTTGTAGAAATTCAAGAAGCAATTTAGGAAACCAAAAAGGAAATCAAATAGATTGATTCCTATTCATTTTATTGAGAAAATTTTAGTTTGGCTAGTGAAAAGTTGAGAGAAAAGATGAGAGAAAATGAGAAGTCACATAAGAAAATGTTTGGTCTTCTAAAATCCTTTTTTAATAAAATCCAATTTATTTAGTAATTAATAAATCCTTATAAATCCTTTTAAAAATAGCCTAATTAAGGAGAAAGGCTGATAAAACACTTTGGTGTAATAGTTCCTTAAAGAATCTAAGTTTTGACTCATTTGCAATTTAGTCACTAAAACAATTTTGCAACCTTCACATTTTAGTCACCACTTTAAAATGTCATTTCACCTCAATTTATTTTATCAAGTTGAGCTTACCAAAAATCTCAAAATATTATTAAATTATTTTAGACTATTTTTCATATTGTATTTTTTCCAAAAATCATTTAGTTTGATTTAATTCCTGAAACTTGACTGAACCGCCTAATCTGGTTTGCCTGAACCGTCTAACTATCCGACTAAGTCATAGGCCCAAAATTGGGGCATTACAATTATGTTGTGTGTCGCATGGTAATATTGTCGATGTTGTGTGCGGTTTGGACACTTGATTGGTTAAGTCAGTTTTGATTGATGGGATCCGGATACCATAGAAAGAGTGTTGCAACACCATGGTTAGAGATGTCGAATGTATGTTCCCGACAATGTGTGACAATGGGCCTCATTCGATGATACTCGAAGAGAGATACCGAGTATAGGTGTACGTTCCCAAGGCTGTGTGACATTGGGCCTCACTCAATGTGTACATTCCCGAGGCTGTGTAACATCGGGCTTCACTCCAGGTTGTGGTTATGACTTTGTGAGCTTTGACTCGGATGATCTGGTGAGATCCTGGGTATTGTTGTGCCTTGTGTGCCATGTATGATGATTGCTATGATGAGAGCATGTGTTTAGGTGAATAATGGTAGCGACATGTATTTATTTATCTCTCCTTATTGCTCTCACTAGCTTACATGCTTATGTTTATGATTAGCATGAAGTATAGTAGAGTAGATGTGTACCACTAAGCTTTGTAAGCTCAGTGATCGAAATTGTTGTTTTCGTGCGTAGGTTGATCGTTGGATCGTGGGATCGAGGAGCACTATCGGTACATGATTCTAGCATGTGGTGATCTCCAAAGTATGGTAATTTTGTTTAATGGGATATGTATTCATAGGACCTTACGTGGTCGAGTCTGTAATTCACATTTTTGAAATTGTATTAATAAAGTCGAATGTTTAAATGTTTTAAATTAAGTGGATCTCCTTTGTAAAGATTTAAATTGTTTATCTATGATTTCAACTATTGGATCTAAATGTTTTGGAAAAACACCTTGTTTGGGCTAAACTCAGTTTGAGGAATTTTATGATTTTGGTTTGGGCTTGAGGCTCAAATATGACATTCGAGTCAAGGGTGCTACAATAATGGTATCAGAGCTTAGGTTTAGCTGGTTCTAGGAAACCCCGGGGTGGTATAGGTGTTTTAGTAAGGTGTCTAGTGAATACAAGCCCTTAAATTAAGTTCGTACTCTTTAGGACTAGAATCCTGATGGTGCGTCTAATGTTGCAGCGATAAAATGGTTACAATCATGGCAAAAGGGTCGAGTTAAGTGTTGAGCTGCTTATAGGAGTGATACCGAGGGCGAGGTCACCCCAGATTGTGGAGATGAGAGTTAGTTTTTTTACGCTTGATTCGAGGATGTGCCTTCCTCCCGCCAACTGAATGGTGTCTTCGTTGCGTGTTGAAGTTGTTCCGAAGCCTTCAGATATGTTGTTGAGACTTGCTTTTGAAATTTATCAGTGGATGAGCGTTGGTTGGAGAGCCCTTTGCTCGCTTAAAAACGAGTCTCGTTGATACTTAGGACGTATCATCGCCCTTTTCATGGGCATTTCTTGGAGATAGTGGACTCGAGATCCATTAGTTCGTCAAAGTATGACCAAAGTTAGACGTTCAAGGGGTTTGATAGAGCTACCTGTTGAAGAGTTGTTGCACCTTAGAAATTGTTTTGGTTAATCAAGCGCGATGCTAGCCTATAATGTCGAGAGTTGTGCTCGAGGCTTTGAGACCTCAAGGGAACCTAACCTTTGATAATGAGAATGTTGAAACTGTTGATAGGTTGTTAAGTTTCAGTGAATGACCGTTATTTGTCTCTTAAGGTGGATGACTCGTTTAACCATTTATGAAGTGCATGTGTGTTTTTCTGGGATTTGGTTTGAGAATGAGATGTTTACGGTTAAAGCGTTGGAGGCTAGTAAATTTGTGAAACCGATAATTAATTTTGATATAACTAAAGAATTTAAGGACTAATTTGAAAAAGATAAAAACAAATTTTTAAGTCCTCAAACCTCTCTATATATTTGAAGGAAAATGGTTAAGTTAAAAACTCAAGTTGTCAAAACCTTTCTAAATGTTTTTGAAGCCAAAACAGTGATTTTCGAGTCACCGTTTCGGAACGGCCTTAAGCATTCGGAACACTTTTGAAACTGTGAACATGTGTTTTGGAACGGGTTTCGAAACGGTTTTGAAACTGTAAACCATTGTTTCGGAATGGGTTCCGAAACGGGTGAAGAACATCGGAACGGTTTGACCCATTTCGATACGGTAGTATCAAAACGACTTCAAACGTTTCGAAACGGCATTAAAACTGTGTTTTAAAAATATGACCGTTGAAGTTTTTAACCATTTTTATACAGGTCGTTAAGGCGTATCAAAACAACTTCAATCCGTTTCGATACGGGCTTTGACAGTAGCTAAGTGTTTCGAAACGAGTTTCGAAACAGATCTTAATCGTATCGAAACAATCGTGCCCGTTTCGGTATGGTCTATTTAATACACCCCAACAGCTCTTTATTTTTTGGTCTGTTTCGAAACAGGATCGGGCGTTTCGAAACGGGTGGTTGCAGACTGCATTTATGGAGGGAAGATAACATCCCCAACGGCTCTATTGATGAATGCAACAACCCCAACGGCTAGAATTCAATGAGAAGGTATAAAAGGGACCTCTAAAAGCTTCAGCAACAACTATTGATCTCAAAGCAAACATCCAAACATCAAGTTCAAGCAATTGAGCCTAAATCCCATTATTTCTTGTAAACCCCAATTGTGAAATTGTAATTTCCATTCTTATCCTTTCAATTGGGTTGAGTGCTTGTCATTGGTCTACTTTGTGTATTGAGAGATACTTGTTTAGCCATTAACTTCTTTGTAATTCTTGTGTGAGGATTGGGTCAAATTTTGGGTAGAAAATTTGACCGATATTGTAACAGTTACCTCCTTAGCCTAGAAAAGGGGAAGAGCAATGATTGGAATTGTTGAAAATCCTTAGTGAAGCTAAGGTAGTGGATGTAGAGTTCGATTGGAACTTGAACCACTCTAAATCCCCTTGTCTATCCTTTTATTTGTCAATTCCACTACTAAAAAGTCTAAAAATCCAATTTACCCCCTCTTGGTTTATATCGATCATTTGATCCACTCAACAATTGGTATCAAAGACTACCTCTTTGAAGGATTAACAACCACAAGAGAAGTTCCTAGGAAGAGTGTGATCATCCATAAATCAAGCCATGGCATCTACCTCCGGATCAAGCATGTACGAACCTCAATCCACCACAAAACCATCATTCTTCAATGGTGATAACTATCCATTTTGGAAGAACCGGATGCGCCTCTTCATCAAATCCAACGATTATCTTGTTTGGGATGTCATTGAAGATGGTCCCTATATTCCTTTGAAGAGGGATGATGAAGGAAAATTGGCTCTAAAGAAAAAGATTGAGATGAGTGAAGATGAGAGAAAGAATATCCAAATTAATGACAAAGCTCTTCACATGCTCTTTTGTTCTTTCGGTCCCGAATCTACTCCAAAGTCTCCTCCATTGAAAGTGCCAAGGAAGTGTGGGATACACTAGAGACCACCTATGAAGGAACTAGTGATGTGAAGGAGACCAAGATTGGAATTCTCAATCTTAGTTATGAGAATTTCAAGATGAAGCCTGACAAAACCGTGTCCAAGATGTTCGATCGCTTCTCAACTATTGTTAACGGGCTTAAGGGTTTTGGAGAGACAATCTCGGAAGACAAACTTGTTCGGAAGCTACTCTACTCACTTCCCGAATCTTGGGATGGGAAGAGAACCGCCATCATTGAAGCCAAAAACTTGAAGACACTAAAACTTGATGCGCTAGTGGGTTCTCTCCTTACTCATGAGATAATGAAGCAAGGAAGGGAAGATGAAAAGAAGAAGGAAGAGAAAAGAGTGGAGAAGCTAGAGGTAGAAAAGAAGAAGAAAATAGGAGTGGCTCTCAAAGCTTCATTACATGAGGAGAGCACTTCTAGTGTGGAGGATGATTTAGAAGAATTGGCTATGATAGCCAAAAGATTCTCACGATTCATGAGGTCCAATTGAGGGAGTAAGATTCAAAGAAAAATGGACTTCAAGGGCAAAAACAAAGAAGAAGAGAGGGATCAAATCATTTGCTACGAGTGCAAAAAGCTCGGTCACATTCGTTCGGAGTACCCTTAACTCAAGAAGAAGGGCTTTGAGAAGAAGAATAAGCTCAAAGCCAAGCTTGCTACTTGGAGTGACGAGAAGTCATCCGAGGATGACGAACAAGAAGTGGTCAACCTTTGCCTCATGGAACTTAAGGAGGATTCCTCCATGGTAACCTCTAACTCATCATCTTTTGACTTTACATTTGATGAATTACATGATGCATATGATGAGTTGCAAGAGGTTTATGATGAGTTATTTGAGAAGTACAAAGAGTCGGTCATTAGAAATAAGAAAATTATTTCGGAATTAAATGATAAAAATGACTCACTTTCTCAAGCTAACTTAAAATTTGAGAAAAAGATTTTAGGTTTAAAAGATGAACTTAAATTCTTCCAAGATGAAAACGTAGACCTAAATAATCTTCTTTCTCAATGCAATAGTGAACACCAAAAGGTGTTAGATGAGCTTAACAAGCTCAAAGAGTCTTTCAAAAATGTTGGTAATGTGAAGCATGAAAAAGGTGAATCATCTAAAACAAACCAACCTAGGAGAAAGACTAATAACTACAAACAAATTAGCCTCCCTAGACATAATAGACCTAAAAGGATTAGGAGTGTATGGGTTCCTAAGGAACTCGTCAAGTCTAATGATTTTGTTGCTATGTCACCTTGGATTCCTAAGGGAACCAAGCTTTTGGGAGCTAACACACGTGGACCCAAAATGATTTTGGTATCAAAAACAAAAGTTTAATATCTTTGTTTGTAGGGGGAGCATTGCTACAAGGCCAAAGCACAAAGTCAAAATTCATGGTACCTTGATAGTGGATGCTCGAGGCATATGACCGGAGACAAGAGTAGATTCATGGACTTAAAGCCAAAAAGTGGAGGAGTAGTGACTTTTGGTGACAACTTCAAAGGCCACATTAAAGGTATTAGCTCCATAGGTAATCACTCTACCATTCTTATTGAAAATGTTTTGTATGTCGATGGTTTTAAACATAATTTGTTGAGCATAAGTCAATTATGTGATAAAGAATTTAATGTCTTATTTGATAAAAATGGGTGCAAAATTGTTGACATTAAATCAAATAATATTATGCTCATAGGTCATCGCATAGGTAATATTTACATGGTACATTTAGATGACATACATACATCACATGCATGTTTAGTAGCTCAAAATGAAAATGATGCATGGCTATGGCATAGGAAACTAGGACATACTAGCATTAGTGTTTTAGAAAAAATAGTTTCCCTTGATCTAGTTAGAGGTTTACCCAAGATTAAGTTCTCAAATGACAAAATTTGTGATGCATGCTCTAAGGGTAAACAACATAAGTCATCTTTTAAATCCATTAATGATGTTTCTACAAGTAGGTGTTTACAACTTATTCACATGGATTTATTTGGGCCTATTAGGACTATGAGCTTGGGTGGTAAATCTTATGCATTTGTACTTGTTGATGATTTTTCTAGATTTACTTGGGTTCTATTTTTAAGTACTTAAGATGAGGCTTTAGAAAAATTCATCACATTTTCAAAATTAACCCAAAATGATCTTGAACTTAGAATTTCTCATATAAGAAGTGATCATGGAACCGAATTTCAAAACCTAGGGTTTGAAGAGTTTTTAAATGAAAATGGTATTAGCCACAATTTTTCGGCTCCTCGAACTCCTCAACAAAATGTGGTAGTTGAGAGGAAAAAAAGAAATTTACAAGAAATGGCTAGAACCATGCTTTGTGAAAACAATTTACCTAAATATTTTTGGACGGAAGCCACAAACACCGCTTGCTACATTGTAAACCGAGTAATGATTAGACCAATTTTAAAGAAAACACCATATGAGATTTTAAAATCTAAAAAGCCTAACATTAGCTATTTTCATACATTTGGTTGCAAGTGTTTTGTTTTAAATAAGGGAAAAGATAACTTAGGTAAATTTGATGCAAAAAGTGATGAAGCTATTTTCATAGGATATTCTTTAAACTCTAAAGCCTATCGTGTATTTAATAAGAGAACTTTACTAGTAGAAGAATATATACATGTTGTATTCGATGATAACCTCCTTCCAAGGAAGGATTCTTGTGATGATGATGATGTAGGAATCATTAATGCCTTTGATGGAAGACAAACTTCAAAGGAGGATGAGATTCCAACAAAAGAAGAGGATACACAAGATCCACCTCTTGAAGCCTTGAAGGACTTGGCTCTTGAGGTAAAGGAAGTGAGCTACCAAAGGGAGTTCAACTATGTCAAAGGTGGTGAAATCTTGGATGATCCATCCAAGGGGGTAACCACTTGATCTTCTCTTAAGCTTATGAACCATGTTGCATTTATCTCATGCATAGAGCCTAAGAATATAAAAGAAGCATTAAAATATGACTTTTGGATTATGGCTATGCAAGAAGAGTTAAATCAATTTGAGAGAAGTAATGTTTGGACATTAGTTGATAGACCTAGTAATCAATCTACTATAGGAACTAAATGGGTCTTTAGGAACAAACTAGATGAGAGTGGTAACATTGTGAGAAATAAAGCTAGATTCGTAGCACAAGGTTACACTCAAGAAGAGGGAATAGATTTTGATGAAACTTATGCACTCGTAGCTAGAATGGAGGCCATTAGGATGTTGCTTGCATATACATGTTATTATGATTTCAAGCTTTTTCAAATGGATGTTAAAAGTGCATTTTTAAACGGTTTTATAAATGAGGAAGTGTATGTGGAACAACCACCGGGTTTTAAAGACTCAAAATTTCTAAATCATGTTTTCAAACTTACTAAAGCTCTTTATGGTTTAAAACAAGCTCCTAGAGCTTGGTATGAAAGACTTTCAAACTTTTTGATTGAAAAAGGTAAGGTGGACACTACACTTTTCATAAAAAGGTATAAAAATGACATCTTACTAGTACAAATTTATGTTGATGATATTATTTTTGGATCTACTAATGAGTGTCATTGCAAAGAGTTTGCTAAGTTAATGCAAGGTGAATTCGAGATGAGCATGATGGGGGAGCTCTCATTCTTTTTGGGACACCAAATCAAGCAAAGGAAGGATGGCACCTTCATCAATCAAGCAAAGTACATCAAGGATATGCTCAAGAAGTTTGGCTTGGAGAATGCAAAGCCTCAAGCCACACCCATAAGCTCATCTACAAAGCTTGACAAAGATGGAGAAGGTAAGTGTGTTGACTCTAAGCTTTACCGTTCTATGATTGGATCATTGCTTTACTTTACCGCAAGTAGACCAAATATCTTGTTTAGTGTTTGCTTGTGTGCTAAGTTTCAAGCTAGTCCTAGAGAGTCTCACCTTATAGCCGTTAAGAGAATCTTTAGGTACCTTAGAGATACCCCTTGTTTAGGTCTTTGGTACCCTAGAGACTCAACCTTCAACCTTCATGCTTATTCGGATGCGGATTATGGGGGGTGTAAAATCGATAGGAAGAGTACTTCGGGAACATGTCAATTTTTAGGTAGTATGCTCATATCTTGGTTCTCTGAGAAACAAAATAGTGTAGCTCTTTCTACCACCGAAGCCGAGTACATATCCTTAGGGAGTTGTTGTGCTCAAGTCCTTTGGATGAAGCAACAACTCTTAGATTATGGTATTAGAGTTGAAACCATACCCCTTAAGTGTGATAACACTAGTGCCATATGCTTAACAAAAAATCTCATCCAACACTCTAGAACCAAACATATAGAGATAAGGCATCATTTCATTAGAGATCATGTCCTTAAGGAAGATGTTGTTATAGAGTACGTTGACACCTTAAACCAACTAGCGGACATCTTTACAAAGCCTTTAGATAAAGAGCATTTTTGGTCCCTTAGGATAGAGTTAGGTCTAACTAGCCTTTCTTGACCTTTTTATGCTTAAATTGATTGATTTCTTGAAAATGCCATGTTTATGTGTTTTTACTCCTAATTTCATCCATGGTAATAGTTAGGGGAGTATGTTTTTGTTTATACATGTCTTTCCAGCTCATTCATGTCATTCATGCAAATTAGGACTTCATAAAATCCATTTCTCTGCAATATTAGAGCATCATCTGCACTTCCAGGCCTAGGTGTATCGAAACGGGTCCAACTGTTTCGATACGGGTGCCTTAAAAGATCTAACTGTGAGAAGGGTGTTTCGAAACGCCTTAAAAGGGTTTCGAAACGTTTTTGCTACTGCCAAGGGGTGTATCGAAACGCGTTTCGATACGAGTCAACGGGGATTCGATACGGTCAAAGCTGTATCGAAACGGTCAGCTGGACTTGAAAACCCTAGATCAATTTTTAATGTTAACATTCACTTTAATTAAAACTCTTTCAAAACCCTAAAAACCCTAGATCAATTTTTCCCTATAAAAACCCTCTAAACCTCATTGTTTTTCACCAAATCTTGAGGGCTTTTACACTCAAACACAAGTCTAAGCAAGCCTCATCAATATTGTGCAAGAGTTTCCACTAATTCATCCAAAATCCCCTTTCTAAGGTATACTTTCTTTTTTTTCTTTTTCCTTTGATTTAATTCGATTCTTAGGTTAGAAAATTTTAATTTTGTATAGATTATATGTTTTTAAACTTGGGTTTTTCAAAACTTGTAAAAAAAATTCAAAATCTTAAATTTTTTGGTTCGAATATATTTTTTACTTGTATTTTTTTTGGTTTTCAAAAGTTGTTTTTCTCTTAAATATTTTTAAAAATCTTTTTTTAAAACCTAAATGTGATTTGTTATTGGATTGAATTAAGGATATCCATGCATACATTTTAATTTCAAAATTGCTTGCTTTATGTTTTTAGGAGTTTTTCAATGGAGAATGTTAACAAGAAGCGTAAGACGGGTCAAGCAAGTGATGCCGGTATCTGTCCTAATCTCACCCAGCTGTTTCTCAAAAGTCTTCGGACTACAGAGATGAGGGAACGTTTCACTTATGTCAAGGAGATTGTCGTTCGTCGCGAACGTGTGGTTGATGTTCTGTTCCTTGACTCGGAGCGTTTCGCCTTCCGTTCTCTAGAGCGTCTACGAGAATAGAGCTTCATGGCTCTCTTGAACATTTTGGATGTGGTCTATAAGCATATGGTTCTCATCTTCTACTCGAATGCTCAGCTTGTTGATAATGAGGATCACTCCGAAGTTTTTGGCATTGAGTCCTATCTCTTGGGGAAGAGTTTCGTCATAGACATACCCTTTTTAGACACTACTCTTGGCCTTAAGAATGAAGGCATCGAGAATGAGACTCATTTTGGTTCTCGCACCAGTTCTATGCTTGCCTTGGATGCTCATGATAGATTCCTCCACTTGATGATCTCGTGGTTTATTCGCCCCTTCGGAGGTAAATTCTCTCACGTTCGTCAAGTTGATTATTTTTTGCTTGAGTGTTTTCACCGTGGAGAGCGCCCAAATCTTGTTAAGATTATGTTCACTGAGATGATCAACAATGTGAAGCTTCGTGAAACCGATGCTCTCAAATCCTTCACATATGGGATTGTTTTAAGCTATATCTTTGGGATGCTCAATTTTGATTGCACTTATGACTCTCCGAAACCTCGTAAGCAAAAGATTGGTGAAGCTTCTCTCCACAAGTCCGGGTTCCATTACAACATTAATGGCCAATGGGAACGAGTTGATAGGCATGCTCCTCCACCACAAGTTGAACCACAACCTCAAGCTTCGGCTCCCAACAATGAAGCTCTTATGGCTTTTCTCACCGAGAGGTTCAACACAAAGGAGGCGAGTCTTGGTACTATCAATAATCGCTTGCAATCCGTGGAAAATCGTCTCACCTCCCTTAAGAATCAACATCAATCCATGGACTTGTCATTCTCCACCTTTTATGGTTAATGGATGACCTTTCGTCACTCTCAAGCTAGGAACGATGATGACTCCTCCGATGTTGATGGTGACGATGACGAGGCTTAGGATCTTTTTTATTGCATCGCATATTAGACTATCATATTAGGATTAAGTTTGCACCTTTATTTCTTTATGTTTCATGAACCTATGCTTTGATTACTTTGTTTGAGATTGAGCTTTGAACCTTATTGTTTAAGTTTTATGTTTGGATTTGGATTATATGAACTTATATTATGTTGCTTATTGCTTTTAACCTTGTTTCTTCTCTTTGAGCCTTGTTTATTATTCTTTTTTATCTAACAGTTTTAAGTGGTTTTGAGTTTTAAAACTTAAATTTCAAATCTTTTCAAAACTTTAAAACCCATCTTAAATTGAGGGGGAGTTAGAATGTATTCAAAAGATCAAAATTCTTAAAAATTTTAACTTTGGTTTTGTTATATCAAAAAGGGGGAGATTGTGAAACCGATAATTAATTTTGATATAACTAAAGAATTTAAGGACTAATTTGAAAAGGATAAAAACAAATTTTTAAGTCCTCAAACCTCTCTATATATTTGAAGGAAAATGGTTAAGTTAAAAACTCAAGTTGTCAAAACCTTTCTAAGTGTTTTGAAGCCAAAACAGTGATTTTCGAGTCACCGTTTCGGAACGGCATTAGGCATTCCGGAACACTTTTGAAACTGTGAACATGTGTTTCGAAACGGGTTTCGAAACGGTTTTGAAACTGTGAACCATTGTTTCGAAACGGGTGAAGAACATCGGAACGGTTTGACCCATTTCGATACGGTAGTATCAAAACGACTTCAAACGTTTCGAAACGGCATTCAAACTGTGTTTTAAAAATATGACCGTTGAAGTTTTTAACCGTTTTTATATTGGTCGTTATGGCGTATCGAAACAACTTCAATTCGTTTCGATACGGGCTTTGACAATAGCTAAGTGTTTCAAAATGAGTTTCGAAACGGCTCTTAATCATATCGAAACGATCGTGCACGTTTCGATACGGTCTATTTAATACACCCCAACGGCTCTTTCTTTTTTGGTCTGTTTCGAAACAGGATCAGGTGTTTCGAAACGGGTGGTTGCAGACTGCATTTATGGAGGGAAGATAACATCCCCAACGGCTCTATTGATGAATGCAACAACCCCAATGGCTAGAATTCAATGAGAAGGTATAAAAGGGACCTCTAAAAGCTTCAGCAACAACTATTGATCTCAAAGCAAACATCCAAACATCAAATTCAAGCAATTGAGCCTAAATCCCATTATTTCTTGTAAACCCCAATTGTGAAATTGTAATTTCCATTCTTATCCTTTCAATTGGGTTGAGTGCTTGTCATTGGGCTACTTTGTGTATTGAGAGATACTTGTATAGCCATTAACTTCTTTGTAATTCTTGTGTGAGGATTGGGTCAAATTTTGGGTAAAAAATTTGACCGATATTGTAACGGTTACCTCCTTAGCCTAAAAAAGGGAAGAGCAATTAGTGGAATTTTTGAAAATCCTTAGTGAAGTTAAGGTAGTGGATGTAGAGTTTGATTGGAACTTGAACCACTCTAAATCCCCTTGTCTATCCTTTTATTTGTCAATTCCACTACCAAAAAGTCTAAAAATCCAATTCACCCCCCCTCTTGGTTTAAATCGATCATTTGATCCACTCAACAAAATTCGAAATGAATTTTGGAATGAGGATTTCTCTCTTTAAAGTGTGACGTGGTAACGTTTGAGGTCTACAATGATCTTTGAGGTGTTTGAGTGATGATAAGGTGGGGGGCATCATGTTGTCTCTCAAATGTAAGTTGATACTTTGTGTGACACGTGTGAATGTATAAGAATATGGAAATATGAGCGTTGACGAGATAATGACCATGTATATGGGAAAGGTTAGTTACCATGTAATCATCTAAGGAAGCAAGGGTTGAGACTTCGTGAATGTTGTTGTTTGTATCACAATTTTCTTGGGACGAGCCGAGGAATATGGGTGGAGATCCGAGTGCGTATGATCGTTTTTTTGTGTCAAAGGTGCGGACTTGATTAAATTTGAGTAAGGTTTCGAGATCTTCGAGGATATTTGTTGCTTTGTCAGAGTTGTATTTTTGTGCAAGAAGAGGGAAGGGTGTGCCTACTCCAACAGTGTGAAATTTTGGGTACTTGATCTTTAAGGAAATTGAGGTTTGGATAACGACGTGAGTCGAAGTAAGTGAGAACTGTTGAACGTGTGATCGATCACCATCTAGTAAAGTAAACTTAATAGTGATGGGTTGTAAGGAGTTAGTTCGGGTTAGAGTATCATGCTACCCATGTGGGGCGATCAAGGATCACAATTGATGATCATGTAAGGGAGTACCGATACTAGCTCCAAGCGGTACCAGTACTCGATCTGTCTCGTGTCGATACTAATCGGTCAATACTGGTACCTGTGTGTTTGATGGTTAAACTTCGAGTTGAGGATTGGGTAACTTTTGAAACCGTGAGAAGTAGCAACTGGTTGTAAATAAGAGGATACAATGTTATGATTGAAGTTAGGTCCGATAGTTTTCTGATGGACTTTAAAATCTTGTTGTGGGTATCTTAGAGAAAGATATGTCAAGGCAATGGATTCTTCCTATATAGTACAGAGGTTAGTATATAGTTAATTTTGAGAGCGATAGTTTGTGCCAAGCTTTCATCGCGTGTTTTGGAAGACAGTGCGGAGTCATGGATTTGAGATGGTGATAAGTGTTTGACTTGCCATCAATTGGGAATCAAACATTGAGTTTCTCAGAGTTGTTGTGATGCTTCGATATTCATCAGTGGGAATTAAATAGATGATCGTGGACCTTATAAAGGAATTGTGAATGCACAGTTTTGTTGGGTTACGTTGAGTAATGATATAGTCCTTGGTGGTACCATTTGATGTTTTCGACAAATGTGAGATTCATATAGGAAGTCTGCTTAGATTGGTTGTGGGTTGAGTTGTACGACACTGCGGTGTGTACACGTTACCTTTTGACGCGAGGTTCGAGGATCATGATAGAACCTTATCCCTTGGTGGGACTTTATGTGAGGTCGGATCCTAGTGATGGTACAAATGACGTGTTTTTCAGACATGTGATAGTTTGGAATTTAAGACTTTTGCGTAGACCGAGTTTGTGGGAGTTGCATTAGTTGTCGTTTTGACTAAATCATGTTGAGTTTAAGATAAGTGTTTGAGGCGAGTTAGGACGCCATTCGCTTTTAGAATTCTTGCACCGAGCAAGCAATGATTTTGATAAGAGATGTCACCGAGAGAGGAATCGTTTCGTTTTGGATGCAACAAATGTTTAACCTCTTGGTCTTTTAGTTCATACGGAGTTGAGGAAGGATTTTGTCTATATCAACCTTTTGGGTTCTACAACATAAGTTAAGTTCCTTTGATGACGTTCTCGTGTGACAGTTTGTTAAGGTACCATGGGGTTTTGCTTGTCTTCTATGATGTACCGAGCGAAGATGGATTCCTTTTAAGAGGAAGAATCGATGGAGATTATGTTTGTACTGTTAGAAGGCGAGGGTTATATTTGATAAATGTTGAGATCAGAGTAGCGCGGCGGGAAATTTTTTAGGGTGCCAAAAAGATATAAGGGTTTTAGCATCTTTTTTATTTTATGGATACAAATTTCAAGGACAAATTTTTTAAAGGTGGGGAGAGTTGTAACGACCTGAACTCCGAGTTAGCGAATTAAGTCTCGGACTCGGGTATTGGGCCTTTTTTAGAAGCCTAGTTAATAATATTAAATTGGTCCCATTACATTGGTGGGTGATGTTTGAATTTTAAAATGACGAGGATCGGAGGAAAAGATGGAGATATTATGTTGGAGAGAGAGAAAAAAAAGTAAATGGGGAGAGAGAAAATGAAAAATGGGGAGAAAAAGTTAGGGGAGAGTTTTAAACTTCGATCTACAAAGATTTGGTCGTCCTTTGTCAACACCTCTATCATCATTGTGTTCATCTCGTCGAGACGAGTTCATCGGTACTAACGACGTCGTCATTAAAGCTGCCGACAGAGGGGGTGAGAGAAGAAGGGTTTCAGATGGTTGAGTTAAGAGGGTTAAAGCGCTCAAAACGAAGAATGGAGGCCACCATCTTGCTCATCGGCGTAAAGATAGATGATCTGGGCTATCGCTGTCATCGTCCGGTCGTCGGGAGCCGCCACATGCGCCACCAGTGCCGTCGCAAAACCCTAACCCCATTTTTTGTTCTATTTTAATACTTCGACCGTTAAAAACAAACGAAGATAATGACTTGGCTTATTTTTAATTGGGATAATCATATTTTCAATCCCAAAACTTGTACGTTTTTATCAATTTGGTCAAAACTCTATCAATTTAACAATCGTCTTAAATATTTAGGTTAAAACTGTAAATCCTCATTTTATTTCTTCTCCCCCAAAACTCTAACCCCATTCTATTTCTTCTTCTCAATCCAACCATTGCCAGCATGTTATGTGATATTCCCGAAACATATTTCTATTGTAGCAACTGTGGTCATAGTTTCTGGTTTCTAAAATTTTGTATAGTTGAAATCCTTATCCAACAATAAGAAATGGAGAGAGGAAACTTTCCACAATCCGCAGAATACATCAAAAGAAACAACTGTTTATACAAAAACGCAAACTGACTTCACAAAAGATTAGATGCTAAATTGGGGTTTCTTTGCTCCAAATAAAATGGGGTTAGAGCTTCTTTGCGACATTACTACGAACAACTCGCAGGAGTTTTGTTGGAATTCCTTGGATTTTGGCATAAACCTTGTTCCTAAAGCTTTTAGATATAATTCTTACTCGCAGATAGCTGGTGGGAAAACTCATGTTTGTGCTATCATAGGGTCTTATTTTTTTAATACGAATGATTTTGGTTTTTTGGATTTCTGGGAATTACATCAAACATTTGGTGAAAGTAATTTGACTGTGGGTTTTGTTGGTGATCATTATGCCAACAATGTTTCTGTTAAGAACATTGTTTCTGGGTATGGTTTTAGTTGTGGGATTGCTAAGGAAAGTGGTATGATCGTTTGTTGGGATCCAAAATCTAGCAACTTGGGAATTTTCAATGCATCTAGTGAGTTCGAGGTTTTCATTGTAAGATTTCTAAGATGTCTGGTGAAGTTGAATGCTGGGGTAATTCGAGTGAGTTTGATCTCCCGCCACATAGGACTCAGTTCGTTAGCTTATCGGCTGGCGGACAACATTTTTTTTTGGCATTTGTGAAGATGATCATGGAGTGAAATGAAGGGGAAGAAACATTAATGGGATTGAGAAGAAGAAATAAAATGGGGTTAGGGTTCCGAGGAAGAAAAAATAAAATGAAAATTTACAGTCTTAACTCAAATATTTAAAATAATTATTAAATTGATGGAGTTTGGACCAAATTGATAGAAATACATAAGTTTTGGGAACTAAAACTATGATTATCCCAATTAAAAATAAGCCATGTCATCACCTCTGTTTGTTTTTAACAATTGGGGTACCAAAAACGTAACGTTAGGTACCATTTTACCAAAAAAAAAATAGGTGGATACTAAAATAAAGACGCAAGAATAGGTGAAATACTAAATATATAGTTATTTCGTAATAATATTTGGCCCGATTCAAATTAATTTTAAATGTAAAAATCATATTTCACATGCAACAATTTTATACTAATAGAAAATTAAAAGAATTAAATATATAGAAAAACCGTCTCTTCATCTACTAGGATTGACATTGTCCAACAAAATTTACTACTTTGAACTACTAATAACAAAAGTTTCGAAGGGAAGCAATCCGTCAAAGCTCAGTGCCGATGCCGATTCTCCTTGTCGAAACTATTCTTTAGCTCCTTGAGGATCGTTTGCCTTGTGTTGGTAATCTCAGGATGACCCAATTGATCGGCAGTTTCGAGTTGGATTGCCGTTGTTGTCACCTTGTTTTTCACCGACGTTGAGCATTGCGGCAAAGGCCGAATTCATCTCCAAAGTAATCAGGAGGTCTTGCACTGCTTAACGACCCAATATTCAACATTGTTTGCAGTGTCGAACGAGCCGGGGAACTATTAAGATTGCTGCAAAGAATTTGAAGAAATCAAGGAGGGTTGATTGATTTGGATAATAGTAGCGTACTTTCTTATAGTAGTTCAAACCAGTCCGAACTTAAAATTTCTTCTCCAAAGCCCGACCCGTACAAGTCGGTGCTGTCAGGCCGGACGGATATTCTAGCCTGCAGAAAAGTCTACGATCATTAAAGCAAATAATGAACAGCAAGCAAAAAACTTATGATCAAATTCATAGTTTTACCATTCCAAAACCAATTAATTGCACCCCAATTTATTAGCTCACAGTTCAAACCAGGAAAACCATTCCATTTCAGCACACAAATCTATCATTTGGCTATTTTTGCAGTACTCATCCACAAAATAGTATTTGTGCAACAAAAGTTTGTTTTTTTATTTGAATAAATTCAAAATAGCATATGCAATGAAAATGTATGACAAAAGAAGAAAAAACAATGAAATGTTGTCCTAGAGTTTCGGTTTCGGGCTCTGAGATTTCCTGAACCATAAAGGAGGATAAATTCTATATTCTTGGACAGGTTCCTCTTCTTTCTTGACTTCTTTATCTTCCATGACGGTTTTAGGAAATGCATCAGGGTTACCTTTGATACAGGTTTGCAAGGCGACGAACGGATGCACACAATCCGAACCCTGTTAAAGAAGAAAGTTTCAATATGTTAGTGCTTACATAGAAGTTCAACAAAGAAAGAGGCTAGATAGGGGGAAAACTAAGAATTATATGTTGCGGGTCGGGATAAACGATGATCAGATGACCGACAAAAAAGTAGAGATATGAGTTATCGATGACAACATGAATAAAAAGATAGAAATTACTGTTTCAAATGGTCAAGCAGTATATGTTAGTGCTTACATAGAAGTTCAACAAAGAAAGATGCTAGATAGGGGGAAATCTAAAAATTATATGTTGCGGGTCAGGATGGACGATGATCAAATGTCCGAAAAAAACTAGACACGAGAACCTAAGCAGATACTACCTACTAGGAGCGTCTAGATTAATCAGAATGATGAAGTTTAACATAAATTATCCCATTTTACCCCACAATGGTTCTAAAAAAAATAGTGATTACCTTTTCCTCAGCTGTGCTTTTGAGAAAACAAAGGAAAGCCTCCGTAAACTGAGCCCCGCAAGCTCCATTCCGCAGCTCAGCAACACAAGGGCAGTCTAATGCTTTCTGCGCCTGCGCTTCAAGAGACTAGCACAAACGAAGGAAAGAAAACCCATTTTATTTCACAAGAACAAAAAGGGAGCAAATTATGGAATTTAAAAAGGGGAGAAAACCTGATTGTCATCGTTTCCATATGCCGCAGCTTCTGTAAAAGCAAAAGACAATGGAATCATCAACAGCTCTAGTGAAAAAGAACTTTCACTTTCTAATTCGGATAAGGTAAAATGAGCAGAATTTAAAGTAAAGCTAAGAACTTCTTTCAGACATTTTGACAAACAGATGAGACGTGTGGTCGGTCTGGTCATACCATAACCATTAATCGACGACAATTAAAACTAACAACGAAACCTGCAAGAATAGAATCCATGGAAGAGGGAGAGTGGGTTCGAGCTTGATCGTTAATGGCGTCGGCCGCCGACACATCACTTTGGACTTGGCCCATCTCCGCCTTATGAGTTCTTCCTACACTTCTTTACCCAATGAATGTAAATTTATAAAACGACCCCGTACATTGACTTTGACTTTCTTTTATTGGTAGGCGAATTTAAGGGTAAATATAACTTTTGGTGCTTAACTTTTGTATTGATGTGTAATGCGGTACCAACTTTTTTTTGTTGATATCAAATACTTATTTTTTTTAATAGTGCAATTAGTTACCTAATTAATCGGTGTTAAAATTATAAGTATGAACAATCACAATTGAACATGTATAATTTTAAAAATATTTAGGTACTAATTGCACATAAGAAAAATACTTACATACCTAATTGAATCATTTAAAAAGTAAGGTACCTACGTGCACAAAAAAACGACACTTCATAACGATTAGAAAACATAGCGACAAATGCCAAAAATTAATTTTCACTTCTGAGATTTTAACTTAGAATTTCAAAGAAGAGGAACTTAACCATTGTGCTACAGTGAATACTTATATAATCTAAAAACTATACTATATAACATTTAGAATACATATCGAGCAACGCCAACAATTGGTTTCCACTACTAGGATTTAAACTCGAAATTTCAAAAAAAAAAAAGAATCTTAACCATTGTGCTACAAGAGTGATTTGATATAATTTAAACTTAACGAATGTGCTACAACAAATATTTAATATTATTTAAAAACTACACTTTATAACGTTTATAAAACATAGCGAGCAATACTAAAAACTGATTTCTAGTGCCAATATTTAAACAAAATTTTAAAAAGAAAAACTTAACATAACGAGTAATGCCAAAAACTGATTTCTGGTGCCTACAATTTGAAGGAAAAAAATTATATTAACATTTTTATAAAATAGATTTAAAGAAATATATATGTTTTTATTTTAAATAATAAGGTAAACTATACCATTGACCACCTAATTATAGAGTTGGTGTTAATTTGACCACTATATTTTTAATTTTGGCAAATATACCACTTAACTATTTAAATGGTTCCAATTAAGCTATCAACCGTTAAAAAAATAGAAAAATTGACGGAACTGTTTAAATAATTGGTATAATTACACATTTGGTCTCCTTTATTTATACAATCTATTAATTTGATTCTAATTTTAACCTAATAATATAAATTATTTATTTATTTTTATTTAATTAAATTAATTAATTTTCCCCTCCAATCAGGTGATGACACATGTCACCTGATTGGAGGGGGGAAATTAATTAATTTAATAAAATAAAAATAAGGTGTCACCACCTTATTAAATAATTAATTTATTTTAATAGGATCAAATTGATAGATTGTATAAATAAATGGGATTAAATGTGTAATTATACCAATTATTTTAACGGTTGGTGGCTTAATTGGAACCATTTAAATAGTTGAGTGGTATATTTGACAAAATGAAAAATATAGTGGTCAAATTGACACCAACCCTATAGTTAGGTAGTTACTGGTGTAGTTTACCCTGAATAATATTCATAGGTCCCAAAAAAATTTAAAAAAAAAATCTTATTGGAGGCCCATCCGGTAAAACGGCTTTTGAACAGGTTAATATGAACGGAGGGCCCATCTTAAGGGCTTTAATGGCAATTTCTTCTCCATTATTTGAATTATACCTCGTTTGAATCCTAAAACGAAGAACAGAAACCCAGAAATCTTTCAATAAAATTCCTTCAAAACCCTCCTGCTTTTCTTTAATTTCTTGTTTATTCCTAAAGACTAAAACCCAGAAACCATCAAGAAAGTGGGGAAATAGAAATGGGAAGCGCGCCGGCACAGATTCCGACGAGTTTCGGGCACGAGCTCAGGGCCTGCCTTCGTTGCCGCCTCGTCAAAACCTACGATCAGGTAACTTATTTTGTTTCCAGTTTAGGGTTTCTTCTCGCTTTAAAAAAATCCCATGTCTGAGGCGTTGTACTGATTACACATTTCGTGGGTATTTAAAATAATAACAGTTTAGGGAATCAGGATGTGAGAACTGCCCATTCTTCAAGATGGATGAGGATAATGAACGCGTTGTCGATTGCACCACTCCTAATTTCAATGGGTATTCTTTTCCCTAAACCCTTTGTTTTTAATTTGCATTTTCTTATCTCTTTGAGCATTGTTTTAAATTTTGATTTCTGAAGGTCTCTTTTTTAGGATAATCTCTGTGATGGATCCGTCTAGGAGTTGGGCGGCTCGATGGCTACGAATCGGTAAGTTTTTCGAAGTTGAAGAGCATTATTTGCATGGAGAATGGAGGCTTGTATGATTTGGTTTATTGTGTGAGGTTAATTTACTGTGTTTTTCATTGTTTTCCCATATACTATTGGTTGAACATATGTCTATGAATGCTGCTTATATGTTACTTAAATTGCTGAAACAATGCATGTCTCTATGAATGCTTCTATGTTACTCGAATTCGGTTATTAATTTCAAATGAGCATATGTTGAACAGGAGCATGGTTAATTTTCCAAGCTTTTCCATGCATTTGGAGGATGGTGTCATGCCTCCATTCTCTTGTCTGAAATTTGTTGGACACGTTGTTTGAGTAGATAAGATATTTCAACAAAAGTGAAGAGTCGGAGCAACATGGCTTCGGAACTTAATGAAGTACTGGGCTTTTGACATCTAGATGATGTTTTTTTCACCATAAAATAGTAGATTTTCCGATTATTATTATATGATTTATTTGTACATCTTTTTTCAGTTTCTGATATCGTTTCGAACTATATGTATACATTACTGGATTATATATGATCCATAGGTATTTTGGGTTCTTGACATTTCTGTAAATCCTTCTCAGGGAGATTTGTCCCCGGTTGTTACACTCTTGCGGTTTCGGAGGCGCTTCCAGAGGACTTGCAGGTATGTTGTCTCATTCCGAGTTATTCGCTTATCCCTTCTATTTTGTCAGAAATTTTATGCCTGTTAAAGCCCTCCTACTTCTTACCCAATCTCCATTATTCTAGAATACTCTAAAATATAAGTCATATGTTAGTATAATAATATAAAGATAAAAATCTTATGTTAACCAACATAGTAAAAGCTATGAATAGACTATGTCATGTGCAAAGTTGAGTGTGTGTGCAATAGTGGTTAAAAAGGCGCGCTTGAAGCGTGACTTGGCGCTGAGGCGAGTGCTAAACGCCTAATTGTGTCTAGGCGAGGCGATTTCAATGAAGCGCAAGAGGCGCTGAAAGGAAAACCAGAAAGAAAAGCTTAGTCTAAATTATACTGAATATGGCCAGTAGCCATGGGAGGAAAAGCTTGGGGAAAAAACAGAAAAAAGAATTCAAAAGGAGAGGAATCTGTTGAAGAAGAAGAGGAGGTGTGTGGCCTGAGGAGAAGCTTGCAGAAAATAATGCTGTCAAAGAAGAAGATAAGGAGAAGAGGAACGAGTAGGGGTGTTTAAAAATACCCGACCTGGCCCATCGACCAGCCGACTCGGACCTTAAAAAACCCGGGTAATTCTTTAAGAAAAATTACCTGACCCGGGATTTTTTCCAAGTAGTTGGGCCGAAATTTTTTGGTAACCGGGTTCTTGCCCGGCCCGGTACTTCTAATATAGTTATTTTCTAAGTTTCCCTGTTAAACCTTAATTTATCTTAAGTTCTTAGTGCACTTGATATATTCCCGGTTATGCCGCCTAAATGATATATGCTCAGTATTGCCACCTGAATAATATATGGTCAGTTCTACTGTTTAAATAATATATTGTCGGCTCTGCCGCTTAAGTATTATTGTGCACTGAGCAATTAAAGAATTAAAAGGCTAAAGTTGGTGTAGTACTAGTGATCAGTCTTAGGTCCTTTATAGTGGGTGTGTTGGGTATGTCAGGTTTCCGACAATGCGGATTAGCTAATTTGTACTTACCTTTTACAAAAGTAAATTGGATGATTATATATGAAACACAATGAGGCATCTTTGTAGCATCATAGCCATTTGGGTGGTCGGAATTCAATTCTCATTATGTAATCACATGCATTGTATTGAAGAAAATTCTCCAATGTCAAACTCAAGAGTTTTATATATACAATGATTACTTTTGTGTTTCCAGTATTGATCATTGTTTTCCTTCATACAGCACTTATGTGAAGAAGTGCACGTTCAGTACGTACCGCCGAAACGGGCATGAGAACAAGTCCGGGATAACATTGTGTAATGTAAGAATCGAACAACTGAATTTCGTTTTACGAGTAATGATCTGTTTTGAATGCTTTGTATCAAAAGTATTGCTCTGTTGTCTTGCCTAACAATGAATTGTATGTAAAACAGTTTCCGGGTTAGAACAACTTAATGGACATACTCTAGTTATTTGCAAGGTAGCATTTCTATGAAATTTGCTTCTTGCTGTTCAAAACATGAATTAATTTTCTGAGTTTTGTTGGAAGAATATTGTGGTTCTGCTTTGTTTCAAAGGTTGTTTCTTTATTTCTTGGTGTAAAATATACAAGTCATTTAATTATAATTATAGGTTTAATAATAAATAAATTACTTTTCTACTAAAAATTATAATTTAGTCATTCAATTAAAATTTTAAATATTTATCAATTTTATGACTGGACATATATTTTAAAAATGTATGAAAATGTGCCCTAAAATTATCTTCACTTAAAAAAAAACCTTTGAAAACCTAAATAATTTTTCAGATTCCTTGATTTTTCAACAATAAAGCATCTTCTTTCAAATTCCAACGGTGGAGAAGTGAAAGAGGAGACGAGCTATATATCTCGATTCTACGTTAATCGGACATTAATCATTTTCCTCTGATTTTGGGTTAAATTTTAAAGAGATTTCTGGAAATTCTAAACTGATAGAATAAAAGAGGATGACGAGGTGAGTTTTTCAGTGTTTTGATTGGTCGAAAAAAATATTGAAGAATGATGATTTTGACACCAACGTGAGATAGGGATGAAACTGTTTATGTTTTATCTCTACAGAAGAATATGAAATAATAAAAAAATTGATGTGAACACTCGAAAAAAAAATTGAAGAATATGAAATTCTAAACTCTTTATGTTTTATGTTAGTCTGCTATTTTTTTAACGTACGAGTGACAAAATATAGAGCTATTCAAAAGTTTACAATAAAAGTTAAGTGATGAAAAGCGTAGTTGACCATAATGATAAATTTATGGCTTAAATATCAGATAGGTGCCCAAACTATACCCTTTTTTCCAGTTAGATGCCCAACATTTGTTTCGGACCACTTAGGTGCCTAACGTTTCATTCCGTAACCCATTTAAGGTTTTAGCCGTGACGGACGTTAAAATTTTCCGTTAAGGAACACATGGCACATTTTTAGTGCTTCTGATATTAAAAATAATTAAATTAATTAATTAAATTAATTAAAAAAAATTAACCCTTAACCTAGGGATGGCAATGGATCGGATTTGGATCGGATTGTATAAAATCCAAGTCCGAATCCGTTACAATCGGACTCGGATATTTTTTTCGGATTTGGATTCGGATTTTTTTCAAACGGATTTGGATCAGATTGTTTTTGGATCGGATTTTTTCGGATCGGATTCGGATTTGTTTCAACCGCATTTAGATTAGAGTTTTTTTTATTTAGATTAAATTGTCTTCCCTAGTCTTGACCCAAGTCTAAGGGGTAGATTCACGAATTTTAGCGTCTTTAGGGTATATTGTGTTTTGGCCCTCTAATAATTTTATTTCAGTGCAAACAAGTCCATAATTTTGTATATTTAATTTCTTACACATTTAATTATACACTTGTTCATTTTTATCCCTTATTTGTTGACTACATTTCATTTTTTGTGTTTATTGTTTATGCTTTTAATTTGATTTCTATTTTAATTCATAATTTTAGTACAATATATCATAATTTTATCTATCGATTGCACATTACTTACTATTTCATTCACTAACTTCCTTAAGTTTTAGTCATTCATTGATATTTACATTTATTTGTTTCCCCATTGTATTTATTTTATTGTTTGTTTATCTATGACTTGATCTTGCATTTATTTTTTTCATATTTATTTATACATGTATATGGTATAAATAGATATATTACACTATATTAAAGTTAATTAATATATATAAATCATAATAAATATTATTATTATTTAACTTACATCCTTAAGACATTTATATTTTTATTATTACTTTTAATATATATATATATATATATATATATATATATATATATATATAAAATTAATGTATTTAGTTTAACTTTTTACTTTATTTATGTTGTATTCTTGTTTTAATGTAAATATTATATATGATATTTTGTTTTAATGAATTAAAATTCTTAAATGTTTTGATTCGAACTCGGATATGGATCGGATGCGTCGGATTCGGATCGGACATGGATTCGGATCGGATTCGGATCAGATTCGGATCGGATCTTGGCATGATCCATATCCAACTCATCTCCTATTAGGACTCGGACATTTTCCTCGGATTCGGATTTTTTTCAATCGAATATGGATCGGATAAATTTCTTCGGATCGAATCGGATTCGGATCGGATTCGGATTAAATTGTCATCCCTACCTTAACCCATCTTCTTCCCCTCACCATCCCCCTCTTCCCCCTTCAGTTTAATACTGATGAATTTCAAATTAGCCGCGATGGTTTACCACCTACTCGTGGAGATGCCTTGCAGACCGTACAAGGGTTAAACAATACTAGATCAGAAAATCCTAAATCAGAAAACCCTAAATCTTCATAGCCGCCATTGGCTCCATTGCTCTGTCGTTCTATCATTTTTCCTTTTTCTAGTCTTTTATTTGGTACTTGGGAAGAGGGCGAAGATGAAGAGTGCTTTATAATTTCTGACACCTCTTGTATGAGAAAAAGTTTTTTCCAAAGCATTTTCGTTGAGCAGAGTTAGCAACTCTCTGAGCCCTTCAATTTCTATTCTCTTTTTTATTCAACATTGTTGGATGGGTTTGGGAAAGAAATTTATTTTCTTTTTTTCTTAAAATGTTAGATTTTGGTAAGAAAATGATTTGAAGAAAAACAGTTTCTTCTCATTATTTGTATTTTGATCTTTGATTTCTCAAGTTTTTTTTTATTTAAATCCGAGCTTAAAATATCAAAATCTTCGATCGGTGAAATTGGATTGAACTTTGGATTGATTTAAAGGTGTACTCTTTTAATTCACATAATTTTTGAACCTTTTTCAAAATAGTTGTATGATTTCGAAACTTCTTTGAGTAAGTACTGATTCAACTGGTTAAGCCTGTGGCTAGGAATTTCAAATTAGCCGCGATGGTTTACCACCTACTCGTGGAAATTCATCGGTATTAAACCGAAGGGGGAAGAGGGGGATGGTGATGGGGAAGAAGATGGGTTAAGGGTTAATTTTATTTTTAATTAATTAATTTTATTATTTTTAATATCAGAAGCATTAAAAATGTGCCATGTGTTCTCTAACGGAAAATTTTAACGTCTGTCACGGCTAAAACCTTAAATAGATTACAGAATGAAACGTTAGGCACCTAAGTGGCCCGAAACAAACGTTAGGCACCTAACTGGAAAAAATGGTATAGTTTGGGCACCTATCTGATGTTTAAGCCTAAATTTATAGATATATCACTTTTTAGAATTTTCAAGTTATAATTTAATATAATGATAAATTTTATTTTGATTCTCCTTAAACTGATAAAAATGCAGTTTAATCCCTAAAATTATAAAGATACAAATTAATATAAGGGTACACTACCTTCTATGCCACTAAAATATTATATGGATTCTATTTTGACTATTGAAATATGATTTTTTTTAAATGAATCACTAAACTATTAAAATAGTTTTAATCAAGACATTGACCTACTGTTAAACCACCAAATTGATAAAACATATAAGTAACAAGGATTAAATATGTAATTATACAAATTTAATTAACCACGACATCATCAAGTCTGTCAAATAGTAGCGGATTGGAATGCCAATGACAAGAAGATGATGGAGCTTAATTGCAAGGCGTTGTACATTCTCTTTTGTGCTTTTGGCTCGGATGTATATGCAATGACGTCTTCTTGTGAAAGTGTCAAGGAAGTATGGAAATGCTTGAAGTCACATACGAGGGAACAAACGAAGTAAAGGAGATCAAGATCGGTCTTCTCAACTTTGAGTATGAAAACTTCAAGATGGACCCAGAAGATGACATCACGAGCATGTTCGATCGGTTCTCCACAATCGTCAATAAACTTAAAGGATTTGGAGAGGAGATTTCGGAAGATAAGCTCGTTCAGAAATTGATTTATTCACTTTTCGAATCATGGGAGGGCAAGACTACGGCTATCATCGAAGCCAAAAACCTAAAGAAGCTCAAACTTGATGAGCTAATTGAGTTCCTTCTTACCCATGAAATGATGTCTACACCCTTGAAGAGGGAGAAGGAGAAGAAAGACCAAGTCATTGATGTTAATGTCATTACTCTTAATTTCTTCAAATGTCAACATGAAGAATCAAGTGAGGAAGAAAGTGAAGATGAAGAGATAATCCATCTCTTCAAGAAATGTGTCTGATTCATGAAGAGCAAAATGAAAGAATTCAAGCATGAATCGAAGAAGAGGGTAAGCTCTTCAAGCTATAAGAAAAAGACATATGTGGCTACTTGGAGTGATGATGACTTCACCGATAATGAACAAGCCAATATTTGCCTTATGGCCATCCAAGAAGATTCAAGGGTAACTTCTAATTCATTTACTTTAACTTTTTATTCTTTTGATGGATTACAAGATACCTATGATGATTTGATTTTAAAGTTTAAAAATCACATTTTGAAAAACAAGAAAGTGGTTTCAAATTTAAAAATTCAAATGATTTGATTTCTAAAACCAAAATTGAACTTGAAACAAAGCTCAATGAGTTTGAACAAAAATGTATTGATTTACAAAATTTGTTTCATAAAGCTCAAGATGAAAAATATTTGATTTCCAAAGAGCTTGAAAAGAAAATCAAATTTGGAAAATTAAATTTTTATCAAAGACAATCTAGTGCCCGTAAATTTTTAAATGGTAAATGTTTTAGAAGTATTTGGGTCCCCAAAGGACTAATTACTTCAACTAAAAAGCATGAAATTGGAAAATGAATTCCTAAGAGGACTAAATTATGTGCTACTAACGCTTATGGATCTAAAGCAATTTGGATACCCAAAATTACTTTATTGTCTTGTTTTAAGTGTGATGGAGATTGGTCAATAAAGTACAACATTGAGTGAGAGCTCCATACATACAAGGAAGATCACTTGAAGAACGAAGGCTTCACATCCTCCCTTTGGTTTAAGTGGTAAAATTAATTTAGTTGAATTCATTTTATTTATTTATTTACTTTAATTCAACTAGATTATCATATTTGTTGGACTAACACTTATTGATGCTTGAGTAAGAGGAAGCCATTTTTAAAACCAAAATTATTATTTGTGTCAAAAAAAATTAACCTTCTATGTTATTTTGAACTTATAGTCTTTTGAATTCTTTTTGATATAACAAAAATGAGAGAAATGGTTTAAAAATTTGATTTTTCAAGTGAGAATAAAGGGGAGCTTCAAAATTTAAAAAATTATGTCTCTTATTTAAAAATTATTTTACAAAGGGGGAGAATCACAAATAGTTTTTTAAGTTGTTTTATTATATCAAAAAGGTGGGATTGTTAAGATATATGTTTCGATATAATAATTGAAAAATTGATTTGGACTAAACTGAAAAAGATTTCAAAATGTTTTGTAAGTCCAAACAACTTAAAAATATGTTTAAGGGTTTTTACAAGGCTTTGGAATAACTTAAAATGTTTTTAAAGTAGTCACTATGATTTTAATGTCACCGTATCGATGCACTTTAGGGTTTCATCTACAGGGAAATTCTAGAAGCCAAAACTCGTGCTGATACGTTTTTGCTGCATTGATACAGAGTGCTTTAAAACTCTTCAACGGCTAGTTCGTGTATCGATGCGGTTGTATCGCATACCGATAAGCCTTAGTTGCTTGCAACGGTCATCTTCCCAACGACTATTTGAAATGTAGGTCGTACAGATACGCTCGTAAGTGTATCGATACGCATTAGCTGGAAGAGCTCAACGGTAGTTCTTGACGAGAACCGTATCGATACAGTCATTCAAGTATCGATACGCTAACCTCAAGAACAACAATGAATGCTGGAAAAATGCACCCCAACGAATCCTGTTAAGTTTTAAGGTGCTCGATTCCTTCAATCGATCTTGCTCACCAAGTGGTGGAGAGGTGGAATTTTGGGTGGATGTGGTGTGGAAGCTAAAATGTAAATGACACAATGATTTTAGAGTGGTTCAACCTTCTAACCAAGGTCTACATCCACTACCTTAGCTTCCCACTAAGGATTTCCAATCAATCCACTATTGATTCGTCCCCTTTTCTAGGCTTAGGAGGAAACTCTTATACACCGATCAAGCTTTCTACCCAAAGCCTTGATCAAACCCTCTTTACAAGAGAAAGAAAAAATGCAAACTTAAATCCTTCTAATAGGTATTTGTTTGCTCAATAATGCACTCACCCAAAACCTAAAACACTTGAGCAAATTTGACAATTTTGGCTCACTAGTGTTTGTCTATACAAGAAATGACAATTTAAGTACAAAGACACTTTTTGATCATTTGTTGATTGACAATTGAAGCATTAACCATTACTTGATGCTTGGAGGTCCCTTTTAAACTCCTTAATGAGTTTGTAGCCGTTACTAGCCGTTATGGTTGATTTGGAGCCGTTGAGGACTTTATTTTCCACCATAAATGCAGTTCTGCTGCTACCCGTGTCGAAACGCTCGAACTCGTTTCGATACGCTCTTCAAGTAGAAAGAGCTGTTGCAGTCTGATGAGCAACCGTATCGAAACGCCATGGGCCGTATCGAAACGCCCGCATCGAAACGCTAGGCACCGTATCGAAACGCTCTGCATTTAAATGTTAGTTGGAAAATAGCCGTTGGGGTTTATGACCGTTGTGGTCGATGCCATGTAGGCGTATCGAAACGGCATAGCCCGTATCGAAACGCTGGGCAAAAACCTCATCCAGAAAAGACCCGTTTCGATACACGTATTGAAACGTTTTGACACTAGAAGACACCGTATCGAAACGTCTAAGGGTGTTTCGATACACCTGGATGGTTTTATTTAGTTTGGCTTTGAAAAACATGTAAAACCCTTTAAAAACATCCCCTAAACATAGTTTCAAGTTATTTGGACTTTGGAAATAGTTTTGAGTTTTTTTTAAATTAGTCCAAAATATTTTTCAATTATTATATCAAAACATTAGTTCTACAATCTCCCCCTTTTTGATATAATAAAACTAACTTGAAAATTGTTTGGGATTCTCCCCCTTTAAGTTTAAAAATGTGAATAAGAGATTAAAGATATGAAATCAAATAAAGCTCCTCCTTATTCATTTGAAAATTCAATTTTTCAAAACCCCACATTTCCCCCCCTTTTTGTTATATCAAAAAGAATTCAAAATATTTTTAAGTTCAAAATAACAATAGAGGTAAAAAAATGACAAAAGTAAGAATTTGGTTTTAAAATGGCTCCCCTTACTTAAAGCATCATAAAAATGTTAGTCCAACATATATGATCATCTAGTTGACATAAATAAAAATAAATCAATTAAAAACAAAAGTAACTAGATTTTACCACACTTGAACTCAAGGGAGGATGTGAAGCCTTCCTTCTTCAAGTGTTCTTCCTTAGTGTGCATGGAGCTCCCCCTCATTAATTGGACTTGTTGATCACTCTCCATCACACCTAGCAAAAGACAATCAAGTGATTTTTTGTATCTAAATTGCTTTGGATCCATAAACATTAGTAGCACAAACTTTAGTCCCCTTAGGAATCCATTTTTCAATGTCATCCTTTTTAATTGAAATACTAAGTCCTTTTGGGACCCAAATACTTTTAAAACATTTTCTTTTAACAAATCTAGGGGCACTAGATTGTCTTACATAAAAATTTGATTTTCCTAAATCATTTTTCTTTTGAAGATCATTGAAAATCAAATCTTTTTTCTTTTTGAACTTTAAGAAGCAAATTTTGTAAATCAAAACATTTTTGTTCAAAATCTTTCAATTTTGCTTCAAGTTCAAGATTTGTTTTGGAAAGCAAATCATTTTCAACTTTTATTTTTGAAATCAACTTTTTTTTTTGGAAAATGATGCCTTGAATTCTAAAAGCAAATCATCATAGGCATCTTGCAACTCATCAAATGTATATGAATTTGAAATAGATGAGTTAGAAGTTACCTCCCCCTCATTGAGGGCCATCAAGCATAGGTGGGCTACTTTATCATCGGTGGAGCCTTCATCGCTTCATGTGGCCACATATGCTTGCTTTGAAGATGATCCCCTCTTGTTGGACTTGTGGGAATTCTTCATATTCTTCCTCGATTCATGCTTGGAATTTTCCATTTCGCTCTTCATGAACCGGGCAAATTTGTTGAAGAGATAGGCCATCTCTTCATCTTCACTTTCCTCCTCACTAGAATCTACATGATGACAAGTGGAGGACTTGAGAGCAATGGCATTTGTGTTGATGCCAAGCCCTTTGATCTTCTTCTCTCCCATAGCTCTAATTTCTTCCCTCTTCTTCTCATCTTCTTTGTTCTTCTTCATGATTTGATGAGTAAGGAGTGACCCCATGAGTTCATCAAGCTTTAAGGTCTTCAAATTATTGGCTTCGATGATGGCAGTCCTCTTTGAGTCCCAAGACTCGGGAAGTGAGTAGATGAGCTTTCGGACAAGCTTCTTCTCCGGAATGGCTTCTCCATAGCCCTTGAGACCATTGGTGATTGTGGAGAAACTATCAAACATCTTCTCGATGTTCTCTTCCGGATCCATCTTGAAGTTCTCATACTCTAAGGTGAGGAGCCCAATCTTGGTCTCCTTAACTTCATCGGTCCCTCGTATGTGACTTCAAGCTTGTCCCATACCTCCTTGGCACTCTCACAAGAAGACATCTTCTCATAGATGGTTGGGCCAAATGCACAAAAGATGATGTGCAAGGCTTTGCAATTTAGCTCCATCTTCTTGCGATCGTCGGCACTCCACTCCGCTTTGCTTCGTTGATGCACGAACGGACAATCTTCAACTATGTCCCATAGTTTGTAGTCTCTTGACTTTATGAAAAACTTCATCTTGGTCTTTCAATGGGCATAGTAGGTTCCGTCGAAGAAAGGCGGTTTGTCGATGGATTGCGCCATTTGAGCCGGTTGGTGAAATGATAATCGAACTTGCCGGATCTTCTCAATAGGATGTTAATCCTCTTCGATTGAGCCAAGCTCTGATACCAATTGTTGAGTTTTAAGGTGCTCGATTCCTTCAACCGATCTTGCTCACTAAGTGGTGGAGAGGTGGAATTTTGGGTGGATGTGGTGTGGAAGCTAAAATGTAAATGACACAATGATTTTAGAGTGGTTCAACCTTCTAACCAAGGTCTACATCCACTACCTTAGCTTCCCACTAAGGATTTCCAATCAATCCACTATTGATTCGTCCCCTTTTCTAGGCTTAGGAGGAAACTCTTATACACCGATCAAGCTTTCTACCCAAAGCCTTGATCAAACCCTCTTTACAAGAGAAAGAAAAAATGCAAACTTAAATCCTTCTAATAGGTATTTGTTTGCTCAATAATGCACTCACCCAAAACCTAAAACACTTGAGCAAATTTGACAATTTTGGCTCACTAGTGTTTGTCTATACAAGAAATGACAATTTAAGTACAAATACACTTTTTGATCATTTGTTGATTGACAATTGAAACATTAACCATTACTTGATGCTTGGAGGTCCCTTTTATACTCCTTAATGAGTTTGTAGCCGTTACTAGTCGTTGGGGTTGATTTGGAGCCGTTGAGGACTTTATTTACCACCATAAATGCAGTTCTGCTGCTACCCGTATCGAAACGCTCGAACCCGTTTCGATACGCTCTTCAAGTAGAAAGAGCCGTTGCAGTCTGATGAGCAACCGTATCGAAACGCCATGGGCCGTATCGAAACGCCCGCATCGAAACGCTAGGCACCGTATCGAAACGCTCTGTATTTAAATGTTAGTTGGAAAATAGCCGTTGGGGTTTATGACCATTGTGGTCGATGCCACGTAGGCGTATCGAAACGGCATAGCCCGTATCGAAACGCTGGGAAAAAATCTCATCTAGAAAAGACTCGTTTCGATACACGTATCGAAACGTTTTGACACTGGAAGACAACGTATCGAAACGCCTAAGGGTGTTTCGATACACCTGGATGATTTTGTTTAGTTTGGCTTTGAAAAACATGTAAAACCCTTTAAAAACATCCCCTAAACATAGTTTCAAGTTATTTGGACTTTAGAAATAGTTTTGAATTCTTTTTAAATTAGTCCAAAATATTTTTCAATTATTATATCAAAACATTAGTTCTACAGATCCAATTCAATCCCAACAGTCTTCAACGGCTAGAAGCTCAATTGAGAGTATAAAAGGGACCTCCAAGCATCCATGGAAGACTAATGCTTCAATAGTCAACAACAATATGATCAAAGATTTGTCTTAGTGCTTTATTGTGTCATTCTTGTATAGACAAAGCACTTGTGAGCTTAAATTTTATGTATGCTCAAGTGTATTATGTTTTGGGTGAGTGCTTAAGAGTGCAAACACCAATCTTGTAAGAGAGATTTTAGTTTGCTTATCTTTATCTCTTGTAAAGAGAGTTTGATCAAGCTTTGAGTTAGAAAGCTTTGATCGTTGTAAGGGTTTCCTCCTAAGCCTAGAAAAGGGGACGAATTTCTTAGTGAAATTGGTTGAAATCCTTAGTGGGGAAGTTAAGGTAGTGGATGTAGGCTTTGGTTAGAAAGCCGAACCACTCTAAATCTTCGTGTCTTTTTATTTTTCGCTTCCACTACCAATCACCCAAATAGCTTAACTTCTCCACTACTTGGCAATCTAAATCGGTTGAAGGAAATCGAGCCTAACATAACATCAATAACTTGATTGAAATCATTTTAATAATTTAATTATCTAATTAACAAAATTCACAATTCAATAATCAAAATATCAAAGTCTTGTGGAAGGATATTGAAGACTTAGAATGTAGCTCGTATTTGAGATTTTGGTGGCCCAAAGGGAATTTAAAAATTAGGCCCTTATTAATAGGTATTAGAAAATTAAATTTTAAAAGTATGCTCATAATAACAAGTATTAGCAAAAATGAGTCTCTAATAACAAATATTAAAAAATTAAATTTTAAGAGTATGTCCCTAGTAACAAATATTGGAAAATTTATGCTCTAATAACAACTATTAGAAAAAATTAGATCTTTAATAACAAATATTTGAAAAAAAAAATTGAATATTAGAAGTAGACATCTAATAACAAATATTGTGAAAAAATTGGACGCCTAATATTAAATATTAAAGTGTGTCTCTAATAACATGTATTAGAAAAAAATGGATCTGTAATAATAAGTATTGAAGAAAAAAAAGTATGTCCCTAAAGAAATGTTAGAAATAAAAAATTATGCCCATAATAACAAGTGTTGAGAAAAATTAGACGTCTAATAACAAATATTGAGAAAGAATAATTTTCAATGTAGACACCTAACATTAAACGAATCAAATTTAAATAGTAGATCTCTAATAATAAATAGGGTAAAGTACACCAATGGTTACCGAAATTTTAGGGCACGTTCATTTGGTCATTAAACTTTTAAAATTTTTATTGGAGTCGCCTAACTTTTAATCTGTTTTTATTTTGGTCTCTCCTTTTAACTTCCGTTAAAAAACACTGACATAACGCATAATTTTTTTCTTCTTTCCTTTTCTTCTTCTTCCCTTGCTCCATTTTTCCTCAATAACTGACCAAAAAGTTCATCTATGTCAAGACATTTGGAAACATATAACTTTCTTAGCTATTGCTCGATTTCTTCCTTTAAACTTCACTCGAAAAATGCCCAATGCTTTTTTTTTTGAATTTGAGAATGTGAAATGTTGAATCTCTCCTTTCTCTCCATGTTCTATACATATTTTTAATACATTAAAAGTAAAGGTGTTTAAATTCGGGTACCTGAATTTATCGGGTAGTAAAATTTCGGCCCGTTACCCAGCCCATATAAATCGGGTACTCGTAAATTGAGTGCCCAAAAAATGTGGGTACCCGTTAATTCGAGTAATAGGATACCCGAAAATTATGTTTTTATTTTTATTTTTTAATACCTTTGTGTTTTACATGAAATAATTAAAACTATTAATATTCTCATTCTCTTCTAAGCATAACTATACGGAAAATAAGCATAAAATTTATTCATCTAAACTATAATATATAATCATTTTCTTATTTTAGTAACTAAAATTAAATTATTCCAGTTTGATGGTGCCACTGTCCACTACCACTAATTTTTGGCATACAATAAAAAATGTACCATATGACACGGACCATAATAATTTGGATATCAGAGTAAGACAAAAAAGTACTAAAATATAAACTCAAGAGTCAAATAATGAAAAAATATATATACATATATACAAACCGGGTATCAGGTAGTCAGGTACCCGATTAAGGGACATTTTGTGACCCGAGCCTGACCCGGATACCTTAAAAAAATAACGGGCCGAGTATCCGGCCTGAAAAATCGGGTATTTTCATTTCAAGTACCCGATAATTTTGTTTCGGGTATACGGGTCAGCAGGCCAGGTAATTTTGAACACCCCTAATTAGAAGCACACGAACTGGGTCAACCAAATTCATATATAAAAAGGCACTATGCAGTGTCATTTCTGGGCATGAGCAAGAAGGTGCCTGCCCATGGCCCAAAACATGCTTTAATATTCAATATTATGGTTCTATTTTTTTAATACTTAATCTTAGGGGTTTACTTTTAAAATGTAATTTTTTAATATTTTTATTAGGGGTCCAATTATTTTCAATACTTGTTAGAGTCTCAACTTTTATAATACTTGTTATTAAAGACTCAATTTTTTTCTCAATATTTGTTATAAGAACGTATTCTTAAAATTCAATTTTTTTTCTTTCTAATATTTGTTATTAGGAGTCCAATTGTTTCTGAACACCTATCATTAGAGAGCCAATTTTCTAATACTTGTAATTAGGGGCCCAACATTTTCCACAATATTTGTTATTAGGGACCTACTATTAGGGGTCTAATTTTTTTTCAATACTTGTTATTCGGGGCATAATTTTTTTCAATATTTGTTATTAGGGACATACTCTTACAATTTAATTTTTTTCGATACTTGTGATTAAAGTCTTATTTTTTTCTAATAATTATTATTAAGAGTATACTTTTAAATTTATTTTTTTAATATTTATTATTAAGGGCCTGATTTGTAGGATACTAAAATCTCATGAAGGGCTCTGACTATATGGCACTAAGGAAGTTTTGATTTCAGAAACAAACACCGACCCAGTTTTCTCTTAGACTCGGTTAATTTAATTCTTATTCTTCGACCGAATACAAGACCCCTGACTGTTTGAGGAAACTGGAAATAACCAAGAATCAGGGCTCAGCAACATGACACGATCATCGTTGAAGGCACAAACAATTTGTTTAAAGAGAATCTTGCTATTCACTGGCATGGAATTCGACATGTTTTTGTTTTTGTTTTTACTATCACCCAATTCACCTCAACATTTCTGTTTCTTGATTGGAACACCCTGGTTTGATGGAACTAAAGGAGTAACTCAGTGCAGGGCCGGTCCTGGATTTTTGGTGGCCAGGGCGAATATAAAATATGGGCCCCAAATTAGAATTTAAATTGCGATTGCCGTCGTATTTACAGTCATGTTAGGTTTTATTGTGGTTGCGAGCATTATAGATGCTATTTCGGTCACTACAAATATCGTGGTTGTGAAATCTCTTAATAACATATGTTATTGTGGACATAAAAATTGCAAGTAACGCGGTTTTAGATGGTGTCGCTATCCATGAGCGGATGTAGCATATAAATTGGGGGTGCAATTGACTCTACTTGATTTGTTGGGGCATAAGACTTTTAAGGAGGTAATATAAATTTTTCATAGGAAATATTACATTTGACCCCACTTAATTTGTTTAGAGTATGTGGTCAACAATGCTTATTCTAGTGGTATAGAAATCCTCAATACATCATACTTCACTCATGACCTCACTATAAGAAAATTCTAGCTCCGCCACTACCACTATCGTCATGTAACAGTCGTTGTTACGGTTGCATACTATTATTTAAATCTATGTCCCTAATAACAAGTAATGAAAAAATTAATAATTTTCAGAGTAGGTTAGGGATGGCAACGGGGCGGGGCGGGGCGGGTTTTTGGCAGCCCCGAACCCGCCCCGACCTATAAGATACTATACCCGACCCCGCCCCGCCCCGAATTAAAATATTAATTTACCCGCCCCGACCCGCCCCGATACAATAACCCTTAAACCCGACCCCGCCCCGACCCGCCCCGAAAAATTTAAAAAAAATTAATCTTCGTCGACGGTAAATGTTAGATTCGACCAATCTTCCACCACAATCACAAATTATGGTTTCAAGGGACTTCAAACTTATATAAAAAAATAAAATAAAACCAATTTTAAATTATCCAAGTGTTAAAACTACATATTTAAAAGAATAAATTTGAATCATTGACCGTTAGAATCGAATATATTAAAACTTGAACAATATCTAACAAAATTTTACAAAATGTACGAACAAAAACAAAAACAAAAAATAGCTTAAAACACATAAAAATGTTTAAATATAATGATATTTTTTTATAAATATAATAAAAATATATATAAAAATATACCGGGGCGGGGCGGGGAATTTCTAGCAAATACCCGAACCCGCCCCGCCCCGACTTCATGTTTTTTCCGCCCCGCCCCGCCCCGCCCCGATCCCCGAAATTTTAGAAAAAATACCCGATCGGGTCGGGTCGGGGCACCTCGGGTCGGGTCGGGGCCGGGTATTTTTGCCATCCCTAGAGTAGGTCCATAATAACAAGTATTGAAAAATTGGGCCCCTAATAACAATAATTGAAAAAAAAATGAATTTTAAAAGTATGCCCAAAATAACAAATATTAAAAAAAAATGGGCCCCTAATAACAAATATTAGAAAAAGTTAAATTTTAAGAGTAGACCCCTAATAATAAATGTTGGAAAAAATTAAATTTCTATTAACAAATATTGAAAAAATTAGGCCCCTAATAACAAATATTAAAAAATTAGACTATTAAAAACAAATATAATTCGAATAAAATTATAAACATATAACTTGCTTAAGCTGTGGGCCCTGGGCGGGCGTCCTTTCTGCCCCTGCCCAGGGCCGGGCCTGACTCAGTGTCCAGTCTAGCCTGGAACCACTTTCACATATCGGTTTGTGGTCGACACACGACAGAGTGCGCTTCAGCAATTCGAAAAGTTCTCACCTGCTTTTTTCAAATAAAATTATACACCAATTTTGTGCTTTTCAATATACCCCGGAACATACTTGTACCATGCACATTATGGAATGCAAAGAGAAGCTGGGTTATATGGATCAAGCATTGTGGGACTTCCCCGAAGAAGATGAGAAATTCGTGGGCATGGGCACTCGGCAATATAGGTCAATTTTTAGGTTCAATGAAGAAAAACAGAATAAAAAAAAAGTTAACGTGCCATGTCAGCCTATTCTAACAGAAGTTAACAGGAGAAATTAAAATAAAAACAAACTAAAAATTGAATGAATCTAATATAAATTTTAAAAATTTAGTGACCAAAATAAACACGCTCTAAAAATTCGGTAATTATTGGCGTGGTTTACTACTTTTGTCCATGTCCAAGGACCACCCTACTAGAATGGTGGACATTTGTGCTAATCTCAATAGCCATAATCCACCACTTTCTCGAGAAAAATAAAAGTAATAAAGAGAACTTTTAAGAAAGATATGCATGCGCTTTGGACAATCTGATCTCCATCATTAAAGTTAGAAAAGGTAAGTAGGTAACCACTAATGGTAGAGTCAAAAAATTATTTAAGGGTATCATCTTTTTTGTATTATAATTTAAGAATGTCACTTATTTATAAATGAGTATCATTTATTTATTTATTAAATATTTATATATATAAATTATATAGAAAAAATAAATTTTTAATAAACTTTAGGGTGTCATTTGACCACCCATACGTCCAAGTAGCTCTGCCCATGGAAACAACCATGTATCATTCATGTTGTTAAGCTCTCAGTTAATTTGAAGAATTCAGATTTTAATATGGGTAAATTTTTTATATACAGATTGTGTATAATAAATTTTACACAAGTTTATATTTTTATCTTATAAAGTATAAATCTTAAATCTCTAACCTTAACATCCTAAATCTAAAACCCTAAACTTTAAATTTTAAATATTAACCTTAAATTCTAGATCCTAAAACCTAAACTCCTAAATTTTAAACCCTAAGCTACAACCCTAACCCCTAAAATTAAAAGGCTCGTGTAAACTAAAGTTTACACTGCATGTGTAGTGAAGTTTTTCTCTTGTAATATTGTGAATACAATAAATTAAGTTGAAAGGATGTTTTGTAATAAATTTTTGTCATATTCAATCTAAATTAATTAACTAGCAAAATCGTACATCAATGTTTATAAAAAAATATATAAGTTTCAATCACAAATAAGTATCTAAAGTATATCAACTTTTTTATCTAGGTAATTAAACTATTTTTTCTTCAATGTAGGTACCCAAAGTATACCATTTTTATCTATGTATTTAAGGTATTTTTTGTTAAAGTAAGTACCTAAAGCATACCACCTTTTTCATTTAGGTACTTTTTTTTTGTTAAAATAGGTGCTTAAAGTATAATTTTTGTCAAAGTAGGTATATAAAGTATTTTTTAAACAATGCCACATGTCAAGTTTTAGGTACCTAAATAATATATTTTTTAAGTATCTATTTTGAGAAAAAAATACTTTAAATACTTATTTTGACAAAATAATATACTTTAAGTACCTATTTAATCAAAAATACTTTAAATACTTATGAAAAAATAATGTATTTTAGATGCTTATATGCGATATAAGTAAAAATATATAAGTATAACAATGAGAAAAAATAATTCGATATAAATCCACATCAAGAATTTTAATTTTTTATTAAATTATTTGAAATGATTGAGCAAATATTAACAGCTGGATAATGTTGACCCAAAATACGAAAAAAACCTGGATACATTACAAGTGTATAATCCTTTGTTTCGACACGTGCTTTACTCAATTTTTTTCTCAAACCCATAATAATACAATATTTAGTGTTTGCTTTCATAACTATTAACTAATAGTAATAAAACAATTTTGAAGAAAGAATTATTTTGTCTTGTTTTGCATGGAATTATGTGCAAATAATATATATTCTTGACGTAACTACCTACGATTATATATATATATATATATATATATATATATATATATATATATATATATTTATTTATTTAGTGTAAAACTAGTTGAGTTTTACATAGTGTAACTTGATCCTAACCCTATATATATATATATATATATATATATATATATATATATATGTTATGTCAACACATGAGAATGGGAAAATAACCAGTTCTGTCTGTCCCGACTTATTCGATAAGAGCGGATTTTTTAATTAAAAAATTGAGTTAGGATAGATCAAGGTGGGTTTTGAAAAAAAAAAGTTGGAACAAGGTAGCTAGGTAGGTTTGCATTTAGAGTGAAAATTCTTCGATTCAATCTGACTCGATATTTTTATATATTATATTTATATTTTTTATTAATTTTATGGGGACAAGTCGGATTTTTTAATTAAAATTTTAAGGTTGGATCAATATTGGGGCTGCCTAACACTCTCCCGTTGCCATCCGTAAAATATGATGCGGTAATTGTTAACCTCATTCTTTAATTATGGGGTTAGAGGTTTGATACATATTCATGAGAATGGAGAATATTTTATGGTTGACTATTTACTAGAAAAAAGAGTTATGTCGAAAAAAGGAGAAATTATAAAATTATATTCGAAATTTAAATTAAAATAAATTTAAATAATATGTTTAATATTAGAACTTAAAACTTTAAATCTTAAAGTTGTGAAGACTTCAACTAAATTGCTAATGGTAACACTAGAGGTGGATGGGAACTTAGACTTCAAAAATGTATAATTATCATTTAACCCCTTTAATAATTGTGAAACTATAAAATAATATAATAATATAATAATAAAATCACATTTTAACTCTAAAATTTTTATAATTCTTAATTATATAAGTTAACTGAAAAGTTTTGAGTTATCACTTAAGTATTTTGCTTATATTATTAAGATATTTTGTTGTTTTTAAAGAATGTGGTCTTTTGATAAAATCTGTTCATTTTTATGTCAAAAATTCACATATGTTGTGTAGATAAAACTGTTTAAACTCAAATCTCTTAGAAAAAATTACATTTCCTTTTACATCGGAAATATTATTTGAGTTCTACAATAATAAGGTATATTATATATAACTTCTAAACTCATAATCTCTAAATTCTTAAATTAAATCTAATTATTCTTGGACATATTGAATCTTCACTCATATTTACTGTAAATTAAATTAAAAAAAACACTTTTTACCAATTGTAGATTCACTTGGTAAAAGATAATATGAAAAAAATTTAATGAAATGAATGCTTTTTATTGGTTGGGACCATGAATAACGTGGCGAGCCGGGCCTATGATATAATTTCTCTCGATCTAACAATCTCTAAGACCTATAATTAAATCTTAATTAATTGACCATTCGATAAAAAATTAAAATCAATAATTAAAAAGTTACATAAAATGAAATCCATTAATTCACTTAAAAATATTCATATTATCTTATCTTATATGAGTTCGAATTCTGATATTTATCTTAAAATGTAATAATTTTTATTTAATAAAAAATACATAAAATTAATAATTAAAAAGTTACATAAAATGAAATCCATTAATTGGCTTCAAAAATATTTATATTATCTCATCTTATATGAGTTTAAATTTTAATATTTATTTTAAGAATATAATAATTTCTCTATTTAATACTCCCTCTGTCCCACTAAAACTGTCACATGTTGACTTTTTTTGGGTCAAATTTTTTCAACTTTGACCTCTTATAATTTAAAATTTATTATTGATAAAAATATGAAAAAATATATTTTAAAAACCTTGAATCAACTAGTTTTTAAATATATTTGTTATAATTTTTAATTAATTAAAATATTTATATAAATTATAGTCAAAGTTGAAAAAATTTGACCAAAAAAATGTCAACATGTGACTGTTTTAGTGGGACGGAGAGAGTAAAAATACATAAAATCAGTTTCTACCTTGGTCTGGTTCGGGAGAAAACCGAGTTTGAAGATTGAATAATAAACCATGGGTAATTTATTTATTATGAAAATGATGGGTTTATTTTTGAAAAGTGTGATATAGTCCATAGAACATGTGATTGGTCAGGCTAATTTTGACTCCATTATAATTTACTTACGTCACTTTTTTGGATTCAAATTACACCTTTGTCGTTTTATTTCCGAACAATTGTATTTAAGTGTGTAATATTTTATTGTTAAAAAATTGTGTAATATTTTAGAATTATTTTTTTATTCGTGTGTTGAACGAGTTTATTCTATTTTTTAACAATATTTTGCCAAAATATGACCCTGGCGTTTGATTAAATAGTTATTTTGACTCCTATTTTTTTAAGTAATTAGCCCTCAACGTTTTATTTTGGGTCACAATATCCCATATGCGGATGAAATTATTAGTCAATTGACGATAAACAACTTGAAATGACTTAATAAAATGACACGTAAGAAGAAAAAATATTTTATATTTTATACAATTTTATAAAATTATTCTTTGATTGGTGTGTCATTTTGTAAAGTCAACATATTTGCCTCTTCTATTGCATCGTGCATTGTCATGTAGGTTTGTCGTGTTATTTCAAGCCATTTACCGTTAGTTGACTAACAGTTTTAATCCGCAGAGGGGCCATTTTGACCAAAAATGAAACATTGAAGGCTAGATTGCTTTAGAAAAAGGGGTTAAAATGACAATTCAGTCGAACGTTAGGGTATATTTCGACATTGTGCCTGATATTAAATGTATATTTCTCATTTTTTATATTTAATGTTCATTTTATAGTCAATGTTCGAGGTTCATGTCCGCCTTCTCAATTATGTAGTATCTTAGGTTCAAATTTGGATTATATCCTTAAGAAATATGAATATATCGTAAATATTTAAATTAATTGCATTACATGTCCTCAAATTATGACCTTCATTTTAAATTGATCCTTAAAACATTGCTTAATATGAAGAATGAAAAAAAAGTAGAAGATGAAAAATTAGTTAATCAAGTGGTTAAAAATCGAAGTAAAAAAGTAGTTATTAATCTTAACCATATCATTAACTATGTTTTCATCATTCCTCTTTCTCGTTCTTCGTACCAAGCAAGGCATGAACTTGTAAATGTTTCAATCACCCCAAACACAACTCTTATTCTAAATTAGTTCTCAAACTTTTAAATATTCTATTTCCATCCCCAAATTATGACTCTCAATCTAAATTGAACCCCAAACTTTTAAAAGTTATAATTTAATCTTCAAATTATCCTTTATGCTACACTATATTTTTTACACAATACACACCAATATTGACATGAGAATTAACAATTTGTATAATGATTTTAAAAACATGAGATCTGATTAGCATATATTGATAATTTGAGGGTGAAATTAAATTGTTCAAAAGTTTGAGACCAATTTAGGATGAGAGTCATAGTTTGTGGATGAAATTGGAACGTTCAAAAGTTTGAGGGCTAATTGAGAATGATGGTCATAGTTTAAGGATAAAATTAGAATGTTCAAAAGTTTGATGACCAATTTAAAATAAGGTTCGTTTCTGATTGTAACAAATTGTGGTGGGAGGATCGCCCAATAATGAGCTTTTACAGTGACCGATCAAAACTAATCAGTTAATGAATTAAATAAGCTTAAATATACATTTGGTACCTGAACTCGACATTTTTTTCTCAAGTTGGTACTTAAAGAATTTTTGTTCCCAAGTTGGTACCTGAACTAGGTACTTTCTCCCAAGTTGGCACCTAAAGAATTTTTGCTCTCAAGTTGGTAACGGAACTTTAATTTCATTCACTATTTTGATACTTTTACTAACAGTTCTAATCTCCAAAACTTATACATTCTATCAATTTGATCGTAATTCAAATCAATTCAATAAGTTTAACACTTCATATTTAAAAATTACATCAATTTAATCAATTTTTTAGGATACTGTCAAACCAAACAAATCTATTGAATCAAAGCAATAATTGGATAACTGAATTCTACAATAAAATAATAAGTTGTTATTTTATTATATCAGGAAAGTAATATAATATTTATAAGATAAGAACAAATAATTTAGGAGAAAAAAATAAATTGATAGAATTATATATATATATATATATGGTTAAATTTATTGATTTGTTTAAAATTACTACCAAATTAATAAAATGTATAAGTTCTAGTGTCAATTTGGAGAAATTGTCTAGTTTAAGTACTAACTTGGAACTAAATATTCTTTAGGTAGCAAATTAGGAAAATGTGCCTAGTTCAGGTATAAGTTTGAGAACAAAGACTCTTTAGGTACCAACTTGGGAAAATGTGCCTAATTTATGTACCAAATGTATTTTTAAGCCAATTAAATATAACTGATTATACCAAAAAAATAATGTAATCATGGGTGAAGCCACATGTGGGGCTGGCATGGCAGGCCTCATGGTTCATCCTTACGGTTCATTTTTTTAATTTGGCCCCTGTAGAATTTTAAATTATATTTTACTTGTTTTAATATTATAGAGTGGATGTTGTCTTAGTGGTAAAGTGTGTACATGAAATTAAGTTTGTTTTACTTGAAGTTAGTGAATAGAATCCGATTGATGACGTTTTTCAGTCTTTTATTCCTTTAAGGGCTTAGGTGTAAAAAGCCCTTGAACTTTTGAAGAAAATCAATTAAACCGCTAAACTTTTTTTTACACTCAATTAAGCTCTTGAACCAATAAATTGAATTAATTAAGCTATTTGACCATTAAATCTTGATAATTTTTTTTCTTCTTTAGATATTACTGACACATGATACACTATAGTTCTATCATGTTGTATTTACAGATTTCTTCAAAAATATTTTTTATATTTATAAGCTTTTTAGAATTTTAAATTTTTTTAAACAAGTTTTAAATAAAAATATTTTTTTTTTGAAAATGTCAAGTCGAGACACTGGCACAACACACTGCACCAACATATCCAAAAAAATATCAAAATTTAATGGTTAATATTGATTCAAGTGCTTAATTGGGTGCAAAAAAAATTTTAAGGACGTAATTGATTTTTTGTCAAAAGTTTAAGGACATTTTATATCTTTAATTTTCTTTGACCCCTCAACTTTTAAATCCTGATTTCACCCCTGATTATAATAGTAATATATCATAATAGTATCAATGTGGAATTACGATCTTAAAAATGACAAAACATAAATCAGAAAACTTACAGACTATAGAAAATATTAAGGTTTACTCTGCTATTTTATAACGGTGAATAAATTACAAATAATAAAAAACTTTTATTTATTGTTCTTTCAGTTTTTCGGAGCTTTATCCTGACTGATTCAGATCGAATCACGTCGTACATTTTTAGTAGGTGAATCTCTCAATAAATTTTTTTTGCATACACAATGCCTCGAACTCGAGATCTGCTTAAGCAATATAAAGCTGCTTACCACTACCATCCTCATTGGTAAATTGTCAAAATATTAAATATTAGAATCTCATGTGTTTGATTGAAAAAGTAAAATAAATATTAACAATAATTTTTTTTTGACAAGTCTTAGTCTTAATCCTAATTCTAATCTTATTTAAAGGAGAGGAGAAGGAGGACTCTAAGGAAAAAAAAGAGGTATTTCTAGTGGGTCTAAAAATCATGACATAAGAGAAATAAGGAAACAAAGATGAGCAACTTGGTCAACATGCCAAATTTATTTTTATAATGTGTAAACACTATTCATATTTATTTTGATTTATTATGTTGAATTATATAGGAGTAGACGATGAAGATAAATTTTTATCTCACATGAGTTGCATAGTTAGCAAGATGAAAAGTTTATGATTAGAGCAAATAAGATCAAGAGTTTAAATTCTGATGTTGTTAACAGAACAAATTGAATTATAAATTTCGTCTCACAATGAATATTTTATATCTGATCTAGATTTATAGAATTATTTATATTCAATACACAGAGGGCGGAAACAAATAGTTTCGACAATCACGTTGATTTTAGGGTTTAGATGGTAGGGGTTCAGGTTTAGAGTAGTATGGTTAGGGATTTAGGTTTTAACAGATAAACCCTAAATTATAATCTTAACCCCTAAATTTTAACCACAACCCATTAATTCTAAATCATTAAACCTAAACCCCTAATCTTTAAACTCTAAATTTTAGATATAAATCTTAAAACTAAGATGATTGTGAAAACTTTTTGTTGCCACCGCATGTGCCCTTGTATAATCATAACTATGTTTATAAAATTATAAATTCCCTTATAGAATCATAACGATGTTATAAAAATTATCCAATAAATTTGGATTAAAACCCCCAACATTCACGTTAACCGATGATCCAATTATTTATTGAGTAATTACATAAATTATTACTGAACTTTATTCTCAAATCTATTTTGATTATTAAAGTTTCAAAACGGTTAATTTACTCTCTAAAGTTTAGGCATTGAACATTTTTTGTCACCTTCTATTAACGCATCCATTTATCGGCGAAAGAATGAGTTTTTTTAAAATTTGAACAATAGAAAGCTTTATCGACATGAGGAAAGTAATATACTGAGAAACGAGTTCCATCCGACGGAAGAGGAGAGAGATCATCGAGAGAGAACCAAAAGTATTTTTGCTCGATTTGTGGACTCCGTGGCACTTTCAACGAAATGGAGGTCAAATTCGAATTCAGGAGGGCGAGACGAAACAATTGGTGAAATTTAGTTCCAAACAATAACGACGATAGACGGCAGAATGACAAAAATGTTCAATGTCTAAACTTCAATAAGTAAATTGAACGTTTTGAAACTTCAGTGACCAAATAGGCATGCGAGTAAAGTTCAATGATGATTTATATAATTTACCCTTATTTATTTACATGCAATCTTAATCCAATTAATTAATATTGTAAATAGATAAGGGACAATTAATCAATTAATTTTTTTGAATAGATAAGGGGCAAATTTGGCCTTACATAAGATTGCATGAATCCATAAAAATACAAAGCTTTCACAAGTCTCCATTTTTTCACTGTCCCTTCACCCTTCAGTTCTCTGTATAAATACATTATACAAAGATACATACAAAATTCACAGAAATCACTCTTCTTTTCCTTTTCTTCTTCCTGTAAACAGTTTTAAAGCAGTAATTTTACTTCATCGGTGATCTATTTTGAAAGCTGCCTCGGAGATGGGGAAGCAACGCTGTGCGGCGGTGGCGCTAGCAATGCTAATGGCGGTAATGATGGAATTTTCGTCTTTGACAGTAGCAACAAGCAGAAGAAGTATGCTGAATAATGGTCTCGGAATGACTCCTCCCATGGGGTATGCCATTTTTTACTTCTTTTTTTCACTAAAGATTTTCGTATTGCCATTGGGTTGTATGCGTTGAACATTGTATTGTTATCGTCAGATCAGAGTTGTGATTAATGATAAATTCAAAATGGGTTCAGTTCTCTGTTTCAAATGTGGTATATAAACATGTCTGGATTCTGATATCAGACATGACACTAACTCTGTTTCAAGATTGAAACTTTTGATTGTGTTTTGCTGAGATTATGTTCTCTGTTTCATCACTTATTAATTAAATAATTATTATACTGGTTGAGAGGGTAAAGTTTGATAATCAAAATCTCTTTGTGTTTATAATTTTGGTTTATTTTTCTTTCTTTATTTCCTTTTTTCATTGCAGTTGGAATAGCTGGAATCACTTTGGATGCAATATTGACGAGAAGATGATCAGAGAAACTGGTAATTATAGCACCCATTTAATGCATTTTCCTTTAAATTTCTATTATTTTTCCTAACTCGTGTTGAACATGTGTCTATTCTATACTTACTCGAATCCAAGTAACATAGGTTTGTTTTTTACAGCTGATGCTCTAGTTTCGACCGGGCTTTCCAAGCTAGGATATGAATATGTTAATATAGGTATGCTTCTATATATATACTGTTCTCATCTAAAGTAGTAGCCTTTATTGGCATCATTGATTTAAAATCGGTGATCAACCATTTCAATATCTGCTTTCTTAGATGATTGCTGGGCTGAAATTTCTCGAGACGACAAGGTATTTTGCTTTTACTTTTCTTCATAGCTCCTGCCTTTTTTGTTCCTATATATCAAGTTTGATGTTGTAGAATGCTATAATGATTGGACTCGAATTGAATTTTCAGGGTAATCTAGTGCCTAAGAACTCGACTTTTCCATCCGGAATAAAAGCTCTGGCAGATTATGTTCACGGCAAGGGTCTTAAGCTTGGGATCTACTCGGATGCGGGGTAATGTAACTCTATAAGTGCTGCATATAAATGTTGAATTTCTATGAAACTTGTAGTTGCTATAACAAAGCTGCTGGATGTGTACTGTTGTTTGTTTTACAGGTTTTTTACTTGTAGTAAGAAAATGCCCGGTTCACTTGGTCATGAAGAACAGGATGCAAAAACCTTTGCTTCATGGGTATGGATTTCATTGTTGATTGCCGTGCTAATGTTCGTGTATGTATACTTAAGTCTATATTGTTTTGATTGCAGGGTATTGATTATTTGAAGTATGATAACTGCAATAACGATGGCTCGAAGCCAACAGTGAGGTAGTGTACTTGTATCTATGGCTCGAAGCACTGGTTTTTAAAACATTGAGCAATCTTCTCTTATGTCACTACTGTTCTTGATGTAGATACCCTGTCATGACTCGTGCTTTGATGAAGGCCGGCCGCCCCATCTTCTTCTCTCTGTGTGAATGGTACTTTACGAGGCACCGCAGCTTAAGCCTTTATTCAAGTATTTGTTAGTTCTTCTCAGTTCGACTCATGTTTCGTTGTGGTTTCTCAGGGGAGATATGCACCCTGCTGAATGGGGAGCTCCCGTAGGAAATAGCTGGAGGACAACTAATGACATATCTGATAATTGGGAAAGGTAAAGATTCATGTTGAGAAAGTTGGGATTTTTTTGTTTCAGGTTTCGTAGCCTCGGCCGAGAGTGGTAGAGCCATAACTTGTGATTTTTTATGCCTGGCAGTATGATCTCCCGAGCTGATCAGAATGAAGTTTATGCGGAATACGCAAGGCCTGGTGGTTGGAATGGTTAGAAATTTTGAACCGTTGTTGATCTTTTTAACCAATACAGTAATCATTTACAAGTACAATTTCTGAGAAACTTATTAAGTAAGCTATTGATTTCGATAGATCCGGACATGCTCGAGGTGGGAAATGGAGGGATGACAAAAGATGAATACATAGTACATTTCAGCTTGTGGGCTGTTTCCAAGGTATTATAGATGGAATCTTCTTTTCCGATGCTGGACAATAATCATGTTGCATCTGGTTGATAAAACGCAAATGTTATTGCAGGCTCCTCTTCTTCTTGGTTGCGATATAAGGAATATGACAAAAGAGACTTTGGATATCATCACGAATAAGGAAGTCATTGCTGTTAACCAAGGTAATTTACATGTGTCTTTCGATAGATACCATGGCACTATGTTTCATCCTTCGTTCAATTCATTCATCGGTAGTTAACCTTTTTTTCTTCATGTTATGGCTTGCAATAGATCCGTATGGGTTTCAAGCTAAGAAGGTTAGGATGGAAGGTGATCAAGAGGTAAAACTTTATACAGCTCCATTTTTGTAAAGGTCATGATTCGGATATTTCCTCACATCTTTGAACGTACTAGGATTTGATTGTCAGCCTGCGTACACTTGCGTAGATAGTATTGTCTTGTTTGTGTATCCACAAACCCCTCAACCCTTTGTCACATGAAGATGTTCCTTCCTCGGACCACTTAAGGCATAAATCTTTGGTTCCCTTGAGGTTACAAAGCCTTTAGGGACAATATTATTGAAGTAAGTGTATGTGGAGTCGACAACCAAAACCCGATACGTGCGGTGAAGCTGAGAAGTCATCTGAAACCCAGTCATTACACTTTTTTGTTCATCGTGCTCTGCTTTGATTTGTCACTCTACTAATTTTTCGCTACCTTTTAACAGATATGGGCAGCTACTCTTTCCGGTTATAGAATTTCCGTGGTCCTACTCAACAGGGGTCCTGTTCGTTATTCGACAACAGCTCGCTGGGATGACATCGGACTAGACCCCAAGACAGTCGTTGAAGCAAGAGACCTTTGGGAGGTACTCAATTGCATCCACATCCTATACTATACTGTCATTTTCCATTCCATGCACGACTTTAACTCTTTGTTATCTATGTCACTTGAATTCGGAGTGCGAGTGTCATACGAATATATTTTTCATGTACAAATACATGTCCGTGTACCGTAGCTTGTAACACGCCTACTAATGTGTATCTATGCATCTTTTTGCAGCACAAAACACTGAGGACACAATTTGTGGGCAATTTGACAGCAACTTTGGGCCCTCATTCATGCAAGCTGTATGTATTGAAGCCAATTGCTTAAATAATAATGTTTTTAGGCTTTTTTTAGCCAATATTTTCAGCTGAAATTGCATTAATCATTTAGAACTTGTAATTCCAGACGTGCCATGGAATTGTTATTATTAGTTTCCTTTTCGGGTTCTTTTTTCAAGTTGCAATTGATCGAATTCGGAATCTATTGTCAAGAATCATGTTGATCATGAATCCCATTAGCTCTAATGATAAACTTTCGAGTTTTGTATCTCTAACACCGCATTTCGTTTTGGACAGAGCCGAAGCTAGGATTACTTTTAATGTAATGAAACTTTGGAGGGGCCAAAGTAGAAAAATGAATTTGTGTTGAAAGAATTTAATTTGAATTGTTGAAAATTTGAAGGGATAAAAAATGCAATTTAAATAAAGGTTAAAAGGACTTAAATTGTTATTACCAAAACAAACTTAAATTGAATTATTAAGTTGAAGGGACCAAAAACACACATTTGTACCATTCGACATAATTAAAGTTTTCAATGATTTTTAAAGGTTTAATGAGAAATTTTATAAAAAAAAATTAGAGGGATCAAACTAAAATTTTAACAACTTTTGAAGGGCTTAAAGCAAATTTTCCACGATTTTGCCCCTATAATGGTATGGTATGTAAATATCCCCTTAACGATGAGAAACAATCCAAAATAGTTTGTCCATCTAGCTGCTATTTGGTACTCAATGTGGAATAGAAATTCTCCGCCTTTCCGGTCCCTATTTATGCCTCTAGTAAAAATATGTTTAGGGTTAGGGCTTGTGGTTAGAGTTAAGAAAATTTAAGGTAATGTGTATTTTTCAGGATATAAGATATAAAATTTAGAATTTAAAATTTAAGATTAGGGCTTGAAATTTAATTTTTTAGTGTCGAGCATAAAAAAGGACACCGAATTTTTATCCCTCAATTTGTACCTATATATTTAATGTGATACCTGTATTTTTATCAAAATATTTAATATAGTCCCTAAACTTTAACAAAATGTCTAATTTAAAATATTAAATGTTATGGCCTGCAATAGATCCATATGGTTTTCAAGCTAAGAAGGTTAGGATGGAAGGTGCTCAAGAGGTAAACTTTATACAGCTCCATTTTCGTAATGACCGTGATTCGGACATCTCCTCACATCATCGAACGTCCGTACTAGGATTAAATCGTCACTCTGCGTACACTTACATCGGAGAACCGTCTTGTTAGTGTACTCGCAAACCCGTTGACGCTTTGTCACATGAAGATGTTGTAACACCCGTGTTTCGGGCCTAGGAGTTAACCGGGTTTATAATTCGAGTCAATAAAACTTAATTTAATCAATTCAACCTAAATAGTGACCTAATTGAACTTTAGTAAAAAGAGGAGGACTTATGTTATAATTTACCCAAAATATTTGAAAAAGGATGACAACTTTCCATATTGTCATCTTCTCCCCCTTTTCCCCCACAACCCCACGTGAAGCTCCCCCTCTCCCCTCTTTCAAAGTTTCTCAAAACAAGCTACTATTCCATTGATTTTGCTACTTGATTTCAACACCATTTTCAAAGGTAATTACGTTTTCTTAATCTCCTCTTTACCCTCTACCTATCTATGGTCTTGGATTGCAAAAACATGGGGTTTTGAAAATTAGGGTTTATATTAAAGTTTAGATTTTTAAGGGGTTCTTCAATTTATTTTGATAAATTGTGTTGGAGTTTTGTTTAATCATAATGAAATACACATGATATGTTAATTTGGTTGGTTTTGGATGAAAATTCGTAGTATGTTCATGAGGCAATTTTTAGGGTATTAAAACTTGGATTTTTGGTGGGTTTTAGGTTGAAAACCAAGGGCTGATGGTTAGGGTATGTTAGGAGGGTGATTTGCGATGTTTTGGAGGTCATTTGGGTGCTTGGAAATGAGTGTTTCAGCCAAGGGTTGTTGGAGTACGAAAATTGAGTTTTTGGGAGATTAAGTGGCTTGGGAATTTGTGGAATTTGGCTTGTGTTTGTGAAGTAAGTTGATGGTTGAGTTTAGCATTGAATTGTGGTGTAATGTATATGTTTTGTTTGGCTAGAAGCAAGAGGAAGCGTGGAAGAGGCTTTGGGACCGAATCCGGGTTCGTAGGAGGATTGTGTCGTTTGCTAAGGAAGGGCGGTGAGTGGTTTCAAACTTGTTTTAAAGTTTGGTTCGAGTGTGTGTGTGAAATGTTCTTGGTAGGCCATTTCCTTATTTCAAGTTGTTGATTCTAGCCTTTAACTTCATTACATGCTATTGTGTATTTTGCCTATCTATGTTCTTGTGGTTTGTGGTTAATTGATGCATGTACATCATGAATTGTATATGTATGGTGAGCATGGAATGTGGTTGATGATATATGTGGTGATTATGAAAATTGGCACTAAATAAATTACCGGTTGTAAATGATCGATCATTAGGATTAGTGTGCACACAAATTGAGTCAAAACGTACGTGGCCTTGATGTCGTTAAGTCATCAAGGAGGAGTACGGTGATGTAATATTCCACCGGAAGCTTTTATATATTTCTACGGGATGATGAGTGGAATCCCATCTGTAGGGCATGTGGCGATGAGTGGAATCCCGCACATGCAAGGTCCGGTGAAGAGTGTAATCCCACCGAGGTAAAGTGTTGTTGAGGTTTAAATCCGCACAATCGGGGTAATTTAAAGTGGCCAATTAACTTGTTCATATATTGTGATATGTGATGTTGATTTATGATTGTTGATTATTGATGCTTGATGCTTAGTATGAAGTAAGATGCCATACTATGCCACTTGAAAGACTAGCTAGGTCTACTTTGTTACATGTCAATGTTTGATGTATGTGAGATTAGGATTTACATGCTTGAACCCTGTATTGTTGATGTTTTTCGTTTTAGAGCACCCTCACTAAGCTTATAGCTTACGCTCTCAATGTTCAACAATGCAGATCGTTAGCGTGGCGTTAGCTCGAGGCAAGGCAAGAAGGGCTTCCAAGTTTGTGACTCAAGTACGGTGGTGATTTTGTATTAGTTAGCAATGTGGCATGGGTTGTGTATGAGCTTGTATGACTCATTTACATGTGTTGTTTTGTTGGACGAATGTTAGTTGCTTAGGAGCTTGCTTAGACTCCTTGTTATCTTGCTTTTGTATGGCTTGTGTCGCCATGTTTGAATTGTAATTCATGCCTAAATTGCTTATCTTGAATGTTGGCCATGTGCCCTTGAAGTTGCCTATATGTTTGAATGTTGAAGTATGAACTTTGAATGCTTAAATGTCATCTTGAGTCCTTTGCATGAGTTCTTTATTGTTTATACATGTTGGGTGCTTGTATGGCTATATGGTGGTATGTAAATGTTGTGTGAATGTTTGGTTGGGGCTAAGGAAGTCTTAAATTGCCTTTAGATTCGAGTCTTGATCGTTTTGCTGAGTTTGGGAGGTTTTGCAGTGCAGGGGTATTGATACGGCTGGTCCGGTATTGATACTGCCTTCTTGTTTCAGGCCTCGTGTATCGATACACAAAGGGGCGTATCGATACCATTTTGGTCACTGGAGCTACTGTCCATTTCGATGTCGATACTGGCCTCTGGTGTATCGATACCGTCATCTTAGCGTTGACCGTGGGAAGTCAACCGTTGGGGAGGGTATCGATACACTCCTTGGGTGTATCGATACGGTCTCTACGGGTTGACTTTGACCAGTTGACCTAGTCAAGGGGGTATCGATACACCCCTTAAGGGTATCGATACCGCCTGTAGTTAAAGCTTAAAATTGGGCTGTAAGATGTTGGGCTGAGTTCGGTTGTTTGCCTCATGAATGTTGTTCCGCTGTATGATCACATAGGATTAAACACTCATCTAGGCAAGATTTAAAATGAAAAAAATAGGGTTGCTAACCGAGAGGGAATTCCTTAGGGGGTTTTCACTCGGTTTTCCCCGTGTAGCCCACTCGAACCGGTCATCCGGCCAAACCGGGACGAGGGGGGTTACATTTGTTGGTATTAGAGCCTGAGGTTACCGAGACCTCGGATTCTCTCAAATGTAATTTTATTTCAAAGTTGGTAACCTTACAAAGGAGTTTAGATTACATATATATAATGCAAGGGAAGGGGCTGCCGTTTGCAACATGTGGCTGAGAATGTTGCATTTGAAATTAAAATTTCAAAAGTAAACTGCACATTTGTGAATGGCCGGCTATGTGTGATAGTGAATCACATTTAACATGTGATTAAAAGAAAGAAAAAAAATTGAATTTCAAAATGGGGAGAAACGGCATGTGCTTATCCATTTGTGCGCAAGTGTGCCTGCTCACTCGTGCTGCCCATTTCAAGAATTCATACATAAAATTGCACGCTGCATGCTTGCATGCTATGTAAACCCACGTGTATTTTTTTTTCTTTTCTTTCAGTTGCACCCTCCAAATTAAGGCCTGCATGTGATTTGTTCTCATCCAAACTTGAGGACAAATTCCACGTGCAAAAGGAACACCAATTGTTCTTAAGTGGGCTGCACACCTATATATATAAATAAAAAAAACATTATTCCAAACATATATATGTATCATATTATATACATATTTAAATATACCTAATAAGTAATATAAACTAAACATGTCACATATCAATATGCAACACATTAAAATGCTTAATATCTAAGGCACAAACATTATCAAATGATTCTGAAATGTTAGCACAAGTAAGGAAAAGAGCTTTCCTGAAACGTTGCGCCCTAGATCGCGTAATTGGTCCTAACGGCAAGACCTCCGGATCAACATCAAGTGTAGGTGAAGATGTGCTCACATCACCTCGGGCAGGTAAGTGAGGTAAGCCTAATGTGTTAAATGATTGTGTTGTTCGATGCATGTTCTGCCATGAATCCTTGATGCTTGATTGATCGTATGATGTTTTGGTTGCGTGAAATGTTGTGTCTGGTGTAGAGTGTGTGCCCATTGCTACTATTACTTAATTTAAAAAGATTTTTGGAAAGAGGGGTACTTGAGCACTATTGGACCCTTGCTTTGACTAACGTAATCCTTATCTGTTTCTTGTTGTAGTTTATACCTTGCTAGCTGTAGCATGAGACCACATGGGAGGCCTAGGATGGTCCGACCGGAACTACGGGCAGAGGCTCCAGGAGTAGAGACAGTAGTTAGGGTTGAGGCTCGAGTGGGAGAGCCTGTGGTTGGAGTTGGCGCTCCACCACCTCCACCACCACCACCTCCTCCACCGGGAGCGGGAGGTGAGGCCGGGGCCGAAGGAGAGGGACCACAAGGAGGTCAAGGTGGCCAAGGACCGGCCGGGATAGACTTAGTTCCGTTGGTTCAGGCGATAGCTGGGGCATTTCAGGCTGCAGTAGCTGGAGGTCAGGCAGCACATCATCAGGGTGAGGGCACTGGATTGCCTTTAGAGAGACTTCGGGGCCTTGGGGCCGAAGAGTTCAGAGGTGCTACTCCGGAGAGGTCAGAGTTATGGTTTGAGAAGACGGTCCGTATTATTGCTCAGATGGGATGTACTGGTGAGCGCAAGTTGGGATGCGTTGAGTCTTTGCTTCAGGGTGATGCCTACACCTGGTGGGTCACCGCTACTTCGGGGATGTATGAGGCCGAGATCACTTGGGAGTTCTTCGAGACAGCATTCCGGAAGAAGTATTTGGGTCCGCGATACCTCGATGAGAGGAAGAGGGAGTTTATGGCATTGCTTCAGGGGAGTATGTCCGTGACCGATTATGAGATCCGGTTCGTCAGATTGAATCAGTATGCACCTGAGCTTGTACCTACTGAGGTGGAGCGTTGTAACCGCTTCCGTTATGGGCTGAGTGAAGAGATCAAGACGTATACTCTAGCTTCAGATTACACTGATTTTGATGTCTTGGTCGCGAGGGCCAAGGACTTAGAGCACAGCTTGAGTTTGACCAGGCAGTCAAGTGGATCTAGTTCGGGTAAGAGGTCCAGCAACTTCGATAGAGGTGATGCCAAGAGGCATCGGGACAACAAACATCATTTTGATCATAGGCGTGGTGGCGGTAACCACGGTAGGGGCCATCAGGGTCAGAGAGCTGGTGGGAAGTTGCCCACATGTGCCACTTGCGGGAGGAACCACACCGGAGAGTGTTGGGGAAATTTTCATTCTTGTTGGAGTTGTGGTGCTAGGGACCACATTAGACGTGACTGTCCACATCAGGTGGGACAGGCACCAGCTCAGGCTCCTGCTAGAGCCAACGATTTTCAGAGAGGCCGCGGGTGCGGTAGAGGTAATTTCTAGCCGAGGAACGATGGTCAGAGAAACTTAGCTCATGTAGTTGCAGTCCAGCCAGAGGGCGGAGGACAGGCCAGGGTTTACGCTCAGCGCGGGGAGCAGCATGACACCGATGTGATCGCAGGTAACTTCTCGATACAGTCTTTGGGTTTGCTTTCTTTGATTGACTCTGGGTCTACACATTCCTACATATTGAGAGGGCATGCACAGTCTTTGAATTTGCCTTGTGAGATGTTAGAGGTAGGAGTTAGTGTTACTAGTTCCTTTGGGGACACGGTAGTAGTTAGGAAGATGTACCGAAGGTGTCCGTTGATGGTTCAGGGACATGTGTTTCCAGTGGATATGATGGAACTTCCTTTCTACGGTTTTGATGTGATTCTGGGTATGGACTGGCTCACGGAGCATAGAGCTAGGATAGATTTTGAGACTAAGCGGATTTCTTTGAGGCTCACAGATGACTTTGAGATTGTAGTGGTGGGTGAGAACGTGAAGTTCTTGTCCAATGTGGTTTCAGTGTTAGAGGCTAGGAAATTAGTTGAGTTGGGGTGTGAAGCATACCTAGCGTATGTGATGAACCCTAACATGAGTGAGGTTAGACCTTAGGACATCCGGACAGTATGTGATTTTCCTAGTGTGTTTCCGGAAGAATTGCCAGGGTTACCACCGGATAGAGAGGTAGAGTTCAGCATTGAGACTTATTCTGATTCAGCTCCTGTTTCAATTTTCCGTATCGTATGGCACCGAAAGAATTGAAAGAGTTGAAGACTCAGTTGCAAGAATTGACAGATAGAGGTTTTATTCGACCTAGTTCTTCACCTTGGGGTGCACCGGTCTTGTTTGTGAAGAAGAAAGATGGAAGCATGAGAATGTGTATAGATTACAGATAGTTGAATCAGTTGACAGTGAAGAATAAATATCCGTTGCCTAGAATTGATGACTTGTTTGATCAGTTGAGAGGAGCATCGGTCTTTTCGAAGATTGATTTGAGATCGGGTTACTACCAGCTGAAGGTAAGAGAGGTTGATGTACCTAAGACGGCCTTTAGGACTAGATATGGGCATTACGAGTTTTTAGTCATGCCATTTGGGTTGACTAATGCACCGACTGCATTTATGGACATGATGAATAGGATCTTTCATCAGTATCTAGATCAGTTTGTGGTTGTATTTATTGATGACATCTTGGTGTACTCGCGAACTGAAGAAGACCACGACCGACACTTGAGACTTGTATTGAAGACCTTGCTAGATCATCAGTTGTTTGCGAAGCTCAACAAGTGTGAATTCTGGATTCGAGAGGTAGTCTTCTTAGGACATGTAGTGTCAGCCGATGGGATTAGAGTTGATCCGAAGAAGATTGAGGCCATTGTTGAGTGGAAGCAACCGAAGTCTGTGACAGAGGTACGTAGCTTCCTAGGCTTAGCCGGATACTATAGGAGATTTGTAGAGGGATTCTCTAAGTCAGCCGCTCCATTGACACAGTTACTTCAGAAGAGTGTTCAGTTCGAGTGGACAGATGCAAGACAGAGAGCCTTTGAGAAATTAAAAGAAGCTTTGACCCAAGCACCGATCTTGATACAGCCTAAGTCCGGGAAAGACTATGTAGTTTATAGTGATGCTTCGTACGTAGGGCTAGGATGTGTTTTGATGCAAGACAAAAGAGTAGTGGCTTATGCCTCAAGACAGTTGAAGACCCATGAGCGCAACTACCCGACCCATGACATAGAGTTAGCCGCAGTTGTGTTTGCTCTAAAGATTTGGAGACACTACTTTTACGGTGAGAAATACACAGTGTACACCGATCACAAGAGTTTGAAATACATTATGACTCAGCGAGATTTGAATCTCTGACAGCGTAGATGGTTAGAGTTGCTAAAAGACTATGATCTTACTATTGAGTACCATCCAGGTAAGGCCAATGTAGTGGCCGATGCATTGAGTAGGAAGATGGCCGTGAACTTGAGAGCTATGTTTGCTAGATTGAGTTTGTCCGGAGACGGTGGCTTGATAGCCGAGTTTCAGGTTAGACCTACTCTAGGTCAGTTGATTCGAGAGAAACAGCTCTTAGATAGATCTTTGGCACCTCACGTGCAAGATATAGCCGAGGGTAGATCTTCAGATTACAGTTTCAGCACTGATGGGGTTCTATGTTTCAAGGACATAATAGTTGTGCCTGAAGACAGTGATTTGAGACGTACGATCTTGACTGAAGCCCACAGTAGTCCGTTTGCTATGCATCCTGGAAGTACGAAGATGTACCGTGACTTGAAGAATGAGTACTTTTGGGTTGGCTTGAAGAAAGATGTAGCCGACTTTGTGAGTAAGTGTTTAGTGTGTCAGAGAGTGAAGGCGGAACATCAGGTTCCCTCAGGTTTGTTACAGCCGTTGAGAATACCGAAATGGAAGTGAGAGAACATCACCATGGATTTTGTTTCGGGTTTGCCTTTGACTCCTACGAAGAAGAACTTAGTTTGGGTGATAGTGGATCGTTTTACGAAGTGTGCTCACTTCTTAGCAGTCAACACTACTTACACATTAGATAGATTGGCCGATTTGTATATTGGCGAGATTGTTAGACTGCATGGTGTGCCGAAGTCCATTGTATCAGATAGAGATATGCGGTTTACTTCTAGATTTTGGGAGTGTCTGCATACAACTTTGGGTACCCGTTTGAACTTCAGCACTTCTTATCATCCTCAGTCAGATGGTCAGTCAGAAAGGGTTATTCAGATCTTAGAGGACATGTTGCGATGTTGTATCATTGACTTTCAAGGAACTTGGGAGAAGCATTTGCCTCTAGTAGAGTTCGCGTACAATAACAGCTTTCAGTCGAGCATTCAGATGGCTCCGTATGAGGCCTTGTATGGCCGGAAGTGTAGGACTCCAGTGTGTTGGGCCGAGGTAGGGCAGAAATTGTTACCTATGCCGGATTTGCTCAAGGGGACAACCGATAAGGTAAAATTGATTTGTGACCGTTTGAAAGCTGCTTCGGATAGGCAGAAGTCCTATGCCGATTTGAAGAGGAAGGAAGTTGAGTTCTCAGTGGGTGAGAGAGTATTCTTGAAGGTATCTCCGTGGAAGAAAGTGATGAGATTTGGCCGAAAAGGGAAGTTGAGTCCGAGGTACATAGGACCGTATGAGATAGTGAAGAGGGTTGGTCCCGTTGCTTATCAGTTGCGGTTGCCATCCGAGCTTGAGAGGATATATGATGTGTTCCATGTTTCGATGCTTCGTAAGTATAGGTCCGATCCATCACATGTTATGCCCGTAGAAGAGATTGAATTGAATCCGGATTTGACTTATGAAGAAGAGCCCGTTGAGATCTTAGCTTCTGACAGCAAGGTGTTGAGGGGTAGATCGATTGAGTTAGTGAAGGTGCGGTGGCAACGTAGAGGTGTGGACGAGGCCACTTGGGAGAGGAAGGAGGATATGGAAAAACAGTTTCCGTATCTCTTTCAGTCAGGTAATTTCGGGGACGAAATTCCTTAAGTGGGAGAGATTTGTAACACCCGTGTTTCGGGCCTAGGAGTTAACCGGGTTTATAATTCGAGTCAATAAAACTTAATTTAATCAATTCAACCTAAATAGTGACCTAATTGAACTTTAGTAAAAAGAGGAGAACTTATGTTGTAATTTACCCAAAATATTTGAAAAAGGATGACAACTTTCCATATTGCCATCTTCTCCCCCTTTTCCCCCACAACCCTACGTGAAGCTCCCCCTCTCCCCTCTTTCAAAGTTTCTCAAAACAAGCTACTATTCCATTGATTTTGCTACTTGATTTCAACATCATTTTCAAAGGTAATTACGTTTTCTTAATCTCCTCTTTACCCTCTACCTATCTATGGTCTTTGATTGCAAAAACATGGGGTTTTGAAAATTAGGGTTTATATTAAAGTTTGGATTTTTAAGGGGTTCTTCAATTTGTTTTGATAAATTGTGTTGGGGTTTTGTTTAATCATAATGAAATACACATGATATGTTAATTTGGTTGGTTTTGGATGAAAATTCGTAGTATGTTCATGAGGCAATTTTTAGGGTATTAAAACTTGGATTTTTGGTGGGTTTTAGGTTGAAAACCAAGGGCTGATGGTTAGCGTATGTTAGGAGGGTGATTTGGGATGTTTTGGAGGTCATTTGGGTGCTTGGAAATGAGTGTTTCAGCCAAGGGTTGTTGGAGTACGAAAATTGAGTTTTTGGGAGATTAAGTGGCTTGGGAATTTGTGGAATTTGGCTTGTGTTTGTGAAGTAAGTTGATGGTTGAGTTTAGCATTGAATTGTGGTGTAATGTATATGTTTTGTTTGGCTAGAAGCAAGAGGAAGCGTGGAAGAGGCTTTAGGACCGAATCCGGGTTCGTAGGAGATTGTGTCGTTTGCTAAGGAAAGACGGTGAGTGGTTTCAAACTTGTTTTAAAGTTTGGTTCGAGTGTGTGTAGAGTGTGTGTGTGAAATGTGCTTGGTAGGCCATTTCCTTATTTCAAGTTGTTGATTCTAGCCTTTAACTTCATTACATGCTATTGTGTATTTTGCCTATCTATGTTCTTGTGGTTTGTGGTTAATTGATGCATGTACATCATGAATTGTATATGTATGGTGAGCATGGAATGTGGTTGATGATATATGTGGTGATTATGAAAATTGGCACTAAATAAATTACCGGTTGTAAATGATCGATCATTAGGATTAGTGTGCACACAAATTGAGTCAAAACGTACGTGGCCTTGATGGCGTTAAGTCATCAAGGAGGAGTACGGTGATGTAATATTCCACCGGAAGCTTTTATATATTTCTACGGGATGATGAGTGGAATCCCATCCGTAGGGCATGTGGCGATGAGTGGAATCCCGCACATGCAAGGTCCGGTGATGAGTGTAATCCCACCGAGGTAAAGTGTTATTGAGGTTTAAATCCGCACAATCGGGGTAATTTAAAGTGGCCAATCAACTTGTTCATATATTGTGATATGTGATGTTGATTCATGATTGTTGATTATTGATGCTTGATGCTTAGTATGAAGTAAGATGCCATACTACGCCAGTTGAAAGACTAGCTAGGTCTACTTGGTTACATGTCAATGTTTGATGTATGTGAGATTAGGATTTATATGCTTGAACCCTGCATTGTTGATGTTTTTCGTTTTAGAGCACCCTCACTAAGCTTATAGCTTACGCTCTCAATGTTCAACAATGCAGATCGTTAGCGTGGCGTTAGCTCGAGGCAAGGCAAGAAGGGCTTCCAAGTTTGTGACTCAAGTACGGTGGTGATTTTGTATTAGTTAGCAATGTGGCATGGGTTGTGTATGAGCTTGTATGACTCATTTACATGTGTTGTTTTGTTGGACGAATGTTAGTTTCTTAGGAGCTTGCTTAGACTCCTTGTTATCTTGCTTTTGTATGGCTTGTGTCGCCATGTTTGAATTGTAATTCATGCCTAAATTGCTTATCTTGAATGTTGGCCATGTGCCCTTGAAGTTGCCTATATGTTTGAATGTTGAAGTATGAACTTTGAATGCTTAAATGCCATCTTGAGTCCTTTGCATGAGTTCTTTGTTGTTTATACATGTTGGGTGCTTGTATGGCTATATGGTGGTATGTAAATGTTGTGTGAATGTTTGGTTGGGGCTAAGGAAGTCTTAAATTGCCTTTAGATTCGAGTTTTGATCGTTTTGCTGAGTTTGGGAGGTTTTGCAGTGCAGGTGTATCGATACGGCTGGTCCGGTATCGATACCGCCTTCTTGTTTCAGGCCTCGTGTATCGATACACGAGGGGGCGTATCGATACCATTTTGGTCACTGGAGCTACTGTCCATTTCGATATCGATACTGGCCTCTGGTGTATCGATACCGTCATCTTAGCGTTGACCGTGGGAAGTCAACCGTTGGGGAGGGTATCGATACACTCCTTGGGTGTATCGATACGGTCTCTACGGGTTGACTTTGACCAGTTGACCTAGTCAAGGGGGTATCGATACACCCCTTAAGGGTATCGATACCGCCTGTAGTTAAAGCTTAAAATTGGGCTGTAAGATGTTGGGCTGAGTTCGGTTGTTTGCCTCATGAATGTTGTTCCGCTGTATGATCACATAGGATTAAACACTCATCTAGGCAAGATTTAAAATGAAAAAAATAGGGTTGCTAACCGAGAGAGAATTTCTTAGGGGGTTTTCACTTGGTTTTCCCCGTGTAGCCCACTCGGACCGGTCATCCGGCCAGACCGGGACGAGGGGGGTTACAGATGTGCCTCATTCTTGGTTCCCTTCAGGTGACAAAGCCGTATGTGTGGTTGACAACCGAATCCCGATACATACGGTGAAGAGGGGAAGTCATCCGAACCCGGTCGTTACACTTTTTGCTTCACTGTGATTTGCTCGGATTTGTCACTCTTACCATATTGTCTCTGCCTCCTAACAGATATGGGCACCTCCTCTTTCTGGCAATAGAATTTGCCTTTGGGAGATACGTGTGTTATTCAAATTCGGGTGTGAGTATATATACGTGCATACATTCGATACGTGGATCTTTCGTCTCTCGTGAGTTTGTTTTTATACGTTTGAAGGACTTCAGATGCTCATATCTCGTACTCGTATCTAGAAATACATAGGATGTAATGAAAAATGAAGAGTTTAGGCAATATAGTTAGTGACCTATATTGTTCTGATTTTTCATTTTTGCTGAAGTATTAGTGTTGAAATTTACTCATATTCGAACATATACTCATTTCAGAAAATTAAATTTACTCATATTCGAACACATACAATATTTACTCTCGAGTTCGAGTAACATAGCTGGGACCACATATATGCATGCATCTCACCACACCTACTAATATGTATGCATGCATCTCTTGCAGCACAGAACATTGGAGACACCATTTGTGGGCATTCTGACAGCAACTTTGACTCCTCATACATGCAAACTCTATGTATTGAAGCCACTGTACAGCTGAAGTTGCAGTCTTATAGATAATTGCAGAACTCAACGTTATTTATTGGAGTCATTTAAAAATGTTTAAATTTAAGAGGGGCCAACAATATAAATTATATGTTTTAAAGGGACTAAAATAAAATTTTACCATTATTCTAACTTTAAGTTTTTTCTAATATTTAAAATTTTTGTGGTCTCGGTCCAACCGTCTCCATTGAGTACCACCCCTATTTCTAGGCGTAGAACTTGTAATTCCATGGCATTAAAAATAAAAAGTTCAATTAGATTTACAAGTAATTAATTGTGATAATGCAACTTTTGGTTTGGGTGTTTATGGTAGGTTAACCGTACCGTTTAACTTAAACGGTTGGTCAAGCGTTATAGCGGTTATTAATCGTAACCTAGTCATTAAGAAATGGTTAATCGTTAATTTTTTAAATGGTTAACCGTTAAGAAACGGTTCGGTTATAAGTTAACATGTAACCTTTAGAGAACTTTCTTTTCAAATGTTTATTATTTCTTTTTAGAATAATAAATCTATTTCTCTAATAAATATTGTATTAAAACTTTCAAAATAAAAAATTACTTAAATAGGGAGATTTTAAACACAAACTTCATATTTAGTTAAAATAAAGTATCTATAGGTTAACCATTAACAGTGACAGAGCCTGTACCCACCCTGAGCTTTCTAAACTTCACACATTTTACTTCAATTTTCTCAACTTTTATGTATTAGTCCTTCGATTTTTTAAAATTTATAATGCGTGCCCACCTTGAAATTTTGAAATTCCATGTGTATCCACCCTTAAAAATATTTCTAGATCCGCCACTGACTATTAACCTCTTTTTAGCAGTTTGGTTAACCGAAACTGTTTAACCTTAACGATTAAGTTAATTAAACTATAAAATAAACAATTATACCAATTAACGATTACGGTTTATTTTGTGCATCCCTACTTTTTGATATCAAAAGAGGCAATTAGCTATTAGAGCTCCAAATCACCATTGCAGATTTGACACTTCTCTCGTGTTCCATATAACCTATGTCGTACTAATATAGATATAGATTTAGGTACGAGTATAAAAACAAAGACGAGAAAAGATAATTTTTAAAATTACAAGACAATATATATCTAATCCTTTTCAAATGTAATATTTATTGTTATTGACTCGTTTCAGCTGGTTCAATACTTCAATCGTAATTTCTAAGTTGTTCAAACTTCAAACTTGTCCCTGGAATGTGGTATTTTTGGGACTAGGAATTCATGTATCTAGGTAGGGGTGAGCGTTCGATCGAGTCGAGTCGAGTCAAAAAATTTCGAGTTATTCGAGTTGACGAGTCATATTTTACAACTCAAACTTTATTTGAAATTTTTTCGATTCGAGTCGAGTTTAAGAAATTCAAGTAGAGTCGAGTCAAGTTTTCGAGTTCCTATAAAAATTTAACTGTAATTATTTATCATGTTATAGTAGGGTTTGATTCTAATTTAAACTCCTTTCTCTAATCATATAAGATATGCACATATATATTTTTTCACATGCGACAATATTTCTTCATATTTTTATATATCAGTATGTATATATCATAAAAAATAGAGGGACTCGTCTCGAATTTAAAAATAAATCCACTAATTACTAAAAATTTCGAGTTATTCGGGTTATTCAAATTTCTATTTTACAACTCAAACTTTATTTGAAATTTTTTCGAGTTATTCGAGTTTATAAAATTTCGAGTCGAGTCAAGACGAGTTGAGTATTTTTGCCTCGAATTGAGTCGAGTTATTCGGTTTTTTCGAGTCGAGTCGAGTTTTGCTCACCCCTATATCTAGGGTCATATCATATGTATAACAATAAAAAACAGTTTTTTTTGGAATAAATGGTGCGTGAAACTTGAGGAATAGCATATAATAATTTATTATTCTCTCTATTTTAATAAAGTTGTTATTTTTATGTTTTAAAACGGTCTCACTTTAATTGTCACTTAAAAAAATTAATAATTTTTATAAGATACATTTACTTTTCTATCTTTTTTTAGTTTCCCAATAAAAATTAAAGTTAACTTTTTAAGGATAAACTTTTCATTTAAATTATTTTTCATCACACATCTTATATAAACTTTTTCTTCCTAAAATTCCGTGAAAAATCAACATGTGACAAGAATATTGAGACGAAGGGAGTATTATTTTTGAATAGGACTAAATTGTTTGAATGTCCGAACGTGGAAGACCAAATGTGTATTATACAGAAATATTTAGCCGTCATGTCACCCTTTTAACAACAGTTAACTGACTCAATGACCAATTTGTAACAAAAATAAAAGTTTAATGTCCAAATTGAAACAATTAAAAGTTTGATTATCAAATTGAACAATTTAGCAAAATTCAGTGACCTGCAAACTTTACCCATTATAGTTAGTTTTTTTTAACAATTCCTACCTAAGGGATGAGGAAATTTACTTCTAATGTATCTAGAACCTACAATTTAAGAATGGAGAAGATATTAACCGAAAGTTTTAACTATTTCTAGATATTATTGATCATTATATTTAGTCCTTTAATCTTTACCCATTGTATCATTTTGATCAAGCTATGTTTACATAAAGGATTAACTCAAACCTATTTTAAACTCGTTGAAATTGTTTTTAATATTTTTTCTTTTAAAAAATGCTTTAACTTAATATTGAATAAATTTATAATTCTTTTATAAAATCTCTAAACATAAATAACCTATTTATTGATTGATTAATTTAAATCGTATATTGTTAAAGTCTATTATGGGAGCGATCCTCACAACTTAAATTACTTCATTCATAATGATATATCTTTATTTAATCTTTACATTATAATATTATTATATATTGGCCATGTTTGACAATTAGCGGATTGCATTAGCTGATTTGATTAGCGGATTGCATTAGTTAATTGTAAAAAAGTGTTTGATAAAATTAATTGATAACTGATAGTTGTTTGATTATTTGAACAAACAAAATGACATAGAAAGAGATGGTTATATTCAACATTTGTTTAAATAGTTTATTAGTTATCAATATTTTGTATCTACTATTATTAATTAAACTGTAACAATTATTTTTTCGGTTGCTCTTTCCTTTTCAGGGCTTCGCCCTGACTAATCCGGATCGACCAACGTCGCACACTTGGCTTTGGTGGGTGTGTCTCCCAGCGGGGATTTTCTGCATACATAACGCCTCAAACTCGAGACCTTGCTTAAGCGATACGAAGCTGCTTACCACTTGGACCAACCCCATTGGTATAAAAATTAATTTTTTAATATAGCATTACTAACAATATTTGAAGAATTATATAATTATTTTTAATATAATTTAATTAATATTAAATTTATATGATATTTGAAGCATATGTTAATTTGAAAGCTTTTATAATTGTTAAAGGTAGGAAGGTCTTTATAACTCTAATGTCAAAATTTCTAAACAAAAAAAAAACTCTTACTAACAATTTTTTCAAACTGAGAGGTTTTAGCCCAATATACTCTTACAAACCTCTATTCACCAAACATCTTAATTAACGAATTTTATTGGTCAAACCTCTAAAACTGATTAAAACCTCTAATTTTAGATCAAAAAATTATTTACCAAACATGGTCATTATAGACTTTATCTTTTACGTATAATGAACAATTTAATATATAAAAATTAGAATAGACTAATATAGTAAAAATATTGAAATGGGCCCCATAAGCTTAACCTTAAGTATTAGGACCCAAGCCCAACCCATATATTAGTTAGGCATACATTTTTTTGTCCACCAAAATACATTTCTCGGATCTGTTTTTGTATTATTTAAACCTCTTAAATATTAAACAAAACTTCGAATCTAAGAGCATTACCCGGGCCTTTGAGTTGTGATATTTCCATAAAATGAATATAAAATATTTTCTTTATTAATGAATAAAATGTACCCGAACATATTACATGTACGTTAAATATATAATTACATTGAACGAAAAAAAGAGGGAATCCTATATGTATTATCCCGTAAGCAGGTGGTGGAGGCTTCAATTACCTTAATTTTATGATTTAGGATTTTAGTTTAGGGGTTTTAACATTTATGTTTAGAATTTAGGGTTTATTGTTAGAATTTAATATTTAAGGTTAGAATATAGAGTTCAAAGTTAGAATAATATGGTTAGGGTTTAGATTTTAACTTATGAACCTAAAATTTTAACTATAAACCCGAAATTCTATCAACAATACCTAAATTCAAAACTACTACACTTAAACTCCTAAAACCTAAACGGAATTTCTAAACCTTAAAACTAAAGCGCTTGTATAAACAAAATATCTACAAACACTTGTACATGAAATAATTTTATGACAATAATGTTATCGTCTAGTTCATTAACGAGAGTAAGATTTATACACATCTCTCTCTCTATATATATTCTAGATTGTTAAACTTGAATTTAATCATTAATATTAAGAGCTGGGCTTTAATTTCAGTATCTATGATTTCGTATGTAACACCCGGGTTTGGGGGTCAGATGAAAATAATATTTAGATAATGGTTCGGGTTTCGGTTTTAAAATTTAAAATGATAAAATATTATTTTGGGCTTCATATATTCGAAGCAAAAATTTATGTTGGACTAAAATTGTTTTGGGAATCAAATCGATTTTAGGATAAATTAGATTGCCATCTCATTAATGACAAGATTGTAAATATGTGAACTTTCAAATTAAAACTCCTCTTTTATTTTAAAAGACAACTTTTATTTCATCTTCTTCTTCCTCCTTTTTTTCTCTTCACGTCAAAAACCCCCTCCCTCTCCAAATCTTTATTCCATCACCTCCCATGCTCTTTGTTGGTGATTTTTGAAAGGTAAAACCGTTTTTAACTTGTCCTCCTCTTCCTCTTCAAGTTGGTACCATTAGTTTTTATAAAGCTCATAGATTTTGTAGTTTGGGGTTTTGAGTTTTTAGATTAAAAATGTAAACTTTATTGTCTTTAACTTGAGCTTTCGATTTGTTGAAGTTATATATGTTGTTTACTACCCATAAGGTCCAACATAGTTGATTTTTACATGGTTTTATGTTGATTCCCGAATTTGGGTTTTAATGGGATTTTGAAGGGTTTAAAGGTTGGTTTTGGGGGTTCTTGATGTTAGAAATCATTGGCTGATGGTTATACTAGGTTTGGGTAGTGTTTTGAACATATTTAAGAGTGCTTTGGATGACTACATCGCTGATTTTTGATGGGTCTTTGTGGAAGTACGAAAATGAGAAATTGAAGAATGAACTTGGCTTTAAATTGTGAGAATTGTAGTGGATTTGTGTGTTGGTGTTAAACTTTGGGTTTGTGGCTGATTTTGAGGTTAATATATTGTTTTTGAATGGTTAGAAGCAAGGGAAATCAATGGGGAAGCTTCGGGCTCGGATCCGGAAACTTGGATTCTTGGTTGGCTTGTCGGCTTGTGCTAATGGAATGGGCATGTGAGTGGTTACTATTTTTAGATGGCTTTCAAATATTGGTTCAAGCATGTGAACCTAGGATGGGCTTGGTAGACCCACCTAGAGTTGAGATTAGAGTGGTAGCCTAATCTCAAGCTTAGCTTAGGAAACCTTTGGTTGAACTCCTAATTGCTTATTATGCCTCAAGTCTAATTGTGTTTGTGTTGGCTATGTATAATGTGTTATGCATGTTGTTAAGGCTTGCTATGATGCTTTGATATATGCATGTAGTTTGGTTTATGAATCGTACATGATAGTGATCATGGTGAGTACGTGCTAAGCACGGAAATTATGTTGAGTTGATGCTGTGAAAGGTTATGAAATTTGATTAATATTGGCACTAGTATGCTTGGGTACAATGATCGATCATTAGGATGAGTGTGCACACGAGAGTCAAAGTCGCGCCTGGCCTTGGTGGCGTTAAGGCACCAAGGAGGAGTACGGTGATGTAATATTTCACCGGAAATGTTTATATATTAGTCGGTGATGAGTGGAATCCCATCGACGGGGCGTGAGGATGAGTGGAATCCCCTCCGCGAGAACCGGTGATGAGTGTAATCCCACTGCAGGTAATAGTTATGTTGGAAATGCGTTCCAACATGTTATCCGCGTATTCAAGTCATAGCTAGGTGCCAATATGAGATTATATGTGCCTTTATGATTTGAGATGCGTTGCCAATAAGATAGGAAATGCGATTCCAAAATGCATTGAGATATGTTGTTAATAATACCTTGATATATGTATTATTGTAAGTTGAGCTTATGAGTTGTTGAGCATGGCATAATGTTGATTATATGTTCATGCATCATGTTTAATTTGGCTCTCGTGGATCGGAGGTAAGATCATGCCTTTCATTATGGTAGTTGCTCGTGCTTGGACCCTGCATTGTCGAAGGTTTGTTTTATGAGCTTACCCTCACTAAGCTTTTATGATTACGCTCCTTTTTGTTCGACAATGCAGATAAGTAGCTTGTGGGTGGCAAGGGCAAGGAAAGGTCTGCAAGTGTTGCTTTTGGTTAGCTCAAGTATGATGTTTAAATTGTGGATTGTAAAAGACAAGCAATGGGATAGGTGTCGTTGATTTGAATGCTTTGTTGTATGTTGAATTGATGTGGCTCTTGAATGCCTTATTTGAATTGTAAATCTTGCTTATGATGCATGTCTTGAATGCGTATATGTTTTGTTGGCTAAGGCATGTAACCTTAAAAGCTATGTATGCTTCCTTGTGGTGAATGTATGATCTTGTGTTTGGATGCCTATCTTATATCTTGTGTATTTTGAGCATGGTTGCTATAGGGTGTATGCATCTAGAGCGTGTGTGTAAGTTGTGTTGGCTTCTTAGGGTTGTTTAGGGCTTTTGAGGTCGATTAGAGATGTTTAAAGATGGTTTTGGGAAATTGCAGACAACTGGTGTTTCGAAACGGGCTGAGCTGTTTCGGAACAGGTATGGCTCTAGGGACCCCGTATCGGAACCCGTTTCGATACGGTTTGGCCACTGTGAACCCCTGTTTCGAAACAAGTTTCGGAACACTTTGACTACTGGAAGTGCCTGTTTCGGAACAAGTATCGAAATGCCTAGGCAAAATAAGACCCTGTTCCGAAACGGGGTGAATGCGTTTCGGTACGAGTACCTGGCTTTTTAAACTAGAGCCCGCGTTTCGAAACGAGTGACGTCTGTTTCGAAACGGGTGGCTGGAAATGGACTTTTTGGACATCTCTAATGGGTCTCAAGGGTTGGGCTTAGGCCCGGTTTGCTGAAGAGCTTTTTGTGGGCCTTGTTTTTCGCTATCGTGTTCACTTAGGTAATTAAATGCCTCTAGACAAGACGTAAAATAAACAAAAAAAAATTTAGGGTCGCTAACCGAGGTGGGACCTTTGCGGGTTTCATGTCGGTTTTCCCCGTGTAGCCTACTCGAACCGGTCAGCCGACCAGACCGGGGCGAGGGGGTTACATTTGTTGGTATCAGAGCCTAAGGTTTCCGAGACCTTGGGCAGGTAAGTGAGGTAAGTTTGATTCTTGTATTGAAATTGCACGGTGTTTGCTTGCCATGTAAGCATGTTGCTTGTTATTCGAGTATGATGTAATGAATGATTGTTTGATTGTGAACGTATATTGCTTGAAGCATGTTGAGTAGAGTCCCATTGCTTCTATTACATCGGAAAAAGAGATTTTTAAGTGAGGGAAACATACTTGAGCCACTTGGACCTTTTCCTTTGCTAACCCAGTTTGTATGTTAATTTTCTGTTGTTATTGATTTATTGTTTTTAGTAAGTTTGAGGCCAAGGAGTGGGCCGTGAATCGGTAAGTAGAAGCTGTGGTTTTTTAAAAGGTGGATGATGTTGAGGGAGTTCATCGCTATAGTCAGGGGAGTATGATTGTACCAGAGTTGAGGTACAATTTGTTTGTTTGAATTAGTGTGTATGTGAGTTGATTCTTGTTGGTGAGGGACGATGAGACCGATTCTGGTATTAGTTGGTGAAAAGAAGTGAAGACCTATGAGTGGGAGTCAGAGTAGTATCGATGTTACAGTAGATAAGCCCTTGGTACAGTTTTGAGTTTGTTCCCTCTGGTTGATTCTAAATCCGTACTTCTGTATGTTGTTTGTAACACCCCAAAACTTACGCCCAAATTATAAACCCTAAATCTGAAAAGTCCCTAATTTAGAAACCTAATTTTAAAATCCCAAAATTTAAAACCCTAATTATTTGGGAATTTTAATTCAAGAACACTAATTTTTTTTGAATGGACTAAATAATTTTTTTTTTAAACTTGGAAGTTAATATGAAATTTTTTAAAAGTTTAAGGACTGACTCCAGAAATAACCCTTTATGAAATTGAAATTCAATTTGATTTGTGATTTCGTTTTTCTTAATCGTTTATTATTATTATTATTATTATTATTATTATTATTATTATTATTATTATTATATAGTTCTTTAATTTTAAATGGAATTCTAATCCACTTGTCTTCTTTTAATTATTTAATTTATTTTTATTATTTTCTATTTTATATCACTTTCATTATTTTATTTAAAGTAGGTTTACTCTCCTTATATATATGCACACACATAGTTCAAATAAGATCACCCCCAAGAACCCTACTTTTTTTTATAGTTTCATGCCGCCAAAATCTCTTATTGATTTGTTAAATTCCTATGTAATAATCTCCACCGCTCTATACTCCTTCTTGTTCGTTAATCTCTTCAACACCATGTTTAGTCCGGTACCGATACAGTTGGATCCAATACTTTTGGTCATGAAAAATCACATCATTCTGTAGGTTGAGTATAGCTTGGCTAAGGTGTGTTTTCTTCCGGTGCTATAATTAAATTATATGTTATTTTTCTATGTGTTGGTGTTTTACCCTTTATGTGATTATTTATATGTATTATAATTTTTATGGTTGACATCACATACATACGTTTTCAGAATATATTTTTATTATGATTTACGAACCGTGGTTTATGGACTACGATTTATGAACTATGATTTATGGACTATGATTTATGAAGTATGTTTACGGAATATCGAATTTATGGAACTTTGTTTATGAAATTTGATTACTAATCATCATATCATTGTATGAGCATGGGTTGGGATTTGTTCGGGGAAGTTCAGTGGTTTCACCCTTCGGGCTGAATTCCACTTCGGATTGGCGGTTGTAGTGAGGAGTTCTGGGGAACTTACCTCTTGGCGGTTGTAGTTGGGTGCATTGCATTGCACTTGTGATTTTATGTGTTATGATTTAAAGAATTTTAAGAAAATATTACTATATTTTTACGACTATGATTTTCTTGCACTTTAGAGACACACTAAGCTCTTTAGCTTACTCCCCCATAGTTTCGTCTTACAGATATCTTTGGACTTTAGGCGACGTGGTACTTGGAGGATCTCAGATTTTATCCGGTTATTTTATTATTCAGCACGAAACTATTTTTTTGTTTAATTAGATTTCTATTTATTATTTTGGGACATGGATATAATTTTAGACTATTTATGTTTTAGGATTATTTTTAGCATTCATATACTGTTATTTTAGTTCAGAGATTTTATATAAATATTATAATATTTATTATGATATTATATTTTTATTTATTATTAGATTTATGTTATTTTATTTTAATTAAAGTATAATTTTTAAAATTGGACTTTTTGAGGGAAAAGTTTTCAAACGTAACTTCCTAAATTCAGTCTATTCTTCTAGGCCGGGTTTAGGGGGTTACATTTATTGGTATCAGAGCTAAGTTCAACTCTCGGACTGTGAGGCTCACTTAAAATTTTAAACTATGAAAATGATTTTTGCATGCATATTAAATGTTTTGGGGCAAAATGAGATTTTCTGATAAATTTATTATTAAAAAAATTAAAGATATATTTTGAATAGAAACTCCAAGTACCAACTCTAATTCTAGGATTGTCCCTTTTGTAGATAGATTACTATGCCACCTTGTGGGATCTCTAGATTAGCGATTGATCGTGATCATACTCGTTCTTATGAAATTAAGATCAAAGTCTATTTGAATGCCTTGTGTTGTCATTTGTGATCTGATCTAAAATGTCTTTTTAAAATTGTTATCAATACCGTTCAAAAAAAATTGTTATCAAAACTTTTTTTTAAAAAAAGTATGTCGTTAGTCTGAAAATTTTGAGGACAAAATTTGTTTTATGGGTGGGAGAGTTGTAACACCCCAAAACTTACGCCCAAATTATAAACCCTAAATTTGAAAAATCCCTAATTTAGAAACCTAATTTTAAAATCCCAAAATTTAAAACCCTAATTATTTGGGAATTTTAATTCAAGAACACTAAATTTTTTTGAATGGACTAAATAAGAATTTTTTTTAAACTTGGAAGTTAATATGAATTTTTTTAAAAGTTTAAGGACTGACTCCAGAAATAACCCTTTATGAAATTGAAATTCAATTTGATTTGTGATTTCGTTTTTCTTAATAGTTTATTATTATTATTATTATTATTATTATTATTATTATTATTATTATTATTATTATTATTATTATTATTATTATTATTATTATTATTATTATTATTATTATATAGTTGTTTAATTTTAAATGAAATTCTAATCCACTTGTCTTCTTTTAATTATTTAATTTATTTTTATTATTTTCTATTTTATATCACTTTCATTATTTTACTTAAAGTAGGTTTACTCTCCTTATATATATGCACACATATAGTTCAAATAAGATCACCCCCAAGAACCCTACTTTTTTTTTATAGTTTCATGCCGCCAAAATCCCTTATTGATTTGTTAAATTCCTATGTAATAATCTCCACCGCTCTATACTCCTTCTTGTTCGTTAATCTCTTCAACACCATGTTTAGTCCGGTACCAATACAGTTGGATCCAATACTTTTAGTCATGAAAAATCACATCATTCTGTAGGTTGAGTATAGCTTGGCTAAGGTGTATTTTCTTCCGGTGCTATAATTAAATTATATGTTATTTTTCTATGTGTTGGTGTTTTACCCTTTATGTGATTATTTATATGTATTATGATTTTTATGGTTGACATACGTTTTCAGAATATATTTTTATTATGATTTACGAACCGTGGTTTATGGACTATGATTTATGAACTATGATTTATGAAGTATGTTTACGGAATATCGGATTTATGGAACTTTGTTTATGAAGTTTGATTACTAATCATCATATCATTGTATGAGCATGAGTTGGGATTTGTTCGGGGAAGTTCAGTGGTTTCACCCTTCGGGCTGAATTTCACTTCGGATTGGCGGTTGTAGTGAGGAGTTCTGGGGAACTTACCTCTTGGCGGTTGTAGTTGGGTGCATTGCATTGCGCTTGTGATTTTACGTGTTATGATTTAAAGAATTTTAAGAAAATATTACTATATTTTTACGACTATGATTTTCTTGCACTTTAGAGACACACTAAGCTCTTTAGCTTACTCCCCCATAGTTTCATCTTACAGATATCTTTGGACTTTAGGCGACGTGGTACTTGGAGGATCTCAGATTTTATCCGGTTATTTTATTATTCAGCACGAAACTATTTTTTTGTTTAATCAGATTTCTATTTATTATTTTAGGACATGGATATAATTTTAGACTATTTATGTTTTAGGATTATTTTTAGCATTCATATACTGTTATTTTAGTTCAGAGATTTTATATAAATATTATAATATTTATTATGATATTATATTTTTATTTATTATTAGATTTATGTTATTTTATTTTAATTAAAGTATAATTTTTAAAATTGGACTTTTTGAGGGAAAAGTTTTCAAACGTAACTTCCTAAATTCAGTCTATTCTTCTAGGCCGAGTTTAGGGGGTTACATTGTTAGCAAGCATGCAAAGTTTGATTGTGTCCGGTGAAGTGTTAGAGGTAGGTATGAGTACCTTAGTTCTTTTGGCGAGATCTAGGTAGGGGTCTCGTGTGAGTAATCCGAAATTCAGAAATGTTAGTTAGTGATCGTTGGGGGTTCGACCTATGGTTTTAGTACAAGACATCCGATCAGTATTCGCGAGTGGGAATCGAATTGCGTGATTGGGCTAGTGTGCGTCTGAGTTGTCTTCTAGCAAGAAGGAGAGATAAAGTCGCTTCCGATATAGTTGAGACGGAAAGAAGCCTTGAGTTTTGACTCTAGATTATTTAGTAGTGGGATGTTTCGAGTCGTCAGGACCGATGTTATAGGACAAGTTCAAGCATGATTGTTTGTGTGTGATCAGAATTGAATTTTGAAGTTTCGAGATGCTCTAAGAACGGTTTTGAAGAGTTAGGTTATGTGTGAAGGACCAGCCTGAAAACAAGAGAACCGAAGACTATCAGTTGTGTACATGTGAAGTTGCAATTTCTGCGGATTCGTCCTTTTGTGTGAGCATGCAAAGAAATTAGATATACTTGATGAGATCTTAGACGTAGGGACGCATGTGACTAGACCTTTTAGTGAGATAGTAGTGGTCAGAAAGATGTACGGGAGATGTCTGTTGATGGTTCAGGGTTACGTGTTTCTAGTAGATGTGAAGTAATTATCTTTTTACGGTTTTGATGTACCTTTTGGCATGTTTTAGCTTGTAGAACACGAAGCTAGGGTATACCTTGAGACAGAGAGAGAGTTGCCTTGAAGTTGCAGATTTCTGTGAGACTGTAGTGGTAGGTGAGGAGGTGAGCTTCTTATCGAATGTTGTTCCAGCTTTAGAGGTCAAAGATTGATTGAGCTTAGTTGACAAGCTTGCCTAACAAATGTGATGGATTTGATTTTTGAATGAAGATTAGACCGCAGAATGTTAGAATAGTTTGTGTTTTCCTAGAAGTGTTTACAAGAATTACCCGGTTTGTCTGCTGGCAGAGAAGAAGAGTTTGTTATTGAGACCGTCTCCGAGCTTGCTTCTGCTTTGATTGCTCTGTATCTTATGATTCCCGACAGAATTGAGAGTGTTGAAGAATCAACTACGAGATTTGTTAGACCTTAGATTCATTAGGCCTAGTGCATCATCTTAGAGTTCGACGGTGTGATTTGTGAAGAAGAAAGAGTGACAATACGAGAATGTGCTTAGATTACAGGTAGTTGAAACAATTGACAGTGAATAATTAGTATTCATTTCCGAGCATCAGTGATTTGTGGATTAGTTAGGGTGTGCTCCAGCCTTTTCGAAGATAAATTTGAGATCCGATTTCTACTAGTTGAGAGTGAGAGAAGTTGAAGTACCGAAGACAGCTTTCGGGGCAAGATGTGATCGCTTTGAGTTCCGAGATATGCCGTTTCATTTGACTAGTGTGTTAGTTACTTTTATAAAGATGTCAAGCAGAATAATTCCCGAGTTCCTTGATTAGTTGTAGTAGTTCTCATAGATGATACATGGGTATGTTCGCGTACCGAAGAAGACCATGACAAGCTTTGGAGTTAGTTTTGTAGACCCTATTAGAGAATTAATTATATGCAAAGTTGAGCAAACGTGAACTCCGAGTTAAGGAAGATGTTCTCCTAGGACATGTAAATTAGCCGAGTGTATTAGAGTAAATCCTAAGTAGGTAGAAGAAGATGTGAGTTGGAAGAAACCGAAGACAGTGGCATGTATCTATAGTTCCTAGGTCTAGTATTGTTACTATCGGAGGTTTGTAGATGATCTTTCGAAGATAGCTGCTTCTTTGACAGATTGCTACAGAAGAATGTTCAGTTGTGTGGTTAGGTGCGAGACAATGAGCCCTTGAGAAACCAAAAGAAACTTTGAAGAGAACTTCGACCTTGATCCAGCCTATATCAGAGAGAGAATTTGTGAACCATAATGATGTGTTACATGTAGGGTTAGGTTGTATGCTTATGCAAGATAGAATATTTGTGGCCTATTCATCGAGATAGTTGAAAGACCAAGAAAAGAATCATCCGACAAGAGACATAGAGTTAACTGCAGTTGAAATTGCTTCGAAGACTTAGAGACAAAGCTTGTATAGTATGAAATACACAGTATATGTGCATTTATCATCAGAGCTTGAAAATATTTGACGACTTAAAAAGGGGTTGAAACTTGAACATCATGAGTTGTTAGAATTGATTGAAGACTGTGATCTCAAGATTGAGTATCATCTGAAGAGAGTCTACGTAGTAACCGATGTTCCGAGTTATATTTGTTTTTAGATTAGTAGTTGAGTTGCGAGTTGTATTTGCCGGATTCAGTTTACCAAATGATAGTAGTTTTGTGGCCGAGTTTCATGTTAAACCTACATTGAGTCAGAATGCTTAAAGAGAAACAGTTGCAAGACAGGTTCTTGGCACCTCATGAGCAAGACATAGTGGAAGGAAGACCTTCATAATACAGATTCAGAGATGATAGAGTTTTGCATTTCAGAGACAGAATAGTTGTACCGATTGACATAGTGTTTTGAGACGTATTGTTTTGGCCGAAGCACTTGGCAGTTCGTTTGTATTGCATCTGAGTAGTATGAAGACGTATTGTGGGTCGAAGATGAGTATTTTTGGATTGAGTTGATGAATGATGTGGTTTAGTATGAGAGTAAGTGTATAGTTTGCCAGCGTGTCAAGACCGAACGTCAGTTTTCTTCTAGTTTGCTACATCCGTGGAAGATTCTTAATGAAAGTGGGTAATAGATTCGAGAGACCTTGTGCCTGGTTCGTCTTTGATTTCCTACGGGAGAGTTTAGCTGAGTAAGCGATGATAGTTGCACCGAATGTGCTCATTTTATTCATGTTCACATTACATGTACCTTGTGTAAGTTGGCGGAGTCGTGCCTTAGCAAGAGTGTGAGTTGTACAGTGTCTTGAATTCGATAATGGCCGATAGAGATTCGAGATTTCAACTAGATTTTTGAAGACGTCTGCGTAGTGTTTGGTTACCTGTTGAAGTCAGATGGTCAGTAAGAGAAAGTTATCGATCAAGTTTTCAAACGGTGCCGTATGAGATTGTGAATCAGGCTAGTTCTGTTGTTTATTTGTTGCGGTTACCACCAGAGTTAGAGATGGGGTTCGTAATGTGTTTTGTGTATCTTGGATTCGGGAATGTGAGTCGGATCTGTTCGGTGCTATGTTTGTAGAAGAGATCGAGTTGAGATAAAGTCGACATGCATTGAAGAACCCGTTGAGATCTTGGCATCGAATAGCTAATGTTGTGTGGTAAGCCTACCGAGTTGGTGAGTATGTTGTGGTGAGAAGAAAAGGGAAGTGTGGAGGGGCAATTTCCGTGGCTCTTCTTGTCCGATGAATTTCGGGGACGAAATTTCCTTAAGTGGGAGAGAGTTGTAACACCCAGGTTTGGGGGTCGGATGAAAATAATATTTAGATAATGGTTCGGGTTTCGGTTTTAAAATTTAAAATAATAAAATATTATTTTGGGCTTCATATATTCAAAGCAAAAAATTTATGTTGGACTAAAATTGTTTTGGGAATCAAATCCCATGGATTTTAGGATAAATGAGATTGCCATCTCATTAATGGAAAGATTGTAAATATGTGAACTTTCAAATTAAAACCCCTCTTTTATTTTAAAAGACAACTTTTATTTCATCTTCTTCTTCCTCCTTTTTCTCTCTTCACGTCAAAAACCCCCTCCCTCTCCAAATCTTTATTCCATCATCTCCCATGCTCTTTGTTGGTGATTTTTGAAAGGTAAAACCGTTTTTAACTTGTCCTCCTCTTCCTCTTCAAGTTGGTACCATTAGTTTTCATAAAGCTCATAGATTTTGTAGTTTGGGGTTTTGAGTTTTTAGATTAAAAATGCAAACTTTATTGTCTTTAACTTGAGCTTTCGATTTGTTGAAGTTATATATGTTGTTTACTACCCATAAGGTCCAACATAGTTGATTTTTACATGGTTTTATGTTGATTCCCGAATTTGGGTTTTAATGGGATTTTTTAAGGGTTTAAAGGTTGGTTTTTGGGTTCTTGATGTTGGAAATCATTGGCTGATGGTTATACTAGGTTTGGGTAGTGCTTTGAACATGTTTAAGAGTGCTTTGGATGACTACATTGCTGGTTTTTGATGGGTCTTTGTGGAAGTACGAAAATGAGAAATTGAAGAATGAACTTGGCTTTGAATTGTGAGAATTGTAGTGGATTTGTGTGTTGGTGTTAAACTTTGGGTTTGTGGCTGATTTTGAGGTTAATATATTGTTTTTGAATGGTTAGAAGCAAGGGAAATCAATGGGGAAGCTTCGGGCTCGGATCCGGAAACTTGGATGCTTGGTTGGCTTGTCGGCTTGTGCTAATGGAATGGGCATGTGAGTGGTTACTATTTTTAAATGGCTTTCAAATATTGGTTCAAGCATGTGAACCTAAGATGGGCTTGGTAGACCCACCTAGAGTTGAGATTAGAGTGGTAGCCTAATCTCAAGCTTAGCTTAGGAAACCTTTGGTTGAACTCCTAATTGCTTATTATGCCTCAAGTCTAATTGTGTTTGTGTTGGCTATGTATAATGTGTTATGCATGTTGTTGAGGCTTGGTATGATGCGTTGATATATGCATGTAGTTTGGTTTATGAATCGTGCATGATAGTGATCATGGTGAGTACATGCTAAGCACGGAAGTTATGTTGAGTTGATGTTGTGAAAGGTTATGGAATTTGATTAATATTGGCACTAGTATGCTTGGGTACAATGATCGATCATTAGGATGAGTGTGCACACGAGAGTCAAAGTCGCGCCTGGCCTTGGTGGCGTTAAGGCACCAAGGAGGAGTACGGTGATGTAATATTCCACCGGAAATGTTTATATATTAGTCGGTGATGAGTGGAATCCCATCGACGGGGTGTGAGGATGAGTGGAATCCCCTCCGCGAGAACCGGTGATGAGTGTAATCCCACCGCAGGTAATGGTTATGTTGGAAATGCGTTCCAACATGTTATCCGCGTATTCGAGTCATAGCTAGGTGCCAATATGAGATTATATGTGCCTTTATGATTTGAGATGTGTTGCCAATAAGATAGGAAATGTGATTCCAAAATGCATTGAGATATGTTGTTAATAATACCTTGATATATGTATTATTGTAAGTTGAGCTTATGAGTTGTTAAGCATGGCATAATGTTGATTATATGTTCATGCATCATGTTTAATTTGGCTCTCGTGGATCGTAGGTAAGATCATGCCTTTCATTATGGTAGTTGCTCGTGCTTGGACCCTGCATTGTCGAAGGTTTGTTTTATGAGCTTACCCTCACTAAGCTTTTATACTTACGCTCCTTTTTGTTCGACAATGCAGATAAGTAGCTTGTGGGTGGCAAGGGCAAGGAAAGGTCTCCAAGTGTTGCTTTTGGTTAGCTCAAGTATGATGCTGAAATTGTGTATTGTAATAGACAAGCAATGGGATAGGTGTCGTTGATTTGAATGCTTTGTTGTATGTTAAATTGATGTGGCTCTTGAATGCCTTATTTGAATTGTAAATCTTGCTTATGATGCATGTCTTGAATGCGTATATGTTTTGTTGGCTAAGGCATGTAACCTTAAAAGCTATGTATGCTTCCTTGTGGTGAATGTATGATCTTGTGTTTGGATGCCTATCTTATATCTGGTGTATTCTGAGCATGGTTGCTATAGGGTGTATGCCTCTAGAGCGTGTGTGTAAGTTGTGTTGGCTTCTTAGGGTTGTTTAGGGCTTTTGGGGTTGATTAGAGATGTTTAAAGATGGTTTTGGGAAATTGCAGACATCAGGTGTTTCGAAACGTGCTGAGCTGTTTCGGAACAGGTATGGCTCCAGGGACCCCGTATCGGAACCCGTTTCGATACGGTTTGGCCACTGTGAACCCCTATTTCGAAATAAGTTTCAGAACACTTTGACTAATGGAAGTGCCTGTTTCGAAACAAGTATCGAAACGCCTAGGCAAAATAGGACCTTGTTCCGAAACGGGGTGGATGTGTTTCGGTACGGGTACCTGGATTTTTAAACTAGAGCCCGCGTTTCGAAACGGGTGACGTCTGTTTCGAAACGAGTGGCTGGAAATGGGCTTTTTGGACATCTCTAATGGGTCTCAAGGGTTGGGCTTAGGCCCGGTTTGCTGAAGGGCTTTTGTGGGCCTTGTTTTCCGCTATCGTGATCACTTAGGTAATTAAATGCCTCTAGACAAGACATAAAATAAACAAAAAAGATTTAGGGTCGCTAATCGAGGTGGGACCTTCGCGGGTTTCATGTCGGTTTTCCCCGTGTAGCCTACTCGAACCGGTCAGCCGACCAGACCGGGGCGAGGGGGTTACATCGTAAATACACCTATAATTAATATATTTCTGGCTTAATTATAAACTAGGTACTTAAATTTTGTCATTTTTTGCAATAAGTGCCTAAAATATTATTTGTTGAAATAAGTGTCTAACGTTTTCACCATTATCATTTTAGGTGTCTGTCCGTTAATAGTCATTTATAAAAAAATACCTTGACCAATCAAAACATGACACGAGACTTTGATTTTAATTTTTTCATTTTTTAATTTAATTTTTCAAAAAACCTCAATTTTAAAATCCCTAACTCCTAAAATTCAATTTCCGACATGAGTTGATTCCATCGCTGATGGCCACGCTGCGGCCCACCGCACCCATCGTTGGACCATCACGATCATTTACCCTACTACCCTGTCGCCGAAAATCAATCGACGTCGTGCGAAATGCAAGAAGAACAATTTGAGTTGATTCAGACAATTCATGCCAAACAACGTCTGAACGGACATTGAACGGTGTCTTACTCTTTCGATGAGGGGGAGGACGTTTCATTCTGTCATTGGCGACACGACCAATGCCGATGGGAGTGGCCGAATTTGGGGTTTAGGGATTTGTGGACTATTTTGAGAATATTTGAGAATTTCAGGATTTTTCTAATATATTCTGATTTCATTTTTAAAAAATAAAATAAAACATGCCATGTATCATATTTTTATTTGTTAACGAAACTTTTTAAATGGGCGTTAATGGCTAGGCACCTAAACTAGTAACGGTAAAAAGTTAGACACATATTTCAATCAAAAAAATTAGGCACCTATTATGAAAAATATGTATAATTTTGGCACTTATTTTATAGTTAAGCCTATATTTTTCAGCACAAAAAATAAAAGGGTAAAGTACCCAAACGATCATTAAACTATACCCAAAAAAACAAAATAGTAACCAAACTTTCAAAAGTTATAGAATGACAATTAAACTTTATGTTTTGTTACAAAATGATAACTGTGCCATTAACCTCCGTTAAAGAGATGACATGGCTGTTAATTTTTGTTTATAATAGCACATTTAGTCTTTTATAGTTACACATTTATTCATTCAATTTAGTCATCCAATGCAATTCACTAATCAGTAAAGTCTTTGAAAAGAAAAGGACGAGGGTTCAATTTTCTAAGATTATTAGCTATGTGACTGATCGGTTCATAGCCAAAAGCCTGAACTGAAAAGTAGAAAAAAAATTTGTTAAAAAAATAGCAAAATTCAATTAAAAAAGTAGTAAAATTTTAACTAAAAATTTTCGAGTATTACTAATAATGCCATTAAAACAAGTATCCCATCAAGAACAAGTCAAATTATCCTACAAAAAAGATTGTCTGAGAAAATAAATAGTAATAAGAAAAGGAGAGTGAGGTCTTACAAGGGTAATAATTTCTTCAAGAACAGAAATGACTTGGTCTCCTCCCTTGAGTAAATCATCATACTGAGAGGAGTCAAGGTTTTGAGAGTCTTGATGTTAGGATTCATCACTAAGAACGAAGCAACAAAGCTCGTAATATCTCAAATGAGACTGAATAGTATTTATACATAGTTGAGCGTGTTAGCATGATAACTACAATCTAATAGTTTTCCTAACTGCCTCTGCTGACTCATCACAACCAACAGATTTTACATCAATTTACAAATAACTACCTAGTCTAAAATCATAACATTCACCTTGCTTTTCATGTCTTCAAGATCCTGCTTCACATTTGTTGTTTGCTCGGCAACCTGCAACACAAGAACAACGAAACAAATAGACAACTATAACTTGGAAGAAATAGATATACCTCAACTAATATCATGTGAAGTTCCTGATACGGGTACCATAGCAAGCTTGTGTCGGAAACGTGAAAATATAGAAGCTGAAAGGGGTTTTGTCATAATATCCGCAGTTTGTTCGTAGGCAGGAACCTCATTAACCAACAATTTATCTGCTGCAACCTTTTTCCTTACAGTGTCAGCTAACCCTGTGATGCATTCACAGGGTTGGCTGACACTACAACTGCACTGGAATTGTCACGCCACAAAGTTGGTGTATCTTTTAAATCAACATGTAGTTCATGAAGCAGAGATTGAAGCCACAAATTCTCAGTTGTTGCACAGGCAACGACTCAATATTCAGCTTCAACTGTAGAGCGCAAAACCACATATTGATTCTTTGAACGCTGTGGTAGAGCGATGATCATCCATATTTGAGCCTCAATTTGCATTGGCAAAAGATGTAATATTCATCCGAGAACCTGTGGTAAATCTTAGACCATAATCAATGGTACCTTGTCGGTAACGTAAAATTCTTTTGACTTCCTGAAAATGAGTATCTAAGGGAGCTTGCATGAATTGACACACACGATTAACAACGAAGGCAATTTTAGGTATGGTAATTACTATATACTGCAAAGCTCCTACTATACTCCTATAATCTATTGCATTCTCTATAGGACTTCATGGCAGTGGACATATGCAAGCTTGTAATCATGGGAGTTGGTAACCCCTTAGCATTCTCTAGACCAGATTTTTCAACAAATCACCAACTTACTTTTTCTGACTTAAGGTTATTCCATCCTGATCATACTGAACTTCAATCCTTAAGAAATAATGCATCATACCCAAATCCTTCAAGGAAATTTTTCTATTCAAATTATCTATCACACTCTGAATTTCACCATCATCACACCCAGTAGTTATTATATCATCTACGTACACAAGAAGATATATTGTTCGATCCTCTAATTTCTGAATGAACAAAGACAAATCAGATTTAGACAAATGAAAACCAACAGATAATATATATTCACGCATTTTCTCAAACTATGCTCGTGGAGCTTGCTTTAACCCGTAAATAGCTTTGTTGAGTTTGCACACTAACCTTCTTTTATCACCTCATTTGTAACCAAGATGTTGCGTCATGTAAACCTCCTTGGCCAAGTCTCCGTTCAAAAATGCGTTTTTGATGTCGACTTACCATATTTTCCACTGCTTTGCTACCGCCTTAGAAAGAATAGTCCTAACCGTTGCAGGTTTCACAACTGGGCTAAAGGTCTCGTGAAAATCATACCCAGCCTGTTGTAGGTACCCTTTTGCGACTAACCATGCTTTATATCGTGAAACAGGCCCATCGGCATTGCACTTCACCTTAAAGATCCACTTGCAGCTAACTTCTCTTCTATTTGAAGGTAATTCAACGATGGACCAGGTGTTGTTCTTGATAAGAGCATCATACTCCTCCTGAGTCGCAGACCTCCACTGGTCACTTTGCATTGCTTCATGAATGCTTTGCGGTTCAACAATATCAGATGAGTTTGTTAGAGAAAGATTTGCATTAAAAACTTTAGGTTTTCGAATACCACTCTTCCCTCTTGTTACCATCGGATGCAAATTTGTGACAACAGGTTGAGCAAACAAAGAATCCATAGGAATTGAATCATTTATCTTCACAAGAGAGGATGGAAGACCCAGATCTGACTGTGCACCTATTTTTTCTTTACTCTGTTGAACAAGACAAGAAGACGAGCCCTCGTTTTCTAAATTCAAGGATCGTCCAATGGATTCACTCATATTAATTAGAGGAGAAGTACTAAGTGGAGTTGAGCCCACTACACCATCTAAGCCCAAATCCACATAAGAAGCCAGTTCTTGAGGGGAAACACCATCGGAATTAACCACGCGAGCCGGGATGAAAAACCCTGCATCACTAGCCGCCTGAACTAGGCTCATCATGGGTTCATCTGACTGTAAATTATCTGTAAGAATCGGGATGGAAGCACCTACATCAGTAGTAATTTGAACTGGGCCCATTCTAGATTCATTAGGCTGAAAAACGTCTGTAGGAACTAGGATGAAAGCACCTGCATCACTAGTCACGTGAGCCGGTACCACCTTGGGTTCATTAGGCTGGACATTATCTGTAGAAAAAAATGTTGGGCCTGGAGGATGACCCGAAGAGTTTTATGAATATGAAACAAAACTAGTGGTTTCTTGGCCTAGTACCTGACTCCTACCAGGCTGGCCTGTTGTGTTTGGGTTAGGAGACACAAGAATAAAAGGAAACCCATTAGAGTCAGGCACATTATTTCGAGAGAAATCAGCTTCACAAACCGACCTAGGTTGCAGATTTGTCATTGGAAAAATACCCTCATCAAAGATAACATGTCGTGGTATAATAATCTTCAGTTCATCACTGAGACATTTGTAGCCCTTATGTCGTGGACTATACCTTAGAAAAATACATTGTTTTGTTCGAAATTCAAGTTTGTGTTGATTAAACGGCCTCATCAATTGAAAGCATGCACACCCAAAAGCTCGCAAGAATTCATAATCTGGCTTCTCTTTGTGCAACACCTCGTATGGAGATTTCCCACGTAAAACAGGAGTAAGTAACATGTTTATTAAGAATACAAATGTGATAAAAGCATGACTTCAATAATCTAAAGTTAAGCCAGCTTGAGCTAGTAGCGCCAACCCCATTTCAACTATATGACGGTGTTTGCGCTCGGCCTTGCCATTTTGTTCCGATGTGCTAGGACAAGAGATACGATATTGCACCCCGTTCATACTTAACCAATCGACTAAGACCTTATATTCACTGCCTCTATCGGTTTGCAAAGCTTTAACTTTGCACCCAACTGTACCTCAACCATTTTATGAAAATTCACAAAGCATTGAAACACATCCGACTTTCGTTTAAGCAAATATAACCATGTAAATCTACTATGAACATCTATGAAAGAAACATAATAAGAAAAACCATCGGATTCAACATGAGCAGGCCCTCAAACGTTAGAAACAATTAATTGAAAAGAGGAAACATATTATGCAGTAGACAAATGAAAAGGAAGTTTGTGTGCTTTCCCTTGCAAACAGGGCACACATACAGTGGACAACTTATTGTCACTCACACCAATTTTACAAGAATTTAAAGCAGTTTTAAGTACAGATAAAGACGGGTAAACTAGACTTAGAAACATTATATGTCTTAGCAGACATTTTATTTACTGCAACAGAATCCATAGATGACCAGTATCTCCAACCGAATGAAGCTCATAAATTCCTTCAGGAGTGAGGCTCCCCTCCAGTAGAAGTGCTTTGGTTTGAGCATCCTTTACAAAACATGTGTGAGAGTGAAATTTAAAGAAAACACCATTATCACGAGCAAACTGTGAAATCGATATTAAGTTCTTTTCGATAGATGGTACACATAGCAAGTTTCGTAAGCTTAAAGACCTATTTCCATTCGATAAAGTACCAAATCCCATATGAGTAATATTTACCTCACTACCATTACCCATAAGTAGAGAGTTCATACCTGTATAAATCGCATCAGACTGAAGATTAGAACTTCGTAATATGATATGTGGCACCTGAGTTAGAGTACCACACGACTTCCCTGGAACTAGCCGTACCATTGCCACTTACACCAGAATAGAAAGCATGACCAGGAGCAGAAGGAAGTGGAAAAGATTGAACCGGATTTTGAAAGAACGATCATACATGAGGTTGTTGTGTGAATACTAGAACAGAACTGGCATTAGTAAGATTGGTACTCATAGGTGCACTTGGGATGAAAGGCACATTGTATGGGGGCAGCATAGACACCAGTATGGGTACTAGAAAGAACATGGGAATATGCCTAAATGGGAGTATGTGAGTAATTCGAAACTGAAAGCTCAATTCTTTGTCCAGAATTGTGATAACCTCCCCTGGTATTGTTGTAATCAGTAGAGTGACCATGAAAATTGTGATCAAATCTATAATAACACTTTTGAACCAAATGGCCACACTTTTCACAAAGCTGACACTGAGGTCGATTAGAGCCATAACGACCTCGTCCTCTTCCCTTAAACGAATTATTACCTCGTTGTTCTCTAAAAAAGAAGGTTGATTCTGAAAATGATCCTTAGTAAGTTCATCTTTATCATTTGAAACATCAGTAAGATTACTTTTGTGATTTGCATGTTTAGCTACATTAGCTTTAATAGAAAAACTATCAGCCATAAACTCCTTCTGCCTAGTCTCACAATCAAACAACATTTCAGAAACACTTTTAAGAGTTAAAGTTTCTCAAGAAGCAACATAAATTACGGATTGAAAATCTGCAGTCAGACCAACAATAATTACACTAACTTGTTCATGCTCAGTTACAGTGTTCCCAAAAGCACTCAAAGTATCACATATCAATTTTATTTTAGCAAGATAATCACTAACCGACAACACTCTCTTTCTTTGAGAATGAAGACTGTGATGCAGAGATAAAATCTTAGCTGTTGACCTAGAAGCATAATGCCTAGACAAAGCATTCCATATTGCAAGAGCAGTGGTAAGTCCCGTGAGATGTGGTAGAACATCATGACTTACAGTTGAGAGAAGCCATGAATCTAGGAGTTTATCTTGCTTTAGATACGCAAGAAACATTGGATTATCCATGATCTGTCAAGACTTGTTAGGCTTGATTTCCTTCAACCGTTATGGATTGCCAAGTTGTGGAGAAGTTGGATTTTTGGGTGTTTGAGTTGGTGGCTAAAAATGAGAATTAAACATAAGGATTTAGAGTGGTTCAGCTTTCAAACCCAAAGCCTACATCCACTACCTTGGAACGCCACCAAGGATTTCCCAAATTCAATAATAATTTTGTTTCCTTTTCTCGGCTTAGGAGGAAACCGTTACAACGATTAAGCTATCTACCCTTAGCTTAATCAAACACTTACTTACAAGTGAAATTCGAAGCAAACAAGAAATCCCTCTAATACGTATGTGTTTGCAGCTCTAAGCACTCACCCAAAACCTATACACTTGTGCAAATTTGACAATTAAGCTCACAAGTGTTGTCTATACAAGAAATATACAATTTAGGCCCTAAAGATAATTTGACATCATAGTGTTGTTGACAATTGAAGCATTAACCTATCCTTGATGCTTGGAGGTCCCTTTTATACTCTCAATTGAGTTTGTAGCCGTTAAGGACCGTTGGGGTTGAATTGGAGCTGTTGGAGACTTTTTTCCCACCATTAATGTTGTTCTACAGCTGTTTGTATCGGAACATACAAGCCCGTATCAGAACGACCTCCTTTAGAACTAGCCGTTGGAGTCTGGTGCAGCAAGCCGTACCGAAACGCCTATGGTCGTATCGAAACGGTATTTAGTTGTATCGAAACTATTACAAACAGTTTCAGTATGAGTGGCTGTTAAGCTGCATTTAAAAAGTCGTTGGGAAATATGACCGTTAGGGAGGTTTTGACCTTTGGGCATATCAAAACACCAAAGGGGTGTTTCGAAACTGAAACCCTCCGTATCGAAACGGACAAGCCCTGTTTCGGTACGTGTTTTGGCAGTTTCAAAATGTATTAATACAATTTAGCCTGTATCGAAACGAGTACCTTGAAAAACCTGGTTTGGCTACTTAAAAACGTTTCAAACCTTGCCAAAACCTTTTTAAACATCCTCAAACTTGTTTTCAAGTTGTTTGGACTTAAAGTATGTTTTAAATTCTTTTTAATTTAGTCCAAAACATTTTTCAATTATTATATCAAAACATTTAGTTCTACAATCTCCCCTTTTTTGATATAATAAAACCAACTTGAAAAATTGTTTAAGATTCTCTCCCTTAGTATTTAAAAATTTTGAATAAGAGAAATTTTGAAAATTAAATAAAGTTGAAACTCCCCCTTATTTACTTGAAACTTGAAACACTTGAAATTTGAAAAATCAAATTTTCAAACCAATTCTCCCCTTTTTGTTATATCAAAAAAAAAATTAAATAACTTTAAGTTCAAAATAACTTAGGAGGTTAAAAAATGACACAAATAAGAATTTTGGTTTTAAAATGGCTCCCCGTTACTCAAAGCGTCACCAAATAATGTTAGTCCAACATATATGATAATCTAGTTGAAATAAAAAATAAATCAAATTAAACAAATAAAACAACTAGATTTTACCACACTTGAACTCAAGGGAGGATGTGAAGCCTTCATTCTTCAAGTGGTTTTCCTTGTGTGTGTGGAGCTCCCCCTCAATATTTAACTTGTTCAATATTCTCCATCACACCTAAAATAAGATAATCACACAAATTTTGGTATCCAAATTGCTTTGGATTCATAAACATTAGTAGCACAAAACTTAGTCCCCTTAGGAATCCATTTTTCAATTTCATCCTTTTTAGTTGAAGTATTTAGTCCTTTTGGGATCCAAATACTTCTAAAACATTTTCCATTTATAAGTTTAGGGGCACTAGAATGTCTTTGGTGAAATTTTGATTTTCTAAAATTATTTTTCTTTTCAAGCTCTTTGGAAATCAAATCCTTTTCCTTCTTAAGATCATCTATCTCTATTTGATGATCTTTTTCAATCGTTTGAAGCAAATTTTGTAAGTCTAAAACTTTAAGCTTAAAATCTTTAAGTTTTGCTTCAAACTCTAGATTTGTTTTGGAAAGCAAATTATTTTCCTTTTTCAATTTTGAAACCAATTTTTTGTTCTTTGAAAATGATGCCTTAAATTCCAAAAGCAAATCATCTTGGCATCTTGTAACTTATCAAAGGTATATGGATTAGAAATAGATGAGTTAAAAGTTACCTCCCCCTCATTGAGGGCCATGAAGCATAGGTGGGCTACCTCTTCATCGGTGGAGTCTTCATCACTCCATGTCGCCACATATGCTTTCTTTGAGGATGATCCCTTTTTGTTAGACTTGTGGGAATCCTTCATCTTCTTCTTCTTCGATTCATGCTTAGAATTCTTAACTCACTCTTCATGAACCGAGTGAATTTCTTGAAGAGATAAACCGTCTTTCCATCTTCACTTTCCTCCTCGCTCAAATAATCGTGTTGGCATGTGGATGATTTGAGAGCAACGACACTCATGTTGATGCCTAGCTCTATGATCTTCTTCTTCCCCATCTTTCTTATATCTTCCTTCTTCTCCTCTTCTTTGTCTTTCTTCATGATTTGGTGAGTGAGAAGTGACCCCATGAGTTCATCAAGCTTTAAGGTCTTGAGATTTTTGGCTTCGATGGTGGTGGTCTTTTTCGAGTCCCATGACTCGGGAAGGGAGTAGATAAGCTTTCAGACAAGCTTTTCTTCTGTAATGACTTCTCCATAGCATTTTAGTCCATTGGTGATGGTGAAGAATCGATGGAACATCTTCTCAATGTCCTCTTCCGGATCCATCTTGAAGTTCTCATACTCGTGGTTTAGGAGGCATATCTTGGTCTCATTTACTTCGTTTGTTCCCTCGTATGTAACTTCAAGCTTGTCCCATACTTCCTTGGCACTCTCACAATAAGACATATTATTGTAGATATGGTGGCTAAGTGCACAAAAGATGAAGTGCAAAGCCTTGCAATTAAGCTCCATCTTCATGCGGTCGTCGGCACTCTATTCCGTCTTGCTTCTTTGTGGTACGAATGGACCATCCTCAATAATGTTTCAAAGCTTGTAGTCTTTGGATTTGACAAGAAACATCATTCTCGTCTTCCAATAAGCGTGGTTGGTCTCGTCGAAGAAGGGTGGCTTGTTGATGGATTACGCCATTGAACCGGTTGTTTGAAATGTTATTTGAGCTTGTCGGATCACCTCAATAGGATGTTAATCCCGTTCGATTGAGCCTCGCTTTGATACCAAATGTTAGGCTTGATAGGCTCAATTTTCTTCAACCGTTATGGATTGCCAAGTTATGGAAAAGTTGGATTTTTGGGTGTTTGAGTTGGTGGCTAAAAATGAGAATTAAACACAAGGATTTATAGTGATTCAGATTTCTATCCCAAAGCCTACATCCACTACCTTAGAACGCCACCAAGGATTTCCTAAATTCACTAAGAATTTCGTCCCCTTTTCTCGACTTAGGAGGAAACCGTTACAATGATTAAGCTATTTACCCTTAGCTTAATCAAACACTCACTTACAAGTGAAATTCAAAGCAAACAAGAAATCCCTCTAATAGGTATGTGTTTGCAACTCTAAGCACTCACCCAAAACCTATACACTTGAGCAAATTTGACAGTTAAGCTCACAAGTGTTGTCTATACAAGAAATATACAATTTAGGCCCTAAAGACAATTTGACATCATAGTGTTGTTGACAACTGAAGCATTAACCTATCATTGATGCTTGGAGGTCCATTTTATACTCCCAATTGAGTTTGTAGTCGTTAAGGACCGTTGGGGTTGAATTGGAGCCGTTGAAGTCTTTATTTCCCACCATTAATGTTGTTTTACAGCTGTTCGTATCGGAACATACGAGCCCGTATCGGAACGACCTTCTTCAAAACTAGCCGTTGGAGCCTGATGCAGCAAGCCGTATCGAAACGCCTCTGGCCTTTTCGAAACGGTATTGAGCTGTATTGAAACGGTTACAAATCGTTTCGGTATGAGTGGCCGTTGAGTTACATTTAAAAAGTCGTTGAGAAATATGACAGTTGGGGAGGTTTTGACCTTTGGGCGTATCAAAACACCAAAGGGGTGTTTCGAAACTGAAACCCTCCGTATCGAAACGAGAAAGCCCTGTTTCGGTACATGTTTTGGCAGTTTCAAAATGTATCGATACAATTTAGCTTGTATCGAAACGAGTACCTTGAAAAACCTGGTTTGGCTACTTAAAAACGTTTCAAACCTTGCCAAAACCTTTTTAAACCTCCTCAAACTTATTTTCAAGTTGTTTGGACTTAAAGTATGTTTTAAATTATTTTCAATTTAGTCCAAAACATTTTTCAATTATTATATCAAAACATTTAGTTCTACAAGACTCATTAGTGACAACTTTCTCAAGAACCTTATGATCCGAGAGAAATGATATTAAACCATGTCCTTCAACAATCAGTAGTACTTGATGTTTCCAAAGAACATAGTTGTTCTCAGTAAGTTTCACTATGTCAAGCTTTGGTAACTGTTGAACATTATACACACTAGAAGAAGACATGATAGAAGAAGGAATTGAACTCGAACTCACTGGATCAGGATTAGAGGAGTGAGATTCCAGAGTCATTACAAACAAAAACTTGGAGAAAAGCAACACGCAACTCGCAGAGGCAAAACGTCGAACAGATACCGTGCACAAAAGAAAGAACCAAAAAGACACAAAACACCAGAAGAAAATACCACCAATCACCAGGGGAAAACACCAATCAAAGATGAAAATATACACAAAGCAAGCTGTAGAACTAATGTTTTGATATAATATTTGAAAAATGTTTTGGACTAAATTGAAAAGAATTTAAAATATGTTTTTAGTCAAAAACAACTTGAAAATATGTTTAAGGGTTTTTAAAGGCTTTGGAATGATTTTTAAAGTACATTTAAAGTAGTCAAAACTAGTCTTTTCAAGTGCCCGTACCGATACGCCTTAGGGTTTCAACTACCTGATCTTTCCAGTAGCCAAAACCCGTACCGATACGCTTAGCCGTATCGATACGGTGTGTTTTGAAATAGCCCAACGGCTAGTCGCGTACCGATACGGGTGTATCGCGTACCGATACGCCTAACTACCCCAACGGTCATTTTCCCAACGGTCTTTTAATTGCAGGACCGTACCGATACGCTAGGTAAGCATATCGATACGCATCAGTTGAAGAAGCCCAACAACTAATTCCTCATTGAGACTATATCGATACGGTTTGACGAGTATCGATACACCAAGCTATAGAACTACATTTATGGTGGAAAATAAAGGCTCCAACGGCTCCAATTCAATCCCAACGGCTAGTAACGGCTACAAACTCATCAAGGAGTATAAAAGGGACCTCCAAGCATCTTGTAATGGTAAATGCTTTAATTGTTACAACATTATGATGTCAAAATTTGTCTAGAGCTTAAATTGTTTATTTCTTGCTTAGACAACACTTGTGAGCTAAACATTGTTAAATTTGCTCAAGTGTTTAGGTTTTGGGTGAGAGCTTAGTATGGCAAACACATACCTATTAGAGGGATTTCTAGTTTGCTAAGTCTTTCTCTTGTAAGAGAGAGTTTGATCAAGCTTTGGGTAGAAAGCTTGATCGTTGTAACGCTTTCCTCCTAAGCCGAGAAAAGGGGACGAAATTCTTAGTGAATTTGTTTGGAAATCCTTAGTGGGGAGCTAAGGTAGTGGATGTAGACCTTGGTTAGAAGGTTGAACCACTATAAATCATTGTGTCAAATTTTCACCTCCCACTAAAACACCCAATTATCCAACTTCTCCACACTTGGCGAGCAAGAACGGTTGAACGAATCGAGCCCCTCACATCTCAACACAAGCAAAATTGGCATGAGAAGGTTATGATGTCTCAAAGGAATAGAAAACTAGAGAGGCACAAATTTTGATCTAAAGAATTATCCACAAATCACCGATATGCTCTTTTTCAATAAACATGAGACAAACTTCCTAACGATTTAACTGATAATCTTGTGTACAGATCAGAAAATCGATGTAAAAATTGAGTTGAATGAGTACAGAAATCTTACCAAGCCTAATCGATTGAGCACACGAAACAGGTCAAGAGTTGATTATTGAGTCACCAACGCAATCCACACTCATAGCCTTCATCATGCACTAGATTGCTTAGCACAAGAGATCACCAACGCAACGGAAAGGCACCAAGAATCTAACGGCTAATACCATGTTAGGATTCATCAATAAGAACGAAGCAACGAAACCTTTGAAGAGAGTATTTTTTTATAAGGAAAGAGAGGTAGTACTTTCAAGTATTTTATTGATAAACTCGTAATATCTCAAATGAGACCAGGTAGCATTTATACAAAGTTGAGTGAAATAGCTTGATAACGTCAATCTAACAGTTTTCCTAACTGCCTCTACTAACTCATCACAACTAACAGACTTTACATTAATTTACAAATAACTACCTAGTCTAAACTCATAACACTTGAACGTGTTGGTTTCGGGTTTTATGAGTTGTATCAAGAAGAGTTGTTGCTTCTTTATGTTGGGTTGTTTTAGTTGACAATGAAAGTGAGGAAGAGAGAGGTTGAAGGGAATCGAGGTGGGGAAGAAGAGTGAAGGAATATTTAGAGATGAACAACTAGGAAATTTGGAGAAGACACCCCTCTGCAACATTTTCTACCTTGGGGTTTTAGTTGCAGCGTGTCGGCATTTTAAATGTCCTTGGAAAAACTATAAAGATGGCTATAACACTCTTCACTAAAATATACCAGTCATGCAAATGAAAGGGCACCAATTGCAAGGTAGAAAGTATAGTAAAAATGAGGTTTAAATTTATTTTGAATTCATAAATATAGAACATTAAATGTGCTATTATACAAAGTTTTATAACAGTCAAGTTAATTATTTAACGCCCAAGTTATTATTTTATTACAAAACATAAAATTTAATTATCATTTTATAATATTTGAAAGTTTAATTACCGTTTGTTTTTTTAACAAAGTTCAGTGATTATTAGTGAACTTTACCCTAGAATAAATGGTTGGTAAATAATCCCAACTACTGCATGTTATCATTATCAGTCATGATTTGTTTTGAACGATGGGTCTCAACAACATGCGGCCTCAAATTGATTCAATTGGCTTGTGATATATTTGGTAGGTGATATTTCCCAGCCAAGTTTTAAGGTTAACTAAAGCTTCCTCTTGGCGGCAATGTTCGTTGGCTAAAGTTGAATTTTTCAACTATCACCAAACTCTCGTTTGAGCGTTAAAAAATGAGCAAAATACCTGTTGGAGACAAAATTAATAGTCGACGAGAAAATAACCGACAAACGAGCGTTGATAACCCATACAACAACCAAAAACGCAGCCTGGTTTCGTTTTCTAGTTAAGGTGGTGAGTGGTGACAATTTGCTGTATATTTGACAACAAATCAGATCTCAATTGCAAATACAACTGACCAGAATTTAGTTTTATGTTTCTGGGGGTTCTTTAATTGTATGTTTGATGCTTGAGTCCTACTTCCTTTTTCCTCCTACCATGTGTACATTTTAAGCAGGAAAGCTTTATGTCGTTTTTCTTATGCCGTTTTCTTTTACGTATAATAAATGTAATAATATCATGTACAACCGCATGTGGAAATTTTATTTATACAAACACTTTAATTTTAGAGACTTTGTTTAGGCTTTAGGGGTTTAAGTATAATAGTTTTGAATTTAGGAGTTGTTGATAGAATTTTAAATTTAGGGTTAAAATTTAGAGTTTATATGTTAAGATCTAAATCCTTAACCATATTATCCTAAAACTTAAATCGTAATTTCTAACTATAAATCCTAAATTGTAAAACCCTACACTAAAACCCCTAAACTTAAATCCTAAATTAAAATCATAAACCCTAAAACTAAGGCGCTGGTAGAAATAAAAAAATTCTGCCGCCTGTGTATGTGATAATAATCCATAATAAATTGCATAATATCTAAAGAATTATCCCATACACATACGATTGAAACATTTTGTTTCCACAAGTGCCTTAATTTTAGGGTTTTAGTTTGAGGTTTAGAGTTTAAGAGTTTTAGTGTAGGGATTTAGAATTTAGGGTTTATGGTTAGAAATTAGGGTTTAAAGTTTGTGTTTAGATTTTAGAGTAATATGGTTAGAGATTTAGGTTTTAACCAATAAAAACTAAATTTTAACCCTAAACCCAAAATTCTATTAATAGCCCATAAATTCTAAACTACTATAATTAAATCCATAAACCCTAAACCCTGAACAAAGTCAATAAACCCTAAAACTAAGACGCTCCCACAAGCTCTTGTACATGAAATAATTACCCATATATAAAAATTAAAATAGGATAATATATTGAAATATTGAAATAGGCCGGACCATAAGCTTAAACTTTAAGTATCAGGACCCAAGCCCAACCCATATATTAATTAGGCATGATTTTTTTGTCCAAAATATATTTTTCGGACCTATTTTTTTTTCCACTTAATCCTCTTAAATATTCAAGAAAGCTTCGAATTTAAGAGGATTACCCGGGCCTTTGAGTTGTAATATTTCCATAAAAAGAAAATAAAATGTTTTCTTCATTAATGAATAAAATACACCAGGACATATTACATAAAAGAAAGAATCTAATATTACATACATAAATGAACGAATTATTTTCCATTAAAGAGAAATAATATTTCCATAACAAAACCACAAGAATAGCATTATGGAAACATAAATTTTAGATTTTATGTAGTAATAAATTTTAGATTCTTTTTGAAGTAATAAATTTTGGATTCTTATAACTACTTTACGGAAACATTATTAATAAAATAAAAATTACATAGGTTACTAAATTTATATATATATAAGGCATGATTACATAGTATCTTAAAAAGTTCGCTTCTCCGAGATTCTAATTGTAAGTTTGCCTATATAAATACATTGTACATTAATACGCTTCTTACCATTAGCCATATTTTGTACTTTAATCTAAAAATGGGTGCTAAAGGGGATTCTATTTTCATTCTTGTGATTTTGTTAACGTTACTTGTAATTTCTGAAGCATGAAGGCTTGATAGTGATGATTTTTTTGGCGTTAAAAATGTCATCATAAAAAGACAAGCATCTGAAGAGTTGAATTCTATTCATAACCCTCATTTTCTACCATCATCCGATGATTTTACTATCATAGTGAAGAGAAAAATACCAGAAGGGCCAAATCCTCTTCATAACAATCGACCTCCTCAATCATCCATTGATTTTAATACCATAGTTAAAAGACAAGTACCAGAAGAGCCAAATCCTCTTCATAACAATCGACCTCCTCAATCACCTATTGGTTTTAATACCACAGTGAAAAGACAAGTACCAAAAGGGCTGAATCTTCTTCATCACAATCGACCTCATCAATCGCCTATTAGTTTTAATACCATAGTGAAGAGACAAGTACCAAAAGGGCCAAATTCTTTTCATCACAATCGACCTCCTCAATTGCCTATTGGTTTTAATACCATAATGAAAAAACATATACCAACAGGGCCAAATCCTCTTCATAACAATAAATCTCCGCCTTCTCCTAGACATTACGAATCCTTTTAATTTCATTAGAGTAGTAATCTATAATATTTAAATAAAACAAAATTTTGTTTTATATTTTACTTATGAAATAATACATGTTTTCTTCTTTGAGTGATTTTATAGTTCTTTTTATATATTGTTTTGTTTTTTTATGAATTTGTATTTGATGCACATAATATAAAAATTTAGACATTGATCGTTTATAAAATTATAACACATCATTAAAACAAGTTAAATCGTCTTAATTATAAAAATTTGTTATCATTTAGTTCATTGACGGACATAAAATTTATACAGAATCTGCATGATGTGCTCTTTTTCGAAAGACTAAGAGTAAAGTAAAAAAACATATATTATTATATAAATACACTAAAATATTAAAAAAAATGGAAGTTTTCCACATGTGAGAAGGGAAATGAACGTGCTCTCACAATATCCCTAATTACAAATACAACTATAATGTGGTCAATGCCTGCATATTCTGCTATATAACATCTCTCCCCACAAAACAATCAAGCTTAAATCATGAACAAATCAAACTTATGACAAACAATATACTAATTATTACATATAAGAATACCAATTAAGACAATCACATGTTGAGGGATCTCCCATTTGTCGGTAGAAAACCTAAAAAAATGAAGATACTTCCGAACCCTTTTATAAGGCTAAGAAACAAAATTTCGAGATTAAATTCACACAAACACGCAATGCATTCTTATTCTTAAAGATTTTAACCCAAAAACAAAAATCTTACAATAAAATCAAAACAAATGAGTACAAGTTTTGATGGTCATCTAGAAAATAAAAGCTAAAACAAAGCACTATAGTGCGAAAGTTTCGTTTGATTAGGAGATTAACTTAGTTTGATTTTAAGTTGATTTGACGGTTCACAATGATAAATTAATAAGTTTTAGACCTTAAACTTTAAATTAGAACCAAAAGTTAAACTTTCAGATTCACAAGTGTAAACTGTCGAATTAACTTAAAATTAAAATATATTAATCTTCTGGTCAAATAGATTATTTCTATTGTAGGAATTGAACGACGATCGCTCTAATCATTAAAATTTTTATGATGGGTTGTTATCATCTAGTTCATTGATAAGCATAAAATTTATACACTTTTTATATTGACCATGTTTGATAAATAACGTTTTGAGTTAAAATTAGAGGCTTGGTTAGTCAAATCCACTAATTTGGATGTTTGGTGAATAGTGGATTGAGGTGAAACCTCTAATTTTGAAAGAAAAAACTGCTAATATGAGCTATTTGAAATTAGATTTAGAGGTTTTGACATAAGAGTTGTAAAGACCTTTTTACCCTTAACAATTAAAAAAAATCTCTAAATAACGTAAATTTTGTTATGAATATTTATCTATGTGGATGTCTATCATGATTAGAACTTTATCTAAGGAGATTGATTTACTTTATCATTAGGAATATTATCTCATTTAATTAGAGTTGAATGTAATATGTACTTCTTATGCCTATAAATAGATGACTTGATGAAGACATTGTACACAAGTCTATATTTGAAAATAATACAAATCTCCCTCTTTCTCTCATCTCTTTGTTCTTCCATCATTATTCTTTGTTCTTATTATTGTTCTTTGTTATTTTATTCACAACACGTTATCGGCACGAGCTAGAATCATTTCCTTGATATTTGTGTCTCAAAAGAAAAAAAAAGGCGTATGAGTGGGACCTCCCCGTAACCCATCATCCTTGAAGAATTTCAAAATTGCCGTGAAGGGAAGTGAAAGCCATGATCAACAACATTATGTTTAAAAAGGGATTTGCACCTCTAATGCGCCACCGTATCTAAAAGCTATTCACCGACTTTCTCTCTCTTTGAAATCTAAAAGCGTAAGGTACACATAAAGTAACTTTTCCTCATTGATAATTTTACAATATTGTTGTTCTTTAGTTTATTTCTACCATGTGAGATTAGTAGTTTGTCGGTTAAATTAAAAAAAATTAATTTTATACTTTAATTGATTAAGACCGATATTGATCTTAACAGATATTCAAACAAATTATGAGCATATTTATTTCCGTTGGATAAATCATATTTGTCTTGTTTCTTATGATTAAAGATCAAATTTTATTTATGTTATTCTATTGATGAAAGTTGGTATTTTTAACCGTGTTTTGAGTTTTTGCATAATATAATGACTTGGAAAGAGACATGACATTATGAGAAGTTGTCTTGGTCATTTGCTACATCTCAATTGTCCTCGAGAAGAAAACCAATATCGGTAAATTCTGATTTTATTTTTTCCCTTTAAATTATGATTTTAATGTGTGATAAATCATGGTGAATTTCAATCTATAAAAAGATTGTTATAAAGTCTATATTTGCTCGAAAGCAATATTTCTTCTTCGTCGAAAAACTCGACCATAAACTTCTCCCAATTTCAAGTTACGAAAATTTGTCTCGATCCAAAAAGTTTTATGGGAGGCATTCCATGAAAAGAATGCAAAGCATGATGTTTATTCCATGAGATTATCAATGATGGGGCAATCCTTGAAGTGAATGCAAGCATGTTGTTTATTCTATGCGATTATTGGAAATGTTTCATTCCCTGAAGTGAATGCAAACATGGTAAATCATTATCCAATTAGAGACATAATTTCGATATAATTCAAGTATATTGGCTGGACATCCCGTTCTGCTAGGCTACTGGTCTCAAAGGAGGTTTTTAAAGGACATTGTGAACAGTTTTAACAATGTCGGGTACAAGAATTAAATCTTTGTTCTCTGTGATAAGGATATATGAAAAAGGTTTCAAGGGCCCACTGGCTCTACTCCATTCCCTTAAGTGAATGTGAGATTATATTATGGAAGGAATAAAAACCACATTAGAAGTTGTGGTCGTGGTCGAGGCTATGAATATAGACATGAAAAATATGGTCATTTTAAGAATACTTCTACCCACCGGTAGTGAGGTTATAAGGATGACAAGAGTGATAAAGATCATTCTATTGAAGTAAAACTCTTCTTATTACCAATGTGATGTTATAAACCATTGGTCTCAGATTCTTTGGCAAAAGCAGGTATAGGGTAGAATGTGATGTTTTGCTTCAGTAGGTGGGTACTCGTTTGGAAGTAACCATGTTTTTTGGTATTGACTTTAATATTGTAATTGAACTCTTGTGTGGAATTTAATAATATTTTAGATGGGCACTCTTTTCCCCCTACCTAGGAGTAGAGGGGGTTTTTAACGAGGCCTGAAAATTTTCAAAAAAAAAAACCAATTGGTTTCGTATGTGTTGTACGTTGAAAAATCAAGAATCATTGAATGATAAAGGAAAGAAAATAGAAGAAAATTTTGTTTGTGAAACATGACGAAGATGATAATGGTCTAACTTTATTTGGACATTGTTGGTCCAACTCATTTGGACGTTGTTGATTTTCTTATAACCCTCGAAAGGAATAAATCATCTTCTAATTATTCTCATAACTTTGAAGAGAAATATTTATTTATTTTTATTTATTTTGCTTTACGTTTATTTATTTTACACACATTAATTATTTACGTTTTATATTTATATTTATATTTATATATTATGATATTTATTTATTTTGTTTAACATGATTACTTGTCAAATACAATCTATGGTGACGATTTATGCTCAACATAACCATAAATATATTTTCCCATTTAAATGCAAGGGAATAATGTGAGTACTATATCTCAAAGTACTGAAAATATTGATGCTCTAGATGAGCAATAAATTCTTGAGAGAAATCACATTATGAAAAGTGCAGAATAGTGAATATTGCAATAATTACCGCTAATGGTAATAATATCGTCACCACTATAAGTGGAAATTTTAAGAAAAGAACATGAGTTCGCAAAATATCTCTTTGGGAATTATAGATAACATATGTTATCAATTGGCATTTAAAATAAGCCAATATGGATATAAGTTCTGGTAGCCAAAATGTAACCCCCTCGTCCCGGTCTGGCCGGATGACCGGTCCGAGTGAGTCACACGGGGAAAACCGAGTGAAAACTCCCTAAGGAATTCCCCCTCGGTTAGCAACCCTATTTTTTTCATTTTAAATCTTGTCTAGATGATTATTAGATCCTAAGTGGTCATACATCGGAACAACATTCACGAAACACACAAACAAACTCAATTAAAACTTATACTGCAGGCGGTATCGATACACCTAAGGGGTGTATCGATACCCCTTAACTAGGTCAACTGGTCAGAGTCAACCAGAAGAGGCCGTATCGATACGCCAGGGACCCGTATCGATACCAAGATGGATAGTAACTCCAGTGGCCAAAATGGTATCGATACACCAGAGGCCCGTATCGATACCAAGATGGACAGTAGCTCCAGTGACCAAAATGGTATCGGTACGCCCCCTTGTGTATCGATACATGATGCCTGAAACAAGAAGGCGGTATCGATACCGTACCAACCGTATCGATACCCCTGCACAGCAAAGCCTCCCAAACTCAGCAAAAACAATCAAGACTCGAATCTAAAAGCATTTTAGGACTTCCCTAGACCCAACCAACATACATACAACATTTACACACCAATATATAGCCATACAAGCACCCCACATGTATAGACAACAAGGGACTCATGCAAAGGACTCAAGATGGCATTTTAACATTCAAAGATCATGCTTCAACATTTAAGGTCATACAAGGGGCTCAAAGCCTTTAAGGCACAAAACAAGCATATAAGAGGTTTACACCCACATCAAGGCAACCTAACACATCCTAAAGCATGCCATCATACACACCAATATTCATCAAAGTATAGCATGCTTACAATCCATAATCAATCCAAAACAACATCATTTGAAAGAGTCATACAAGGCTCATACAAACACCCCCTATTGCCACATTGCTTAACTACTACAAAATTAACCATACTTGAGCAACAACTTGGAAAACCCTTCTTGCCTTGCCTCGAGCTAACGCCAAGCTAACGATCTGCATTGTTGAACATTGAGAGCGTAAGCTATAAGCTTAGTGAGGGTGCCCTAGAACGAAAAACATCAACAATGCAGGGTTCAAGCATGTAAATCCTAATCTCACATACATCAAACATTAACATGTAACCAAGTAGACCTAGCTAGTCTTTCAAGTGGCATAAATGGTCTCTCAATCCTAACAAGTTTAAACATCAACATCCATATCATGCAACATCACCATATACCACAATCACATATCACCATTATATATCACAATACATGAACAAGTTTAATTGGCCACTTTAATTACCCCGATTGTGCGGATTTATAACTCAACAACACTTTACCTCGGTGGGATTACACTCATCACCGGACCTTGCGTGTGCGGGATTCCACTCATCGCCACACGCCCTACGGATGGGATTCCACTCATCATCCCGTAGAAGTATATAAAAAGCTTCCGGTGGAATGTTACATCACCGTACTCCTCCTTGATGACTTAACGCCATCAAGGCCACGTACGTTTTGACTCAATTTGTGTGCACACTGTCCTAATGATCGATCATTTACAACCGGTAATTAATTAGTGCCAATTTTCAACATCAATCACATGTCATCAACCACACTCATGCTCATCACATATATCCACAACATGGTATATATACACGTGCATCATATAGTCACAAGTACAAGAGCATAGTCATTAAGCACATAGCATTTAAGGATATCAAAAGCTAAGCTATCAACTTGAATTAAATGAAAGTGGCCTACCAAGCACACTTTACACACACACACTACTCATGCTCGAACCAAACTTTAAAACAAGTTAAGACCACTCACCGCCCTTCCTTAGCAACTCGAAATAATCCTCCTATGCACCCGGATTCGGTCCCAAAGCTTCCTCAACGTTTCCTCTTGCTTCTAGTCAAACAAAACACATACATTACTTCCAAAATCAATGCTAAACTCAACCATTCACTCACTTCACAAACATAAACCAAATTCCACAAATTCCCAACCACATAATCTCCCAAAATTCTAATTTTCGTGCTCCCCCAAAGCCTTGCTGAAAACTCAATTTCCAAACACCCAAATGACTTCCAAAACATCCCAAAACACCCTCATATCATAGGTAGACCAACAGCCCTTCAAATTCAACATTAAACCCACTAAAAACCCAAATTTTACTACCTTAAAACCTACCTCAAGAACAAGCTGCGAAATTTCACCCAAATTCAACCAATTTGACATATAATATACATTTTAGGGTGGAGAATCATAAACCCAACTCCCTATTTCGAAATGGGAAGGAAATTTTCATAAAAACTCAAACTTTGTCAAAACCCTAACATTTCAAGAGCTCACCTTTTTGAAATCTAAGACTATGGGGAGATAGAGGATGAGAAGGAGAATTAGAAAACATTGTTACCTTTCAAAAAGACCTTGGGAGGATGAAGAAACTCAATGGAATAGTAGTTTGAGCTTGGAGAGAGTTTGAAGATGGTTTTAACGTTGGTGGGGGATATGAGGAAAGAGAAGACAACTTTTAATTAAAAGTGGTATTGCTTTTTAAAACATTTGGGTAAAATTACAACATTAGTCCCTCCCTTCTTATTAAAGCTCAAATAGGTCATTATTTGAAGTTGAATTGTTTTAATTAAGTTTTATTTGACTCGAACTATAACCCGGCTAACTCCTAGGCCCAAAACGCGGGTGTTACAACTCTCTCCCACTTAAGGAATTTCGTCCCCGAAATTACCTGACTGAAAGAGATACGGAAACTGCTTTTCCATATCATCCTTTCCTCTCCCAAGTGGCCTCGTCCACACCTCTACGTTGCCACCGCACCTTCACTAACTCAATCGATCTACCCCTCAACACCTTACTGTCAGAAGCTATGATCTCAACGGGCTCTTCCTCATACGTCAAATCCGGATTCAATTCGATTTCTTCTACGGGCATAACATGTGATGGATCGGACCTATACTTGCGAAGCATCGACACATGGAACACATCATGTATCTTCTCAAGCTCGGATGGCAAACGCAACTGATAAGCAACCGGACCAACCCTCTTCACAATCTCATACGGTCCTATGTACCTCGGACTCAACTTTCCTTTTCGGCCAAATCTCATCACTTTCTTCCACGAAGATACCTTCAAGAATACCTTCTCACCTACTGAGAACTCAACTTCTTTCCTCTTCAAATCGGCATAGGACTTCTGCCTATACGAAGCGGCCTTCAAACGATCACAAATCAATTTTACCTTGTCGGTTGTCCCCTTGAGCAAATCCGGCATAGGTAACAGTTTCTGTCCTACCTCGGCCCAACACACTGGAGTTCTACACTTCCGGCCATACAAGGCCTCATACGGAGCCATCTGAATGCTCGACTGAAAACTGTTATTGTACGCAAACTCTACTAGAGGTAAATGTTTCTCCCATGTACCCTGAAAGTCAATGATACAACATCGCAACATGTCCTCTAAGATCTGAATAACCCTCTCTGACTGACCATCTGACTGAGGATGATAAGAAGTGCTGAAGTTCAAACGGGTACCCAAAGCTGTATGCAGACTCTCCCAAAATCTAGAAGTAAACCGCGGATCTCTATCTGATACAATGGACTTCGGCACACCATGAAGCCTAACTATCTCACCAATGTACAAGTCGGCCAATCTATCTAAGGTGTAAGTAGTGTTGACTGCCAAGAAGTGAGCACACTTCGTAAATCGATCCACTATCACCCAAACTGAGTTCTTCTTCGTAGGAGTCAAAGGCAAACCCGAAACAAAATCCATGGTGTTTTTCTCCCACTTCCATTCCGGAATTCTCAATGGCTGTAACAAACCTGAGGGAACCTGATGTTCCGCCTTCACTCTCTGACACACTAAACACTTACCCACAAAGTCGGCTACATCTCTCTTCAAGCCAACCCAAAAGTACTCATTCTTCAAATCACGGTACATTTTCGTACTTCCCGGATGCATAGCAAACGGACTGATGTGGGCTTCAGTCAAAATTGTACGTCTCAAATCACTGTCTTCTGGCACAACTATTCTGTCTTTGAAACACAAAACCCCATCGGTGCTGAAACTGTAGTCTGAAGATCTACCTTCGGCTATATCTTGCACGTGAGGTGCCAAAGATCTATCTAAGAGCTGTTTCTCTCGAATCAACTGACCTAGAGTAGGTCTAACCTGAAGCTCGGCTACTAAGCCGCCATCTCCGGACAAACTCAATCTAGCAAACATAGCTCTCAAGTCTACGACCACCTTCCTACTCAATGCATCGGCCACTACATTGGCCTTACCCGGATGGTACTCAATAGTAAGATCGTAGTCTTTTAGTAGCTCTAACCACCTACGCTGTCTGAGATTCAAATCTCGCTGAGTCATAATGTACTTCAAACTCTTATGGTCGGTGTATACTGTGCATTTCTCACCATACAAATAATGCCTCCAAATCTTCAGAGCAAACACAACTGCAGCTAACTCTATGTCATGGGTCGGATAGTTGCGCTCATGGGTCTTCAACTGTCTTGAGGCATAAGCCACTACTCTTTTGTCTTGCATCAGAACACATCCTAACCCTACGTACGAAGCATCACTATAGACTACATAGTCCTTCCCGGACTCAGGCTAAATCAAAATCGGGGCTTGGGTCAAAGCTTCTTTCAATTTCTCAAAGGCTCTCTGTCTTGCATCTGTCCACTCAAACTGAACACTCTTCTGAAGTAACTGTGTCAATGGAGCGACTAATTTAGAGAAACCCTCTACAAACCTCCTATAGTATCCGGCTAAGCCTAGGAAGCTACGTACCTCTGTCACAGACTTCGGTTGCTTCCACTCGACAATGGCTTCAATCTTTTTCGGATCAACTCTAATGCCTTTAGCTGACACTACATGTCCTAAGAAGACTACCTCTCGGATCCAGAATTCACACTTGCTAAGCTTCACATACAACTGATGATCTAGCAAAGTCTTCAAAACAAGTCTCAAATGTCGGTCATGGTCTTCTTCAGTTCGCGAGTACACCAAGATGTCATCAATAAATACAACCACAAACTGATCCAGATACTGATGAAAAATCCTATTCATCATGTCCATGAAAGCTGCCGGTGCATTAGTCAACCCAAATGGCATGACTAAGAACTCATAATGCCCGTACCTAGTCCTAAAGGCCGTCTTCGGTACATCAACCTCTCTAACCTTTAGCTGGTAGTAACATGATCTCAAATCAATCTTCGAAAAGACAGATGCTCCTCTCAACTGATCAAACAAGTCATCTATTCTAGGCAACGGATATTTGTTCTTCACTGTCAACTGATTTAACTGTCTGTAATCTATACACATTCTCATGCTTCCATCTTTCTTCTTCACAAACAAAACTGGTGCACCCCAAGGTGAAGAACTAGGCCTAATAAAACCTCTATCTGTCAATTCTTGCAACTGAGTCTTCAACTCTTTCAATTCTTTCGGTGCCATACGATACGGAGCAATCGAAACAGGAGCTGAATCAGAATAAGTCTCAATGCTGAACTCTACCTCTCTGTCTGGTGGTAACCCTGGCAATTCTTCCGGAAACACACTAGGAAAATCACATATTGTCCGGATGTCCTGAGGTCTAACCTCACTCACGTTAGGGTTCATCACATACGCTAAGTATGCTTCACACCCCAACTCAACTAATCTCTTAGCCTCTAACACTGAAACCACATTGGACAAGAACTTCACGTTCTCGCCCACCACCACAATCTCATAATCATCTGTGAGCTTCAAAGAAATCCGCTTAGTTTCAAAATCTATCCTAGCTCTATGCTCCGTGAGCCAGTCCATACCCAAAATCACATCGAAACCATAGAAAGGAAGTTCCATCGTATCCACTGGAAATACATGTCCCTGAACCATCAACGGACACCTTCGGTACATCTTCCTAACTACTACCGTGTCCCCAAAAGAACTAGTAACACTAACTCCTACCTCTAACAATTCACAAGGCAAATTCAAAGACTGTGCATGCTCACTCAATATGTACGAATGTGTAGACCCAGAGTCAATCAAAGAAAGCAAACCCAAAGACTGTATCGAAAAGTTACCTGCGATCACATCGGTGTCATGCTGCTCCCCGCGCTGAGCGTAAACCCTAGCCTGTCCTCCGCCCTCCGACTGGACTGCAACCACATGGGCTAAGTTTCTCTGACCATCGTTCCTTGGCTGGAAATTACCTCTACCGCGCCCGCGGCCTCTCTGAAAATCATTGGCTCTAGCAGGAGCCTGAGCTGGTACCTGTCCCACCTGATGTGGACAGTCACGTCTAATATGGTCTCTAGCACCACAACTCCAACAAGAATGGTAATTTCCCCAACACTCTCCGGTGTGGTTCCTCCCGCAAGTAGCACATGTGGGCAACTTCCCACCAGCTCTCTAACCCTGATGGCCCTTACCGTGGTTACCGCCACCACGCCTATGATCATACTGATGTCTGTTGTCTCGATGCCTCTTGGCATCACCTCTATCGAAGTTGCTGGACCTCTTACCCGAACTAGATCCACCTGACCGTCTGGTCAAACTCAAACTGTGCTCCAAGTCTTTAACCCTCGAGACCAAGACATCGAAATCAGTGTAGTCTGAAGCTAGAGTATAAGTCTTGATTTCTTCATTCAGCCCATAACAGAAGCGGTTACAACGCTCCACCTCAGTAGGTACAAGCTCGGGTGTGTACTGACTCAGTCTCACAAATCGGATCTCATAATCGGCCACAGACATACTCCCCTGAAGCAATGCCATAAACTCTCTCTTCCTCTCATCGAGGTATCGCGGACCCAAATACTTCTTCCGGAACGCTGTCTCAAAGAACTCCCATGTAATCTCGGCCTCATACATCCCTGAAGTAACGGTGACCCACCAGGTGTAGGCATCACCCTGAAGTAGCGACTCAACGCATCCCAACTTGCGCTCACCAGTGCATCCCATCTGAGCAAGAATACGGACAGTCTTCTCAAACCATAGCTCTGACCTCTCCGGAGTAGCACCCCTGAACTCTTCGGCCCCAAGGCCCCGAAGTCTCTCTAATGGCAACCCGGTGCCCTCACCCTGATGATGAGCTGCCTGACCTCCAGCTACTGCAGCCTGAAATGCCCCGGCTATCGCTTGAACCAATGGAGCTAAGTCAATCCCGGCCGGTCCTTGGCCACCTTGGCCTCCTTGTGGTCCCTCTCTTTCGGCCCCGGCCTCACCTCCCACTCCCGGTGGAGGAGGTGGTGGTGGTGGAGGAGCTCCAACTCCAACCACAGGCTCTCCCACTAGAGCCTCAACCCTAACTACTGGCTCTACTCCTGAAGCCTCTGCCCGTGGTTCCGGTCGAACCATCCTAGGCCTCCCACGTGGTCTCATGGTTCAACTAGCAAGGTAAACTACAACAAGAAACAGATAAGGATTACGTTAGTCAAAGCAATGGTCCAATAGTGCTCAAGTACTCCTCTTTCCAAAAATCTTTTTTTTAAATTAAGTAATAGTAGCAATGGGCACACACTCACACCAGACACGACGATTCATGCTTCAAAACAGCATACAATCAAGCAAACATCAAGGATTCATGGCAAAGCATGCATCGAACATCATAAGCATTTAACACATTAAGCTTACCTCACTTACCTGCCCGAGGTCTCGGTAACCTCAGGCTCTGATACCAACAAATGTAACCCCCTCGTCCCGGTCTGGCCGGATGACCGGTCCGAGTGAGTCACACGGGGAAAACCGAGTGAAAACTCCCTAAGGAATTCCCCCTCGGTTAGCAACCCTATTTTTTTCATTTTAAATCTTGTCTAGATGATTATTAGATCCTAAGTGGTCATACATCGGAACAACATTCACGAAACACACAAACAAACTCAATTAAAACTTATACTGCAGGTGGTATCGATACACCTAAGGGGTGTATCGATACCCCTTAACTAGGTCAACTGGTCAGAGTCAACCAGAAGAGGCCGTATCGATACGCCAGGGACCCGTATCGATACCAAGATGGATAGTAACTCCAGTGGCCAAAATGGTATCGATACACCAGAGGCCCGTATCGATACCAAGATGGACAGTAGCTCCAGTGACCAAAATGGTATCGGTACGCCCCCTTGTGTATCGATACACGATGCCTGAAACAAGAAGGCGGTATCGATACCGTACCAACCGTATCGATACCCCTGCACAGCAAAGCCTCCCAAACTCAGCAAAAACAATCAAGACTCGAATTTAAAAGCATTTTAGGACTTCCCTAGACCCAACCAACATACATACAACATTTACACACCAATATATAGCCATACAAGCACCCCACATGTATAGACAACAAGGGACTCATGCAAAGGACTCAAGATGGCATTTTAACATTCAAAGATCATGCTTCAACATTTAAGGTCATACAAGGGGCTCAAAGCCTTTAAGGCACAAAACAAGCATATAAGAGGTTTACACCCACATCAAGGCAACCTAACACATCCTAAAGCATGCCATCATACACACCAATATTCATCAAAGTATAGCATGCTTACAATCCATAATCAATCCAAAACAATATCATTTGAAAGAGTCATACAAGGCTCATACAAACACCCCTATTGCCACATTGCTTAACTACTATAAAATTAACCATACTTGAGCAACAACTTGGAAAGCCCTTCTTGCCTTGCCTCGAGCTAACGCCAAGCTAACGATCTGCATTGTTGAACATTGAGAGCGTAAGCTATAAGCTTAGTGAGGGTGCTCTAGAACGAAAAACATCAACAATGCAGGGTTCAAGCATGTAAATCCTAATCTCACATACATCAAACATTAACATGTAACCAAGTAGACCTAGCTAGTCTTTCAAGTGGCATAAATGGTCTCTCAATCCTAACAAGTTTAAACATCAACATCCATATCATGCAACATCACCATATACCACAATCACATATCACCATTATATATCACAATACATGAACAAGTTTAATTGGCCACTTTAATTACCCCGATTGTGCGGATTTATAACTCAACAACACTTTACCTCGGTGGGATTACACTCATCACCGGACCTTGCGTGTGCGGGATTCCACTCATCGCCACACGCCCTACGGATGGGATTCCACTCATCATCCCGTAGAAGTATATAAAAAGCTTCCGGTGGAATGTTACATCACCGTACTCCTCCTTGATGACTTAACGCCATCAAGGCCACGTACGTTTTGACTCAATTTGTGTGCACACTGTCCTAATGATCGATCATTTACAACCGGTAATTAATTAGTGCCAATTTTCAACATCAATCACATGTCATCAACCACACTCATGCTCATCACATATATCCACAACATGGTATATATACACGTGCATCATATAGTCACAAGTACAAGAGCATAGTCATTAAGCACATAGCATTTAAGGATATCAAAAGCTAAGCTATCAACTTGAATTAAATGAAAGTGGCCTACCAAGCACACTTTACACACACACACTACTCATGCTCGAACCAAACTTTAAAACAAGTTAAGACCACTCACCGCCCTTCCTTAGCAACTCGAAATAATCCTCCTATGCACCCGGATTCGGTCCCAAAGCTTCCTCAACGTTTCCTCTTGCTTCTAGTCAAACAAAACACATACATTACTTCCAAAATCAATGCTAAACTCAACCATTCACTCACTTCACAAACATAAACCAAATTCCACAAATTCCCAACCACATAATCTCCCAAAATTCCAATTTTCGTGCTCCCCCAAAGCCTTGCTGAAAACTCAATTTCCAAACATCCAAATGACTTCCAAAACATCCCAAAACACCCTCATATCATAGGTAGACCAACAGCCCTTCAAATTCAACATTAAACCCACTAAAAACCCAAATTTTACTACCTTAAAACCTACCTCAAGAACAAGCTGCGAAATTTCACCCAAATTCAACCAATTTGACATATAATATACATTTTAGGGTGGAGAATCATAAACCCAACTCCCTATTTCGAAATGGGAAGGAAATTTTCATAAATACTCAAACTTTGTCAAAACCCTAACATTTCAAAAGCTCACCTTTTTGAAATCTAAGACTATGGGGAGATAGAGGATGAGAAGGAGAATTAGAAAACATTGTTACCTTTCAAAAAGACCTTGGGAGGATGAAGAAACCCAATGGAATAGTAGCTTGAGCTTGGAGAGAGTTTGAAGATGGTTTTAACGTTGGTGGGGGATATGGGGAAAGAGAAGACAACTTTTAATTAAAAGTGGTATTGCTTTTTAAAACATTTGGGTAAAATTACAACATTAGTCCCTCCCTTCTTATTAAAGCTCAAATAGGTCATTATTTGAAGTTGAATTGTTTTAATTAAGTTTTATTTGACTCGAACTATAACCCGGCTAACTCCTAGGCCCAAAACGCGGGTGTTACACAAAAAGTTAGTTAAAAGCTCTAGAAGAACTATATATTGCTACCAAAAGATAATTTCAATTGAAAGCTCCGAAAGAGCTAAATATATTCCTATTTAAAGGAACAATTTTGATGGTCGTACTAGATATGTACGAGTGAGATTGAATCACATGTTCTAGTTTACCAAATTCAAAAATGTATATACACACTTGTATATAGTTGGCATGATCAGTCAGACCATCCTGATCAATAATGGTGCAGAAATTATTGAGATTTACATGCACATGTATTAAAAAAACCTGCAGTTCTTGTGGTGCTTATTCTCAAAGGAATTGAGTAAATTCCATTTATTAAAGAACATGAAGTTCTTGTGTTGCTTAATGGAATTGATTAAATTCCACTTACTAAAAGAACTTGAAGTTCTTGTGTTGTTTGTTCTCAAAAGATATAGTTGATCTCACTTACCAAAAGAATTAGAACTTGAAGTTCTTTTGCTGAAGTTGAGACTGCATGTCTTGCATATTTGAACGAAATATGGGTCCATATATCCACAAATGTGAAAAGTTTTATATGATTTTAGTAGATGCATCTACATTGTTTTATCAACTTACAACCAGAAGTTTGTGAGATTGATTATAAAATGATTCAGATTATGCAGTTAGACTATTCGTCTTGCAAAAGCTAGTGGGTTTATATTTTAGGCTATATCAGTTGTTACAAAGCCTATTGATTATGAAAAAAATATAGTTTAGCAAAATTTCAATTGGATGCCTCCTATTTAATAGCTAAACTATGAGAACAAAAGAGTTATTATTTATATGGTGTTTCCATATAGCAACATTTATACGCATCAAGCCAACGAGTTATAATAAACTCCCCGTTATGATTGGTTTTTGGTCAGAAACCATACATTTCCCATTTTATGATTTTTGAATGTGCAATATGAATTGCTCCACCACAACGCACAAAATGGGTAAATAAAAAGGGTTGAGAATATATATTGAGTACGAGTCTCCTTTTAAGTTTAAATTCTTAAACATTAATTGGATAATCATTTATGACATGATTTTTCTCAACATCAGGGGGAGATAATAATCAGCTGGATAGAGGAAAATGAATTATCATTATCTAGATCCTCGTATATGAACTAGAAGTTCATAAGATAATTCATGTTATTACATGTCAACTGCCAGACATATTTACTGGCCTAATGAGAGTAATTAAGTCTCATATACCAGCTGAAATGCTCTAAGTTTAAATTACATGTTAGAGCGAGAGAATGTAAATCATGCCTGAAGCATGATAGTTGAAATGGTTCCAATGATCAAAATTCTCGTAAATAGAAAGTAATATGTGATGGTCATATATTGGAGGCATGTGCTCCTGAAGAGACCCAAGACATAACTAATAATAAAACTCTAGTAGAGTTTCAGGTACCTGAAATAAAGATTGAAATCTTGAAGAGATCTCGATGAGTTATGTCACTACGAGAATGAAACCAGAAAATTGGAAAGTTGTCGACAACAATTTTACAAACAATTTTACATAAAATACTTCTATAGAAGTAAAGAAAGAAATCGAGGATCTTGTATAAAATCTATCCAGAAGTATAAATATTGAATTGGCCGATGTTGAAAGACGCTTTGAACTTCTAAAATAGAAGTATTTGGACCAACAGTCCAAACACTTAAAGGTGTAAAGCAAGCAAGGCACAAATAAGTAGTCGTAAATACGACTTGAACTATGATTTATGAAAAGTTTTAATTACTTCATGGTGGATGCAATTACTTTGGCAGTTATGAAAATTTTTGCACGCGTCTGTGGATCCATAATTATTCTTGAAGGATTTAAAATGTTAGAAGCATTTGGAAATTTCCGAGGAAATTTATTTAGACATGTCTCATGAATATTTTGGCGCATTTGATATAATTGCCTTAGTGAATTGTTGAGTGGATCAATGTAACAATATAAGCCAAGAGGGGGTGAATTGGATTTTTAGAACTTTGGTGGTGGAATGGAAAATTAAAAATGATAGACAAGAGGATTTAGAGTGGTTCAAGTTCCAATCGAACTCTACATCCACTACCTTAGCTTCACTAAGGATTTTCCAACAATCCACTAATTGTTCTTCCCCTTTTCTAGGCTAAGGAGGTAACCTTTACAATACCAGTCAAATTTTCTACCCAAAATTTGACCCAATCCTCACACAAAAAATACAAAGAAGATGAAGGCTAAAACAAGTATATCTCAATACAAAATGAAGCCCTTTTACAAGCACTCGACCCAATTGAATAGATAAGAATGGAAATTACAGTTTCACAATTGGGGTTTACAAGAAATAATGGGATTTTTGCACAAATGCTTGGCTTTGATGTTTGGATAATGCTTTTGAGATCAATAGTTGTTGCTGGAGCTTTTAGAGGTCCTTTTTATACCTTCTCATTGAATTCTAACCGTTGGGGTTGTTGCATTCATCAATATAGTCGTTGGGATGTTATCTTCCCTCCATAAATGTAGTCTGCAACCACTCGTTCCGAAACGCCCGATACTGTTTCGAAACAGACCAACATAGAAAGATCCGTTGGGGTGTAATAAATAGACCGTACCGAAACGGGCAGGATCGTTTTGATACGCTAAGAGCCCGTTTTGAAACTCGTTTTGAAACACTTTGCCACTATCAAAGCCTGTATCGAAACGGCTTAGAAGCGTTTCGATATGCCTTAACGAAAATCTTAAAATCAATTAAAAACTTCAACGGTCATATTTTTAAAACCAAGTTTGAATTCCGTTTCGAAACGTTTGAGGTCGTTTCGATACTACCGTATCGAAACGGGTCAAATCGTTCCGATGTTCTTCATCCGTTTCGAAACTCATTTCAAAACAGAGGTTAACAGTTTCAAAACTGTTCCGGAACGCCCAATAGCCGTTCCGAAATGGTGACTCGAAAATCACTGTTTTGGCTTGATAAACACTTAGAAAACATTTGACAATTTGAGTTTTTAACTTAAACATTTTTCCTTAAATATATAGAGAGGTTTTGAGGACTTAAAAAATCATTTTCCATTTTCAAAGTAGTTCTTAAATTCTTTAGTTATATCAAAATCAATTTATCGGTTTCACATGAATACTAATTGAGAAAATATTATAAGAATGATCAGATTTCTTTATGTATTTTATAAAAGAGTTTGGATCAAGATCCATCCTAAAGAGCTTCAAATTGGAAACTCATGAAATACTTTCAATACAAGTAATTGAATCTTGACATCAAGTTTATCTCGACCTGAAGATCGAGTATTTTTATATATTTCTTTTTGTCTATGAATAGACAAAAGCTGAAAGAATCTTAAAGAAGATTCAATATGAATAAAGCATATCTATTGAGTATCTCAATAGTTGTAAGATTGTTGGATGTGAATAAAGATAATTATATCTTTTCTTGGTCTTGAAGCACTATATATTAGTTGGTCAAGAAATATCTATGAATATACAAAGATCATTACATTTAGATCTTCAAACATTCGTCGATGCCTCCTCAAATCTTGTAGAAATAATTGTTATGCACACGGCAAGCCAAAAATGTGTTTGGCTAAAACCATTGACCCAACATATCCAGAAGATATGTGATTTACTTTCACAAGATATGATACAAATGCTATCTTGTGTAGAGATAATGGAAGGTGGATACATCATGAAAAATATTATTCGAAAGTTTTATCCCAACTATCTTTAGGAAATAGTATTCAAGGTTGAATTATGAAGATTCAAAGATCTTTAGTAGTATTTTCATGAGGGAGAGTAAATACGTGTTGCACTCTTTTTCCCTTGACCGAGGTTTTGTCCCAATGGGTTTTCCTGGTAAGGTTTTTAATGAGGAAACATGTTATGCGTATCAAAGATGTGTGTACTCTTTTTCCTTCACTAAAGAATTTTTTTCCCACTGGGTTTTAATCTTAGTAAGGTTTTAACGAGGCACATTATCTACATAGACATCCAAGGGGGAGTGTTATGAATATTTATCTATGTGGATGTCTATCATGATTAGAACTTTATCTAAGGAGATTGATTTACTTTATCATTAGGAATATTATCTCATTTAATTAGAGTTCAATATAATATGTACTTCGTATGCCTATAAATAGATGACTTGATGAAGGCATTGTACACAAGTTTATATTTGAGAATAATACAAATTTTCCTTTTTCTCTCATCTCTTTGTTCTTCCATTCTTGTTCTTTGTTCTTATTATTGTTCTTTGTTATTTTATTCGCAACAAATTTAATTTTTTTCTATTTTAATTTACTTGGTGACATTTACAAACTATATTTTTTACTTTTTCTTTTTATTCTCACACATTTATATTTTTATTTAAATAATTGACCTATACTTTTAAAGTAAAACATACTCTCATATATAATTTAAATAATTATTTTCCTTCAAACATATGATATAAATACACCTGCTTCGAATATCTTTTAAATCTAATAATTAATTAAATTATATTAAAAAAATTATATAAATAATAAATTAATATATAGATTCTTTAAATATGCTTAGTAGTGTTATATTAAAAAATTAATTTTTATATTCGGCGTTCGGGTTTTTACTTCTCCTATAGAATTGAAGCTACTGGGCTATCAGGGGGTATTTGGATTTTATGGAAGGAGTCGGTTGGGTTTGATACTTTGGCTGTATCTAATCAGTTTTTACATGGTATGTGTGTGGAAAAACAGGTGAGCAAGAATTTCTATCTGACTGTGGTTTATGCAAGTCTGAATCAGAGCAAACAACGGGGTGTGTGGGATTGTCTTCGGGCACTTGACCCTGGAGAGGATGTGCCTTGGGTGTTGGGTGGGGATTTCAACGCCATTTGTTCTTTTGATGAGAGGCATGGTGGTTCGCTTCGTAGAACTGGTGTTTGTCATTTTTTTGGTGAGTTTCTGTTTCATTCTGGTCTTATTGATATGGGGTACAGTGGTCCGCGTTTTACTTGGCAACGTGGTGATCTATACCAACGACTTTATCGTTGCATTTGCTCTAGTAAATGGTATGATGCTTTTCCAGTTACTGAAGTGTTCCATCTGCAGCGTTTGGGGTCTGATCACAGGCCCATCCTTCTTTCTACTGAACGCCCAACGGAGTACTTGGGTCCACGGCCTTTCCGATTTATCGTCGCTTGGAACGACCACCCGGAGTTTGACAAATTATTATTGGAGAGTTGGAAGGATGATTTGGGTGTTTTAGAGAATCTCGAGGAATTCCAAGCGACGAGTAAGAGATGGAATCATGATACTTTTGGATATATTGGGAGTAGGAAAAGGCAGTTGCTTGCAAGAATACGGGGTGTGGAGATTGCTATTGAGCGGAACCCATCTCCATTTCTCATTGATCTACAAACGTCGCTCAAGAATGAATTGGGGGAAGTGTTACGACAAGAGGAAAGCCTTTGGTTTCAAAAATCTAGAAGTAAATGGATTGAACAAGGCGATCGCAACACAAAGTATTTTCATGCTACTACCTTAAGTCGTCGTCGGCAAAATGCTATTAATATGCTCAGACTGGAGGATGGTAGTTGGTGTGACGATCAAGTCCGAATACAGAGACACACAATAGATTATTTCTCTAATTTATTTTCTACCTCTCTGTGTATTGCGCCTCATGCTGATTTTTGTAAAGGTTTTCTACGGCCAACGGCGAGTGGTGTGGAGTGGATGTTAAGGGAGGTGACTGCGGAGGAAGTAAGGGAGGTGGTGTTTAGCATGGCACCTTTGAAAGCACCGGGAGCGGATGGTTTTCATGCCATGTTCTTTCAGAGGAATTGGAGCATCGTAGGGGATTCCGTTGTCCGGTTTGTGATAGATTTCTTCACGAAGGGTGTGATGCCAGAAGAGGCCAATCAGACCATTATGGTCCTCATTCCGAAGATTCCTGATCCTGAGCAGATAAGTCAATTTCGCCCTATCAGCCTTTGTACTGTTTTATATAAGATTGTGTCTAAAATACTGGTTAATAGATTGTGTCTAAATTATTCACTCTATGGCTAAGAAGACCGGTTTGAAGGCTTGGATGACAATTAAGGTAGATCTTGAAAAAGCCTATGACCGTCTGGAGTGGAATTTTATTGAATCAACGTTGATTGAGATTGGGATACCTGAGAAGTTTCGACAGTGGATCATGTGGTGTGTCAGTTCTGTTACCAAAAAAAATGTGGTGAATGGAAGCCTTACGGAGAGTTTCAAACCAACCCGTGGTATTAGGCAGGGGGACCCATTATCGCCCTATCTGTTCGTGTTGTGTATGGAACGACTATCCCATGCGATAAATAGACGTGTGGATTGTGGTGATTGGAAGAGCATTAAGTTGTCTAGGAATGGACCTGGTGTGTCGCACTTGTTTTTTGCGGATGATCTGGTGTTGTTTGCAGAGGAAAGTGTGGAGCAAATGACAATCATTAAGTCAACGTTGGATCTCTTTTGCACTTGTTCGGGGCATAAGGTTAGTGTGGCAAAAACCACAATTTATTTCTCCAAAAATTGCAAGGCGGAATGGAAAATTGCTTTGGCGGATTATGGTGGTTTTGAATTAGTGGAGGATTTAGGTACATATTTGGGCGTGCCTCTGCTTCACAAGCGTGTCACAAAAGCAACCTATCGTTTCCTCCTAGATAAAATTGAGCGTCGTCTTTCGGGGTGGGCTGCTCGCACGCGCTTGCTGGCCGGATAACTTTGGCGAAGGCCGTTCTCCAAGCAATTCCAACTTATGTAATGCAAACTGCATGGCTACCAAAAGGGGTGTGTGACACAATTGAGAGAATGATTAGGCGTTTTGTTTGGGGTGCGAAGGATGGTCATAGGGGCATCTCTCTTGTTCGATGGGAAGTGGTGACGTCAGAGGTGAAGAATGGTGGACTAGGCTTACGCAATCTTAGTCGACACAATGTTGCGCTACTCATGAAGGTGGGATATCGTCTTATTACGGATAGCGACAAATTATGGGTGCAAGTCCTTCGAGACAAATATAAGTGGGAGGGGATGGTTCCCTCTTCTATTAAACGGGCCGGATGCTCTAGGTTGTGGAACGGTTTAAGCCAAATTTGGGAGGATATACGGAATGGGATATGTTGGCATATTCGGGATGGCTGGTCGACTGACTTTTGGTGGGACCATTGGCTTGATGACGTTGGGCCTCTTGCACCGTTTTGCTTGGTTGACGGGGTACTTGGTGTAACCCCCTAGACTCGCCTATGTATTTCAACGGATCCTAGGAAGTCACATTAGGGTCACAATAGCGACCCACAATGAAAAATACACATGAAAGCATTTTTCTTTCTCGAAACACTTATTAAACTGTAAAATCAACTTCTGTTTAAAATACAATTTTCGGAAATCATTTAAACACATAACAAAACTTTCAGAAAGCATTTTACAGACACCGACATGAAACAACACATGACATACATGCCCACTAACTATACAATACCGTACTCCGGAGGCAACGCCGAGGGAACTCCGAACACTGATGTCAAACATTATACCATGCTATAATCTTTTAACCTGCGATGATAAAAATAACGTGAGCTTGGAAAAGCTCAGTAATACAGAACTACCAAAAGATGCTGTAAGCTCATGCAGACATATGGTAGGCATAACATTTTTATGATGTTCCAGGCAATACTTGTCTCCATTTATGTTTCGCTAATTTAGTGAAGCACTATTCTTAAGGACAACAAGGTTTGTTCTTTCTATGTTATTGAGTACTAAAAGAGAGCTTATTGTTCAGAGAATCAACAGAGTGGCGAGTTGGAGAAGTTAAACCACAAAGCCTAGTGTTTTTTTTATAAGTTGCAAATCAACATACATAAGTACTTAACATCATATCATATGAGCACATAACAGATTAAATGCAAACGTTAAATGTTCATACAGAAGTTTACAAGAACTACCCTCCACCCTTACACCAATATGCAGTCCCCCAGAACTGCATGCAGAAGGTCTTACCCTAGGCCTGAGGCGTAGGAGCCTACCTAAGGGAATGCCTTAGGTCCAGAAAGACTTACCCTAGGCCCGTGGGCGTAGGAGCTTAACAGAAGGGCTTACCAGCTGGATCAGGGCTGTACCTGCAGACACTTCATAACATAACCCAACAGTATACCCCAGACAGTAATTGGTGTTCAGATTCCAGACATGAGTAACATAATGCATGTAACAGACATATTCTATTCAGAGTATCAGAAGCAGAAGTTCATGCTTTTGATAGATAAATGGGCATACTATTGAGCAGAGCAGACATTTTCAGCATTCATCATGCAAACAGATTATCCCATCCTATGTCAAACTAACAGATCATGCTAACAAATTCATCAAACAGTCAGACAATACCATCACAGATCAAACGATTACATACCAAATATACAGATTGATCAGACATAATATCAGGTAGGCAGAAAATGTCATTATATATCAAGTTCATCATTTTATCTCATTTTCTAACATAGTGATACAATCTCAATAACAATTGAAATGTTCATCAAACATAATGTTATTCATGATTAAATAATTATACAATCCATTCAACAGAATATATCACACATGGAACACACTAGGTGGGACAGATCATTTCTTGGAGATGCTTGGCATTTACAGAATGGGACATATTGAACTCTTGACAACTTGAACGGATTTTTGAAACGTGGCCCCTAATAAAAAGGGGTTCATACTAACGGTTTGACCCAGATATTCAGGAGGTGATACATCAAGATCTTAGAAATTTTAGATATATTATGGGTACTTTAGTCCTTTAAGCATATAAGGGCATTATGGTCATTTCGACGTTCATAGATATTATGGTAATTATACCAACATTGAAAACAATGATTTACAGAACTCGGGTATCCTATTTGCTCATTAGATTTCTAACCGGACAATCAACAATTTCTAAATTAAAGTCTTTTAAGTTATCAGTTATTTTAAGTGATGTTCCGATTATTTAGGCTATCATGGCCTTTTAGTTATTTGACTGTCATGACAAATTTTATAATATGGCACAATCATATCAGAACGAAAATTATAATTCTCAGGGGCTCTAACAATTTATCATACCTCCAGAAATTGTTTAATTCGGCACAACTCAACTTGACAATACTTACCATTTCTTTCTGAATTACCATTTGATACCTTCATCATTTACGTACTCAAACGAGATTAAGTCATCCTGACTCTCCGGCCCTTTACAGACGATTCATTCATTACAGAACTTGAGGGTATAACGTTATTCAAATTAATCAGACATTTCGGTGCTCGAGGGCATTCCCGTCTTTTTGGCCATTACAAACATTCTCATTTAATTCACGCATTACTGTCATAAAGATCGATTTAGGATTTCAACAATACTTTCAGGGAATTCTCATTCATGTGTTATACAGAGTTAGAGGGATTATCCAAGTTTGTATCACACGTATTGCATATTGATGCCGAAGTCTTTCCATTAAAACATACATCTTGGGTAGTGTAAATTGCATAATCAGGTCGAATGCAGATTTTAGGTCATTTCCTTTATCAGAGGGGTATTTTGTCATACTTATGCTCCAAGGGTATCTTCGTAATTTCATATCCAACATCTCATACTCAACATTAGTTCTTAGACACCATTGATAGAGTTTCAGATTTAACTGTATTATTATTAGCACTTTCGACACTCCTGGTATATTAATATTCTTATCCGAGTATTTTGATCTTACTGACTCTCATACTTATTTTTCGTATCGAATTCGGCTTAAGCAGAGTTCACAAAACACTCATCATAGGCATGCATGCTTTAACCAGATATCAACATGTACATAAAGCATACAAGGGGTAGTAGTGTATTACCTTTAATACTTGCTATATAGGTCGACCATTATACTCCGTTCGATCACTCTCGAACCCGAATACGACGTCCTCAACATCACGAATACAAGGAACTTCGAATACCTTCAATCGCACAAATTCCAATTTTAGTCTTTAATCACCTTACTCATAATTGATTATTAAAATACATAAGCAGACTCGAGTTCAAGGTCCAATTCGGAGGCTTTCGGGTTAGAATTTCACAAAACGGGCTTCAAAATCGGACTCAGGATGTCGAAAAACATAAAATAGGACTTTTTGGTCAAAGTCAACGGTCAAAGTCAACGGTCAACGCTGACGTCAGCGGTCAAAGTCAACGCTAACGTCATGCTGACGTCACTGGTTTGACTCGGTCAACGGGTCGGGTCAACGGGTCGGGTCGGGTCGGTCAATGAGTCGGGTCGGACGGGCTTGATCGAGCTGACCGGTCCAGCCGGTTCCGACCGGTTTGGACCCGATTCACTTACCCAAATTTTTCCGGTCGCCGGAGTGGTCGCCGGAGACGCCAAAAATTGTGATTCTGCCGAAAAAAAATAGATCAAACAACCACGGTTTCAACCCATACGTTATTAACGCGAAACAAGCCGGAAATTAGACCGGATCTTACCTCTAGAGTTCGAATATACCGGAAAAACGCGGTGCTACGATGAGGAGCTTGCCGGCGTCGGACGGACACGAAACTTTATGGGTTTTGTAGATCCGGACGTTAGGATCTCGGTCATGCCCACGGTGAGCCAAGAACGACGGTGGATCGACCAGAAACGACGAAAAAAAGTTTCCACAACGTCAAACTTTAGACGCTCATACACGAAGGACGAAGGCGCGAAACCGCGCGTGCTTGGCGGCTAGAGGTTTAGGGGGAAACGACACACTCACTGGCGGTGGCGGTGTCATGCACGGATCGGCGGTGAGGGAGTTAGTGTGGTGCCGAGTATGGTTTCTGGGGAGGGAATTGGGAGAGAAAATGGTTCTGGAAATTGGGGGAAAATTATGGGTATTAACCCCGGGTAGGTGGAAAGCTGATAAGCTTTATGTAGTCTATACTAGCCACGAATGGTTCAAGTAAATAGGGAGGAAACCTTAACACTAAGAGCTGCCTAGCTCAATTGGTTGGGTAACCAACCACACAACCAAGAGGTTGTGGGTTCAACACTCCACACTCTCAACTCTATGTTATTTTCACACTTAACTCCTTTTAGCTCATTCCTTCTCTTTTTTTTAAACATAAAACGGGTGTTACAATTCTCTCCCCCTTAAAAGAAATTTCGTCCTCGAAATTTGTCTGAGTCAGAAAGATGCAAAAGCTGCTCTTTCATCTTTTCATGTACCAAAACAATTTTATCAGAACATACTTGTTTCTCGGGACTCTCTCTCTCTTAAATGATCACAGACCCATCTTGTAGCATCCTTAGTCACTCAAACTATTCTTTAAACGCAATGTCATCCTATCATACAACTCATGCGAACTAATCATATTACGGTATTTAAATCCATACAGAACTTTGTACGAAGTCAAACGAACATTTGTCTTGTAACTTCCATTATATATGATTTCAGTTAGGGATGCGAAACTTTTCCAACAACCACAAAAGTAATCATATCTCCTAAAAGATCTCCTTTAAGAGATGAGTTAATCTACTAAGCTGATCATCAATTTATGGATGAAAATCTGTACCTGAAATCCAAACGAGTAATCAAGGCTTCCTACAGAGCTTACCAAAATCAAGGCGTAACACCAAATGTAGTAAGGGATGATATGTATAACTATACAACATGCCACACTTCCAGGGAAGTCTTTCTCCAAACCAATCCAACATAACCAAGGTTTTTTTTTAATGATTGGCACTTACCTTCAGCGTAAAAGTCATACAACTGTTTCCTTTGTGTATAACGGAGTCACTACCGGGTTTACTCTCTCGCCAGGTTCATAGACACATTTCTTTTAAATTCGTAATACTTTTATCAAATTTTTGTCAGAATATTCTCTATCACACTCATTATCACCAAGCTACTTTACTTGTAATCTTATATCGGTTTCCTCGTTCGATCAAACATTTATTCTTAATCTGTTTCAAATCTTCTATTTCACATGCATAAACCATCTCAGGTTCTCTATCCAGATTCAAATCCATCAATTTAATCCAATTCGTAGACAAACATTACCGATTTTTCTTTCCAGTACAGATCAAGCTATTATGGACATAAGAGTTAGATGTACTTATTACAGGAAAGGATTCAACATCGGAGTCTCGGCATGGAGGAGTACGGTTATGATCTAGGGGCATGCACAAACCAGACATCCTATGACAGACGATCGGCCGATCTACCCAGAATGACGCAACTCTAAGCTCTGATACCACTAAATGTAACCCCCTAGACCCGCCTATGCATTTCAACGGATCCTAGGAAGTCACATTAGGGTCACAATAGCGACCCACAATGAAAAATACACATGAAAGCATTTTTCTTTCTCGAAACACTTATTAAACTGTAAAATCAACTTCTGTTTAAAATACAATTTTCGGAAATCATTTAAACACAAAACAAAACTTTCAGAAAGCATTTTACAGAAACCGACATGAAACAACACATGACATACATGCCCACTAACTATACAATACCGTACTCCAGAGGCAACGCCGAGGGAACTCCGAACACTGATGTCAAACATTATACCATGCTATAATCTTTTAACCTGCGATGATAAAAATAACGTGAGCTTGGAAAAGCTAAGTAATACAGAACTACCAAAAGATGCTGTAAGCTCATGCAGACATATGGTAGGCATAACATTTTTATGATGTTCCAGGCAATACTTGTCTCCATTTATGTTTCGCTAATTTAGTGAAGCATTATTCTTAAGGACAACAAGGTTTGTTCTTTCTATGTTACTGAGTACTAAAAGAGAGCTTATTGTTCAGAGAATCAACAGAGTGGCGAGTTGGAGAAGTTAAACCACAAAGCCTAGTGTTTTTTTTTATAAGTTGCAAATCAACATACATAAGTACTTAACATCATATCATATGAGCACATAACAGATTAAATGCAAACGTTAAATGTTCATACAGAAGTTTACAAGAACTACCCTCCAACCTTACACCAATATGCAGTCCCTCAGAACTGCATGCAGAAGGTCTTACCCTAGGCCTGAGGCGTAGGAGCCTACCTAAGGGAATGCCTTAGGTCCAGAAAGACTTACCCTAGGCCCGTGGGCGTAGGAGCTTAACAGAAGGGCTTACCAGCTGGATCAGGGCTGTACCTGCAGACACTTCATAACATAACCCAACAGTATACCCCAGACAGTAATTGGTGTTCAGATTCCAGACATGAGTAACATAATGCATGTAACAGACATATTCTATTCAGAGTATCAGAAGCAGAAGTTCATGCTTTTGATAGATAAATGGGCATACTATTGAGCAGAGCAGACATTTTCAGCATTCATCATGCAAACAGATTATCCTATCCTTTGTCAAACTAACAGATCATGCTAACAAATTCATCAAACAGTCAGACAATACCATCACAGATCAAACGATCACATACCAAATATACAGATTGATTAGACATAATATCAGGTAGGCAGAAAATGTCATTATATATCAAGTTCATCATTTTATCTCATTTACTAACATAGTGATACAATCTCAATAACAATTGAAATGTTCATCAAACATAATGTTATTCATGATTAAATAATTATACAATCCATTCAACAGAATATATCACACATGGAACACACTAGGTGGGACAGATCATTTCTTGAAGATGCTTGGCATTTACGGAATGGGACATATTGAACTCTTGACAACTTGAACGGATTTTTGAAACGTGGCCCCTAATAAAAAGGGGTTCATACTAACGGTTTGACCCAGATATTCAGGAGGTGATACATCAAGATCTTAGAAAGTTCAAATATATTATAGGTACTTTAGTCCTTTAAGCATATAAGGGCATTATGGTCATTTCGACGTTCATAGATATTCTGGTAATTATACCAACATTGAAAACAATGATTCACAGAACTCGGGTATCCTATTTGCTCATTAGATTTCTAACCGGACAATCAACAATTTCTAAATTAAAGTCTTTTAAGTTATCAGTTATTTTCAGTGATGTTCCGAGTATTTAGGCTATCATGGCCTTTTAGTTATTTGACTGTCATGACAAATTTTATAATATGGCACAATCATATCAAAACGAAAATTATAATTCTCAGGGGCTCTAACAATTTATCATACCTCCAGAAATCGTTTAATTCGGCACAACTCAACTTGACAATACTTACCATTTCTTTCCGAATTACCATTTGATACCTTCATCATTTACGTACTCAAACGAGATTAAGTCATCCTGACTCTCTGGCCCTTTACAGACGATTCATTCATTACAGAACTTGAGGGTATAACGTCATTCAAATTAATCAGACATTTCGGTGCTCGAGGGTATTCCCGTCTTTTTTGCCATTACAAACATTCTCATTTAATTCACGTATTACTGTCATAAAGATCGATTTAGGATTTCAACAATACTTTCAGGGAATTCTCATTCATGTGTTATACAGAGTTAGAAGGATTATCCAAGTTTGTATCACACGTATTGCATATTGATGCCGAAGTCTTTCCATTAAAACATACATCTTGGGTAGTGTAAATTGCATAATCAGGTCGAATGCAGATTTTAGGTCATTTCCTTTATCAGAGGGGTAGTTTAGTCATACTTATGCTCCAAGGGTATCTTCGTAATTTCATATCCAACATCTCATACTCAACATTAGTTCTTAGACACCATTGATAGAGTTTCAGATTTAACTGTATTATTATTAGCACTTTCGACACTCCTGGTATATTAATATTCTTATCCGAGTATTTTGATCTTACTGACTCTCATACTTATTTTTCGTATCAAATTCGGCTTAAGCAGAGTTCACAAAACACTCATCATAGGCATGCATGCTTTAACCAGATATCAACATGTACATAAAGCATACAAGGGGTAGTAGTGTATTACCTTTAATACTTGCTATATCGGTCGACCATTATACTCTGTTCGATCACTCTCGAACCCGAATGCGACGTCCTCAACATCACGAATACAAGGAACTTCGAATACCTTCAATCGCACAAATTCCAATTTCAGTCTTTAATCACCTTACTCATAATTGATTATTAAAATACATAAGCAGACTCGAGTTCAAGGTCCAATTCGGAGGCTTTCGGGTTAGAATTTCACAAAACGGGCTTCAAAATCGGACTCAGGACGTCGAAAAACATAAAATATGACTTTTTGGTCAAAGTCAACGGTCAACGGTCAACGGTCAACGCTGACGTCGACGGTCAAAGTCAACGCTGACGTCATGCTGACGTCACTAGTTTGACTCGGTCAACGGGTCGGGTCGGGTCGGTCAATGGGTCGGGTCGGACGGGCTTGACCGAGCTAACCGGTCCAGCCGGTTCCGACCGGGTTAGACCGGTTTGGACCCGGTTCACTTACCCAAATTTTTCCGGTCGCCGGAGACGCCAAAAATTGTGATTCTGCCGAAAAAAATAGATCAAACAACCACGGTTTCAACCCATACGTTATTAACGCGAAACAAGCCAGAAATTAGACCGGATCTTACCTCTAGAGTTCGAATATACTGGAAAAACGCGGTGCTTCGATGAGGAGCTTGCCGGCGTCGGACGGACACGAAACTTTATGGGTTTTGTATATCCGGACGTTAGGATCTCGGTCATGCCCACGGTGAGCCAAGAACGACGGTGGATCGACCGGAAACGACGAAAAAAAGTTTCCACAACGTCAAACTTTAGACGCTCATACACGGCGGACGAAGGCGCGAAACCGCGCGTGCTTGGCGGCTAGAGGTTCAGGGGGGAACGACACACTCACTGGCGGTGGCGGTGTCATGCACGGATCGGCGGTGAGGGAGTTAGGGTGGTGCCGACTATGGTTTTTGGGGAGGGAATTGGGAGAGAAAATGGTTCTGAAAATTGGGGGAAAAATTATGGGTATTAACCCCGGGTAGGTGGAAAGCTGATAAGCTTTATGTGGTCTATACTAGGCACGAATGGTTCAAGTAAATAGGGAGGAAACCTTAACACTAAGAGCTGCCTAGCTCAATTGGTTGGGTAACCAACCACACAACCAAGAGGTTGTGGGTTCAACACTCCACACTCTCAACTCTATGTTATTTTCACACTTAACTCCTTTTAGCTCATTCCTTCTCCTTTTTTTTTAAACATAAAACGGGTGTTACACTTGGCAAGGTCAAGGTTGCGTCGATGATCACTGCAGCGGGGCAATGGGATTGGAGACGGTTGGTTACTGTTTTGCCGCCAACTATACTGCAACGGATAGCTGCAGTGGTACCACCGCACGCGTCGTTAGGCTCGGATTAGCCAGCCTGGCGTTGGAGCGAAATGAGGAATTTTACGACAGCTTCGGCGTATGCTACTCTTGGCCCTGCCACTGTGAGCCCTGCTGGACAGCCTTGGAGGATTATATGGAGTTTAAAGGTGCCGCAGCGTGTCCGTGTCTTTTGGTGGTTGGTTGCACATGGAAAGGTGCTACCAAATGCAGAACGCCATCGTCGCCACATTGCTTCTAACAGCAGCTGTTCTGGGTGTGGTGCGGCCGTCGAAGATTTGTGCCATGTGCTGCGATCTTGCCCAAGGGCTCGCGCAGTGTGGAACCGTGATTTGCACCCTCCTTTGGATAGGGGTTTTTTCGATATGGACTTCGAAGATTGGATGATTGGGAACCTTTCTTACACACCTCGTGGGAATCAGGTTGATAGTGCATGGAGTACTATGTTTGCCGTTACTTGCTGGCTGCTGTGGAAGGAGCGGTGCGCTAAGTTGTTCAACAAGTCTAATGGGGGCTCGTGGGATGTGGTAATGGCTGCGAGGCGGCTGCGAGATGATTGTGTGGCTGCTGCAGGGGGTGCTGGCGTCGGGGATACTATGAGGAGCGGACAGGTTGCAAGAATGATTGAGAAATGGAAGGTGCCGGCCCAGGGAAGAGTTAAGGTGAACGTGGATGGGGCGGTTAGGGGAGCGGAAAAGATTGCATCGATAGGTGGTGTTTTCCGCGATGATAGTGGGTCTTGGATCCTTGGTTTTGCGCGGCATATTGGGTCTTGTACGGTTCTTATGGCCGAATTATGGGCGGTGCACGATGCGCTTACCCTTGCTTGGGAGCGTGGTTTTTGGTTTGTAGATGTGGAAACTGACAGTAAGATAACTGCTGCGATTCTTAATATGAAGTCTGATATTTTGTTGGAGAATGCTCTAGTCCAACGCTTGCGGAAACTTACTCTCCTTGAGTGGAGTTTGTCGGTGACGTTCATCCATTGCGAAGCTAATATGGTCGCTGACAAATTAGCGAGTTTGGCTCAAAGTGGTCCTGAAAGGAATTTGATTTTTAATTGCCCACCAGCTGATGTGTTGCACTTGCTTGCAGATGATATTGCCTAAGTTTTCTTGTTGAGTTGTTGTGTTTTAAGTCTTTAATCTTGCACGTAACACCATGTGTACTCTTTTCCCCCATTTAGGTGTAGGGGGTTTTTAACGAGGCATGTGGTGTTACCCCATCTCTTATATATCAAAAAAAATTAATTTTTGTAATATATTTAATATTAATAGATAAAAATATTGATAACTAATAAACTATTCAAACAAGTATTGAATATTATCATGTCCTTATATGTCATTTTGTTTGTTTAAATAATCAAAGCTATCAGTTAATTTTACTAAATAATTTTATTCAATCAACTAATACAATACGTTAGTCAAATCAACTAACGCAAATCGCTGCCAGCTAATGCCATTCGTTATCAGCTATTAGCTATCAACTAAGTGTCAAACATGACTATATATACAATTCTATATTCTATATTGTTAAACTTGAATTTAATCATTAATATTGGGAATTTGGCCTTAATTTAAGTATGGTTTCGTAAATAAACACCTAAAATTAATTTATTTTTCAACACAAGAAATAAAAGGTTGGTAAATAATCCTAGCCTACTGTTATCAATATCAGTTATGCTATTCTTAATCGATTGCCAACAAAATATCGTTTATTGTCTTGGGCCTAACAATTAAACTCTGAATGCTAACTATTTGCTTGCGAAACATTTAAAAGAATTTTTGCCACTACTATCATTTTTTTCGGGAGTAGTTATTCTAGAAATTTTTTTTTAAATTCATCTTCTTTATTAAGGAATTTTTTAAAAACAAACGACTTAAATATCAACTAAATATCGGTATGAAATTTAGGCCATTGGATGAAACCGGTTAATTTATGAACCGTAGGATTAAAAAAAACGACTCGGTCAACCGGTAACTTTTATTTTTGGGTTTAAAATTTTGTAGTAAAAAATATATACCGTTTTCTTTTATAAAGTTGTACCAATTTGTGTATATTTTGTACTAATTTGTGTATATACACAAATCCTTATTATTATTATACCAAATTATATTTTCTCGTACCAAATTGTGTATGTATACAAATTCTTACAACCATATGAGCCATTTTAACCCTTGATGAAATCTCGTACTAAAAAAAGGTATATATCGGTTTCTCTTATAAAGTTGTAATAATTTGTGCATATTTTGTACTAATTTGTGTATATGCACATTTTGTAATATTTTGAGTATATACACATTTTGTTACCAACTTTTTCATTTCTGCCAAACCAGCATGGATACCACATAAAGGTGGTATTGATGCCCCTTGGTGAAATTTCGTAGTAAAAAAGGTATATACCGTTTTCTCTTACAAAGTTGTAATAATTGGTGTACATTTTGTACTAATTTGTGTATATGCACATTTCGTAATATTTTGTGTAAATACACATTTTGCATAACAAATATACTAATTTTTTCATGTCTGTCAAACCAGCATTGATACCAATTAAAGGTGGTATGGATGCCCCTTGGTGAAATAGCATATTAAAAAAAGTATATACCGTTTTTTCTTACAAAGTTGTAACAATTTGTGTATATGCACATTGTGTAATATTTTGTGTACATACATATTTTGTATAAAAAATGTACTAACTTTTTCATGTCTGCCAGACCAGCATCGATACCACCTAAAGGTATCGATGCCCCCTTGGTGAAGTAGCATATTTTTCATGTATGCCAAACCAACATCGATACATTTCGTTCAAGTGTTAAGGTTTTAGGTTTTTAGATAATCAGGCTTTCACCTGCAACCATATTTGAACCATTTAGGGGTTTTGAAACCCTCTTTGTGATTTCGGAACCACTTTGGCAATGTGCCATATCAATGTTGATTTAGTAGGTATCTAAACCACCATTGTGGTTTCGGAACCACTTTTGCAGTATGCCATTAAATCCATGTCTGCTCAAGAGGTTTCGAAACCAACAATTGCGGTTTCGAAACCACCCCTACAACACTTATAGTAAATTCAATACATTTTGTACTAAAATGTGTACATACACGTCAAACTAAGGGTTTCGAAACCCCAATTGTGGTTTTGGAACCACTTTGGCAGTATGCCATTAATCAATGTTGACCCAGTAGGTATCGAAATCACCGTTGTGGTTTCGGAACCACTTTCGCAGTATGCCACTAAATCCATGTCTACTCAAGAGGTTTCGAAATCAACAACTGCGGTTTCGAAACCACCCCTACAACATTTATGGTAAATCAGGTACATTTCGTAGTAAAATGTGAACATACACGTCAAATTAGGGGTTTCGAAACCTCAATTGTGGTTTCACAACCACTTTGGCAGTGTGCTAATAAATCAATGTTTACCCATGAGGTATCGAAACCAACAATGGCAGTTTCGAAAACCTCCCATTCAGATCTTGTAGTAGAAAAGTTTTTAGGGGTAGGAAGTTGTGTATATACCATTTTTGTAAGAATTTAAGTACATACCGTTTTTACTACTAATATTGTAAGGTTTTCCGTACTTTTTGTACTTATTTCGGTATATACACAAAACCTTACACTTTGTGTAGTAAATTAGGTATTCTTGTAGGAAATTGTGTATGTACACAAATTCTTACACTGAGTTGAGCCATTTTGGCCTTTGGTGAGACTTGTAAGGATTTCGGTACATACCGTTTTTACTACTAATATTGTATGATTTTTCGTACTTTTTGTAGTAATTTCGGTATATACACAAAATCTTACACTTTGTGTAGCAAATTAGGTATTCTCTTAGGAAATTGTGTATGTACACAAATTCTTACACTGAATTGAGCCATTTTGGCCTTTGGTGAAACTTTGTAAGGATTTTGGTACATACCGTTTTTACTACTAATATTGTAAGGTTTTCCGTACTTTTGTCGTAATTTCGGTATATACACAAAACCTTACACTCTGTGTAGCAAATTAGGTTTTCTCATAGGAAATTGTGTATGTACACAATTTCTTACACTAAGTTGAACCATTTTGGCATTTGGTGAAACTTTGTAAGGATTTCGGTACATACCGTTTTTCCTACTAATATTTTAAGGTTTCTCGTACATTTTGTAGTAATTTCGGTATATACCCAAAATCTTACACTTTCCGTAGCAAATTAAGTTTTCTCGTAGGAAATTGCGCATGTACACAAATTCTTAGGTTGTAATGTATTATGTATATACTTTTTTTCTTACAGTTTTCGTAATGAGTTATATATGTACCCAAATCTTTAAGTTGTAATAATTTATGTTTATACCGTTTCTATTACATGTTTTATAATAAAAGCGATATAAATTTTATAAAAAATTCTTTACAATTTGTTACCGGGTTAGCCGTGATTCAGCTTTTAATTAGCGGTTGTTCCCTAAAACTTTCCTTTTATTAAAGTTCTTTTTGACGAAGGCTTTTATGTCGTCAACTGGTTTCTAATATTTACGCTAGTTGTATATAAATATGATTTTTCTCTTTTGACGAGGAATCATTTGTTTCTTTTAGTTTATTTTTTTCTTTGTTTGGCTTTACCAAAATTTATTTTACATATGCTTTCTGACTATTTTTCGTCTGCTTGTATGGCTGTTTGTTTGTCTGTTTTTTACAGGATTTGTTTGTCTTTGTGACAGTTTTGTCTGATGTTATGACAATTCAGCGTTCATATAACAAGTATTATCGAGCGTTTCAATTCACAAAATAATCGACGGTCTGTTATTTTTTAAATTCTCTTATGGTAGTTTGCTGATGTGTCAAGATCTCGCAGCGAAAAGAATGCTTAATACATGAAGCTTTCTGGTTAAAGTTCATCTTTGCTAAAATTTTATTTGGAAAATAGAATATGTTTTCTTAGGAAGGATTGTGTTTAATTTATCTTTCACGCTATTTGATTTTATGATGCTTTTATCTCCATGAATATTCATGTTTAGAGTGTGTATTTTTTTTATAATTTTTCCGTTTGATTAATGAAATTTAGTTAAAGTTCTTCGTTAAAAAAAAACTCTAAATGCTAACTTTGTGGTGTTGAGTCGAAGACCATAGTTTATTTGTTGGGTAAACTATGCCAAGTACCACCAAACGATTGGGTGTGACCCGTTTTTACCACTAATTTTTTAATTGGTCTAAATTTGTCACTAAATTTTATTTTTTGATTTGTTTATACCACCGCGCCATTAACTCTTTAACGCCGTGGTGATGTGGATGCTATTTTGATACTAAATTGTCCAAAACGGCGTCGTTTTGTTAGAGGAAAATATGAAAAATTATGCATTCAATAGGATTTAAACCTAGAACTTTTAGAATCAAAAACAACCTCCTAACCACTAAGCCAACTTAATATGTTTGATCTATTTCTAGCACAAACAATATATATATATATATATATATATATATTCTAAACTACAGTTGAGATTAGTTAAATTTATTTTATTATATAAATAATATTACTCTATATAAATATTAAATATATAAATCAATAATAATATATTATTATAAAAACTAAAAAACTAATTTTCACAAAACCCCAAAATTTTCGAAAAAACCCAAAATCCACCAAAACATTAAATTTTTACCTATATACCCTAAAACCCTAAATCATAAATCATAAACACTAAAATTATAAACTCACTAGCAGCCAAAATGAATGGATTTAGGGTTTAAGCTTCAGGTGAGCTTTTTGGGGTTTTTTTTGTAAATTTTTGAAATTTTAGATTTTTTAAAATCATTTTTAATTTTTATAATAATATATCATCTGTTTATATATTTTAATATTATTTATTTATGAATAAAATTTTAGAGTTTAATATTTATAGTTTAGGGTTAGGGTTTATGGTTTTGTTGGATTTTGAGTTTTTTTGAAAATTTCGGGGTTTTGAAAATTAGTCTTTTAATTTTTATAATAATATATTTATCTATTTATATAGAGCAATGTTATTTATATGATAATCTGCTATTTGGAATACATTTTATTTGTGTTGGAAACAAAACACGGATGTTAAGTTGGCTTAGTGGTTAGGAGTTTTTTTTTTGTTCTGGAGATTCCAGATTAAAATCCCATTGAGTGCATGATTTTTCATATTTTCCTCTAGCAAAACTTTAATAACATAATAGGCGCTACTTAATATGTTGATACTCTTATCAACAAAATAAATAATTTTATATATTTTATTATCTTTAACCGGTCACCTATTTAACCGGCCACGTCGTATATTAACAGTATATTAACCGCTTCATAGCAGAACTGCCCTAAGTAAATGTGAGGTTTTATTGTTAAAAGTTATGGAATTTCAAATGTACTTTTCACATTACAAGAGAAATTTCATTATCTGGGTCGACAAGAAAAATGTCTAAATTTTTTTTAAGAAGGGCCGAAAACTATTGTCTTCGTTTATATTTATATAAATTTTAAAGGGGTTAAGCTAAATTTTTATATTTTTGAGAACTTCAAAGCATTTCAGTTTAAATAAACTAAAGTATATATTGAACTGTTTGAGTTGGGCATGCCCCTGCCAGTCTTCTGCTTCTGCTCCTGACTGATATGCCACTTTGGCATTGCTTAAATTTTTTTTTTTTGCTTAAAAAGGTGATTTTCACCTATAAATAATGCTAAACACTAAAATTGAAGTGAAAATTATTAAAAAAAATAATTTTTCACCCAACCTCAAAAATTAAAATTCAGGGTGAAAAATTATTTTTGGGTGTGAAGTTATTTTTTACTCTTAATTATTAACACTAATATTAATAGTCATATATTAAAATAATATTAAATATAATAATTATTATTATATTAAATCAATATTTTAATATTAAATAAAATAGTTATTAAATATGTTAAATATAATAATTATTAAAATAATATTAAATATAACAATTATTAATATATTAAATTAATATTTAGTTATATTACAATAATATAACAAACGCATAATTTAGAGGCTAAATTTTTATATTTAATTCAAAATTTTATATTAATTATTTAGAAATATTTAAAGTTTATATTTTATAGTATATAAAAAATTACTAATGAATTATCATGATTTTTATATTTTTATTATGATTTATTTCATATATAATAATGTTAATAAATTTTATGATAACGAATTTAAACATCATTTACGTTCATTTATTTTTACTTTACAATATCATGTTTAAAATGCATATTTTATATTTTTAAAAGTACTTTTTGACAGTAATATCAAACACTAAAATTTTACAACTTTTCATAATCACTTTTTAACATTATTTTTCGAATTAGATTCGTAACTTGTTCAATAGCTCAAATTGGATAATTGAGTTGAAATCAACATTTATAACTCAGTGTCAAAAGAAAGGGAGGGTTTCAAAATTTAACTTACATAATCATTTATTAGAAAATTTGATATTATTATAATTAAAAGGTTGGTCTAAGTAATAAGCAGCTTAATATCGCTTAAGTAGGTCTCAAGTTCGAAGCTTTGTACATGAAAAAATCACCGTTCAAAAATTTGCCCACAAAAATAAGTGTGCGACACAAATCAGTCCGAATTAATTAGGACAAAGTCGTAGAAACCGGGAGGACAACAAAAAAATTAATATTATTATAGGTATAATGACAAGTTAAACTCTAAACGTTTTATCTTTTGTCAATTTAGGCTTTATTATTTATTTTCTTTTTAGGACAAATTAATATGTTTTAAATAAAACATTAACTAAATTGTTAAAATTTTATAATGGCGCGTGACAATTCACATTTACTTTAACATTGATATTACACTATCTTATTTATATAATTGTCAGCCTTACTTTAAAAAACTTATTTCTAAAAAGTATACACTATATAATTTTTAAAACTAGTTATCAAGGTGGTATTAGGCCATATCAGTAATGAAATATACATGAATTATTGTGTAGATTGTCACATCAACATAATAAAAAAATTAATATGATCATTATTTTAGTTAACATTAACATTTTTACTAAAAAGAAAAATTAAAAATCAAATTTAACTATAAAATAATATTTAAATTCACACAAAATATAAACAAGAAAGCTAAATTTAGGGTGAAGTATATAAATGGTCACTAAACTATCCTAAACATACAAAATGATCATTAAATTTTTAAAAGTTGCATATTGAACATTAATTTTAGTTTTTGTTACAAAATAACCATTGACACGTTAACTTTCATTAAGCGAATTATGTGACTGTTACGAAAATTTGAATAATATCACATTTAATCTTCCATATTTACAGCTTCAATCAATTTAAGCCTAATTTAACCCTCATTATTGATGTCTAAATTGATTGTATAAATATAAAGGATTAAGTGTGATATTATACAAATTTTCGTAGCTACCACGTCACCCACTTAACAACAGTTAAGTGCTCAATGGTCATTTTATAACAAAAACTAAAATTTAATACCCATTATGTAACTTTTAAAAATCTGGTGACTATTTTATATTTAAGTTAATTTAGTGATTATTTGTGTACTTTACCTCTAAATTTATCACTATAAACAAATTTTAGAAAAAAAATACAAATTCAGGGACAAAAATATCTCATCCATTTGTTTCGTTGTAGGTTTTTTAAAACCCAAATCTACATTTCGGAATGAGTCGTTGTCCCACACTGCCCACTCAACGCTCTCTCAGCCTCTCAACACATCCAGCCTACGTCGACGCCTTCACGCCCATTGCTCCCCGCAACAACCATTCGCCATCAATTTATTCCATTATATATATATATATATATCACTGTACCATATTTTCTCGATAAGAACCAAAACAATCCAAACTTGAAAACGTCAAAAATTTCCTAAAATCTTTTGCTTTTCGTTTAAGAATTTTGATTCGATGATTCGGAAAAAGAAGAATTTTGATTCGAAGGTGACGTTTAAAACCAACAATATCGCTTCCCGGATTTTCGAGCGCCAAACTCGCACCCCAGCTCCCGGAACCAGTGTATAAACATTACCCAACTTTTTTTTTTTGGTTTTTTGATTCTATGTTCTTATTTTTTGCCCACCGACTGTTTGATGATTTGTCTCAATTACAACAGGTTCATTGCGCTAGGAGATTTTACGAGAATTTAGTTCCTCGTTTCACGATATACGATGTGGAATGCCCGGACCATTCGTTTTTTAAGTTCACGGATGACGGTCAGTACTTTGTGAGTTTCAGTAAGAACCGTCAGGATTTGATTGTTTATAGACCGAAGTGGCTTTCGTACTCGTGCAATGTAGAGGATTGTGATGATAACCATGAGCTCCCTCCCCAAGCTAAGAGGTTTGAGAGTTTCTTCACGCAGTTGTACGTTCAATCACTTGCTTCCTGCAACGAGCTTATATGTAAAGACTTCTTTCTCTACATGGAGAGTAACCAATTTGGGATTTTTGCTACTTCAACCGCCCAAATTCAAGATGCTCGTGCCGCGGATGGAGCAATTCTTGGGGTCCCATCGTTTGAAAAAATCACTATTCACCTTTTGAGGTTTGTAGACGCCACTACTCTTTGCCAAAATCGAGATGAAACACTGCTTTAGTTATAGAATTCTTTTTATAAATGGAAATTTAAGCAATCTGATGAACACTGCATTTGTTAATGCTATTTAGTTTTGCAATGCAATCAGGTTGCAAGATGGGGTTAAACTAGATGAGAAGGTATTTCACAATGATTGTGTCAATTTTACCCACAATATGGGGGCCTTCTTGTATGATGATTTGCTCGCAGTTGTATCGCTTCGTTATCAAACTATACACATTCTTCAAATCAGGGATTCCGGGAACCTTGTTGATGTGCGAGCTATTGGTGCTTATTGTCGGGAAGATGATGAGCTTTTTATAAATTCCAGTTCTCAGGCAAGATGCTTTTGCTTTTATGTTCTCTATTTGAGTTTTATCATGTTCTGCAGGTATGGTGCGGATTAGTTTAGGCATCAGTGATTCTACTGCAAATGTCATTACTTTCTTACTAGTAAACTGAAGTTATTGGGTTTTTCAACTCATGCACTTCCTGTTACTCTGTAAAACTCTTCGATGCAGGGTTACTTTTGCGCTTATAAATGCTTTGGACACAAATGGCTTTCTCATTACCATGTATCTCTGGACTCTGCCCATTGTGTGTATCATTTTAGTTGTTAAACCTGAGAACCTAACTATTTTCACCAAGTTTCTAGGTGGGGTGTCTGAACTAACAATCTGACTACTGATGATAAAACTTAACATCTGACAAAAGTTAACTAACTGCATCAGTTGTCGGGCAATCATGGAGACCTTGTAGATAATGGTATAAATCATGACCAGCCCAATTCAAACAATTCTTTTTTGAGTGGTATCAAACAACGGTTACTTTCATTCATATTCCGAGAAATATGGAGTGAAGAAACAGATCAAACCCAGGTTAGTTAGTCGGCTTTCTGTGCTCCCAAAGTATTTTTTATGTTGTTTTATTCATGTTTAATTAAATTCTTTTGAAGTTACTTTTGTTTTCACATTTGAGCTTTATGAAAAGTTTCAGACATAGTTTTATCTCTTCTAATTTCAGAGATATTTAATTGTAATGTTTGTTTGCTGCATTAGAGGGTCCAGCGCCTGAAGAAGAAGTTCTATTTTCATTTCCAGGACTATGTTGATTTGGTGATCTTGAAGGTAGAATTTTAATTTCTTGATTTCTACACACTTGTGCTGTTGTTTTCTACGAGACATGAAATTTACTTGTCTGTTCTGTTTAGTTCAATATAAGATGATATAGGTCTTATTACACTGGTGGAAGGAAATGTAACAAATTTATGCGCAACCCTTGCACAGGTGCAATTCTTGGACCGACATCATCTGCTTATCAAGTTTGGCAGTGTTGATGTAGGGGTGAGGTTTTCTTGCTTTTGCTTGTACCTATGTTACTCAGACTTGGTTGTGAGTGTCGGAAATGGGTATGTGTTCGACACTGGGTATGTTGATATGTTCATTTTTTTATCCAAGACCTTCATGTATTTGGAGTCTTTGGAGGATCATATCTCCATACCCATGTTTGGATGTGGTTTTCAAACACATATACCCCAACAAAAATGAAGACTCAGAACATTGGCCTATACGATAGTAAAAGTAGGCTTGAAATATTTTAGGAAATATATTGTAGTGGCTTGATGAACGATTTTCAAAATTCATCTCTCTTTATCATAAAACCCTCAACAGCTCTTTCTGGATCGGAAAACTGGTTGTGCTTTGTATAGAAATATTTGATTGAAATACATTATAATTTATTGACTTGAAAATTCCAGGGATCACGAAACACTGACCAACTTCCTGCATTCTTTGCTGTATATAACATGGAGACAACTGAAATTGTGGCATTCTATCTGGTATTTTTCCATCATTATTTTGTTTGTTTTGTCTTATTTGTTGAATTCTTGAACAATCACATGATCTATTACTTCATTCAGAACGCAGCAGAAAAGTTTTACGTTCTCTTCGAGCGCTTCTGTGACCATTTCCATGCAACATCAATAAATTCGATGTATATGAATTTCATATCTTCACATGCAAATAATATTCATGCTCTTGAACAACTAAAGTGCATGAAGAATAAAGCCACCAGTGCCTCGCAGGTGTGAATTTCCTAATCAGAAGTTGTTGCTAGTCTACTATTTTACGGTTTTCTTGCATCTTTTCTGGAAATCTCTTCTGATAGTTTTCCACATTAGGGTTCTGCTAGGCACGATAATAGTTTTGTATGTCTAATTGCCTGATGACTCTTCTGCAGTTTGTAAAGAAGATGCTATCCTCGTTACCTTTAAATTGTCAATCAATGAGTCCTTCTCCCTACTTCGATCAGTCTCTCTTCCGCTTCGATGAGAAGGTGTGATTCACAGGCTGCTACTATATTCCCATGCTTTCTACCTCATTTTTATTTCAACGTTCTTTTTATATCTGACGTTAAGGCCATAGTTTCTCTTTGTTCTATGTAAGCCTTCCCGCTCCTTATTGTTTATTTTCCCCTTCGAATCCGGTTTATCAATGCCTAACCATTTTCTGGCATGCTCTTGCAGCTAATCTCTGCAACTGACCGACCCAGACAGTCGACGGATCAACCCATCAGGTTCATTTCTAGGAGGCAACCTAACATTCACAACTTTAAGATTAAGACAGGTAATACTTTTTCCTCATGTTATCCGATTATGTTTTTTTTCAACCTTTTTATCATATATGGCTTAATCAAATTCCAATTTCCATTCACACAACATAATCGGGCTTTCTGTCTACACAGTTAAAAACTGTATGTGTGTAGCATAAGAAATATTAACGGTTTAACCCTTTACGGTTTAGGCCCAGAATTTGGCAGCGCGGATGGTCGGAGCAAAAGGTATTCACATTTCCTGTTCCATCCTTTTTTGCCTTTGGCTCTCTCCTTCATCCAGCCATCTTTGTTCTTGCCGCCGTCGGCGGTGAATATTCACTTCCGGAGATAATATTCTGCAAGTATTTGGTTTGATGGCTGCTATCCTCCCACATTTTGAAATGCCCTGAGCTAGTTTTGTAGTTGATATTATAATTATTATGTATATTTGATACTTACTACTTAGGTAGTTGATAGTTGAGGACTTAATGGTAGCTTATAGATTATTGTAACCCTTACCCAAACTGTAAAAATGTATCCTCCTTTAAATCGTTTTATAATAGACTTAATAATTTTAGACACGATACGACGAAAATAATTAAAATGATATAAAATAGCACACAAAAATAAACGTCACGAACGAGCTATAAGTACGTCTTCCTATTGAAAATCTATAAAACATGGATTGTTGATGTGTTAATTTTTCTTATAATTTGATTTCCCACCTCTTGAAATTTTATAATTTGCACATTTAATATGAAATTTTGTGTCAGTTTTTGAAAATATTTAATTAATTAATTAATTAATTTTAATTTAATATTATATATGTTCATTATGAGACTGTACTCTTTCAAACAAAGTTAAATATAGAGTTTTTCAAATATTTTAATCCCCAACTTTTGCTTTTTTTTTATTCGAAAGAAAAAAGAGATTCATTTAAAAAAGTAAACGAGTACAACAACCTTATCCCACATACAACAAAAGGACCATAAGTAAGGCCATGCAAAGTGGGACGAAAGGCACGAAAATGAAATTCCAGCCGGGAGCAACCCTGGGGTAAAAGACAAAAGACACCGAACATGGGCAATCGATGTTGCGAACATCAAACGAAGGAGAAACGAAGACAAGGGTGATCTCTAAAAAAAGAGTTAGCCCTAACCAAAGACGGAAACTTAAGCAAGACACAAACACCCTTGCCGTTCTCAGAACCGATTTTGAATTTCAATCGTAACACTCAGGTGAGAGTTCCTTCCGGAGGCAGGCTCCCTCGTCGGTCGAAGAGGGTCTTGTCAACTTGAGTGGAGTGACCGAAAAATCATACCTTGAACTAGGGATGGCAAGTTAGCCAAGACCAACGACAGACACGGCCTTCTGTCTTGAGCTGGAGACGAAAACAAGAGATGACCACATTGGGAAAAACCTTAGGTCAACCATGAACGTAGTACGTCGGATGAACCTAGGGAAGGATTTAAGTGAGGCACCATCTTTCGTCCCTTCCACTCGAAAGAAGTTGAGCCAGAAGAGATCATATTTGGTGCGAATAACCCTATAGGGAGTTATCCGCCGAATTATTTTCCTTTGGGCCGGGATTGAAGATGACCTTCACAGCTTTGAGAAATTGCATGGCAAAACGCTAAAAGGGATTGAGAGCTGACAATTTCTCAAACATTTTCGAAATAGTCAAGGGATTGAAGGCAATTTTTTGTCTTCTTGCGCAGAGATCCTTGTGCCTAGCTCCTTTGACTTTGCAAACACTTAAAAAAATTCACCATAAACGAGGCAAATGGGAGATAGCAGCAGACATCTAGGGACAAGAGCCCTACAAACCCGGAAAAAATCTTTCCTTTCTCAGAGAGCGCGCCACCGCTTCTGGAAACGTATTCTTCTTCTCCATCTAGCCCAGCAGGGAGGTGACCGTGTCCAAGGGCTTTTTCACCAGCAACAAGGTGAAAGCCAAAGAACTCACCCATTTTCTTGGCCGTTCGAACTACATGGCCAACACTCTCCATGGCTTGCAGACCTCTACCAGCATCATAATCAAAGAATTGGGTGGATCGAATGATCGATATAAACCAAGAGGGGTGAATTGGGTTTTTAAAGTTTTTGGAAGTGGAATTGACAAATAAAAATGGTAGACAAGGAATTTTAGAGTGGTTCAAGTTCCAATCGAACTCTACATCCACTACCTTAGCTTCACTAAGCATTTTCAACAATTTTAGTAATTGCTCTTCCCCTTTTCTAGGCTAAGGAGGTAACCGTTACAATTTTGGTCAAATTTTCTACCCAAAATTTGACTCAATCCTCACACAATAGAAACAGAGAAGTTGTTGGCTAAAACAAGTATCTCTCAATACACAATGTAGCCCAATTACAAACACTCAACCCAATTGAAATGATAAGAATGAAAAATACAATTGGGGTTACAAGACAATAATGAGATTTAGGCACAAATACTTGGATTTGATGTTTGGATGTTTGCTTTTGGATCAATAGTAGTTGCTGAAGCTTTTAGAGGTCCCTTTTATACATTCTCATTGAATTCTAGCCGTTGTGGTTGTTGCATTCATCAATAGAGCCGTTGGGATGTTATATTCCCTCCATAAATGCAGTCTGCAACCAACCGTTTCGAAACGCCCGACCCTGTTTCGAAACATGCCAAAATAGAAAGATCCGTTGGGGTGCATTAAAGAGCCCGTATCGAAACGAACTGAAGGTATTTCGATACGCTAAGAGCCGTTTCGAAACTCGTTTCGAAACATTTTAGCTATTGTCAAGGCCTGTATCGAAACGGCTTGAAATCGTTTCGATACGCCTTAACGACTTGTGTAAAATCGGTTAAAAACTTTCAACGGTCATAATTTTTAAATCTGACTTGAATACCGTTTCGAAACGTTGGATGTCGTTTCGATACGGTGTCTCGATGTTCTTAAGCCGTTTCGAAACAAGGGTTCACAGTTTCAAAACCGTTTCGTTACCCGTTTCGAAACACATGTTCACAGTTTCAAAAGTGTTTCGAAACGCCTTAGGCCGTTCCGAAACGTTGACTCGAAAAACATTATTTTGGCTTCAAGAACACTTAGAAAATTTTTGACAATATAAGTTTCTAACTTAGACATTTTCCTTTAAACATATAGATAGGTTTGAGGAATTAAAAATTCGTTTTCACATTTTCAATTTAGTCCTTAAATTCTTTAGTTATATCAAAATCAAATTATCGGTTTCACAAAAAACTCAGCCAAGCTTAGACCCTCACACCAGACAGCGAAAAGGACGCCACCGGGTACGGTCTCGGTTTTAACCATCACTGGCCAGGAACCATGGGCCATCTCCCGACGACAACTACTACTATCCCATCCCGTATATTCCCTGGCCTCTCTCTCCAGTTTTTTCAGACCATTCTTTCAAGTGGGAACCGACGTTATTTTTCGGGGGATCTCTACACCACTGAAAACAACATACGAGCAACAAACCACCGAAAAATAATAACTGAAAAAAAAGAACATGGGACGAGTTGATGGGAGCAAAGTTTCTGCGTTCATTCTAAAATAATATAAACTCAAAGATGAAAAATCCAATTATCATCCACCATCACATCCCCAACTTTTGCTTTGAGCCAAAAGAATTGTAAACTTAAAATTCAATTAATTGATTGGTTGTCTAATCTGATTTTGTACCCTAAAAATCTATTAGGTGGTAAATAGTAATCTTTCTTTTTCATTTGTTTTATTTACAACGTTAGAATTCGAACTTTTAATAATAATTTTATCTTAGTAGACCAACTAGTTGTTGGTACGATAAAGTTAATATAATTAGATAATAAAATAAATACATATTAAATATGTTATATTATTGATATTTTATTATCCAATGAATATAATAAATACTATCCCTGTCCCATTAAATTTGTCATTAAACCTTAACCATAAATAATAAACTACTCCATTGAACGCTTTTAAAAATATTTTTTTTCACATTTTTATCAAAAATAAATTTTAAGTATGTAATCACTAATTTTGTCCGGGGTGTTAAACCCGTCCTATTTTCTTTTCTTTAATGGGCTTTGGTATTTATGTTGTGATTAAAAACAAAAAAAAAGAAGAAGAAAAATAAAAAAAGTTAAAAACAGTATATATATTATTTACTATTATATACTATTATCCATTATTATTATTACCATCTTTGTTATCTACTATTACTATTACCAATTATTATTATTATTATCTACTAGCTTTATTACTTATATTATTATTAATGTTATCTACCATATTATTAATATTATCTTATTATTATTATTAACTTTGGAAATCAGAAAACAAAACTATATATTAATAAATAAACAAGCCCAATTCATATTTAATTAAATAAAAGCCCAAAGTTTTATTAAGTTTCAAAGTCCATTACAAAAAACTCAAAAAATATTACAAGGTTCGATGGCCCAAAAATAAACCCTAAATCTGTTGATAGGCAAAACCCTAATAATCTCTTATGTTTTTTGCAGCCGCCAAGCCATAACCGTTGGATCTGGAGGGGAGATCCAACGGCCCAGATCAAGACTCGGAGAAACCCTAGATGAGCCCTAACCCTTGTCTTCGCGCCGCAACATCCCAGTCGTCAGATCAAGAATGATCTGACGGTCCAGATCAGAGATCGCGTGACCGTTGGATCGCCGCGTGGAGCACACGCCCATGCCAGACGACCGATCATCTCCTTCACGCACCGCGCGTGTAGTCCACTGAGCCCCTCCAGCTTCCCCACGTCGTCCTCTGGTCCCCCTCCGACCGGTTCACTCACATGCAACACATGCAAACAAAGGAGCATAACCGAAATATGAGATGCAAAAAACAGAAATCTTAGAGGCATGCAACAACAGATTAGAGGACATGAATCCGGCCAAAAAAGTCAGACAACCAACAGCAATTTCCAGCAATTTTATGCATTTTAGAAAAAGAAAAATGTAATATCGGGGCCTATAAAACCCGAGAGATGCATGCAATGTTAGGGTGGCAGTACTGCAATGGCGGGGAGGAGTAGGGAACAAAGAGAATTTGAGAGAAGAAGAAGACTTTTTCAGGGTTTTTCATATATCAGCTCATTACATCGCAGCCCTATTTAACTACCTTAAGGGCAAAATGGAAATTACATAACAAACAAAATAAAATAACGGCTGGCTACACTGTTTCATTAACGACAAACTCCTCTAGGGCACGTGACATCCTCCTAGCTCGTACTCCCCTGCGCAGTGCTGGTTCTATTCCTGCAGTTGTATTCTCCTGGTTCCCTGGGTCGGCGTCCGTAGGTGGTGGCACCTCCTCATTGTACGCAACATTACCCCCTCTTGAAGAGAGTCCTTGTCCTCAAGGACTGTACCGCTAGCCATCTGTGTATTAGAAAACATCGGAAGAGGAGTGAACTGGTGCGATGGTTCCCCCTGAAAAAGCTTGAGTTGGGAAATGTGGAACACCGGGTGAATTCGTGTATGCTCAGGCAGGTCCAGTTTGTATGCGACCGCCCCGAGACGTTGAACCACTTTGAAAGGGCCGAAGTAACGTGGGCTGAGTTTTTGCTGACGATGGAGACGGAGGGAAAGGTGACGGTATGGCTGCAGTCGAACAAAGGCCCAGTCGCCTGCTTGCAATTCGACCTCAATGCGTTTTCGATTTGCTTGGTTCTTCATGCGCAATTGGGCTTGACCCATATTGTGTTTCAGCTGTCGAAGGATCTCATCGCGGTCCTGGAGGGCAGCATCCACCTCCGGATTCGTTGCACCCCCTTCCGTGTACGAAATTAACGTTGGTGGGTCACGGCCATAAAGAGCCCGGAATGGAGTCATGCCGGCCGATGCTTGAAAGGCTGTGTTGTACCAAAATTCCGCCCAAGGCAAATAAGAGGTCCACTTCCACGGTTCATCACCGGCCATGCAACGAAGATACATTTTAAGACAACGGTTCAACGCTTCCGTTTGGCCGTCCGTTTGCGGATGATACGCTGAACTCAGGCACAGCTCAGTACCCTATAATTTAGCCAACTCCGACCATAACGAACTGAGAAAAATGGGGTCCCTATCACTTACGATCGAGCGTGGAATCCCATGTAGTTTAATGATCCCTTTGACCATAATTATGGCGATCATCAGGGCATCATATTGCCGTGGCAACGCAAAGAAGTGGCCGTACTTAGTCAGACGGTCGACAACCACCAAAATAGCTGCTTTGCCGTGAGATGGAGGTAACCCAGTGATAAAGTCTAGTGATATATCTTCAAAGACCTGTGCCGGAATAGGTAACGGTTGTAGTAAACTGGCCGGTGCTCTACTATCACTCTTCATGCGTTGACAAACTTGACAAGTTGTCACGTACGCCTTAACATCGGCACGCATTGTGTGCCAAAAAAATTGCTGGACAAGCGATGAAACATACGTGTGATCCCCGTATGGCCTCCGGCAGTGGAGCTGTGAAACTCACAGAGCAGTCGAGAACGGAGAGCACTCTCATTGGGTACGACGACACGCCCCCGAAATAATAATAACCCCTGATGGGTAGAGTAACCAGGAGGAACCGACTGACCAGCTTGAAGGGCCCGGAGTATAGTAGACATATCCTTATCGTGGTGACCGGCTGTACGAATATCATCAAGAATGCCAAATGTCGATCGTGTGAGAGCCAATAATTGAGGACTGCCTTCACGGGATAGGGCGTCGGCCACAGTATTTTGTTTGCCCAGTCGGTATTTGATTTCGAAGTCGAATCCAATTAGCTTCACCAACTAGTGTTGTTGCTCCGGAGTCTGAATTGTTTGCTGTGTTAACTCACGGAGGGCCTTCTGATCGGTGATGATGACAAAGTGACGGCCCAGTAAATATTGACGCCATTTACGCACGGCCTGAGTAATGGCAAACATCTCACGGTGGTAGGTAGAAGAAGCTTGCATCCTGAGACTGAGCTTCTGGCTAAAGAACGCTATCGGACGGCGGTTTTGGTTCAAAACGGCCCCGATGCCCATGCCGGAGGCGTCCGTCTCTACTACGAACTCCTTGTCGAAGCCAGGGAGGGCCAGAATTGGAGCTGTGTAGAGGGCACTCTTGAGGTTGTCGAAGGCCAGCTGTGCTGCAGTGGACCAGTCAAAGGTTGTCTCTGTGCGCAACAAGTCAGTGATAGGGGCTGCCAAAGTTGCATACCCTCGTATGAACCGTTGATAATACCCAGAAAGTCCGAGAAAGGCTCGTACCTCGCGCACTGATGTAGGGACAAACCATTGTTGAATAGCCGCTATCTTGGCCGGATCCATGGCTAACCCCGCACTGGAAACCACGTGGCCCAAGTATTCCACGGATTGTTGACCAAAAGAGCATTTGGAAAGCTTGGCCACAAAGCCATGTAACTGCAGAGTCTGTAGCACCGTACGTACGTGTTGGAGATGATCAGACCATGAAGCACTAAAGATCAAAATATCATCGAGGAAGATGAGGACAAATCGTCGAAGAAACGACCGGAATATATCATTCATCGTTGCCTGAAAGGTAGAAGGTGCATTTGTTAAGCCAAAGGGCATAATGAGAAACTCGTAGTGGCCCTCGTGTGTGCGAAAAGTGGTCTTGTGGACATCTTCGCGACGGACTCGAATTCGGTGATAACCGGCCAATAGATCGAGCTTAGAAAAATAGCAGGAGGAGCCCAATTCATCGAACAGCTCGTCAGCGGTAGGGATGGGGAACTTATCACGGATGGTGATGGCATTGAGAGCCCGATAGTCGACGCAGAAACGCCAAGTCCCATCTTTTTTTCGAACAAATAATACCGGTGAGGAGAAGGGGCTTGCGCTGGGCTGAATTTGTCCCAAATCGAGCATCTGTCTGACATGTTTCTCAATCTTGGATTTCTGAAAATGTGGGTAGCGATAGGGTCGAACATTCACTAGCTGACTGGAAGGTAGCAGATGGATAGCGTGGTCTGTAGCGCGGGGAGGTGGCAGGCCATGAGTAGTGTCAAACACCGCTGAAAACTCGGACAACAACTGTGTGAAGTCTGGTGGTAACATCGGTTGAGGAGAAACATCCTCAGGAGACATATGGAGCTGAAAGAAGGCCGCAATGGCCCCTGTGTCTGCTAGTCGACGCAAGGACTGGAGCTGAATTTGTTGTGGACCCATATCAAAGTCCCCACGCCAGTAATGACGTACTTGTCCAAGCATGAACTCGAAGGTAAGGTTGCTGAAATCCATGGTTATTGGCCCCAATGTGGCCATCCAAGCAACCCCTAGTACCACATCAGCCCCTTCAATAGGTAAAATGTAGAAAAATCGGTAATGAGCTTGGTACTCTGCACAATCACCTGAACCTCCTTTGCACAGCCCTCGTTTTGCAGACGTTGACCGTTGCCCACTAACACAGTGAAGTTGGGTGTGTCTGTAACCGGCAGAGCAAGGTGTTTGGCCACGCGTGATTGTATAAAATTATGGGTGCTACCCCCATCAATAAGAATTCGAACTGGGTTCCCCTGGATGGTGCCTGACACTCGAAGGGTAGTTGGTGTGTGATAGCCTGCCAAGGCGTTGAACGAAATAGTAGAATGGTCCGTAACCAGATCCGAAGGTGTCTGCAATGGGTCGAGAGCGGTGGACGGTGCCGCGGAAGAGCCAAGGGTCTCGTCGACCAACCCCTCATCATCCAGCATAAACAACTGAGGAGTCTTGCACTTGTGTCCGGGGGCATAGCGTTCATCGCAGTAATAACACAACCCTTTGAGCCGGCGTTCATGGGCTTCCACATAGGAAATACGGCAAACAGTGGTTTGGTTGGGGGACGGTGTCTCTGCTGGTGGAGGGCGCCCTGGTTGTCCGCGAGGATCCACCGGTGAAGTGGCAGGAGTAGGAAACAATGGTGGTAGCTTAGAGACAAAAAGCTTGCTAGATGGACGACGATCGTGAAGGCGAGCTTCATGGAAACGGGCCAAAGCCTGGACCTCTATCATGGACGTCGAATGGTGGGCTAATACTTCATTCTTAATGTCTGTACGCAAACCCGACGTGAAGCAGTCCAATAAAAACTCCTCTGGTAAGTTTGAAGTGCGGAGGGCAAGATCTTCAAAACGAGTCTGATACTCGGCGACAGTGGAGGTCTGAAGGAGCTTGGACAATTGCCCGGCCGGAGATTCGATCTCCATTATCAGAAAACGCTTGCGGATGGCATCCACCAAATGTGTCCAACCGGCAAGTTGTTGTTGCCGTTGCATCCAACGGAACCACTTCCTTGCCGTCCCCGTCATTCGAAAGGAAGCCATCGTGACGCGATGATGGTCCTCAGTTCCATAAAACTCAAAGAAATCATGTGCAGAGGCCAACCATTCCTCGGGGTCCTCACCTGTGAAGATGGGTAACTCAACTTGCACCGGTTTCGGAGGGAAAGGAAAGCTCGCGTCGGTATCCTGTTTAGCTTTAGGTTTGCCGCGAGGGGCGGAGCTAGTGGCGGTAAAATCACCGCTGGCTGATGGTGTTGCAGAAACACCCAGCTGCGCAGACAAATTTTGCAGCAAAAGGGACATTTCTTGGAGGGTGGTTTGAGTGGCTGCATTCCACTGCTCTTGTTTTGTCAGTTGGTTTTCGATGGAGGACAAGGTTTGGTCATGGCGAGCGAAAGATTCCAGTAGAGTACGTATGGATTCGGTGTTATTGACCATGATTGGGAGGGGTCAATGAAAGCACCAATGTTAGGGTGGCAGTACTGCAATGGCGGGGAGGAGTAGGGAACAAAGAGAATTTCAGAGAAGAAGAAGACTTTTTCAGGGTTTTTCATATATCAGCTCATTACATCGCAGCCCTATTTAACCACCTTAAGGGCAAAACGGAAATTACATAACAAACAAAATAAAATAACGGCTGGCTACACTGTTTCATTAACGACAAACTCCTCTAGGGCACGTGGCATCCTCCTAGCTCGTACTCCCCTGCGCAGTGCTGGTTCTATGACTGCAGCTGTATTCTCCTGGTTCTCTGGGTCGGGGTCCGTAGGTGGTGGCACCTCCTCATTGTACGCAACACATGCAACAACAGATTAGAGGACATGAATCTGGCCAAAAAAGTCAGAGACAACCAACATCAATTTCCAGCAATTTTATGCATTTTAGAAAAAGAAAAATGTAATATCGGAACCTATAAAACCCGAGAGATGCATGCAATGTATGGGGGATCCCCATTCGAAAATTTCAGAAACATTGTAATAAAAAAAGTCAGAAACATCGTAACCCGAGAGATGTATGCAATGTAAGGGGGATCCCCTTTTGCAGTCTTTCATTCCGAAACATAAAAAGAAAAAAGAAAGCTTGTTTTCTTTTTACCTTCGCGTTATCTCCCCTCATCGTCCTCCCTTCTTTGCCGGCAACAAGCCTTCTGGCCCCTCTCGAGGCCACGCATGGTGAGCCGGTAAAATCGACAACGAGTTGTTTTTCAGATCTAGGGGTGTTTCGGCTTAAAAAAAACAAAAGAATAGGGTTTTGGATTTTCGGTTTTCGAAAGGTAACACAGAAGGGTCTTTAGATTTGGTTTTGGTTTCGTGAACAAAAAAGAGGTTTTCTGTTTTTGGGGTTTCAAAGAGACAAAAAAAAGGTTTTTTAGGGTTCTAGTGCCGGCAACGGCGACTGGAACCCTGACGGTGCCGGAGAAAACAGAGAGAGGAGAGGGCCTCTCGGTGTATTAGGGTTGATAAATTGAAAAAAAGGGTGAAAGGGTTTTCAATTTGGGTTTTATAATGTTTTAAAGTTTTTAAAAAGGTTTAATCGCCCTTTAAGCCCCTCCGCGTCACTTTAATTGCGCGGGGAGGGCTTTCGCGTTTTCAAACCCCATCCCAGGTCCCTCTGATTTTTAAAAGTTTTTCAATCCCGCCACCATTTTCATGTCGATTGGCTTTAGGATGGGTTAATTCTCGTTCTGGTCCCTGTGGCTTTTCATTTTCTTTTAATTGGGTCCCACTTTGCATTTTAATCAGTTTTTTAAAATGGGTTTATTACAGTCTTGATCCCTGCCAGTTTGCCTCTTTTATTTATTTAGCATTTTATCATGATATATTTTGTTGCTCATGCATTTTCCTTTTTTATATTTATATCGAATATATGTTTTCATCGAGTTTATGTTTTGTTATATTATTCATGTTAATATATACATATATGTTTTTTAATGTTGCATGCCTATTTGTTTTAATGTCATTCAAATATATTTGTGACATACATTTCAATTGTCATTCATGTGACTCTTTAATTCTGTTCGATAATTAATTAACTTAAGATATACCCGAAGAGAGGTATTAATTAACTCCGGTATTCGCGATATAACAGTCCTAGCTTAATGGATGTCGATCGAATGTTTGGGTTAATTTTCACCGTCTCTAGGTAAGCGAAAGCGTAAAAAACGAAAATGTCATGCATCATCCTTTACTTGCTTGCATCATGCATAAAGGTGACGTACGAGATTCGAACCCTAAACTAACATGGCAGTCAGTCTTATATGATGTCGGTTTAGTCTTTGATCCGGTGTACCGTCATCCTTTTTAATTAAACGACGAATTAATTCGAAACCACTAATTTGAAGAAAGCTCGTACGATTAAAGTCCAGTTTTCAATCAAGAACCCCTAATTAAAGTCTTTTTAAATTTTAGATAATTTCCATCAATTAAAGGCAACAATTGTTTTGGTATCGATTTCCGGGCGTGATGGGGGTGCTAACCCTTCCCCACACGTAACCAACTCCCGAACCCTTTCAAACGAATCTCTGGTTTTGTTTTTTACGGTGTCTGGCCTACCATAGTGGCCGGTGGCGACTCCAACCGAGAAAAAAGATTTTTTTAAAAGGGATTTTTCGAAACCCGAATTAATTTCTAATGTAACCCCCTCGTCCCGGTCTGGCCGGATGACCGATCCGAGTAGGCTACACGGGGAAAGCCGAAGCGAAACCCGTTAAGGTTCCCCCTCGGTTAGCAACCCTAGAAAATTTCTTTTAATTAAATCTTGTCTAAAGGCATATTATTTTCTAAGTGATCACGACAGCGGAAAACATCAAGGAAGATACACAACCGAACCTCGAACAACATGTTAGCAGTCCATTTTTCCTTTTTAAGCAGGCCGTATCGATACACCTACAGAGGGTATCGATACGCCTTGACCAAGTCAACTGCCCCAAGTCAAACCAGTGAGACCGTATCGATACAGCCCTTGGGCGTATCGATACGCCCTCCTCGGTCAACATCTCGCAGTCAACGAGACAAACCCGTATCGATACGCCTAGAGCCCGTATCGATACGCCAAAGTCTCACCAATATCTCAGATTTCCAGTGAGCTTTGGGCGTATCGGTACACCCCCGCGTATCGATACACCAAGCCAAAACTGAGTCCTGAAGGGCAAGACCGTATCGATACGGCCCTTAGGCGTATCGATACGCCCTACACTGTAAGACTCCAAATTTCAACAAAACGACTTGAGACTCGACCCTAGATGCGATTTACGACTCCCCTAGCCCCGGACAACATACATACAACCTTTAACCACCAGGATAACAACATACATGGCATTCAAAACGTACAAGGATCATGCAACGAAAGGATTCATAAATTTATCAAAAAGAAGACATACTTAACACATAAAGGTTCATGCCTTAGAAACAAACATATATGCATTCATGACATGCAACATAAATAGGGTTTATAATTCAAACAAAACATCTAAAAGCCAAACCAACATCACATACATCCAAGCTCAATTTAACAACACCTATCCCATTGCTTGACTATTACAATCTACAATTTAAAGATCATACTTGAGCTAACCCAAAGCGACACTTGGAGACCTTTCCTTGCCCTTGCCACCCACAAGCTACTAATCTGCATTGTCGAACAAAAAGGAGCGTAAGCATAAAAGCTTAGTGAGGGTAAGCTCATAAAACAAACCTTCGACAATGCAGGGTCCAAGCACGAGTAAGAATCAAAAGAGAATGCATGATCTTACCTCCAATCCTCAAGAGCCAAAATATACATGATGTATGAACATATAATCATCACTATGCCATGATCTACAATTCATAATCCCAACACATAGAAATACATATATCAATGTATTAACAACAACATATATCAAACCATAATGGAATCACATTTCATATCATATTGGCACCTAGCTATGACTCGAATACGCGGATAACAAGTTGGAACGCATTTCCAACACAACCATTACCTTCGGTGGGATTACACTCATCACCGGTTCTCGCGGAGGGGATTCCACTCATCCTCACGCCCCGTCGATGGGATTCCACTCATCACCGACTAATATAAAGATTTCCGGGCGAACCCGTACTCTTCCTTGGTGCCTTAACGCCACCAAGGCCACACGCGAATTTGACTCAATCGTGTGCACACTAATCCTAATGATCGATCATTGTACCCAAGCATACTAGTGCCAATATTAAACACAATTCATAACCTATCACAACATCATTTCAAAACAACTTCCGTGCTTAGCACGTACTCACCATGATCACTATCATGCACAATCCTCATGCATATATCAATGCATCAATCCAAGCCTCAATATACATGTATAACACATTATACATAGTCAACACAATCACAATTAAACATGAGGCATAAACAACCATTAAAGAGTGCAACCAAAGTCTCTAATCAAGGCTTGGGATTAGGCTACCACTCTAATCCCAACTCTAGGTGGGTTTACCCAGGCCATCCTAGGTTCACATGCTTGAACCAATTACTCAAAACCATTTAAAACATTTTAACCACTCACCTCCACCTCCAAGCTCCACTACCAAGCAACCAAGGTCTTCAAGTTTCCGGATTCGAGCCCGAAGCTTTACCATCGTCTTCTCTTGCTTCTAAACATCTCAACACAAACAAAACAACCTCGAATCAGCTCATACAACAATGTAGCAACCCAGAACACCATTCAAGCAATAAACACAAGATTCCAAGCCAAGAACAACCCCCAAAACGTCAAGCTCGGGCAGCCCTTAAACCCAATCCAAAACTCATGATTTCAACCTTTTTAGCACACTCAAATGCTTCCAAAACAGCCCCCAACTATTACCCTAACATCAACCCTCAAATTCCAACATAGAACGCACCCAAAACTCAACTCAAAACCCTCCTAAAACCCCACCAAAACCCAAATTCGAGAATTCTTATAAAACACTTTAAAAATCACATATGTTGGACCTTATGGTTCCTAAACAACTTATCTATCAACATTAAACCAAAAGCTTTCTTAAAATCTCATAAAGTTAACACCTTTAGCAAAAACCTTGAAAAACCCAAAATGTGAAATACATGGCTTTAATGGAAATTAATGGTACCATAATATAAAGAAAGACAAGACCAACTCAAAAATGCCATTACCTTTTGAAAAGCTCCAAAGATGAAGGTGAAAGGGGATGAAATGGTGAAATGGAGAGAAAAGCTCTCCCTTGTCGTTGGAATGGAAATATGGAGAAGGAAGAAGATGAACACACGTCTAATTTAACAAAAGTGGGTTTTAATTTTGAAAGTTTCATTTATTTACGGTTTTGCCATTAATGAGATGTCAATCTCATGTATTTGCAATTTTCATGGAAATTTGATTTCAAATACATTTTGGTCCAACACAAAATGTTTGTTCGAAAATATGAAGACCAAAATAATACTTTATTCTTTTAATTATAAAACCGAGACTCATAAAATTATTTTAAATATTATTTTCATCCGACCCCCAAACCCGGGTGTTACAACTCTCCCCCACTTAAGGAAATTTCGTCCCCGAAATTTATCGAACAAGAAGAGTCACTGGAACATGCTCCTCCACACTTTCTTTCTCACCACAACATACTCACCAACTCGGTAAACTTACCACACAACATTAGCTGTCTGATGCTAAGATCTCAACGGCTCTTCATTGCACGTCAATTTTAAACTCAACTCAATCTTTTCGACAACATAGCACGGGACAGATCTGATTCACACTTTCGAACCATAGATACACGGATCACATCACAAACCTCTTTCTAACTCTGGTGGTAACTGCAACAAATAAACAACAAAACTAGCCCGATTCACAATCTCATACAGCACTGTTTGAATACTTGGCCCATAACTTTCTCTGACTGATCATCTGACTTCAACAGGTAACCAAACACTATGCAGACGTCTTCAGAAATCTAGTTGAAATCTCGAATCTCTATTACCCACTTTCATTAAGAACCTCCCACAGATGTAACAAACTAGAAGAAAACTGACGCTCGGTCTTGACACGCTGGCAAACTATACACTTACTCTCATACTGAACCACATCATTCATCAACTCAATCCAGAAGTACTCATCTTCAACCCACAATACGTCTTCATACTATTCAAATGCAATACAAATGAACTGCCGTGCGCTTCGGCCAAAACAAAACGTCTCGGAACACTATGTCATTCGGCACAACTATTCCGTCTCTGAAAATACAAACTCTATCATCTCTGAAACTGAAATCTGAAGGTCTTCCTTCCACCATGTCTTGCACAAAAGGTGTCAAGAACCTGCCTTGCAACTGTTTCTCTTCTAGTATTTGACTCAATGTAAGTTTAACCCGAAACTCGGCCACAAAACTACTATCAATTGATAAACTGAATCCAACAAACATAGCTCGCAACTCGACTGCCAAACTAACAATAAATATAACTCGAAGCATTGGTTACTACGTTGACTCTCTTCGGATGATACTCAATCTTGAGATTACGGTCTTCAAGCAGTTCCAACAACTTATGTTGTTCAAGTTTCAACCCTTCCTAAGTCGTCAAATATTCCAAGCTCTGATGATAAGTATGTTGTGCATTTCTTACTGTGCATGCTTTGTCTCTAAATCTTCGAAGCAAATTTAACAGTAATTAACTCTACGTCTAGTGTCGGATAATCCTTTTCAAGGTCTTTCAACTATCTCGATGAATAGGCCACAATCTTCTATCTTGCATAAGCACACAACCTAACCCTACATGTAACGCATCACTATGGTTCAAAAATTCTTTCTCCGACATAGGTTGGATCAAGGTCGAAGCTCTCTTCAAAGTTTCTTTCGGTTTCTCAAGGGCTCATTGTCTCGCATCTGACTACACAACTGAACATTCTTCTGTAGCAATCTGTCCAAGGAACAACTATCTTCGAAAGACTATTTACAATTCTCCGTAAGTAACAATGCTACACCTAGGAACTATAGATACATGTCACAGTCTTCGGTTTCTTCCAATTCACATCTTCTTCTATCTACTTAGGATTTACTCTAATACACTTGGCTGATCTACATGTCCTAGGAGAACATCCTCTTTGACTCGGAGTTCACGTTTGCTCAACTTGGCACACAATTAATTCTCTAATAGGATTTACAACACCAACTCCAATGCTTGTCATGATCTTCTTCGGTACCTGAATACACCCATGTATCATCTATGAGAACTACTACAAACTGATCAAGGAGCTCAAAAAAAAAAAATTCTGCTCGACATCTCTATAAAAGTAGCTAACACACTAGTCAAACAAAACGGCATAACTAGAACTCAAAGTTATCACATCTTGCCCCGAAAGCTGTCTTCGGTACATCAACTTCACTCACTTTCAACTGGTAGTAATCGGATCTCAAATTAATTTTCGAAGAGACTGGAGCACACCCAACTGATCAACAAATCATTAATGCTCGGAAACGGATACTAACTACTCACTGTCAATTGTTTCAACTGTCTGTAATCTAAACACATTCTCGTGTTGTCTTCTCTCTTCTTCACAAATTGCACTTTCATACTCTAAGATGACGTACTAGGCCTAATGAATCTAAGGTCTAACAAGTCTCGTAGTTAATTCTTCAACACTCTCAATTCTTTCTGTAACCCCCTCGTCCCGGTCTGGTCGGATGACCGGTCCGAGTGAGCCACACGGGGAAAACTGAAGCGAAACCCGTTAAGGTTCCTCCCCGGTTAACGACCCAGAAAAATTCTTTCAACTTTATCTTGTCTATAGGCATGATTAAATCCTATATGAAGCACAACAGCGGAAAATACAAACAATCTAACATCGACCAACCAAAACAACACTTAAACAGCTCATTTTAACCCCTTTACAGCAGGCCGTATCGAAACGCCCTTAGGGTGTTTCGATACGCCTTGACTTAGTCAACAAGCCAGGGTCAACCATGAGGAGACCGTTTCGAAACAGGGGTGACCCGTATCGAAATGACCCTAACGGTCAACTTCTCGTGGTCAACGAGATTTGACCGTTTCAAAACATCAAAGGCCCATTTCGGAACGCCTTTATCTCGGCAATTTCTCAAAATTCTAGTAGCAAAAATGTACCGAAACAGCCCCTATCCGTTTCGAAACGCTTGACCAAATACAAAGGGACCGTATCGAAACAGGGTAGCCCGTTTCGATACACCCCCTGTCTGCAGACTCGTTTTGGCTGTTTTAAGGCATAAGGGTGCCCCAAAACACCCAACAACACATTAACATTTAAACCTAAGGCAAACCAACTATATAAGCATGCTTTGACTTCATTAAAACGAAACTAAACACCAAGGCATGACATCACAAGTCATACATTCATACAACTCATTTAGGGAGTTAAGCATCCACATAGCCAACACTTAGACAAATTCAAGATAGCAACATACTCACAAGGTTTCAAGCAAGGCATACATCTCAAGCCAAATAGCAAGCACATACGAGGAGTCTAACATGCTCCTAAGCAACATCAACCACAACATAATCCAAAAACATCATAATACGATTACATGTCCCATTGCTTGACCATTACATCTTAATTTAAAAGTTCATACTTGGTAGCTAAACAAGCACCACAAGCACACTTGGAGGCCCCCTTCTTGCTCCTAGCAACCCACGAACAAAGGATCTGCATTGTCGAACAAAGAGAGAGCGTAAGCAATAAGCTTAGTGAGGGTAAGCTCTATAAAAACAAACCTCGACAATGCAGGGTCCAAGCACGATCTTAGCCAAGGTAAAATACATAATTACCAAGAGTCCACAAGAGCCATCAGTTAAAGATGCATGAACAATATCCAATTAAATGTCATGTTCATAAAGCTCTATTTCACCACATATGTAAACACATATAAACATCCAAATAAAGATCACATATCACAACACATTGATATACATATCAATCAACATTGGCACCTAGCTATGACCCGAATACGCGGATAAACACGTTGGAACTCATATCCAACAACCACTTTACCTCACGGTGGGATTACACTCATCACCGGTCTCGCGGAGGAGATTCCACTCATCCTCACGCCCCGTCGATGGGATTCCACTCATCATCGACTATATATAAATACAATTTCCGGGCGAACCCGTACTCCTCCTTGGTGACTCAACGCCACCAAGGCCACGCGCGACTTTTGACTCATGTGTACACACTAACATCCTAATGATTGATCATTTGTACTCAAGCATACTAGTGCCAACATTTAACTCATTCCACATTATTCATTTCAATCAATTCCGTGCTTAGCACGTACTCACCATGAACACAATCATGTACCGTTACCATGCATGCCATAAGCATCACTAATCATGTCTCATCTCACATGTATAACACAATATACATAAGCAACCATATCACAAGTCATACGAGGCATAAACATCCATATATATAAGTTCATCCAAAGGCTCTAGATCAAGTTTAGGATTAGGCTACCACCCTAATCCTAACTCTAGGTGGGTCTACCAAGCCCGACCTAGTCCACATACTCGAACCAACCATTTAAAAACCACTTAAAACGTTTAACCACTCACCTAAGCTTCCAAGCTCCAAGCCAAGCAAGCATCCACTCTCAAGTTCCCGAATTTCTTCCCGAAGCTTCTCCAACACAAGTTCCCGCTTCTAAACAACCTCAAACACAATTCAAACAATCCCAAATCAGCCCAACATCAAAATACCAACCCGGAATACAATTCAACTCAAATTACAATGTTGCAAGCCATGAACCAACCCCAATATTAGCAATCTCGGATAGCCCTAAAACCACATCCAAAACCCATTTTTCCAACATCCATTGTACTCACAAATGATCCCAAATCAACCCCTATCCATAGTACTAACAATACCCTATCAAAAACCACCTAAAACAACCCCCAAAACTCACCCAAAACCCTCCAGAAATCCCATTTTTACCCAATTTCGGAAATTGCTCAAAAATCATTCAAAATTCACATATGTTATACCATTTGGCTCCTACATTCCATAACTAACCATAATAAATCAAAATATTAAGTTTAGCTACACAAAGACACCATTTTTAATCAAATCCTTTGAAAACCCCAATTTCAAAACTTCAATGAAAATGAAAATAAATGGTACTTTTAAAGAGAGGGAGTTGAGGAGAAGTCAAAAACGATGTTACCTTTCAAAAACGAGTTGAAATGGATGAGCTTTTTGATGGAATAGTGATAGAGGAGGAAGAGCTCTTGTTTCACGTTGGAATTGGGTGAGGAAGAGAGTGAATAGTGTTTCATTTGTGAAAAGGGGGATTTAAATTGAAAAATGGGTAAATTACCAAAAGGCCATTAATGAATGGCTATCCCCTTGTTCTTTAAAAAGCTCTTCAACTTGTCATTTAATCAATTCGGTCCCATTTCAAACATTTATTCTTGAAACCCGAAACGTAAATGATTATTTTAATTATAAACCCGAGCCCAAATAATATTAAAATAATATTTTCACCTAACCCCTAAACCCGGGTGTTACAACTCTCCCCCACTTAAGGAATTTCGTCCCCGAAATTACCTGACGGAAACAAGTACGGAAACTGCTCAACCATGTCAGCTTTCCTCTCCCACGTGGCCTCTTCCACACCTCTATGCCTCCACAACATTTTGACCAACTCTATGGTCTTGCCACGCAACACCTTGCTATCAGAAGCAAGTATCTCAACAGGCTCTTCATTATAAGATAAATCCGGATTTAACTCTATCTCCTCAACGGGCATAACATGAGAAGGATCCGATCTATATCTCCTAAGCATAGACACATGAAAGACATCATGGATCTTCTCTAACTCGGAAGGTAACCTCAGACGATAAGCTACAGGCCCAATCCGCTTAACTATCTCATACGGACCAATGAACCTCGGACTCAACTTGCCATTCCGGCCAAATCTCATTACCTTCTTCCACGGAGATACTTTCAGAAACACTTTCTCACCCACGGAGTACTCAATCTCTTTCCTCTTCAAATCCGCATAAAACTTCTGACGATCGGAAGCCGCTTTCAAACAATCAAAAATCAACTTCACCTTGTCGGTAGTCCCCTTAAGCAAATCCGGCATAGGTAACAACCTCTGACCTGTTTCAGCCGAACAAATCGGAGTCCTACATTGTCTACCATACAAAGCCTCATAGGGAGCCATCTGAATACTAGACTGATAACTGTTGTTGTAAGCAAACTCAACTAACGGTAAGTGCTTCTCCCAAGAACCTTGGAAGTCAATCACACAACAGCGAAGCATATCTTCAAGAATCTGTATCACTCGCTCTGACTGCCCATCGGACTGCGGATGATAAGACGTGCTGAAATGCAAACGGCTACCTAGAGCACTATGCAAGCAACCCCAGAACCTCGAAGTAAATCTAGGATCTCTATCTGAAACAATAGACTTCGGAACTCCATGAAGTCTCACAATCTCACGGATGTACAAGTTTGCCAACTTGTCTAAGGAATCCGTAGCGTTCACTGCTAAGAAGTGAGCACACTTCGTGAACCTATCAACAATCGCCCAAACTGAATTCTTCTTCGAAGGAGACAAAGGCAACCCCGACACAAAATCCATGATGATCCTCTCCCATTTCCATTCCGGAATCTTCAAAGGCTGTAACAAACCTAAAGGAACCTGATGTTCTGCCTTCACTCTTTGACAAACCATACAACGGCTCACATACTCAGCTACATCCTTCTTCAAACCAACCCAGAAGTAATCATTTTTCAAGTCACGATACATTTTGGTACTACCCGGATGCATAGAAGAAGGACTCGAATGTGCTTCACTCAGAATCCGACGTCTCAACTCAACATCTTATGGTACAACAATTCTATCTCTAAAGCACAACAAGTTCTCACCACTAAAACTGTACTCGGTCGGTCTTCCTTCGGCTATGTCCTGAACATGAGGAACTAAAGTCACATCTTGCAACTGCTTCTCTCTAATCAACTGAATCAATGAAGGCTTCACTTGCAACTCGGTGATCAACCCACCATCATCAGATACACTCAATCTAGCAAACATATCTCTCAACTCAACTGCAACTTTTCTACTCAAAGCATCGGCTACTACATTTGCCTTACCCGGATGATACTCAATGGTCAAATCATAATCTTTTAGCAACTCTAGCCATCTTCTCTGTCTCAAGTTCAACTCTTTTTGTGTCATCAAGTACTTCAAGCTCTTGTGATCGGTGTAAACTATACACTTCTCACCATACAAGTAATGGCGCCAAATCTTCAATGCAAAGACAATCGCGGCTAACTCTATATCATGAGTGGGATAGTTCTTCTCATGAATCTTCAACTGTCTAGAAGCATAAGCAACAACTCTTCTTTCTTGCATCAAGACACATCCTAACCCCACGTATGAAGCATCACTGTAAATCACAAATTCCTTACCTGAAACAGGTTGCACTAACACTGGAGCATTTGTCAAAGCTTCTTTCAATTTCTCAAAGGCCTTCTGTCTTGCATCTGACCATTCAAACTTAACTCCCTTTTGCAACAATTTAGTCAAAGGAGCAGCTACTCTAGAGAAACCATCAACAAACCTCCTATAATAACCGGCTAATCCTAGGAAAGTCCTAATCTCGGTCACGGACTTAGGTTGTTTCCACTCAACAATAGCCTCAATCTTCGATGGGTCAACTCGGATACCTTCGGCCGAAACAACATGGCCAAGAAATACAACCTCTCGAATCCAGAACTCACATTTACTAAGCTTCGCATACAACTGATTGTTCAACAATCTCTGTAAAACAAATCTCAAGTGCTCATCATGCTCTTCTTCTGTCTTCGAGTACACAAGTATATCATCAATGAAAACAACTACGAAACGGTCTAGATAGTCTCTAAAAATTCTGTTCATCATGTCCATGAATGCTGCAGGTGCATTCGTGAGCCCAAACGGCATCACAAGAAACTCATAGTGACCATATCTAGTCCTAAAAGCCGTCTTCGGAACATCACACTCTTTTACTTTCAACTGGTAGTACCCGGATCTCAAATCTATCTTCGAGAACACTGAAGCACCTCTCAACTGATCAAACAAATCATCTATGCGAGGCAACAGATACTTGTTCTTCACAGTCAACTGATTCAACTGTCTATAGTCAATACACATGCGCATACTACCATCTTTCTTCTTCACAAACAATACGAGAGCACCCCAAGGAGAACTACTAGGCCTAATGAAACCACGGTCTAATAATTCTTGCAACTGACTCTTCAATTCTTTCAATTCTTTCGGAGCCATACGATACGGAGCTATCGAAACTGGATTAGACCCTGAAACTATCTCAATCACAAACTCAACGTCTCTATCAGGAGGCAAACCCGGTAACTCTTCAGGAAACACATCCAGAAAGTCACAAACTGTTCTGATATCTTTCGGTCTAGCTTCACTCATATTCAGATTCATAACATAAGCTAAGTAAGCCCCACATCCAGAGTCCATCAACCTATGAGCCTCTAAAGTTGACACCACATTAGACAAGAACTTAATGTTCTCGCCTACTACTACTACCTCGTAGTCATCAGAAAGTTTCAAAGAAATTCTCTTCGTCTCAAAATCCACACTAGCCCGGTGCTCAACTAACCAGTCCATACCCAAAATAATATCAAAGCCATAGAAAGGAAGTTCCATCATATCAACAGAGAACACATGACCCTGAATCTTCAGTGGACATCTCCTATACATACGTCTAACCACGACTGTCTCTCCAAAAGAACTAGTCACATGCATACCTACGTCTAGAATCTCAACAGTTATATCTAACTTCTGTGCATGCTCACTCAAAATGTAGGAATGTGTAGAACCCGAATCAACCAAAGAAAGCAAAGACATAGACTGTAACTCGAAATTACCTGCTATCACATCAGTGTCGTTCCCGGCCTCTCTCTGAGCATAAACTCTCGCTGGTCCTCCTGCCTCTGGCTGCACTGCCACAACATGAGCAAGGTTCCTCTGAACATCTACCCTAGGTGCGTCAGCCCTAGGCTGGAAGTAGCCACGACTGCGCCCACGGCCTCTCTGAAAATCATTCGCTCTCGCAGGAGCCTGAGCAATGTTCGGTGCCTGTGCCGCCTGATGCGGGCACTCCCTCCTAAAGTGGTCTCTCGCACCACAATTCCAACAGGCATGAAAGTTACCCCAACACTCACCAGCGTGCTGTCTCCCACATCGTGTACACTCGGGCAAGCGCCCTCCTCCTCTATGGCCCTGATGGCCCCTACCATGGTGGCCACCACCACGCCTATGGTCAAACTGATGTCCGCCACCTCTATGCCTCTTGGCATCTCTACCATCAAAGTGGTTATGCCTCTTACCAGAACTGGAACCACCAGGTCGTTTGGCCGAACCCAAACTGTGCTCTAAGTCTTTGGCCCTCGCGACCAATACATCAAAGTCTGAGTAGTCGGAAGCTAGCGTGTACCTCTTGACTTCTTCGTTCAACCCGTAGTGGAAACGGTTACAGCGTTCCACTTCAGTAGGAACCAACTCTGGAGCATACTGACTCAAACGAACAAAACGGATCTCATAGTCAGTCACAGAAGCATCTCCCTGAGTAAGGGCCATAAACTCTCGCTTATTCTCATCTAAATACCTCGGTCCCAAGTACCTCTTCCTGAAAGCGGACTCAAAGAAATCCCAACCAATCTCTGCCTCTGGAACCCCAGTAGTAATGGTGATCCACCAGGTGTAGGCATCACCCTGAAGCAAGGAAATCACACAGCCCAATCTACGTGCGCCCACACAACCCATCTGAGCCAAGATACGAACAGTCTTCTCCAACCATAACTCTGACCTCTCTGGAGTAGATCCCCTGAACTCTTCGGCCCCCAAGCTACGGAGCCTCTCCAAAGGTAGACTAGCATCGTCACACCTAGGCTGAGCTGCAGCCTGAGCTCCCGCAACTGCGGCCTGAAATGCTCCTGCTATAGCTTGCACTAGCGGAGTCATATCGATTCCGGCCGGACCTTGGCCACCTTGGCCACCCTGAGGCCCCTCTCCTTCAGCTCCATCATCGCCTCCAGCTCCAGGCGGAGGAGGTGGTGGTGGTGGAGGTGGTGGAGGAGCGCCAACTCCCGCGGCCACCGGCCCTTCTATGTGAGCCTCCACACCAATCACCGGCTAAACAGGAGTCGCAACATGTGGTTCCTGACGAACCACTCTCGGCCTAGACATCGCTCACAAACGATAACTACAACCACAACAACAAAATATACAAGATTGGGTTAGCAAGGCAAGGCTTCCAAGTTCTCAAGTACGTTTCCCTCACTTAAAATTCTTTTCCGATGTAATAGTAGCAATGGGACTCCCAAACAACATGCTTTTAAACAAACAATCAACATACTTGTCATACAAGCAATCATACTTACAAAGCAAGCAAACACCGTGCATATCAATTCAAAACTTAAACTTACCTCACTTACATGCCCAAGGTCTCGGTAACCTTAGGCTCTGATACCAACAAGTGTAACCCCCTCGTCCCGGTCTGGTCGGATGACCGGTCCGAGTGGGCCACACGGGGAAAACCAAAGCGAAACCCGTTAAGGTTCCTCCCCGGTTAACGACCTAGAAAAATTCTTTCAACTTTATCTTGTCTATAGGCATGATTAAATCCTATGTGAAGCACAACAGCGGAAAATACAAACAATCTAACATCGACCAACCAAAACAACACTTAAACAGCTCATTTTAACCCCTTTACAGCAGGCCGTATCGAAACGCCCTTAGGGTGTTTCGATACGCCTTGACTTAGTCAATAGGCCAGGGTCAACCATGAGGAGACCGTTTCGAAACAGGGGTGACCCGTATCGAAACGACCCTAACGGTCAACTTCTCGTGGTCAACGAGATTTGACCGTTTCGAAACATCAAAGGCCCGTTTCAGAACGCCTTTATCTCGACAATTTCTCAAAATTCCAGTAGCAAAAATGTACCGAAACAGCCCCTATCCGTTTCGAAACGCTTGGCCAAATACAGAGGGACCGTATCGAAACAGGGTAGCCCGTTTTGATACACCCCCTGTCTGCAGACTCATTTTGGTTGTTTTAAGGCATAAGGGTGCCCCAAAACACCACCAAAACACCCAACAACACATTAACATTTAAACCTAAGGCAAACCAACTATATAAGAATGCTTTGACTTCATTAAAACGAAACTAAACACCAAGGCATGACATCACAAGTCATACATTCATACAACTCATTTAGGGAGTTAAGCATCCACATAGCCAACACTTAGACAAATTCAAGTTAGCAACATACTCACAAGGTTTCAAGCAAGGCATACATCTCAAGCCAAATAGCAAGCACATACGAGGAGTCTAACATGCTCCTAAGCAACATCAACCACAACATAATCCAAAAACATCATAATACGATTACATGTCCCATTGCTTGACCATTACATCTTAATTTAAAAGTTCATACTTGGTAGCTAAACAAGCACCACAAGCACACTTGGAGGCCCCCTTCTTGCTCCTAGCAACCCACGAACTAAGGATCTGCATTGTCGAACAAAGAGAGAGCGTAAGCAATAAGCTTAGTGAGGGTAAGCTCTATAAAAACAAACCTCGAAAATGCAGGGTCCAAGCACGATCTTAGCCAAGGTAAAATACATAATTACCAAGAGTCCACAAGAGCCATCAGTTAAAGATGCATGAACAATATCCAATTAAATGTCATGTTCATAAAGCTCTATTTCACCACATATGTAAACACATATAAACATCCAAATAAAGATCACATATCACAACACATTGATATACATATCAATCAACATTGGCACCTAGCTATGACCCGAATACGCGGATAAACACGTTGGAACTCACATCCAACAACCACTTTACCTCACGGTGGGATTACACTCATCACCGGTCTCGCGGAGGGGATTCCACTCATCCTCACGCCCCGTCGATGGGATTCCACTCATCATCGACTATATATAAATACAATTTCAGGGCGAACCCGTACTCCTCCTTGGTGACTCAACGCCACCAAGGCCACGCGCGACTTTTGACTCATGTGTACACACTAACATCCTAATGATTGATCATTTGTACTCAAGCATACTAGTGCCAACATTTAACTCATTCCACATTATTCATTTCAATCAATTCCGTGCTTAGCACGTACTCACCATGAACACAATCATGTACCGTTACCATGCATGCCATAAGCATCACTAATCATGTCTCATCTCACATGTATAACACAATATACATAAGCAACCATATCACAAGTCATACGAGGCATAAACATCCATATATATAAGTTCATCCAAAGGCTCTAGATCAAGTTTAGGATTAGGCTACCACCCTAATCCTAACTCTAGGTGGGTCTACCAAGCCCGACCTAGTCCACATACTCGAACCAACCATTTAAAAACCACTTAAAACGTTTAACCACTCACCTAAGCTTCCAAGCTCCAAGCCAAGCAAGCATCCACTCTCAAGTTCCCGGATTTCTTCCCGAAGCTTCTCCAACACAAGTTCCCGCTTCTAAACAACCTCAAACACAATTCAAACAATCCCAAATCAGCCCAACATCAAAATACCAACCCGAAATACAATTCAACTCAAATTACAATGTTGCAAGCCATGAACCAACCTCAATATTAGCAATCTCGGATAGCCCTAAAACCACATCCAAAACCCATATTTCCAACATCCATTGTACTCACAAATGATCCCAAATCAACCCCTATCCATAGTACTAACAATACCCTATCAAAAACCACCTAAAACAACCCCCAAAACTCACCCAAAACCCTCCAAAAATCCTATTTTTACCCAATTTCGGAAATTGCTCAAAATCATTCAAAATTCACATATGTTATACCATTTGGCTCCTACATTCCATAACTAACCATAATAAATCAAAATATTAAGTTTAGCTACACAAAGACACCATTTTTAATCAAATCCTTTAAAAACCCCAATTTCAAAACTTCAATGAAAATGAAAATAAATGGTACTTTTAAAGAGAGGGAGTTGAGGAGAAGTCAAAAACGATGTTACCTTTCAAAAATGAGTTGAAATGGATGAGCTTTTTGATGGAATAGTGATAGAGGAGGAAGAGCTCTTGTTTCACGTTGGAATTGGGTGAGGAAGAGAGTGAATAGTGTTTCATTTGTGAAAAGGGGGATTTAAATTGAAAAATGGGTAAATTACCAAAAGGCCATTAATGAATGGCTATCCCCTTGTTCTTTAAAAAGCTCTTCAACTTGTCATTTAATCAATTCGGTCCCATTTCAAACATTTATTCTTGAAACCCGAAACGTAAAGTATTATTTTAATTATAAACTCGAGCCCAAATAATATTAAAATATTATTTTCACCTAACCCCTAAACCCGGGTGTTACACTTTCGGGAACCATAAGATGCAGAGCAATCAAAACAGAAGCAAACTCGAAGACGATATCAATAACAAACTCTTCTTCCCTATCAAGAGACAAACCGGGCAATTCTTCCAAACACTTTTAGGAAAACACAAACTATTCTAACATTCTGCGGTCTAATCTTCATTCAAAAATCAATTCCATCACATTTGCTAGACAAGCCTGTCGACCAAACTCAATCAATCTTTGACCTCTAAAGCTAGATCAACATTCGATAAGAAGTTCACATTCTCACCTACCACTACAGTCTCACAGAAATCTACAACTTTTAAGGCGACTCTCTCTTTGTCTCAACGTATACCCTAGCTCTGTGCTCTACAAGCCAAACCATAACCAATGTTACATCGAAACCTAAAAAGACAATTACTTCACATCTACTGGAAACACGTAACCCTGAACCATCAACAAACATCTTCCGCACACCTTTCTGACCACCAATATCTCACCAAAAAGGACTAGTCACATGCGTTCCTACGTCTAAGGTCTCATCAGGTATATCAAATTTTTTGCATGCTCACACAAAAGGACGAATCCGCAGAAATCGTAACTTCACATGTACAGAGCTGATAGTCTTCGGTCATCTTGTTTTCAGGCTGACCCTTCAAACATAACCTAACTCTTCAAAACCGTTCTTAGAGCATCTCGAAACTTCAAAATTCAGTTCTGATCACACACAAACAATCAAGTTTGAACTTGTTCTATAACATCAGTCCTGACGACTCATAACATCCCACTACCAAACAATTTGGAGTTAAAGCTCAAGACTTCCTTCTCAGCTCAACTATATTGGAAGCGACCTCATCTCTTCTTCTTGCTGGAAGACAACTCAGACGCACACTGGCCCAAACGCACAAATCGATTCCCACTCACGGATACTGACCGGCTGTCTTGTATTAAAACCATAGACCGAACCCCAACGATCACCAACTAACATTTCTGAGTTTCAGATTACTCACACGAGACCCTTACTTTGATCTTGCCAAAAGAACTAGGGTACTCATACCTACCTCTAACACTTCACCGGGCACATTCAAACTTTGCATGCTGGCTAACAATATACAGAAGTACAGATTCAGAATCAACCGGAGGGAACAACTCAAAACTGTACCGAGGGCTTATCTGATAAAACATCGATACCACTCTGACTCTCACGCGTAGGTTTTAACTTCTTTTTACCCACTAATACCAGAATCAATCACCTCGTTCCCTAACAACCGGAATCAACCCACATACCCACTGACTCAAACAAACAGATTGTACCTCAACTCCGGTACAACCATACTCCCCTAACTATAACGATGAACTCCCTCAACATCAACCACATTTTCAGAAACCACAACTTCTACTTACCGATTCACGGCCCACACCTTGGCCTCAAACTTACCAAAAAGCAATAAATCAACGACAACAACAATTTTACATACAAACTGGATTAGCAAAGGAAAGGGTCCAAGTGGCTCAAGTATGATTCCCTCACTTAAAAATCCTTTTTCCGATGTAATAGAAGCAATGTGACTCTACTCAACATGCTTCAAGCAACATACTTTCACAATCAAACAATCACACATCATCGCATACTCGAATAACAAGCAACATGCTTACATGGCAAGCAACCACCGTGCGATTTCAATACAAGAATTAAACTTACCTCACTTACCTGCCCAAGGTCTCGGAAACCTTAGGCTCTGATACCAAAAAATGTAACCCCCTCGTCCCGGTCTGGCTGGATGACCGGTCCGAGTAGGCTACACGGGGAAAACCGAAGCGAAACCCGTTAAGGTTCCCCCTCGGTTAGCAACCCTAGAAAATTTCTTTTAATTAAATCTTGTCTAAAAGCATATTATTTCCTAAGTGATCACGATAGCGGAAAACATCAAGGAAGATACACAACCGAACCCCGAACAACATGTTAGCAGTCCATTTTTCCTTTTTAAGCAGGCCGTATCGATACACCTACAGAGGGTATCGATACGCCTTGACCAAGTCAACTGCCCCAAGTCAAACCAGTGAGACCGTATCGATACAGCCCTTGGGCGTATCGATACGCCCTCCTCGGTCAACATCTCGCAGTCAACGAGACAAACCCGTATCGATACGCCTAGAGCCCGTATCGATACACCAAAGTCTCACCAATATCTCAGATTTTTCAGTGAGCTTTGGGCGTATCGGTACACCCCCGCGTATCGATACACCAAGCCAAAACTGAGTCCTGAAGGGCAAGACCGTATCGATACGGCCCTTAGGCGTATCGATACGCCCTGCACTGTAAGACTCACAATTTCAACAAAACGACTTGAGACTCGACCCTAGATGTGATTTACGACTCCCCTAGCCCCGGAAAACATACATACAACCTTTAACCACCAGGATAACAACATATATGGCATTCAAAACGTACAAGGATCATGCAACGAAAGGATTCATACATTTATAAAAAAGAAGACATACTTAACACATAAAGGTTCATGCCTTAGAAACAAACATATAGGCATTCATGACATGCAACATAAACAAGGTTTATAATTCAAACAAAACATCTAAAAGCCAAACCAACATCACATACATCCAAGCTCAATTTAACAACACCTATCCCATTGCTTGACTATTACAATCTATAATTTAAAGTTCATACTTGAGCTAACCCAAAGCGACACTTGGAGACCTTTCCTTGCCCTTGCCACCCACAAGCTACTAATCTGCATTGTCGAACAAAAAGGAGCGTAAGCATAAAAGCTTAGTGAGGGTAAGCTCATAAAACAAACCTTCGACAATGCAGGGTCCAAGCACGAGTAAGAATCAAAAGAGAATGCATGATCTTACCTCCAATCCTCAAGAGTCAAAATATACATGATGCATGAACATATAATCATCATTATGCCATGATCTACAATTCATAATCCCAACACACGGAAATACATATATCAATGTATTAACAACAACATATATCAAACCATATTGGAATCACATTTCATATCATATTGGCACCTAGCTATGACTCGAATACGCGGATAACAAGTTGGAACGCATTTCCAACACAACCATTACCTTCGGTGGGATTACACTCATCACCGATTCTCGCGGACGGGATTCCACTCATCCTCACGCCCCGTCGATGGGATTCAACTCATCACCGACTAATATAAAGATTTCCGGGCGAACCCGTACTCCTCCTTGGTGCCTTAACGCCACCAAGGCCACGCGCGAATTTAACTCAATCGTGTGCACACTAATCCTAATGATCGATCATTGTACCCAAGCATACTAGTGCCAATATTAAACACAATTCATAACCTATCACAACATCATTTCAAAACAACTTCCGTGCTTAGCACGTACTCACCATGATCACTATCATGCACAATCCTCATGCATATATCAATGCATCAATCCAAGCCTCAATATACATGTATAACACATTATACATAGCCAACACAATCACAATTAAACATGAGACATAAACAACCATTAAAGAGTGCAACCAAAGTCTCTAATCAAGGCTTGGGATTAGGCTACCACTTTAATCCCAACTCTAGGTGGGTTTACCAAGCCCATCCTAGGTTCACATGCTTGAACCAATTACTCAAAACCATTTAAAACATTTTAACCACTCACCTTCACCTCCAAGCTCCACTACCAAGCAACCAAGGTCTTCAAGTTTCCGGATTCGAGCCCGAAGCTTTACCATCATCTTCTCTTGCTTCTAAACATCTCAACACAAACAAAACAACCTCGAATCAGCTCATACAACAATGTAGCAACCTGGAACACCATTCAAGAAATAAACACAAGATTCCAAGCCAAGAACAACCCTCAAAACGTCAAGCTTGGGCAGCCCTTAAACCCAATCCAAAACTCATGATTTCAACCTTTTTAGCACACTCAAATGCTTCCAAAACAGCCCCCCAACTATTACCCTAACATCAACCCTCAAATTCCAACATAGAACGCACCCAAAACTCAACTCAAAACCCTCTTAAAACCCCACCAAAACCCAAATTCGGGAATTCTTATAAAACACTCTAAAAATCACATATGTTGGACCTTATGGTTCCTAAACAACTTATCTATCAACATTAAACCAAAAGCTTTCTTAAAATCTCATAAAGTTACAACCTTTAGCAAAAACCTTGAAAAACCCAAAATGTGAAATACATGGCTTTAATGGAAACTAATGGTACCATAATATAAAGAAAGACAAGACCAACTCAAAAATGCCATTACCTTTTGAAAAGCTCCAAAGATGAAGGTGAAAGGGGATGAAATGGTGAAATGGAGAGAAAAACTCCCCTTTGTCGTTGGAATGGAAATATGGAGAAGGAAGAAGATGAGTACATGTCTAATTTAACAAAAGGGGATTTTAATTTTGAAAGTTTCATTTATTTACGGTTTTGCCATTAATGAGATGGCAATCTCATGTATTTACAATTTTCATGGAAATTTGATTTCAAATACATTTTGGTCCAACACAAAATGTTTGTTTGAAAATATGAAGACCAAAATAATACTTTATTCTTTTAATTATAAAACCAAGACTCATAAAATTATTTTAAATATTATTTTCATCCGACCCCCAAACCCGGGTGTTACATCTAAATTCCCCTTTTTTAAATTGAATATTTTTTAAAGTAGTGGGGAAGTTGAGAAAAAAAACCTTGTTACAGTCTGGCGACTCCGCTGGGGACAATTTTGTTTTTCAAAACAAAAAAAGAGTTAGGCCAAGAAAATAATTGTTGCTTTTAATGATGGAAATTTTTGAAATTTGATTTGACTTTAGCGAGGTGGTTCTTCCTTGAAAATAGAACTTTAATTACACGAGCTTTGATAATTGGTGATCTTGAATTAATTTTTCATTTAATTTCAAAGGAATCATCGACATGTGTTGCATCATGCATTAGGCTCTATACCCGAGCTTCGTCCCTTAAGTGGGAGTGAAACGCCTATACCCACGTGAGTCTCCCTCCACGGGTCGGTAATTCACTTCTGGAATCCACGCCTTTGACATGTGAGCAGCCCTCCACGTCACTAGGTTGTGCTTTCCCTCAAACCGAAACCAATTCGCAAGCTTGTAATGGGTCAGAATTGGGGTTCTTGTTACCTTAGTAGGTAATAAGATAGGTTCGGGTACCCTTGTTAGAACCGAACCACATGAGTGAGAATTTAAGAAGCCCACCCCGATTAGAGCCACACGGATAACCGTAGAATTAGAATTCATGCTAATAGGTCTTGCTTTGTTAACATGCTTTGGTGTTTTCTTGATTTATTGTATTCAAGTATTCATTATTGGTGTTACTAACCTAGTTGCCTTTTTGTCTTGTTTTGATTATTTTTGCATACTCATCGCATTTTCATACGAAGTGTTGATTCGAGAACAGTCTAAAGTTGAAAATTTTCACAATGGGAGAAAGAGTCCATAGCAACAGAGTTTTCGGGACCCTAATTTGAAGGAAAGGGACGAGAAAATTTATTAAAAAAAATCGTACCATGTGTACTTATTTTCTTACCTCGTTGTAACAAGATTTGATCTCCATTATGAAAAGTTATTTAATGAGGATGTTCGTCGAATCAACATTTCCTTGCATTCGATTTTGTATTTTTTAATTTGTTGCATTTAATCATATGTTTCTGTTTTGCATTCGACATATCATGCACCACATCATGAAGTCATGGAATCTAATTGTTCGGGGTCATGACAGCATTTGTGACTACCGAAGATTCCGCACCCACACTTTACTCGCCATCAAAGAAGGCAAATGGAGGAAAATTTTGCTAAGCTGGAAGCTGATTTGAGAGGTCAGTTAGAGCGAGCCCAACAAGAGTTGAGGGACACCATTATCAAGTCCTAAAAAGATACGATGAACGAGATATCCCAGCTGTTGCAAGCAAATATGAAAGTAAAGGATGTTGTTGGAAACCCTAGTCAGGATAAGGGAGACCCTTCGTATTCCCCCGATTTTGTCACCGATACCCCTAAGCCCTCGCAAGGAGCGGCTACCCAAGGAGATGAGGCAACATCACACCAGGCGGGCGCCTCTACCCATGCTCCATCGGGTCTGATTTTTAATGTGGAAAATGTCGGGGATAGTGTCCCGGATTTGGATTAGATTGAGAATTTGAACAAGGTCAAGGCCGAGTTCTCAAAGCAGCTAGAGGAGACCCGGAAGGACCTCGAGGAGAAATTCCGTACAAAAAAGGAGAAGATGGGGCATACGGGATGAATGCCAGAGACCTCAGCTTGGTTCCGGATCTGATAATCCCGCCCAAGTTCAAGATGCCAGAGTTTGAGAAGTTTGACGGGACGACTTGCCCTAATGCTCATATAACAATGTTCTGTAGAAAGATGACGGGTTTCATCGACAACGAGAGGTTGCTAATTCACTGCTTCCAAGATAGCTTAGTGGGGCCCGCGGTGAGGTGGTACAATCAGTTGACTCGTGCTCAGATCAGGTCGTGGAAGGATTTGGCCAAGGCTTTCACCAATCAGTATAGGCACATAACCGACATGGTTCCGAACCGACTCATGCTACAAGGTTTGGAGCAAAGGCACAATGAGAGCCTATGTGAATACGCCCAGCGTTGGCGAGATGTGGCGGCACAGGTCCAACCCCCGCTCCGTGAGAATGAGATCTCCCCTATGTTTGTTGACACTTTGAAAGGGACCCTCTATGACCGCATGATAAGCAACCCTATCGGTAACTTCTCAGATATGGTTATGACCGGTGAGCGGATCGAAGCAGCCATCAAGAGTGGTAGGATTGATGGAGGCGAGAATGCCCAAAAGCAGTCTAAGAAGAAGGACCACGAGGTGAACAACGTCGGTGCTTACGAGGCTTCTAAGCACTTCACAGTTTCAGCGCCTCAAGCCGCAGTCGGGAATACGCAAGGCCCAAACCGAAGAGAGAATAGGGCTCCCAGGAAGGAACAAGAGAGAATGGCCTTCACCCCTCTACCAATATCGTACAAAGAGGTGTACAATCACTTATACGAGGCCGATCTGGTTCGCCCGTATCATGTTACTCCCTTCCAGCCGCCTTACCTTACATGGTACGATGAGAAGGCACACTGTGAGTACCACGGCGGAGTACCGGGACACACAATAGAAAATTGCTTAGCATTCAAGAAGCTCGTGCAAAACATGATTAACACCGGGGGTCCTCGAGTTAGAGAAGCCCAATGTGACGACCAACCCACTTCCGAAACATGAGGGTCAGGGCGTGAATGCCCTCGAAGTGGTAGATACAAAGAAGGTGAGGATGGAGGTGTTAGAAATCAAGTCCCCTTTGAGTTGGGTTTACGAACAACTGTGCGCAGCGGGCTTAATTGAGAAGGGTCCGGGTGGGGCATATGATGGCCATGGATCATTTTGCGAGTACCACCAGACTACGGGGCATGAAATTCAGAGTTGGCTAGAATTTAAGCAATTGGTCCAGGATTTGATGGACAATCGGGAGGTTGAGTTTCTCGAAGAAGCTTAAGGGTTGGGATGGACGGCCAGCTTAGTCAAGAGTTCTAATACATCCAAGTTTGTTTGCTTTCATTTCATTGCATTCTAGTTTTTTTCCTTGAAGTGATGTGTGGAATCCAGTTTGCTACCCTTTGCCCGAAGGTAGCAAAGATCTTTTTGTAAGGGCCTCAGACTGCACTTTTTTAGTTTCAATGAAAGGATGCCTTATGTTTCAATTGCATTTTCATTTTGTGTGTATATTTGTCTATTGAGTCCCCGTATATCAATTGCACAAGGGACATTGACTTTGACCCCAAAGGTTGACTTCGAGCCGCCTTTGTCTAGTGGAAATCGAAAGCTTTGAAGATGATGAATATGTGGCTTACACTCCAAGTTAATTTGGTCACCTAATTAAATACACATAGAATTAGGGCATTCGGGAGAATAACCAAAAATTTTCCACGCTAAAAGAAAAACAAAAGAAAAAAATAGGAAAAAAAGAAAAGAGAAAATGAAAATGAAAAAGAGAGAAAAAGAAAAAGAAAAGAAAGAAATAAGAGAAAAAAAAAAGAGAAAATGAAAAGAGAAAAAAAAAAAGAAGACAAGAGAGCGAGAATACTAAGCCTAACAAAAGCACTCCAATGTTCGAAGCCTGGTAATAGGCATTTTTGGATACGAGTGTGGAATTTTTGGGGCACTCCGCTGTAGCAAAAAGACCACTAAGGTTGCTATACACCATTCACTTTAGCTACATGAGTGATGGTAATATTTTCAAATCATGACAATGCCGAGTAGCTCGGGGTTTTGTTGTTTGCTCTATCATTTATTTCGAGCCAAAGGAATATGATGAGTTGACTTCCCCAAAATTATAAAGAATTGATAAAGGCAAAGCCTACAGAAGATAAATCTAATTGACTAAAAGTCGAAATAACTTGGAGAGTATGTCACATTTCAGACATCAGCTCAGCTTTCGAGATCTCCTAGACACATGATGCTTGAGGCAATCCGTGGTGAGCCATAATAGTGTCGTTCGTGCACTTGATATTCGGGGTATTTAATTTGACTTGATATTTCCCTAATTTGAAAAGATGCAACCTAAATCTTTTTTGAACACAAAAACATTCCCATTGCTTCAGGGATAAAGTTTAGAATGCAATGTCATGAATACAAATGGCAGCTTATCAGTGGCTATGGTGAAGATTGTAATAAGTTCCTACATGTTATAGTTCGGGGAATTGAAGAAATTTTTTGTCAATTACTTCAGAAGATGAGAAGTGGACCTTATTGAACTTAGGAGAAAAAGTTCAGGAACTTGGGGGCATGTGCTTCCCCTTTTGTTAAGAGAAGAGAAAAGTCGTCATGTTGAGTAAAGACGAAGAGAAGTTGAGCACCCAGTTTGAGTAGGGGGCAATGTTTTGAGAGCAAGCATTACGAGAAGTGTTATGACCAGTCTGACCAGTGGAAGTCAGCAGTCGTCTTCGGGAAAAGATCAGAAATTGAGATTTGGCAAGGGTGAGAAAGCCAAAAGAGATTAACAAGAAGAAAAAGGTCAAGATGGACCAGTCCAAAGAGTGAAAGCGTCCGAGCACTTCAGAAAATGAACTCCAGAAAAAGTTCAGGGACTTGGGGGCATGTGCTTCCCCTAATGTTGAGAAGTCGTCACGTTGAGTAAAGATGAAGAGAAGTTGAGCACCAGGTTTGAGTAGGGGCAATGTTGAGAATAAGCCACGAGAAGTGTTATATCCAGTCTGACCAGTGGAGGTCAACAGTCATCTTTCGAGGAGAGACCGAAAGATTAAGATTTGGCAAAGATGAGAAAGCCCGAAGAAATTGAGAATAAGAAGAGACAATAAGAAGGTCGAGATTGACCGATCCAGATATTGAAAGCGTCTGAGCAATTTTGATGTCATAGTTCATGCATCATTTGTAGTTAGGCATCCCTAGGATTAGGGGCATGCTAACTCACATCAGCATATCGTTTTTAGCTATTTTTGACAGGTATATTAAAGCTTTTCCCATAAAAGGGAGCGCGCCTATCCGTTCAGGCTCTTGGAGAATGGAACCCACCTATCCGTTCAGGCTCTTGGAGAATGGAAGTCGCCTATCCGTTCAGGCTCTTGGAGAATGGAAGCCGCCTATTCGTTCAGGCTCTTGGAGAATGGAACCCGCCTATCCGTTCAGGCTCTTAGAGAATGGAAGCCGCCTATCCGTTCAGGCTCTTGGAGAATGGAAGCCGCCTATCCGTTCAGGCTCTTGGAGAATGGAAGCCGCCTATCCGTTCAGACTCTTGGAGAATGGAAGCCGCCTATCCGTTCAGGCTCTTGGAGAATGGAAGCCGCCTATCCGTTCATGCTCTTGGAGAATGGAATCCGCCTATCCGTTCAGGCTCTTGGAGAATGGAAGCCACCTATCCGTTCAAGCTCTTGGAGAATGGAACCCGCCTATCCGTTTAGGCTCTTGGAGAATGGAACCCGCCTATCCGTTCAGGCTCTTGGAGAATGGAAGCCGCCTATCCGTTCAAGCTCTTGGAGAATGGAACCCGCCTATCCGTTCAGGCTCTTGGAGAATGGAAGCCGCCTATCCGTTCAGGCTCTTGGAGAATGGAAGCCACCTATCCGTTCAGGCTCTTGGAGAATGGAACCCGCTTATCCGTTCAGGCTCTTGGAGAATGGAATCCGCCTATCCGTTCGGGCACTTTGAGAATGGAGCTTTTGATATTTTTCTATGATCTGACCTCGAAGGGTTGAAGAGTGTTGAAACTAGAAAAACAGCTTCAGGCCTCCGCGACCGTTGCATTTTCCCGTATCGACTTCTGAACTGCCAGTAGTTCAAGTGCATGGTGACTCGAAATCCAAACAGGGAAGTCGGACAAAATTGGTGCTTATGGCCTTTGCTTTATCATTGTTCTACAAGTATAAGCAAAGGAGGGCAACTGTAATCACTAATTTTGTCTGGGGTGTTAAACTCGTCCTATTTTCTTTTCTTTAATGGGCTTTGGTATTTATGTTGTGATTAAAAACCAAAAAAAGAAGAAAAACAAAAAAATTAAAAAAAGTATATATATTATTTACTATTATATACTATTATCCATTATTATTATTACCATCTTTGTTATCTACTATTACCGATTATTATTATTATTATTATTATTATTATTATTATTATTATTATTATTATTATTATTATTATTATTATTATTATTATTATTATTATTATTAACTTTATTACTTATATTATTATTAATGTTATCTACCATATTATTAGTATTATCTTATTATTATTATTATTATTATTAACTTTGGAAATCAGAAAACAAAACTATATATTAATAAATAAACAAGCCCAATTCATATTTAATTAAATAAAAGCCCAAAGTTTTATTAAGTTTCAAAGTCTATTACAAAAAACTCAAAAAAAATTACAAGGCCCGATGGCCCAAAAATAAACCCTAAATCTATTGATAGGCAAAATCCTAATAATCTCTTATGTTTTTTGCAGCCGCCAAGCCATAACCGTTGGATCTGGAGGGGAGATCCAATGGCCCAGATCAAGACTCGGAGAAACCCTAGATGAGCCCTAACCCTTGTCTTTGCACCGCAACATCCCAGCCGTCAGATCAAGAATGATCTGACGGTCTAGATCAGAGATCGCGTGACCGTTGGATCGCTGCGTGGAGCACACTCCCATGCCAGACGACCAATCATCTCCTTCACGCGCCGCACGTGTAGTCCACCGAGCCCCTCCAGCTTCCCCACGTCGTCCTCTGGTCCCCCTCCGACCGGTTCACTCACATGCAACACATGCAAACAAAGGAGCATAACCGAAATATGAGATGCAAAAAAACAGAAATCTCAGAGGCATGCAACAACATATTAGAGGACATGAATCCGGCCAAAAAAGTCAGAGACAACCAACAACAATTTTATGCATTTTAGAAAAAGAAAAATGTAATATCGGGGCCTATAAAACCCGAGAGATGCATGCAATGTAAGGGGGATCCTCATTCAAAAATTTCAGAAACATTGTAATAAAAAATTCTAGAGCAATCAATACAAGCAACAAGCCTCAAGCTTCCGAGGTATCCCCTTTTGCAGTCTTTCTTTCCGAAACATAAAAAGAAAAAAGAAAGCTTGTTTTTTTACCTTCGCGTTATCTCCCCTCATCGTTTTCCCTTCTTTGCCGGCAACAAGCCTTCTGGCCCCTCTCGAGGCCACGCATGGTGAGCCGGTAAAGACGACAACGAGTGGTTTTTCAGGTCTGGGGGTGTTTCGACTTAAAAAAAACAAAAGAATATGGTTTTGGATTTTTCAGTTTTCGAAAGGTAACACAGAAGGGTCTTTGGATTTAGATTTAGTTTTGGTTTCGTGAACAAAAAAGAGGTTTTTTGTTTTTGGGGTTTCAAAGAGACAAAAAAGTTTTTTAGGGTTCTGGCACCGGCAACGACGATCGGAACCCTGACAGCGCCGGAGAAAATAGAGAGAGGAGAGGGCCTCTTGGTGTATTAGGGTTGATAAATTGAAAAAAGGGGTGAAAGGGTTTTTAATTTGGGTTTTATAATGTTTTAAAGTTTTTAAAAAGGTTTAATCGCCCTTTAAGCCCCTCCGTGTCACTTTAATTGCACGGGGAGGGCTTCCACGTTTTCAAACCCCATCCCAGGTCCCTCTGATTTTTAAAAATTTTTCAATTCCGCCACCATTTTCATGTCGATTGGCTTTCGGATGGGTTAATTCCCGTTCTGGTCCCTGTGGCTTTTCATTTTCTTTTAATTGGGTCCCACTTTGCATTTTAATCAGTTTTTTAAAATGAGTTTATTACAGTCTTGATCCCTGCCAGTTTGCCTCTTTTATTTATTTAGCATTTTATCATGATATATTTCGTTGCTCATGCATTTGTCTTTTTTATATTTATATCGAATATATGTTTTCATCGAGTTTATGTTTTGTTATATTATTCATGTTAATATATGCATATATGTTTTTTAATGTTGCATGCCTATTTGTTTTAATGTCATTCGAATATATTTGTGACATACATTTCAATTGTCATTCATGTGACTCTTTAATTCTGTTCGATAATTAATTAACTTAAGATATACCCGAAGAGAGGTATTAATTAACTCCGGTATTCGCGATATGACAGTCATAGCTTAATGGATGTCGATCGAATGTTTGGGGTTAATTTTCACCGTCTCTAGGTAAGCGAAAGCGTAAAAAACGAAAATGTCATGCATCATCCTTTACTTGCTTGCATCATGCATAAAGGTGACATACGGGATCCGAACCCTAAACTAACACGGCAGTCAGTCTTATATGATGTCGGTTTAGTCTTTGGTTCGGTGTACCGTCATCCTTTTTAATTAAGCGACGAATTAATTCGAAACCACTAATTTGAAGAAAGCTCGTACGATTAAAGTCCAGTTTTCAATCAAGAACCCCTAATTAAAGTCTTTTTAAATTTCAGATAATTTCCATCAATTAAAGGCAACAATTGTTTTGGTACTGATTTCCGGGCGTGATGGGGGTGCTAACCCTTTCCCACACGTAACCAACTCCCGAACCCTTTCAAACGAATCTCTGATTTTGTTTTTTTACGGTGTCTGGCCTACCATAGTGGCCGGTGGCGACTCCAACCGAAAAAAAAGATTTTTTAAAAGGAATTTTTCCAAACTCGAATTAATTTTTAAATTCCTATTTTTTAAATTGAATATTTTTCAAAGTAGTGGGGAAGTTGAGAAAAAAACCTTGTTACAAAGTAATAAAAAGTTAAAATTAAAAATAAAATTTAAATAATAAAAAGTTAAAATTAAAAATAAAATTTGACAAAAAAATCAATAGTGAAAATTTAATGGATTTTGTTTTAAATAAATGAATTCGTGCTATTGATATTTATTTTTAAAAATTGAAATAAAATAAAACTACTCGTATTTATTTTTTATTATATTATTATTCTGACAATTATTCCATTTAATAAAAAGAAATAAGTAAATTTTCTTTTATGGAAAAGAATTACTACTTACTTTGAGAAATAATTTAATTTTGAATTTTATGATTAATGGTGGTTGGATTAAAAAAGGTGGCCTGAGACCGATTTACCATAGGCTTCGATCAACGAATCCGGTAAACTCAACAAACTAATTCCGCCAGCCGTCGCCGGCTCCTTTCTCCTCCGGCGAGTCTCGATTTCCGTTTGAACTCCGTTTTCCGTTTGTTTTAAACCGATTCAAATCTCTAAATTATTCGCATTTCGATTAATGGCGCTATTATCTGTAATTCGTAAGCTGATCGAACAGAATAATCGTAGGATTCGCATTTTGAGAGACCTCTGATCGTAATTGAGCTCGCATTGTCATAATCTCCGGGTTTTCTCTACAGCTGGTGTGAGATTATAAGAAAAAGAGAGAAGGGACGATATTTTATTCTTTCTTTTTTGTATGTCTCCGTCTGTTTATTTTTCCGTGGTTGTGGATTTTGGCGGCGACAATTACGGAGCTGAAGGGCGTGAACGGATATGCCGAAAAGTGGAAGTCTATCGAGGAGTGATAATAGCCCGTCAGTGAGAGTGCCACCGTCAGCATCGCCGTCGCCGCTGTCTCAGCAGCCGTTGAGGCGGCTGAGCTTTTGCTCGCAGATATCAACTCACTATTCTCCAATTGTGTTCCCGGAGAAACGTACTAAGAAGCTGCAGGCTTCCTCTCAACGTGATAAAGCCCCTGTCGCGGATGATCAGCCAGATAAATCGAAGAGTGACGAGCACCGGATCGATATCGGAGAAGGGGATGAAAGATCTGATTTGCTTGGTTATGTGGTACACTCGGGGAGGCTCATTTCGGACAAGAGAAAGAATGTTACCACTAATACTAATTCTGCTGATGTAGAGCCGAATTCTGCCACTGATATTGCTAACCAAGAAGCTGTTGCTGCTAAACTCACTAGAAAGGCATTGGTTTGGGGTTCTCATGTCTTGTCTCTTGATGATATTGTCTCGGTAATCATTTAATCTCTAATAAATTGTTGCAAAGAATAAGTGTTTATTTTGGATTTTGTGAGTTTGCAATCAGTCTATTTAGGTTCTTTATCTTGGCAGGTATCTTACAATGTTGGTGATAGACATTTCATTGTGCATTCTTATCCTCTGAAAAAGGGTTCTTATAGCCTTTTGTGTTTTATTAAACCAAAGAGAAGGCGAAAGGATAATTGTTTCGTGGCTTCGAGTGTAGAAGAGGCAGTTCAATGGGTTGGTGGGTTTGCAGATCAGCAGTGTTTTATCAATTGTTTGCCTCAGCCTTTAGTTTATTCAAAGGAGCAAGGTTCTGAAACTTTTCCTGTGGATACCCCTCCTGAGCTCTTGTTTAGGTGCAAGAATCCACCGAAAATGCTTGTTATATTGAACCCAAGGTCAGGCCATGGTCGTTCTATTAAAGTTTTCCATGGCATTGCTGAACCAATATTCAAGGTATGTTGTGTATCTTTATCTTAACAATTTATATGCTCCGCAAATGGATAATAGATCTTGTTGGTTCTTTCTTCAATCATTCTTTAAGAAATATATGAGCACTTCCCCATGATTGCTTCAAGCAATGAACCTGCGCTGATTTGATTTTTTGTGCTTTACTTGTATGGGAAAAGTGTTGTCAAGGTAAAATGAAGTTTTAGAAATGAATATGGGTTAGGATTCTTTGTGACAACTGTAGAAGCGTAGAGGGTTGAACATTTTTCTAACATTGCCTTGAAATTGAAAAATGAAAATGGTAAAGGGCATGGGCTCATGGCAAAACTATTACGCTGTAAAAGAAGAGTTCCTTGTATTATCAACCTTATATCATGTTCTGAAGTGGAGGTCACTTTAATTTCGGGGAGGTTTGGGCCCTGACTACATGTTTAGGGTTTCCATTGATAGATTGCTAAATGTTATGATGTTCAAGTTCATAAAAGTTCTTAAATGGATGTAAATAGGTTTGCATAAAAAATGAATAAATTCAGTGGATACATCGTTCGTTCCCTGCCGGATGTCATGAATCCTTTTGCATACTTAGCATTGCTTGTGACTGTATCTGTAAACTCTTATCTTTTGGAAGGTGTCAGCTTATTCTAAGACAGATGTTAAGACACAATTTTTTAGAATTTACCTTGTGAGGACTTGGGGTAAAATATAGGAAGGATTATCCGCGTGTTCTTAATAGTGCATAATCTACTGATTTGTTTACTATTAGATGATCAAATATTTCACCTTTTGTTTTTTGGGTAATGATCTTCTGGTTTGTTGTGTGATTTGTTTTCTCATTTTTCATAACTTATAGCTTCTTTCCTTTATTTATGAGTTCCCTGCTGTCCTTTCTTGTGTTATTCATATTATTTTCAAGAAGAAACTAGTTTAGAGTTCATCCTTTTATTGAGTTTCAAATTTTATATGCAAACTGTGACAGCTTGCAGGGTTTGAATTGGAGGTAGTCAAAACGGCATCTGCCGGCCATGCAAAAAAGCTGGCATCCACTGTTGATATCAGCACATGCCCTGATGGTAGTAGTACTTGAATACTTAATTACTTATTCTAGCTTATGTTTTTGATGATTTTCAGCGTCTTATCCATTAATATGAATCTAAATCATTCTACTTTCTTTCAGGAATTATATGTGTCGGGGGTGATGGTATTATCAATGAGGTTAGGCATTTCAAATTTAGTTAAATTTGTATTCTTCCCTATTTATTACTATTTTATTGGGAGTCTTCAGTGCATTTCTTAGAACATAATTTAATTTCCTATCCTTTTCAATACCATCAGTATTGTAGAGCTACATTGACAAGTAAAATTACTCAGGAATTTTTAAGGCAACTGGTATTCTGTTGTTTCATTGTGTGATTCCTCCTGGAGACCTCTAATAACATTGTTCAATGATTAATATTGGGATATAATTTTAGGGAAGGAATGGTAACTTTTTTTAACTATGTTTTAATTTCTGTATACTCATTATACTAGTGTATTCTTCCAGCTCACTTATTTCTGGTATCAAAAGATTATACTTTATAGAGTACAAAATCAATTTGGAATATTATCCAACTTGACATTGTAAAAGAAGGATACTACACTTTTTATATGCTATGCATCTTTCAGAATGCTTTTTTATTTCAACATCATCTTTGGTTTGCAAATAATATTCGTAATCAGAAGGTTTTGGCTGACATAAGCGCTTGTCCTCTGAATGTAGAGAGGACTGATTTGCAAGTGAGGCTTACTGTATCAAATGCAGTTTTGCCTGATCCCCGAGATGGTACCGTGCTTCTCTATTTTGAGCTTTTATCAGCCAAAAACTGGAAATCTTTTTCTCTTAAAAGCACGCCGCTTTTGAAATTGTTAGATAGAATCCCTGACACCAGAAGTAGAGATTAGCTGCATAGTATTCTTATATGGTGGTTAGCTTTTATCGAGGCTTGAAAGATCTGTCCCCCCTTGACAGTTTATCATCAGCCTTGATGATAAGCTCATTGTTATTAAATAATTTCTTGAACCATCAGATTTTTCAATCTTCATTGTATGGGACTTTTCCCTAACTGATTTCACGGTGTGTGACTATATTTCTTTATTGAAAGCATTGTAATATAATACTGGATGGGGACTACATTGCTTTATTGAAAGCATTGCAATATAATATAATCCCTTGTCCTTTGGATTCGATTGCGTACTATTATGTATTCTGCTGGTATTTCTGTTTTTCCCATTAAGTAGTTATCTCATCTTGGTAAATTTCTTAGGTTCTAAATGGTCTGCTTCATAGAGACAATCAGAAAGAAGGAATTTCTATACCCATTGGAATTATACCAGCAGGTTCTGACAATTCACTGGTTTGGACTGTTCTTGGAGTTAGAGATCCAGTCTCTGCTGCAATTTCCATTGTGAAGGTAATACTGCTTAGCAAGTTCAACATGAGATAGTCTTTGCTTCTGGTTATTCTGTTACCCCTTTATAGGTTGATGCCTGTCTTGTTGTCAAAAGCTTTTTGATCAATGGGTCAGAAATAGGTTAACAATGCTTTGATGATCCTAATTCCATTGCTCCAAAGATTATTGGAGTCCGTATTTCTAGTTATATAATAAAGCTAACTAAAAATATATAGGGTAATTATTCTATACACTGGCGGTGGAAACTAAAAGTTCCACAAGCGCCTCAGTTTTAGGGTTTAGGGATTTAAGTGCAGGGGTTTATAATTTAGGGATGTTGGTTAAAATTTAGGGTTTAGGGTTAGAATTTAGAGTTTATAGGTTAAAACCTAAATCCTCACCACATTACCCTACAAACTAAACCCTAACCTCTAACCCCTAAATTCTAAATCCCTACACTAAAACCCCTAAACCCTACACCCTAAACTAAGTCCCTAAAACTAACGCGCTTGTGGAAACTTTTAGTTTCCACCGCTAGTGTATTGAATATAAATCCAAATATATAATAGTAGAAAATTTATATTTAAGGATGAGGGGTAGTAGGAACACTGCCTTAAAACTGATTCCACCCTCCACAGTAATATCCTGGTCTCAAGCAGAGCTACGGTGGCATCTGGTTGCCCAGGGTTCAACAGCCAGTAATCTCTGTGATTTTGCACATGAACTACAGAGATTGACTAATCCATCTTTGATTACCACCAGCTTGTTATTTAGGTTATTTATTTTTAAGTGGTATTTAACACTAATTATTTTCAATAACCAGACACGAGAGGAAAGCTTAATGCAATTAGAACTATAAATATGTATTGCTTAGCCGAATTACCAAGCCTATTTGCAGGTTTACGAAGCCTAAGTAGGTTTGTATGTTGATGTTTGTAATGGATACCATCTGTTGATAAGTATTACTGTATTAGATTGTGTGTCAATATACTTAATCTGAACTATTTCTAGCAATCCCTCTCAAAGTCACAATTCAAATTACTTGGCTGGTGAACTGAAATATGCTATGCATGGTCAGTATCTTTTGGATTTGACCTGCCAGACAGGACTATATTTACAGTAGCCTGGTGAAATAATTTTCTTGAACAATTCTACTTTAACTGTAAAAAAGTTAACCATGCATACACGTATCCTCCTCTTAGTATAAATAACTTCATGCCGTTGCATCTCTATTAGTGGAAACATGGTCTTTTTGTAATGACCATCATAATATGAAGAATGGTGGTAACACCAGTTTCCCTGTTATAGATGCATTAACTTCCTACTAGGCTTTTTGTTGCCTGCAATTGAGGTTCTCGTTGGTTTCAGGGAGGTCTTACTGCCACAGATGTTTTTGCTGTTGAGTGGGTTCAGAGCGGTATAATTCACTTTGGGATGACATGCACGTATTATGGTTTTGCCAGTGATGGTATGTATTAGTTAAGAGGTGATCTATCCTAGTTAGGACAATAGTAATCAGTCATGTGTTCTCCTTTGAATTATATTTTTTATATCTACATATATATATTGGGTTTGTTTGAGTGTGGCCTGATTATGCTTGGATGCTTCCTAACTAACATACCTTGTTATCTGAACATGTGTGACACGTCAATGGCCGTATCGTATCAATGTGGCCAACTAATCACTTTGACTGTGAGATGCAGTTATGACCATGATAATCTTTTGGAATGATTTGAGTATTCAACCTTAGTTCCTAACAGATGTTGCACATGTGTAATAAATTATTTTCTTTGCTAGTTTCATATGCTTTTCCATCTCTTAGTTTGGTTAAACAGATTAAAAGGACAATGACCTATGACCATGAATAAATTCAAGGACGAATTAGATTTAAAGAACCTGTTCATGGTTTTCTGTAATAGAGTGAGCAAAAGTAAATCTAGTATTCCTTCGAAAAAGGAAAAAAAGAAAGTAAATCTTGTACAATCTTTTATCGTCGGAATGATAATTGTTCTTTTCACTTTTTCTCATCTGTTGCAGTGTTGGAACTTTCTGAGAAATATCAGAAACGATTTGGTCCTCTGCGATATTTTGTTGCTGGGTTCCAAAAATTTCTGTGGTTGCCGAAGTACAACTATGAAGTCGAGTACCTTCCAGCAGCAAAAGAGGATCGAGGTGGTAAAAACTCTGCTGATAGGGAAGTAGTTGACATGTCAGACCTGTACACAGACATTATGAGGAGGTCAAACTACGATGGCATTCCCAGAGCATCTAGTTTATCTAGTATTGATTCAATGACTCCTAGCCGAGTGTCTGGAGGTGAGATGGACATATTTGGTACCACCCATGCTGGCTCCGAACCATCTGATTATGTGCGAGGCCTTGATCCCAAGATCAAATGGCTATCATCTGGGCGAAGCAATGTGACAGCTGAACCGGAAGTTATTCATCCCCAGTTACCACACTCAACCACTCTAAACTGGCCTAGGACCAGAACAAAATCGAGAACAGATAAAGGATGGAGTGGATTAACGGCAGCAAATGATCCTTCTAGATGTTCTCGGGGTAATGCTGCAATAAATGACAAAGAGGATATATCTTCTACATTGTCTGATCCAGGTCCAGTTTGGGATGCTGAACCAAAGTGGGATGCTGAGGTTAATTGGGATGTCGAAAATCCAATTGAGTTACCGGGCTTATCAGATGATATTGAATCGGGAGGAAATAAGGAAGCTGTACCAAGATTAAAAGATAAATGGATTGTAACTAAGGGGCCATTTCTCGGCATCCTTGTGTGCAACCATGCATGCAGAAGTGTGCAGAGTTCTCAGGTGGTGGCACCAAGAGCTGAACATGATGACAACACCATGGATATGCTTTTAGTTCACGGGAGCGGGAGACTGAGGCTGATGCAATTTTTCTTGCTGCTACAGATGGGTAAACACCTTTCACTGCCATATGTCGAGTATGTTAAGGTATAAGCTTTAATTTTCCTGCTGGCCATAAACAATCTCGAATTTCAAATATAGCATATTATTGTTGCAAATTGCAAGTGTCATGGTCCGAGCCTTTTTCATTTCCTCTGTTCTCATTTCACCGTTTTGTCTCCTTTATATTGTTAGTTTCAGTGCTGTAATAGGTGTTTATAGGCCGACTTAGATTATTAGGAAGCGACTTTAGTCTAAGACCACACGGTTTGCTAGATTAAAGTTCCAGTCCTGTGACCCAAGATTATTCTGAAAATTGTCAGTGCCGCTAGACTAGCTATATGTGATGAAATAATTGTTGCCAGTTTGAACACTCATTTTGCAGTTAGTGCACTTTTTCTGTATGACCATTTTATTTCCAGAAACATGACGGAAGTTTTCTCGGATCACTAAATACCAGGTTTGTTTGAACCATCTAACTGTAACTTCAATTGAGATGCAGGTGAAATCGGTTAAGATCAAGGCTGGGAAACATACACATAACGGTTGTGGCATCGACGGTGAGCTTTTTCCCCTCAAGGGACAAGTAGTATCATCTTTGCTTCCAGAACAGTGCAGACTAATCGGTCGCATCCCAGACCGTCATGTATAAACGGCCAAAACAGGTGCTTTTCACGATTTTCTTTTTGTCCGTAATATCTTCCGATATATTTTTTTTCATGCTAACACTTCCCAATTCATTTGTGCCATTGCAGACAATGAGGGTTGCTGTAAATTCCTTTGGTTAAGATCTCTTGTTTATTTGTTTTTTATTTTTTCAACTCTTTGGTATATACTCTTCTCTTGTTCATTTCTTCGTGTATAGCATTTAATGGACACTTCATAAACAGGTTTATTTACGCTCGTTTATTAATAAGATTTCGAGGTTTGTTTATCGAATAAGCTGAACACAAATAAAAATTTAATTTATACACCTGTGGTTCGACTCGTGCTAACACGTGTCTACAATACGTACGGTGAGTGTTTCTTCTTTTTTAACAAAGTATGTATTTCAGTCAGGGATGGTGTACCAAAATTTTTGGTATGATAGTATTTTAGGTTTTTTTAATTTAAATATTAATTAAATATGACAATTATCTCTCTCAATTTAGATTTAAAGGTTTAATGGACTCTTGCCTTTCTTTTGATCCTAGCTCTGTTTTTAATTTCGGTCATGGTGGATGCATGCAGCCTCCCAAGGGAATAACTCCCATTTTTTAGAAATTAAGTTTAAGTGAATGTTAATTTCTTCCTTAAAAAATTAATGTAATGTGTAAATGTAAAAAGAAAAAAACGCATACCCATTTAAGAAAAAAATTATTTAGTTTTTTTTTTGAATTTCTATATTCACCATTGATTTCTGTAGTCGTTCACAACCAACGAATTTACCCCAAAGCAACCACCACGCCATTTCTTGTTGCATCACAACTCACAAGTCAAAAGTGTCGATATTCCTAAAATAATAAATTGTCATAATCATTATCAAAATTAGGAGTTAGGAGTAAATATAAATATCTGAAATGTAAGAGTAAATTCGTGTTGCATCAAGTTAAAAGCGTGAATATTCTTAGAAGGATAATTATTTGATACATTGATGGTGAAAATTTTTAATTTTCACAGCGTCTTAATTTTAGGGTTTAAAGATTTAGTTTATTGTGTATGGTTTAGAGGTTTAGATTTACTTTAGAATTTAGTGATTGTGAATAAATTTAGGGTTTTGTAACATGTGTAAACACAAAAATAGAAGAATTGGAGGAAGGAAACATATTGAAGCAACGTATTAGAAAGAATTAGAGATAGAAAGAAGCAAATATAAGAGAAAACGACATAGTGTAAACTATTACTAAAACGCTGCCGTTTTATTTAATGACAATTGGCCAGTAACAATACTCCCTGACTCTGAAAGATCCTTGTCCTCAAAGATTAGAGGAGACTCCCTTTTGCCCTTGAATTTAATTCAGTGATTATGTCTCTTTCCATAGCATTTCTGCGGTCTATGAATTTTTATTTATTCTCCAACTTCGGTGAATTCTTCATTAATATTTGGTATAGTTGGGATCAAGTGTAGCGATACCCGTGTGTACTTAGCAAAACACAAGAAGCATAATCACCTTTTCTGACGATCTTCAATTTCAGCTTGTGAGAACTAACTGTCGAAACCATTAATCTTTTGTTGATTCATTAACTTCGAAGAAAAATTCTGTCCTTGAGGACTAGCCAATATATTGGCAGTTTTAGAGCTGAAATTACTTACCATTGGAGCTCGGGTAGACTGATAAACACTCAATTTAAAATTCAGTGAGGTGGGTGTTGATTCAGGACTAAACGTTGGAACAAAAAGATTATCGGGAGTGCCATAAAATATTGTCTCCAAGTGTCGAGCCTTGTGAAAAATTTTCAACAAGGTACGAGGTTTAAACAATTTCAATCGTTTGCCGGTGTCCTCTTTCAGTTTACTCACAAAAACACTCAATGCATAACTCTCTTGTAACTGAAGCTGATTTAAAATACTAACACAAATCTCGTAATGTTGGTCAACAGTTCTTACTTGAGTTAATGTCACCAATTCTCAGCCATAGAATCCCCAAATTCATCGGAAGAAAATCTATCTCGCATTAGTCTCAAATATTCATTCCATAGTAAGTTGTCTATTCCCCTTACATTCCTAACCATCAAATGGTGCCATTGTAAAGCCTTGCCATCCAAATTCAACATAACTAACTTAATTTTAGAGTTTTCTAGGACTGATTCAGCTTCAAAAAACTGCTCTAATTTAGACTATCAATCACGAAATCCATTCCCGTCAAATTTCGGACATTTCAGTTTATAAGCAAAATTCCCAACAATATTCGGATTGAGCCTAACATCTACTCTATTCAAATTATTTAATGCTTCATCCCTAAACACATTGACATTCGCAACATCTGTTCGATTCAAATTATTCACTATTTCATCTCCAAACACATTCATATTCAAAGCATAATTCATGCTATAATTATGAAAATGAGTTGGTTGTTGAAAAATACCTTGAACTGAGTTTGTTGAATTGGTTCGAACTGGGTGATCAAAACGAAATTGAATCGGTTGTCAGCTCCTTGAACCCAACTGACTTTGGAGCAAAATGTCTGATCCAACGTGTGGCCGTTGACCCAAAATACTTCTGGTCGAATCATTCAAGACCGACCCACAACCAGCAACAAAATTTAGTGTTTGACCCACTGTTTGTAACGGAGCCTTGCCCTGAGCTGGGTCACAAAAACTCGATTCTAACCCCATAGTGTGGTACACATCATGGAGGTTGAATCTCGACGAAGGGAGTGGCTCACATCCTCCAGCAACATTGACGGTTGCCACCGACTGCGGAAGAGATGGTGATGCGTGAAGCTTAGGCAACATATCGACAGTAACTATTAGATGCTTGAACAAGAAAGAAATCGGGGGTTCTGTTGATATAGCGGGACCTTCTAGTAGAACCCTATTTCTCCAAAGAATTTCTGAAGAGTAGATTGCTACCTTTCTTCCATGACAAAATATTTTGTCTCCAAACGAGCATCCAAATCAGAGCTCAGTTTTTCAAATGACCTTCAATGATGGATTCTAGGGAATGAACTCTACCGTCCAAAGCTTGAACATCCCATAAAGATTGGAAAAATTTAGCATTGGTTGCCTGCGCGTTTTAGCACTGTCACCCAAGTCAATTTTACTCATAACCAAAAATGAAAAACAAATAAATTGAGAGTGAAGAAGGTGAAAAGACCAGGTAAGGAGGGCTCTGATGCCTTTGAACAGGTGTAAACACAAAAATAGAAGAATTGGAGGAAGGAAACAAATTAAAGCAATAGATTAGATGGGATTAGAGATAGAAAGAAACAAATATAAGAGGAAACAGCACAGAGGAAAACAAACTAAAAGTATTCCATTCATTTCTTAAGTCTGTAAACCGTACAAGTTGGGTTTTTAACGTTCAAAGTAAAACGACACAGTATAAATGTAGAAATATGTGTTTTGATATAATAATTAAAAAATTGTTTTAGACTAAATTGAAAAGATTTCAAAATGCTTTTAAGTCCAAACAACATGAAAATATGTTTGAGGAATTCTTAAAGGGGTTTTAATGCGTTTTCTAAAGCTAAATTTTACAAAACTACCCAGGTGTTTCGAAACACCCCCTAGGTGTTTCGATACGACCATTTATAGTGTCAAAACGTTTCAATACAGCTCTGCCTGTTTCGAAACGGGCTTAATCTGGGTGGGTGTTTTTACATAGCGTTTCGATACGGGCTTCACCGTTTCAATACGCATTGTGGCAAAAACCTCAACGGTCAAAACCCCTAAAGACATTTTAAATTGCAGCTCAACTATCACTCGTACCGAAACAGTTTGTAACCATTTCGATACAGCTCAATACTGTTTCGATACGGCCAAAGGCGTTTCGATACGGCTTGCTGCATTAGGCTTCAACGGCTAGTTCTGAAGAAGGTCGTTCCGATATGGGCTCGCCTGTTTCGATACGGACAACTCCAGAACTGTAATTAATAAGGGAAATAAAGTCTCCAATGGCTCCAATTCAATCCCAACGATCATCAACGGTTACAAACTCATTTGAGAGTATAAAAGGGACCTCCAAGCATCAAGAGATGATCAATGATTCAATTGTCAACACCATTATGAGAAAATATTGTCTTTAGAGCTTTATTGTATATACCTTGTATAGACAACACTTGTGAGCTTAATTGTCAAATTTTCTCAAGTGTTTAGGTTTTGGGTGAGTGCTTAATAGTGCAAACAAATACCTATTAGAGGGATTTCAAGTTTGCTTAAAATTTCTCTTGTAATAGAGTGCTTGATCATGCTTTGGGTAGAAAGCTTGATCGTTGTAATGGTTTCCTCCTAATCCGAGAAAATGGGACAAAATTCTTAGTGAATTTGGTTGAAATCATTAGTGGGGAGCTAAGGTAGTGGATGTAAGTGCTTGTTAGAAGGTCGAATCACTATAAATCCTTGTGTCTATTGTCTATTTTTCTCCTCCCACAAAATCACCCAAATATCCAACTTCTCCACCACTTGGCTAGCTAGAACGGTTGAAGAAAATCGAGCATATAAAACTCAACAATTGGTATCAGAGCGAGGCTCAATTGATCGGGATTAACATCCTATTGAGGTGATCCAGAAAGCTCGATACATCAATCCAACCAACCAAAGCAATGGCGCACTCAATCGACAAGCCACCATTCTTCAACGATGAACATTATGCCTATTGGAAGAATAGGATGAAGTTCTTCATCAAGGGTAAAGATTATCATCTATGAGACCTTGTTGAAGATGGACAATTTGTGCCAACAAGAAGAAAGGCGGAGTGGAATGCCAATGACAAGAAGATGATAGAGCTCAATTGTAAAGCCTTGCACTTCATCTTTTGTGCTTTAGGCCCGGATGTATATTCTCAAGTCTCTTCTTGTGAGAGTGCAAAAGAAGTTTGGGACAAGCTTGAAGTCACATACGATAGAACTAACGAAGTAAATAAGACCAAGATCGACCTCCTCAACTACGAGTATGAGAACTTCAAAATGGAACCAGATGAAGACATCACGAAGATGTTCGATAGATTCTCCACCATCACCAATGGACTCAAAGGTTATGGAGAAGTCATTCCGGAAGAAAAACTTGCGAAAGCTTATCTACTCCCTTCCCGAGTCATGGGACTCGAAAAAGACTGCCATCATTGAAGCCAAAAATCTCAAGACCTTGAAGCTTAATGAACTCATGGGGTCACTTCTCACTCACTAAATCATGAAGAAAGATAAAGAAGATGAGAAGAAAAAGGAAGAGATAAAGAAGATGGGGAAGAAGAAAGTCATGGAGCTTGGCATCAACACTAATGACATTGCTCTTAAATCCTCCAAGTGCAATCATGTTGAATCAAGTGCGGAGGAAAGTGAAGATGAAGAGATGGTTTATCTCTTCAAGAAATTCTCCTGATTCATGAAGAGCGAGATGGCTAAATCGAAGTATGAATTGAAGAAGAAGATGAAGGATTCCCACAAGTCCAACAAAAAGGGATCATCTTCAAAGAAAGCATATATGGCAACATGGAGTGATGAAGACTCCACCGATAATGAGGTAGCTCACCTATGCTTCATGGCCCTCAATGAGGGGGAGGTAACTTCTAACTCATCTTGCTCAAATTTTTATTCATTTGATGAGTTACAAGAAGTCTATGATGAATTAGTTTTTGAATTCAATGCTTCATTTTCGGAAAAAAAAATTGATTTCAAAATTGAAAAATGAAAATGATTTGCTTTTAAAAACCAATTTTGAGTTTGACGCTAAAATTAAAGATTTCGAACTTAAAATTTCAAATTTACAAGAATTGCTTCAAACCATAGAAAAGGACCATCAAAAGGAAATTGATGATCTTAAGAAAGAAAAGATTTTGATTTCCAATGAACTAGAAAAGAAAAATGATTTTGGAAAATCAAAATTTTATCAAAGACAATCTAGTGCCCTAGATTCTTAAATGGAAAATATTTTATAAGTGTTTGGGTTCCAAAAGAACTAATCACTTCAAACAAAAGGGATGAAACTGAAAAATGGATTCCTAAGGGGACTAAATTTTGTGCAACTAACGTATATGGATCCAAAGCAATTTGGATACCAAAAATTACTTGATTGTCTTGTTTAGGTGTGATGGAGAGTGATCAACAAGTTCAAATTTGAGTGGGGAGCTCCATGCACACAAGGAAGAACACTTGAAGAAGGAATGCTTCACATCCTCCCTTGAGTTCAAGTGTGGTAAAAAATTAGTTTTTTTATTTTTTAATTTGATTTATTTTTTATTTCAACTAGATTATCATATATGTTGAACTAGCATTATTTAATGATGCTTTGACTAAGGGGGGCCAATTTTAAAAAAATTATCATTTTTCTCAATTTTGTTTTAAAAACTCTCCATTGTTATGGACTTCAAAGTTTTCAAACATAGTTTGAACCATTTTTATATAACAAAAGGGAGAATATTTTGAAAAAATGAATTTTCAAATGAATAAGGGGGAGCTTTAATTGATTTTGAATTTTAATTCTCTTATTCAAAATTTATTTCACTAAGGGGGAGAATCCCAAACAATTTTTCAAGATTGGTTTTATTATATCAAAAATGAGGAGATTGTAGAAATATGTGTTTTGATATAATAATTGAAAAATTGTTTTGGACTAAATTGAAAAGATTTAAAAATGCTTTTAAGTCCAAACAACTTGAAAATACGTTTGAGAATTTCTTAAAGGAGTTTTAATACGTTTTCTAAAGCCAAGTTTTACAAAACCACCCAGGTGTTTCAAAACACCTAGGGGTGTTTCGATACGATCATTTACAGTGTCAAAACATTTCGATACAGCTTTGTCTGTTTTGAAACGGGCTTAATCTGGGTGAGGGTTTTTACATAGCGTTTCGATACGGGCTTCACCGTTTCGATACGCCTATGTGGCAAAGACCTCAACGGTCAAAACCCCCAACGGTATTTTAAATTGCAACTTAACTGTCACTCGTACCGAAACAGTTTGTAACTGTTTCGATACAACTCAATACCGTTTCGATACGGCCATCGGTGTTTTGATACGGCTTGCTGCATCAGGCTTCAACAACTAGTTCTGAAGAAGGTCGTTCTGATACGAGCTTGCCTGTTCCAATACAGACAGCTCCAAAACTGCAATTAATGAGGGAAATAGAGTCTCTAACGGCTCCAATTCAATCCCAACGATCCTCAACAGCTACAAACTCATTTGGGAGTATAAAAAGGACCTCCAAGCATCAAGAGATGGTTAATGCTTCAATTGTCAACAAAATTATGATAAAAGATTGTCTTTAGAGCTTTATTGTATATACCTTTTATTGACAATACTTGTGAGCTTAATTGTCAAATTTGCTCAAGTGTTTAGGTTTTGAGTGAGTATTTAATAGTGCAAACAAATACCTATTAGACGGATTTCAAGTTTGCATATTATTTCTCTTGTAAGAGAGTGCTTGATCAAGCTTTGGGTAGAAAGCTTGATCGTTGTAACGGTTTCCTCCTAATCCGAGAAAAGGGGACGAAATTCTTAGTGAATTTGGTTGAAATCCTTAGTGGGGAGCTAAGGTAGTGGATGTAGGTACTTGTTAGAAGGCCGAATCACTATAAATCCTTGTGTCTATTGTCTATTTTTCTCCTCCCACAAAATCATCCAAATATCCAACTTCTCCACCACTTGGCTAGCTAGAGCGGTTGAAGGAAATCGAGCATATAAAACTCAACACTAAACTATTATTAAAACGCCACCGTTTTATTTAATGACAATTGGCCAATAATAGGTTTAAGGTTAGAATTTAGAGTTTATAGGTTAAAACTTAAATCCTTAACATTACCCTAAAACTTAAACTCTAACCTCTAAACCCTAAATCATAACCCTAATCTCTAAATTCTAACCATTACCCATAAATTTTAAACCCATACACCTAAACTCCTAAACCCTACATCCTAAACTAAGTCCCTAAACTTTAAAACTAAGTGTTGAGTTGATCACAAAATTGCAAATGGCCAAGAGGGGATGAATTGGCGATAAAAATTTTGGTAGGAGATAAAGGTGAAAAATAAAATGTGACACAAGAAGTTAGAGTGGTTCAAGTTCTCCAAATGAACTCTACATCCACTACCTTAGTTCCCACTAAGGATTTTCAACCAATTCACTACTTGAATTCTTCCCCTTTTCTTGGATGAGGAGGTAACCTTACAATTTGATTAAGCTTTCTACCAAAAGCTTAATCCACTCAATTTTACAAAGAGATGAATTTGGTAAACTCTAAAATTTCCTCTCAAAGGATGAATGTTTACCCAATTACAATTTCACACTCCCCAAAACTCACAATACAAGATTACAAGAAGAACACAAGAGTTGGGTACAAGAATTTGACAATGAAAGGCACTAGGGTTTGGATTTGATGCTTTGATGTTGCTTGTAGGTTCAATAGTTGTTGCTTGTTCAATTGAGACTTGTTTTTATACCCTTGCATTGAATTCTAGCCGTTTGGGTAGTTGGGATCATCAATAGAGCCGTTGAGAGCATTTTTCCCGCAATAAATGCAGCTCTGCTGCCTACCGTATCGGTACTCGTAGGGAGTGTATCGATACCTGCATCAAAGAGGAAAGAGCCGTTGTGACTGAAAAACATAGCGTATCGACACGCATAGAAGGCGTACCGATACGGTTTTAAGGGGCGTATCGCTACGGAGGGTCGTATCGATACGGGATTTGCTCACTGGAATCCCAAGTTTGGTTTTCTTAAAGATCGTATCGATACACATCCTTAGCGTATCGGTACGGTATAACAGTCATTTAAAAGTTGGGATACCAACCAACTGACAAGTTAACGTTCGAAAATTAAATGCAAAGATTTTGCAAAGATAAGCTCATCGTATTGATACGATTGCAAAACGTATCGGTACGGTATCATTGAAAGAGTTGCCCAGATGAATATTGTATCGATACGGGTTAATACCGTATCGGTACGCTATGTCCATTAAAATTCCAGTGGCTAAAACCCGTATCGATACGCCTGGGCGTTTTTGTATAGTTTGGCTTGAAAACTTATAGGAAAAGACTTAGAAAAATTTATCATTTTAAGAACTTGTCTTGAGATATTATTTTGTTTAAAATACTTGTCAATAGTGAGACTTTAAAGAGTACTTAAAAATTTATTGTTTTGCAAATTGGTCCATAAGTTTAGATGTTATATCAAAATCAATTTTGGTTTCACAATCTCCCCCTTTTTGATATAACAAAACCACATATAAATTTTTAAGTTTCAAATAAAAAATTGACTCTATAATCCTTCTCCCCCTTTTTGTTAGATCAAATATAAACACAAGGATAATAGCAACAATTAATTTATAAAATTCAAAGCAAACATAATAGTTCAAATGAAACTTCAAAGGAAAAGCAACATAATAATCCAAACTTAGATCCTAAGACATAGATAAGTGGCATAAACTTAGATCCTAAAACAAAGGTGCAATAACAAAAAAGAAAAGACTAAATGCCATGAGATGGTATGCAAAAAACTACTCATCCGCCCCATCATCATCATCTTCCTCGTCCTCTTCATCTTCATCGTCCCGAGTGGGTCGATTCCTCCGATTTTGGTTAAGCCAAGCACCATGAAAGGCGGTGAGATAGATATCCATGGAATTTTGTCGAAGAGCCATGGCTTCCATTTTATTCTCCATACCTCTGACGCGATCTTCCAAGGAGGTGAATCTAGTGTCCATAGCGGTAAACCCGGCTTCCATGGTAGTGAACTTCTTATTGAGGAATGTCATTAGGGTGCCTATGGAAGATGATTCAATCAGAGCTCGTTGAGACCTTGAAGAAGCATGAGAAGCATCAACCGGAGCATCTTGTGGAGGAGCTTGAGGGACACGAACCCATTCATTGTCAACATAAGAAAAACCGACATGAGATAGAGAACGCTCATCTATGGGTAGGCCAAGAGATTCGAGATAATCATGGGGACAATCAATTTCAAGGGTGTGGAGGAGGTGACTCAACGCCGTAGAATAGTAAAAAGATTTGACTTGTTCGGTGTGACGGTGTTGGACTATGTAGACAAGGTCGGCAAACATAATTTGACAAAGATTTGGACGGTGACCCTCCCTAAAACACCTAAGCCAAAAATCATCTACTTGACGTATAGTAGAAAACTTCCCTCCCGATGGACGCAAAAACCAAGTAATGAGAAGATAAAGAATACGGTCATGAGCATCTAAGACTTTGATTGAGCCTAAAGGACCCGTACCTAAGGACTTCTCATCATCAATTCCTATGTTTTCAAAACCAAAAGCTTTGCAAAGAGCCTCTAGATCAATTTTAATGGTTTTGCCCATAACAAATGACTCGATAGCAATGACATGTTCCCTAGGATCATCATGAACACATAGAGCATTTGAAAAGAATATGATGACCAAATTCCTATATAGAACAGGAGGAATTGTTAAAAAGGTTATGTTGAGTGGATCGAATGATCGAAATGAACCAAGAGGGGGGGTGAATTGGATTTTTAAAGTTCTTGGTGGTGGAAATTGCAAATTAAAAAGGTAGACAAGGAATTTTAGAGTGGTTCAAGTTCCAAATGAACTCTACATCCACTACCTTAGCTTCACTAAGGATTTGCAACAATTCCACTAATTGCTCTTCCCCTTTTCTAGGCTAAGGAGGTAACCCTTACAATTTTTGGTCAAATTTTCTACCCAAAATTTGACCAAATCCTCACACAATTTAAACAAAGAATTTGTTGGCTAAACAAGTATCTCTCAATACATAAACTAGCCCAATTACAAGCACTCAACCCAATTGAAATGATAAGAATGAAAAATACAATTGGGGTTACAAGACAATAATGGGATTTAGGCACAAATGCTTGGATTTGATGTTTGGATGTTTGCTTTAGGATCAATAGTTGTTGCTGGAGCTTTTAGAGGTCCCTTTTATACCTTTTCATTGAATTCTAGCCGTTGTGGTTGTTGCATTCATCAATAGAGCCGTTGGGGGTGTTATCTCCCCTCCATAAATGCAGTCTGCAACCAACCGTTTTGAAACGCCCGACCCTGTTTCGAAATAGACCAAAATAGAAAGAGTCGTTGGGGTGCATTAAAGAGCCCGTATCGAAACGGTCAGACCTGTCTCGATACGCTAAGAGCTGTTTCGAAACTTGTTTCGAAACATTTTGCCACTGTCAAGGGTCGTATCGAAACGGCTTGAGATCGTTTCAATACGCCTTAACAGTTTGTTAAAAATCAGTTAAAAACATTCAACGGTCATATTTTTCAAATCAATTTAAGAACCGTTTTGAAACACTGGATGTCGTTTCGATACGGTGTCTCTTTGTTCTAAAGCCGTTTCGAAATACATGCTGGCAGTGTTGAAATCGTTTCGATACCCGTTTCGAAACATGGACTCACAGTTTCAAAACTGTTTCGAAACGCCCTAGGCTGTTTCGAAACGGTGACTCGAAAATCACTGTTTTGGCTTTAAGAACACTTAGAAAATATTTTATAAACTTAGTTTTTAACTTAGGCATATTCTTCAAAACATATAGGGATGTTTGTGGACTTAAAAATTTGTTTTCACATTTTCAATTTAGTCCTTAGGTTCTTTAGTTATATCAAAATTAAAATATCGGTTTCACAATCTCCCCCTTTTTTATATAACAAAACCAAAGTTAGAATTTTTAAGAGTTTTGAAAATTTCGAATACATTCTAACTCCCCCTCAATTTAAGATAGGTTTTTAAAGTTTTAAAAAGATTTAAATTTTAAATTCAAAGTTTAAAACTTAAAAAACACTTTAAATATTTAAAATGAATTTTGGCTCTTAGATTACTTCTCCCCCTTTTTGTTAGATCAAAAAATATAAACAAAGCTCAAAGAGAAGAGATAGGGTTAAAAGCAATAATCAATAAGCAATAAGCAATAAGCAACAATAATATTAATTCATAAAATTAAAATATCCAAAACATAAACCTTAAACAATAAGTTCAAAGCATAATCCCAAATAAATTCAAAAGCATAGGTTCATAAAACATAATGGAAATAAAAATGCAAACTTAATCCTAAAATGCATAGCTAATATGATATGTCATGAGAAACCTAGGCCTCGTCGTCACCATCATCATCCGAGGACTCATCATCGCTCTTGACTTGAGATTGACGAAACTTCATCCATTGGCCATAAAAGGTGGAGAAGGACATATCCATGGCGGAGTGTTGATTCTCAAGGGATTGGAGTCGATCCTCTACATTTTGCAAGCGTTTGTTGATAGCACCAAAACCCGAAGCAATGTTAGTGTCTATGGCGTTGAACCGCTCGGTAAGGAAAGCCGTGAGAGCTTCATTGTTCGCAACTTGAGCTTGTGGTTGAGGTTCAACGGGAGGAGGAGGAGGAGGTGTTTCCCTATCAACATGTTCCCAATGTCCATTGTTTACATAGTGAAAACCAGACTTACGGAGAGAGGACTCACCAATTTTTGACTTGCGGGGTTTCGGAGAGTCGTTGGTGCAATCAAGATTAAGCTTGCTAAAGATGTGACTTAAAACCGTTCCATAAGTGAAGGATTTCAGTGCATCGGTGTCATGAAGCTTAACATTGTTAACTATTTCGGAAAATATGATCTTAACTAAATTAGGGCGCTCACCACGACGAAAACACTCAAGCCAAAAATAGTCTACTTGACGAATGTGAGAATATTTACCTTCGGAGGGGCGAAGAAACCATGAGACCATCAAATGGAGGAATCTATCGTGCGCATCCAAGGTAAGCACCGAGCCGGTGTGAGAACCAAAGTGACTCTCATTCGCAATTCCTTCGTCCTTAAGAGAAAACGTAGAGTCCAAGAGAGGGACATCAACGACAATCCTCTTGCCCAAGATAGAAGACTCAAGGCCAACCACTTCGGTATTGTCTTCATTATTGATAAATTGAGCATTGGAGTAAAAAAGAAGTACCATGTGCTTGTAGCAAATGTCCGGGATGCTCAAAAGACCAAGGAAACTCAATTCTCTCAAACGGTCAAGGTAACGAAAAAGAAAGCGCTCGGATTCAAGAAACTTGAGATCAATGACACGCTCATGACGAACTTTGTACTCCTTGACATAAGTGAACCGATCCCTCATTTCTTGAGTTCGAAGAGTTTTCTGAAAAAGCTGGGTGAGATTAGGACGAATACTCGATTCACTTGCTTGACCGGTCTTACGCTTTTTGCTAACGTTCTCCGTCATCCTAAAAATATAAAGCAAGCAATTTTAAAAAAAATTAAGTGTATGCATGAGATTTCTTAATTCAATCCAATGGTAAATCCTACTTAGGTTTAAAAACAAGTTTTTAAAACAAATATACAAAACAAAACAAAACAAACAAATTTTTTTTAAGATAAATACAGAAAAAAAATACGAGTGAAAATTTATATATTCGAATCAAAAAATTGAAGATTTTGAAATTTTTTTACAAGATTTGAAAAACCCAAGTATCAAAACATATAAACTATACAAAATTAAAATTTTCTAACCTAAGATTCGAATATAAATTGAAGGAAAAAGAAAAAGATGAGAAATACCTTAAATTGGGATTTTGGATGAATAGAGGAAAATCCTTGCACAAGATTGTTGAAGCTTGCTTAGACTTGTGTTTAAGAGAAAAACCCCTCAAGATTTGGTGAAAAACGAAGAGGTTTAGAGGGGTTTTATAGGGAAAATCAATTCTAGGGTTTTTAGGGTTTGGGAGAGTTTTAATTAAAGCATAACTTTATCATTAAAAGCCCTCTTTAAAGCAGTCCGCGAATCCGTTTCGGAACGGTGTCGACCGTTTCGAAACGTAGGCACGAAAGTTTGACCGATTTTTCAACTCCAGCTGACCGTTTCGATACGGGTTTGACCGTATCGAATCCCCGTTGACTCGTATCAAAACTTGTTTCGATACACCCCTTGGCAGTAGCTAAAACATTTCGAAACCCTTGGAAGGCGTTTCGAAACGCCCTTCTCTCAGATAGAAATTTAAAGCAACCGTATCGAAATAGGTGGACCCGTTTCGATACACCTGGGCTTGGAAGTGCAGAAAAATGAATTTTTCTAAGGCCTAACTTGCATGAATGACATGAATGAGCAGGAAAAACATATGTAAACATAAACATACTCCCCTAGCTATAGGCATGGATGAAATTAGGAGTAAAAACACATAAACATGGCATTTCATAAGATCAAGCAATATTAAGCACAAAAGAGGTCCTAAAAGGTCAAGATAGGCTAGCTAGACCTAACTCTCTCCTAAGGGACCAAAAACGCTCTTTGTCTAAAGGTTTTGTAAATATGTCCGCTAATTGATTTAAGGTGTCAACATACTCTATAACCACATCCTCTTTAAGGACATGATCTCTAATGAAATGATGCCTTATTTCTATGTGTTTGGTTCTAGAGTGTTGGATGAGATTTTTTGTCAAACATATAGCACTAGTGTTATCACATTTAAGGGGTATGGTTTCAACTTTAATACCATAATCTAAGAGTTGTTGCTTCATCCAAAGGACTTGAGCACAACAACTCCCTAAAGATATGTACTCAGCTTCGGTGGTAGATAAGGCTACACTATTTTGTTTCTTAGAGAACCAAGATATGAGCATACTACCTAGGAATTGACAAGTTCCCGAAGTACTCTTCCTATCGATTTTGCATCCCCCATAATCCGCATCCGAGTAAGCATGAAGGTTGAAGGTGGAGTCTCTAGGGTACCAAAGACCTAAGCAAGGAGTATCTTTAAGGTACCTAAATATTCTCTTAACGGCTATAAGGTGAGACTCTCTAGGACTAGCTTGAAACCTAGCACACAAGCAAACACTAAACAAGATATTCGGTCTACTTGTGGTAAGGTAAAGCAATGATCCAATCATAGAACGGTGAAGCTTAGAGTCGACACACTTACCTCATTCATCTTTGTCAAGCTTTGTAGATGAGCTCATAGGTGTGGCTTGAGGCTTTGCATTCTCCAAGCCAAACTTCTTGAGCATATCCTTTATGTACTTTGCTTGATTGATGAAGGTGCCATCCTTCTTTTGCTTGATTTGGAGTCCCAAAAAGAATGAGAGCTCCCCCATCATGCTCATCTCAAATTCACCTTGCATTAGCCTAGCAAACTCTTTGCAATGATATTCGTTAGTAGAACCAAAAATAATATCATCAACATAAATTTGTACTACTAAGATGTCATTTTTATACCTTTTTATAAAAAGTGTAGTGTCCACCTTGCCTTTTTCAAAACCCTTTTCAATTAAAAAGTTTGAAAGCCTTTCATACCAAGCTCTAGGAGCTTGTTTTAAACTATAAAGAGCTTTAGTGAGTTTGAAAACATGATTTGGAAATTTTGAGTCTTCAAAACCCGGTGGTTGTTCCACATACACTTCTTCATTTATAAAACCATTTAAAAACGCGCTTTTAACATCCATTTGAAAAAGCTTGAAATCATGGTAACATGCATATGCAAGCAACATCCTAATGGCTTCCATTCTAGCTACGGGTGCATAGGTTTCATCAAAATCTATTCCCTCTTCTTGAGTGTAACCTTGTGCTACTAGTTTAGCTTTATTTCTCACAATGTTACCACTCTCATCTAGCTTGTTCCTAAAGACCCATTTAGTTCATATGGTAGATTGATTACTAGGCCTATCAACTAATGTCCAAACGTAACTTCTCTCAAATTGATTTAACTCTTCTTACATAGCCATAATCCAAAAATCATCTTTCAATGCTTCTTTTATATTCTTAGGCTCTATGCATGAGATAAATGCAACATGATTCATTAATCTAAGAGAAGATCGAGTGGTTACCCCCTTGGATGGATCACCTAAGATTTCACCATCTTTGACATAGTTGAACTCCCTTGGGTAGCTCACTTCCTTTTCCTCAAGAGCCAAGTCCTTCAAGGCTTCAAGAGGTGGATGTTGTGTGTCCTCTTCTTTTGTTGGAATCTCATCCTCCTTTGAAGTTTGTTCTCCATCAAAGGCATTTATGATTCCTACATCATCATCATCATCACAAGAATCCTTCCTTAGAAGGAGGTTATCATCGAATACAACATGTATAGATTCTTCTACTACTAAAGTTCTTTTGTTAAATACTCGATAGGCTTTAGAGGTTAAAGAGTATCCTATGAAAATAGCTTCATCACTTTTTGCATCAAATTTACCTAAGTTGTCTTTTCCATTATTTAAAACAAAACACTTGCAACCAAAAGGGTGAAAATAGCTAATGTTAGGCTTTTTAGATTTTAAAATCTCATAAGGTGTTTTCTTTAAAATTGGTCTAATCATTACTCGGTTAACAATATAGCAAGCAGTGTTTGTGGCTTTCGCCCAAAAATATTTAGGTAAATTATTTTCACAAAGCATGGTTCTAGCCATTTCTTGCAAAGTTCTATTTTTCCTCTCAACTACCCCATTTTGTTGAGGAGTTCGAGGAGCCGAAAAATTGTGGCTAATACCATTTTCATTCAAAAAATCTTCAAACACTAAATTTTGAAATTCGGTTCCATGATCACTTCTAATATGTGAAATTCTATGTTCAAGATCATTTTGGGTTAGTTTTGAAAATGTGATGAATTTTTCTAAAGCCTCATCTTTAGTACTTAAAAATAGAACCCAAGTAAATCTAGAGAAATCATCAACAAGTACAAATGCATAAGATTTAACACCCAAGCTCATAGCCCCAATTGGCCCAAATAAATCCATATGGATAAGTTGCAAACATCTACTTGTAGAAACATCATTAATGGACTTAAAGGATGACTTATGTTGTTTACCCTTAGAGCATGCATCGCAAATTTTATCGTTTGAGAACTTAATCTTGGGTAAACCTCTAACTAGATCAAGGGAAACTAGTTTTTCTAAAACACTAATGCTAGCATGTCCTAGTTTCCTATGCCACAACCATGCATCATTTTCATTTTGTGCTACCAAACATGCATGAGATGTATGTATGTCATCTAGATGCACCATGTATATGTTACCTATGCGATGACCTATGAGCATAATATTATTAGATTTAATGTCAACAATTTTGCACCCATTTTATCAAATAAAACATTAAATCCTTTATCACACAATTGACTTATGCTCAACAAGTTGTGTTTAAGACCATCGACATACAAGACATTTTCAATGAGAATAGTAGAGTGATTACCTATGGAGCCAATACCTTTAATGTGGCCTTTGGAGTTGTCACCAAATGTCACCACTCCTCCAATTTTTGGCTTTAGATCCATGAATCTACTCTTGTCTCCGGTCATATGCCTTGAGCATCCACTATCAAGGTACCATGAGTTTTGACTTTGTGCTTTGGCCTTGTAGCAATGCTCCCCCTACAAACAAAGATATTAAGCTTTTGTTTTTGGTACCCAAATCATTTTGGGTCCACGAGTGTTAGCTCCCGTTAACTTGGTTCCCTTAGGAATCCAAGGTGACATAGCAACAATATTATTAGATTTTACAAGTTCCTTAGGAACTCATACACTTCTAATCCTTTTAGTTCTTCTATGTCTAGGAAGACTACCTTGTTTTAGAAGATTCACCTATTTCATGCTTCACACTACCAACATTTTTAAAGGACTCATTGAGCTTGTTAAGCTCATCTAACACCTTTTGGTGTTCACTATTACATTGAGATAAAAGATTATTAAGGTCAACATTTTCATCTTGGAAGAATTTTAGCTCATCTTTCAACCCTAAAATCTTTTCTCAAATTTTAAATTAGCTTGCGAAAGTGAGTCATTTTTATCATTTAATTATGAAATAATTTTCTTATTCCTAATGATCGACTCCTTGTATTTCTCAACTAATTCATCATAGACCTCTTGCAACTCATCATATGCATCATTCAATTCATCATATGTAAAATCAAAAGATGATGAGTTAGAGGTTACCATAGAGGAATCTTCCTCAAGTGCCATGAGGCAAAGGTTGGCCACTTCTTGTTCGTCATCCTCCGATGACTCCTCATCACTCCAAGTAGCAAGCTTGGCTTTAAGCTTCTTCTTCTTCTCAAAGCCCTTCTTCTTGAGTTGAGGGCACTCCGAACGTATGTGGTCGGGTTTATTGCACTCGAAGCAAATGATTTGATCCCTTGCTTCTTCTTTGTTTTTACCTTTGAAGTCCATCTTCCTTTGAATTTTTCTTCCCCGGTTGGACCTCATAAAGCGTGAGAATCGTTTGGTTATCATAGCCAATTCTTCTTGCTCATCCTCCTCACTAGAAGAGCTCTATTCAAGTAATGAAGCTTTGAGAGCTATTCCCATCTTCTTCTTCTTTTCCACCTCTAGCTTTTCTACTCTCTTCTCTTCCTTCTTCTTCTCTTCTTCCCTTCCTTGCTTCATAATCTCATGAGTAAGGAGAGAACCCACTAGCTCATCAAGCTTTAAAGTCTTCAAATTTTTAGCTTCTATGATGGCGGTTCTCTTCCCATCCCAAGATTCGGGAAGTGAGTGGAATAGCTTCCGGATAAGCTTGTCTTCCGGTATTGTCTCTCCAAATCCTTTGAGCCCATTGACTATGGTGGAGAAACGATCAAACATCTTGGACACCGTCTCATCGGGCTCCATCTTGAAATTTTCATAACTAAGATTGAGGATTCCAATCTTAGTTTCCTTGACATCATTGGTTCCCTCATAGGTAGTCTCAAGAGTGTCCCACACCTCTTTGGCACTCTCAATGGATGATACTTTGGAGTAGATGTCCAGACCGAAAGAACAAAAAAGCATGTGGAGAGCATTGTCATTTATTTGGATCTTCTTCCTTTCTTCTTCACTCATCTCCACCTTTTTCTTCAAAACCATCTTCCCTTCACTATCTTGCTTCAATGGAATGTAAGGGCCATCTTCAATCACATCCCAAACCAAGTAGTCATTGGACTTGATGAAGAGACGCATTCTATTCTTCCAAAACGGATAGTTGTCACCATTGAAAAATGGTGGTTTTGTAGTGGATTGAGACTCATACATGCTCGAACCGGAGGTAGAAGCCATCTCTTGATTTTTGGATGATCACACTCTTCCTAGGAACTCCTCTTGTGGTTGTTAATCCTCAAAGAGGTAGGCTCTGATTGCTTTTAAAGTTCTTGGTGGTGGAAATTGCAAATTAAAAAGGTAGACAAGGAATTTTAGAGTGGTTCAAGTTCCAAATGAACTCCACATCCACTACCTTAGCTTCACTAAGGATTTGCAACAATTCCACTAATTGCTTTTCCCCTTTTCTAGGCTAAGGAGGTAACCCTTACAATTTTTGGTCAAATTTTCTACCCAAAATTTGACCCAATCCTCACACAATTTAAACAAAGAATTTGTTGGCTAAACAATTATCTCTCAATACATAAACAAGCCCAATTACAAGCACTCAACCCAATTGAAATGATAAGAATGAAAAATACAATTGGGGTTACAAAACAATAATGAGATTTAGGCACAAATGCTTGGATTTGATGTTTAGATGTTTGCTTTAGGATCAATAGTTGTTGCTGGAGCTTTTAGAGGTCCCTTTTATACCTTCTCATTGAATTCTAGCCGTTGTGGTTGTTGCATTCACCAATAGAGCCGTTGGGGGTGTTATCTCCCCTCCATAAATGCAGTCTGCAACCAACCTTTTCGAAATGCCCGACCCTGTTTCGAAACAGACCAAAATAGAAAGAGTCGTTGGGGTGCATTAAAGAGCCCGTATCGAAACGGTCAGACATGTTTCGATACGCTAAGAGCCGTTTCGAAACTTGTTTCGAAACATTTTGCCACTGTCAAGGGTCGTATCGAAATGGCTTGAGATCGTTTCGATACGCCTTAACGGTTTGTTAAAAATCAGTTAAAAAAATTCAACGGTCATATTTTTCAAATCAATTTAAGAACCGTTTTGAAACACTGGATGTCGTTTTGATACGGCGTCTCTTTGTTCTAAATCCGTTTCGAAACTTGTTTCGAAACACAGGCTGTCAATGTTGAAATCGTTTCGATACCCGTTTCGAAACATGGACTCACAGTTTCAAAACTGTTTCGAAACGCCTTAGGCCGTTTCGAAACGGTGACTCGAAAGTCACTGTTTTGGTTTTATGAACACTTAGAAAATATTTTATAAACTTAGTTTTTAACTTAGGCATATTCTTCAAAACATATAGGGATGTTTGAGGACTTAAAAATTCGTTTTCACATTTTCAATTTAGTCCTTAGGTTCTTTAGTTATATCAAAATTAAAATATCGGTTTCACAGGTTAGAAATTTCCATTGCTTAATTAAAGAGAGGTATCGAAATTTGAAATGGGCAGAGTTTAAAAACGGTATAGACACAATGCGTTCTTCCCTAAGGGTGAAACCTTGAAATAATTTATAACGAGGCATATCAGATGGGTCGGGAAAACTACATTGGATAATATAAAGGAGATTAGGTTTAGGGTTACCCTCTTCATCCTCACTAGGATCGGAAGAAGCAAGAAAACGTTTTGCTCTCTTTTTCGGTGCCATAACCCTGAAAACACATCAAAACGATTCGAATATGTATGCAATTAACATCTTATTCAAACCCATAAATTCTAATAATTCAAGGTAATTGTAAAAGACAATTTTATTTGAAAAAGATATATATATATATATATATATATATATATATTTGAGAAAGAGTTAAAAAAATAAAAACAGATAAAAAAATACGATTAGAAAATATATTCGAATGAAAAAAATTTGATTTTTGAAAAGATTTGAAGAAAAGGTTGAAACTCATGTTATAAATGTATGTTTTGTACAAAAATTAAGTTGAAACAATTAAAATAAACAAACGAAAATAAAAGAAAAGAAAAGAGAAAAGTTTAATACCTTGAATAGTTAGATTGGGTGAATGTGGTGATGTAAGTGCACACGATTGATGACAAAGCTTAACTTTGATGTGGAGATCAAAAACCCTCAACGAATTTTGAAGTTTGATGAAACAAATTGAAGGATTGAGGGGGGTTTTATAGAGGGTTGCAGCTAGGGACAAAAAGAGGGGTTTTTAATTTTAAAGTGTTTTTGTAGATGCAGCCCTAAATAGCCTCTCCGTCGAGATCGTATCGGTACGCGTGTATAGTGTATCGATACCCTTTAACCCTAATTTTTTTATTTGTCGTTACTATCGTATCGATACGCGGGACAGTATCGGTACGACTTGACCTGGATTAACTCCATTGACTTAACCGTATCAATACGTGGGGTCGTATTGATACAGGTTGAACTTCAAAGATTTCCCAGTGATGAACCCGTATCGATACGCTTCAGCCGTATCGATACGCCTTTACCAGATAAGGCCTTTATGACAGATTTAAGTGCAAAAATCCAACTTTAAACGTCCCTAAATGCATGTAAATGTCATATGAACAAGTTTTAATGGCTAAACTTAATGCATACTCCCCTAGCAACATGTGTAGAAGCTAAAGGAGTCAAATTAACACAGGCATGAATAACAAACAATTTCAAGCAAATTTTTGACATTTTGGGACCTAGAAGGGGTCAAGAAAGGCTAGTTAAACCTAACTCTCTCCTAAGGGTCCAAAAACGCTCTTTATCTAAAGGCTTTGTGAATATATCCGCTAATTGGTTCAAGGTGTCAACATACTCTAAAACAACATCATTTTTCAACACATGATCTCTAATGAAATGATGTCTAATTTCTATGTTTTTGGTTCTAGAGTGTTGGATGGGATTCTTAGTGAGACAAATGGCACTAGTGTTGTCACACCTAAGGGGTATAGTTTCTACTTTAACACCATAATCTAAGAGTTGTTGCTTCATCCAAAGGGCTTGAGCACAACAACCCCCTAAGGATATGTACTCTGCTTCGGTGGTAGATAAGGCTACCCTATTTTGTTTCTTAGAGAACCAAGATACGAGCATACTACCTAAGAATTGGTATGTCCCGGACGTACTTTTCCTATCTATCTTACAACCCCCATAATCCGCATCCGAATAAGCATGAAGGCTAAAGGAGGAATCTTTAGGATACCAAAGGCCTAAGTTAGGTGTGTCTCTAAGGTATATTAAAATTCTCTTAATGGCAACTAAGTGTGATTCTCTAGGACTAGCTTGAAACCTAGCACACAAGCAAACACTAAACATGATATCTGGTCTACTTGCGGTAAGGTAAAGCAAAGAACCTATCATGGATCTATAAAGCTTAGAATCAATACACTTACCTCTTTCATTTTGTCAAGCTTTATGGAAGAGCTCATAGGTGTGGCTTGAGGTTTTGCATTCTCTAAGCCGAACTTTTTGAGCATATCGTTCACGTACTTAGCTTGATTTATGAAGGTGCCATCTTTCCTTTGTTTGATTTGGAGTCCCAAAAAGAATTAGAGCTCCCCCATCATGCTCATCTCGAACTCACCTTGTAACACCCCAATTTTGGGCTTGGAAGTTTAGGGTCTAAACCGGACCGGTCTGATTTTTGGTTCGAATATAAAAGGTGGTTTTAGGGAAAGCCTAGTTCGGGATGCATTAAAAATATGAAAAAATATCTAAAAATCCTCTTTCAATATATATAAGAGAGTGGTGAAATAAATTTTACAAAATAAGGTTTGGAAGTGTGACATTTCGAAATAGTGACTAAAATGTAATTTTTGAAAAGTTCAGTGGTGACTGTTTTGTAAGGATTGAAACTTTGAATCTTTAAGGAGCTAATTTACCCAAGGAAGGATTTCTCCAGATTTTTCTTAATTTTAATGACTCATTTAATGTTTAATTAAATTAAAGAAAAGAGGGAAAATCATATTTTAGTTTTCATAACTAACTTTTGTTAAATTTTTCCCATTTCATTTTCTCTCAAAATTCCCTCAGCCAAACACATTTCTACATCAGCTTTTCTTTTTATTTTCACTCTAAATGATGAGGTTTCAATCATCAATTGATTCCTAAGCTTTTCTACATCAAATCCTCTTCATTTGCTCATTGAATTTTCAAGGATTTTGGCTCTAAACAAGGAGAAATCTACATTTAGAGGTAAGGCTGTTCTTCTCCTCTAAATATTCAGTTCTTTATTGAAATTCCCAAGTTCTCAATCCTTAAATTAAGTTTTATAAAAGGTTTTGATGTTGTGATCTTGATTTTGGCTTAAAACTTAAGATTTGGATTTAATCTTAAAGAAATTCGTAATGAATGTTTGGGCTCTGTTTTGAGATGTCTTTTTAATTTATTTTGGATGATTAATGATGTGTAATTGAGGTTTAATCAATGCAATCCCGAATAGGTTGATTTTCCTAAGTTTTTACTTGTGAAAATGGTGGTTTTTGGGGTGATCTTGGTTTTCTGTTATTGCTGGAGGTATAAAGACGAGTTTAGATCCTTTTTGGATGTTAATTGATGTTTAAGAATGTTTAGAAGTGATGGATCTTGGCTGGGTAATGTTGTGGATGAGTTTGGAAGTGATTTCGGTTGTGTTTGGTAGCCGAAATGTTAGATTTGTTGAGAGCAGCGAGTTTAGGTGTTGTGGCTGAAGATTTTAATGCATGATAATGCATTAGTCCTCTGCTTTTATGTGTTTAAAACAGGGGAGGCACATTCAGATCCTTGTGGTGTTGATCCGGAGGCTTGATCGGCGTTTCGACAAGTTTGCGAAACGGAATTGGTGAGTGAAGTTTGGTTTTTAGCTTTGAAACCAGTGTTTGAAGGTTTTGGGAGCTTAGTTTAAGTCTAAGCAACTTAACTAAGCTCAAGAGTAAGTTTTCGGAGAAACTCTCTCTTTGATGAACCATGAGATGGTTGGATGCAATGTGTTTATTTTGCATGTTTAAATTCTGTTTTGAAAGCATGTTTTAGCATGATTAATGCTGGTTTTGAAAGCCATGTGTTGAAGGATGCTCAAGGTAAGAGATCCTTGGTTTGACATTGATAAATGTGGTTTTGATGCATAGTAATGCATGATGGTTTAATGGCTTTGATTAATGCTTAAAAACAGTGGAATGTTGATGGTAAATGATGTATATTGGCAAGTGATGTTTGGTTTTAAAGTACTTGAATCGGATATAGTTAGCCGCTATAGGATTGGGTGCACCGTGAATAAAGTCGCCTTGGATGTTGAGGGGTTGTAATGGTACTGAAAACTCCATCCAAGTACACTAACGAGATGTCTAAGATCATAATGGTGGTTAAAATGCCATGTGAGGATCTTGTGTTGTGTGTCCCGTGTTCTCGTTAGTGATGTTATACCACTACCGATGAGTGATGTGGAGGGGTTGTAATTGTACCGTTAAACTCCATCACGGGTGTTGAGGGGTTGTGATTGTACCGGTAAACTCCACCTTGTGTTCGGTAGTGTGTATGAAGCGTGTGGAACAACGCTTGTAATCCGCGTATCCGATTGTGTTTTATGTTGAAAATGGTTATGGTATCACTTGGAAGCCAATATGACATGTTCATGTTAATGAAGCATGAGATGCTTGTTGTGTATGCATTATTGCATGAGAAATGATGTTTATGTTTTTAAAGGCCTTTGAATGGTGTTTTATAAAGTGCATTATTGTGTTGCTTCTTTAGAGCATGCCTCACTAAGCATTTGTGCTTACGCTCTCTTTCTTGAACCAATAATGCATAGAATTGAAGTGCTTTAAGGACAGCAAGGAGGCTAAGAATCCAAGGGAAAGCTAAGCTCATGTATGGTGACTATTTTTACAACATTATTAGCTTTTGCTATTTGGCAATGGGAACCTAGGTTGTGTTTTTGGGAGATGTTTTGGACTCCCTGAGTTTGGCATGATGCCTATGATGTTTTGGACTAGTAATTGGCCATTTGGTGTTTGCTTTGGTGATTTGTTGCTTGGATGGTTTTCAATATTAGGATGCATGCCTATAGATTTGTGGTTTTTCCTAATTGATGCCATGAATGTGTTTTGATGATGCAAGTATGTTCCTTATATGTGTGATGACTTGTTGGCATGATTAGGAGGTCATAGGGATGTGTTTGAGTTGTTAATTGTATGATAAACTAGCAAAATTTGCATTTTCTGGGCAGTCCGTATCGGAATGGGCACTACCGTTTCGAAACGGGGGCCTGTAATGGCCTTCGTGTATCGAAACGAGTAGAGGGCGTTTCGAAACGGATTTGCCACTGTCAAGCCCTGTTTCGAAACAGGTCTCAAAATGAACCCGCGTTTCGGAACGGTCAACCCCCATTCCGAAACAGGTGACCGTTGGGCACTGATTTGAATGGTTTAAGGTTTGCAAGCTTTACGTTTTAGTCCTGAATTTTGTATATGCAATTGCTTGAGTTGGTGATGTCCGTTTGAGGTGAAATTTGACAGAGAAGCACGTAATATGATTAATTTCATAATGGTAACTTAAAAATCAGTTAAGTTCTCTTAATTTTCAGAATTTACATTTTGGTCCCTAAATGTTGTAATTTGTGCAATTGAGTCCCTTAACGTTTTTCGATCGCTGTGATTTTCAAGTATGCTCTTCTCAAGGTTACGCTTAGGTTTAATATGCATCTAGAAAAGATTAAAAAGAAAAAAAAGGGTCGTTAATCAAGGTTGACTTTCAAGTTGACTTTGGTTTTCCCCGTGTAATCTTCGTAGTTCGGGTCAACCGTCTAGGCCGGGCCAAGGGGGTTATATTTGGTGGTATCAGAGCTGAGTTCTCGAGTAATTGGGAATGGTTATGTGGGTGATATATGTATGAATGCTTTGTATGCTTTTTAAGTGAAAGTTTGAGGTGTGAATTGTAAAGTATGTTGCAATTGTGATGCTATGCTATGTTGAAGCATGTTAGAGGGTCCCATTGCCATATCAAAACTAATGAAATGATTTGTTTTTGAAAAATGAGCTTGAGTGCTTTGATTACTTACCTTGTTGGGCCTAATTTTGTTTATTGTATTGTGTTAGTGCATTGTTTAGTGAATGGGACCTCGTAGAGAGACGAGGATTAATACGCGAGCTATGGCTCAGAACGAGAATGAGGAGAATGCTGATAATGTGGTGGATTTACCACCTCCTCCTGGTGGTGGTGGTGCTGGAGGTGATGGAGCTGGTGTTGATGCGGGTGCTGGGGTCGCTGGACCTGAAGCTGGACAGGGGAAAGCTGCTCATGATATGACAGTTTTGATACAATCTATTGCGGGAGCCTTTCAGGCGGCAGTAGCTGGAGCTCATGGAGCTGGGCATCAGGGAGATGCTAATGTTAGACTATCTTTGGAACGTTTGCGCAGTCTGGGAGGGACTGAGTTTAGAGGTTTGTCTGCTGAAGGTTCCGAATCTTGGTTGGAAAGTACCAAGAGAATATTGGGACAAATGAACTACAATGATGTGTAGAAGCTAGGATGTGTGGTATCGCTGTTACATGATGATGCGTATACCTGGTGGACGACTGCTATCTCCGGAATGAAGGATGTTGATGTGACTTGGACGTTCTTTCTGAACGCGTTCAAGCAGAGGTATCTGGGTGTACGATACCTGGATGAAAAGAAAAGAGAGTTCATGTCTTTGACACAAGGAAGTATGACGGTAGCTGAGTACGAGATCCAGTTTGTCCGTCTCAGTCAGTATGCACCTGAGATTGTCCCTGATGAGCGGGAGAGGTGTGAGCGTTTCCGTTATGGTTTGGTGACGGATGTAAAGACTTATATGCTTGCGGCTGAGTACACTGATTTTGATGTACTGGTTAATAGGGCGAAGGATATTGAGCAGAACCTGGGATTGTCTTCCAGGAGTGCTGGTTCTGGCTCAGGCAAGCGAGCTGCTGAGTATAGTTCCGGTGGAGGACGGAACAAGAGAGGACGAGATAAGAGGTATCAGTCTTCTGCTAGACGTGGTGGTGGAGGGCATGGAGCGCCTGTTCAGGGAGACAGGGTGAGAGCTGATCAGAATACATGCTGGGCGTGTGGATCGCGTGGTCATTTGAGGCGTGATTGTCCTCGAGCAGCGAGGGAGGTACAGGCTCCTGTTGTTGTAGCTGGTAATTCGTGCTGGAATTGTGGTTCGGCAGACCACATGAGGAGGGAGCGTCCTTTGTTGGCTGGTGGTGGTCAGGGACGTGCTCCTGGAGTTGTTGTACCACAAAGAGGTCGTGGGCGCGGCCGTGGTAACTTCCAGCGTAGAGAGGATGGTGGAAGGAATGTGGCGCATGTAGTGGCTGTTCAACCTGAGGGTGGTGGCCAGGCTCGAGTGTATGCGCAGCGGGAAGGGAGGAATGACACGGATGTGATCGCAGGTACCTTCACTTTGCAATCCTTGTCATTACTTTCCTTGATTGATTCTGGATCTACACACTCATACATATTGCGTGAACATGCTCAATTGCTTGGTTTGCCTGTTGAGTCTTTGGATGCTGGTATGCGTGTAACTAGTTCCTTTGGTGAGACCGTTGTGACACGGAAGTTATATAGAAGATGTCCCTTGGTTGTTCAAGATCATGTTTTTCATGTTGATCTTATGGAATTTCATTTCTATGGTTTTGATGTAATCCTGGGTATGGATTGGCTTGTTGAACATCGAGCTGTGGTGGATTTTGAGAACAAGCGAGTTTCGTTGAAGCTTGCGGATGATTATGAGGTAGTGGTGGTTGGTGAGAATGTGAAGTTTCTTGCCAATGTGGTGTCTACATTGGAGGCGAGCCGGATGCTGAGGCAAGGTTGTGAAGCCTACCTAGCCTTTGTGATGAATCCTAGCTCTAAGGAGTTGCGAGTGCAAGATATCATGACTGTGCGAGAGTTTCCTGGTATGTTTCCGGAGGAGTTGCCTGGATTGCCTCCTAACCGAGAGGTGGAGTTTGGGATTGAGTTGTATGAGAATACAACTCCAGTTTCCATTACTCCTTATCGAATGGCACCTAAGGAGTTGAAAGAGCTGAAGACGCAACTTCAGGAGTTGCTTGATCGTGGTTTCATTCGGCGGAGTGTATCACCTTGGGGTGCATCGGTCTTGTTTGTGAAGAAAAAGGATGGCACTATGAGAATGTGCATCGATTACCGTCAGCTGAACAAGTTGACTATCAAGAATCGGTATCCATTGCCGAGGATTGATGATCTTTTTGATCAATTTCGGGGAGCGGATGTGTTCTCTAAGATTGACTTAAGGTTAGGGTACTACCAGTTGAAGGTGAAGGACGTGGATGTGCCAAAGACAGCCTTCAGAACGAGGTATGGGCATTATGAGTTCCTTGTGATGCCGTTTGGTTTGACAAATGCTCCTGCAGCTTTCATGGACATGATGAATAGAGTGTTCCATGAATATTTGGACAAGTTTGTTGTGGTGTTCATTGATGATATCCTCGTGTACTCTCGTACTGAGGAGGAGCATGAGGGGCATTTGAGGATTGTGTTGCAAGCTTTGTTAGAGAATCAGCTTTATGCTAAGTTAAGCAAGTGTGAGTTCTGGCTCAGGGAGGTTGTGTTCCTTGGTCATGTGGTTTCTGCTGAGGAGATTCGTGTTGATCCTCAGAAGGTTGAGGCGGTGATGAATTGGAAGCCTCCTAAGTCTGTTCATGAAGTCCGTAGTTTCCTTGGTTTGGCAGGATACTACCGGAGGTTCGTGGATGGATTTTCAAAGATTGATGCACCTTTGACGAAGTTGTTGCAGAAGGATGTCAAGTTTGAGTGGACGGAAGTGAGACAACAGGCTTTTGAGAAGCTGAAGGCAGCTTTGACGCAAGCTCCTATCTTGGTTCAACCTGAATCAGGGAAAGAGTTTGTGGTGTACAGTGACACGTCCTACGTTGGTTTGGGATGTGTGTTGATGCAAGAGGGTAAGGTGGTGGCTTATGCATCGCGCCAGTTGAAGGTGCATGAGCGCAATTATCCTACGCATGACATTTAATTGGCTGCGGTGGTTTTTGCCTTGAAAATTTGGAGACATTACCTGTATGGTGAGAAGTGTACTGTGTACACGGATCACAAGAGTTTGAAGTATCTGATGTCTCAGAAGGAGTTGAATCTTAGGCAACGAAGTTGGGTGGAGTTGCTTAAAGATTACGATCTGACGATTGAGTATCATCCGGGAAAAGCTAATGTTGTAGTGGATGCCTTGAGTAGGAAGGTAGCAGTGGTGTTGAGGGCTATGTTTGCCAGTTTGAGTATATCGCGAGATGGTGGTCTTGTGGCTGAATTGCAAGTGAAACTATCCTTGGTTCAGTTGATAAAGGATAAGCAACTGTTGGATGATTCCTTGGTGCCACATGTCCAGGATATTGCTGAGGATAGGCCATCGGATTTCTGTTTTAATGATGATGGAGTTTTGTGTTTTGGGAGTCAAATAGTAGTGCCCAATGATGCTGAGTTGAGGCGTGCTACTCTGACTGAAGCTCATAGTAGTCCTTTTGCTATGCACCCTGGTAGTACTAAGATGTATCGTGATCTTCGTGATGAGTACTATTGGGTGGGGTTAAAGAAGGATGTTGCTGAGTATGTGAGCAAGTGCATGGTTTGTTAGCGAGTTAAACCTGAGCATTAGTTCCCTTCTGGGTTGTTGCAACCGTTGAGGATACCTGAGTGGAAGTGGGAAAGAATTACCATGGACTTTGTGTCTGGATTGCCTTTGTCGCCATCGAAGAAGAATTCGGTGTGGGTGATTGTGGATCGCCTGACGAAGTGTGCGCATTTCTTGCCTGTGCATACTACGTACACTTTGGACAAGCTTGCAGAGCTGTACATTGCTGAGATTGTGCGGCTGCATGGTGTGCCAAAGTCGATCGTGTCGGATAGAGATCTGAGGTTTATATCGCGTTTCTGGCAGTGTTTGCATCAGGCTTTGGGTACACGGCTAAATTTCAGTACTTCTTATCATCCACAGTCGGATGGGCAGTCTGAGCGTGTTATCCAAGTGCTGGAGGATATGTTGAGGTGCTGTGTGATTGAGTTTCAGGGCTCTTGGGAGAAGCATTTGCCTTTGGTGGAGTTTGCTTATAACAATAGCTACCAGGCAAGTATTCAAATGGCACCTTATGAAGCCTTGTACGGGAGAAAGTATAGGACTCCTCTTTGTTGGGCTGAAACAGGCCAGAAGTTGGTTTCAATGCAAGCTTTGTTGAAAGGAACCACAGAGAAGGTGAAGCTCATTTGTGAGCGATTGAAGGCAGCTTCTGATCGACAGAAGTCTTACGCGGATTTGAAGCGTAAGGAGGTTGAGTATGCGGTTGGTGACCGTGTGTTTTTGAAAGTTTTGCCTTGGAAGAAGGTAATGAGGTTTGGTCGAAAGGGTAAGTTGAGCCCTAGGTACATTGGACCATACGAGGTGATCGAGCGCGTGGGTCCTGTTGCGTACAAGTTGAGTTTGCCGCAAGAGTTGGAAAAGATTAATGATGTGTTTCATGTCTCCATGCTCCGGAAGTATAGATCAGATCCTTCGCATGTTATGCCTGTGGAGAAAGTGGAGTTGAATCCGGATTTGATCTATGATGAGGAACCGGTGGAAATTCTGGATTCGGACAGTAAGGTTCTTCGAGGCAAGACCATTGAGTTGGTAAAGGTGTTGTGGAAGCATCGTGGTGCTGAGGAAGCCAAGTGGGAAAGAAGGGATGACATGTTAAAGCAGTTTCCATACCTTTTTCCTCCAGGTAAATTTCGAGGAGGAAATTTATTAAGGGGGGGAGTTGTAACACCCCAATTTTGGGCTTGGAAGTTTAGGGTCTGAACCGGACCGGTCTGATTTTTGGTTCGAATATAAAATGTGGTTTTAGGGAAAGCCTAGTTCGGGATGCATTAAAAATATGGAAAAATATCTAAAAATCCTCTTTCAATATATATAAGAGAGTGGTGAAATCAATTTTACAAAATAAGGTTTGGAAGTGTGACATTTCGAAATAGTGACTAAAATGTAATTTTTGAAAAGTTCAGTGGTGACTGTTTTGTAAGGATTGAAACTTTGAATCTTTAAGGAGCTAATTTACCCAAGGAAAGATTTCTCCAGATTTTTCTTAATTTTAATTACTCATTTAATGTTTAATTAATTAAAAGAAAAGAGGGAAAATCATATTTTAGTTTTCATAACTAACTTTTGTTAAAATTTTCCCATTTCATTTTCTCTCAAAATTCCCTCAGCCAAACACATTTCCACAACAGCTTTTCTTTTGATTTTCACTCTAAATGATGAGGTTTCAATCATCAATTGATTCCTAAGCTTTTCTACATCAAATCCTCTTCATTTGCTCATTGAATTTTCAAGGATTTTGGCTCTAAACAAGGAGAAATCTACATTTAGAGGTAAGGATGTTCTTCTCCTCTAAATATTCAGTTCTTTATTGAAATTCCTAAGTTCTCAATCCTTAAATTAAGTTTTATAAAAGGTTTTGATGTTGTGATCTTGATTTTGGCTTAAAACTCAAGATTTGGATTTAATCTTAAAGAAATTCGTAATGAATGTTTGGGCTTTGTTTTGAGATGTCTTTTTAATGTATTTTGGATGATTAATGATGTGTAATTGAGGTTTAATCAATGCAATCCCGAATAAGTTGATTTTCCTAAGTTTTTACTTGTGAAAATGGTGGTTTTTGGGGTGATCTTGGTGTTCTGTTATTGCTGGAGGTATAAAGACGAGTTTAGATCCTTTTTGGATGTTAATTGATGTTTAAGAATGTTTAGAAGTGATGGATCTTGGCTGGGTAATGTTGTGGATGAGTTTGGAAGTGATTTCGGTTGTGTTTGGTAACCGAAATGTTAGATTTGTTGAGAGCAGCGAGTTTAGGTGTTGTGGCTGAAGATTTTAATGCATGATGATGCATTAATCCTCTGCTTTGATGTGTTTAAAACAGGGGAGGCACATTCGGATCCTTGTGGTGTTGATCCGGAGGCTTGATCGGCGTTTCGGCAAGTTTGTGAAACGGAATTGGTGAGTGAAGTTTGGTTTTCAGCTTTGAAACCAGTGTTTGAAGGTTTTGGGAGCTTAGTTTAAGTCTAAGCAACTTAACTAAGCTCAAGAGTAAGTTTTCGGAGAAACTCTCTCTTTGATGAACCATGAGATGGTTGGATGCAATGTGTTTATTTTGCATGTTTAAGTTCTGTTTTGAAAGGATGTTTTAGCATGATTAATGCTGGTTTTGAAAGCCATGTGTTGAAGGATGCTCAAGGTAAGAGATCCTTGGTTTGACATTGATAAATGTGGTTTTGATGCATAGTGATGCATGATGGTTTAATGGCTTTGATTAATGCTTAAAAACAGTGGAATGTTGATGATAAATGATGTATATTGGCAAGTGATGTTTGGTTTTAAAGTACTTGAATCGGATATAGTTAGCCGGCTATAGGATTGGGTGCACCGTGAATAAAGTCGCCTTGGATGTTGAGGGGTTGTAATGGTACCGAAAACTCCATCCAAGTACACTAACGAGATGTCTAAGATCATAATGGTGGTTAAAATGCCATGTGAAGATCTTGTGTTGTGTGTCCCGTGTTCTCGTTGGTGATGTTATACCACTAACGATGAGTGATGTGGAGGGGTTGTAATTGTACCGTTAAACTCCATCACGGGCGTTGATGGGTTGTGATTGTACCGGTAAACTCCACCTTGTGTTCGGTAGTGTGTATGAAGCGTGTGGGACAACGCTTGTAATCCGCGTATCCGATTGTGTTTTATGTTGAAAATGGTTATGGTATCACTTGGAAGCCAATATGACATGTTCATGTTAATAAAGCATGAGATGCTTTTTGTGTATGCATTGTTGCATGAGAAATGATGTTTATGTTTTTAAAGGCCTTTGAATGATGTTTTATAAAGTGCATTATTGTGTTGCTTCTTTAGAGCATGCCTCACTAAGCATTTGTGCTTACGCTCTCTTTCATGAACCAATAATGCAGAGAATTGAAGTGCTTTAAGGATAGCAAGTAGGCTAAGAATCCAAGGGAAAGCTAAGCTCATGTATGGTGACTATTTTTACAACATTATTAGCTTTTGGTATTTGGCAATGGGAACCTAGGTTGTGTTTTTGGGAGATGTTTTGGACTCCCTGAGTTTGGCATGATGCATATGATGTTTTGGACTTGTAATTGGCTATTTGGTGTTTGCTTTGGTGATTTGTTGCTTGGATGGTTTTCAATATTAGGATGCATGCCTATAGATTTGTGGTTTTTCCTAATTGATGCCATGAATGTGTTTTGATGATGCAAGTATGTTCCTTATATGTGTGATGACTTGTTGGCATGATTAGGAGGTCATAGGGATGTGTTTGAGTGGTTAATTGTATGATAAACCAGCAAAATCTGCATTTTCTGGGCAGTCCGTATCGGAACGGGCACTACCGTTTCAAAAAGGGGGCCTGTAATGGCCTTCGTGTATCGAAACGGGTAGAGGGCGTTTCGAAACGGATTTGCCACTGTCAAGCCCTGTTTCGAAACAGGTCTTGAAACGAACCCGCGTTTCGGAACGGTTAACCCCCGTTCTGGAACAGGTGACCGTTGGGCACTGATTTGAATGGTTTAAGGTTTGCAAGCTTTAGGTTTTAGTCCTTAATTTTGTATATGCAATTGCTTGGGTTGGTGATGTCTGCTTGAGGTGAAATTTGACAGAGAAGCACGTAATATGATTAATTTCATAATGGTAACTTAAAAATCAGTTAAGTCCTCTTAATTTTCAGAATTTACATTTTGGTCCCTAAATGTTGTAATTTGTGCAATTGAGTCCCTTAACGTTTTCCGATCGCTGTGCTTTTCAAGTATGCTCTCCTCAAGGTTACACTTAGGTTTAATATGCATCTAGACAAGATTAAAAAGAAAAAAAGGATCGTTAATCAAGGTTGACTTTCGGGTTGACTTTGGTTTTCCCCGTGTAATCTTCGTAGTTCGGGTCAACCGTCTAGGTCGGGCTAAGGGGGTTACACACCTTGCATTAGCTTAGAAAATTCTTTGCAATAACATTCGTTAGTAGAACCAAAAATGATATCATCAACATAGATTTGTACTACTAAGATGTCATTATTATATCTTTTTATGAAAAGTGTAGTGTCCACCTTACCTTTTTTAAAATCCTTTTCAATTAAAAAATTTGAAAGTCTCTCATACCAAGCTCTAGGAGCTTGTTTTAAACCATAAAGAGCTTTAGTTAGTTTGAACACATGGTTTGGAAATTTTGAATCCTCAAAACCCGGTGGTTGGTTCAACATACACTTCTTCATTTATAAAACCGTTTAAAAAGGCACTTTTCACATCCATTTGAAAAAGCTTGAAATCATTATAACACTCAAATGCTAAAAGCATCCTAATGGCTTCCATCCTAGGTACGAGTGCATATGTCTCATCAAAATCAATTCCCTCTTCTTGGGTATAGCCTTGAGCAACAAGCCTAGCCTTGTTTCTCACTATATTACCACTTTCATCTAGTTTATTCCTAAACACCCATTTAGTTCCTATAGTAGATTGATTACTAGGTCTTTCAACTAATGTCCAAAATTTACTTCTCTCAAATTGATTTAATTCCTCTTGCATGGCCAAAATCCAAAAATCATCTTTTAAAGCTTCTTTAATATTTTTAGGCTCAATGCATGAAAGAAATGCAACATGGTTCATTAATTTGAGAGAGGATCTAGTAGTTAACCCCTTGGATGGATCACCCAAGATTTCACCACCTTTGACATAGTTGAACTCCCTTGGGTAAGATACCTTCTTTTCCTCAAGAGCCAAGTCCTTCAAGGCTTCAAGGGGTGGATCTTGTGCATCTTTATCTTTAGTTGGAATCTCATCCACCTTTGATGTTTGTCCTCCATCAATGGCATCAAGAATTCCTACATCATCATCATCACAAGATTCCGTCCTCAGAAGTAGGTTATCATCGAAAACAACATGTATAGACTCTTCAACTACTAGAGTTCTTTTATTAAATACACGATAGGTTTTAGAGTTTAAAGAGTACCCTAAGAAAATATCTTCATCACTTTTAGCATCAAATTTACCTAAGTTTTCTTTACCATTATTCAAGACAAAACACTTCTAACCAAAAGGATGAAAATAGCTAATGTTAGGCTTCTTAGATTTTAAAATCTCATAAGGTGTTTTCTTCAAAATTGGCCTAATCATTACTCGGTTTATAATATAGCAAGCGGTATTTTTGGCTTCCGCCAAAAAATATTTAGGTAAATTATTTTCGCAAAGCATGGTTCTAGCCATTTCTTCTAAAGTTCGTTTTTTCCTCTCAACTACCCCATTTTGTTGAGGAGTGCGAGGTGCGGAAAAATTATGTCTAATCCTATTTTCATTTAAAAACTCTTCAAAACCTAGATTTTGTAATTCGGTTCCATGATCACTTCTAATGTGAGAAATTTTAAGTTCAAGATCATTTTGAGTTATTTTAGAAAATGTGATGAATTTTTCTAAAGCCTCATCTTTTGTACTTAAGAATAGAACCCAAGTAAACCTAGAATAGTCATCTACAAGTACAAAGGCATATGATTTACCACCCAAGCTCATTGTTCTAATAGGCCCAAAAAGATCCATATGAATCAATTGTAAACATCTACTAGTAGAGACATCATTAATGGATTTAAATGAAGTTCTATGTTGTTTACCCTTTGAACATGCATCACAAATTTTATCATTAGAAAACTTAAGTTTGGGTAAACCTCTAACTAGATTAAGGGAAATTAATTTCTCTAAAACACTCATGCTAGCATGTCCTAATTTTCTATGCCAAAGCCATGAGTCATGTTCATCATGTGCAACTAAGCATGTATGAGATGAATGGATGTCATCTAAATGCACCATGTAGATATTGCCTATTCTATGTCCTATGAGCATTAATTGATTTGTTTTAATGTTCACAATTTTACAACCACTTTTATCAAATAAAACATTAAAACCCTTATCACATAATTGACTAATGCTCAATAAGTTATGTTTAAGACCATTGACATACAAAACATTTTCAATGAAAATAGAAGAGTGATTACCAATAGAGCCTATTCCTTCAATGTGGCCTTTGGAGTTGTCACCGAAAGTTACCACTCCACCACTTTTTGGCTTTAGTTCCACGAATCTACTCTTGTCACCGGTCATATGTCTTGAGCATCCGTTATCAAGGTACTATGAGTTTTGGCTTGAAGCTTTGGCCTTGTAGCAATGCTCCCCCTACAAACAAAGAAATTAGGCCTTGATTTTTGGTACACAAATCATTTTGGGTCCATGTGTGTTAGCCTTCAAAACTTTGGTTCCCTTAGGAATCCAAGAAGCAATAGCATTCATGTTATTAGAAATAATGAGTTCCTTAGGAACCCAAACACTTCTAACCTTTTGACCTCTAGATTGCTTATGAAAATTTCTTTGTTTAGGAATAAAAGGTTTTCTTTTTACATATTGGGATTTAGAAGAGTTTCCCTTTTCAAAATGGTTTTTCCCAATAGCAATTGATGTTTTAAGATTATCCACTTCCTTTGTGTGATAATCTTGAAAATCGGAAAGAAGTTTTTCAAGTTCAAGGTTTTTCTTTTTAAGATCATTTGAAAGATTTACTAAGTACAAAACCTTTTTTCCAATTCGGAGTTAGTTCTTGAAAATGTTTCATTTTGATTTTTTAAATCGGAAATGTTTTTCTTGTTTCTCAAAATGGATTCCTTATATTTTCCAACTAACTCATCATAAACCTCTTGTAATTCATCGTAAGCATCTTGAAGCTCATCAAAGGTAAAATCAAAATTAGATGAGTTAGGGTTTACCTTTGGTTCATCATCAATGGCCATGAGACAAAGATTGGTCACTTCCTCCTCCTCCTCGGATGACTCCTCGTCACTCCAAGTTGCTACTTGAGCTTTGAGCTTGTTCTTCTTCCCAAAGCTCTTCCTCTTCAATTGAGGACATTCGGAACGGATATGGCCGGATTTTTTGCATTCATAGCAAGTGATTTGGTCCTTCTCCTCTTCCTTACTCTTGCTCTTGAAGTCTCCTTTTCTAATGAACTTTCTCCCACGATTGGACTTCATAAAGCGAGTGAACCATTTGGCCAACATGGCCATCTCCTCATCTTCATCTTTGCTAGAACCGCTTTCATGGTATGAAGCTTTAGGAGCAATTCCAATCTTCTTCTTCTCAACCTTCTTCTCTTCCATTTTCTTTTCTTCTTCTCTTCCCTTCCTCATGATCTCATGGGTGAGTAGAGATCCAACAAGAGCATCAAGCTTGAGAGTCTTCAAATCTCGAGCTTCAATAATAGTCGTTCTCTTGCTATCCCATGATTTCGGAAGAGAGTACAACAATTTCCTCACTAGCTTGTCTTCAGGGATGATCTCACCGAAACCATTCAATCCGTTGACAATGACCGAGAATCGATCAAACATCTTGGAAACACTCTCATCGAGATCCATTTTGAAATTTTCGTAGCTTAGATTGAGTAGCCCGATTTTTGTTTCCTTGACATCGCTAGTTCCCTCATATGTTGTCTCGAGGGTGTCCCAAACTTCCTTGGCATTCTCGATCGAAGACACCTAGGAGTAGATATCCGGACCAAGTGCACAAAAGATGACATGAAGAGCTTTATCATTTACTTGCATCCTTCTTCGTTCATCTTCCGTCATTTCGGCTTTCACCTTTGGGACAAGTCTTCCTTCACCATCTCTCTTCATTGGTATGTATGGACCTTCTTCAACCACATCCCACGCCATGTAGTCGGTAGACTTGATAAAGAGCCTCATCATATTCTTCCAATATGGGTAGTTATCCCATTGAAGAATGGTGGCTTGGTAGTAGATTGGGACTCGTAGAGGTTGGAGTTGGAGGAGGATGTCATTGCTTGACTAGTTGTTGATCAAACTCTCCGAGAATCGACTCAAGAGGGTTGTAATCCTTCCAATGAGTGTAGCTCTAATACCAATTGTTGAGTTGATCACACAATTGCAAATGGCCAAGAGGGGGTGAATTGGCGATAAAAATTTTGGTAGGAGATAAAGGTGAAAAATAAAATGTGGCACAAGAAGTTAGAGTGGTTCAAGTTCTCCAAATGAACTCTACATCCACTACCTTAGTTCCCACTAAGGATTTTCAACCAATTCACTACTTGAATTCTTCCCCTTTTCTTGGATGAGGAGGTAACCTTACAATTTGATTAAGCTTTCTACTCAAAGCTTAATCCACTCACTTTTACAAAGAGATGAATTTGGTAAACTCTAAAAGTTCCTCTCAAAGGATGAATGTTTACCCAATTACAATTTCACACTCCCCAAAACTCACAATACAAGATTACAATAAGAACACAAGAGTTGGGTACAAGAATTTGACAATGAAAGGCACTAGGGTTTGGATTTAATACTTTGATGTTGCTTGTAGGTTCAATAGTTGTTGCTTGTTCAATTGAGACTTATTTTTATACCCTTGCATTGAATTCTAGCCGTTTGGGTAGTTGGGATCATCAATAGAGCCGTTGAGAGCATTTTTCCCGCAATAAATGCAGCTCTGCTGCCTACCGTATCGGTACTCGTAGGGCGCATATCGATACCTGCATCAAAGAGGAAAGAGTCGTTGTGACTGAAAAACATAGTGTATCGATACGCATAGAAGGCATACCGGTACGGTTTTAAGGGGCGTATCGCTACGGAGGGTCATATCGATACGGGATTTGCTCACTGGAATCTCGAGTTTGGTTTTCTTAAAGATCGTATCGATACGCATCCTTAGCGTATCGGTATGGTATAACGATCATTTAAAAATTGGGATACCAACCAACTGACAAGTTAACGTTCGAAAATTAAATGCAAAGATTTTGCAAAGATAAGCTTATCGTATCGATACGGTTGCAAAGCGTATCGGTGCGGTATCATTGAAAGAGTTGCCCATATGAATATCGTATCGATACGGGTTAATACCGTATCGGTACGCTATGTCCATTAAAATTCCAGTGGCTAAAACCCGTATCGATACGCCTGGGCGTTTTTGTATAGTTTGGCTTGAAAACTTATGGGAAAAGACTTAGAAAATTTTATCATTTTAGGAACTTGTCTTGAGATATTATTTTGTTTAAAATACTTGTCAATAGTGAGACTTTAAAGAGTACTTAAAAAATGTATTGTTTTGCAAATTGGTCCATAAATTTAGATGTTATATCAAAATCAATTTTGGTTTCACACTAAGGCGCTCGTGGAAATTAAAAATTTCCACAGCCAATGTATTGGATACAAATCCTTTTTAAAATACTAAATTATTATAATCATTTTCAAAATTAGGAGTTAGTAGTAAATATAAATATCTCAAAAGTGGGAGTAAAATTATAATTTATTTGATTTTTTAAAATTATATAAATAAAAAGTAAAAAAAATGTTTTGGTGGGTGAAGGCAAGGGCCTCTCCAACTATAAACATAGTTCCGTTTCAACTTTTTTTGGTCTATAGGAGGAGACATAAAGTGGATCACCAATAGAATAATTATCTTTTTTAATCCCGTAAAATAAAATTAAAATGTGATTCGATATGATTAGTCTTCGGATTGGGAAGTTCTAAAAAACAACCGATTAAAAAAGCTAAAAAAAGCGTGTACAAAAATCCATACAAAAAAATCGTAAGGATTTATGTACATGTACCGAAATTATTACAAAAATAGTAAGAAATTCGGTATATACGTAATTACTTACTACTTTTATGTACATACCGAAATTCTTATAAAAGTTGTAAGCATTTTTGTACATACCTTAAGTTTCACGTTTTTTGTAAGGATTTTGTACATGTATCGAAATATTTACAAAAGTGGTAAAAATTTATGTACATACCGAATTTTTTAATATTTTGTAAGAATTTTGGTACATTGTACAAAATTCCTTATGATTTTTGTAAGAATTTCGGTACGCGCATTTTTTAGCTTGTTTTTAAGCGGTTGTTTTTAAAAATTTTCTTCGGATTGTCGTGGTTGAGAAATTAAAATATAGTGAGATTGGACCTAATGTGACAATCATCCTCGATGTCATCCCTGATAGTTGATAGCGGATTACATTAGCTGATAGCTGATAGCTGAATACATTAGCTGATTTGACCAGTGGATTCTATTAGTTGATTGTATAAAAGTGTTTGGTAAAATTAACTGGTAGCGGATAGTTGTTAGATTATTTAAACAAGCAAAATGACATATAAGGACATGATCATATTCAATACTTATTTGAATAGTTTATTAGTTATTAATATTTTGTATATAATTAATATTAATTAGATTTATATAAAAAAAAATTCATATAACTTTTTTAAACATATTCAAATAATTTATATATTAATTTATTATTTATATAATTATTTCAATATAATTTAATTAATTAATAAATTTAAATACATATAAATATGTGATAATAAAAATAAAAAATAAATAGGATTAGCTTATAAATAGGGTGAGAAAATATTTAATTTAGGTTATTTAGAGATTTTTGGTAACTGGTAAGTGTAAAAGAGTCTTTACAACTCTAATATCAAACCTCTAATCTCAATAGAAGCTTTTCAAAATTAGCGGTTTCACCCCAATCCACTCTTTCAATCCGCTATTCACCAAACAACAATATTAACGGATTTGACCGATCAAACCTCTAATTATGCCTAAAACTTTTAATTTTTACCCAAACCGCTATTTACGAAACAAGGTCAATAATTATTTTTTTAATCGCATAAAATAAAATTAAGATGTGATTCGATATGATTAGTCTTCGGATTGTCGTGGTTGAGAAATTAAAATATAGTGAGATTGGACCTAATGTGACAATCATCCTCGATGTCATCTCTGATAGCTGATAGCGAATTACATTAGCTGATGGCTGATTACATTAGCTGATTTGACCAGTGGATTCTATTAGTTGATTGTATAAAAGTTTTTGGTAAAATTAACTGGTAGCGGATAGCTGTTAGATTATTTAAACAAGCAAAATGACATATAAGGACATGATCATATTCAATACTTGTTTGAATAGTTTATTAGTTATCAATATTTTGTATATAATTAATATTAATTAGATTTATAAAAATTATTTTTAATATAACTTTTCTAAACATATTCAAATCATTTATATATTAATTTATTATTTATATAATTATTTTAATATAATTTAATTAATTAATAAATTTAAATACATATAAATATGTGATAATAAAAATAAAAAATAAATAGGATTAGCTTATAAATAGGGTGAGAAAATATTTAATTTAGGTTATTTAGAGATTTTTGGTAACTGGTAAGTGTAAAAGAGTCTTTACAACTCTAATATCAAACCTCTAATCTCAATAGAAGCTTTTCAAAATTAGCGGTTTCACCCCAATCCACTCTTTCAATTCGCTATTCACCAAACAACAATATTAACGGATTTGACCGGTCAAACCTCTAATTATGCCTAAAACTTTTAATTTTTACCCACACCGCTATTTACGAAACAAGGTCAATAATTATTTTTTTAATCGCATAAAATAAAATTAAGATGTGATTCGATATGATTAGTCTTCGGATTGTCGTGGTTGAGAAATTAAAATATAGTGAGATTGGACCTAATGTGACAATCATCCTCGATGTCATCCCTTATAGCTGATAGCGGATTACATTTGTAACACCCGAGTTTAGGGATCGGGTGAAAATAATATTAAAATAATGTTTCGGGTTTCGGTTTCAAAATTTAAAATAATAAAATATTCTTATGGGCTTCGTGTTTGCAAAATGATCAAAATTTATGTTGGGCCTATCTCCTAGGTCCAATTCCATGGATTTTAGGAGATGAGAGTTTTTAGCCATTTCATTAATGGCATAATGGTAAATATGTTTTTAGTGAATTAAAATAAAACAAAAACAAAGATGAAGACATGTGCTCATCTTCTTCCTCACTCTCATTTCAAAACTCACGACATTAGAGAGCTCTCCTCTCCATTTCACTATTCCAACACCATACACCTTCATCCTTGGTGCTTTTCGAAAGGTAATTTCGTTTTTGACTTGGCCTTACCTTCCTCTTCATTTTGGTACCATTAGTTTTCATTAAAACCATGTATTTTGTAATTTGGCTTTTTCAAAGAATTTGTCAAAGGTTGAAGCTTTATGAATTTCTAACAAAGCTTTTGATTATTTATTGTTAGATAAGTTGTTTACAACCCATAAGATCCAACATATGTGAATTTTAAAGAGTTTTATGGTGTGTTTCGGATTTGGGTTTTGAGGGGTTTTTGGAAGGGTTTTAAGTTGAGTTTTGGGGTTGCTATGTGTTGGAAATTGAGGGCTGATGTTAGTGTAATAGTTAGGGGGTTTTTTGGAAGCATTTGAGTGTGTTAAAAAGGTTGAAATCATGAGTTTTGGAATGGGTTTGATGGCTGCTCGGGTTTGAGGTTTTGGAGTTGTTCTTAGCTTAAAAATCTTATGTTTTATGCTTGATTAGTGTTCCGGGTTAGCAACATTGATGTGTGAACTGATTCGAAGTTGTTTTGATTGTGTTGAGATGATTAGAAGCAAGAAATTTTGTTGGTGAAGCCTCGGGAACAAATCCGGAATCGTTAGAAGCTTGATCGGCTAGTGTGTTGAGCTTGGAATAGTCGGTGAGTGGTTAAATGTTTTTAAATGGTTTTCAAGTGTTGGTTCAAGCATGTGGACTAGGTTGGGCTTGGTAGACCCACCTAGAGTTGGGATTAGATTGGTATTCTAATCCCAAGCTTTAGTTAGAGACTTTGATTGAACTCTAAAAGTTGATCATGCCTCTTGTTCCATGCTAATTGTGTTTAATGTGGTTATGTGTATGGTGATATACAGGTGTGTTGAGGCATGAAATTTGATGCATTGTTATATGCATGTTGATGATAGGTATGATGGGGATATACATACATATGAGATATAATGTGATATTTGTATTAATGATATACATGTAGTGTTGACATGTGAAATGAATTTATGAAGTGGTTGCATGATTCCGAAAATCATGGTGAGTACATGCTAGGCATGAAAATGTGGATTGTGCATGACGGTAAGTCATGGTGAGTACGTGCTAAGCACGAAAATTTGGTATGTAATGGTGTTGTGAAAGGTTATGAGTTGTGTTAGTATTGGCACTAGTATGCTTGGGTACAAATGATCGATCATTAGGATGTTTAGTGTGCACACGTGAGTCAAAATGCGCGCGTGGTCTTGATGATGGTAGTCATCAAGATGGAGTACGGGTTTGCCCAGAAATCTTCATACATATATGTTAGTCGGTGATGAGTGGAATCCCATCGACGGGCGTGAGGATGAGTGGAATCCCCTCCGTGTGAAACGGGGCGTGAGGATGAGTGGAATCCCCTCCGCGTGGAACGGTGATGAGTGTAATCCCACCGTAAGGTAATGGTTGTGTTGTTGGATGTGAGTTCCAACGGTTATCCGCGTATTCAAGGCATAGCTAGGTGCCAATACGGATTGTGAATTATGTTGCTTATATGTTGGTTATATGTGATTCCATATGTTGTGGTTATGAACTTGTGAGCATGACATGATTTTGATAATATGTTCATGCATCATCTATACTTATGGCTCATGTGGATCGAAGGTAAGATCATGCATTCTACCTTGGTTGTAAGCTCGTGCTTGGACCCTGCATTGTCGAGGTTTGTTTTATGAGCTTACCCTCACTAAGCTTTTATGCTTACTCTCATTTTTGTTCGACAATGCAGATCAGTAGCTTGTGGGTGGCGAGGGCAAGGAAGGGCCTCCAAGTGTCGCTCTTGGTTAGCTCAAGTATGAATTTTTAAATTGAAAGATTGTAATAGTCAAGCAATGGGATTTGAATGCTTTGGATTTATGTTGATGTTGGTGTGGCTTGTTGATTCCATGTTTTTTTTGCAAGTCATGCTTTATTACTTACCTTGAATGTTTATGCGTATGTTGGCTAAGGCATGAAACCTAAAAATGCTATGTTTGTCTGTTTTGTGGTGTATGCTTGATCTTTAAATGCATGTCCTTATCATGTATCCTTGTGTGTGTGTTTTGAGCATGTTTATAATAGGGTGTATGACTCTAGAGGGTGTTTGCATGTTGTGTTTGATTCTTGAAGTCGTTGTGGGCGTTTGGGATCGTTTAGAGATGATTAAAGTTGATTTTGGAACTCACATACTGCGGTTGTTTCGGCACGGGTTGTGTTGTTTCGGAACGGGTGTGGTTCCAGGACCACCCGTATCGGAACGCGTTTCGGTACGGTTTGGCTACTATGAGCCCCTGTTCCGATACGAGTCTCGGAACACTTTGGCCACTGTGGTTGCCTGTTCTGAAACGGGTTTCGGAACGCCTAGGCAAAATGGGACCCTATTCTGAAACGGGGTGGATGCGTTTCGGTACGGGTGTCTGGCTTTTTAAACTGGAGCCCGTGTTCTAAAACGGGCAATGCCTGTTTCGAAACACAAGCCTGAAAATGGGCTTTTGACATCTCTAAAGGGTCTCATGGGTTGGGCTTCGGCCCTGTTTGTTGTTAGGCTTCTCGTGAGCCTTGTTTCCGCTGCCGCTTCACACATAGGTTTAATTAACGCATCTAGACAAGATAATAATAAATGAAAAAGTTTTCCTTGGGTCGGTAATCGAAGTGGAGCCTTAACGGGTTTCGCCTCGGTTATCCCCGTGTAGCCCACTCGGATCGGTCAAACGTCCAGACGAGGACGAGGGGGTTACACTTGTTGGTATCAGAGCCTAAGGTTTCCGAGACCTTGGGCAGTTAAGTGAGGTAAGTTAAGTTCTTGTATTTAAATTGCACGGTGTTTGCTTGCCATATAAGCATGTTTGCTTGTTTATCAAGTATGCTCGGTGTATGATTGCTTGATCGTACATGTATGATTGTTGAAGCATGTTGAGTAGAGTCCCATTGCTTCTATTACATCGGAGAAAAGAGATTTCTAAGTGAGGGAATCATACTTGAGCCACTTGGACCCTTTCCTTTGCTAACCTAGTTTGCATGTTAATTTGTTGTTGTTGTTGACTTATTGCTTTTTGGTAAGTTAGAGGCCAAGGAGTGGGCCGTGAATCGGTAAGTAGAAACTGTGGTTTTGTAACCCCCTTAGCCCGCCTAGACGGTTGACTCGGACTACGAAGATTACACGGGGAAAACCAAAGTCAACCCGAAAGTCAACCTTGATTAACGACCCTTTTTTTCTTTTTAAACTTGTCTAGATGCACATTAAACCTAGGCATTCTCTTGAGATAAGCATACTCAAAAATCACAGCAATGGAAAACAATAAGGGACCCAATTGCACAAAATACGAATTTAGGGACCAATTTGTAAATTCTGAAAATTAAGAGGACTTTACTAATTTTTAAGTTACCATTATGAAATTAGTCATGTTTCATGCCTCTCTGCCAAATTTCATCTCAAACGGACATCTCAAACTCAAGCAATTGCACATACAAGAATCGGGACTAAAACGTAAAGCTTGCAAACCTCAAAACTATTCAAATTTTATGCCCAACGGTCAAGTGTTCCGAAACGGGTCTAGGCCGCTCAGGAACACCCCTTGGCAGTAGCCAAAGTGTTCAGAAACGGGTCTAGGCCGTTCAGGAACACCCAGGCCAAATCAAGGGCCTGTTTCGAAACAGGCAAGGGTGTTTCGAAACACCCTGCCCAGAAACAGCAGATAGGCCTGTTTTAATACCTTTAAACCCCATCAAACATGCTCCAAACCATTCCACAATAAATCAACAACATGCCAAGCATCATACCTACCAATTTGCATCAAAATCTAGATACAAAACCACCCCTAGGTGCACCAACTCATTCAACACATCCAACACTCAATCATGCTTTTAAAACAAGAAGCATAGCATAACGACTTAAGAATAAGAAGGTTCAAACGTTGCAAGCGTTAAACCACATAGTTCAAAATCATAAACCAAACTTGTCCAACATACACAATCTCATTAAACATCAACATAAGAGATTCCCCCCCATTGCCTTTATTATCTATAGCTATTAACCGAGACATGCATATCAAGTGGAGCTCTCCTTGAATCCCTTGCTTCTCGCTGTCCCAACTTCAAATATCTGCATTGATGGACAAAAAGGAGCGTAAGCACATAATGCTTAGTGAGGAATGCTCAAAACCAAAACACCATCAATGCAGCGAGTCATAAAACCTCTTTTAAAAGTAAACACAATTCGATAAACCAAAGCAATGTTTGAAAACCCCTTTTAACAACATGCTTTAAATCATGCATTGCTCAAACATGAAAAACCAACCCTTAGCTTAGAAAAGCTAAGTAATTCACTTCAAAGCACAACCTTGCAAAACCATCAATTTAACCATTCCATGCATGAACATCCTATGCAAAGTTAAATACAAGATCCTTGGAAAACACTTCCACTTCACATTATACTTTTCTTATACTTGAAAATCATTTCAAAGCAAGAAACCTTTAAAAACCACTTACACCCTCAATTCTATCTCATGCATTAAGCAAATGCAATACATGAACCACAAAATCAACATTTGCATTACATGCCTTTTTAAAACAAGCCTTCACAATACTTCAATGCACCAAAGAGATTCCATGCACACAATGCAACATTCTCAATAGAAGATAAACACTTGTTCAAGCTAACAAGTAAAACATGCATTCGTAGAACATTACACACTTCTCATGCAACCATGCCTCATTTCAAGCATCTCATGCTTCATTACATTCAAGAACATTATATTGGCTTCTAAGCGATTATTCACTAAACATCATAACACAAGACACAATCGGATACGCGGATTACAAGCGTTGTCCCACACGCTTCATACACACTTTCGAACAACACAAGGTGGAGTTTACCGGTACAATCACAACCCCTCAACACCCGTGATGGAGTTTAACGGTACAATCACAACCCCTCAACATCACTCATCGGAAGTTGTATAATACACTAGCGAGAGCCGGGACACATCACAAGGCTTACACATGGAAGCTACCACAACCATTGTAATCACCTTAACCAAGCTCACACACGGGAGCAACCCTCCACCGTTGTGACGCTTAACAAAGTCCACCCATGAGAGCCAACCTCCATCATGGTGACTTTAACAAGGTTCACCCACGAGAGCCATCCACCATCGTGGTGGCACTAAACCAAGCCCACTCACGAGAGCCAACCTCCATCGTGGTGACACCAATTTCCTCAATCGCTAGGATTCTTGGATGGAGTTTACGGTACAATCACAACCCCCTCGACATCCAAGGCGACTCAATTCACGGTGCACCCAATCCTATAGCCGGCTAACTATATCCGATTAAAGTAACCAAGAACCACTTACATCACTTGCCAATATAACCATTTTACTACATTAATCCATTGTTTTACAAGCATAACCAAAATGCCAAAACCACCAATTACCATCATCAATCCACTGTTTTTGAAGCATTACACAAAGCCATTAAACAACATGCAACACTATGCATCAATTCCACAATTCCAATGTACAAAACCAAGGATCTCTTACCTTGAGTATCCTTCACACATGGCTTTCAAAACCAGCATTAAACCATGCTAAAATATGCTTTCAAAACAGAATTTAAAACATGCAAATCACATGCATTGCATCCAACAATCACAAGTGCTTTAAAAACCAATTCATAACACAACCAAGAGAGAAATTCCATTTACTTACTCTTGAGCTTAGCTAAGTTGTTTAGACTTAAACTAAGCTCCCAAAACCTTCAAACCTTGGTTTTAAAGCTGAAAACCCAACTTCACTCACCGATACACAAAACTACGCTAGCCGATAAGCCTTCCAAGCATCCGAAACCCTCCAACGCTACCTCTATTGCTCACGGATCATTCTCCCCTGTTTCAAGCACATAACAACTGAGGATTAATGCATCATCATGCCTTAAAAACCCCAGCAACACAACTAAATTCGCTGCTCTTTGTAAATCCAACATTTCGGCTACCAAACACAACCGAAATCACCTCCAAACACTTCCTAAACTTAACCCAACCAAGATCCATCACTTCTAACCATTTTTAAACATCAATTAACATCCAAAATGATCTCAAACACGTCCTTATACCTCCAGCATTAACAAAACATCAAGATCACCCCAAAAACTACCATTTTCACAAGTAAAAACTTAGGAAAATCAACCTATCCGGGATTGCATTGATTAAACCTCAATCACAAATCATTTATACATCCAATAAACATCAAAAAGACATCTCAAATCACAGCCCAATCATTTAGTACGAATTTAATTAAAATTAAATCCAAATCTTGCATTTTAAGCCAAAATCAAGAACTCAACATTAAAACCTTTAATAAAACTCAAATCAAGGATTGAGAACTTGGGAATTTCAGTAAAGAACTGATTATTTAGAATAGAAGGACGTTCATACCTCTAAATGTGAGTTTCTCCTTGTTTAAAGCCAAGATTCTTGAAAATTCAATAAGCAAATGATAAGGATTTGGTGTAGGAATGATTAGAGATCAATTAGAGATTGAAATCTCATCTTTAGATGTTAAAATCAGAGGAAAATGGCTGGGGAAATGTGTTTGGCTGAGAGAAAAGGGAGAGAAAATGAAGTGGGAAAATTTTAACAAAAGTTAGTTAGGAAAACTAAAATATCAATTTCCCTCTTTTTCCTTTTATTAAATATCATTTAATAAATGTTTAATATTAAGTAAAATCTGGAGAAAACTCTTCTTGGGTAAATTAGCTCCTTAAAGATTCAAAGTTTCAATCCTTTTTAAAACAGTCACCAACTTTTCAAAAATTACATTTTAGTCACTAACTTGAAATGTCACATTTCGAAACCTCATTTTGTAAAATTGATTTCACCACTCTCTTATATATAATAAAAGAGGATTTTTAGATATTTTTCCATATTTTTAATGCATCCCGAACTAGGCTTTCCCTAAAATCACCTTTTATATTCGAACCGAAAATCCGACCGGTCCGGTTCAAACCCAAAACTTCTAAGCCCAAAATTGGGGTGTTACAACTCTCCCCCTCTTAGGAAATTTCATCCTCGAAATTTCAACCGGCGAAAAGAGCACAACTAAGCTTCTCAAATCAACTCACAAGGCAACACAAGAGACTTAACCACCACTGAACACTCTCCACACAAAACTCCACCAACCCAACACCACCACATACTGTTCACAGATTCCAGAACACTCAGATGTTAACCACATCTTAACCTTTCACACTTCCGGACTGCACATAGCCCCAACAACAACCCGAAGAACCTCCAAACTTTTACAGCATACACCACCTCAACTCATAACTCCCAAAACTCATACACACGGTGACACCAACCAATCCAGTTCAGCCACCATGTGACCCACAACCTTCACTGCCTCTAAAACCCCTTGCACAACTGCTCAACCTCTTCCAAAGGTTACCACATCAAGCAAAAATTCTTAAGCATCAACTGCTTATTCAAACTTCTCAACGTATTGATGACATTCCTTCACGCCCGCCGCTATCATCACCATAACGACTCACCAGGACTACTCACCTAACATCCGAAAATCACGTCACGAAACCCCCACCTTGACTCCGCCAGCCGTTCACACCCCACCAGCCGACTTCAAAAGGAAATTACTTATGTACAACTAGCCTACCACTTCTCACAAGAACCCGTCCAACCAACAACGGCCCTTGAACTTACATTGCCTTTCCACTTCAAGCCTTGACTAGAACACTAGCCTTACCAGGACACCGACCATTTTATACATACATATTAAGATTACGAAACTTCTATTCACCCAGGCCAACCTTTTTCTACAACCCACAACACAACCTCTTCACAACTCTTCTAAGGTTGCTACGAACCATCACCTACATAAACAACCCTTCTACTACAACATCAAGGCCAAGTTACCTCAGCACTTTGGAAACACATCCTGCAACATCACTTAACACCAAGAAACTACCACTTCTACTAGCTATTCACAACCACCTTGACTGATTCTAACTCTAACCGGTAATCTCCTCACCACCATACCGCTAAACTCTTTAAGCGCCAAACACTTTCCTTCTGTCAACATGCTATAACGCACTCACTATTACTGACAACTCACCTACAGCCCTCCATTACTTCTAATATTCTCCTAGCACCAAAACAAATTTTAAAACCCCCATCCAACCTAACCCTATCACAACACTAACGGACCCAACTAACTATTAGCGAGTGTGAACGTTCGTATGCATGGTCACCAATATGCCCTATTAATGCCTGATGTACATGTATGCAAAACCTCTAATGTCATGTCACATGTATGCATGGACCAGTACATATATAATATAGCATATAACAAATGATTTTAACTGTGCATGTATGTCGGTTCACACCCACCAATAACATCCTCAGAATCCGCCTAAAAACAACCTCTTACTTCACTTCTAACTTGACCAACTCCATCATTCTGACAACCCATTATCCAAAAAATACTCACTAATACCCTCTTCACACTAAAGTTGTTTTCAAAACAACACCAACTACTACCCCAAACATGCTAGCAACGAGACCATACCCACTACGCAAGGTAAAACCAAACTGAAACCAAACTAAGATAACTAAGGCAAAGATTACTTAACAAGGTTACCTGTAAACACCCCACTACCCCGGAGCTTCAACAGACGAGCTCTCTTCCTCGCAGAACCATCATTCTCCAGCCGCACCGCTGCAGCATCAGCTAACATATTAACGTCATCACCATCTCCCCACGGTAAAGAACCCTGACTACCCCGAGCCAACTTCAAACAATTACGTCTCAAATGTCCAACAAACCCACAATTCCAACAGGTTTCATTTCCCAAGCTTCTCACACCTTTCTGCCCTTCCTGCCACCTTATAATCTTGTCTCGGTCGTGCCCACGACCCTTCAGAGACCCTTTTGCTACCACTGAAACTGATCTCACCACTTGTGGACAATTTCGCTTCACATGCTCCTTAGAACCACAGTTCCAGCAAACTCCTGCACCCCAACAACCTCCAACATGGCGCCCTCCACAACGGTCACACACCGGTAACTGAGCTACCACTCCTTGATCATGTAGCACTAGCCCCACATCTGCACTACCACCCAGATTCTGGTTCAAGCAAAACCTTCTATCACGTAACCTCTTACGCTGACCGCTCCCGAGGTCAGTACCCACAGCTCTCTTGCTTAAACTTTTCTCACCTTCATAAACGGAAACCACACCCTCACGTTGCTTAACCCTTGGGAATTTCTCCCCAAGATACCTTTCATAAAAGGCAGACACAAAGAAGTCCCAATCTATATCATGGATATGCGATGCTACCGCCACAGATGTCCACCAGGCACAGGCGTCCTCCAACATCAATGAGACAACACTTCCCAGCTTACAAGCGTAGTCACAACCTTCCTGATCCAAAATCAGAATTACACTGGCCAACCATGCCTCAAACGTCTCAGGTGTCGAACCATGATACTCCACAGCTCCCAAATCATGTAAACATTGTTTCGACAAACTCGCACGTCTCACAGTCGGAACGTCTACAGGCCTCACTTTCGCCACAGCCTGAGATGTTCCCAACACCTCTTGAACAAAAGGTGATGAACTCTTCATCACAGAACCAGCTTCTTCCTCCTGCCTCACTACCTCAACTCCAGGCACTGTAGGCTGAAACGAAACACCTCCACCAAAAGGTGAATTCCACGCCTTAACAACCTGCTCTAAAGCAGCAACCATCTCACCTAACTGCCATTCTCTCATCGATTTCACCATGCTATTAACAACAAGCTATCATAACAAAACAAACAAAACGATCAGGCCAGCTTCAAGCAAGGATTCAAAACTCCAGTTACAACATAACACAATAGCTATAATAATAAGGCAATGGGTATCCCGAATTCCCCCTTTTACATGACATAACAATCAATAAAAACATGGATATCACAACATCGAGCATATCAATCAACATACCTCGACCATATTCTCATCAAACAACATTCACTCGCAACAGCATAACATTAACATATCATACCCATTACACCTTCATCATTCATAAAATCAGCTCACATCACCAGCATATCATCAGCACAAATCCACATCAGCTCAATGAAGATTCTCAATCAAAAAGCATGACAAAAACATCAACAATTCGCTCACAGACACACATTTCAACCGACTTTCAACCACACATTAGAAAAAACATTAAACACTTATTACAACAATTTACCATTTTCCCCAAGCATTCGCAACTCAGCTCTGATACCACCAAATGTAACCCCCTTAGCCCGGCCTAGACGGTTGACCCGGACTACGAAGATTACACGGGGAAAACCAAAGTCAACCTGAAAGTCAACCTTGATTAACGACCCTTTTTTTCTTTTTAAACTTGTCTAGATGCACATTAAACCTAGGCATTCTCTTGAGATAAGCATACTCAAAAATCACAGCAATCGGAAAACAATAAGGGACCCAATTGCACAAAATACGAATTTAGGGACTAATTTGTAAATTCTAAAAATTAAGAGGACTTTACCAATTTTTAAGTTACCATTATGAAAATAGTCATGTTTCATGCCTCTCTGCCAAATTTCATCTCAAACGAACATCTCAAACTCAAGCAATTGCACATACAAAAATCGGGACTAAAACGTAAAGCTTGCAAACCTCAAAACTATTCAAATTTTATGCCCAACGGTCAAGTGTTCCGAAACGGGTCTAGGCCGTTCAGGAACACCCCTTGGCAGTAGCCAAAGTGTTCAGAAACGGGTCTAGGCCGTTCAGGAACACCCAGGCCAAATCAAGGGCCTGTTTCGAAACAGGCAATGGTGTTTCGAAACACCCTGCCCAGAAACAGCAGATAGGCCTGTTTTAACACCTTTAAACCCCATCAAACATGCTCCAAACCATTCCACAAAAAATCAACAACATGCCAAGCATCATACCTACCGATTTGCATCAAAATCTATATACAAAACCACCCATAGGTGCACCAACTCATTCAACACATCCAACACTCAATCATGCTTTTAAAACAAGAAGCATAGCATAACGACTTAGGAATAAGAAGATTCAAACGTTGCAAGCGTTAAACCACATAGTTCAAAATCATAAACCAAACTTGTCCAACATACACAATCTCATTAAACATCAACATAAGAGATTCTCCCCCATTGCCTTTATTATCTATAGCTATTAACCGAGACATACATCTCAAGTGGAGCTCTCCTTGAATCCCTTGCTTCTCGCTGTCCCAACTTCAAATATCTGCATTGATGGACAAAAAGGAGCGTAAGCACATAATGCTTAGTGAGGAATGCTCAAAACCAAAACACCATCAATGCAGCGAGTCATAAAACCTCTTTTAAAAGTAAACACAATTCGATAAACCAAAGCAATGTTTGAAAACCCCTTTTAACAACATGCTTTAAATCATGCATTGCTCAAACATGAAAAACCAACCCTTAGCTTAGAAAGCTAAGTAATTCACTTCAAAGCACAACCTTGCAAAACCATCAATTTAACCATTCCATGCATGAACATCCTATGCAAAGTTAAATACAAGATCCTTGGAAAACACTTCCACTTCACATTATACTTTTCTTATACTTGAAAATCATTTCAAAGCAATAAACCTTTAAAAACCACTTACACCCTCAATTCTATCTCATGCATTAAGCAAATGCAATACATGAACCACAAAATCAACATTTGCATTACATGCCTTTTTAAAACAAGCCTTCACAAGACTTCAATGCACCAAAGAGATTCCATGCACACAATGCAACATTCTCAATAGAAGATAAACACTTGTTCAAGCTAACAAGTAAAATATGCATTCGTAGAACATTACACACTTCTCATGCAACCATGCCTCATTTCAAGCATCTCATGCTTCATTACATTCAAGAACATTATATTGGCTTCTAAGCGATTATTCACAAAACATCATAACACAAGACACAATCGGATACACGGATTACAAGCGTTGTCCCACACGCTTCATACACACTTCCGAACAACACAAGGTGGAGTTTACCGGTACAATCACAACCCCTCAACACCCGTGATGGAGTTTAACGGTACAATCACAACCCCTCAACATCACTCATCGGAAGTTGTATAATACACTAGCGAGAGCCGGGACACATCACAAGGCTTACACATGGAAGCTACCACAACCATTGTAATCACCTTAACTAAGCTCACACACGGGAGCAACCCTCCACCGTTGTGACGCTTAACAAAGTCCACCCATGAGAGCCAACCTCCATCATGGTGACTTTAACAAGGTTCACCCACGAGAGCCATCCTCCATCGTGGTGGCACTAAACCAAGCCCACTCACGAGAGCCAACCTCCATCGTGGTGACACCAATTTCCTCAATCGCTAGGATTCTTGGATGGAGTTTACGGTACAATCACAACCCCCTCGACATCCAAGGCGACTCAATTCACGGTGCACCCAATCCTATAGCCGGCTAACTATATCCGATTAAAGTAACCAAGAACCACTTACATCACTTGCCAATATAACCATTTTACTACATTAATCCATTGTTTTACAAGCATAACCAAAATGCCAAAACCACCAATTACCATCATCAATCCACTGTTTTTGAAGCATTACACAAAGCCATTAAACAACATGCAACACTATGCATCAATTCCACAATTCCAATGTACAAAACCAAGGATCTCTTACCTTGAGTATCCTTCACACATGGCTTTCAAAACCAGCATTAAACCATGCTAAAATATGCTTTCAAAACAGAATTTAAAACATGCAAATCACATGCATTGCATCCAACAATCACAAGTGCTTTAAAAACCAATTCATAACACAACCAAGAGAGAAATTCCATTTACTTACTCTTGAGCTTAGCTAAGTTGTTTAGACTTAAACTAAGCTCCCAAAACCTTCAAACCTTGGTTTTAAAGCTGAAAACCCAACTTCACTCACCGATACACAAAACTACGCTAGCCGATAAGCCTTCCAAGCATCCGAAACCCTCCAACGCTACCTCTATTGCTCACGGATCATTCTCCCCTGTTTCAAGCACATAACAACTGAGGATTAATGCATCATCATGCCTTAAAAACCCCAGCAACACAACTAAATTCGCTGCTCTTTGTAAATCCAACATTTCGGCTACCAAACACAACCGAAATCACCTCCAAACACTTCCTAAACTTAACCCAACCAAGATCCATCACTTCTAACCATTTTTAAACATCAATTAACATCCAAAATGATCCCAAACACGTCCTTATACCTCCAGCATTAACAAAACATCAAGATCACCCCAAAAACCACCATTTTCACAAGTAAAAACTTAGGAAAATCAACCTATCCGGGATTGCATTGATTAAACCTCAATCACAAATCATTTATACATCCAATAAACATCAAAAAGACATCTCAAATCACAGCCCAATCATTTAGTACGAATTTAATTAAAATTAAATCCAAATCTTGCATTTTAAGCCAAAATCAAGAACTCAACATTAAAACCTTTAATAAAACTCAAATCAAGGATTGAGAACTTGGGAATTTCAGTAAAGAACTGAGTATTTAGAAGAGAAGGACGTTCATACCTCTAAATGTGAGTTTCTCCTTGTTTAAATCCAAGATTCTTGAAAATTCAATAAGCAAATGATAAGGATTTGGTGTAGGAATGATTAGAGATCAATTAGAGATTGAAATCTCATCTTTAGATGTTAAAATTAGAGGAAAAATGGCTGGGGAAATGTGTTTGGCTGAGAGAAAAGGGAGAGAAAATGAAGTGGGAAAATTTTAACAAAAGTTAGTTAGGAAAACTAAAATATCCATTTCCCTCTTTTTCCTTTTATTAAATATCATTTAATAAATGTTTAATATTAAGTAAAATCTGGAGAAAACTCTTCTTGGGTAAATTAGCTCCTTAAAGATTCAAAGTTTCAATCCTTTTTAAAACAGTCACCAACTTTTCAAAAATTACATTTTAGTCACTAACTTGAAATGTCACATTTCGAAACCTCATTTTGTAAAATTGATTTCACCACTCTCTTATATATAATAAAAAAGGATTTTTAGATATTTTTCCATATTTTTAATCCATCCCGAACTAGGCTTTCCCTAAAATCACCTTTTATATTCGAACCGAAAATCCGACCGGTCCGGTTCAAACCCAAAACTTCTAAGCCCAAAATTGGGGTGTTACAGGTTTTTGAAAATGTGGATGATGTTGAGGGAGTTCATCGTTATAGTCAAGGAGGTATGGTTGCACCGGAGTTGATGTACAATTTGTTTGTTTGAGTCGGTGTGTATGTGGGTTGGTTCCTGTTGATAAGGAACGATGAGACCGATTATGGTATTAGTTGGTAAAAAAAGAAGTGAAGACCTGTGAGTGGGATTCAGAGTGGTATCGATGTTATAGTAGATAAGCCCCTGGTACAGTTTCGAGTTTGTTCCCTCCGGTTAATCCTGAATCTGTACTTCCGTATATTGTTAGCGAGCATGGAAAGTTTGGATGTGCCCGGTGAAGTGTCAGAGGTAGGTATGAGTACCTTAGTTCTTTTGGCGGGACCAAGGTAAGGGTCTCGTGTGAGTAATCTGAAACTCAGAAATGTTAGTTGGTGATCGTTGGGGTTCGACCTATGGTTTTAATACAAGACAGCCGATCAGTATCTGTGAGTGGGAATCGATTTGTGTGATTGGGCCAGTGTGCGTATGAGTTGTCTTCCAGCAAGAGGGAGAGATGAAGTCGATTCTGATATAGTAGAGCTGAGAGGGAAGTCTTGAGTTTTGACTTCAGATTGTTTAGTAGTGGGATATTTTGAGTCGCCAGGGCCGATGTTATAGAACAAGTTCAAGCATGATTATTTTTGTGTGAGTATGTAAGGAAGTCAGATATCTCTATTGAGATCCTAGACGTAGGGACGCACGTGGCTAGTCCTTTTGGTGAGATAGTGGTGGTCAGAAAGATGTACATAAGATGTTTTTTGATGGTTCAGGGTTACGCGATTCCAGTAGATGTGAAGTGATTGTCTTTTTACGGTCTCGATGTAACATTGGGCATGGTTTGGCTTGTAGAACATAGAGCTAGGGTATACTTTGAGACAAAGAGAGAGTTTCCTTGAAGTTGCAGATTACTGTGAGATTGTAGTGGTGGGTGAGAATGTGAACTTCTTATCGAATGTTGATCTAGCGTTAGAGGTCAAAGATTGACTGAGTTTGGCTGACAGGCTTGCCTAGCAAATGTGATGGATTCGATTTTTGAATGAGGATTAGACCGCAGAATGTTAGAGCAGTTTGTGATTTCCCTAAAAGTGTTTGGAAGAATTGCCTGGTTTGTCTCTTGACAGGGAAGAAGAGTTTGTTATTGAGACCGTCTCCGAGTTTGTTCCTGCTTTGTTTGCTCTGTGTCTTGTGATTCCCGAAAGAATTGAGAGTGTTAAAGAATCAACTATGAGATTTGTTAGACCGTAGATTCTTTAGGCCTAGTACATCATCTTAGAGTACGACAGTGCAATTTGTGAAGAAGAGAGATGGCAATACGAGAATGTGTTTAGATTACAGACAGCTGGAACAATTGACAGTGAGTAATTAGTATCCATTTCCGAGCATCAGTGGTTTGTCGATCAGTTGAGGGGTGCTCCGGTCTTTTCAAGATTAATTTGAGATCCGATTACTACCAGTTGAAAGTAAGAGAAGTTGATGTACCGAAGACAGCTTTCGGGGCAAGATATGGTCACTATGAGTTATGGGTTAAGCCGTTTTGTTTGACTAGTGTATAGAGATGTCGAGCAGAATACTTCATGAGCTCCTTGATCAGTTTGTAGTAGCCCTCATAGACGATACATAGGTATATTCAAGTACCGAGGAAGATCATGACAAGCATTGGAGTTGGTGTTGTAGACCCTATTAGAGAATTAATTGTGTGCCAAGTTGAGCAAACGTGAACTCTGAGTCAAGGAAGATGTTCCCCCAGGACATGTAGATCAGCCGAGTGTATTAGAGTAAATCCTAAGTGGGCAGGAGAAGATGTGAGTTGGAAGAAATCGAAGACAGTGACAGGCATCTATAGTTCCTAGGTCTAGCAATGTTACTATCAGGAAATTGTAAATGGTCTTTCGAAGATAACTGCTCCATTGACAGGTTGCTACAGAAGAATGTTCAGTTGTGTGGTCAGATGCGAGACAACGAGCCCTTGAGAACCGAAAGAAACTTTGATGAAAGCTTCGACCTTGGTCCAGCCTGTATCAGAGAAAGAATTTGTGAACCATAGTGATGCGTCATATGTAGGGTTAGGTTGTGTGCTTATGCAAGACAGAAGGTTTGTAGCCTATTCGTCGAGACAGTAGAAAGTACATGAAAAGAATTATCTGACATGAGACATAGAGTTAATTACAATTGTTTTTAGCTACGAAGATTTAGAGACAAAACATGTATAGTAAGAAATGCACATTATATACTTATCATCAGAGCTTGAAACATTTGACGACCTAGGAATGGTTGAACTTGAACAACATAAGTTGTTGGGATTGCTTGATGACCGTAATCTCAAGATTGAGTACCATCCGAGGAGAGTTAACGCAGTAACCGATGCTTTGAGTTATATTTGTTGTTAGAACGGCAGTTGAGTACCATCCGAGGAGAGTTAACGCAGTAACCGATGCTTTGGTTGAACTCTAAATTTTGATCATGCCTCTTGTTCCATGCTAATTGTGTTTAATGTGGTTATGTGTATGGTGATATACATGTGTGTTGAGGCATGAATTTTGATGCATTATTACATGCATGTTGATGATAGGTATGATGGGGATATACATATGTATGAGATATAATGTGATATTTGTATTAATGATATACATGTAGTGTTGACATGTGAAATGGATTTATGAAGTGGTTGCATGATTCCAAGAATCATGGTGAGTACATGCTAGGCATGGAAATGTGGATTGTGCATGACGGTAAGTCATGGTGAGTACGTGCTAAGCACGGAAATTTGGTATGTGATGGTGTTGTGAAAGGTTATGAGTTGTGTTAGTATTGGCACTAGTATGCTTGGGTACAAATGATCGATCATTAGGATGTTTAGTGTGCACACGTGAGTCAAAATGCGCGAGTGGTCTTGATGATGGTAGTCATCAAGATGGAGTACGGGTTCGCCCGGAAATCTTCATACATATATGTTAGTCGGTGATGAGTGGAATCCCATCGACGGGCGTGAGGATGAGTGGAATCCCCTCCGTGTGAAACGGGGCGTGAGGATGAGTGGAATCCCCTCCGCGTGGAACGGTGATGAGTGTAATCCCACCGTAAGGTAATGGTTGTGTTGTTGGATGTGAGTTCCAACGGTTATTCGCGTATTCAAGTCATAGCTAGGTGCCAATACGGATTGTGAATTATGTTGCTTACATGTTGGTTATATGTGTTTCCATATGTTGTGGTTATGGACTTGTGAGCATGACATGATTTTGATAATATGTCCATGCATCATCTATACTTATGGCTCATGTGGATCGAAGGTAAGATCATGCATTCTACCTTGGTTGTAAGCTCGTGCTTGGACCCTGCATTGTCGAGGTTTGTTTTATGAGCTTACCCTCACTAAGCTTTTATGCTTACACTCATTTTTGTTCGACAATGCAGATCAGTAGCTTGTGGGTGGCGAGGGCAAGGAAGGGCCTCCAAGTGTCGCTCTTGGTTAGCTCAAGTATGAATTTTTAAATTGAAATATTGTAATAGTCAAGCAATGGGATTTGAATGCTTTGGATTTATGTTGATGTTGGAGTGGCTTGTTGATTCCATGTTTTGTTTTGCACGTCATGTTTTATTACTTACCTTGAATGTTTATGCGTATGTTGGCTAAGGCATGAAACCTAAAAATGCTATGTTTGTCTCTTTTGTGGTGTATGCTTGATCTTTAAATGCATGTCCTTATCATGTATCCTTGTGTGTGTGTTTTGAGCATGTTTATAATAGGGTGTATGCCTCTAGAGGGTGTTTGCATGTTTTGTTTGATTCTTGAAGTCGTTGTGGGCGTTTGGGATCGTTTAGAGATGATTAAAGTTGATTTTGGAACTCACAGATTGCAGGTGTTTCGGAACGGGTTGTGCTGTTTCGGAACGAGTGTGGTTCCAGGGCCACCCGTATCGGAACGCGTTTCAGTACGGTTTGGCTACTGTGAGCCCCTGTTCTGATACGAGTCTCGAAACACTTTGGCCACTATGGTTGCCTGTTCCGAAACGGGTTTCGGAACGCCTAGGCAAAATGGGACCCTATTCCGAAACGGGGTGGATGTGTTTCGGTACGGGTGTCTGGCTTTTTAAACTAGAGCCCGTGTTCCGAAACGGGCAATGCCTGTTTCGAAACACAGGCCTGAAAATGGGCTTTTGACATCTCTAAAGGGTCTCATGGGTTAGGCTTCGGCCCTGTTTGCTGTTAGGCTTCTCGTGAGCCTTGTTTCCGCTGCCGCTTCACACATAGGTTTAATTAACGCATCTAGACAAGATAATAATAAATGAAAAAGTTTTCCTTGGGTCGGTAACCGAAGTGGAGCCTTAACGGGTTTCGCCTCGGTTATCCCCGTGTAGCCCACTCGGATCGGTCAAGCGTCCGGACCGGGACGAGGGGGTTACACATTAGTTGATAGCTGATAGCTGATTACATTAGCTGATTTGACCAGTGGATTCTATTAGCTGATTGTATAAAAGTGTTTGGTAAAATTAACTGGTAGCAGATAGCTGTTAGATTATTTAAACAAGCAAAATGACATATAAGGACATGATCATATTCAATACTTGTTTGAATAGTTTATTAGTTATCAATATTTTGTATATAATTAATATTAATTAGATTTATAAAAATTATTTTTAATATAACTTTTCTAAACATATTCGAATAATTTATATATTAATTTATTATTTATATAATTATTTTAATATAATTTAATTAATTAATAAATTTAAATACATATAAATATGTGATAATAAAAATAAAAAATAAATAGGATTAGCTTATAAATAAGGTGAGAAAATATTTAATTTAGGTTATTTAGAGATTTTTGGTAACTGGTAAGTGTAAAAGAGTCTTTACAAATCTAATATCAAACATCTAATCTCAATAGAAGCTTTTCAAAATTAGCGGTTTCACCTCAATCCACTCTTTCAATCCGCTATTCACCAAACAACAATATTAACGGATTTGACCGGTCAAACCTCTAATTATGCCTAAATCTTTTAATTTTTACCCAAACCGCTATTTACCAAACAAGGTCAATAATTATTTTTTTAATCGCATAAAATAAAATTAAGATGTGATTTGATATGATTAGTCTTCGGATTGTCGTGGTTGAGAAATTAAAATATAGTGAGATTGGACCTAATGTGACAATCATCCTCGATGTCATCCCTGATAGCTGATAGCGGATTACATTAGCTGATAGCTGATTACATTAGCTAATTTGACCAGTGGATTCTATTAGCTGATTGTATAAAAGTGTTTGGTAAAATTAACTGGTAGCGGATAGTTGTTAGATTATTTAAACAAGCAAAATGACATATAAGGACATGATCATATTCAATACTTGTTTGAATAGTTTATTAGTTATCAATATTTTGTATATAATTAATATTAATTAGATTTATAAAAATTAATTTTAATATAACTTTTCTAAACATATTCGAATAATTTATATATTAATTTATTATTTATATAATTATTTTAATATAATTTAATTAATTAATTTAAATACATATAAATATGTGATAATAAAAAAAAGGGTAAAATACTGAAATCATCACTCAACTTTGGTCATTTGACCTATTTTAGTCACTCAACTTTAAAAAAGCTAAATTTACTCATTAAACTTTATTTTTTGACTTATTTTGGTCACTTTGAATTATTTTATTAATATTTAGGTATGACATGGCATATTTTATTATTATTATATATAAAAAATAATTTAAAATAAAATAAATAATATTTTTTTATTAATAAATAAAAAAATAATTTAAAATAAAAACCCTAATCCCAAACACCCCAAATATCCCAAATCCCAAACACCCCAAATAATATTTTGGTCATTCTCTCAATGTCGCGACCGTCGGACCTTCAGGCCATCATCGGCGCCGCTCCGACAAAATTTTCGGCCATGCAACGCCATCAACAGACCGGTCTCAACCTCTTCTTCTCTTTTATCGGCTTGGAACTCACAGAGAACGGCCGAGATACTCCAGATCTGGACCAAACTCGAACGACCTTGGATGTGTGGTTCGTCGTCGTCCGCAGTTGGATCGAGGCGCGGCCGAGATATGTTGCTCACCGCTCCAGGACGCGTCCCTTCACCGTCGGGATTGTCAATACGGAGCTCCGGTCACCGGCGAGCATCGAACCGAAATGTAAAAATGTATTTTTTCCTATTTTGTATTCGAAATAAAAACAAAAATAGATTCCCCACCCCCCAAATATAAAGTGGCACCGTCGGCGGCAAGTGATGTTGTCGTCGGCGGTAGAGGGAGTGGTGGCCGCCGGTGAGAGTGACACCGGTAAGGGGGTTTAAGAATTTGGGTGTTTGGAATTTGGGATATTTAGGGTGTTTGGGATTAGGGTTTTTATTTTAAATTATTGTTTTTATTTATTAATAAAAAATATTATTTATTTTTATTTTAAATTATTTTTTATATATAATAATAATAAAATATGTCATGTCATACTTAAATATTAATAAAATAATTCAAAGTGACCAAAATAGGTCAAAAAGTAAAGTTTAATGAGTAAATTTAGCGTTTTTAAAGTTGAGTGACTAAAATAGGTCAAATGACCAAAGTTGAGTGATGATTTCAGTATTTTACCCTAAAAAAATAGGATTAGCTTATAAATAGGGTGAGAAAATATTTAATTTAGGTTATTTAGAGATTTTTGGTAACTGGTAAGGGTAAAAGAGTCTTTACAACTCTAATATCTAACCTATAATCTCAATAGAAGCTTTTCAAAATTAGCGGTTTCACCCCAATCCACTCTTTCAATCCGCTATTCACCAAACAACAATATTAACGAATTTGACCGGTCAAACCTCTAATTATGCCTAAAACTTTTAAATTTTTACCCAAACTGCTATTTACCAAACAAGGTCAATAATTATTTTTTAATCACATAAAATAAAATTAATGTAACAATCTCAAATGGGGCTAGTAAAATTTTAAGAAATTTTTTTTGGGAGATTTAATATTTTTTCCCTAAAATAATAAGTTTTGGGACTTAATTGAATGAATTCAGGTTTGGGAAGTTTGATTTATAAGGAATTGATGACCAATTTGAAAACGGAATAAAGTTTGGAGACAAAAGTGTGAACTCCCCAAAAATTAAATGGCTAAGAGTGTATTTTGACTTTTTTTGTTTGAAAGGCAATACATATGCCAATTTAACGTGTTTGGCAGTAGAGGTTTTATTTTTTTGGGGCAGAAGAAAGAAAAGTGAGAAAGAAAAATAGTTAAAGATTCAATCTCAGATCTACCGAGATCCGACCGTCCATTTTCGACACCTCCACCACCATTGCGTTCATCTTGTCGAGACGAGTTCATCGGTACCAACGACATCATCATCGGAGTCACCGTTGGAGGGGGTGTTTGTTTATCGTCGGAAAACTTAAAAAGGTATGATAATATCTCGGTATTTGAAATGTCATGGGACATCCAGTCCGGATTCGAATGCGATTGAATGTAGTATCGGGAGTCAACCGGTATAACTCGAAATTAAGGTAATACCTTACTACCCTTTGTATGCTTTATGCACATGTTGATATCCGGTTAAAGCATGCATGTTTGTGATGAAGTGTATCTGTGAACTCTGTTTAAGCCGAATTCGATACGAAATTAAATATCAGAATCAGTAAGATCAAAGTATTCAGATAAGAATATAAATAGAATTCAGATAAGAATATTAATAGACCGAGAGTATCGAAAGTGCTAACAGTAATAAATAACACAATTAAATCTGAATCTCTATCAATGATGTCTGAGAACCAATGTTCAGAATGTGGAGTATGATGTTAGATATGAAATTACGAAAATATCCTTAAAGCATAAGTTTGACTAAACTACTCTTCTGATAAAGGAAATGACCTAAAATCTGCATTCGACCCAATTATGTAATACGAGTGATACAAACTTGGATAATCCCTCAATCTCTGTGTAATACATGAATAAGAATTTTCAGGAAATATTGTTGATATCCTAAGTCGACCCTTTTGACAGTAATACGTGGATATGATAAGAATGATCACAATGATCGAAAAGATGATAGTGCCCTCGAGTACCGAAATATCTGATTAATTGGAATGACGATAAACCTCAAGTTCTGTAATAAATGAATCGTCTGTAAAGGGCCGGAGAGTTAGGATGCCTTAATCTCGTTTGAGTACGTGAGTGTTGGAGGTACCAATTGATAGATTTATCTCAGTCTAAAATATCTGAATTACCCTCTTGAGTTAATCAGTAATTATGTAATTGATGAAATTCCGGATTTGTTAATAAGACTAAAATAACTGAAAGGTCGTGATAGCCTAAATAAACGGAACATCACTGAAAATATCCGATAACTTAAAAAGACTTTAAATTAGAAATTCTTGCATATCTAGATAGAAAACTAATGAGCAAATATGATACCCGAGTTCTGTGAACCATTGTTTTCAATGTTGGTATAATTACCAGAATGTTTGTGAACGTCAAAATGACCATATTGCCCCTGTATACTTAAAGGACTAAAGTACCCATAATATATCTGAACTTTCTAAGATCCTGAAGTATCACCTTCTGAATATCTGAGTTAAACCGTTAGTATGAACCCCCTGTTTAAGAGGAGCCACGTTTCCGAACTCAGTTCAAGTTGTCAAAAGTTTAATATGTCCCATTCCGTAAATGTCAAATATCTCTGAGAATTGATCTGTCCCATCTAGTGTGTTTCCATGTGTGCTACATTCTGTTATATCTGTTACATATATATATATATATATATATATATATATATATATGCGTGGGTCCTGTTACGATTCTCTGAACATTATAGATCGCATTGGTAATTGTCAAGCATGACTACTGAAAAACATATTTATAATGTGATGAATATCTGTTTATTATGATATGTTAAAAGGTATACCTCATGTCTGATTTAAACTGGAAATATCTGATCATTAAATGATAAAATGTTATCTGACTGTTGTCTGAGTTCTGTTGATGGTATTGTCTGATGATCCGATAAACTCAATAGTATGATCTGTTAGTTTGACCTATGATGGTATAATCTGTTTACATGATGAATAACAAGTGTCTGCTCTGCTCAATAGTATGCCTATTTATCTGTTAAAAGCATGAACTTCTGTTTCTGATACTCTGAATAGAATATGTCTGATACATGTATTAAGTTATTCATATCTGGAATCTGAACACTAATTACTGTCTGGGGTATACTCTCGGGTTATGATTGAAGTGTCTGTCACAGCCCTGATCCAGCTGTTCTGTTGAGCTCCTACGCCCAATGGGCCTAGGGTAAGACTTTCTGGATAGGCTTCTACGCCTCAGGCCTAGGATAAGACCTTCTGTATACAGTTCTGGGGACTACACATTGGTGTAAGGTTGGAGGGTAGTTCTTGTAAACCTCTGTTTGAACATTTAACATTTGCATATTAATCTGTTATGTGCTCATATGATATGATGCTAAGTACTTATGTATGTTGTTTTGGCAACTTATCAAAACACACTAGACTTCGTGGTTTAACTTCTCCAACCTGCCACTCTGTTGACTCTCTGAACAATAAGCTCTATCATAATACTCAGTAACATAGAAAGAACAAATCTTGTAGTCCTCAAAAATAGTGTTTCACTAAATCAGCGAAACATAAATGGAGATAAGTATTGCCTGGAACATCATAAAAATGTTATGCCTTCCGTATGTCTGCATGAGCTTATAGCATCTTTTGGTAGTTCTGTATTACTGAGCTTTCCCAAGCTCATGTTGTTTTTACCATCTCAGGATAAAAGATCAGACAAGTTGCACCTATCAACGTCGGTATGGGAGTTTCTACGGCTCGTCAGGGAGTATGGTATCTGTGTAACTAGGGGGCATGTGTGTCGTGTTTGAATTATACAAATGAGTCTGAAACTTATTTTCTGCATCTGGTATCATGATTGTTTTATCGTTTTAAACGATTTCTGAAATTGTATTTTAAATCAGATATTTGTTTTATGATTTTAAAGGTTTAACTATATGTTTATTTGAAATCTTACTGTGGGTCGCTCTTGTGACCCTAATGTGACTTCCTAGGATCCGTCGTAACGCATAGGCGGGTCTAGGGGGTTACAATTAAGATGTGATTCGATTTGATTAGTCTTCGGATTGTCGTGGTTGAGAAATTAAAATATAGTGAGATTGGACCTAATCTGACAGTCATCCCCGATGTCATCCCTGTGTGTGCTATGACATAGAAAGTTTGGGATTTATTTCTCATGTTGTGCTTTGATTATTGGTTTTTTTTTTTTGTTGCTGTTCTGGTTTTTAGGACGTTGCCCTAATTAATTTAGATTAATTTTCTTCGCACATTAAATTTTGGTGGATGAGTTTTCCAAATTTTTTACATACACAATGCTTTAAACTCGAAACATGTTTAAACAATATCAATTTACTTACCACTTGAACTAACCTTGTTGGTTTTAATTATTGTCTTCAGTTCTATAAAAGGTGTGGATAGGGAGAAATTGAATGATATTGAATGTGTGATTAATGCATGCAAAGCCCAAATGAGTAAATGTGAAAAATAAATGCAAAGTTGAGAATATGGAAATAACATTTATGGAAAGCTAACACACTGGATTCGAGTAATCAATATGAATGCCTTGTCATTTGCCAGATGTGTACAAACTTCTTCTTCATTATCATCCCCCTTTCTCCCATTTCTACACTCAAAATCATATATATATGTATTCATCTTCTTCAACTTGTTCATTTGAGTCTTCTTTTCTTCTTCAAACTTCTTTTTTTTCCATGTCCAAACTGACAGGCTTCTCTCAATGGGATTTCCCAATTCCAAACCATTCAAATCTTCAATGTTTCCTTAAATGCACTACTCCTACTATTAAGGTAATCTTTCATCTTCATTTTACCCTTTTGTTAACTCTACTCATATGTGTCGTGTTTATTTTACTTTTAGTATAAGTTCATTAGATTATTTTGTCTAGAATTGTCGGCGCAGATTAACTCTTGACGCGTGTCGGTTTTTTTTAATTTTCCAGAATTATCCATATAATAGTTCTGATTAATTGTCGTGTTGTAGTTAAAGAGTATATAAGCTACGCTTGACTATCATATATAATTATTTTTCTAGTTTAAACCGTCACAACCCATCACTATTCAATTGTCCTGTTGAAGTTTTTTATATATATTTTTAGTGAATATCTTTAATTTTACAGAAACGTATTAAAACTTGCAATGGTGAAGCTAAGGAAACAAATGGAGGGTTCAGATTGAGTGAGCTTTGGCAGTGTTTTACTGAGTGGAGTGCGTATGGAGTTGGTGTTCCAATTCTGCTTAACAATGGCGGCCGAGTAATTCAGTACTACTCGCTTTCTTTATCTGCATTGCAATTATATACTACTAAACTCATTTCGTCCTCCATCGGCTTTGACCACCCATTTGTTGACAAATTTAGGTATTTTTTTCTTTCCCTTCTTCAATTTAAGTAATTTAAAGTTAGCATTACTTGATTTGAATCAATTATAACCCACTACTTTGATTTTGTTTTATGGGGAAATATATAATATATTGTCAGTGTAAACTTTAGTTTGGACAAGCAGACATATTTTAGGGGTTATGGGTTAGTTTAGGATTTAGAGATTAATAGATTAGAATTTAGTGTTTGAATGCATGGTTTAAGTTTAAAATTTAGGGTTTATATTTAGTTTAGACTTTAAAAATTAGAATTTAAAGTTTAGTTCTAGAGACTTAGACTTTAGATTCTAAAGCTTAAATAGGCATGCTTGTGGGGGAAAAAAGTAAACTTTTGATACTCTAGCTGTGTAAAATTAATTTTACACAAGCCTGCATATTTACATTATAAAATTCAAATCCTAAATTACTAACCTTAAACTTAAAAAGTTAAACCCTAACCTTAAACCATATACCCAAAATTATCAACACTAACCTTAAATTATTAACCTTACAACCTAAACACATAAACTTTAAACCCTAAACTAAAACTTTAACCTAAAACTAAAATACATGTATAAACTAAAGTTTATACAACTTGTATATCAAAAAAAATTCTAAAAAAAACAAAGTTTTCCACCACTGTGCATCAAATATTAACCATTGTTTTATAAGTACTCCGGTAACTTTTAAGTCAAATTCTATCATTTGTATCTGTATCATGCATAAATTATAAATTTAGTCTTTGTATTCTGATTTGGTCAGTTTATTCTAAGTACCTTTTGAATTGTGGATTTTTAGTCTTGACACAAATGATACATAGATAAAGTAACTAAATCACAAGGATTAAAAATAATCAAATTAGAGAACAAAAATTAAATCTATAACTTGTGTAGTACAATAACTAATAGTATGGTTCAACTTAACAAATTTAATGGCTACCATTTGGGTCGATATAAAAAATTTAAAATTCGAAAAGTACAAGGATTGAAAAATCTCTAAATAAGAGTACATGGATTAACTCTATAACTTACTCATAGTGCAAGGACTAATAACATAATTTGATTTTAACTTTTTGTATGATTAAAATTTTAATATGTTATATTTTGATACATAAGTTGTGTAAAATAATTAACTCTTCATATTTAAATATAAAAATCTAAAACCTAAATCTATAACTCAAACACTCTAAATCCTAAACTCTAACCATAAACCATAAGCTCTATATTGTAAACCTATACTCTAATTGTAAACCCTAAAATTTAAACTCTACAACCCTAAACTATTAAACCCTAAAAGTAAAAAAAATGTGTGAACTTTAGTTTATGTAGGTTGAATTTTAATAGCACAACCATCATATTTCATTAGATTATGTAGGTTAAATCATGAGTAAATTGAAAATTTCTAACCATCCGTTTTATGTAAAAACTTTGAACTGTTATATGCATTATGCATATTAGTAATCGTATCCTAGATCAACAATATGGAGATCTAAGAACAATTAAAAAAATTTACATGTATAACACAAATTCAAGGGTTAAATTATTAAAATATTAATAACCATTTTTAACAATCAAAGCAGGTTAAGCATTAACCTAAATCAATTTATTTTAGTCCATTTACGGATCAACCTTCTGATTCAATTCGATTTGATCGAATTCTCACCCCTACTTAGTTGTCAAGTTACTTATAAATTCTCGGGACTCGAAATCTAACACATGAAGCAAAAAATAATAGCTCGGATTTGGGTCCCAATGCAACAAGTAGGAACGATGATGATTCATGCAACATTCAAATGACAACGGACCAATGTGGCTACTTGTGCTTCCAATACAACGAGACAACATCTCCTTATGATCGACTTCCATTCAAAGAAAAGGTCATCAAATTGAACCCTGCAAATACTTCTTTTGTTTTTTTAATAAATTTATTCAAATCGAATCAGCTGATACATACATACATACATGTATGATTTTGCTTTTGAACAGATCAGTGAGTTGAGCAAACAGTATTCGGGTTTAGTTGATCTCCACAGCAAGGATCTTTCACCATATAGTTGGATGGCAATAGCGTGGTATCATTTCTTTTTAATCTTTCATCGAGTTTGCATGCTTTAGGGTCTAATTATGAATTCCTTCCATCTAGTTTACGAAATTGAAAATTAGTCCATTTGTTTTATTTGTTAGAATACGAAAAGTGAGAAATTAGTCCACTTGTCTTTAAATTTGTTAGAATTTGTTCTCTTACTTTACAAAAAACGAGAAGTTAGTTTGATCGGTAGTAAATGAGAAATTGATTTCTTTATGAATTGCTTTTTTTAAATTTGTTGCGTATAAATTGTTGAAATGCGATTTTTAAGTCATCGGTTTAAAGAAATGTTTAGCATTATTGACCGATTGGCTTAGCTCCTCAGTTGTTGTTTTTTTTATAAAATATGAGGACTCAATTCTGACAAATTAAAATAAAGAGATTAATTTTTTTTAAAGTAGGGGATGAAATTCATAAATCGACCCGAGTTGTATTTATTTTAGCAGTGGCAAAATGGTAATAGTAAGTAAATGTTTTGATTATGTGTAGGTATCCAGTGTATCAAGTTCCTGGGGCAACCAATGTGAAAGAACTGTCTGCTTGTTTCCTTACTTACCATCCATTGTCTTCTTTATCTCTAGGTATTCTCTTCTACACCTCTTTGTATGCTTGGTTGTAACGATTTTGAGATTCGAATCGTAATATTTAGATTTTGTTGATTTATAAGGTTTTTTTTTTAATATGTTCGATATCATCTTTTAAAGGTAATTGTATGAACTAATTTAATTAAACTCTAAGTTGACGGATACGGAATTTTTGGGTTGGTGTTATTGCAGGTTCCGAGAAAGTTGAGGGCAAAAGATCGACGGTGGAAGAAATTTGTCTCCCTCCATTTGCAATGGTTACTTACAAGATGTTTGGAAAGCTGTGGACAAGCCCCGAAACATTGGATTCCGACATTGTTATTTGCCAACAGAACGCCGCGAGTTATTGGTTGAAACAACTTCAGTTCCACCACCATGACTTTGACTTCTTCATGTCTCGTCAGTTCGGAAACTACTAGTTTTAACCACCATGACTCTAACTTTTCCGGTACTTGTTTCGATATCGGTGTCGGACACTAAATATAAGTAATGGGTACAATCCTTCAAATGTATGAAAAAGTACAAGTATACTTACATCGGATACTAATCAATACCAAACAATCATGTTCAAGTCCGAGTAATATACAAACAATTATAAGTATTGTAACTTATATATAGGGACATTTTTCTTCTTTCAGTTTTGTCGAGACTTAAGTCTTATCATGTGTGATTATGTTCGGATATATTATAGCTATCAATCCGTTTGTTTATACATTATAATGATTGATTCCAGTCATAGTTATACGAATGCATTAAAATTTTATTCTTGTATTGTATTGATTGATTCTAATTTAATTATACAAATATATAGATTATAACTCTTCAAAATCTCTTCTAAAATGATAACCCTAATTCCAGTGACCATTGCAGCAGTTGTTTCATGTGAGCAATGAGAAATCACAGTCTAACGTGGTATGAGAACGTAGAACTTGCATGCATGGGATTTGAGGAACAAAAATTCTTTGCACCCTAATTACGCCTCTCTTTATGCCTCACACTAAAAAATATAAAAAAAAATTTAAACTCTAACTCTAAATTCTACATCCTAAACCATGCACCATACCTCTAATTCCATAAACCCTAATTTTAAACCCTAAACCCACTTTTTTAAGTGGGGCACCAAAAAAGACATAATTAGGGGCAGACGATTTTCATCCAGATTTGAGATTTGTCTTGATTTGATATTTGAGTGCAATGTTGAATGCTAAAAAAATATACCAGGTTTATTTTGGAGATACACAATAGGAATAATCATACAAGATTCGGATAAAAAAATTTCAAAATGAGTTAAATTAAATGTTTGCAAGAGAAAAACAAAAAATTAATTATGAACTAGTGTTAAAGTACATATGAAAAGTAAAATAACATTATATATATTTTTTTATTTTTATGAGTTGTACTTATCCTAAAAAATTTTATATTTTATGTGCGCTTACTCTTAAAATTATTTTTAGATCGTGACGGTATGCCTGTTACAAATCCAAAGATGTGGGTTTCAAGTTGTAATCCCTGCGTACAACGCATGCAGTTCTGGGACTTGCGTGGCTCGACATTCATGTCCAAGAATATTGACACTGAAATATAAACATACTCATATTCAATATTGACACTTAAATCTAAGTAACATAATTTGAGATGTACGCATAATTTTATGTTGTGGTGATTTATAAAATTTTAAAGGATAAAATCATATATAAATTTAAGGGTTTTATTTTGATGCACAAGCTGTGTAAATTTTTTTTACACAATCCTTTTATAAAATTTAAAATCTAAATTACAAACCCTAGCAACGTAAACCCTAAACCCTAAGCCCTAAACCCTAAACTCTAAATTCTAACCATAAACCTTAAATTATATACCCTACATACTAAACCCCTAAACCCTAAACCCTAAACCCTAAAATTAAAGGGCTTGTGTAAACTAAAGTTTACACAAGCTTGTGCATCAAAGTATTTTCCTAAATTTAAATGGGACTGACCCCTTTGAGCCCCTCTTGGTACATCCATATTTGAGAGAAAGAGAAACACTCAAATGAAGAACAAAAGTGGCACATGGTGGACACATATAAGATGAAGTTAAAGACCCAAAATATTGCTCACCCCTTTTGAGGAGTGTGACCAAGTCCAGTATTCAGCAAATTTCTACTTAGCACTTGCACTGTATCATCAAGCATGGCCAATACATGTATGCAAATGGTGTAGATCTTGATCCGTATGCAATCGGATACCGCCTCGGTTCGTTCGAAGAATAACACAGTTTTTGATGATCGTTATTACAGAAAGAGGACGTTTGAACCAAGACAATCATGATGAAGTGAATGAACTAATTACATGTATGTATGTGTGTATGAACAGATAAAAAGAGTGGTAAAATGCCATTTAAAAACAGCAGGTATGATGCTGTATTATTCAATCTCAACCATTACATTATTTCCTACAACATTTATAATAACCAAAGATCAATGGCAATCCTGAGAAAAAAGGAAATCACCCATGCTGAAACACTTGCTAAATGTTCAATCTCAACCATCGTTTCGCAAATGCTCCAGCATCCATCCAACAATATTAAAAGCTACAAATTTCCACACACTTCTGCTTTAATAAATTCAACTATTTATATAGGACTGCTGATTTATCAGCCTTTTGCACATAAATTTGTGTCCTCCTCAAAGAATTATGCAGCAGACCGGAGAAGATTCCGGTCCGCCGGTCGTCCACGAGAGCAACTCGATGTCGAACTGAAGAGTTGCATCGGGAGGAATACTTGGAGGGAACCCCGATTCACCGTATCCGAGCTCGGGAGGTATAGTGAAAATGGCATTCTCACCTTTCTTCATTGTTTTGACACCTTCGTCCCACCCTTTGATCACTTGTCCTCGGCCGAGCTTGAACTTCAATGGAGTCTCTTTGTCGCGGCTGGAATCGAACTGGGTTCCGTCCAGCAAAGTCCCGGTGTAATGCACTTCGACTTCGTCGCCTTCGTTAGGCGTCTCCTCACCTTCACCTTCCTTAACCAGCTTCTTCTTCAACCCGTTTTCCCCGATCTCTTGTTCTTCTCCCACGTTGCTGGCTGTTGGGGGATCGGAGTCCTCCTCTTCCATGGAGCTTTTGCAAGATCAGCTGATGAGAAAACACAAGAAAAACGGATTTTGAAGATTCTCTGAGGAAATATGAAGCTTGTTTAGAAGATGGTATGGTGATTTCAGAAGCAGAAGGGTTGGGGATGGCTATTTCTGCAAGGGGTTCGGGTTCATCGGATTCAGAACAGGGGTTGGGTGTAGTTAATTCCTGCAAACCCAGCTGAAATGGTGTTGCTGGAATGTTGGGAAAAGATTGAAGCTCCCGGGAAGAGGAAGAAAGAAGAAGCGAATAGAAGATGAGGAAGATACATGATGGTTTCATGGGACTGGAGTAGCGGATCCTAATGGACAAAGTCAAGGAATACAACAAGAAGGACGCTCGGTTTTACGGCAACTTGTTCGCGAACCCGTGAATATCATGCGATGGGGCTTGGGCTTAGTTAATTATGAAGCCCATATTGGTGGAGCAATTACTTCGTGTTTCATTCGTTTTCGCTTTCGTTTTATTTCATTTTTTTAAAGGCTTTAATTTTTTATTTTAGGAGTTAAAAGTTTATAATGTAGTGCTAATGGTTAGAAATTTAATTTTTATTTTTTAAAAGACTAAATATTTATGTTTGTGTAATTTTTTAATCATATATGTAAAAAATTATTGTTTAAAATTATATTTAATTTTTTTTCATTAAAACAAAAAACCCATTAATTTCTAAACTTGTTATCCTCTGTTTCATCCGCTCTTGTTACAAAAGAATATATATATATTTGGATAATTATAAATGTTTTAGTTTTAGAGTTTAAAGATTTAGTGTAGGGTGTATGGTTTACGGTTAACCCCTAAACTATGCATCCTAAACTAAATCTTCAAAACTAAAGCGCTTGTAAAAAAATTTAGTTTCATATCCTATACAGAAAAACCCATTTAAATAATATTTTCTGAGCTAAAATTTAAATATAATACTAATTATTTTACATCGGGTTTCGATATTTATGATTTTGGATGCAGAACCGTCTCAGACATACTTGGAGCCCTAAATAAAATTAAAAAATGGACCCTATAGAATGATAGAATATTACGTTATTTTGAACAATTAATTTTTATAAAACATGATTAAAATTTATTGAGCACATTATTATTTTTAAAATATATATTAAATACAACTAAAACAATAAGGAACAACCACTAATTAAATACAACTAAAACAATAAAAACAATAACCACTAATTTTTTAGATTATTACTTGAAAAATCTGTATGAAGCTCTGAAGGTAGAAGATAGGGCCCTCATACTCCTCACTGTTTGGATGTTTATTAATTCTTAGCATTTTCAGTATCTAACTTTTTTCAGTGCAATTATGTGTTAAAATTCTAAGTATTAACACGTGCAATCTAAAAAAGTGTTAGTACCTAATTACACCATTAAAAAAAATTGGATCACTAGTTTCATCATTAAAAAAGTTAAGCACCTAATTGCCAAAAAAATTGGGTGTCTAAATTTTGGAAACAACACATGGGATGGTTTTCACATGGTTTGAACACAAGCCTTAAATTACTACTGCATTCGAGTTTCTAAAACTTTCTTTAGAAAACAATGCAATTTAGAAACAGGTATGATGCTGTATTATTCTATCTCAACCATTACATTATTTCCCACAACATGTATTCTAACACATTGATAAAAACTAGGGTAATCCTCAAAAAAAGGAAATCATCCATGATGAAAAACTGCTAGATGTTCAGCTTATAACAGATACAAACATAATAACCCTTCAAAAGAAGTCGATACAAGAGGAAAATGGTTGAGCATCGATCCATAGTGCCGAAACGATTAGGAGCTACAAACTTGACACAAGTCCATTAAACGAAGAAGAGTGCTCCTCTGATAAATACCCTATAAATCAAGAGTAAACGAATTAATACGTCTGCAGAATGCAAATTGGCAATGATATATACAACCTACTTGCTTGAGATAAATATAGACTAAAGGTTAAATCAAATGAGAAAAGCATTAGAAGTAGTAACTTTAGGCATCATGCTCCGGGGAAGTATGTTTACTATAGTATAATTTAATCATCGATATGAAAAGGAATATGTAAGCTTTTCGTTTCTAGTAAAGGTTAAATATAAAACAAAAGCCTCATCCAATAACGTGACTGAGGCCGCATGAACAATCGAGCTTAATAGCTTGTCCCTGTCTTTTGCATTTGCATCATCCAAGACCCCGACAAACAAAACGGACATACGAGAGATCAAAGATGTACCTGCATTTTACTTCGACTAAGATGGAATCATCCCTGTTTTCCTTGCATATGCAAAGATCCCTCCAGCCTCAATGACCGGCCCGGCATCTCCAATAGGCTTCAATTTGTACTCCTTGCCGGTCGTATGATTGATCAAACGACTCTCTCCCAACTCAATAGTCACCACATCCCCAGTCCTACACTCCTCGCATATTCTCACTTCTGATTCTAGTGGATAAACTTCCCCAGTTGCCACAGAATTCCTGAAAAATATTCTAGCATAAGATTCAGCCACCACTGCTTTTGCTCCTGCAGCCCCAAGTGCAACCGGTGCATGCTCACGCGAGGATCCACAACCGAAGTTAGCACCACCTATCACAATGGTGTATTTTGTTTTGCTCTCATTTGGTTCAATAAAACGTGTAGCATATGATGAAGGGAGACCAATAAGAGCGTATGAGCCCAATTTCTCATACTCGGCTGGGTTTGATGGAACCAATGTGAGGTATTCTGCAGGAATTATTTGGTCTGTGTCGATATTATCCCCAACCACATAACAAAGGCCATGGAAGGTTTTAGTTGAGGTGTCAGAAGGAATAGAGGAGGGTGCGGAGGTGGCATGCATTATAGTGGTGATCGCACGTTGTGCATGTGGGTTGAAGGTAGAATTTAGGGGTTTGACAGTAAAAGGTGAGAAGGTGGAGACATTGAAGGAGGGAGAGAAACGAGACGGTAGGGAGACAGTGGTTTTTGATGCTGAGGATGTAAAGGTGGCCGAGTACGAAGCATGAGACAAAGAGGCAGCCATTGTTAGATTAATAAGTCTAATACAAAGGGTACGATGTGCTGGGTTTTTCCCTGAGTGTTACGCTTGACACCAGCTTCAACTTTCAGCAGGTAACAATAAGGCAATGTTCTGTGAAGTAGAGTTTTCTATTAGGCAACAAATTTATGTAAGGAACTAAGAAAATAATCAGACAGTAACATAATAATGCATACATACAACTTTAGAAATACTCATCAAATGTCAGCCCACATATACATACATCTATATTATAACCACGATTGGTATTTATTTTCTTTTCCTGTTAAAAGAAAATCTAGAGAAGCAATTCATAAACAAACACTTATACGACAATAAATCAGTGTAGTTTTTTCCTACCCCCTCTTCATGCTGAGAAGACGCGTAAAGAAATTTCTTTTCTACCCCATACTTCAGTTCAATAGTCCAGAGTCAAATCCATATTTGTAATCCCGGTTCGATGCTATCAAGATAATGTAAAGACAACTTCTCCTCAAAGATGAATCTGCGCAAACATAATTAAATTCCCTACAAATTTCATGGAACTCTAAACATATTTTGAAATTCACTTACTATGTGATTCTCAATATCGTCGTTTATTCTGTATATCTTAAACCTATCAAGACCTCATTTATGAAACAATTCAACTTGAGGGAGGAAATTTGATTAAACCCCAACAAAAATCGCAACCCTAAATCAGAAATTAGGGGAAATTGTCTATAAAAATCCAAAATTCAATCAATTCTACACTGTTGGAAACCCTAAATCAATTCTACAAAAAGAAAAAAGCAGGGGAAATTGCAAAGAAGAGTAAAAGGAAATACCTTTGAAATGGGCGGATATGGAGTTCGGCAGTCGAGTCTGTAAATGGCGGCTCTGAAATGTATGAATTTGATCCATCTAATTAAGGGGACTGGTTGATTGGACACAGTGCAGTAACGGAAAGATTGGCTTAATTTACGATTTTGCCCCTTAACTGTACCCGTTTTTACATTTTTTTATACCTAAACCTTTTTTGTTCTACACTAACAACTAAACTTTAGGGTTAGCAAATAGTAAGATAAACCGAATTGATTTATTTAATTTTTGACATAGTCCGCTCATATATTTTCGGGGTCTTAGCAAAAATTAAAAAATAAACCATTATAAAACGAAAATATATATTATAATTTTGAACAACTAAATTAATATTTCATTAATAAATCATATAAACATAATCAAACTTGGTCAAACGTATTATTTTCATTATTTTTAAAAAACATTTTAATTACAGCTAAAAAAGTAAGTTATAATTAGGGGTGACCAAAACTCGAATCGACTCAAAAAACTGAAAATTTTAATTCGACTCGAGGCGAAAAAACTTGACTCGTCTTGACTCGACTCGGAATTTCATAAGCTCGAATCGACTCGAAAAAATTTCAAATAAAACTTGAGTTGTAAAATGGAAATTCGAATAACCCGTATAACTCAAATTTTTTATCAATTAGTGAATTGATTTTAAATTTTTAGTCGAGTCCCTCAATTTTTCCTTTTATATACATATATATATATATATATATATATATATATATATATATAATAGGAAGAAATATATGCCACATTTGAAAAAAAAATATAAAGAAATATATATATGTATGTGTGAGTGTGTGTGTGAATATCTTATATGATTAGAGAAATTCGTTTAAATTGGAATCAAACTGTACTATAACATGATAAATATATTACAATTAAATTTGTATAGGAACTCAAAAACTCAACTCGACTCGAAAAAATTTCAAATAAAGTTTGAGTTGTAAAATATGACGCATCAACTCGAATAACTCAAAATTTTTGATTTGATTCGACTCGACTCAATCGAACGCTCACTAGCTTACAAGGTTATCACTTAATAAATCACTAAAATAGTGAAGGTAAAAAATGAGGCCTTGAGTGGGCACTTATGTTGTTCCCTTTTCAGACAACACTTATTTTTGATTTAAATGATTAGTTTGATTTATTATTATTTTGAATATTCAAATCTAATATTGTTGTGCACACGACAAATGAAAAAGAAAATCAAACAAACAAGAACACAAGAGATTTAACGAGGTTCAGCAGTGTGCTTACGTCCTCGGAAAGCAAAGAGCAGTTGTTTTCTTTTATTCAATCGACGGTCCTTATGTTACAAATAACACGTCTATTTATAGACTTGAATACATGGTCACCAAGAAACCTTATTCAATAAGATCTCCTACTTAAAATAGATTTCTACTCATATAAGTAACCCTACACGGTACAATTACAAAGATACCCCGTACCGTACCGCGGGGGGTTCGCCCCCGCACCCGCAACCCACTTAATCTGAGCCCACCGAAAACTCAAGTACTCCTTTGATAGACAGAAGCTCTCGCTCCGCTCCAACATCTGTCCTTTTACAGTATATGAGTCATACTTAACAAATTTTCACCTTGACGAATATCATGCCACTTAAAAGATAAATTTAGAGTCTCTCATACATCAGAGTGGGTTGGGCTACCATGCTTCTCTAGCATTTGCAAACATTCAATAAAGTCCAAACAATACTTGAACTTGTCTGTAGTAACATGCTTGGTCAACATATCAGCTGGATTGTCTGTAATATACACCTTGCGTAACAATATCTCACCAGATGCAATTAACTCTCTAATCTTGTGAAACCTCACATCAATATGTTTAGTTCTAGCATGATACACCTGATTCATAGCCAAAAGAATAGCACTTTGGCTATCACAATGCAATTGAACTCTACCACCTTGCCGAATACTCAATTTCTTCACTAGCCCGATAAGTCATAAGGCTTCTTTTGCAGCTTCAGCTACTGCCATGTACTCAGCTTCAGTTGTTGATAGTGCCACAACAGATTGAACAGTTGACTTCCAACACATAGGCCCTCCACCAAGGGTGAAAATATACCAGTTGTAGACCTTTTATCATCCAAATCACATGCATAGTCTGAATCCACATATCCAACAATCAAAGGATCATGTCGATGACTTCCGGAAGGAATTCCATGTCCCATAATACCCTTTAAATACCTAAAAATCCACTTGACTGCTTCCCAATGTGATCTTCTTAGTTTAGACATGTATTTATAGACTTGACCAACAACATGAGCTAAATCAAGACGGGTACATACCATCGCATACATCAGGCAGTCAATAGCACTAGCATAAGGGACCTTTGTCATCTCTTCAATTTCCTTGTCTGTCTCTGGGCACTGTTCTGTAAAAAGCTTAAAGTGATTCGCCAATAGAGTGCTCACGGGCTTTACTTTGCTCATCCCAAACTTGTCTAACACTTTCTCAACATATCCTTGCTGAGATAACCACAGTTTCCTTGAGCTTTTATCTCTGTGAATCTTTATTCCAAAAATTTTCTTTGCAGCTCTTCAAGTCTTTCATATCAAATTTCTGACTCAATAAAGCTTTCAAACTGACAACACCATACATATACTTTGCAGCCAGCAACATATCATCAACATTCAGTAGTAGAAAAATAAAAGAACCGCCATCAAGACTTTTAACATAAACACAACAATCATACTCACATCGCTTGTAGCCAATCTGAATCATGTAGGAGTCGAATCGCTTGTATCATTGTCGTGGAGAATGCTTCAACCCGTACAAGAATTTTTTTAACCTGCAAACCAAATGTTCATCTCCAGATTGAATGAACCCTTCTAGCTGCTGCATATAAATCTGTTCCTCTAGATCACCATGCAAAAAAGCAGTTTTAACATTCATCTACTTTAAATGCAAATCTAAACTAGCTACAAGTGCAAGAACTGCCCTGATTGAAGTATGTTTAACCACAGGAGAAAAGATTTCATCAAAATCAACTCTTTTTTGCTGTGAAAAACCCTTTGCTACCAATTGAGCCTTGAACTTTTCCCCCATCTTTTTCTGATATTTTCGGTTTCCTTTTATACACTCATTTGCAACCAATAGCATTCTTTCCCTTAGAAAGCCTAGTTAGCTCTCACGTATGATTTTTCTGCAAAGATTTCATCTCCTCAACCATTGCAACCATCCATTTTCTTTTCCCGGACTAGAGATAGCCCCTTGAAAAGTATTCAGATCTTCACTACTAACGTGAAGTACAAAAGACAACATATCTTCAAAACCGAATCTGCATGGAGCCTTTACATTGGTGTGTCTCTCTCTATCTCTAGCTAAATTATAATTCTGCAACGGAACTGTATTAGAGTCACCAAAAGTTGAATTCGAACTTTCACCTTTCTTAGCTATTACTTCTTTCTCAACTGCTCTTGGATATTGTTCGAAATCCACTAACACCTTGTCTCGGTTCTGCTGCAACATGAATTGCTCGTCAAAAATTGCATCTCTACTAATCATTGTTTTCCTTGCTACTGGATCCCAAAACTTTTATCATTTGACACCTTTCTTGTAGCCCAGAAAGATGCACTTCTTCGATTTTGCATCAAGTTTTGATCTCTCATCACCAGGTACATGCACATAAGCAGGACAACCAAAAATCTATAAGTGTGAAAAATCAACTACATTGTCTGTCTATACCTCTTCTGCAACTTTTCCACCCAAAGATGCCCGTGGTGACCTGTTGATGAGATAGCATGCCATACTCACAGTCTCTGCCCAGAAGTTTTTAGGAAGTCCTACATTCAGTCTCAAGCACCGAGCCCGCTCAGCTAATGACATGTTCATCCTTTCAGCAAAACCATTTTGTTGCGACATCTTTCGCACTGAAAAATGTCTTTGAATCCCATGCTCCTCACAAAACTTCAAAAACTGCGAATCTATGTACTATGTGCCATTATCAAACCTTAAATACTTAATCTTTCTACCCGTTTGGTTCTCCACCTCAGCTTTCCATACCTTGAATTTGGAAAAGACTTCATATTTCTGTTTCAAGAAATACGCCCAAACTTTCTTAGAAAAATCGTCAATAAAAGTAAATAATACACAGATCCACCCAATGATGATTCTCTGGTAGGCCCCCATACATCCGAATGCACATAATCAAGAATCCCTTCAATTTTGTGCTTTCCAGTCATGAAACTGACTTTAGTCTGTTTGCCAAGAACACAAAATTCACAAAAATCGAGCTTGCAACTTTTGACACCATGCAACAAATTTCTTTTATGCAATTCAACTATTCTGCATTCACTAAGATGACCAAGACGCATATGCCACAATTTTATATTATTATCATATGACTCAACAGAATGAGCTCCACCTACAACTGTGCTCCCTAACAGTTTATAGATATTCCCTGCAATTATCTTTCCTTTCATCACAGTCAATGCACCTTTAACAATCCTAATGGTTTCTCTATCCTTATCAGCTTTAGGAATTAAACCATTCTTATGCAAAGTGCTCAAAGAAATTAGATTCTTTTTCAAATGTGGTATATGTCTAACATCACATAATGTTCTAACAGTACCATCATACATCTTAATTCTGACTTCACCAATCCCGACAATATTACAACATCTATCATCACCTAAATAGACAGAACCAGAATTAACAGACATATAGGTAGAAAACCACTCTCTGTTAGGCGTTATATGATAAGAGCATCCTGAATCAAGAATCCAAGCATCCGTGAACTGAGTTGTTGAAATAGAAAGCATATCATCATCACAGCAATCTGAATTCTCATTCTGTACCACATTCACAGTTTTGGATGATGCATCATGTTTATCATCTGACTCATTTTTCACTTTAGACATTCTCGTTTCATATGCCCTGGCTCCTTGCACTTGTAGAAACGAAACGTATTCTTGTCTCTAGACTTTGATCTAGAATTCCGTCTTCTAGAACCCTCTTTCTCTGACTTCCTTCCACGGTCGTGATTACCCTTAACATATAAACCATCAGCATGAGAGCTTTCGCCTATATTCTACCTTCGCTGGTTGTGAGCCAAGAAGGCTACAGTAATCTCTTCAACTTTGATTGTTTCTTTCCCATATGTAAGAGTAGTCACCATGTGTTCATAAGAAGAAGGCAACGAACACAACTGAATTATTGCTTTGTCTTCATCTTCAATCTTCACATCAGGTTGAGTTAAATCGGTGATTATTTGATTGAAGATATTCACGTGCTGCGCCAAATCCTGACCTTCCTACATATTCAGCCCATACAACCTCTGCTTTAGATACAATTTATTTGTCAGAGACTTGGACATAAATTGACTTTCCAACTTGCTCCATATCTCTCCTAGAGACGTCAGATCCATAACGTGATACATAATCTCATCTGTCAAACATAACCGTATGGTTCTAGTCGCTCGTTGCTGCAGTTCTTCCCAATCGCCGTCCTCCATCGACGCTGATTTTGTAGATCGTAAAGCCTTTAAAATCCTTTGTTGCGCTAATAGATCCTTTACCCTCGTCTGTCACAATCCGAAGTTACCTTCACTATTGAACTTGACCACTTCAAATTTCGCACCGGACATATCCATTGCAACTAGGCTTTGATATCAATTGTTGTGCACACGACAAACGAAAAAGAAAATCAAACAAGCAAGAACACAAGAGATTTAATGAGGTTCAACAGTGTGCTTACGTCCTCGGGAAGCAAAGAGCGGATGTTTTCTTTTATTCAATCTATGGTCCTTAGGTTACAAATAACACATCTATTTATAGACATGAATACATGGTCACCAAGAAACCTTATTCAATAAGATCTCATACTTAAAATAGATTTCTACTCATATAAGTGACACTACCCGGTACAATTACAAAGATACCTCGTACTGTACCGCGGGCAATAGCCCCCGCACCCCCAACCCACTTAATCCGAGTCCACCAAAAACTCGAGTACTTCTTTGATGGACAGATGATCTCGCTCACTCCCGCTCCATCATCTATCCTTTTAAAGTATATGAGTCATACTTAACAAATATATATAATTTATTTTAATATAAGTTTAAATATATAATAATTCAATCTAATTATTTTATTAATTATATAAAGACTTAAAAATATAAGAACCCAACTTTTGAAAAAAAATAACGGAAAAATTAGGTGAGACAACGACAAATATCGAAAGAAAAATAGTGAGAAAGTGACAAACAGGGCCGACTCCAATATTGAGGTAAATATTAACGTTAAGATACGACAACCAGGTTAAAAAGAGAAAAGTAAAATCTTTTTATCGGATCGACTAGGCCTACGAACATGAGAGATATTTATTTTCGTTTGTTTAATTGTAATCGAATAAATAAATAATTTTGAATAATTAAACGAACATAATTTTTTATTCGTGTTCGTTTGTTAATGAATGTAGTTTGTTTTTGTTTGTGTTCGTTCATTTTGTTCATTAAAATGATAAAACGAATGTAAATGAACACAAACGAATGAATATAAAAGGCAGGGACATCTCGGATATTTTTGGGGCCTTGTGCGAAAACTCAAAGATAGATTCCTATAGAACGAAATCATATCTCATTACTTTAAATAATTAATTTAATATGTCATTAATAAACTATAAAAACATGATTAAACTTTATCAAATATTCATTATTTTCATTGTTTTGTTAAAAAAGTTTGAAGGAATTGAATTGAGAGTAATGGGGTCGGAGTATGAAATGAAGCTTGATTTTGAACAATATATACAAAACAATAAAGAGAGAATTAAATTTTGAGAATTTTTATTAGATTATGGGGGTAATCATTCCAATCCAATTTGCTTCGTTCACAACGTTAAGATTCGAACATTTGACATTGCTTAAGGGATCTAGTGCCTCATCCCACTAGACCAATTGGTTGTTGGTAATTATTTTTATTGTTAGATTAATTAATTTATTTAATAAATTAAAAATAACACTAATAATTTTTTAGGGCCCTGGATTAAGGGCCCTGAGCAGTCGCTCATTGTGCCCTCCTACCAACCGGCTGAGATAAAGACATATGTGAATAAATGTAAATGAACATAAACGAACGGACATGTGAATAATTTTTTTAAAATAGAATACTTTTGTTATGAAAAATAATAAATATAAATGGATATATGTAAATAAATTTAAACGAACATAAATGAACGAATTATCGAACGTTTACAAACATAAATGAACGAATAAGCCCTTTGTCCGTGTTCGTTCATTTAATTAAACAAAATATAAATCTTGTTTATATTCGTAAATAAACGAATATAAACGAACTTCACGCCGAATGATTTCGGGACCTCGGGTCAGAATTTGGTACCTTTACATGCTAGTCATTAAATCACATAAACATGGATAGATGTTAGATTTGGATCTTCCATAAGCTTTAAAATTGATAGTTTTTCATAGCTAGAGTACTAAAATACCGAGAGATGGGTTTTTCTTGAAATTCTTAAATATTTCTGGAATTAACATTTAGTTTCTAAATTTTTGAAAAATCTCAATTTAATGATTAGCTAATGTTTGAAATTGTCCTATTTCGATTCTATGGTATGTTTGTAAGTGAAATGTCTGGTTGTTGACTGATTTAATTACCTTGTTTGAATTCAATTATGTGGAAATTGTGATCAATCAATGTGACATCTCTAGCTCGGTTTTTGACTAGATTGGATTAGGGGTCTTAAAAAACTTTTCACGGCCTTTGTTATGTGGTTTGGGACAATATTGACACAGACCAAACAATACCCGCAGATTACGTATGAGCATTTGGAGGGTTATGACGAACAAAAATTTTCTACTTTTTTTTCGGTGCTTTTTTTTTATTTCTTAATACTAGAAAAATTAAATTATTAGCCATAACTATAAATTTTAAACCTTAAATTCTAAAAATACATCTACTCCAAATCTCATAAATTTTAAACTTAAATTTTAATGTAAAAACATAAATAAAAGTACCAAAAAAAATATAAGATTTATATTCGGTTACGAGACTGCTTAAACCGACAAAGGATTATGAGCCTTAACCCAAAGGATTTGCATAGCTTTGGATAATGTGGTATCATGAAAAGATATGATTTGAAATGAAGCAATTAACTGTAATTGTTTTTTTTTTTTCTGAACAAAATTAATTGTACATTGTTTTAACTATAAACTGATTTACTTTAAGAATTGAATCATTACATCTATTATATGCTAACTAAAAAATTTTCATCAAGAAAAATCAGTTAACTATTATATTTAAAATTTGGATGTGTTTACTATGTGCGTCGAACACCGTTAAAGTACGAGTTATATTTTCCACTTGTAATTCTGTTTCAACTGAAAGCTTGTTGGCTTGGACTATTTGGGGATATGGAAAGCTCGTAATGCATGGATTTTTGAAGAATCAAGAGAAAGTTCGATTTTAATTTGAAATTCAATTTTTAAGGAGTTCGAGAAATTCCAACATGTTCAGACAGCCAACACGATAAGTACGAGGATCACATCGTTACCAACTAGCTGGTCTCCTCCTCCTCCTCCAAACTCTATCAAGGTTAACTGTGATGCTTCGTTCGATACTAGTAGAAAGTGTTCTGGTATTGCAATCATAGCCTGAAACTGTTATGGAATTGTCGTCGATAGAATCAACACACAAGTTAATGCTTCTAGCGCATTTGTGACTGAATGTCTCGCACTAAGACTTGGTTCATTTCTCATCGAACAACATGGCTGGCAACGAGTGTTTATTGAATCTGACTCCAAATTTGCTATCGAGATGATTAATCGTTTAACTCTCGGTTCTTGGGAGGTTAAAGCTATCTTATCTGATATTCCAAAAATTGTCAATTCAATGCCTAATGTTGTAATCTCTTACATTAGTCGTTTGAGCAACAATATTGTGGATTGGGTGGCTAAGGCTACATGTTCATCCAACTGGATACAACAAATTCTCGATGAATTGTTGATTCTGTTGTAATCTTTTGTTTTGAAAATGAAGTTGCTCTCGTTAAAAAAAAAAAAAGCAATTTGAAATCTGATAACCCATCCTGCAACTTGTGATTTCTCAGGATAACTCATCAACATCATTTATGAATTTTTGCCCATCAACTTGAAAGTTTTGATTCCTTCAACTTTAAAATTTTCATAGTGACACTGCCACTACTTTAGTTGCAAACGTTCCTTATTTTTATAGCATTTTTCTGCAGTTATTATGAGGATTTAAGAATTGAAAATCGGGGAAATATTGGGTAATCATTTTTAATGGTAATTAAATTATTAAAAATCAGATATTTTTATATGAAACCTTGATATCTGGGTTTGAAGTTTTAATTGAATGTTGGTAATCAATATACACAAATTTCAATTGGCTTGTATCTACAAATTTTTCCACTTGTACTAGTATTTTAAACTTTGTTCTGTCCACCATCGTTGGAGAAAAAAAAGCTTATTTTCATATCAAACTTCAGATGTCGAGTAAACAATCAAATTGTTAGAAAAAAAAATTAAGGTTTTTTAATTTAGGAATTGACTATGTTGGTATTTGATCTAATTATTTAAAAAATTAAAATATAATATATATATATATATGAAAATAATTTAATTAAAATTTTATTTCAAATAATTATTAATTGTATGTTGAGTCCTTAAAATTTTTAATCTTTATTAATAAATTTAATAATATTCAACGGTATTTGAATAATAAACCGCTCGATGTTATGTTCGATATGTACGGTGTTTGAAATGCATGGTTATAGCCCAATAGCCCTTTTATTTTGGTTTTAAATAAATACAGCATGTGTTTCGTGTCTTTCTTTCTTCTATTGTAATTCTCTTCTCATCTTACTACCTCATATGAAAAACGAGTTTCTGAAAAATTGTAATATTTACGGAGAAAGCATGGACCAAAGGAGCATAATGATGGACCGATCAAAGGTGAATTAGATGCTTGAGAAGCAAGTTCTTTCTTTAGTAATTTTGGTTCTCCCATTGGCTTGGGATGGGCCACCATAGCTTTAAGAGTTATAACCATTGCATTTATATTTACTGCTTTAATGTATGTGATACAATATATTTTTTAGCATGATGATAACTGCTTAAATCATAATAGAATGGTGAGATTAACAAAAACTCTTCATATTTAATAAAATTAGTCATCCAATATTAACCCTCGTTAAAACCTCGATCGGTACTATGTAGATTTTTTCAAAGCAGAATATTTAGATCTATCTTGGTTAAACGCGAAGAATAAGCAAGTGATATTCAATGGTAGTAATATTGGTTAAACTAGGTTGTTCTAATAAGATTAGAAACCTAAAGACTAATGATTGTTCAAGGACTTTGGTAATTGAAATATAATACGAAAGTGCATGTCTATGATTGGTTCTTTGAAAGACTTGATATTTAAGTGTTCCCAGTACACCACTTCTCTTCTCATAAGTTACCTACCTGGTGCATTATTCATTATTGTGCTTTCTATTAGACTATATGAACTTTTGTTTTGAACAAATAGTTGTTCATCAAATATAGGAATTACATGAGATGTAATTAGCAAGTGTTGCCCACCTAAATAATTAGATTCTAAGAATAAAGCCAAAGCTGACTTGGAATAAAATGAATTATGGATCTTTACCCACTAGAAATACTTTTAGTAAGTTTTTCAATTTCGAGGGTTTTTGTGGGGATTTAATTTCTTTATAAAAATGATAAAAGGTACTTATAAATTATATTTTATCATTGTAGATTTTATGGCAAACTCAAACAGATTATCATTGCGATCCGTTCTTGAGAAGGACAAATTGAATGGCTTGAACTTCCTTGATTGGTTCCATAACTTAAAGATTGTACTTAAGAAAGGACGGAAACTGCAAATCATCAAAGAATCAGTCCCTAAAAAATAACGGATGATGCCTCCAAAGATGAAAGTGGAGCCTTTGAGAAATACTCAAATGACATGGTAGATGTTGGATGCTTGATGCTTGCGACCATGACCCTTGAGCTTCAAAAGCAACATGAGGACATGGTTCCCTATGAGATGGTTAAAATCTCAAAGAATTATATGAGGGGAAGCTCTTCAAGAGAGGTATGAGAACTCTAAGGCTTTGTTTCGATGCAAAATGTTGGATGAAACTCCAATGAGAAATCATGTACTCAAAATGATAGGGTATATTTAGACCCTTGAAAAATTGGACTTCCCTCTAAGTGTTGAATTGGCTATTGATGTTATCCTGCAATCGTTGCCGGATAGTTTTAATCAGTTTGTTCTTAATTTCAATATAAATGAAATTAACAAATCGTAGCCCCAATTGCTTGGTCTTTTAAGAATAGCAGCAAACAACATGAAAAAGGTTTGTTGTAAACCTATTCTGATGGTCCGAAAGGATAATAGAAAAGGAAAGCCCAACACCAAGGTAAAGCCAAAGCCCAACAAAGGAAAAACTGCATTGAAACCCAAAGGAGAAGTTGCAAAAGAAGGAAAGTGTTTCCATTACAACAATGCTAGACATTGGAAGAGAAACTGCCATGTCTATCTTGAGGACATCAAAAAGGCAAGCGAAAATGGACAGTCCAGATCATGTATTTATGTTATTGATATTAATATATCAACATCTACTTCTTAAGTATTAGATACCGGATGTGGTTCACACATTTGTACTTCTGTACATAGACTAAAAAGGAGTAGAAAATTGGCAAAAGGAGATACGGGCATACGAGTGGGAAATGGAGCAAGAGTTGCTGCATTAGCTATAGAAACATATACTTTGTCATTACCTAGTGGACTTGTTTTAGATTTAGAGGATTGTTATTTCGTACCTAGTTTCAATAAAAACATTATTTCAATTTCTTGTTTGGATAAGATTGGTTTTGAGATTATCATTAAGAATTTAGTTGTTCTTTTTCCCTCAATAATGTTTTTTATGGTACATCTCAATTAATCAATGACCTCTATATCTTAGATCAAGACAACTCCATATATAACATAAATACGAAAAAAATAAAAAAACAAATGACTCTAATCAAACTTATCTTTGGCATTGTCGCTTGGGTCATATAAATGAGAAACGCATATCAAAACTTCATAAAGATGGATTTTTGGATTCTTTTGTTTTCGAACAATTAGATATATGTGAACCTTGCTTAATGGGAAAATGACCAAATCACCATTTGATGGTAAAAATGAGCGAGCAGGTGATTTATTAGGTCTAATACATAGTGATGTATGTGGACCGATGAATACACAAGCCAGAGGAGGGTTTCAATACTTCATTACTTCCACTGACAACTTCAGTAGATATGGGTATGTTTGCCTAATGCATCATAAATCTGAAGCCCTTGAAATGTTCAAGGAATTTAAGAATGAAGTACAAAACCAGTTAGGAAAGTTTATCAAAGCTCTTCGATCAGATCGAGGAGGAGAATACTTAAGCCTAGAGTTTGATGAACTTCTTAAAGGATGTGAGATTGTCTCACAACTTACACCTCTAGGTACTCCACAACACAATGGAGTCTCTAAAAGGAGAAATCGAACATTGTTAAACATGGTTCGGTCAATTATGAGTCATGTTGATCTTCCAACTTCTTTTTGGGGACATGCGCTAGAAACAACTGCTTTTACATTAAATCGTGTTCCATCTAAATTGGTTCAAAAGACACCATATGAGATATGGATTGGGAAGCATCCTAGTATGTCTTTTATGAAAATTTGGGGATATGAAGTTTATGTTAAACATCAGATGTCTATAAAACTCGAACCTAAATCTCATAAATGTAATTTTATAGAGTGTTCTAAAGAAACTAAAGGGTACTATTTGTTCAATCCATCTGAGAACAAAGTGTTTGTTGCTCGAACATGAGTCTTCCTCGAAAGAGAATTTATACTCGAAAAGGGAAGTGGGAGAAATATTGAACTTCAAGAAATTCAAGATCAACCACATATCACTAAACCAGAGATTGAACAGCCACTAGTTCACAAATAGTTGAGGAACATCCAACCGTTCTTAAAACACAACTATTGCAGAGATCTATGAGAGAACACAATGCGCCTAAGAGATATGGATTTCTTGTCACATTGCATGTAGACGTTCTTCTCATAGACCAAGATGAACCTAAGACTTATCAAGAAGCAGTGGAGAGCCCAGACTTTGAGAAATGTCTAGAAGCCATGAAATCTGAGATGAATTCCATGTCAGAAAACCAAGTATGGACTTTGATCAAGCCACCCGAAGGGGTTAAGCCCATAGGGTGCAAATGGGTTTTTCAAAAAGAAAATTGACAGGGATGGCAATGTACAAACATACAAAGGGCCATTGGTCACAAAAGGATTTCGCCAAATTCATGGTATAGACCATGATGAAACTTTTTCCCCTGTTGCTATGTTTAAATCTAGCAGATATTGCTTGCAATAATTGCATATTACTATTATGAAATCTGGCAAATAGATGTCAAAACCGCTTTCCTTGATGGAAAATTAGATGAGGATGTGTACATGACACAACCTAAGGGTTTTGTCGATCCAAAAGATGCCCTAAAAGTATACAAACCACAAAAATCCATTTACGGGTTGAAGCAAGCTTCTTGAAGTTGGAATCTTCGTTTTAATGAGGCAATTAAAGAGTTTGGTTTCATAAAAAATGAAGATGAGCCGTGTGTTTTCAAGAAAACTAGTGGGGGCACTATTACATTCTTGGTATTGTATGTGGATGGCATACTAATAATAGGAAAGGACATACCTACCTTACAGTCTATAAAGACCTGGTTAGGAAAATGTTTTTCTATGAAAGACTTGGGTGAAGCAACCTACATATTATGAGTCAAGATTTATAGAGATAGATCAAGACGACTCCTAGGACTAAGTCAAAATACATACATAGACAAAGTACTAAAAAGATTATGTATGGAAGAATTTAAAAGGGGATTCTTACCTATGAGACATGGTATTTTACTCTTGAAGGAAATGTGTCCTTCAACACCTCAAGAGAGAGAACGCATGAGTAAGATTTCATATGCTTCGGCCATTGGTTCTATCATGTATGCGATGTTATGTACACGTCCGGATGTATCATATAAACTAAGTATGGCAAGTCGATACCAATTGGATCCTGGTGAAGGTCATTGGGTTGCAGTAAAAAACATCCTTAAGTACTTAAGAAGAACTAAGGATACATTCCTTATGTATGGAGGTGAGGAAGAACTAAGTATAAAAGGTTATACTAACGCAAGCTTCCAAACTGATAAGGATGATTCTCGATCACAATTGGGTTTTGTGTTTTGCCTTAATGAAGGTGCTGTAAGCTGGAAAAGTTCAAAGCAAGATACAGTAACAGATTCTAAAACAGAACCTGAGTATATTGCAGTAAGTGATGATGTAAAAGAAATTGTTTGGATCAAAAAGTTCATATCTGAACTAGGGGTCGTGCCTAATATTTCAAATGGTATAGGTCTACGTTATGACAACAACGGAGCCATCAAACAAGCAAAAGAACCCAGATCTCACCAGCGATCCAAACACATACTTAGGCATTACCATCTTATTCGTAAAATCATTTATCGAGGAGATGTAGAAATATGCAGAGTACTAACGGATGACAATGTCTTCGATCCACTGAAAAAGCCTCTAACACAACAGAAGCATGAACGTCACACTAAGTCTCTTGGTGGTAGATACATGAGTGATTGGTCTTAGTGCTAGTGGGAGATTGTTGGAGTATGCTCAAAGACCAATCATGAGATGATTGTTAAAGACGTACTTATTTTATCTTGTTTATTAATAAAGTCATTATTATTATTTCACTCTTATTCTGTGCATCTATAAATAAAATGAATTATAAAAAAGTCCTTAGAATAATATAGTTATTCTTGAATGTCCTTAGTCGAGAATTATTGTGGGTGTGGACAACAATAATATATTAAGACTAATATGTAGTTGATTAATAACAAAGTGTTGTTATTGACATATAGATTTCAAAATCAATACATAAGTATGCATTAGAGAATGACATACTGGAATGACCCACTATGAGCATGTTTCTTGGATTATTATGTGACAGTCACAACATTGCTCATGGTGATAACTAAGTGTATGATCCTCAGACTTGAGATCATCATCATTTCAATATCGAGAGTGACATATTTTGATGCAGTCAAACGTGTGTTGTAACAAACTACACTATAAAGACTAATATTGGATATGTCACACTCTATATAGCGAAATATGGTTGATCAAGATAAGACTTGTCCCTCTTACATAATAGGAGTAATATCGTAGGCCACTTGATTGAGTGAGACTAGAAAATGCATGGTCATGCTCGAATAAATTGATATGAGATATCATAGTTATTCGTTTATCATAGTTTACTCAAGATATCAAGAAATATTAGATGGACTATACAAGTGTGACTAATCCATGACTTGTGTTCGATCTAGATATAAGGATAAAAGGATGTAATACATAAAAGAAGTTAATAACAGAAAAAGGTAAAGTCGAACCACAACTTCATGTAACTTAGGTAGCAATGATGTATTGTTAGATGCCACTCATTGTTTGTAATATTAGAATTGTTCTATATATTACTACTAACGTTACATGAACCTACAAGGGTTACACCCTATGATTGAAACGAACAAATATCGACTAGATAGCATGTGCACAAACTTGTTGTACACGTAATAATTATTAAAGACGAAATTATTATAATTATTAAAGACGAAATTATTATAATTATTGTAATTATAGATAATCTCATTTATATATTTTAATAATTATATAATTATTGTAATTATCAAACACTATTAAAATATATATCCCTAAAGAAACCTAATTAAAGTAGAATCAGATTCTACATATTTAATTGTATTCAATTAAATATATTGCATATTTAATGAATTCGAATTAAAGTAAAATTAGATTCTAAATATTTAATTATATTCGGTTAAATATATTGTAAATTTAATGAATCTGAATTTAATTAGAATTAGGTTTTTGAATGCTATATAAAGGCATAAGGTCTAGCAGCCAAAGTATGCTTTTTTGGAAAACCTCTCTAACAATTAGAGAAGAGAAAACATTGTTCGTTTCGTTCAGGTGGACTACGTAGAGGTTGAAGCGTTATTGTGACGACTTAGATTCAATTTGGTTTATCCTGACTCCCTAAAGATATCAAGATACCAGATTTATTAAGGTAATATTTCATCCCTACTCACCCCGTATTCGTCCTTTGTACATGGATCACTGGAAAAAATCGTCGGATAATTTTTCGCTGTGCCAATAGGGTGTACCGGCGTTTCCCAACATTGTGGGATTTGAGAGTTGTGAATTGTAGGTTCGACCATGAATGAGTCCATGTTGGAACAGATGTTGCAACAATGCACTCATCTCGACAAGTTAACTATGTGGGATTGGTCTAATATTAGATTCCTTCATGAAGTTAATGTGCCTATTAGGTTGAAGGAATTGGACATTCAATGGTGTGAAGTCTTGGATTATTCCAAAATATTCTTTCCCATTAAGATCGTTTCCTTTGCTAAAACATTTTTATATAGTGTGACAAATGTTTACATGTGTCTATTAGAGTTTTGGCTATACCAAAGTCATCCTTGCCAAATTTCTCAAGAATCTTGTCCATATAGTGTGACTGAGTTAATATAAGACCTTCAGTTGACTGGTTGATTTAGATGCCCAAAATCGTATCCACGAGTCCCATATCTTTCATGTCAAATCTCGAATTTAACATGTTTTTGGTACATTTTACCATTTCATTATTGCTTTCAACAATGAGTATGTCATCAACATATAAACTTAGGATGGCATATCTAATATCTATAGTTTTGACATATAGACATTTGTCACACTCATTTATTTTGAAGTCGTTTGTCATCATGACACTGTTGAACTTCTCATGCCATTGTTTTGGCGCTTGTTTGAGTCTATATAATGACTTCATCAATCTGTATACTTTCCTTTCTTAACCTGAAACTACATGATCCTCAGGTTGTTCCATGTATATTTCTTCATCAAGGTCTCTATTAAGAAAAGTTGTTTTTACATCCATTTGATGCACTTCTAGATTCCACAGAGCGACAATTGCAAGTATCATCCTTATGGAGATTATCCTTGATACATGAGAGCATGTATCGAAATAGTCAAGGCCTTCTTTTTGTCAGTAACCTTTTATTACCAATCTAGCCTTGTATTTATCAATTGATCCATCTGCTTTCATTTTCTGCTCGAAAATCCTTTTAGAACTTAGTGGTTTAATTCCCCGAGAAAGATCCACTAATTCTCACGTATGATTTTGCATGATGGAGTCAATCTCATTCTTAATGTCATCTTTCCATAAGGTGCTTTCAGATGAACGTATAACATCATTATACGTTTGAGGTTCAGCCTCTAGCATAAAGGTTAGAAAATCTGATCCAAATGGTTTTCTACCCTTGCACATTTACTTCTTCGTGGCTCTATTTCAAATTCAGTCCCTTGTTGATCATTTGTACTATCTTCATCAATAGTCTCTAAAGTCCGTTTCATCGAACATCGATCAACTTCTCTCTCTTTACAAGGAAATACATTTTCAAAGAATGAGGCATTCTTTGATTCCATTATCGTGTTCTTGTGAATCTCAGGGTTCTTTGATTCCTATATAAGAAATCGATAGGCATTGCTATGTTTTGCACAACCAATGAAAATACAATCTACAAGTTTTTGACCTATTTTCATTTGTTTTGGTAATGGGGCCATTACCATGGCAAGACACCCCACATTTTTAAGTGTTGGTAGGAAGGTTTCCGACCTTTCTATAAATTATATGGCGTCTTATCCTTTTTCTTTCAGGGAACCTTATTTTAAAGGCAATTAGTTGAAAGGATAGCTTCCCCCACATGTTCTATGATAACCCAAAGCTTCCTAACAAAGAGTTCATCATTTCTTTTAGAGTCCAATTTTTCCGTTCGGCTACTCCATTACATTGAGCAGAATATGGTGGTGTTACTTCGTGAATAATGCCATGTTGTGAGCAATACTCGCCAAATGGGCTAACATATTCACCATCACGGTCACTTCCTACCATCTTAATCTTTTTATTAAGTTGGTTTTCAACTTCCTGCTTATAGAGTATAAATTTCTCTAGGGTAATCTTCACTCGTGGTCCCTTTCGTTTAGGGTGTGTTCTATTTTTGTCACCAAAATTCAAAAAAGATTATTCTAGTCACTTACGTTTAAAATCGTTTCTATTTTGGTCCCTTAGTCGTTAGTCTTCGTTACTTAAAAAATTAATTTCTAATTTAACCCCTAAACTTTCAACACTTTATTTTTTTGCCATCTTCCCCAAAAATTATGTTCAGCCTCATCTCTAGAGGGGTACGAGTTCGAGTTTTTTCTTCAAGAACCATGGACTGCTCAGAACTATTAACTTGATCCAGTACCATACTGTCTCTGGTTTCGACATGTTCACCAACCCATATGAATCCATTGCGTCCGAGTATCAAATCAATTCCAAACTGTTCAATGTGATGGAAATGCAATTTTCTTTTCTTCCCTAGGTAAGGATCAATTATGAGCAATTGGCCCTTCTCAAGCTGTATATGTCAATAACATCAACAACAACATTAATGTGATAGACATGCAAGGCAAATTGAGTATTGCATAAAAAATCTAATTAAAGCAACAAAACTTATGGCAAGGCTTACAAAATGCAAAGATTGCATTAATACGAAAGGAGTCACGGATATACAACCACCTTTTATTGTGTCTTTAGATTTCATGTCACAAAAATTTAAGTTCCTTACAACTTAGATACTTCTCCCCTTTTTTACAGCATGTTTCATGAAGTTATTCCATTTGAAGTCTTGTTGAGCATCCTTGATCCCTTCTTTTATGGGTGATATCCAAGTTTACCCACCCAATTACATGACAAAGTTAAAGTGTTTGAATACATTGCAACATAAAGATTTGTCTAGCAGAAGTATAATTCTTGGTCTAAGAAAGTTCCAACTTCGCTAAACATAAAGAGGGAAAGAAAAAAAAAAGAAACAATCAAAGGACATATAAATCATTATTCCCTCCATTTTATTCTTATCGATACTTTTTTCATGAACCATGACATAAAAAAGCTTACATTCTTTTTCTTTTGTCACATATTACATATTTTAGAGACAAACATACATAATTTAAACAAAAAGCAAGGCCAACGCAGAAGGAATAAACAAAATCTTTCTAATCAGATACCTTCCCATACTTTTGACTTCTTGCTTGGAGTTGTAAGCTGCCATCATGTTGGAAATTATGAACCTCGACCTGAGAAAGAAAGAATGTTACATAACACATGCTTATCATTTTATTCTCTCTGTTGTCAAATAGCATGTTCACATAGGAACTTTATGAAACAGTAAAAAAATAAGCAGGCCACTGGACTTACACAAACAACATCATTCTCTTCAAAGATGCCACGCATGTTGAGTTTATCCAAAGTAGTTCGTCGCCTCTAACAAATGCAATCAAAAGTAAAATTCAAAATAAGGAAATTTGTAAGCAATGGAAGCAAAAACTGATAAGACAATTTTGAGTTTAGTCAACATATGTCATAAAAAGTAGCCAATATAAACTCCCCTCACTGGATATAGGGTAACTAATAACTATGTGGAATAACACAAGCCACTCATGAGAGTCAATCTTTGACAGACTCACCAAAAATATAGAATTAACTTTTTTCCTAGACACTCAAATAAAATTTATAGGGGAGGGGAGGCAGAGGTTAGGGTTTTGAATTAATTTTTTGGGGTTTTAGTTTTATAATTTCTGGGGAAGATGGTGAAAAATAAAATTCTAAAAGTTTGGGGGTTAAATTAGAAACTAATTTTTAAAGTAACGGAGACTAACGACCAAGGGAACAAAATAGAAACGATTCTAAATGTAAGTGACCAGAATAATCTTTTTTGAATTTTGGTGACCAAAATAGAACACACCCTAAACGAAAGGGACCACTAGTGAAGATTACCCATTTCTCTATACCATTGTCTTTGCTTTTGAGCAAATACACATAGCAATATTTTGTGCTATCGTCGATGAATGTAATAAAGAATTTATTTCCTCCTCTCGTTTGAACGAATTTCAAATCACAAACATCACTATGAATTAAATCAAGTGGCTATGTCTTTCTTTCAATAGTTTGAAACGAAGACCTTGTTAATTTTGCTTCAACACATATTTTACATTTATTATTATAATCAATATGAAACGAAAGGATATGTTCCAAGTTAATTAATCTCCGTAGAGTATCATAATTAGCATGTTCGAGTCTACCATGCCATAAATTTAAAGACCAATCATAAGATGATTGTAAATGACATTTTATTTACCTTGTTTATTCATAAAGAGACATTGTCATTATCATTTTCAGTTACAATTTTGCATACATAAATAAACTGAATTATAATAAAGTCCTTAGAATAATATGATTATTCTAAAATGTCATTAGTCGAGTATTATTATGGGCATGGGCAACAATAATGTATATAGACTAATATGTAGTTGATTGATGACAAAGTGTTGTCATTGACATGGAGATGTTAAAATTAATACATAAGTATGTGTTAGAGAACGACACACTGGACTGACCCACTATGAGCATGTTTCTTGGATTATTATGTGACTGTCACAACATTGCTCATAGTGATAACTACATGTATGATCCTCAGACTTGAAATCATCATTATTTCAACATCGTGAGTGACATATTTTGATACAGTCAAATATGTGTCGTAACTGACTACACTATAAAGACTGATACTAGATATGTCACAATCTATGTAGTGAAATATGGTTGATCAAGATAGGATTTGTCCATCCTACATAATAGGAGTAATATCTCAGGCCACTTGATTGAGTGAGACTAGAAATGCATGGCCATGCTCGAATAAGTTGATATGAGATATCATAGCTATTCGTTTATAATAGTCTACTCAAGATATCAAGAAATATTATATGGACTATACAAGTGTGACTATTTCATGACTTATGTCTAGTCTAGATATAAAGGACAAAAGGATGTAATACATAAATAGAGTTAATCACGAAAAGGTTATGTCGAATCATGTTTTCTTGTAACTTAGGTGACAATGACATATTGCTAGATGTCACTCATTGTTTGTAATATTAGAAATGTTCTAATATTTACTACTAAGGTTACATGAACCTATAAGGTCACACCCATAGTTGACATGAGCATATATTAAACGAATTATATATGTACAAATTTGTTGTACACGAATTTAGTTAAATTAATATATATTTGATATATATAATTTAACCATTGGATAAATATTAAAAGAAAAATAATTACTGTAATTATGACTCTTTTAATATGTAAATAATATAATTCGATTTAAATCAATATACATATACATATATATATATATATTGAAATCCTAATTAAGTTGAATTGTGATTATATATATTTAAAGTTGGATTGTAATTATATATATATATTTAATATATATTGAAATCCTAATCAAATTGAATTAGGATTATATATATTTAATATATATATATATATATTGAAATCCTAATATGAGTTAAATTAAGATTTTAAAGGCCAAATAAAGGCATGAGAAATCTAGCTGTCATTAATTCTTTTTGGGAAAAATCCTTTAAATAATTTTGAGAGTTTTTATATGCTCGTTCCCTTCTAAATGGTTTGGAGAATTTTATATGCCCGTTTCAACTGGGTGAACTACGTAGAAGTCAAAGCGTTATCATTGCGGCTTAGGAATCGACATTGTGGAATCGTGATTGAATATCTATCTCTTCCAAATTCATAATTCCAGATTTTAAACATGTAATTCTTCATCCTTATTCATCCCGATTCTTTCCTCGTACATGGATCTCTGGTGGTAATCGTCGAATATTTTTTCCGTTGCACCATGGGACGTACCGGCATGACCCAACAGTGGTATCAGAGCCACTTGTACGATACATATTCGGGTTTTAATTACTTGGGTGATGTAATTGTATGAGATACATACACATATATATATATATATATTTATTTAGCAAATATATGATATTTGTACGAGCAAATCTATTCAATCACGGTTAATCTATTAATCAAGTTAAAAGATGTTCCTAAGATCAATGATTAAGAGTTAATCATCAAGATCTTTGTCGATAGGGTTTGAAATATTATATGTTAATTGTTAACATATTCAATATGGAGTTTTAGGGTTTTAGATGTTACATGTTAACATACGAGGGTTATAGTTATATATTAGACTAATGGTTAGTCTATAGATTTCGTGTGGAAAAATAACAAGAGTTATTTTAGTAAAAACCTCGTGGATTTTAAAATCCTAAAAAACTGTGATAATGTTCATAAAAGTTACCAAATCGTGAGGTTTTATACATCAATTAAGATGTTGATCTTAAATAAATAAATTTCCACCGCTAACCGGAACCCCGCAAGGGGCTCCACCCTCTTAAAACCCCGTAGGGGGCTTGACCCTTACGTAAGAACAATCTAGTAAGACCTTAATAACAAACTGCGTCATTATTATGTTTGATATGCATGATGTTTGGAATGCATGGTTATAGCCCAATGACCCATTTAGTTTTATTTATAAGGTTTTATAAATACGGCCTGCGTGTCGTGCCTTTCTCTACTTCTATTGTAATTCTCTTTTCATCTTACTCCCTCATATGTAAAACATGTTTTTGAATTTGTAATCTATACGAAGAAGCATGAACCAGAGGAACAGAATTGTGAGACGACGAAAAGATGCTTGAGAAGTGTTTTTATCCTTAGAATAATTTGGTTCTCCCATTGGCTTGGGACGAGCCACCTTAGGATATGGGCTATAACTATTGCATTCATATTTACTACTTTTCATGTATGTGAGTAAATGAATGTATGAGATGCATGCTAGTTAATTGATAAGATCAAATATTAGATGGTGAGATAATATTCACAAAACCCCTCAATAAAATATTAAGTGTTTTATTGTTTCCCAATGTTAACCATCATTAAAGTCTAGATCAATACAATGTAAGTTCTACTAAAGCGAGGTATTTGTATCTATCTTGGCCAAACGCGGAGAATAAGCAAGTGATATTCGTTGGTTGTAATATTGGTTAAAGACTTAACTAGGTTACTCTAATATGATTAGAAAACCTAAAAGTTAGTTGTTTGGATAATCATTAGATAATTATGAACAAGAGTTGTTCACCAAATGAAGGAGTTACATGAGATGTAATTAGCAAGTGTTGCTTACCTAGATAGATCATAATCTTAAGAGAAAAGCCAAAGTTGACTTAAGAGAATGTGAAATTAGGATCCTTGCCCACTAGAAAAACTTTACATAAAGTATTTTCGACATTAATATTTGAGGGTTATTAATTTTAATAAAAATAGTAGGAGTATAAAGACCTTTTATAAACAAACTTGGTAAACATGCTCAAAATTTATATTTTATTGTTGTAGACTTATTATGGCAAATACAAATTTGTTATCATTGCGACCAGTCTTGAGAAGGACATGTTGAACGTCGTAAACTACATTGACTGGTCACTTGAAGGAAAATGTTTCCATTGTAATAAGACATGTCATCGTAAAAGGAACTGCCCATTTATCTTGAAAAAGTCAAGAAGACAAATGAAAGTGGAGCGTCCGCCTCAGATATTTATTTTATTGATATTAATTTATCAACACCTACTTCTTGGGTATTGAATACCGGCTGTGGTTCTCATATTTTTATATTTGTATAAGGAGTACAAAAAAGTAAAAATCTGAGGAAAATGAGAGGTGGACCTACGGGTTGGTAATGAAGCAATAGTTGTTGTATTAACTATAGGAACATATACTTAATCGTTGCCCAGTGGACTTAATTTATGTTTAGAGGATTGCTATTTTGTGTTTAGTTTGACTAAAAACATCATTTCGATTTCTTGTTTAGACAAGATTAGTTTTGAGATAAGTATCAAGAATAATTATTGTTCATTTTATCTCAATAATGGTTTCTATGATGTGACAATTAATAAATGACCTCTATATTTTGGATCAAGAGAATTCAATTTACAACATAAATACGAAAAGATCAAAAACAAATGACTCTAATCAAATTTATCTTTGACATTGTCACTTGGGTCACATAAGTAAAAAACACATTTCAAAACTCCATAAAGATAGATTTTTGGATTCATTTGTTTTCAAACAACTTGATTATGTAAGCCTTGCTTATTGGGAAAGATGACCAATGCTCCTTTTAATGGTAAAAGTGAGCGAGCAAGTGATTTATTGAGATTAATACATAGAGATGTATGTGGACTAATGAATACACAAGCCAAATGAGGGTTTCAACACTTCATTACTTTCACATATGACTTCATTAGATATAGGAACATTTACCTAATGCATCATAAATTTGAAGCCCTTGAAAAGTTCAAGGAGTTTTAAAATGAAGAACAAAACCAACTAAGAAAAGACATTAAGGCACTTCAATAAGATTGAATAGGAGAATACTTAAGCTTAGAGTTTGGTGAGCTTCTTAATGAATATGGGATTGTCTCACACCTCTTGGTACTCCACAATGGAATGGAGTTTCTGAAAAGAAGAAATCGAATAATGTTAGACAAAGTTCGATCAATGACGAGTCACGCTGATATTCTAGTTTCTTTTTGGAGACATGCGCTAAAATAACTGTTTTCACACTAAATCATGTTCCATCTAAATCAGTTTAAAAGACATCATATGAGATATAGACCGGGAAACTTTATAGTATGTCTTTTATGAAAATTTGGGGATGTGAAGCTTATGTTAAACATAAGATGACTACAAAGCTCGAACCCAAATCTTATAAATGTAATTTTGTGGGTTATCCTAAAGAAATTAAAGGATATTATTTCTTCAATCCTACCGAGAACAAAGTGTTTGTTGCTCAAACATGAATCTTCTTAGAAAGAATTTATTTTCTGAAAAGGAAGTGAGAGAAATATTAAACTCAATAAAATTAGAGATCAACCACATATCATTGGATAAAAGATTGTACAACAAGTTCCACAATTTATCGAGGAACATTCAACAGTTTTGGAAACACAACCACTGTGAAAATCTTTAAGAGAATGCAACGCGCCTGAGAAATATGAATTTCTTGTCGCATTTCATGGTGATGTTCTCTTCATGGATCAAAATGAGCCTATGACTTATCAAGAAGTAGTGATACGCCTAGACTTTGAGAAATGGCTAGAGGCCATGAAATTTGAGATGGATTTCATGTTAGAAAAACCAAGTTTGGACCTTGTTTGACCAACCTGAAGGGGTTAAACCCATAGGGTACGAGTGGTTTTTCAAAAGAAAACCAACATGGAGAGTAATGTACAAACATACGAAGGGCGATTAGTCGCTAAGGGCTTTCATCAAATTCATGGCATAGACTTTGATGAAATCTTTTCACCTGTTGTTATGTTTAAATCAATCTGGATCTTATTTGTGATATCTGTATATTTTTATTATGAGACATGGAAAATAGGAAGATAAAACCGCTTTTCTTAATGAAAAACCAAATAAGGGTGTGTACATGACACAACCGGAAGGTTTGTCGATCCAAAAGATGTCGAAAAAATATACAAGCTACAAAGGTCCATTTATGGATTGAAACAAGCTTCTTGAATTTGGAATCTTCGTTTTAACGATGCAATCAAAGAGTTTGGTTTTATCAAAAATGAAGGTGAGCCATGTGTTTTCAAGAAAATTAGTGGGAGCACTATCATATTCTTAGTAATGTATGTGGATGACATACCGATCATAGGAAATGACATACCTAACTTACAATTTGTAAAGACTTGGTTAGGAAAATATTTTTCTATGAAAGACTTGGGTTAAGTAACCTACAAATTAGGGGACAAGATCTATAGAGATAGATCAAGACGACTCATAGGACTAATTTAAAATACATACATAGATAAAGTACTGAAAAGATTCAGTATGGAAGAATCTAAAAGACGCTTCTTACCTATGAGACATGTTATTTCATTCTCGAAGGAAATGTGTCATTCAGCGCCTTAAGAAAAAGAGTACATGAGTGAAATTTCATATGCTTCAACCATTGGATCTATCATGTATGACATGCTATGTACACGTCCGGATGCATCATATGCATTAAGTATGAACAAGTCGGTACCAAGTAAATTCCAGTGAAAGTTATTGGGTTGCAGTCAAAAAGATCCTTAAGTACTTAAGAAGAACTAAGGATACATTCCTTATGTATGGAGGTGAGGAAGATCTAAGTATACAAGGTTATACTGACACAAGCTTTCAAACTGATAAGGATGATTCTCGACCGCAATCAGGTTTTATGTTTTGCCTTAATGGAGACGTTGTGAGCTGGAAAGGTTCAAAGCAAGATACAATAATTGTTTCTACAACAAAAGCCAAGTACACTACAACATACGATGCTGCAAAAGAGGATGTTTGGATCAAGAAGTTCATATCTGAACTAGGGGTTGTGCTTAGCATGTTGAATGCTATAAATCTACGTTGTGATAACAACTTAGCCGTGGCACAAGCAAAAGAAACCAGATCTCACCAACGATCCAAACACATACTTAGGCGCTACCATCTTATTTGAAATATTATAGATCGAGGAGATGTGAAAATATGTAGAGTTCCAACAAATGATAAAATTGCCGATCCACTAACAAAGTCTCTGATGCAACAGAAGCATGATCGTCACACTAAGTCACTTGGTATTAGATACATGAGTGATTGGTCTTAGTGTTAGTGGGAGATTGTTAAAGTATGCCCATAGACCAATCATAAGATGATTGTAAATGACATTTTCTTTACCTTGTTTATTCATAAAGAGGCATTGTCATTATTATTTTCAGTTACAATTCTGCGTGCATAAATAAACTTGTAACACCCATGTTTTGGGGTTGGGAGTTGTGTGTGTGTTGGGTTCGAGTCGTCAAAATCGGTTTAATTTAATTAGACCTTGGTTTTATTTTAAATGAGACTAACATTAAAGTAATGACATTTTTGTAAATAAGTTGAAATAAAGAAAGACAAGCTTTTTGAACCAAAAAGAAAAAAAAGAAGTCATCTTCTCCCCATTCTTGTTTCCAACGTGAAAAACCTCTTAAAGCCCTAAATCACTATTCCATCCCTTTTTCTCATCATTTCAAGGGCTCCTTTCAAGGTAATTTCATTTTTGAACTCTCCTATTCATCCCAATCATTTCCATGGTCTTAGATTTCAAAACCATCACCATTTTAATTTAAGTTTTCAAGATTGAAGAAAAGTATGAAACTTTAATGGGTTTTCAACTTGATTTTGGTTTGTTTAGTTAAGTTTTGAGTTCACCCTACCTTATTACACCTCATATTTCGAAATGGAAGGATTTTGACAAAAATCCCGAAATGGGTCTTGGGGGCATTTTTGAAAGTGTCAAAACTTGAAATTTTGATGTGCTTTTGGGTTGGGTTGAAGGGCTGATGGTATAGGGTTGTTAGGAAGGTGTTTTGGAAGGCTTTAGAGGTCATTTGGGTGTTGGAAATGATAGATTTCAACTGGTATTATTGGTGTACGAAAATGTGGGTTTTGTGGTTAGTTGAGCTTGAAACTATGAGGTTTTGGCTTGTGTTTGTGGGTTGAGATTGTGGCTGGGTTTGACAGTGATTTGGTTGAATAATACTTTGTCTTTTGATTGGTTAGAAGCAAGAGGAAACATCGGAGAAGGTTCGGGATCGATTCCGAAAAGTTCGGAGGCTTGAGAGGCTTTTGCTTGGTTTGCTTAAGGAAGGGTGGTGTGTGAAACTTTCAAATTTATCTAAATTGGTTCAAGTGTATGTAGTTGAGGTTTTGGGATGTGCTTGGTAGGCCATTCCAAGGTAGAAGTTGAGTTGGTAGCTTAACTTCTTGTATGCTTATAAGCTTTAAATGTTTATGCTTATATTGATCTTGTGAAGCATGAATTGATTATGTATGTGTATACATTGATGTGTGTGGTGATGGCTATGTGATATGAATGATGGTTATCATGATGTGGTTTTAATAGTATTATTGGCACTAGTTAACTTACCGGGTATAAATGATCGATCATTAGGATTAGTGTGCACACAGTTGAGTCAAATTCACGCGTGGCCTTGGTGGCGTTAAGTCATCAAGGAGGAGTACGGTGATGTAATATTCCATCGGAAATATTTATATTATACGTGATGATGAGTGGAATCCCATCCGTAGGGCATGTGGTGATTAGTGTAATCCCATCCATGCGGGGTCCGGTGATGAGTGTAATCCCACCGAGGTAATGTTGTTGTTGAGAGTAATCCGCATATCCGAGTAAACTAATTGTGGCCAATGTACTTGTTCTTGTGGTTATGATGTTGAGATATTTGCTTTATCTTGTTGAGCCTAATATGGAGTAAGATGACATATTATTGTCTCTTGTGTTGCAAACTAGATTGCTATATTGATGCATATGCATGCTGTGTGTGATGTTAAGGATTATATGCTTGAACCCTGCATTGTCGTTGTTTTTAGTTTTAGAGCATCCTCACTAAGCTTCTAGCTTACGCTCTCGTTTTTCGACAATGCAGATCATTAGCGTGGAGTTAGCAAGGTGCAAGAAAGGGGCATTCCAAGCTTTTGTAGTTGCTCAAGTATGGTTTAGTAAATAAAGTAGTAGTTTAGCAATGGGGCTGCTATGTGTTTGTATGAGCGTTGTATGACTCATAAATGTTGAATGTTGTTTATGCTCTGCTTTAGATTTATAACCATGTTATGTGTTGGATGAATGCTTGTGTTGAGAGGCAATGCTTTTGGATGATTATATGTGTTTGTGAGCATGTAAACCCATGTGTGAAGACATGTGCCTTTTGGCTTTTAAGTTTTTAAGCATGCCTTGAATGATCTTTGGAATGGATGTCTTATCTTATGTCTTATGTAATTTGAGTACGTTTGCAATAGGGTGCATGCCTCTAGAGTGTGATTGTATGTTATGTATGCTTCTTGGGGTCGTTTGGAGATGTTTAAAACTGATTTTGGGAAATTGCAGACAGCAGGTGTTTCGAAACGGGTTGAGCTATTTCGAAACGAGTATGGTTCCAGGGCCCCCCGTATCGAAACACGTTTCGGTACGGTTTGGCTACTGTGAGCCCCTGTTTCGAAACTGGTTCCGAAACACTTTGGCTATTGTAATTGCCTGTTTCGAAATGGGTATCGGAACGCCTAGGCAAAATAGGACCCTGTTTCGAAACGGGGTGGATGCGTTTCGATACGGGTGCCTGGCTTTTTAAATTGGAGCCCGTGTTTCGAAACGGGCTATGCCTGTTTCGAAACGCAGGCCTGAAAATGGGCTTTTGACATCTCTAAAGGGTCTCAAGGTTTGGGCTTAGGCCCGGTTTGTTGTAGGACTTCTCGTGAGCCTTGTTTTCTGTTGTCGTGATCACTTAGGAAATAATTATGCCTTTAGACAAGATGTAATATAAATGGAAAAAAAAATTAGGGTCGCTAACCGAGGTGGGACCTTAACGGGTTTCACATCGGTTTTCCCCGTGTAGCCTACTCGGACCGGTCAGTCGGCCAGACCGGGACGAGGGGGTTACAAAACTGGATTATAATAAAATCCTTCGAATAATATGGTTATTTTAAAATATCCTTAGTCGAGTATTATTGTGGGCATGAACAACAATAATGTATATAGATTAATATGTAGTTGATTGATGACAAAGTGTTGTCATTGACATTGAGATGTCAAAACCAATACATAAGTACGTGTTAGAGAACGACATACTGAACTGACCCGCTATGAGCATGTTTCTTGGATTATTATGTGACAATCACAATATTGCTCATAGTAATAACTACATGTATGATCCTCAGACTTGGGATCGTCATTATTTCAACATCATGAGTGACATATTTTGATACGGTCAAACGTATGTCGTAACTGACTACACTATAAAGACTGATATTGGATATGTCACAATCTATGTACTGAAATATGATTGATCAAGATAGGATTTGTCCCTCTTACATAATAAGAGTAACATAGTAGGCCACTTGATTGAGTGAGACTAGAAATGCATGGCCATGCTCGAATAAGTTAATATGAGATATCATAGTTATTCGTTTATAATATTCTACTCAAGATATCAAGAAATATTATATGAACTATACAAGTGTGATTGTTCCATGACTTGTGTCCAATCTAGATATAAAGGAAAAAATGATGTAATACATAAATAGAGTTAATCACAAAAAGGTTATGTCTAATCATGTTTTTCTGTAACTTAGGTGACAATAACATATTGCTAGATGTCACTCATTATTTGTAATATTAGAAATGTTCTAATATTTACTACTAACGTTAGATGAACTTACAGGGTCACACCCATAGTTGAAATGAGCATATATTAAACGAATTATATATGTACAAATTTGTTGTACACAAATTTAGTTAAATTAATATATATTTGATATATATAATTTAATTATTGGATAAATATTAAAAGAAAAATAATTATTATAATTATGACTCTTTTAATATATAAATAATATAATTCGATTTAAATCAACATATATATATATATTGAAATCCTAATTAAGTTGAATTGGGATTATATATATTTAATGTATATATATATATATATATTAAAATCCTAATTAAGTTGGATTGTGATTATATATATATATATATATATATATATATATATATATATATATATATATATATATATATATATATATATATATGGAAGTCCTAGTTAAATTGAATTAGGATTATATATATATATATATATATTGAAGTCCTAGTTAAGTTGAATTGGGATTATATATATTTAATATATATATATATATATATATATATTGAAATCCTAATTAAATTAAATTGTGATTATATATATTTAATATATATTAAAATCCTAATCTAAGTTAAATTAGGATTTCAAAGGCTATATAGAGGCATGAGAGATCTAGTCGTCATTAATACTTTTTGGGAAAAACTGTTTAAATAGTTTAGAGATTTTTTATATGCTCATTCCTTTCTAAATGGTTTAGAGAATTTTATATGCTTGTTTCAACTGGGTGAACTACGTAGAGGTCGGAGCGTTATCATTGCAGCTTAGGAATCGATATCGTAAAATCGTTATTGAATATCTATCTCCTCCGAATTCAGAATTCCAGATTTTAAACAGATAATTCTTCATTCTTATTCACCCCGATTCGTTTCTCGTACATGAATCTCTTGTGGTAATTGCCGGATAATTTTTTCGCTACGCCATGGGGTGTACTGACATGACCCAAGACAAACATCCACAATTTAGATAGAATTAATTTTTGAGATTCAAAAACCATTCTAAACCCGTGGACACTTAAGAGTGTTCTAGATATAAGGTTTTTACGCATGTCAGGTACATACAACACATTATGTAGCTTGAGTTCCTTGCTGGAGGTCATCTTCAAGACTATAGTTCCATTCCCCTTGATCTTGGAAGTCGAAGTATTTCCCATGTATAGGTTCTCCCCATCGTCTTTGGGTATCAACTCCGCAAAAGAGTTTTCGTCACAGCAAATATGACGCGTGGCTCAAGTGTCAAGCTACCATTCCCTTGGTTTGGAATCAATCAGATTAACTTCAGAGACCACAACACACATGTTTATGGGATGATTTGTCCTTTTGGACGTATGTCCGGTCCCACCATTTGTGTGGACGATTTGGGTGATTTGGTAAGATCTCCTTTAGTAGTCATTGTTTCTGTTCAAAGGAACAAAAAACGAAATTAATAATTTCAGTAAACTAAAAATTAATTTTGTTTATTCTTTGTAACCTCAGTTACTTCTAATGACAATTTCTGTAAAAATAGATTCAAGCAAACTAGTTTAATACGCCAGGATTACTCTTGAAAATGAATTTATTTATTTTTCTCACAACCGTGATTAAATCGAATCACCTTGTAAAAGAGTTTTGTCTTAAGATTGTTGGAGCAAACAAGGTTAATTCGAAATAATAAAATAAAACTCAAATAAATAGATAAATAAACGAGAAACAAAAATCAATGGAAACAAACATATTGAAAAAGAACCACAATCAGATTGTTGAGGCCTGCGGATTTGCAGTTTCCTTAAGACAGATTCGACCACTCTTCGGTGCTTGAGATCTTAAGTCGTCAGTCTCCCAGGATACAACAACGGATGATTTTCGACAACAGCACAACTGAAGAGTTCACGAACATGGATCTTGCCTTAACTATCACCGAAAACAAAAAAGAATTTGAAGGGACCAAAACTTTGTTTGATGTGTTTGAAACTTAGGAGAAGCCATCTATTTATAGGGGGAAATTAGGTTAAACGTGGAAAAACAAAATATTTTGAAAAATACTGGCCATTAATTATCTGATTAATTCGGAACACCACATTTCACGGATATATCTCCATGAATTTCGAGCATTATCTTTTAATATTTGAATTAAAAAGAACTTAAATTCGAAATATTATCAGATAGATATGCTTATCTTAAGGAAAAACTAAATTTAAAGTGGATAAAATATCCAACAGGCTTGAACGGTCCAAAACATCTGGATTACCCATATCAGGGGGTGCACCCCAACCCAAATAGGATTGATTCACAACTCCTTGCACACAAGATACAATATTCATTCAAATAATTTATTTTTGGGTAAACTACACAGATGACCACTGAACTATGGGTTTGGTGTCAAAATTACCACTATATTATTTTTTGCCGTAAATGCACCACACAACTATTTAAATGGTTCCATTTTAGCCACACGCCGTAAAAAAACGAAAAAGTTGACGAAACTGTTAAAAAAATTGGTATAATTACACATTTGGTCCTCTATATTTATACAATATATCAATTTAGTCCTAATTTTAATCTAATAAAATAAATTAATTATTCAATAAGATGGTGACACGTGTCACCACCTTATTGGGGGATTTTAATTGTTTTTATTTAACTAAATTAATTAATTTCCCCCCTCCAATCAGGTGGTGACACGTGTCACCCTGATTGGAGTAGGAAAAATGAAAACCAAAGAACTACCCTTGGTAGGAATCGAACCTAGGACCTTGGGGGTTTAGCGCGCGTGAGTTTACCACTGAGCCAAGCATATATTTGTGATATGCAATACTAATAATAATATATGTATTATACATATGGAGATTTTCTGAACTTTATCTCTTCCCCTCCAAAGATAGAGGATGAAGATGAAGTGACATATGAAGCTACAACTGCAGCATTGAAGAGAAGTTTGCACTTAATTTAAACTCTGCAATCAGAACATGGCCACTGGCCTTCTGAGCATTCTAGTCCCATGTTTTTTATGCCTCCTTTGGTATCTGCTCTAAATATAAACCCTTACATTTTGTTCATATATTTCTTCTACTTCCCCTAGCATCAAACTCACTAATATCATGCAATGCAGGTAATGTGTCTATATATCACAGGCCATCTTAATACTATATTATCCGCCGAGCATCGCAAAAAAATTATCCGTTACATTTACTGTCAACGGGTAACAAACTCGAACATTTTCTGCTGTAAAAAGGTAGGACCGTCTTTGTTCTTCAATAGAATACAAATATATATGTAATAAGATGTTATCATAAATTATGTAGAACAAGGATGGAGGTTGGGGATTGTACGTAGGGGCTCATATTTCAATGTTCTGCACAACTCTAAACTACATATGTATGCGTTTATTGGGAGTGGAACCTGATGGTGGCCTCGATAATGCTTGCGAGAGAGCCCGGAAATGGATTCTCGATCGAGGGGGTGTCACGAGCATTCTGTCTTGGGGAAAGACTTGGCTTGCAGTATGCAGTCTTTCTTTTGTTTACCATCAAACTTAATCTTTACAAATCAGAACAGGGCTTCATAATCATATATGTTGCAGATACTGGGAATTTTTGAATGGTCTGGCTGCAATCCAATGCCCCCAGAGTTTTGGCTCCTTCCTTCTTATTTCATATCACATATATTATTATTACTATTACATATCATAAATATATGCTTGGCTCAGTGGCAAACTCATGCGCGCTAGACCCCCAAGGTCCCAGGTTCAATTCCTACCAAAGGTAGTTCTTTGGTTTTCATTTTTCCTACTCCAATAAGGTGGTGACACGTGTCACCATCTTATTGAATAATTAATTTATTTTATTAGATTAAAATTAGGACTAAATTGATATATTGTATAAATATAAAGGACCAAATGTGTAATTATACCAATTTTTTAACAGTTCCGTCAACTTTTTCGTTTTTTTTAACGGCATGTGGCTAAAATGGAACCATTTAAATAGTTGTATGGTGCATTTGCGGCAAAAAATAATATAGTAGTCATTTTAACACCAAACTCATAGTTTAATTGTCATATGTGTAGTTTACTCTTTATTTTTTAACATATATCCATTCAAGTCATTTCACTTATTATAAATTGAATACGTGTATATAAATACCTCTTATTTCTTTTATCCCATCCATGTGGGATAAGGGGGTCTCATTTCCTTACACAATTCACAACTTCCTTACTTTGAGCATCAATTTCTCATTCATTACTCAACCGTTTTGAGCATATGAAATGCCGTTGTAAAGGTTTCATGGAGTAGAATAAAATCGAAAAGAATTCTTATTCAAATCTCCATAAATATGGCTCAAAGTAACTATTTTCCTCACGTTTTTCCAACAGATAGAACAGATCAAAGTTTTTGGACTCTTCACCGTTGTGATGGATCATATGCGAGTGACGATTCCTTGTCGTCATCCGCTTCTTAATATGCGCAGATACCTTTGGATTCTTTAGAAGGGAGCTGTTAAGTCTAGTGTTAGTGTTCCTTGGGATATTATTCTCCATAATTAAGTTGGAGTTGATTGCTACCTTATCACAAATGCACTCTTAGACCTTAGTCAAGTTTGTGTTATGTGCTCTGCTCAATTAGTAGCAGAAACTCAAAATTTGCAGAAAACAGAATTTTCCGTTATGTACAATAACTTTGACGCTTCATTTTCTGTGAAATTAGCAAGGGGCTTATGGTGATACTAAAGTAATGTCATTTCTCGAGCTCCTCTCAGACAGACATTGAGGGAATGGTTGAGAGTGTGATACCTTCTCAAAATCTACTTGATGTACAGTATATTCTTTTTATTAAAAAAATTAAAAAAATGGTAAAAAATAAAGTTTTGAAAGTTCAGGGATTAAATTAAAAATTAAATTTTTTATAAACATGTCACGTCATCTTATTAACGGGTGTTAACGCTCGAGTAACCAAAACAATAACGATCGAAAATGTAAGTGGTAATAATAATATTTTTCAAAATAGATAACCAAAATAAAACAAACCCTAGACATAAGGGACCTCCAGTGAAATTTGCCAAAAGATTAACTCGAAACAAAAATAAAAAATAAAAGATTTTTATTCGAAAAAGAATTACCCAGGTACTAAGTTGAAAACCAAGTAAATGGGCTGAAAGACCTGAATACCCTTCGGCCATGGAGCCTGGTGCCTGGATATTCACAATCACAAGCCCTTGAAAAAGTAGAAAGAACACAACATCCATGAGTTTCCCATCCAAGTTTTCTGCAAACTCGAGTTGTTGAAAAAGAAACAGCAGTTATAAAACAACTGTGGGCAAATCCCCCAAATGTTGTCTGAATCCACCCCACCCGTGAACCAAGAACAGTAAATCTTTTTAACCCATCTCGAAACTTCAATTCAAGTTCATCAACAACTCAATTCCTCACCTCTCAGTAAAATTGCCCTGAAAAGTTTGAATTTTTGTCTCAATTGGGGCTTAGGGTAAGTTCCCTTTTCTTGCCCTATTCATCAATTATCTATGTATATTCATTTAGGGTCTTTTGAGTTTTGATTACTGTTTCTTCTGTTTATGATTTGGTATTTTTGTTTCCAATTAATTCAATGATTGTAATTTAGAGTTACAACTCTTACTCATAGTGGATTTCCGGTTCTTGAATTGGATGGTTTTATGTTTTGGATTAAGGAATTTGATATATGTTGTTTCACTAGGGACTTCACAGAAAGCATTATAATTTATATGCGTGTGTAGTACAAATGAATAGGGATATTGTTGTTCGGCGAAGGCGGTACAGAAAGGGATTGTTGATGCTGGAATTCGAATCCCATTTTTGCTTGGTATTACCTCTTGAAGATGGTTGCGTGAACTAACTGAACTGATATTCGGGTTCAAAATTAGAATTTGAATCCCATATTTGCTTAGTGTCACCTCTTAAAGGATGGTTGCATGAAATAACTGAACTAATATTCAGGTTCAAAACTGGAATTCGGATGCCGTGCTTACTTAGTGTGTCCGATAAAGAAATAACACATGAACCTTCTGAGCTAATCTTAGAATTTAAAAGCTTGGTATTGTTTTACCAAAGTAATATCTTGCTTCACTCTAATCCCCGTTGATAGCATTCAACAAAGTCTATATAGAAATAAGAAATTGGTTATAGATTTTTCTGTTTCTGGAATATCTTATGCTTGTTTCCGGTAAAAGGAAGACAATGTGCTCTAGCGGATTGTTATTTATTCAGTTGACCGTATTAGATGCTGTCATAACAAATTGAGTTCTGATGATATTTTTAAAATTATTGAATTTCCGCATTACGATTAGATAACATATACCTTTTGATAGGTGTGGATGGTGAGCCACTGTTTAAGCCTGTTGAAATGTATATTAACAAAAAAAAAATTGAATGAGGAGCTCAACACATTTTCCTTCTTTGTGTTTGCTACAGTGGGATTTAGAGATAAATGAGTGCCACAAGACACCAGATCCTAGGTGGTGGGGGTCACCATGTATTGGACTATTTGAGACGAATGCAAGTGGAGAATCCTTCGTTCTTTTATGCAATTCAAGGTGATAATGACCACGCCGGTGGAAACATATTTTGGGTGGATGCTACAGCAAGGATGAATTATACTTACTTTGGGGATACTGTCATATTTGACACAACATATAGGACAAATCGCTACCGGGTGCCATTTGCCTCATTTACAGGAATCAACCACCATGGGCAGCCGGTGTTGTTTGGATGTGCTCTAATTCTCAACGAGTCCGAGTCCTCGTTTCCGTGGCTATTCCAAACTTGGCTTCATGCTATGTCTGATCATCGTCCCATCTCTATAACAACTGACCCCGATCGTCTCATACAGATGGCTGTTACGCAGGTTCTTCCAGAAACACGCCTTCGCTTCAATAGGTTGAGCATTTTCAAAGAAACCCAAGAGAAGCTGGCTCACGTATACCAATCCAATCCTACATTTGAAATAGAATTTAAGAAATGTGTTAACGAGACTGAGACTATTAACGAGTTTGAATCATCTTGGGTATCGCTTCTGGAACGTTACTTTGTCATGGATAATGAATGGCTTCAGTCGATGTATAATGCTCGACAACAGTGGGTCCCGGTTTATATGCGAGATACCTTCTTTGGGGACTTTTCTATAACCGAGAGAAACAAAGGCTTAAACTCATTTTTTGAAGGGTTTGTGAATGCATCAACTACCATACAGATGTTGATTAAACAGTATGAGAAAGCCGTAGCGAATTGGCATGAGAAAGAGTTGAAGGCTGATTATGAAACCACCAACACTTCACCGGTTCTTAAGACACCATCTCCCATGGAAAAACAAGCAGCTAATCTCTATACAAGAAGAATATTCATGAAGTTCCAAGAGGAGCTAGTTGAGACCCTTGCTAATCCTGCCACAAAAATTGATGACTCGGGAACTATAGCTACATATCGGGTGGCCAAATTTGGGGAAGAGCACAAAGCACACACCGTTAATTTCACCTCTTTTGAGATGAAGGCTAATTGCAGCTGCCAAATGTTTGAACATTCCGGGATAATATGTAGGCACATATTAGCAGTTTTCAGGGCAAAAAATGTTCTTACACTGCCTTCGCAATATGTACTAAAGCGATGGACGAGAAATGCCAAAATTGGAGATTTGCAGGACGAACACGCTTCAGAATTGCCAAATAATTCCCGTGAGTCCTTAACAGATCGGTATAACATTCTACGCCAAGAAGCTATTAAGTACGTCGAAGAAGGGGCAAAATCTATTCATGTTTACAATGTGGCAATGGATGCTTTACAAGAGGCACTGAAAAAGGTTACTTCTGCAAAACACCAAAGCCCTATATCTGCAGAAGATGGAGCACTTAGCAATGGTAATCAAGAGTTGCATGCAGCTGGAAATACCGAGACAATGGCATGTCAATCTGCGGTCAGTTTCTCCTACTTTAGGACTTTATCTAGCTTGTTAATGCCCCCTGTTCTGAAGCTTCTCGAGTGGACTATATTCCTAATTCTTCTCGTTATTTGATGAAATTACTTGATGCTTCTTTCTAGGGGCAACAAAGAATAGGAATCTGAGCTGTTTAAAACTAATCCTGAAGTCGCTGAATGTATGATTTAACCGTTTTAGAAGCAGGCATACTTATCTTCCCATTGAGGTTCTGAACTATTACATATATTTTCATCCGCTTAATCTCAAATTAGGTAGTTGTCGGTTAATGAGCGTTGATTCATTCAATCCCGTTCTTTTGTTGGTATATTCATCGAGTCATATCAACAGTACTCATCTGATAATAACAGTAGTACTGTACCGACATGCCTCAATGGTTCGAGTCAGTATGTATGTATATATATGTTTGTGTGTGTGTGTGTATGTGTATATATAATGCACTCTCTTTCTCGAGAGAATTAATCATCACCAAACTGACCGCAATTTTTTTTTCTGTTCTTCTGCTCGGGAGGAACTGAGTCAACTGACTATAGAAGCTTCTACTGTAGTGCTTACATATTTTTGTTGGGTCCTGGTAAAGACCAAAGATATTGAGTGGTGGATCAGGCAGAACAACACAAAAGTTCAAGAAGTATTATTAATTCTTCATGCCCATTCCTAGCTCGAAGCACCATTTGTACAAATTACTGATTTCTGAACGTAGAAATAAATGAACACTTCCTGAAATTCTTTATTTTTTTCTTATCATCTTTTCAAACATCATGCTTCAATAGGTTGATCGTTCCCACTTCCCTGAATACTCTCATGTTTTTCCTTTTAATGTTCTCAAACACTGATATAATGTAGGAGCACTCCCGATGTGTTGCCGTCACCGTTTTGTTGTTTTTGTGATTAAAATTTATGTTATTTCCCTCTATTTTGTCAAACAGGACGAGAAGGAAAAGAAAATCCATGAATTGTCAACAGAGTTGGAGAGCATAAACCGGCGATGCGAAGTGTACAGAGCGAACCTGCTGGCGGTGTTGAGGGACATGGAAGAACAAAAGTTAAAGCTGTCTGTTAAAGTTCAAAATGCAAGGCTTAATTTGAGGGAGTGAATGTAATGAGTAAAAGAAATGTTGTGAAAATGAGTCTTTTGATAGTATTTTTCTTTTAGCTTCTTAGATGATTTGGCAAAGAATTGATCAAATGGCTGATTGGATTAATTTGCCAATGTAGTTTCAATGTATGAAAAAAATATTGTATTATATAAAGTAGGATGAGAACAGCTTTCTAGTTATTTTTTAAAAGTTAGAAGATTTAAATATCTTAATTTAATTTTATCACCATCTATATCTATGTGAACTATATAACTGTATTATATATAGTTTCATACTTTTGTAATTCGTTTGCCGATGCAATTAGATATGTTCGTATTTATATTTTGTTCGAGTCTTTTGATTGGGTTCTAACATTTTTCTTATATAGTCTTTATATGATCTTAAGTGGTTAGTTTTTTGTGTCCATTGTTATAGGAAATTTTATTAAATTATGTGTTTAGTTTTCGTTTATGATTGTAAAATCTGTTTGGATATATATATATATTTAAAAAAACTAGCGGTTTCAATATAAAAAAAAACTATTATATATCGAGTACATTATACAAGAGAACAAGTTTGAGCATGTTTAACAAGTCATGAGTTAGATCATGAACAGGTTGGGGTGAAAGTTAAAAAGAAAAAAAAACTAATATTTGATTAATTTTACTGTAATTTAACTTATAATTTCATGATTGAAGCTGATTTTTTGAACTGAACAATTTCTACCAAAAGAGTGGAAAAGAGAAATTAGCTTTTAACGCGTTTAGAACTCACAAGTTAAGGTGAAGAGAAGATATCAACTGAGAATATTTAACCACTTACTCTAAAGGTTGTTGATAAAGCTGATGTTGTTTAACAATAGTATATATGTTAAAAATATAGTATTTTTAATTAATGATCCAGGCTCGTATATTGATTTCAGTTAAATCGAATCTAACAAAATAAAAAAAAAAAGTTCATGTTACGACTCGATCCGGCACCTAAAAACCTTTACAACAAGGAACTTTGAACATGTATATGGACTTGGTCTTGGGCTGAAGCCCATATTGTTTTGGGTGGTTTTAGTTTTAGATAGAATTTTACATGAACAAGTAAACTACATCGCTCCATGACCTCAACAGTAGCTTTTGTTTTTGTATTTTTGTTATTGTTCAACAGTTCAATTATCCCCTTTTTTTTGTATCTTCTGTCATACAATTAGGGATGTAAAAACAGGTAATCGGACAGGTTTCAAGTCGGGTTCTGTCAGGTCGGGTAAAATCGGATACAGGTCATTTCAGGTAAAAAAAAAATTTTGACTCGACTCGGGTCGGGTGCGGGTCCATTGCAGTCGGGTAATTTGCAGGTCGGGTCCATTTCAGGTCGGGTCAATTTTCAGGTCGGGTCATTTTAGGTCAAACTTGTTGTAGATCGGGTAAAAACAGGTCGGGTAAAATCAGTTAATTGGCAGGTAAATTGCAGGTCGGGTTCATTTCAGTTCGGGTTCATTTCAGGTCGGGTAATTTCAGGTCGTCAGGTTCATTTCAGTTCGGGTTAATTCAGGTTCATCAGAAATGAACAATTTTGAATAAAAACAAAGTTTTATGAACTATAGTGAAAAAAATAATAATAAATAAGAACTAATTTGGACTAAAATAAAGTTTTATGGACTATAATAGGCTCAATTTTGAATAAAAACAAAGTTTTATGGACTATAGTGAAAAAAAATAATAAATAAAAGTTAATTTGAAGTAAAAATAAAGTTTTAAGGACTCAATTGAATTGAATTAAAACTTAAAGGACTTGAATAAAAACTTATATAATATAAAGGGCTTTGTTTATAATTTACCCCAAATTGAAATTCAATTTGGGAATTGGGCGGTTTCAAAATAAATTTTCCCGCCCATATATATATTATAATTTAATATTATTTATTAATTATTATAATATAATATAACTTATTAATTATTATAATATAATATAACTTATTAATTATTATAATAACTTTATAAGTATAAATATATGTGATTATGTGTATATATATGTATTTTTATGTATTCACATGTATATAAATTACAATATATAATTATATATTATACAAACATGTATGTATTTATGTATATGTAATGTATTATACATAAATACATGTATATGTATATACATAATACATACTATGATACTAACAACATACATATATATATACATGTATATATATATTATACAAACATATGTATATATTAAATTATTAATACATTATACATATAACATATCATACATAATAATGAATACATATTATACAAATATATGTATGTTAATATATAATATATAATGTACATGTATATATATATATATATATATATATATATGTATATATGTGTGTATATATGTATATAAATACATAAATATACATATAAAATATATGTATATATATATATATATAAATATATGTATTTATAAAATTATAAAATATATGTATTTATATATGTATTTAAATACATAAATTGAATTGAACTCAATTGAATTGAACTAAAACTTAAAGGACATAAATGAAAAACATATAAAATTTAAAGGGCCACAAAATATTTAGCCCATCTAAAATTCAAAGGGCTACAAAATATTTAGCCCATCTAAAACTTTTAGCCCAAAGCCCAACAATTAATAATTATTATATTTAGCCCATCTAAAATATTTAGTCCAAAGCCAACAATTAATAATAATTATTTATTATTGATATTATTAATTATTATAAATGGGTGGTGGGATATGAGCCCAAAGGCCCAAACTATTACTAATTATTATTTATTATTAATTATTATATTATAAATATATTATATAACTTATAAGTTATAAGTTTATATATATATATATATATATATATATATATATATATATATATTTATACATTATAGGTTTTAGGGCCCATCTAAAATAAATGGGTGGTGGGATATGAGCCCAAAGGCCCAAAGCCCAAACTATTACTAATTATTATTAATTATTATATTATAAATACATTATATAACTTATAAGTTATAAGTTTTTATATATATATATATATATTATATTTATACATTATAGGTTTTAGGCGCCCATCTCAAATAAATGGGTGGTGGGATATGAGCCTAAAGGCCCAAGGCCCAAACTATTACTAATTATTATTTATTATTAATTATTATATTATAAATACATTATATAACTTATAAGTTATAAGTTTATATATATATATATATATATATATATATATATATATATATATATATATATATATATATATATATATATATATATATATTATTTATACATTATAGGTTTTAGGGGCCCATCTAAAATAAATGGGTGGTGGGACACGAGCCTAAAGGCCCAAGGCCTAAACTATTACTAATTATTATTTATTATATTATAAATACATTATATAAATTATAAGTTATAAGTTTATATATATTATATTTATACATTATAGGTTTTAGGGGCCCATCTAAAATAAATGGGTGGTGGGATAACTGCCCAAAAGCTCAAGGCCCAAACTATTACTAATTAATATTTATTATTAATTATTATATAAATTATAAGTTTATATATATATATATATATATATTATATTTATACATTATAGGTTTTAGGGGCCCAACTCAAATAAATGGGTGGTGGGATATGAGCCCAAAGGCCCAAGGCCCAAACTATTACTAATTATTAATTATTATATTATAAATACATTATATAACTTATAACTTATAAGTTTATATATATATATATATATATACACATTATAGGTTTTAGGGGCCCATCTCAAATAAATGAGTGGTGGGATATGAGCCCAAAGGCCCAAGGCCCAAACTATTACTAATTATTATTAATTATTATACTATAAATACATTATATAAATTATAAGTTATAAGTTTATATATAATATATATATATATATATATTATATTTATACATTATAGGTTTTAGGGGCCCATCTCAAATAAATGGGTGGTGGGATATGAGCCCAAAGGCCCAAGACCCAAACTATTACTAATTATTATTAATTATTATATTATAAATACATTATATAACTTATAAGTTATAAGTTTATATATATATATATATATATATATATATATATAATATTATATTTATACATTATATGTTTTAGGGGCCCATCTCAAATAAATGGGTGGTGGGATATGAGCCCAAAGGCCCAAACTATTACTAATTATTATTTATTATTAATTATTATATTATAAATACATTATATAAGTTATAAGTTATACGTTTATATATATATATATATATATATATATATATAATATATTATATTATATTTATACATTATAGGTTTTAGGGCCCATCTCAAATAAATAGGTGGTGGGATATGAGCCCAAAGGCCCAAGGCCCAAACTATTACTAATTATTATTTATTATTAATTATTATATTATAAATACATTATATAACTTATAAGTTATAAGTTTATATATATATATATATATATATATATATATATTATAGGTTTTAGGGGCTCATCTCAAATAAATGGGTGATGGGATATGAGCCCAAAGGCCCAAACTATTACTAATTATTATTTATTATTAATTATTATATTATAAATACATTATATAAATTATAAGTTATAAGTTTATATATATATATATATATACATTATAGGTTTTAGGGGCCCATCTCAAATAAATGTGTGGTGGGATATGAGCCCAAAGGCCCAAGGCCCAAACTATTTCTAATTATTATTTATTATTATTTATTATATTATAAATACATTATATAACTTATAAGTTTATATATATATATATATGTTTTAGGGGCATATCTCAAATAAATGGGTGGTGGGATATGAGCCAAAAGGCCCAAGGCCCAAGGCCCAAACTATTACTAATTATTATTTATTATTAATTATTATATTATAAATACATTATATAACTTATAACTTATAACTTATAAGTTTATATATATATATATATATATATATATATATATATATATATATATATTATAGGTTTTAGGGGCCCATCTAAAATATATTATATAATTGAAAGACAATTGTTTCACATGTTATATAAGTATAATAACATTATCTTTATGTTAAATATAATACTAACTTATATTTTGTATTTATTTTAATTTTATGAACATAATAAAGTTTATGTACATAATAAAGTTAACATAATATATATTATATAATAAAGCAGAATAAGTTTAATATATTATATTATCTATATATTACTAATATATTATATACATAGTAAAAATTGTGACAAATCTTTTAAGTATATAATTTTATTAAACATAATATATATTTGTATACTTAAACAAATTTATATGTATATAATTTTATTATACATAATGTAGTTACAAATTAAGACAAATTTCTAAGTATAATGGAAGATAAAATTTTTCTAAATAATGAAATTAACATAATCTACTAAAAAATTATTAAGTTTATAATAAACAGTTTACCACTTTAAATTATTTAACATTTTTAGCCAGATCTACATTAGTTCAGGTCAACAACAGTTAAGGTTCAAAACAGGTCGGGTCCATTAACAGGTCGGGTAAAATCGGATCTCGGGTCGATTCAGTCGGATAATATCATGTAATTTGCCAGGTCGGTCTCGGGTTCGGGTTCGTTTCAGTCGGATGCAGGTCGGGTTTCAGGTCAAAATTAACAGGTCAGATTCGGGTTCGGGTCGTTTTCAGTCGGACGCAGATCGGGTTCGGTTGCTACAGTAACATGTTCAACTCGGGTTCGGATCAGCAACAGTCAGTTACAGTTCGGGTTCGGATCATCTAATTCTCGGGTCAAATTAGGTTCTGACTCGAGTAGGTTTCAGGCAGATTTTCAGGTCTTGACTTGTTTTTACAATCCTACATACAATTCAAAACCCAAGGTCCAAGCCAACAACAGGTGCCTAACCCAAGGGTTCAACTCGCTGTTGAGTCCTTGACTCATTCCTTCAGACAAACACACCAAGTGAGTTCCTTTTTCCGTTTTGTTTAGGGTTCATTGATGCCATGTTCTTTCTGGGTTTATGTTGTAGACATTTGTTCTTAAAGGTTCTTTTTTTTTGCAGGTCTCAAGAGAAAAAAAGAGAGACCTTTTTTGTTTTGTGGCTAACCCAGAAAGCAAGGGATGGATGTGAGTATAAGCAAAGTTGTTTCTTTTATTTTGTAATGTAAATGAGAACAAAAAATGAGTTTTTTTTTGTTTTTTTTTGTGTGTGTGTGTGTGTCATTTGCTTTTTTGTTGAAAGAAAACTGTTTTGGTTTATTGGTTTTTTTTTCTTCTGTTTTCTCCATTTTTGGTGTTTAGGTACCTGAGAAGGTGACTGATAGTGTTGGTGAGGTTCTAATGGGTGATTCCAAGCCAGTTATGGAAGAAACTGTTGCTGTTGTTGCTAAGGCTGTAATGGATGATTCCAAGCCGGGTATGGAAAAACTGAAACTGGTGTTGTTGTTGCTAAGGCTGTAACGGATGATTCCAAGCCAGTTATGGAAGAAACTGAAACTGGTTTTGTTGTTGCTAAGACTCTAATGGATGATTCCAAGCCAGTTATGGGAGAAACTGAAACTGGTGTTGTTGCTGCTAAGGCTGAGGGTGAAGCTGAAGGTCAGGCTCCAATGGAGGCCGAGACTGGAGCTGGTGAAGTGAAAGGCCAAGTTCAGGTTGAAGAACCAACAAAACTCGAAGAAGATGATGGAAAAATGCAGGCTGAGCCGGTTGGTGACAAGCCAGATTCAGTGGAACAACAACAAGCCATTGAAGACACTGGCAAAACTCTCAATGTCGATGATACCAGTTCTCGAAATGAGAAAAAACCAAAGCCTGAAGAGAGTGTTGATGTTGAATTTAAGGATGTTGAAGACAGATCTTTGGTTGAAACTGATACCAAGATGGATGATGTTGGACATGGTGATAATGATGGTGATGGTGATGACCCCATTCATTCACATGATAATGGACTTGGTGGAAGCCCCAACACTGACATGAAACCCCAAGATGATGACCATGGCATTGACAATAGGGAGCCATTAAAGGATTTGCCTACCGAAAGGGAGATTAATACCCCATTGTCTTTGTCAATCCCCAATTTATGCTTTGACAACTCAGGGTCTGAAACCGAGAAGGAACAAGCAGCTTTTGTAAAGGAGGTTGAAGCTTTTTACAAGGAGAAGAGCCTCGAATTCAAGCACCCTAAGTTTTACAAGGAGGATCTAAATTTGCTAAAGTAAGCCTTTTGAGTTCTCGTGTTTATGCAAATTGTTTCTTTCTCCTTCGAAAACGGAACCTTTTTGCTAACCCTTCTTCTCTATTTTCCCTTTGACTACAGGTTGTGGAGGGCTGTCATTAAATTGGGAGGCTATGAACAGGTTTGCCTTAAGTTCTGTAAAATCTCTCTGCCAAAATCTCCTGCAATTTCATAACATGCTTGTACTTTTACAAATGATGACCGGTTTAATTGAAAGTGAAAAAACTAGAATGGAATAGTATATGAATCTTTAATTTTTTGTGTGTGTGGCAATATGTGGTTTTCCTGATTCTGATTTTCTAGTATATGCAGCATTTGCATGTACAACCTTTTTCTTGTCCTTGATATGGAATTATAGTTATTCGGATTTGATGAAACCGGTAATATGCGATTAAGAAAAGATGATCAAGAAAAGATTCTTTCATTTATGGTTAAGATTTAAGAATAAGACTGAGTTATGGACTTGCCTTTTCAACTGTGCTGTGTATTTTGTAGGTGACCTCATGCAAATTGTGGAGGCAAGTGGGCGAATCATTTAATCCCCGAAGTAAGGATAACATTACTTTCTTGTTCTGCCTTCTAGCATACTTAGCAAGTTTTTGGGTTAAAAAAATTAGATATGCTAGCTCTCTCTTTTTTTTATAGTTATGACTAAATTTTGTTGACGAGACACCTTTATTATTTGCTCCTTTGGTGTAAGACCTGCACTACTGTGTCGTGGACGTTTCATATCTTTTATGAGAAGGTTTCACTCTAACTGGCAATTTCTTTTTTTAAATGAAAGAACACATACCATGTGATTTAAGGGCCTAAGGCCATAACTACTTGACCTTCCTCCGTTAACTCTATCTTTTTTTTGCTATTTTAATATGTGGTTCACCTGTAATTTGGTTCCATAAATTTATCAGGCACTGCTTGAGTATGAAAAGCATAAAATATATGGTGGCGTGCTCCCTCACTCGGATGCTCCCTTTATTGAGCTTAATGGAGTTGAAACTCAGGAAAATATGCTTACTGATCAGCTTCAACATGAATGCTATTTGTTACAGTCATGTTTTATGTTTATCCCATTTTCTTTCATGTAATTTTAAAGACTTCCATAGTTGAACAAGGAAGATTTTGGCTATCACATATAAAAAGTTGCCTCGTTTTGAAATGATAATAACTTTCCAAGACAGTGTACATCTTGTGATAAAAATGTTGTAATTAAAGTAATCGTTGGTGCCTAAGTTGGTAAGAGAAAGGAATCATGGAGGTAGATCTTCCCTAAATGGTATGGTTTACCTTTCTCAGTAACACATGTTATATTTATGGTAATAGAGATGTTAAGAAGGGAATCGAAGATTTAGGCGCTTTCACAATTCATGGAAAGACTTTCTAGATAAGGTTCAAAGCTGCAAAGGGGTATTATACTATGTCATTATACGTAACTCGCATGTGTTTTGACGGCTATATTGGTGTAACACCCGCGTCTTGGGGTTAGGAGTTAGTCGGGTTTGTAGTTCGAGTCAATAAAATTAATTAAAATCAATACAACCTTAATTGGGATCTATTTGGGCCTTAAATGAAGGAGAGGGACCTATGTTGTAATTTGACCGAAAACTCTTAAAAGTAAGACAACTTTAAAATAAAGTCATCTTCTCTTTCCCCCATTCCCCTTTTCTAACGTCAAATAGTCATTTCCCATTTTCAAACTCTCCCAACACTACAAACACTATTCCATGGGATTACAACTCAAATTCAAGGTGTTTTTGAAAGGTAATGATGTTTTCTTACTCTCCTCTTTATCCTCTATCTACCTATGGTCTTAGATTTTAAAGTTATGGAGTTTTGAAAATTAGGGTTTTGTTTCAAGGGTTGGGTTTTTAAAGGGTTTTTCATTTTGTTTCACAAAATTGAGTTGGGGCTTTGGTTAATCATGTTAAAAGGTGTAACATAAATCAATTTGGTTGAATTTGGATGAAAATCCGTAGTATGGTCTTAGGGCAAATTTTAAGGTACTAAAACTTGGGTTTTTGGGAGGTTTAAGGTTGAAATTGAAGGGCTGTTGGTCTACCTATGTCATGAGGATGTTTTGGGATCATTTGAGAGTCATTTGGAGGTTTGGAAATGGAAATTTCAGCAAGGTTTTAGGGGAGCACGAAAATTGATATTTTGGATGATTATGTGATTTGGGGATTTGGGGAAATTAGCTTGTGTTTGTAAAGTGAGTTGATGGTTGAGTTTTAGCATTGAATTGTGAAGTAATAAATGTGTTTTGCTTGGCTAGAAGCAAGAGGAAGCGTTGGAGAGGCATCGGGACCGAATCCGAGTTCGTAGGAGATTTGCTTCGGTTGCTAAGGAAGGGCGGTGAGTGGTTAATGTTTTTTTAAATTGGTTTTTAAGTGGTTGGTTCAAGCATGTGGACTAGGTTGGGCTTGGTAGACCCACCTAGAGTTAGGATTAGGGTGGTAGCCTAATCCTAAGCTTTAGTTAGAGACCTTGGATGAACTCTTTAATCAATGCTATGCCTCGTGATGATTTGTGTTGTGATGATTGCGTATAATGTGATATACATTTATGTTGAGGTATGGCTTGATGCGTTGTTATATGTATGTTGGTAACAAATGTAATGTGGATACACGTATGTGGACATATGATGTGATAATTGTTTGGATGATATATATGTGGTGTTAGTTTGTGAAATGAGGTAATGAGGTAGTTGCATGATTTTGGAGAATCATGGTGAGTACGTGCTAAGCACGGAATTTATATTGAAACTAATATTGTGAAAGGTTGTGGAATTTGATTTATATTGGCACTAGTATGCTTGGGTACAATGATCGATCATTAGGATGAGTGTGCACACAAATTGAGTCAAAACGTACGTGGCCTTGGTGGCGTTAAGGCACCAAGGAGGAGTACGGTGATGTAATATTCCACCGGAAATTTATATACATTCTACGTGATGATGAGTGGAATCTCATCCGTAGGGCATGTGGTGATGAGTGGAATCCCGCCCATGCAAGGACCGGTGATGAGTGTAATCCCACCGAGGTAATGTTGTTGTTGGAAATGCGTTCCAACGGGTTATCCGCGTATTCGAGTCATAGCTAGGTGCCAATATGAGGTTGTATGTGTATGCCAATATGAGGTTGTATATGTATACCAATATGAGGTTGTATGTGTATACCAATATGAGGTTGTATGTGTATGCCAATATGAGGTTGTATATGTATACCAATATGAGGTTGTATGTGTATACCAATATGAGGTTGTATGTGTATACCAATATGAGGTTGTATGTGTATGCCAATATGAGGTTGTATGTGTATACCAATATGAGGTTGTATGTGTATGCCAATATGAGGTTGTATATGTATACCAATATGAGGTTGTATGTGTATACCAATGTGAGACCATGTGTATATGCTTATATGATGCGAAATGTGATGCCCTTTATGAATTGATATATGATGTGGTTAATGCACTGAGTTATGTATCATTGTACGTTGAGCTTATGAGTTGTTGAGCATGGCATAATGTTGATTATATGTTCATGCATCATGTTCATTTTGGCTTATGCGGATCGGAGGTATGATCATGCATTTCCTCATGGAAATTGCTCGTGCTTGGACCCTGCATTGTCGAAGGTTTGTTTTATGAGCTTACCCTCACTAAGCTTTTGTGCTTACGCTCTCTTTTGTTCGACAATGCAGATCAATAGCTTGAGGGTGGCAAGGGCAGGGAAAGGTCTCCAAGTGTTGCTTTGGTGAGCTCAATGTATGAATTTTAAGTGATAGAATGTAATAGTTGAGCAATGGGATATGTATTGTTGTTTGAGTTTGGGTGTATGTTGATGTTTTGATTTGGCCTTGGTTTGTAGAACATGTTATGCTTTGATGTATGCTTGTGTGTGGTGGCATGTCTATAGACGTTTAGGTTGCCTTGTTTTAGTGCAAACCTCTTTATGCTTATCATGTGCCTTTTAAGGCCTTCGAGCACCATGTATGACCTTAAATGTTGAAATGCCTTTTGTTGGTATGCCATGCTTGAAAGCTTATGTTGCTTGTATGGGTTGTGTATCATCTAGTGTTGGTTTGTGCCTTTGATTTCAAGTTAAAGCATGCTTTTATGTTTGATTTGCCTTAGGATTGATGTTAGTGTGTTGTTTGGGGTTTTAGAGGGATTTAAGGTTCTCCTTGTGCCTTAAATCAGCTCAAACCTGCAAGTTCGTAGCAGGGGTATCGATACGGTTGGTACGGTATCGATACCACCTTCTTGTTTCAGGCCTCGTGTATCGATACACTTGAGGGGTGTATCGATACCATTTTGGCCACTGGAGCTACTGTCTATTTCGGTATCGATACCGGCCTCTGGTGTATCGATATCGTCATCTTAGTGTTGACCGTGGGAAGTCAACCGTTGGGGAGGGTATCGATACACCCCTTGGGTGTATCGATACGGCCTCTACGGGTTGACTTTGACCAGTTGACTTAGTCAAGGGGGTATCGATACACCCCTTAAGGGTATCGATACCGCCTGCAGTTAAAGCTTAAACCTAGTCAAGGGGTATCGATACACCCCTTAAGGGTATCGATACCGCCTGTAGTTAAAGTTTAAAATTGGGCTATAAGATGTTGGGCTGAGTTCGTTTGTTTGCCTCGTGAATGTTGTTCCGCTGTATGATCACATAGGACTAAATACTCATCTAGACAAGATTTAAAATGAAAAAAATAGGGTTGCTAACCGAGGTGAAATTCCTTAGGGAGTTTTCACTCGGTTTTCCTCGTGTAGCTTACTCGGACCGGTCATCCGGCCAGACCGGGACGAGGGGGTTACAATTGGCTTGTAAAATGATATGATAGATAAGTCCGGTTTTGCACAAAATGACAAATTATATGGTTATTAGTGGATGCCCTTAACCCTAAGCATATATATACTTAGTAATATGATTGGAATTTGTCTTGATAAATATTTATCATAATCCTATATATATATATCCAATAATTTCTATTAAATTTTTGTAGGCCGGTAATAATCAAGCTCCTGGGTCAGGTAGGGCAAAGAGAGATGCTGCTGCACGTGCCATGCGAAGCTGGCATTCTCAGCGTGTTCTCGATAGCGGTGAGGTCTGTCATCCAATCATCAAGGTTTGTGGAGACCTTCTAAGCTATATGCACTTATTGTGTTGTTTAATCTTTTCTCTTTTTCCCTCTTCGTCTACCCTGATCTTGCCCTCTTTTATGCAATGTTTTTGGATTTTCTAGGACAAGACCTCCAGTCCGACACTCAAAAGTGACAGACAACTTAAAAATTTTGGTATTTCTAATATGCTTGGCCTAGCACTTTCAACTACTACAATGCCCAAAATTGTCTTTATATGTAAAACTCGGTTGTTGTCTCAGGTTTATTAAAGCGTAAAAAGCCATCCGTCATGGAGCCTGGTGCCCGAGTTTCTCAACTTAAAGTGACTAAACAACAATTACGATTTTCAGTTATTTATTCCTGTCTCTCTCCCCCTATTATAGATATGAAACAATATCTTGACTTTTCAAGGTGCCAGAACTATGCATTCTTTTGGCAGGTTGGATACTATGGTTGTCGATATTGGATCCCCAGCTGATTGGGTGAAGGTTAACGTGCAAAAAAATTGTAAGCCTTTCTCGTGTTATTCTCGTGATAATGTGATACATCGCTAATTTGCATATCATATATGACTCTCTATCTGCTCCTCACAGGTTGACTGCTACGAGGTATATGCTTTGGTTCCCGGCCTTCTCCGCGAGGAGATTCGTATATCTTTAGATAATTCTCTATTTCGTGTCTAGTATTTTGCTTTCTAAATTGCATGACTTAGGTAGAGCTTACTTAGAAGAGACTTTCCGTTACACGCGAACGGTTAGTTACTTTTCTACAATGGAACTTTAATAGGGAATATGTTCCAAAGCTCAGTTGATTTACTTTCTGGTCATCGACCTGAGGAAGCAAGGCTGAAGGAATAATACGGAAAAACTTAAGTCCAAATAAGCCGATATATCATTAGGTCAACCACCTAGGTTGTTAGTAGAGTCCTTAATGTGCTGAGTTTGCCTTAGTCCAGCCATTATACATGCTCTGCACGAACACAATCTTTTTGGTAAATTTCCAGGATCGGAACTAGCTAAGTAGATTAATCTCGAGATCTCTATCCTATTCGTTAAGATTCGTAATTTAGTATGGAAGGGAATCTCAATAAGAATTGCATTAATTGCTGAATCCATTTTCCTTTTAACTTCTTTCTATTGATTGTGTTTGATTTTTGTTGATGGATTACCATATGTGCTTAAATGAATCAGGTCCATGTTCAGTCCGATCCAGCAGGACGGTTGGTTATATCTGGTCAACCGCAGCAACTCGATAATCCTTGGGGTGTCACTCCCTTCAAAAAGGTTAGTCCAAGTTGATGAAATTTCAATGTAGTGTAGCCATCTTATCATTGGTTTCGATATTGTGGCACGACGATTATGCAAGTGTCAATTCTCCTGGACAAACCATTTTTCGTGTGCATTAACGATATGCAATTTGTGTCCAGGTTGTCAGCCTGCCATCAAGAATTGATTCACATCAGACATCAGCTGTGGTTACCCTGCATGGTCAGTTGTTCGTACGAGTCCCGTACGAGACACCCGATGTATAAGATTTAATTGTAGGGTTTCTTTTTTTACCTCCACATTTAGAGATTTTAAGGTTTAAAATTAATCTGACATCTAACTCTGCAATGCACATGTTTTCTTGGTTAGTTTATGTGAATATGACTAAAAAAAGATTGGATTGTGTTCCATTGCTTGACCAGTTTGAAAAAGTAAACAACGGCAAGGAAATGCCATCCATCCCTCGACTTTCCTTAAAATGTTGCAGGTGCATGTGTAATATGTGTGCATGTGTGTATATAATGGGGTGGACCGAGGGTAGCCGCACCCTCTAAAAGTTTTAAATTTTCATGTAGTTTAGATATTATATGCATTTTTTATTGACAATTTAATTCCGCATCTCCTGAATTTTTGTAATTTTGCACCTTTTACATTTTTAAAATAAATTTAAAATAGTTTTGCACCCTCTTACATAAAACCATGTGTTCGTATAGACTATAGTGTTGGGCGTATGTTTACATGACAAGCTAGACAAAAGCTCCTCATAATAGACTTGTTGAAGGGTTAATTTATTTGATTGATCTTTAAAAATGGTATGATATTTGGGAGGATTTAGATACATTTTTGGCTAAAAAATGAGCTCATGGTATGAGCTTGAATTGTTTTTTTTTTCTTTTAATTTTATAATTGTAATTTATATTATAAAATTTAAAATTCTATGATTATAATTGAAATATAAGTTTATGTTTATTTTTTTTATTAAAAATTTATAAATGCTATTTCAAAATTTAAAGTTCAATTTATATATCTTAATTTACATCATCCACCTTTTATTATTTATAAATTAAATCACTTATATCTACAAGTTAAGTGATTTTAATGTGAAAAGTTGGAACTGACAATTTTATTTAATATATTTTCACATACCATTAATAAATAATGTTTAACTGAAAATTTACACATTTTTATTAGGATTTATATTAAATTTTGATATATATATATTTTTTGAATTTATTTAAATAAAATGGTTCGAGAAATTCTTATAAAAATATTTAAATTATTAATTAAATATTATTTGATGATGATATGTGAAAAATATGTTAACTAAGTGTCAATTTCAGTTTTTAACATTAGAATTGTTTAATGTTGTTAATATAAGTAGTTAATTTATAAACAATAAAAATTTGATGATGTAATTTGATTAAATGTGATGTAAATAAATATAAATATTATATTTAGTGATTTAAAAATGTAAATTACCTGAGTTTTTGTATTATTTTTGTTTCAAAATTTTAGTTCCATAATGTTATGAATATTTATCTATGTGGATGTCTATCATGATTAGAACTTTATCTAAAGAGTTTGATATATTTATTATTAGGAATATTATCTCTATTAATTAGAGTTTAATGTATTATGTACTTCTTATGCCTATAAATAGATGATTCATTGAAGGCATTGTATACAATTCTATATTTGAGAATAATACAAATCTTCCTCTTTCTCTCATCTCTTTCTTCCATTATTGTTCTTTACTATTTTATTCACAACACGTTATCAGCACGACTCTAATCAACTGAGGTCTTCATTGTTTGAATCCAAAAGAAGTTATTAGAAAGAATTCGATTCTAGGATAAACCAAAGATAAGTTTTTTTTCTCTCTTCATTTTTTTAAATTACCGATTGTCTTTTTCTTTATATTTTAACTTATTTTTTTTGATAAGTTTGGAAGTATGTTTGATTTTATTTGAACATTGGAAAGAGACAAATTTGTGGCTTCTCACAAAGCAAAAGACGGATCGAAAGAGACGAAGAGGTTGCGTTTGGTGTAAATTACGTGTGTTTTCTCTTGTTCCTAAAAGGGTTAATTAGCGGTATGCGTATTCATACTTTTACTTATATGATTATATTTGATATTTTTCATATTATTATTTATGTTATTTTATTTGGTAAAAGTTACTATTTTTAACCGTGTTTTGAGTTTTACATGATATGCTTAAATGACTTGGAAAGAGATGTGATATAAAGGGACTATGAGAAGCTATCTCAGTCATATGCTATGTCTCCATTGTCCACGAGAGAAAAATCAATATCGGTAAATTTTAATTTTAATTTTATTCTTTATATTATTATTTTAAAGTGCGATAAATCATGATGATTTTGAATTTACAAGAAGATTATTATAAAGTCTATATTTACTCGAAAGTAATATTTCTTCTTCGTCGAAAAACTCGACCATAGACTTCTCCCAATTTCAAGTTACGAAAATTCGTCTTGATCCAAAAAGTTTTATGGGAGGCATTCCCTGAAGTGAATGCAAAGCATGATTTTATTCCATGCGATTATCAATGATGGGGCATTCCCTGAAGTGAATGCAAGCATGATGTTTATTCCATGCGATTATCAATGATGGGGCATTCCCTGAAGTGAATGCAAGCATGATGTTTATTCCATGCGATTATTGGAACTATTTCATTCCCTGAAGTGAATGCAAACATGGTAAATCATTATTCAATTAGAGACATAATTTCGATATAATCCAAGTATATTGGCTGGACATCCCGTTCTGCGAGGCTACTGGTCTCAAAGAAGGTTTTTAAAGGACCTTGTGGACAGGTTTAACAATGTCGCGTACGAGGATTAAATCTTTGTTCTATATGAGAAGGATATGTGAAAAAGGTTTCAAAGGCCCACTGGCTCTACTCCATTCCTTGAAGTGAATGTGAGATTATATTATGGAAGGAATAAAAAACCACATTAAAAGTTGTGGTCGTGGTCGAGGCTATGAATATACACATGAAAAAATATAATCGTTTTAAGAATACTTCTACCCGCTGGTAGCGAAATTATAAGGATGACAAGAGTGATAAAGATCATTCTAAGGAAGTGAAATCCTTTTACCAATGTGATGTTATAAACCATTGGTTTCGTACTTGTCAAACGCCAAAGTATTATGGACTTTATCCATAATCATGAATGATAAATGAAATAAAATATAAACAAAATTTGTTTATGGCGAAAATAATTATGGTGTTATTGGTCCAACTCAATTGGATATTCTTAATTTTCTCATAACCCTTGAAGGGAATAATTTACCATTTATTTTATTTCCCTTATAACCTCTAAAAGGAATAATTGATTTTTTTTATTTTTTTATTTTTTATGTTAATTCGTTTTATTTATTACTTATTTATGTTTGTTTGCTTTATGTTTATTTATTTCACATATTATTTATTTACGCTTTATGTTAATTTATTATTTGAAGAATATGATTACTTTCGGAATAAAATATACAATGAATTGTGGCTATTTATGCTTAGAATTGTGGCTATTTATGCCTAGCAAATAATGCAAGTACTCATATTGTACTTAAGCATAAGAAATATTTTTCCCATTTAAATGCAAGGGGAAATATGAATAATCTTTCTCAAAGTACTAAAATATCAATGCTTCGGAAGAACACTTGAAAGTTTATCTCTGATAGATAATCGACTTGATATGATGTGCTATATTTTATATTTTTCATTCCTCGAAGTGAATGATACAAAGTACATATTTTCATTACCCGAAGTAAATGAAACAAAGCACATTTTGAAAGGTGCATAATTATGCATTTCTCGATTAAAATGGAAAGGAATAATGTGAGTACTATATCCGGAAGTACTAATATCACAAAAAGCTCTGGTTGAGCAAATATGTTATTGTCAAATGGAACTTTATTCCATATTCACAGTGCGTTATACTCGTCAAAGTCATAAAAAGACATATTTAATTTTAAAGATATTCACGGTAATGGATATCATATTGAGACCATTAGTCGATGGGATGTTGACTATCTCAATATTATGAGTATAAATCAAGGCAATAATAAAAACTTGAAAAAGTTATATGCACTGTCATCCATCGTGTACTACAATAGAATTAGTACAAATTGAAGCTCATGCTATTGTGAATCAGAAGTTTACTGATAACTTTATTATTTGGCAATGACCGGTTAGACCATCCCGGTTCAATTATGATGCGAAAATTTGTTGACACTTTCATGTGGTAATTTATTGAAGAGTTGAAATTTTCTTCAAAGTAATGTTTTCATGTGATACTTGCTATCAAAGCAAATCGATTATTCAATCATCATCAGCTATGATAGATTGCGAATCTATTATTTTTAGAACGGATACAAAGGTGATATATGTGGGCCCATACACCTTTCTTACAGTCCATCTAGATATTTTACGATTTTAATTGATGCATCGACTAGATGGTCATATGTATCCTTGTTACTAATCCGCAACTTGGTATTTGCGAGGCTACTTGCTCAGTTGATAAAACTATGAGCACATTTTCAGATTACCTTATAAAGACAATTGGTCTTGATAATGCTGATGACATGTCATTTTATATGTATTATCACTAATTCGCATCAAACCAACAAATTATAATAAGTTCTCCCCATTATAAATGATTTTTGGTCAGGAACCAAATATTTCTCATCTTAGATTTTTTTTAGTGTGCGGTATATGTTCTGATTGCTCCACCACAACGCACAAAGATGAGTTCTTAAAGGAGGTTGGGAATATATGCCAGATTTAAATTTCCCTTGATAATTAAATATCTTGAGCTTCTCATAGGGAATTTATTTACAACTTGATTTACTGACTATCATTTTAATGTGTCAGTTTTCCCAACGTTAGGGGGAGAAAATAAAATAGTTGGGAAAAGAAATAAATTGGATGAATTATCATTATCTTAGTTTGATCCACATACTCAACAATGTGAACTATAAGTTCAAAGGATAATTCATTTAACAAATCAATTGTCAGATGATTTTGCTGACTCTAATAGAGTGACTAAGTCACATATACCAGCTATGAATGCTCCGTTTAAATTTGATGTCCCGAAAGGACAAATTCTAGTTGCTAATGTGTCTAACTTACGCCTGTAGCGTGGTAGACAAGTAGGTTCTAAAGATAAAAATCCTCGAAAAAAAGGAAGGGAGCTATAGTTATGATGGTCTGATCGAAGAATCAATGAATTATGAAAATCTCAAGAAGAGATTAAAAGGTCTCCAATAGAGGCATTAACATGACTCAGATACCTGATAATAAAGAGATCTCAATAGATTATGTCATGTCTGGTAATAAATGGAACTGAAATCAAATCGACGTCAATAATACATTTGCATGCAATATAGCACTAGAGATTTTATTTGACGATGTGGATCATGAATCATTATCGATTGGACAATGTAAACAAAAAAATGATTGACCAATATAAAAAGAGGCAATTGAGGCGAAACTAAGATCTCTTTCGAAAAGAGAAGTATTTGGGCCTATAGCCCGTATATCGAAATGTGTAAAGCTCGTGGATATTAATGAGCCTTTGTGAGAAAGAGAAATCAAAAGGAGAAATCACGAGATATAAGCTCGTTTGGTTGCAAAGATTCTCACAAAGACATTAAATTGATTACGAGGAAAATATATTCCTCTGTGGTGGATGCATTTACTTTTAGATAGTCTGACGATAAATGAAATTACTCAGTTTTCGCCTAATGGATGTTGTTACATCTTATATGTATGAGCCTCTTGATAACAACATTTACATGAAGCTTCTGGAAGGATTTAGTTTGCCATAAGTAGTTAATTCAAGTTCTCGAGAACATTATTCAATTATATTGAATATATCTTTTTATAGATTAAAACATTTTGGGCACATTTGGTATAATCGCCCTATTGAATACTTATTAGCGGAAGGCTATAAGAATGATTTAATTTTCGAAGCATTTTATTAAGATGTTTAGCTCTGGATTTGTCTTTGTTTTTATTCTGTATGTTGGTGATTCATTGAGACTCATGAAGAGATATCTTTAACAATGGAATCCTTGTGCAACAATCGACATACACAGAAAAATGTTTAAAGAGACTTTACATGCATAATGCATATTTGTTTACCACTATTTGGTTGCTAGATCTCTTAATGTAAACAAAGATCCATTCCGCCCTCGAGAAAAAGGTGATGATATTCTTGGTCTAAAAGCACCATATATACATTAATTGATCTGGAAGCATCGTATCTTAGCTGGTCCAAAAATATTATCTAAGTGCTATGAGACCATTGCCTTTAAATAATTGTTATGCATGAGGCAAAGCCGAAATGTGTGTTTGGCTAAACACATCTAGAAGATATGTGAATTGCTTTCACAAGATAAGATGCAAGCTATTTTATGTAGAGATAGTGCATAATTTATATCTCAAGATGGATACATCAAATGTGATAAAAGGAAACATATCTCTTTAAAGTTCCGTCCCTCATGATCTTCAGAAGAATAGTATTTGATGAATCATTTCAAGCAATAATTTGGAAGATTTATCCACTAGTGCATACTCTATTTCAACATTTGAAGATTATATTCAAGATCCAAAGATCTTATGTGATATTTTTTATGAGGGGGAGTAAATACGCGTTGCACTCTTTTTCCCTTAACCGAGGTTTTATCCCAATGGGTTTTCCTGGTAAGGTTTTTAATGAGACAACATGTTATGCGTATTAAAGATGTGTGTACTCTTTTTCCTTCACTAATGAAATTTTTTTCCCACTGGTTTTTATCTTAGTAAGGTTTTAACGAGGCACATTATCTTCGTAGACATCCAAGGGGGAGTGTTATGAATATTTATCTATGTGGATGTCTATCATGATTAGAACTTTATCTAAGGAGTTTGATATATTTATTATTAGGAATATTATCTCTATTAATTAGAGTTTAATGTATTATGTACTTCTTATGCCTATAAATAGATGATTTATTGAAGGCATTGTATACAATTCTATATTTGAGAATAATACAAATCTTTCTCTTTCTCTCATCTCTTTCTTCCATTATTGTTCTTTACTATTTTATTCACAACACCTAACTAGTTTATGATTAGTCTTTTTGTTAGCCGTTGGCCTACCAGCTATAAAAATTGGTAAAATGTTTTTTTTAGTTCTTTAACTAATGTATGATTAGTCTTTCGGTTAAATGGTTCAATTGGGTGAAAAAACATGAATTTAATTAATTTTTGTACATTTCTAGAGATCTTTTTTTAATCCTTAAGAAAATATTAAATACAATATACCTTTAAATAATTTATCATAGTAATCCCTTAAAAAGAGAATATTTTTTTCATTTTTTTTAAAAAAATACAACCACTTAATGTCCTAAAATTAAAGTATAATAATTAAATTTTAAGGTTTGAAATAGTACAAGACCCTTGGACATATTAAACCAATTGATTCGTTCTACGAACCCTTCATCTTAAAATTTGCTTAAATTCTTCTATTAGTCTTTGTACTGTGCATAAATTATAAATGTAGTCCTTGTATTTTAATTTGATATTTTTTTGTTCTTATACCTTTCAAATTTTGAATTTTGGTCATGATTCCAACAATAGCGTTGAATTTATTAAGTCTAATTCTACTATCAATCAATATATCATGTAGAAATTGAAGAGATGGTTTCTATTTTCCCATTTGATCATTTTGAATTGTTTTAACTAAATTATATTATTCTTATATTATTTAAGTCATAATTAAAATTATAAAATTCAAAAAGTATGACGATCAAAATCAATCAAACTAGAATATAGAGATAAATCTACAACTTATGCATATTAGATGCATAATAACAAAATTTGACAAAAGTGGTTTAGTTGAATTACTTCATTTTATTTCTATTAGTGTTAGCATTTTGAGATTATTATTTTTAATAAATGCATAAATACATACGTACATACAAGATTATATGTATGTATATACATACATAAAAATTACATTTCCACATAATATATTTTTAAAATATTCAATTTAAAATAAATCGACAAATAAATTAGATACAAATGATTAAAAAATCATATTTCCACATGAATGTCTTAATCCTAAAACCATCCCTAGAAAACTCTTTTCTAATTACTCTCAAGGGAATTCAAAACCACCATTGTTGCTATTAGAGGTGCTCAAAATTGGATATATGTATTTTCGGGTATCCGAAGATCCGAATACATGGTTCTTCCGATACTGAAAAATACGATTCATATCTCGAATCGTAACGATCAGGTGCTCATTAGTCGGGTCATAGGCTACTCGGTTCATATATTTTCTTTCTTTTAAATCATATATATTTTTTAAATTACGTTAAAAAACATAAAACTTAAAATTCAAATTTAAACATAAATCAAATCACAAAATTCAAAAATAAAACTCAAAAATCCATAAATATTTAAACTATATAAGTACATATTATAAAGAAGTTTGGATATTATGAACATCCAACGTTTAGTAATATAAATATGTAAACTATATAAATAAATATTATAAAATCAAAATAATAAATTTGAAACTAAAATATTTGGTTTAGTTTTAGGAGAAAAACATTTGGGAAAGTAAAATAAAAACATAGTAAATTAGTAATCCAAAATTTCAAAAACATAGATTAAAAAATTAAACCAGAGTTTAATTTTCTTTTTACGGTTCGGGTCTGACCGTAAACGGTAAGTATTTAAGTTGGGATAAAATTTTAAAGATGAAATATTTAATTTTTAAAATCTAAATGGGTTAAATATTTGGTTATTTTTGAACACCCCTAACCTTCGTTGTCGGTGTTCTCAGTTCCGAGGGCATTGATACCTCCGGGGTTGAGGGCCATCCACAGCAACGAGATGATGATGGAGATGAGACCGGCCCAGACGAAGACGATGGTAGGTGTCTTCCGGCGCCGACCCATCAACCCTTTAGCGAAAGGATACAAATGACACAACACCCACGAAGCGAAGAACGCGCCGCCGATGAACATGTTCCATTTCCCGCTGCCGAACAGCGTCCTGGAGAAGGCGATGACCAGCGCCACCATGTTAACCAAGGCGATAACGATGGGCGGGATCATTAACGACGTCCATTTCACCAAGTACAGATCGGCGTATATGTCGTCTTCATCTTCGCCGGCTGATTTCGCTGTTAAAGTGAAAGAGATTTCGATGCCGGCGAGCACTTTCAGGAGACCTTGAATGCATGCAGCGAAGTGAGAGCTGGTGCCGGAGATGAGCCAGAACTGTTCGTTTCTCCACCATTCTTCTAAGCCGATGCCGGCCCATCGGACCTCGAGGAGGGCCAAGCCGATGAGGCAAAGTGTGATGATCATGAGGTAAATCAAGAACCAGATGTTGAGCTCTTGGACGATGAACTGGCCGGAGATGAGTGACATTGCCGGGAGGAAGCAGTAAACGATGAGGAAAAAGGAAGTGAAAGGGTATATGCCGACGTTTAAATAAGCCAGTCGTTGAAGGAATTTGAGCTTCGTGGAGGCGAGCAAGGCGTTGTTTCTGGAGAAGAAGATCTCGACGGAACCCGTCGCCCATCGGAGCACTTGGTGGAGTCGATCGGTTAGGTTGATTGGCGCTGAACCACGGAAAGCGTCACGCTTGGTGATGCAATAAACCGACCGCCAGCCACGGTTGTGCATGCGGAAGCCCGTCACCACGTCTTCTGTCACCGAACCGTAAATCCACCCTACTCGATCACCCCATTCCGTCTTGTCCTCGTACCTGGTCGGAGAAGAAAACAGAAAACAGAGTTGCATCATGTCGTATCTTAGGCATAGAATTAAATTGCAGCAAACGATTTTTAAGTTCCCCGTAATTTAGAATAATTTTGAGAGAAAAATTACTACCAGTAAGGTCTACAACCCGTAACACCACGGCTGTGGTTGTAGTCGTATTCTTTTTATTGCAGTTGTAAACAAAATAAATATTATTGTAATTATTACGGGTATTACAATCATATTTTTTTAATAACATATGCTATTATTTTGTACAGAAAAATTGTAAGTATTGTAATCTCAAACGATACTAAAAATACTATATAACTATTGTTATTATAATCACGCGCCGCTATTTAAACCTTTGCCCATGACTGCATCCGCAATTTAATGGAGTTTTCTAGCATGCGGCCGCCTAATGTACGGCTAATATACGGCGTTACCGAAAACATGATAAGGTATACCGGAAATATGATAAGGTATACCGGAAACATGATAAGGTATAAATACTTTCGAAAAAGTATGGATACTTTCGAAATCAACATATTCGGTACCGCTTTACCGAATACATTATATACCTTATCATGTTTCCGGTATACCTTATCATGTTTTCGGTAACGCCGTATATTAACCGTATATTAGGCGGCCGCATGCTAGAAACTCCCCAATTTAATAGTAGAATCTTTGGCTAAAGTTTGAAACATCATATCAGGTTGGTTCACTTCTTTAAAAAAATCATTTAATCACATTAACCTATTCTCAATTGATCGGACCGGTCGAATTAGTTATTGTTAAATTAATCTATTCAAATTTAAATACTTTTATATTTTACATTAAGTTCAAATCATTTCAAGTTAAGAAATCATTATCATATGTGGCATCATTTTTTTTTTTGAAGAATACGTGGTATCAATTTGTAATAAGCACATACCAGCAAGAAATGACAGAAACAGCTTCGGCAACAGTGACAGCATCGAGTGGTTCACGAGGGACCCTGAGAGCACCAGGAGGCCTTCCAAATTTGATTTCGGGATGATCGGCAATGGGTCGACCTTGGAACTCGGCGACCGGTATGGATTCCGACAGCATAGTAGAGTTCCCGAATCGTTTGGGCAATAAATTCACATCCAAATCAGGGTCAAAATCACTAGTCGTCAAAGGCTGTGTTTCATTCTCTTTGGCGACAGTCATTTTATTAGGATTCGGAGGATCGAATGCATACAAAGCAAATCGCCTGAACATACAACCAGTTCCGACGTAAACCGGCCCTTGCACACCATCAAGTGCGCGCATGTTACCATCGAAAAACACGGTGTTGTGATTAGCATAACGATCCGAAGGATCGATCCCTTCGAATCGTTGAGGGAACTGAATGTAGCAGATGTTTTCGCCACCTTGATCCATCATAAAGCACATCCCTTCTCGAACTGCTCTGCAATTGTTTATATAGTGATCGCAATCGAGATTGAGGATGAAGGGACCGTTGGACAAGATGGCCGATGCTCGCACCAAGCAATTCATGGCGCCGGCTTTCTTGTTATGATCATATCCCGGTCGCTTCTCTCGTGAAACATAAACAAACATGGGAAGGCGTATGTCGACATCGGTGAAATCAACGAGCTGATCTTGGCTATTTCCGGTGTGTGGTTCGTAGCTGGGTGGCTTCAACATGACTTGTAGGACCCCGGCATGGTCTCCCTTTGAGTGTTCCTTGGCTGAATTGGCCCAAGCTCCATGCCAATGTGTGCCATCAGCCATCCATGTTGCCTTTTGGACCTTAGGATTCTCCATTGAGTCACCTCCACTTTCCCGTAGGTGTTTCAGCAAATTCAATTCTTCCCTTGCATTGAATGCCTCCGATCGCCTTCGGATCGCGTCGGGGAGTCCATTGATCCTCACTTTGAACTCCTCGTACTCCCTCTTTACCTTTCTTCGGTCCTTCACAAAGTCCGGCCGAGTCTTGCCTTTTGTCGGATCACCTTTTAAGTTGAAGTATGCGTCCGGATTCCGAGGCTCGATATCGTGTTTCTTACAAAACGGAACCCATAAATCGGCGAAACAACACGCTTCCGCCATCGCTTCGAAGGTGAGCAGGGCGCCTCCGTCGTCGGAGATGTAACACGCCACCTTTTCCACCGGATAATCAACTGCTAAAATAGAAAGGATTGTGTTAGCAGTGGTGAGCGGCGGTTCCTTCTCCGGATCGGCAGTCGACACAAAGAAGTCGATTCCCGGGAGATCCGAACGGCCTGTTGGATTCGACGCTGATGGTAAATCAAACTTTTCACGCAACGCCTCGAGATCCGTCGAACGGTTAATCGGACACAATTTAGGAATCTGATCAAGGATCCAAGAGAAGGCAAACCATACTTCACATACAATTGACATTAGCCACAACCATATAGCATTATTATTTGGATTAACAATTCTCCAATGTAGGAAGAATCCCAGCACCACCAATCGGACGGCAATCAATGACCTACATAAACAAAATCCATTAATTTATTCCAACATCGAATTCAGAATCGAGTCGAGTCGAGTTAGATAGCATTATACCTGTAAGGGATAATGATGCTAGGTTTGATGGGAAATACACGACTTAAGGGCTTCCAAGGCTTATCATTGGTCTCCAAGTCCCCTTGGAGTCTCTCATCACCACCATCACCATAATTCTCATACTCATAATTCTCGTTTGTCTCGAACGACCACTGATTCTGATCAAAATCTCCTCCTTGATTCCTTTTTGTCATAGACATGTTGTTAGCGTCTCGTTTTTTTCTTTCGAAGCCGATAATTTCAACGTCCCGATCGACACTTCACCTCGCCACCGTAGTCCCTTATTCGTTTTCTGGGATGATGCCGGCAATGTTGATTAAACTTAAAAAATAAAATAAAATAACCTTTTCCTTGTCAACGTTACCGGAAGTGATGATCTCTTCACTAACTCGACTCGAAAAAAGAATATGTGAGAATCAAGTTGGAGAATGCTACTTTCAATAAGATTGATGCAGATAATAAATAATTATGTATAAAATGGGAGATGGGCTAATTGTACACGAGATTTACTTATAAACACTCGTATTTAGATTTATTTTTTTTCAACATTGTAGCAGTTTACTGCTTCTTTTATATGTAATAAAACACGGATAATCCCAAAAAAACAATGATCTCTTCACCGTGACATCAAATGTTTTCCGAGCCATTGAAAAACTTGTTCCATTTTTAGTGATGTGTCCACCAAATGTTGGGACCAAACTGGAATTCCTTTTTCGTGGGAGACCAAGTCCTAGGTTTGATTTCATGGTCTGTTTCACGGGTTTTGTGGAGATTTTTTGCCTTTTGTTTTTAAAGATTTTGGTCTTTTTTATGGTCCATATCAAACTGTGGTTCCTGCATTAATCCCTCCATGTTGGCTTTTTTGTTTAAGTATTTAGTATTGTTTGTTGGTGTTATTTTGAGGATAAATTGTGTGTTTTAGTGTAACTTTAAATGTTTACCTATATTTTGGTATTTAATCCCAATACTTAAAAAAGTTAAAATAAATAAATATATTACCTTTTCAATCTACAAGTTGCATTCTAATTATTGACATTCAGGGCAGATCCAAGAAATCTAGTTTGGGTGTTATAATATAAATTTTTTATGAAGTAATTTTTCAAGTAGGTGAGAATTAACAAATAATGAATCTCAATTTTCTTTTAAAGGGTGTCATATTCATTTAAAGATGTATTATTTTTATTTTTAACATTTTTTTATATTAAATTTATTTAGAAAAAAATTCTTTAAAATTTAAGGGTGTCATGTGACACTGTCCATAAGGTGGCTACATCCATGTTTTTTTAATCATAAATGGTATGATTTTATTGGGATAAAAATTCATACAACTTGATATTTTCATGTGACTCATTAAAAATCTCACTTTATCTTAGAAGAAAAGAATATAGTCATTGAAAAACCAGAGGCAGAACACCACACCAAAACAACAATAAAGCAAAACACCACACAAAAACCCATCATTCAAACACTTGACTTGAGGTAATGAGAAAATTTTTACATAGAAAAAATAAGTCAATTGTTTTTGATTTAAAAGTTTTGATCTCAACCACTAAAATCAGCTAATCTAACTATTCAAAAAATATATAAATTTTTTAAAATTTACCTTATGTAAGTGAATCTTAACATTTTATTAAATACATAGATTATAATTTTATTTATCATTTCCAATGCAGCATGTTCATTATAAAAAAATTATAAATAAATGACTAAAACATGATAATATTAAATTACACTAAAATTTGACTATTTATTATTGGGGAAAATATACAGTGTAAAATTCGACTCGACTTGAAAAAAAAAGTAAAAAGTTAATCTCACCCATCAATTTTACTCATCCAATGGCCATGAATTAGTGTAAAACTAGTTGATGAGTAATTATGTAGTCTATTGTTTTGAGAAACTTCAAACCTACCGTCTACACTATAGAGATTAATTATTTTGTTAGTGCAATCAGTGCTTCTTAAGGCAGTGTTTAAGCAGTTATCACTCTTCACAAATGATAAAAGTTAAATAATTTTGGTATAGATAATTTTGATATTTGGTTCATATAATATCTAACGAGTGGTTTCAGTAGAAAATAAGATGATATTTTTCTTAAAAGACTTAAGTTTGAGCACATGTGTATGCAGGGTGTGTGTACATTGTCAAAGAGTTAAGAAAGTAAGAACAATATATACTATTTTTTTTTTTTATCAAAGAAACAATATATACTATCATGTAATCACACATGTATATTAAAAAAATTCGGTTCATAATAGAAAGGTCTTATGGATTATTTTCTTCAAGCTAAAGATGGTGATTAAAGACTAGAGAGATTGTGTTGCGACTAAAAAATTTCAGAAAATACCTCGTACCTCGGTGTCGCTCGGACGAACCGGGTTTTAAATTGGTTTTTGAAAAATTTAATCGGATTTGTAAAAAATAGAGGAGTCGCCACCGGCCATTTAAAATGGTAGACCGGACACCAAAATAAAACCAGAGATTTTTCTTTTGAAAATGGGTTCGGGAGTCGGTTACACGCGAGGAAGGATGAGCACCCCCGTCGTGCCCGAAAATCGGTACCAAAACATTACCGCTTAATTAATATTAAATTTTGCGAATTAAAGTGACAAATCGTATCGAAACTTGGTTATACGAGCGAGTAAATTTTAAAGGTCTTAATATTCGAGAAGGAACGTCCGAACCACCACCACTACGACTGGTACTGGCCTCGTTCGTTCCCGAATAAAAAGACGCTCACATTACATTTTATAAGTTCGTATGCAACTTAGAAACGTAAACGGGACATAAAAAAAATTAAACATAAAGTAAGTGGCACGACACGTGATGGCATAGCGAACATAAATTACACAAATACGTATATGCATCATAAAACATATATAGAACATGTATAAAACATATGAGCAAAATTAAACCGATTATAAATACTAGGCAATCGAACAAAAATGCATAAAAAGAGAAAACAAGGCTAAAAATGTTAAAACGAAATCAAAACAGATCCTGAGGATCGATAGGGGAATAAACCATGAAAAAAAACAAAGCTGAACTGTCAAAACAGGGACTAAAATTAAAACTCGCGGAAAACTAAAAGGGTCGAAATGGTTATTAAGCCATAAGGAAATCTGATTTGAACCAAACGATGGTAAGATTAAAAACTTTCAAAAACATCGAGGGACCTTATGCGTGATTTCAAAAAAGCGGAATGGCCTGAAAGATGATGAGAAAACGCGGGGGGACTAAAGAAGAATTAAACCTTTTTTAAAAGATTAAAGCTTTATAAAAAGCCCTAAAAAAACATTATGCCCCTTTTGCCATTTTGTTTTCTCGAAACCGAAATCCAAAAACACCTCCCCTCTGTCGAACGGGACCGGAAAACTTCACCGGTCATTGTAAACCTAACGCCGGCGTGAACCGAACGTCCCCTCTCCTCCTTCAGAACCCTAAACAAACCCCGAAATCTCCCTTTTTCTCTTTCCAAAAAAAAACCAGAGACTAATCCCTCAAAAAAAAACCTTCCCTCGTTCGAACCCTAACCGTGGCGGCTCACCCTTTAAGGGGTTGTTGTCGGACGGTGCTCGGAGTAGAAGGAGGTGAAGCGCTTGGAAGCCAAACCGCCGACGAAGGTATATATTTCGATCTCTTTTTTATCTCGTTTTTTGGTTTTGATGCATGCAAGATCTGAGAAATGGAGAAAAAAATAAGAAAAATGATACCTTTGAAGGCCTTTTTTATTGATTTCTCTCTGTGAATGGAAAATCCCAAATGGGTTTTGGTTTGCAAACTCTCTCTGTTTTTGCTATTGATCTCCTCTTTCAAATTTTTCTCCCCCCCCCCCCCCCCCCTTGCTCTCTTGTTTTCGGTTTCCTATATAACCGAGAATCATAAAAAGAGCCATGCTTAGAATTAATTCCTCTGATTTCTCTGAAGCTTTTGTCTGGTTGACCTCTGCATCTTGTTTTAATTTTTTTGGTTTTTCTTGCTACTTTCGGGTTCTGATATTCTGTCTGTTTTTCTGTCTTGGTCGGCATTACTCAATCGGGGGAGGCATGGCGTGCTCGGGAGCAGAGGAGACTGAAGCGGCAGAAAGCTCTGGTGCGTTCGGGACAGGGGCGGCACCCGCGCGTGGGCGATCGAAACGCCGCGCGTGGTGGAGCGTGGAGAGGAAGACTGTTTCTGGAATCCTCCATGGCTCAATCTGGGTCGTTCGATGACCTCCTCGATCCAACGGTCTGAGATGCGCGGCGCCGAGGGCAATGGGGTGCTTGCTAGGGTTTCTCTATACCCGGGCTGATCTGGTCCGTCAGATCTCAGCAGATCTGACGGTTGGGGCTTGGCGTCGCGAGGGCTTCACAAGACTCCTTTAGGGTTTTCCTTTGCGGGTGCGATATGGACCGTTAGATCATCACCCGATCTAACGGTCCCAAAACGGCTGCGCGAATAGAAAAGAAAGCTGTTAGGTTTTTTTTTAGTTCGATTGGGCTATATATTTTGTGGGCTTACCGGGCCACATGATATGTATAGATATTTATTATTTTCTGGGCTTCAAGTGGGCTAAGCATGTCATTTAGACTTTGTTTATTTATTCAAACATAATTTGGGTTTTCATTTATGTTTATTTTCTCATTAATAATAATAATAGAAATAATAATATTAACACTTATCACTATCAATAACAACAAATAACAACAAAAATAAAAACCATACAACTACTAACCATCAAAGTGACGGTAACAGTAAATGAAGTAAAGACAATAATACTACTTAGTATTAATAATAGAAGCTAATAGTAATAATGATAGTATATATATATATTGTTTTTTCTTTCTTTTTCTTTCTTATTTTTAATCATGTGATGTACATATATAATTAATCAAAAGTATTAAAGTCCATTATTAAGAAAAGAAAATGGGTTAACGCCCCGAACAAAATTAGTGATTACAGATTGATTATGGTTAAAACATGTCTTGTATTTGTTGTTGATTATCGAACTTTTCACCAAGACTAGTTCTACAAAAGTAGAATATGTTGGTTCTGAACTGCGTTAACAATTTCTTATGTTCTTTCTACTTTTTAATTTTTTATATTTACATGTAGATACTGGACATTGTCGCTTAAACAATGTTAATAACAATGCATCAACACAATTAAGAATAGAAAAAATGTATTTTATTGTGATTTTGGATAGATGCAATATAATCATCGCACAAAACTCCTAAAAATAAGAAAAAATATTGTATGATCCCGGTTCACTACGTCATTTATGGCCTCAACCTCTAAAATTCAGTTAATTATTTTTTTTTTCATATCATTTTTTTCAAAGATGAATCTTCATTTTTTTCATGTAATTAGGGAGTGGTTGGTTATATAGAAGTTAATTATGAATGGATTAGTGAAATAAAAAAAGATTAGTTGATTGATTTTTAGTGGATTGAGACCATGGATGACGTGGTGAACCGGGTCTATATAATAATTTCTCAAAAAATAAGGGGTCTTAAAATGAATCAATTAAGTGATGGCAAGAGAAAAACAAAAGATTGATTCTAAACAAGTGAAAAAACAGACAAAGAAAATAAAATGTTATCGTACATCATGAGTTTGATTCATGTTAAACTTATTTTTTAGGGTAAAATACACAAAACATCACTCAACTTTTTTTTACTCCTATTTTAGTCACTCAACTTTCAAATTTTTTAATTTACTAATGGAACTTCGGATTGCCCTTGTTTTGGTCACTCTCAAATATTTTATTATTATTTTCAATTTTTTTTGGCAATTTTGTTATTATTTAATATAAAAATAATTTAAAATATAAAATTAAATCCAACTATTAGCTGGCTACCATTCGCTATCGCCGGACGTCACCGCCGACGGCCATAGATGGTGGTCATTCAGTCTCAGACTTCACCGGTTACTTTGTCTCGGCCCCTGCGTCCGTATTTGACTTCTATTTTTATTGGAAAAGTGCTCCAAAGTCCATGAGAAGAGAGATCAAAAGTGAAGAAATTAAAAAGTTTTAAATGAGATTTGAGGGTTTTAGAACATTTTTCGGTGAAACAAACACTAAATTCAAACTCAGATGTCAAAACGAGTTCACCGATACAATTTGAGATCAAACAATGTCGATTCTGAGACCAATGGTTGTCGACGGTGGTGATGATTTTTTATATATTTTTAAATTTAATAATAATAATAATATGATTTTATTATTTATTTAAATTATTTTTATATTTAATAATATTAAAAAAATAAAAAAATAATAAATTATTTCAGATTTACCAAAACAGAATCAATTCGAAGTTCAATTAGTAAATTTAAAAGTTAAAAATTGAATGATTAAAATAAGAATAAAAAGATAAACCGAATGATGAACATTGTATTTTACTTTATTTTTTTTATTTAAAATTAACTTGTCTTGCACGCAACAATTCAACAATAAAGGGATTCCACAGCAATCATCAACTAAACCCTAATATCAGAAGCCAACAACGAAAAAGATTTCTTGCGAGAAAGATTCCACGGCCAGAGCCTCTTATGAAGCATTACCTAATGCGGTGTTCTTCACGCTGTTTTTCTCGGTGGTTTATTTTCTCCTTTCACGGCGGCGTGAATAGATCCGTACATCCACGCCTCTCCATCTCGTCACCCCCTCGGAGATCGTCGCGCTTTTCGCTTTGCTCGCCTCGTTTATCTACCCTTTGGGGTTCTTTGGGATTGATTTCGTCAAGTCTTTGATTCTACGACCCTCGGCCGACGCTTGGAATTCCGAGGACGATGAAGAGGGAAATGAAGTTTTGCTTCAAAAAGAAGATGCCCGTAAAGTCCCTTGCCGGCAAGCTATTGAATCTTGATTGCTTGGTTCCAGCAGAACTGGTTGTATCTTGCCAGAAAATGTTCGATGAAAAGCCTGTTAGAGTTACAACAGAGGAAGACGAAGATATAGTTAAAGCCGTTGTGGCCGGAACTACCCTTCATATTCTTTGGAATCGAAGATAGGTGATTACAAGCTAGCGGCTGCGATAAGGGGTGATGCATTGGAGAGATTAATGGGGAAGTCGTTGTCAAGATTGCCTTTGGATGGATTCAATTACATATCGATTTTAGTACAGTGTTGTGAGATGCCGATTGGGTACGCGCAGATTCCCGTGGGAATTGCTGGGCCGTTGTTGCTTAATGGATGAGAGTGCTCGGCTCCAATGGCAACCACGGAAGGGTGCTTGGTAGCTAGCACTAACAGGGGATGTAAGGCTATTCATTTGTCTGCTGGTGCTTCAAGTGTTCTATTGAAAGATGGGACACCTAGAGCTCCTGTTGTAAGGTTAGGTACGGCGAAAAGGGCATCTGATTTAAAGCTGTATTTGGAAGATCCTTTAAATTTCAAGACCTTGGCTGTTGTTTTCAACAAGTTTGTTTCGATACTTTTCGAGTTCTGAGTTGATTAAACTAATATGGTGCTGGTTTGCTGAAAGCTTTGGTTGTTTTAGTAGTTGCAGATCAAGTAGATTTGCTAGGCTTCAAGGTATAAAATGTGCAATTGCTGGGAAGAATCTTTACTTGAGATTTATTGCAGTACCGGCAATGCGATGGGGATGAACGTGGTTTCCAAAGGAGTCCAAAAGGTGTTGGATTTCCTTCAAACTGATTTCCCTGACATGGATGTCATCGGCGTATCTGGTGAGTTTCGTTTCCATGAAGTTATACAATTGTCTTCCTTTCCATCGTTTGTGCTTAGACCATTGAATTATATGAATACATGAAACTTCTGTTCGGACAAAAAGCCTGCTGCAGTGAATTGGATTGAAGGACGAGGCAAATCTGTTGTTTGTGAGTTCATCATTAAGGGTGATGTGGTGAGGGAAGTCTTGAAGACTAGTGTCGAATCCCTTGTAGAGCACAACATGCTTAAGAACCTTACCGGATCCGCTATGGCCGGAGCAATGTGCGGGTTCAATGCACATGCTAGTAACGTCGTGACTGCAATCTACATCGCCACAGGTCAATATCCGGCTCAAAACATTGAGAGCTCTCATTGCACCACGATGATGGAAGCTGTGAATGATGGCGAGGACCTTCACATCTCTGTCACAATGCCTTCCATTGAGATAATCGATCATGTCACTGTTTGATAATAAAATTATCTAGCAAAGCAAAACCTGGTATTGATGTATGTTCTGATTTACCTTTTCAAGTTGGCACTGTTGGTGGTGGAGCTCAACTTGCTTCTCAATCGGCATTTTGAATCTTCTTGGAGTAAAGGGTGAAAACCTAGAGTCACCTGTTTCGAACTCTAGAGTCCTTGCAACCATCGTAGCCTATGCAGTCCTTGCCGGAGAACTGTCGCTCATGTGCGCACTGGCAGCCGGGCAACTAGTTAAGAGCCATATGAAGTACAATAGGTCAAGTAAGGATGCTTCCAACACTGCTTCTTAGAGAACATATACATGATGAAGGGTTTGTTAATTAGCCGGAAAAGATTAGTTTATAAGTTGCAAATCCCATAGTTTAATTGCATTGAAAGGTGATGAGATAGATATAATCTCTTTGCATTTTGTAAAATCACAGAATTGTTGATTAAAATTTTGATTTTTTTTTCGATTTTCTTCATGGATTCTATATACTGTTTCTTTATTTCCAATTAGATTCTACATGTTGTAATCTTCTTTTCTACTGCATCATCCAATGCATTTGGAGTTGGATTGCACCATTTTTTATATATGTTATGGTATGATAAATTTGGATAAAGTGTGGGTTTAACTCTCAGAAAAGTGTCCAAACTATACATTTCTTTAGTTTGATGTCTAAATTTTGTTCCGGACTAAACTGGTGCCTAATATTTCATTTTGTTACTCGAAAAAAATTAGAGTTGAGTGTTTTTTTTTTTAAAATCAAAGATTCTTGGGTTTTAAAAATAAATTTATAGATTTTTTTGATTTTTTAAAGCTAAAAATAAAAAATAACACAGAAGAGATCGTACCATATTTTAATTGGATAATGAATTTTTTTTAACAGCCGTGACGGACGGCATTGGATGGTGCAGTAATTTAGATGTGGGAATTTTCAGACCCAAGTTCAATCCCACCTTCACCTATTTAGTATTTTGAAATTAGTGACCATCTCACTGGTTAAGAACTAATTTTTGTTTTCCCTTGTTGAACCTTCATTTTTGAAATATTGTGTGGTCGTTCTTATTACATATATCCGGAACTACCCCGGATTATGATGCAATAAATATAGCAGAAAAAGAAAATTACAACATGTAGAATCCACTTGGAAATAAAGAAACAGTATATAGAATCCATAAGAGAATCGAAAAAAAAAATTAAATTTTTAATCAATTCTGTGATTTTACAAAATACAAAGAGAGATATCTATCTCATTACCTTTCAATGCAATTAAACTATGGGATTTGCAACTTATACACTAATCTTTTCCGGCTAATTAGCAGACCCTTCATCATATATATGTTCTCTAAGAAGCAGTGTTGGAAGCATCCTTACTTGACCTATTGTACTTCATATGGCTCTTAACTAGTTGCCCGGCCGCCAGCGCAGACATGAGCGATAGTTCTCCGGCAAGGACTGCACCGGCTATGATGGTTGCAAGGACTCTAGAGTTCGCACCAGGTGACTCTCGGTTTGCACCCTTTACTCCGAGAAGATTCAAACATGCCGATTGAGATGAAAGCTGAGTTCCACCACCAACAGTGCCAACCTGAAAAGGTAAATCAGAACATACATCAATACCCGGTTTTGCTTAGCTAGATAATTTGATTATCAGACAGTGACATGATCTATTACCTCAATGGAAGGCATTGTGACAGAGATGTGAAGGTCCTCGCCATCATTCACAGCTTCCATCATCGTGATGCAATGAGAGCTCTCGACGTTTTGAGCCGGATCTTGACCGGTAGCGATGTAGATTGCAGTCACGATGTTACTAGCGTGTGCATTGAATCCGCCCAATGCTCCAGCCATAGCAGATCCGGTAAGGTTCTTAAGCATGTTAAGCTCCACAAGGGATTCCACACTAGTCTTCAAGACTTTCCTCACCACATCACCCTTAATGATGGCCTCACAGACAACAGATTTGCCTCGTCCTTCAATCCAATTCACCGCAGCAGGCTTTTTGTCCGAACAGAAGTTTCCTGTATTCATATAATTCAGTGGTCTAAGCACAAACGATGGAAAGGAAGACAATTGTATAACTTCATGGAAGCGAAACTAACCAGATATGCCGATGACATCCATTTCAGGGAAATCAGTTTGAAGGAAATCCAAAACGTTTTGGACTCCTTTGGAAACCATGTTCATCCCCATCGCATCGCCAGTACTGCAAATAAATCTCAAATAAAGATTCTTCCCAGCAATTGCACATTTTATACCTTGAAGCCTAGCAAATCTACTTGATCTGCAACCACCAAAACAACCAAAGCTTTCAACAAACCAGCACCATATTTAGTTTAATCAACTCAGAACTCGAAAAGTATCGAAACAAACCTGTTGAAAACAACAGCCAAGGTCTCAAAATTTAAAGGATCTTCCAAATACAGCTTCAAATCAGCTGCCCTTTTCGCCGTACCGAACCTTACAACAGGAGCTCTAGTCATCCCATCTTTCAATAGAACACTTGAAGCACCACCAGACAAATGAATAGCCTTACATCCCCTGTTAGTGCTAGCTACCAAGCACCCTTCAGTGGTTGCCATCGGAACAGAGTACTCTCTTCCATTAAGCAACAATGGCCCAGCAATTCCCACGGGAATCTGCACGTACCCGACCGGCATCTCACAACACTGTCCTAAAATCGACTCGTAATCAAATCCATCCAAAGGCAATCCTGCCAACGACTTCCCCGTTAATCTCTCCAGTGCATCACGCCTTATCGCAGCCGCTCTCTTGCAATCACCTAATTTTGATTCCAAAGAATATGAAGGGGTTGTTCCGGCCACAACGGCTTGAACTATTTCTTCATCTTCTTCGGTTGTAACTCTAACAGGCTTTTCATCGAACACTTTCTGGCAAGATACAACCGGTGCTGCTGGAACCAAGCAATCAAGAGCTTGCCCGCAGGGGAATTTACGGGCATCTTCTTTTCGAAGCAAATCTTCATTTTCCTCTTCATCCTCCTCGGAATTCCAAACGTCGGTCGAGGGTCGGAGAATCAAAGACTTGACGAAATCAATCCCGAAGAACCCCAAAAGGTAGATAAACGAGGCGATCAAAGCAAAAAGCGCGACGATCTCCGAGGAGGTGACGAGATGGAGAGGCGTGGATGTACGGATCTTTTCACGCCACCGTGAAAGGAGGAAATAAACCACCGAGAAAAACAGCGCGAAGAACACCGCATTCGGTAGTGCTTCATATGAGGCTTTGGTGGAATCTTCCTCGAAAGAAATCTTTTTCGTTGTTGGCTTCGGAGATTGCACGAGTTTAGCCGATGATTGCCGGCGAGCCTCCATTATTGGTGGTGGTGGTCGTCGTGACGGAGGCGGTGGTTGCGGTAGCCGGCGGCGGATGGCGGAGAAATGAGAGATGGAATGAAACGAGAGAGACGGGGACGATTGCGTTTGGTTTTGAAAACGGGTTTTTCGGGTGAATTTTTTGGATGAAGAACCGGGAATTGAGGGAAGTGAGTATTTATAGTGTTGGTGGTGAGACACGTGTCAGAAAGTATGGGGGAGTACAATGAGAGCGTGGGAGTGATTTGGCACTTTGTTACTTGACTACTTAATAAGAGAAGAGTCAAAATAAAAACTAGTTAAATTATAAAAAAAAGGTAAACTACATAAATGACCATCACATTATTAGAAAAGTTACGATTTGCTCACCTTACACCAACCGTTAGAGGTTAAACCTTATTGAAGGGATTTAATTATTTATATTTGATTAAATTAAATTTTCATCCTCCAATCAAGTGGTTACAAGTGTCACCACCTGATTAAAGGAAGAAAATAGAAAAAAAATAACAAATTTGCTTAGGGGGAGTCAAACCCATGTCTCTCATCAGTAAGGAGCACTGGCTTACCACTACACCAAGTGTTGTGTTGTGATCTAATTCTTGTAATATATTATATGTACTTATTTGCTGTTAATGGCAGAAAAAAGAAATAAATCTAGATTAAAGGGACTCGAACCTGACACACTTGAGACATATAACAACATATAAATCACCCAAATAAATCTAATAATTTCATATATATATATATATATATATAATTAAAGTTTTAATAAATATTAAAATTATTAATTGTATGCGAAATTATAAAAATAAAAATAAAAAATATATTAAATTTATTTTCTAAAATATAAAAAGTTTTAAAACTATTTTTATTTTAAATCAAGCATTAAATATAATTAAAAACATATAATTTTATCAACTTTAATTTAATTATTAGATGTTTTATATGTCTCTAATGTGTCTTGTTCGAGTCCCTTTAATCCAGATTTATTTCTTTTTTCCTGCCATTAACAACAAATAAGTACATATAATATATTGCAGGAATTAGATCATAAAATAACACTTGGTGTTGTGGTAAGCCATCGCTCCTTGCTGTCGGGAGACATGGGTTCGACTCCCTCTGAGCGTGATTGTTGTTTTCTCTATTTTTTTCCTTTAATCAGGTGGTGATGAAAATAAATTTATTTAATTAAATATGAATAATTAAATTTCTTCAATAAAGTAGTGACACATGTTACCACCTAATTAAATAATTAATTTATTTTATTAAATTAAAATTAGGACTAAATTGAAAGAATATATAAATAGTAAGGACCAAATGTGTAATTATACCCCTATTTTATTAAATTATACCCATATTTAATAGTATGATGGTTTAATTACTTCGAAAAAAGTAAAGTGAGCAAATCACAACTTTTCTAATAATATGGTGGTCATTTATGTAGTTTACCTTATAAAAAATTGTACTAATAATTATAATTAATTATTACAAATGTATGGTTATATTTGTAATTAGACCTGGCAAACTTGACCCGAGACCCGAAACCCGAACCGAAACCCGATTTTGACCCGAACATGATGATTCGAAGTTGACCCGAAACCCGAACCGAACCGAATCGAACCGAAATTTTTTGTTGAACCGAAATGGACCCGAACCGAATGGACCCGAACCGAATGCTACCCGAACCGAAACCTGAACCGAATATCGACCCGATTTTAACCCGATTTTGACCCGATTCTAACTCGAATATTTATTTTTAACAATATAATAAATAATAAAATGAAGTATAGAAATTTGAGATCTTGGTGACCAATTTTATAATTTCATCATAAAATATAGCATAAAATTGAAATTGTAGACTAAATTGACAATTTAGAAGTGGAGAAATTTGAGAGTCCAATGGCCAATTTTGTAATTATACCATATAAATAAATAGGGGTCAATTTTGGCTAAAAATTAAATCTTTGAAATTAAAATGAACGAAAATATCAATATATTAAATTAATAGACTAAATTACAAAGATTAGTTAATTTCAACTAAAAGTAAATTTTTAGAGACTAAATATCACTACGGGGAGGGGATTTCTATATCCGAAGTCTAAACCGTGGAATACTTGTGACTAAATTAAATTAAACTAAAACTTAAAGTTGACTAAAATGTAACATTTTAAATGCAACATGACCTAAAAAGTAATTAATCTCTAGCTTAAAAAATTAGTGGCTTATTTCCCTCTAAAATTTTGTTTTTTCTCTCTCTATTTTTTTCAATTGTCTTTTTCTTTTCTTTTTCAATCTAGCTTAAAAAATTTGTGGCTTATTTTCCTCCAAAATTTTGTTTTTTCCCTCTCTATTTTTACCAATTGTCTTTCTATTTTTCTTAATTTAATTGAGTTTCAATTTAGATTAATTTAATTGAAATTTCACATTTAATTTTAAAATTATTTTAATTATGTACGTGATTTATGCTTTTAGATTTTAGTTAGTTCAATTAGATCCTAAGTTTAATAAATTAATTCATTTCAGACATTATTATTATTATTATTATTATTATTATTATTATTATTATTATTATTATTATTATTATTATAAACTTTGATTTAATATAATTATACAAAAAAAATTATATGGATACATGAAGCTTTGATTTAAATATTTAATCAAATTCAAATGCATAGATTAACAAGTTGAATCAGAATTAATCTCATACACCAATAACTCTAAACTAAACCATAAATACTAAACCTCAAACCTTTAACCCAACTCAAATCGAATTGACCCGAAAATTTAAATGTTGACCCGACCCGAAATTGACTCGATTTTAACCCGAACCGAAAGCGACCCGAACGACCCGATTTTGACCCGAACCGAAAGCAACCGATCCGATATTGACCCGACCCAAAAACAACCGATCCGATTTTGACCCGATCCAATACCCGAACCGAATCCGACTCATCACAGAACCGAATTAGACCCGAACCCGAACCGAACCGACCCGACCCGAACCTAAACCGATTCTAGATAGACCCGAAATAACCCGAACCGAAACGACCCGAACCGAACCCGAACCGAATGACCCGATTGCCACCTCTATTTGTAATTGATATATATTTGTACATAAATTAACATAAATTTATATGAAATTATAAAAGATTTAATATGTTATAGGTTTATGTACTATTTAAAAATTAAAAAATTAGTTTTTATATTTTTATTTTACGTAATTGAGTCTATTAACTATTTTTTATTTAATTTTTTTTGATTATTTGTAAATATTTAATTAACTCAATAATTTAAGAGACTATATGTAATTTATTAGTATGTGACCTTTAATTTAAAAATAAATAAATTCTTGTTGCGTGTAAGAAACGTTAACTTTGAATAAAAATAAGTTTAACATGATTTAAATTAACGAAGCACAACAACATTTTGTTTTCCTCGTGTGTTTTTTCACTTGTCTATAATTAATCTTTTACTTTTTTCTTGCAAGCATTTAATTACCAGATTTTTAGAACCCTTAATTTTAGAATTTTTGTACAATCACTCATATGGCATATGTCCAGAACCACATAAAACATGTTTTAACCCTAATCACTCACTCATGTATTACGAGCACTCTTCAAGCAAATATAGAATACTATGAAAATATGATTCTTAATAATCTGATATAGAATACTAAAACAATTTTTCTCAAAAATATATATGTTCACCCTTCAAGCAATCTTCCTTCTATAGATAATCCCCAATATTTAAACATAATTGTAGATGATGAAAGAATTGATATGTGATCTTTCAATCTTGAATCTTTTATCTTTAGCTTGAAGAAAATAATTCATAAGATTTTTTTGTTATGAACGGAATATTGAAATTACCAGTATCGAAATTGTAAAATTTCTATCATATGTGAAAAGTGATCATTGCATAATCACGTATGGCAGAACTTAATAATAGAGTTCGAAGGGGGCAAGTTATTTTTTAAAAAATTAAAGGTTTAAACTGATTTTTTTTTTCAAAAATTTAAAGTCTAACTAAAATTTTTGAAATTTTGAGAGGCTTAATAAAAATATTTAAAAATTATAAGATAAACTTAATTAAAAATGTTTAAAAATTTAAGAGACTAAATTCTGATTTTTAGAATTTGAGAGGAGTTCGCGGCCTCCACAGGTCTTTGGCACGCCCCTAGTAACCACTGTCTTAAGAAGCACTAATTGCACTAACAAAATAATTAATCGATCAATTAATCATATGATATAATTAATCACTATCATGTGGATGGAAAGTTTCCACATGTTCTAATTTAATGACTTAAGCTGCCTGTTTGTCAAACTTTTTATTCAAAATATATATGCATATATATTATAATGTTGCTTCCCTATATATTATATGTATGGTCAGGCCAACCAAAGAAGAAAATGATCATATCATCTTTTTTTCCCCCATAATAAATAGTCAAATTTGACCGTATATAAATATTATCATGTTTTAAACATTTATTTACATTTTTTATAATGAACATGCTACATTGGAAATGATAAATAAAATTATAATTTCTGTATTTAATAAAAGATTAGGACCTACTTAAGCAATGTAAAATTTTAAAGTTTTACATATTGTTTGGATTGTTGGATTAGCTAATTCACATATTTTTAAACATGGGTGAGCATTGTATCCATGTGGAATTGGATAATTCAGCTGCCGTAGCCCGTAGGAATGATTCAAAAGAAGCCGAAGGATGGTCTGTCTATTACGGTATTACATCGTATTTTTGAATTTCTATCTTGATATTAAGAAGTGACTTTTTCATGTGTTTCGTGAAGCTAACAAACTGACTGGTAGTACAATAAAATTTGTGCGAAATACTCAACAGACTAACCAAAATTTTATTAGTCCACCATATATGATCTTATTTGTTCTGCATAATGATTGTAGTAGCATAGTTTACTAATATTGTGTCTGCTAGCTTGATATAATCTATTCCTTTTATTCATCAAAAAAAAAAAAAACTTTTCAGTTCAGCTTCGACTAAAATATTACATTATGAATCATCTAACAAATGTAACATTTGGGTACGGTGGTTAAATAGTTGGGGTCAACTTTTCATAGCAACTTTGTTTTTATTTTTTTCAATTTCTTAATTAATCGGTTGGTGACATCAGACATGTGTTACCATAGTACGTGACACTTGCCACTTACGAAAGTTAATTATAGAAGACTAAAATGAAAGTTTTTGATAATTAGATAACTAAATGAAAATGGAACCTAATTTTGGTGACATGTTTGTAGTAATTTCTTATTTAGTGACTAAAATAAAAGATTTTTACAGTTGAGTGATTCAAATGAAAATAGAACCTAATTTTTGTTAATGTTTGATAAAAAAGAATTTTTTATGGTTGATGCTCGACTGTGTAGTTTACATAAATAAAAAAAAGTTTGATTATTTGTATTTATATTGTGTTTATAATTTATATAATATTTTTAGTTTTATAATAATATATTTGGATGTTATTTCTTTGTAGTTACTTAATTTTATTCGGTCATGCAAGGAAAAAACAGAACAAAAAAAAATCAATGATTAAATCAAAACCTAAAAAAAGAAATTAGTCAAATCAAATTAAAAAAAAATCAACAAATCAAATCGATCAAAAATAAAAAAAAACTCGTCCAAATTTCAGAAAGAAACCATAGATTCTCATATTTCTTTTTCTTTACTTCATTGTACTAATTGGGGTAGTTCTGCGGTAAGGCGGCTAATATCTGCGGTAAGGCGGTTAATATGCGGCTAATATACGGCGTAACCGGATAGAAAGGTGACCGGTTAAAGATAACAAAATCGATAAAAGTTACCGATTTTATTGATCCGAATATCAATATATTCGGTAGCGCCTAATTTGTTGTTAATTTCGAGCTGATGGGGCCTCGGAAATTCTCACGATAACAAAACCGGTAAAATTACCTATTTTGTTGATCTGAATATCAATATATTCGGTAGCGCCTAGTTTGTTGTTAATTTCGAGCTGATGGGGCCTCGGAAATTCCCACGATAACAAAACCGGTAAAATTACCTATTTTGTTGATCCGAATATCAATATATTCGGTAGCGTCTAATTTGTTGTTAATTTCGAAAGTATCCATATAATCTAACCGGTAAAATTAGACATAACCGGTTACATTATTAATTCATATAATCTAACCGGTAAATGTTTACCGGATATCTTGTTTGGTGTCGAAAGAATCGACACAATTAAAAAAAGTATCGAAACTTGGAGAATTGTATCGATTAAATATATCATAATGATATAACCGGTTAAAAGTATCTACTCTGCCTTTGTATTACTTGCATTTACAGAAAACCTAAGAGAGGAGAGTATTTGAAATCGACCCGAGTTTGGTTGCTGCGAAATACAAGGTAGGCGTTCTTGGAGTCGTGTTGTATCAGAATCGAAAGGAAAGGTTTTGGGTTTGGGGACTTTGAAGTAAAAGGTATGTTGTCGAAACCCTAGTTTTTTGGTAATGTAGTATTGGGTAGTTGGGGATAATGTTTTGGGTTTAGTGATGTTGAAGTAAAATCGGAATTCAGATCGATTATAGGTCGAAATTGTGTAATTATATTTAGGAAATAAATATCGTAGAAATTATCGGTAGAAATTAATAATGTCGGTAGAAATTAAATATTGATACTTTTTTCAGAGAACTGAAGCGAGATGGGTGCTAAGGATCATGAAGATGTTGTTGAAGATGAGACTGAAATGGTTGAAAGAGAGCCGGAGAGTATCGAAAGTGAGGAAAATCCAAAGCAACCAAAGGGTGAATATATGTACTTCTAGTAAGTAGCAATTGTCAAATAATTGTTCTGTAAATTGTAATTGGATGAAAGTATTTAAGAACATTTAAACTTTCCTATCATGAAAGTATGAAAGAATGTCAGAGGATGAAGGATTGTGGTACTTACACTGTCGGTTCGGTATGTAAATTGAATTTATAGTGAATATATTGTAGGTTGAATATTTTGATTGTTGATGGTTTATGCATAATTTTCAGGTGAAAGACATTGTGGTGAATAAATGGAACACGATGAGTGAAACTGAGAAGCAACCATTCAACATGTTGTCCACAAATGATAGAGAAAAATATTCGGCCAAGAAGAAAGCAGAAGGAAAAATTGTGAAGAAGGTATTCATTATACTTGTAAATATGTTGATAAATGATATATAAAAACTCTGACATTATATGTATATTATTTACATAGGAAGTGTCGACTAGGTGTAGCATAAAACGAGTGCACCACATAATAGAGGAGTTGAAAGCGAAGGATAAAGCAAATGTGTTGGAAGAAATGGGGTTTGGATCTCTTATTGGGATGAAGGACCGACCAATTCGGAGGGAATTGTGTCGCTTGTTGATGGGATATTTTGATTTGTACAAGTGTGATGTTCAATACGGCAAATATTCATTTCATTTTAGTGTCCGATTTGTTGAAGCCGTATTGGGGCTACAAAATAAAGGGCAGAGTGTGGATGAAGTTATTAAGAGGGAGGATTGGAAAATACTTGTGAAGAAGTATGGCCTAACGTCGAAGGTGTCATTTGCTACACTTGAGGACGATATAAAAAGCGGCAAGTATGAGGGGGATGATCTGAAGACCCGGGTACTATTGTACATTGTCGGAGTATTCCTTTGTCCAACGGGTGATACATCCCCGAGCAAGGAAAGTATGAAGTTGATTTGCGACTCCGGGTTGAAAGGTGAATTAAATTGGGCGTCATATGTCAGTGACAAATTAATTGATGCAATCAAGAGTTTTCAAAAGGCCAAAAACCCCACATACCTCAAAGGATGCATAGCTGTCTTAGAGGTAAATGAGTTGAATCTTGGTGTTGGTTTAGAAAACTTTGTAAATAGTTATTATAGAAAATGATAAAGTTTATTATAAATACAGGTTGCATTGTTTGATTTTTGGTCAGATTCTTCAAGTGTGCCGACATTCCAAAAAACCGGAGTGGCACGCATCACTGCATGGGGCAAGGAAGAAGTTGCTCGAGTTATGGCAAAGTTAAAGTTGGAATTACCGAAAAAGAAAGTAAGGATAATTTAAGTATTTATAGATTAGTAAGGACTTAAAAAAGAAAGATGCTCTAATAATGTAATTTATTTGTGAAGGTTGGCAAATGAGGAAGAGGAGGAAGAGGAGAAGGTAGAAGATAAGGTGAAACAGAATGAAGGGGGAAGTAAATATGACATATTGATGGCTGAGTTGGCGGAGGTTAAAAAAGCTGTTTCTGATTGTTTGCAAAGACAATCCAGAATCGAATAGGCGATTGAGAGCTTAAGGGGGGATCTAGGGGAAAAGGTTGATGGTGTTGTGAAAGAAGTGGTGGAATTGAGGGGTGAGTTGGAGGGGGTGATTGGAATGGTAGAAAAAAAATGGATGAGGGGATAAATTTAAGTTCTGAAATAAACAAAAAGAGGAGTTATGTTGAGGAAAAATATGATGAACTTAGAAAAAATGATGAAGAAAATTTAGAAGAATTGAGTAAGAGGGAGAAAAATATAAGAGAAGTCCACCATGAAGATATGAGGACACTGGATAATGCAATAGATGTAGATCTCGATTCAGGGTGTCCTGCACCAAAGAAGAAGAAGAATAAAAAGGTAAAATAAATAATACAAATGACATCCATTTTGATTATTGTGTTGTGGCTAATATCTATTGATATATCGTAGGCTGCAAAGGTCAAAATACCATGTGAAATTTATTCGATGGAGGGTGCGATGTGTGATTATGTATGGAATAGTGGATTGTTAGAAGATACGTTTGATGTCCCAACACCAACATCTTTCAACGCTGTTGCCTCAGCCACATCAGCCTCACTCACAGCTCTATTTGAACGCATAAATGGTGTCATAAGAGGTGTGCACAAGGCATGATTATGTTCGTCGAAAGACTTACTTACAACCCACTATCTTTTGTTTTTGTTGCTGTGACAACGATTTTGGCCTTGCATCATGTTCGTGTGACTGGCGTATGACCACATTGACAATTAACAGTTTCGACTTTCGATGACCGAAACCCTTCTTTTGAACAACAAAATTCTTGTGTCTTTACATTCCCTTTGCCATCCAGCTGTGTTGTTCCTCGACGTGCACTAAAACCATGTTTCATTGCGTATTCTTTGTAAAAATTCCAAGTTTCCTCACGTGAAGAAAATACCTGACCTACCAACCGTTCCGAATCATCAACGGTCAACTTTTCATCTAGCAAATTCCCGCTACCATTAACATCGTTGGATGTAATATCTTCCATTTTCGTAAACACGATCAGTTGAAGTGGTCCAAACTTTGCCTGGACAGGAGTTGTGTGTTGCTTTCATTTTCAGGTACTAAATTCGGTAGGTGGTGGTGGTTGATGGTGGTTGAAAGCAGTAACAACATTTATTTCCTCCTTCCTACAAAGTTAGTTGTGCAATAAATTGTAGTATATTATCGATACTTTCTGCCCAATATTATAAAAATATCGGTACTTTCAGAAAAAAAGGATTATCATAGCTTACTGGAAATAAAGTTTCGATACATTTTCCCCTTTCTGAAAAAGTTTCGATCCTGTTGTAAAATTTCATGATACGTTAGCAAATCTGCTCGAAAATATCGATTCTTTCTGTCCGTTACGATAAAAAATATCGATATTTTCTGAAACAAAGGATTCTCATTGCTTACTAGAATTAAAGTTTCGATACATTTTCCCCCTTTCTGAAAAAGTTTCGATCCTATTGTAAAAATCCATGATACGTTAGCAAATCTGCTCGAAAATATCGATACTTTCTATCCGTTACGATGCAAAATATCGATATTTTCTGAAACAAAAGATTCTCATTGCTTACTGGAATTAAAGTTTCGATACATTTTCCCCCTTTCTGAAAAAGTTTCGATCCTATTGTAAAAATCCATGATACGTTAGCAAATCTGCTCGAAAATATCGATACTTTCTGTTCGTTACGATAGAAAATATCGATATTTTCTTAAACAAATGATTCTCATTGCTTACTGGAATTAAAGTTTCGATACATTTTCCCCCTTTCTGAAAAAGTTTCGATCCTATTGTAAAAATCCATGATACGTTAGCAAATCTGCTCGAAAATATCGAAACTTTCTATCTCTGTGAAAAAATTATCGATACTTTTGAAAGAAAATCAATGTTTCCGGTACGAATTTCGCTCGAAAATTTCGATACTTTTAAAAAATATCGATAATAAACAAAAACTAAAGGATTCCCACAGCTTACTAGAAACAAAATTATCGATAAATTTTCCCAGGTTTGAATGTATTTATCGATACGTTTGCAAAAACATTAATGTTTCCGGTAATGTTTTACTGTTTTCATTATTCATTACATCAATGTATCCGGTTTATTGTTACCGTTTTCATTATTCACTACATCAACTTTGCATTGCAGTGTTATGTCTTTTCACTTGTATCACATGCACCGTTTACTGCTCATCTTGTATAAAGCTGAAACCCTTAATCCCCGGAACGAATCTGATTCTTCCTTTTCAGTTTCGTGTCTTTTCACTTGTATCACATACACCGTTCATGACCTTCATTTATTGGGTAGTTCTCCTAGTTCTCCTCATTTATTTCTATAACCCCAGAAACGAGGAGACGAACGAATATGATTCTGGCTTTTCAGTTTCGTGTCTTTTCAATGTATCACATGCACCGTTCTGTTCATGTACCTTCTTCTCATTTATTTCTATAACCCCGGAAACGAGGAGAACGAACGAATCTCTGAATCTGCCTTTTCAGTTTCATACATTATCACTTTCCCTCCCACTTTCCCTCCCAAACGGAAATTGCCTATAAATTAACAACTCCTCTATTTACTCTTCACAACATCTTCAAATTAATCTACTCAACCCTTTCGTTTACTTCTATAATCAGTTCTCTTTCACCATCTTCTATTATACAATGAGTTCCAGCAGAAGTTCGGGTAAAAATCCTCAGCCTTTGGCAAAGAGGAAGATTGATTACGAGACATCATCAAATAGCGATGATGATTTCTATCTTGATTCTGATTCTGATAATGAGGAACAACTAAGCCATGAGTCAATGAAAACCAGCAAATTGTTCAACAAGTTCTTACAGTCCTTCGATCGAATGAACTCTATCAACGACCCTTCTACTCAATGGCTGTGTCCATCATGCCATGGAGGTCCTGGTGCCTTTCACAAGTTTCGTGGCCTTCAGTCCCTAGTCACACATGCAAAAACCAAAGGAGGACTAAAGCTGAAAATTCATCGCCTCCTTGGTCAGCTGTTGGAGGAGGAATTGCGTAGAAGGGGTACTTCGGCTACTCCTCAAGGTCAAGCTATTGGCCAATGGAGTGGTTTGAGAGATGATGCTGCTATTGTCTCCCCCCCCCCCCCCCCCCCGCCTTCAAGCAACCAGGAAGCTGATCACCAAATACTCTGACCACCCATGGCGATGATAATGAACACAAGACATCATAAAGATAGAGATGGGAAGGTAGTTATATAACTTCTGAATTATGTTTTCATTAATATTATAATACTTACTTAACTTCTTATTTCTTTAATTTTCTGCTTCAGTGGATTGGTATGAGAAACCAAGAGTTTCTCGACTATTTCAGTTCCTATGATACTGTTGTCAAGGCTCGCCATTCATACGGTCCAGAAGGCCGTCGTGGGATGGGCCTTCTGATTTTTGAGAGCACAACAAGAGGTTATCTAGATGCTCAGCGTCTGTATACCCACTTTGCTGCCCAAGGTTTCGATAGAGATGCTTGGCAACGTTGTCAGGGATTAATGTATGGTCCATCCAGCCAGCGCCAACTATATGGTTATATGGCTGAAAAAGAAGACATACACATCTTCAACCGCCATCTCCAAGGTTTTCTCTATTATTTTCTTCTATTATTAATAACAAGATACACTTCTGCTCATACTTATGCAAACCAATTTTGTTCATTAGGCAACCAAAAGGTCAAGTTTGAGATGCGACCATATGCACAGATGGTTGGACAGCAACCTGGAGCTGAAACAAGTGCCATGGGTGGCAGGGGGACTTGAAGGGAGGAGGCTCATTGTTTTACTTTCATTTTTTTATTTAGTAATTTGTAATTGAAGCACTGGGACATCATTTTTTTAATGATCATTTTTCTTCATCCTTATATATTACTAAACTTTTCATTAGGAACTCTTTTTTTCATAAATATAATTGATATAAACGATTTAATAAAAGTATCCATACTTTTTCGAAACATATAAGGAAAGTATCCATATTTCTAATAAAAGTATCGAAACTTTTAATATAAGTATCCATATTTTTTATTTAAGTATCTATACTATCGAGCCACAATTGAACCAGTTCCAATGTTTTTATTAAAATATCGATATTATTGTTTAAAGTATCGATTCTTATTGGCTACCTATTACGTTACCCTAGTACCAGTTTGTTTAAATGTTTAATATTAATGTAAACGATCAAATAATAACAATTTAGGCGCTACCGAATATGTTGATATGAGTATCAACAAAATCGGTAATTTTACCGGTTTTGTTATCGTGAGAATTTCCAAGGCCCCATCAGCTCGAAATTTACAACAAATTAGGCGCTACCGAATATATTGATATTCGGATCAACAAAATAGGTAATTTTACCGATTTTGTTATCGTGGGAATTTCCAAGGCCCCATCAGCTCGAAATTAACAACAAATTAGGCGCTACCGAATATATTGATATTCGGATAACAAAATAGGTAATTTTACCGGTTTTGTTATCGTGGGAATTCCCAAGGCCCCATCAGCTCGAAATTAACAACAAATTAGGCGCTACCGAATATATTGATATTCGGATAACAAAATAGGTAATTTTACCGATTTTGTTATCGTGGGAATTCCCAAGTCTCCATCAGCTCGAAATTAACAACTAGGCGCTACCGAATATATTGATATTCAGATCAACAAAATAGGTCATTTTACCGATTTTGTTATGTTTGACCGATAACTTAAATTTGTCGGTTACTATTTTTTTCTTTTTTTTCATGTTTTTTATCGGATACATCATTTCATATCAACATATCCTGTAGCGCTTTACTGGATACATTATTTATCTTATAATATTTCCGGTAACGCCGTTTCTTAGCCTATATTAGACGGCCGCATACTAGAAAAGTCCTTGTAATTGGCTATAAAAAGCTGAGTCAATACATTGTAGCAATACACATTTTTCACATGCACATATCATTGTAACAACCACATTCATTATAGCAACACACATTTTTCTCACGCGGAAGATTTTTCACATGCACATAAAAAGCAGAAGATTTTTCTAGTCTTTTGTTGGTTCAAAATTTTATTTTTTTCTTTGGAATAGTGAAGATTTAAGGCTTTACTATGTGTAAAAGTCCCTTTTGTCATTTTTAAATCACTCATTTAATCCTTTCATTTTTCTTTAATTTTGTTGGTGCACTTTAATTTCTAATTCTTTTACTTTTCGCACTTAATTTATTAATTTGTCTCCATAGTTTACGTTCATTTTTAGTTTTGTCATTTCATTATTTCGTATTTTAGTTTTACACTATTTAATTTTTGCCCTACTTGTTTTTGCATTTGGAGTTTTTTTTAATTTAGTCCCATTTTTACTTTAATTTATTCACATTTATGCATTTGATTTTTGTTTTATTTTATCTTAGTCCTCTTAAGTAGTATAATTTATCTATTTATTTTTCTTTCGTAGTATTCATGTGTATTATTTTTTTTGTATTTAATTAACTAAATCATATCCTACATTGGTGCATACATGCGTGGTATTTTATTTTATGTGGTAATATTCTTACATATGTGTTGATTGTCAAGGTGAACATGAGTCGAAGACGGTGGTCCGATGGTAGTTGGGATGGTCGTTCCGGGCCAGAGTTCGTGTGTTGCTCCTCTTTTTTGGACCATAGTCTCTCTCATGTTGCATGCCCTATTTTATATTGCTCGGACATGTGTCATGATCGGGTTGTCGTAGCGCGTAGATTGAACTACTATGATTTAACGTCCTAGGTTCGCTTCATCATTAGCGGCGAGAATGTGTACCGTCACGTGGTCGCCGGATGAGACGTGATGTTGCTTGTAATCTTGTTTGTTCACTACAAATTGCAAAGGGTATCGCGCAATCCGCGGGCGACCCATGTGTTGTGGTCCTCGTGCATTGTCACGTTGATTACTGGATATTCTTTATGTTACGTTGTTTGCAATATTTTTCCCACTAGTCTCGACACGTGGCAGAAGATATTTATAGGTACTAAAAATTGCCCCATAGGTGAGAGGAGGTTATAAAGTGGTCGTGGCGAACCGGAAGAGCGTGGAGAGAGCTCTTTTGGCGGGGCCCATTATGGTGAAATACTTTCAAATTTGGAGGGCATATCACTTCTATAAAGGTTGCGAAAGTTATACGAATCATCACGTAATAAATTTTCCTAATAAATCGTCTAGTTTTTTTTTAGGATAAATCGTTGCATGTGAAGCGTCACTTAAAATATCTTTCTATTAATGAAGTGTGTCAAGGAAGACATGGTCTTTGATTATATATAAACCCTATCAGTATTTATTGGGTCCTATTTTGTTTGTCATGCTGGCTGCTTTTGAGTCGTCGAAGAGGATGAGGAGAAAAAAGAAGCCGAATCATTTTGATAATAATCAGTTCGATCTGTTTTACCGAGAAGGTCTACGGTTCGAGTCCGTATAGCCCTATATTTTCTATTTTCTCTTTTATTAATTTTTAATATTCAGTAAATTAATAAAAATGAAAATAATATTCTTAAAACTAAAGCAAACTAAAACAATAAAGAATATCCAAATACAACTAAAAAATTTGTATAGTTTTTTTGCTAATTATTGTATTCTTTGTTGATTGGAACTGGTATCTTCCAGTTGCTTGGTTAAAATCATTCGGGAATATAATTGTTTTTGCCTTAATGGCTAGTTTGTCTGTTGCGGTAAGTGATGGATATCCTTGCACTATTGATCTAGATGAGTTATTGAAGATACTGGAATGATGGGACCTACTTACCGTTAATCATTTTCACTATCAGTTTAGTGTATTAAGAGGAATATTTCGTCTGAGTGCATGCTCCGATAGGGGGAAGTCATGGTGCCTGATTCCTCTTCTCTCTTTTAAGGTTGAGTTTCATTTACCGTTGCATCTCTTCTTTGTAAAGTGGTTAAATTGGTTTGATGTAGCGCCGAGTTAGTTGAGTGGGACCAGCTGGCGAATTTCGATGACATATTTCTTAAATTGCAAGATTCATGGAGACAAACCTTTTATTGATGTGTTTCATTACTTTTACAATGTAATGGCTGGCTATGACGAGAATGCAAAGGGTTTTGTGATCGTTGGTCGTCGTAGGGGAAAAATGCCGATAATGAGTAACTATGCTGAGAGTCGTCACCTAGAGAGGACGAAGTACATAAAGGTGGAGTGTAATGTTGGAAGTTTTCCGTTTCTCGTTGTATAGCGCCGGTAGATGAAGGACAGGGTTACATCACCTAACGTGGGGAAATTGTCACTTGCTGAGTGGAGGCTTCTCAGAAGGCTAGAAAGTGACCCACCTTTTTGTTTTGAAGAGGTATGGACCCTTAGAAATATTTGGCTACATTGTTTAGAGAAGAAAATCCCTAATGGTTGGGATGAAGGAGACTTTGATGAGTTTCCATAGGGTTCTCTGGCGAACGTGCCTACTTGCGCGGAAGCTTGGCCCTTTGGTGAAGGGGGAAATGAACAGGTTGTTGGGATTCTTCATGGTAGTGGAGATGAAAAAATGATTTCTTTTTTAGTATACTAGAGTTCGCGTTTGTCCTTGGAAATTCCATGGAGAAGACGTGACTCCGAATGGGGTTTGTGGAGAATCTGCTTCTGTTGCCCCCAAAGGGTTGTATTGGTGTTGGTCCGTCCAGTTCTAGCTGTAGTGTGGGGGAAGAAATAGGTAGTTTCGAGTTTGCCTATTGTGCCTAGTTTGGAAGGTGAGGGGGTTGTATGCGGTTGAAACGCAGGTCGAAGAGGCAAATGGATACGAAAAATAGTTTGTTGTAGCCTTGAAGAAGAATGAACTTTTATATGCGTATTGTGGTTCATTCATTCTTTGTTTTATGTCTTTATTATTTTTATTATTTTTGTGTTATGTGCTCTGCAGGGGTAGTGCTTTCTCCCTTGTGGGCTGTGAGCGACGAAATGGGGAATCATATTGCAATGTTGGATATTTCGTTTTCTGTGGTTGGTAGTGATCCGCTAGGTTTGCAAGGGTCGGTAGGAATGGTGCCTTCGTAGGCTTTTAGTAGCAGGAAAGTGGGTTCATTTTATTCGTTAGCGTTAACTACTGTAGCAGCGTCTTTGGGAGATGTAAGCCCCGCTATTCCTTATTTGGGGATTTCCCATAGTAGTCGAAATGCCTCTGTAGAAGTCTCAGTGGATGTTGTAAAGGCAATACGGGAAAGAACGACAAGGTGAATGAGAGCTTATAGCTCAAGGAGGCGCCCTTTGTGTTTCAAAGAGAAGATGTTGGGAAAGATGCTGATGTTTGATGTTGGGGTTACTGGAGTTTATCTAGGTTGACTCGTGATGTTCCACCCATTTCGTTCGAATTCCTCAGTTCTTCTCACATGGGTGATGTTGGGACCACTGCTTCTGCCAGCTTGGGTGCTATTCTGCTTACTTTTTGTATGTTTTCAGGTGTTTTAAGTGGTGTGATGTTGCCTTTAGTTTGATAGTTTTTCTACTGAATTTGCGATAAGTTTCTTTATTGGGTTTTCGTAAGGGTAACTATTACATATTCTGCTCTTGTTCATTGTTCTGCCGAAGTTAGGTATCCCGTGATTGCGTCTGTTGGACTATGTCATTTTCAGATAATGCGATGATCCCTTTGATGTCGTCGTCCACTGATATTTCTCCTTGTGGGGGCTGTGAACCTTTGGCCCCGTAGAGTGTGTTCTATCCTTGAAGGGGGCGTTCGGAAATAGAGGATTGGTTTCATCCTGAAGCTTCTTCTAGGAGGTTGTTCGAGTTGTATTCGGGTAGCTTTGGTGCCTCCAAACCTTGTGGTAGTCTTAAGAGGATCGTTGAAGGAGGTTGAGGTCTTATTCAAGAACTAGGTTGCATTCAGTTTTGTTGAGTTGATCACACATTTGCAAATGGCCAAGAGGGGGTGCATTGGCAATTAAAACTTTGAAGGGAGTGAAGGAATAAATGAAAAATTGAGACAAAGGAATTTATAGTGGTTCAAGCTTCTAACAAGCTCTACATCCACTACCTTAGCTCCCACTAAATATTTTTAACCAATCCACTATTGATTCTTCCCCTTTTCTCGGATTAGGAGGCAACCTTACAAATCGATTAAGCTTTCTACCTAAAGCTTAATCAAATTTACTCACAATTACAAAGAAGGATAGACAATTAGAAATTTATCTCTCACAAGACTAATTAATTGCCCAATTACAAACAAACACTCCCCAAACTTGAAGGAAAGATAAACAATGAAGAATTTTACAAGATGGGTACACAAATTTGACTCTGTAAGCTCAAGGGTTTTGTTGCGTGTAATAAGTGCTATGCAATTGTGCATGTATACACATCGCAAGTAATAAAGTGATAAATATAGAGTATCGTCTCCACAGTGATTGGTTTGGGCCAACTTGCTTAAGTTATTACACTGTGAAAGTAGAAACACAATTGATAGTAGGAAGAGTTTTATTTAACAAATAAACTAAATAACAATAAAAATAAAAGATAGATAGATCAAATAAAAGAGAGTAGGCCGGATTAAGTTGCGTCGTAGTGTAAAAACCAGTTGGAATTGTCTCGGTTCTTGAATGCAACAAACACCAAACTGCCTCGACAGAAACCAAAGTTGCTGCCACGACAGCAATGGGTTAAGTTGTTGCCTCGGCAATTCCTTTCTTTCGTGTTCCCTTGTAGTCCATGTATACACTCCATCTTGCAATTGTTCCTGAAGGCGTGAATATATTATTAGGAAAAATTATATCAACATCCAACCATTTACTTACCTCATTCTCGGCAAAATACGTCATGGTTGGATGTAGCTTTCATTGACGAGGCAATTGCTACGGCAACCAATTGTTGTGGCAATCTTCTGCCATAATTCGGTGCAAGTCAAGGGAAAACCCAATTTTCTGTAAAGCTTCATGAATCAAAACATCATTTTATTTAGGATCCTCAAACATCTCCACCAGTAGAGATTTCGATGACTTCAATTTTACCAGCATTGGTTCCTCAAAGAATACCTACAATGGAAGATGTGAGTTTTTAAAGAATTCAAAAGGTTCAACCATTACCTGCTCATATTCCATTGGCAAATTATTTTCGTCTCGTTGATCTTTCGTGTGGTCGTGCAATTTCTGTGACAAAGATGGATGATAGCAATTTGTTGTAGCCTTACTCTTCTCAACCTCTTGGAAGGTTGTCATGGCGTTGCTCTGTTCAGGCTCTTCATTAATTACCGAGGCATCAAGACTTGCCAAGGCATGTGTAGTTGCCGAGGCATGTGTAGTTGCTGAGGCATATGGTGTTGCTGTGGCATGTGGTGCTGCCGTGGCATTCTCCATGCTTTTCTCAACCTCACTAAGTGTTGTTGCGGCATTGTTCTATCCAGGCTCCTTAATCTTTGCCGAAGCAATTTGTTTCTCAAGCTCATTATGTGTTGGGAGTCTTTCTCATTGGCATCCTCTCATCTTGGAGGTTCTATTTGTTCCCCATACATCGGGGAGCTCTCTTTGCCTTGCTCATTCTCCTCTTGCCTTGGGACTTCAATATCCATAGGAATGGATTGTTGGTGCTTATTACCCGTGGCAAATGTGGATCTCTTCAATCGATCTTTCGCTTCTCTCACGAGTACATCTATCCTGGCAATACACGCAACCATGGAATTTAATAGCTCTTGACGAGGACTACATTGCCATGACATATCTGTTGCCGTGATACTCTGCTGTTGATAAGGATTACATTGCCAAGGCATGTCTGCTGCCGAGGCACTACATTGCCAAGGCATGTCTGTTGCTGCGACAAAATTGTTATGGTAAAATAAATTTTGAGATTTTTTATCCATGAAGAATTTTGCTGTTTATTCCATCTTTGGTTCTCCATGTAGTTATGTGCACCGAAAAGGTGAGGGCAATTTTCAAACACATGATGTTCTCCACAATAAACGCAAGAGGTTTCCATGGTTTGGGCTTTTCTCGGTGGGCATAGGTAAAGAAAGTCTTCATTGGAGTAATCCCTATGTCCCACATCAATTCTCGAACAATTTTTCTCGACATTTTGAAGTCCCTTACTTGTAGCGCACCTGATTTTTTTGAATAAAATAAAAAAAAGAAAAATTTAGTAAAACTAATAAGTAAAAATGCAATAACAAAAACAACTGACACCAATTGTCAATCCCCTGCAGCGGCGCCAAAAACTTGTTGCGTGTAATAAGTGCTACGCAATTGTGCAAGTATACATGTTGCAAGTAATAAATGTGATAAGTATAGAGTATCATCTCCCCAGGGATTGGTTTGGGCCAACTTGCTTAAGTTACTGCACTATGAAAGTAAAAACACAATTGATAATAGGAGGAGTTTTATCTAACAAATAAACTAAAGAACAATAAAAATAAAAGATAGATAGATCGATTAAGAGAGAGTAGCCTGGATTAAGTTGCGTCGTAGTGTGGAAACCGGTTGAAATTGTCTCGGTTCTTGAATGCAACAAACACCAAATTTTCTCGGAAGAAACCAAAGTTGTTTTCGCGACGACAATGGGTAAAGTTGTTGCCTCGGTAATTCCTTGCCCGAGGCAGCAAACAACGTCAAGGTTCGGCAAAGCGTCCTTCAATGGCTCCTTCTTATCCCTAAGTCGTAGCACTATTGATGAATGGGCCTTGATAATACCTCTCGGCGTAAAGCAAAGATAAACACCAACTAATCTCACGCTTCATTTAGCCGTTGAAACTATAACTTATCTCTAAGCCGAGTTAGCTTCCACCGTTGGGATGAAAATCATGCTTATCCGTTTTGTGAGTCTAACTCTCTCGATATTAGACAAATAGATAACCTCACAATGCTCTCTCTCTCTCTCTATCTCGATGAGATTGCAAGAATAAAATCAATGTCAAGAATAAGTAAACCTTGAACTTTATTTGCATTAACAAAAACCTAAACAATTAAAATTGTTTTCCCACGACTACTAAACAAAATAACCCCAGCCTAAGAATTAGAAGAATGCTCGACAAAACCCTAGTCTCTCTACCTCTTGATACTCGACAACCTCAATTTTATGGCTTGGCCTTCTTTAAATAGGAGGAGGATTGGAGCAAAGTCTTTCTTGGATAAGAAGTTAAGTTGGACTTGGACTTGTCTTCATTAAAGAGGTGAATCTCTTTAATTTTAATGCCTTTATCCACTTTGGCGAAATTCCATCTTTAACCTTCCTTCCATGCTTTTGTCATTTTCCCAAACTCTGATTGCCACGCAAAGTGTGTAGAAAAATTTAGCGTTTTATGCTCTTCAAGTTGACTATCACTTTGCATATTTTTCCCGCCAGCAAATTCATCTGTGCATTGCCTCGGTAGAGGCTGCTGCTTCGACATAAGGCTGTCTATCTTTTCTGCTCAGCAAGGCTCTGTCCCATGGTCCAGTTTCCTTCAGTAGAAATTGTCATCTTTGGCTGGCTTGACCTGGACCTGTCGAGAGCTCGTTCTGCACATCCTCCATTTCCTTCATTGCCCGCACGACATTGAACTGTCAGCTCGAGAATGGCTGCATGCACAACATCACCTGCCCGCACGGCATAATCTGCCCGCACGACATCTCTTGCCTGGGCAATTAACCTGCATGCACCAAAACAACCTCTAGTAGTATCTTTTCACTAAATTATGAACTCAAGCATAACAGTGAAGGAAATTATGAAAATATGCATGAATGCCTAATAATGCAACTAAAATGTGCCTAAGTCTAACAATAATATGAGTAAAAGGGGTAATAAAAATAGTACTTTTGAACACTCATTAGGTTTGGAATAATTGCTTGGATGTTGCTTGAAGGTTCAATAGTTGTTGCTTGAGCTTTAGAGGCTTGCTTTTAAACCCTTGCATTGAATTCTAGCCGTTTGGATGGTTGAGGTCATTAATCTAGCCATTACGCTGAATTTTTCCCGCAATAAATGCTCCTCAACTGCACATTGTATCGGTACCATCGTGATAGTATCGGTACCTGTCTGAAAGAAGAAAGAGATGTTGTGACTGGTAAACAGGGGAGTATCGATACACGGGAAGGGCACATTGATACGGTTATAAGGAGCGCATCGATACAAAATGTCGTATCGATATGGTTTTTGCTCACTAGAGTCCTGAATTTTGTTTTGACAAAAAGCGTATCGGTACGGTATCTTGGCGTATCGATACGGTTAACGAACATTTAAAAATTTGGGATTCCCAAAACTGACAAGCAACGTTTGAATCATTAAATGCAAAGATTTGCTATAATCATCGAAATCGTATCGATACGAGGTGTAACAATATCGGTACGCTATGGCTTGAAAAATCACCCAGATGAATATTGTATCGATACGAGGTTTAAACGTATCGATACGCCTTGGTTAATTGGTTTTCTAGTGAAGGAAAACCGTATCGATACGGGCTAAGCGTATCGATACGCTTGGGCGTAGGCTTGAAATTTTGCTTGAAAAACACTTAGAAAAATTTGAACACTTACAATATTTTGTCTTGAAAGATCATTTGGTTTCAAAAAGCTTGTCAATTTAGTGAGTCTTTGAAATACTTAAAAATTTATTGTATTTGCAAATAAGCCCTTATGCAATTTGATATATCAAAATTAATTTAGGTTTCACAATCTCCCCTTTTTTTATATAACAAAACCAAGTATAAATTTTTAAGTTTTAAAAACTTTGAAAAGCTTACCCCTTTAATTTAAGATAGGTTTTCAGAAATTGGCTCTTTTACACTTCTCCCCCTTTTTGTTAGATCAGAATTAATTTAGGTTTCACAATCTCCCATTTTGATATAACAAAATCAAGTATAAATTTTTAAGTTTTGAAAAGCTTACCCCCTTAATTTAAGATAGACTTTCAAAAATGGGCTCTTTTACACTTCTCCCCCTTTTTGTTAGATAAAAAATAATCAATGCATAAATAGAGACAATAAGCATTAAGAACAATTTAAAGCATAAAGAAGCAACATAATATCATTAGGCAATAAAATATCCAAAGCAAACATAAGTTCAAACATTATTCCAAACTGATATCCTAAAAACATAAAAACAAAACATAGGTTCTTAAACGTAAAAGATAGGTGCATAAACTAGAAATCTAAATGATATGACATGATATGCAAAGCTCTATTCGTTCCCACCATCATCTTCCTCTTCATCTTCTTCATCCTCATCATCGCGTGTGGCTTGAGAACAGTTAGCATTGATCCAAAAGCCATGAAGAGCGGTGAGAGAAATATCCATAGAGGTTTGTCATTGTTCCATCTCCCTCAAACGATCTTTCAATGCGGTGAAACGAGTGTCCATGGCCGCAAATCCCGAGTCAATGTTTGTCTGCATGGTGGTGAATTGCTCGGTGATAAAAATCATGAGACCATCCATGGAGGTTTGAGCAATTTGAGTACCTTGAGGAGCTTCCGGAGGAGGTTGATCTTGTTGACGACGAGGTTCAGGAACACGAACCCATTCATTGTTGATGAACTCAAAATGAGAGCGGTTTAGGGAACATTCATCAATGGGTAGGCCAAGGGGATCGAGATAGTTATAGGAACAATCTATTTCTAGGGAATGAAGCAAATGACTCAAAGCCGTTCCATAGTAAAAATATTTGACTTGTTCGACATGACAGTTTTGGACAAGATATACAAGGCCAACAAATATAATTTGGCAAAGATTTGGGCGCTTACCCTCATGAAAACAATGGAACCAAAAATCATCGACTTGGCGAATAGTTGAAAATTTCCCACAAGAGGGATGAATCCAACAAGAGATAATAAGGTGAAGGATTCGGTCGTGGGCATTCAAAATGGTTACGGAACCAAGAGTACCATGGCCCAAAGAATTTTCATCATCAATTCCGATTTTTTTAAAACCAAAAGCTTGAAAAAGTGTATCTTGGTCAATTTGAAAAGTTTTGCCCATAAGATGAGATTCAATAGCAACAACATGTTCTCTTTGGGCATCATGAATGCAAATGGCATTTGAAAAGAACATTATGACAAGGTTTCGATATAAAATCGGGGGTAAACTAAAAAATTTCATGAATTTTCATTGTTGAAATAAACCAAGATACCGAAATTTAAAGCGAGCAGAGATTAAAAAAGGAATTGAGACAACCCGTTCTTCCCTAAAAGTAAAACCTTGAAAAAATTTATAGTTGGCTATAGCATACGGGGTAGGGAGACTATGTTGGATAATGTAAGGGAGGTTTGGTTTAGCATTACCCTCATCATCATGAGTAGGATTTGATGAACTAGAAGGTAAATTACTTCGTGATCTCTTTTTAGGCCCCATTATCCTGAAAACAACATCAAAACAATTGGAAACAAATGTATGCAGTTATCATCACATTCAATCCAAAGAAAAATTTCAATAATTCAAGGTATTGATAAAAAAAATATATTTTAGGTTAAAAATATATAAAAGTATAAAAGAAAATTTTGGTAAAAAGAATTTTAAAAAATAGATTTGAAAAATATACGACATAATTATATATTCGAATAATTTTTATTTTCGAATTTTAAAGATTTTTTGGCAAAACTTGAAAACCCATACTATATGTATATGTTTTATACAAAAATTATTAAAAAATAAATGATATTAAACAAAAATTAAAAAGAAAAGAAAAGGATTTATACTTTGATTTATGGAGGATGGATGACTGATGAGATGAGATGGGAATGCACCGAATTACTAGCAAAGCTTGGCTTTGATGAATTGATGAAAACCCCTCGAAGAATTTTAGGTTTTGTATGAAAAATTGAAGAGATTTGAGGGTTTTTTATAGTGGTTTTTTCGGGTAGGTTTTTTGGGTAAAGGGGTTTGTGTTTTAATTAAAAGATGATTCTCTTTAAAAATAGATTTAAAGCCCCAATGGTAACCGTATCGATACGTTGACTAGGTGTATCGATCCACCATATCGATACGGTTTTTAAGCTGTATCAGTATGCGTGGCCGCATCGATACAGTGCAAGCTGTATCTGTTGGGTTTTGTGATGCTCGATTTCCTTCAACCGACGTGTTTGCCAAGTTTGGAGAAGTTGGATAATTGGGTGTTTTAGTGGGAGTTGAGAAATTGGAATTGGACACAAGGATTTATAGTGGTTCGGCCTTCTAACAAGCACTTGCATCCACTACCTTAGCTCCCCACTAAGGATTTCAACCTAATTCACTAAGAATTTCGTCCCCTTTTCTAGGCTAAGGAGGCAACCTTTACAAACCCTCAAAGCTTTCTACCCAAAGCTTGAGTAAACCCTATTTACAAGAGAAATTCTAAGCAAACTTGAAATCCCTCTAATAGGTGTTTGTTTGCACTATTTAGCTCTCACCCAAAACCTAAACACTTAGGCAAAATTAACAATGTTTAGCTCACTAGTGTTGTCTATACAAGAAATTGACAATTTAAGCTCTAAGACAAAATCTTAATTATAGTGTTGTTGAAAATTGAAGCATTGGTCTTCTCTTGATGCTTGGAGGTCCCTTTTATACTCCTAATTGAGTTTGTAGTCGTTACTAGCCGTTAGGGTTGAATTGGAGCCGTTGGAGACTTTATTACCCACATTAATTGTAGTTCTGGTGCGTATCGTATTGGTACACAGGGACCCGTATCAGTACGCCCTTCTTCAGAACTAGTTGTTAGGCACTTGCCAGCCTAAGCGCACCGATATGCTAGGAAGCGTATCGGTACGGTCTGCACTTTAAAAGTCTATTGGGAAATAGCCGTTGGGGGTTGTTAAAACAGGGATCGGTACACTTTAAAGGTGTATCAGTACGACCCCTATCCGTATCGATACGGGCAAGCATGTATCGGTACGGGTTTTGGTAGAATCAAAACTGGAGTAAAAGGTATCGATACGGGGTATACCGCATCGGTACGGTAGTGCTGAAAAGCCAGTTTTGACTACTTTAAGACGTTTAAACCTTTGCCAAAAACCTTTTTAAATAACTCAAACTTATTTTCAAGTTGTTTGGACTTAAAGACATGTTTTAAATTCTTTTCAAATTAGTTCAAATCATTTTCAATTATTATATCAAAACACTTAGTTCTTCAGTATCGTTGCCCATTTAGGTACCCGTAGTGATACGCATATAGCCGTGTCGATACGCCTCTGCCAGAAAATGTATTTTGGACAAAAATAAGTCCAAAAATCCAACTTTGAACGACCCTAAATGCATGTGAATGATATATGAGCATGTTATATGGACTAAAACAGAGTCAAACTCCCCCTAGCAATAAGCATGGATGCATTAAGAAGCAAAATCACATAAGCATGATCATCATTCAAAATTCAAGCAATTTTTTTGCACTTAAGGGCTCTAAAAAGGTCAAGATAGGCTAGTTAGACCTAACTCCTTCCTAAGAGTCCAAAAACGCTCTTTGTCTAGAGTTTTGTTAAAGATATCCGCTATTTGGTTTAAGGTGTCAACATACTCTAGAACTACATCTTTCTTTAAGACATGATCCTTAATGAAATGATGTCTTATTTCTATGTGTTTGGTTATAGAATGTTGTATGAGATTCTTAGTGAGACATATTGCACTAGTGTTGTCACACTTAAAGGGTATGGTACCTACATCAACTCCATAATCTAAGAGTTTTTGCTTCATCCAAAGGACTTGAGCACAACAACTCTCGATCGATATGTATTCTGCTTCGGTGGTAGATAAGGCTACACTATTTTGTTTCTTAGAGAACCAAGATATGAGCATACTACCTGGGAATTGACATGTCTCGGAGGTACTTTTTCTATCTACTTTACATCCCTCATAATCCGCATCAGAAAAGGCATGAAGGTCAAAGGAAGAGTCTTTAGTATACCAAAAACCTAAACAATATGTATCTCTAAGGTATCTCGAGATTTTCTTAATGGCTATAAGGTGAGATTCTCTATGACTAGCTTGAAACCTAGCACACAAGAAAACACTAAACATGATATCGGGTCTATTTGCGGTAAGGTAAAACAAAGATTCAATCATGGAACGGTAAAGCTTAAAATCAACACACTTACCTCCTTCATCCTTATCAAGCTTAATTAATGAGCTCATAGGAGTGACTTGAGGCTTCACATTCTATAAGCCAAACTTCTTGAGCATATCCTTGATGTATTTAGCTTGATTGATAAAGATGACATCCTTCCTTTGCTTGATTTGGAGTCCCAAGAAGAATGAGAGCTCCCCTATCATACTCATCTCAAACTCATCTTGCATTAGCTTAGAAAATTCTTGGCAATAAAACTCATTAGTATAACCAAATATAATGTCATCAACGTAAATTTGAACTACTAATATGCCATTGTCATTTCTTTTAATGAAAAGCGTAGTGTACATGATAATTGCATAAATATCCTTGTTTTCATACCTTTTTACTAAAGCATTTGCATGTTCTTGAGTTCATACCATAACATTTAAACTGCATTTAGGTTGTATTTTCTTCTTTTGGGTGCATCTTTATCTTTGCTGGTTATTGGTCTATATCGAGGGGTACTGCTCGAAAGGTTGGTTTTGGTTTTGTTGGTGCACAGGAAAGGAGTCATGAGAGAAAGTCGGTGATGGAAATTGCTATAGCATGATGTAAGTGGATATTGGCCAGCACGTGAGATACAAGTGAGCTGCAGAAGCACATGAAAACGCAGTAAAGGACGATATGACATGTGTAGCAGCCGGTACCCACCTGCAGACTGTCCTCCTTATCCCCTCGTGGCAGACCTTGTCGGTAGATATTCCTTGGGATTGTCAAGGCATATTTAGGGCACCAAACCCTAGAAGCCTCCACTATATAAAGGGGAGAGAAGCTTGGAGAAAAGGGGTGGTGATATTATGTTGCAAAAAGAGAGGCGGAAGAGAGAGAAAAGGAAAGAGAAGTTTTCACCTTCATCTTCTCCAGCTTGGTTTCCTCCATCGTTGAAGCTCCAAGAAGTGGCCTCACCGGCCTCGAGAGAGGCGGTGAGCCTAAGACAGTCGGGCAGTCCATGGGGGAGAGGGAGTTCACCTTTCTTTCTGTCGCTATAGCAATTTCTTGTCATATCTTTATATTTGGTGATGTTATCGCAATGATACGTTGGATGATATTGCCCATCCATGAACTGTTTTAGGTGGCTTGGGTTTGATGGATGACTTTATTTTGAGTACTTTTTAATACATTCAATGGCTTTTTCAGTGTTTATCATGATTCTATGCTTTGCTTATGCATTTCTCATTTCCTTAAAGTTGTAAGAGCTTATGGTTGTAAGTGCTTTGAAAGATAGGCCCTACCTTAAGCGCCTTCGAGAGTTGGTCGTTCTTTAAGTGTATGTTGGGGTTAGTAATCGAGAGAGCTAGCCTTAGAACCCTCATAAGCAATGGAGTGACTTTTGAGAGGCAGACTCTAACCTACCTTAGAGATAAGTGATAGGTTTCAAGGGCTAAGAAGGATAGTACGTGAAGGGTAGGGGAGTGTTAAGAGTTTACATCGAGAGGTATGGCTGTAGCATTTCTGACTCCCAGTTTCCCGGCTAGAGATAGTTTAGGAACATTCTTAGTAAATCCCGCATAGCATAGAAGATAGCTGAAAAGCCTTAGTATCGTTAAGAAGCTTGAGTTAGGTTGTCCATCATTCCCAGCCAGTCATTCCGTAGTGAGTTTCGCACACAAAAAGGGGACATGTTTATTATATTGTTATCTCATCTTTCTCTGCACTGCTTTGCTTCAACATTATTTTACACCATCTCTTTTACTTTAGCATTGTCATATGAAAAAAGTTCAATCTTTATTGTTACAACAACCGTGAATACCTCCAATCCATGTAGAGACGATACTCACTCATTACTTTATTACTCGTTCGACGTGTATACTTGCACCATTTGCGTATCATTTATAGTATTGCAAGATCGCGCAACAAATTTTTGGCGCCGTTGCCGGGGATTGGCAATTGGTTGTTTACGGTTTTTGTTTTTATCGCTTGTTCTTTTTGTTTTTGTACAAATTTATTTTAGGTTTTTCATTTTTCTTTTCGGGTGTCTTGCTAGTGTATGACCAGAAGACGACCTAGAGGACCCCTGCAATCACCTATTTATGAGATCGAGCATTTCTTGAGACTTAGGAGACGTGTTCGACGAGAAGAGACTAGAAACATGAACGGAGAAATACCACAACCTCAAGGTAACGGAGATGCTATGGAAAATGGCCAGGGAGAAGCAACTCGACCTCGAGCTATTAGGGATCATTTAACTCCTATCTTGGACGATCTCTATCCCGGAATAGTAGCTCCAGAAATTTAGGCAGCCCAGTTCGAGCTTAAACCTGTTATGTTCAACATGTTGAACACTATTGGTCAGTTTGGAGGTATGCCTCACGAAGATGCAAGACAACATATTCGTGCTTTCTTGGAAGTTTGTGACTCGTTCAGACAGCAAGGAGTGCACGAGTATGTGCTAAAGCTTAAACTGTTTCCATATTCTTTACATGATCGTGCTAGAGCATGGCTTAGTGGAGTGCCAGCTGGATCAATGGAGACTTGGACAGATCTATGCAAAAGTTTTCTGCTATGGTATAATCCACCAAATAGAAACACTCAGTTGAGAAATGATATAGCTTCTTTTCGTCAAGATGATGACGAATCCATGTATGAGTGTTGGGATCGATTCAAGGGATTATTGAGAAAGTGCACAAATCATGGTTTTCATGATTGGACCCAAGTGGTTATGTTCTATAATGGAGTAAATGCTCCCACAAGGATGATGCTAGATGCTTCAGCAAATGGGACCTTGTTAGACAAATCACCGGAGGAAGCATTTGACATTCTTGATAGGGTAGCCAACAGTGATTACCAGTTTCTGACCACAAGACTTGAAACGGGGAGGAGAACCCAAGTAGCTCGAGACAGTGAAGCTGATGACTCGGTAGCCACCCAGTTAGCTGCTATCACAAATATGCTAAAGAACCTCAAACGTCCCAACGAAGTCAAGGAAGTGAAGTCCACAACCCCATGTCTCAGATGCGATGGCAATCACCATTTGAGTGAATGCCCTGACAATCAAGAGTCAGCCAACTATGTGGGGAATTATAACCGCAACAACAATCCATACTCCAATACCTACAACCTAGGATGGCGTCAGCATCCAAATTTCAGCTGGGGTAATCAAGGGCACAGTAATCCTGCTCAGTCAGCGCCACAACAAAATCTGATTGAAGCACCGTCTTCTAACCAGATGATGCCATGGCAAGGTCACAAGGGAGCAGCATCTTCATCGAACAGTTCGTTGGAGACTACATTCAAAGAATTTATGGCTATGACAAAAGATTTCATGGGAACCACGAAAGTTTTGCTACAGGATCATGCAGCAAACATTAGAAATCAAGGAGCCTTATTGCAAAGCCATAGTTCCTCTCTCCGAGCCTTAGAAACACAAGTTGGTCAGATAGCTCAAACCTTGCATGCGCGACCACAAGGAAGTCTGCCTAGTGACACTGAAGCCACTAAGCACCATAGCAAGGAACAATGCAGCGCACTCACATTAAGGAGTGGTAAGGAAATTAGAAAAGAAGATAAGTTTGGGGGGAAAGAGAAGGAGGACTCTCAGCCCAACTTGCCTCAGAAAGAAGAGAACTTACAAGATCCTCCAGTTGAAGAGAAGAGTGAGGATGCCATAGCAAAAGAAACACCGGAGGAGGAGCCTGCTTTTGCTACAACAAAAGATGTAACTCCACCAGCCCAGACAAATGAAGTTAGACCCCCTCCTCATTTTCCTCAACGTTTCAAGAAGCAGAAAGAAGACCTTCAGTTCCAAAAATTTGTGGATATCCTGGACAAATTACATATCAATGTCCCATTTCTGGAGGCCATTGATCAGATGCCAACATATGCCAAGTTCCTCAAGGATATAGTCACAAAAAAGAGGAAGGCCGAGAAGCAAGAAATTGTCGCTATAGCAGAAGAATGCTATTCTATGTGGAGCAAGCTGCCACCTAAGAGGAAGGACCCATGTAGTTTTTCTATCCCTTGTTCTATTGGCGACAAGTTTGTTGGAAGAGCACTTTGTGATTTCGGATCAAGTGTTAACTTGATGCCTAAGTCAATTTTTCTGAAATTGGGAATTTGAGAGGCACAGCCCACCAAGGTTGTGCTACAGCTAGCAGATCATTCTCATGTTCTCCCAGAAGGGAGAGTTGAAGATGTTGTGGTAAAAGTGGACATGTTTATCTTTCTAGTCGACTTCTTAATCCTCGACTGTGAAGCTGATAGCAACACACCCATTATCTTGGGTAGGCCATTTTTAGCCATCGGGCGAGCTTTGATCGATTGTGAGAAGAGTGAATTCACGATGCGAGTGGCTGATCAGACGTCCACGCTCAATATTTATGAAACTCTCAAGTATGCAGACACCCCAAGAGTATGTCAATATGTAGATGCTAAATCACATAATATGATTGATGAGTTTTGCTGTAGCAATAAGATGCAAATAGAAGAGTTCGAAGCACTCTACAAAGATGATGATTCAGACCAAGAAGATCTCTCAAGGGAACTGGAGCAGTCTTGTCGACTCGAGGCTAGACCAGGTACGTACTTTGAACCTCTTGATTTTTCAGAATTTGTACCTCCTAAACCTTCCCTTGAGCATGCACCTTCTTTAGAACTGAAACTTTTGCCATCACATCTTAAATATGTTTACTTAGGGATCAATGAAACTTTGCATGTGATAATTTCATCTAGTCTCACACCTAAGCAAGAAACTAGTTTAGTAAATATGATGTTACAGCATAAAAAAGCAATAGGGTGGACTATGGCTGATTTGAAGGGTATAAGCCTTGATATATGTATGCACAAAATTTTGCTTGATGATTGTCACAGCAATTCAGTTGAGCCCCAGAGGAGACTAAATCCAATCATGAAGAAAGTAGTGATGAAAGAGATAATCAAGTGGCTGGATGTTGGAGTAATCTACGTGATATCCGATAGCTCATGGGTCAGCCCGGTGCAATGTGTGCCGAAGAAGGGAGGCGTGGCCGTGGTAAGAAACGAGGAGAATGAGCTATTGCCTACTAGAACCGTCACGGGGTGAAGGATTTGCATGGACTATAGGAAGTTCAACAAGGCGACCAAGAAGGACCATTTTCCCCTCCCATTCATTGATCAGATGTTGGATCGATTAGCGGGCAAGGCATTCTACTGCTTCCTCGATGGGTATTCTGGGTACAATCAGATTGCTATAGCACCCGAAGACCAAGAGAAGACGACTTTCACGTGCCCTTATGAAACTTATGCTTTTCGAAGAATGCCATTTGGTCTCTGCAATGCTCCAGCAACCTTTCAAAGATGTATGTTGGCTATATTTTCAGACATGGTCGAGGATTTTTTTAGAAATTTTCATGGATGACTTCTCGGTCTCCAGAGACGACTTCGACACATGCTTGGGCAATCTCGCCAAGGTCCTAAAGAGGTGTGAGGAAGCTGACTTGGTGCTCAATTGGGAAAAATGCCATTTCATGGTAACAGAAGGAACAATCTTAGGCCACAAGATTTCGAAGCAAGGGATAGAAGTTGACAAAGAAAAAGTCGAGGTCATTGAATAACTACCTCCCCCACAACTGTCAAGGGAGTAAGAAGCTTCCTAGGGCATGCTGGCTTCTATCAGAGATTCATCAAGGATTTTTCGAAGATCTCAAAGCCGCTATACAATTTGCTACAGCAAAATCAACCATTTGTGTTTGACAAAGATTGCTATAGCGCGTTTCAAGAACTGAAGGAGAATCTTATCTTAGCACCAGTTGTCATTCCACCTGATTGGAACGAGCCGTTTGAGCTGATGTGTGATGCAAGTGACTACGCCGTCTGTGCAACACTTGGACAAGGTCGAGGTAAACTCTTTCATGTTATTTATTATGCTAGTCGCGCTTTGAATGATGCACAAATCAATTACACCACTACTCAAAAAGAATTGCTTGTTGTAGCATTTGCCTTTGATAAGTTTAGGTCATACTTGATAGGCACTAAGGTCATAGTTCATACCAATCATTCAACCATTAAGTACTTAGTGACTAAAAAGGATGCAAAACCTAGACTTATTAGGTGGATACTCTTGCTACAGGAATTTGATTTAGAAGTTAGAGATAGGAAAGGATGTGAGAACCAGGTAGCAGACCATTTATCTAGGCTAGAAAATGCTATCACACAAGGTAGTAAAACTGAAATTAAGGAGGAATTCCCTGATGAGAAACTGTTAGCTGCTACAGCAATTTCGTGGTATGCTGATATTGTTAATTATCTTGTTAGTGGTATTTTGCCTCCTGATTTATCTAGTCAGGGACTCAAGAAATTCAGACATGATGCAAGATTCTACTATTGGGATGAACTATACATGTTCAAGCAATGTCCTGATCAGATCATAAGGAGATGTGTTCTAGAGGAAGAATACCATAACATTCTGTACCACTGTCATTCATCACCATGTGGAGGGCATTTTGGTGGTGCTAGAACTGCTGCAAAAGCTCTTCAAGCAGGATTCTATTGGCCTGCACTTTTTAAGGATGCACACGAGTTCTATAAGACTTGCGACAGATGCCAAAGAACGGGGAACATCTCCAGACGGAATGAAATGCCGTTGCAAAATATTCTGGAGCTTGAAATCTTTGACGTGTGGGGAATTGACTTCATGGGTCCGTTTCTTGCATCATATGGAGATCTATATATTTTGCTAACAGTCGACTACGTGTCAAAATGGGTGGAGGCTGTTGCCACCCCAAGGAACGACTCCAAGATAGTCATGAAGTTTCTTCACAAGAACATCTTCACTAGGTTTGGAGCACCCCGAGCCATCATCAGTGATGAAGGAACTCACTTTGACAACAAGCTTATTGCTAAGACATTACATCGCTATGGAGTCAGGCACAAGATTGCTACAACATATCATCCGCAGACAAACGGACAGGCTGAAGTTTCCAACCGAGAAATCAAGCAAATCTTGGAGAAGGTCGTTAATCCTAAGAGAAAAGACTGGTCCCCCAAGCTGGATGAAACACTTTGGGCATATAGGACAGCCTTCAAGACACCTTTGGGCATGTCACCCTTCAAGCTTGTATTTGGCAAGGAGTGTCATTTACCCATAGAGCTTGAGCATAAAGCTTATTGGGCAATCAAGAAACTCAACATGGATGCCCAACTTGCTGGTGAAAGGAGGTTGCTAGAGCTTAAAGAGCTGGAGGAATTTAGAGCCCAAGCATATGAGAATGCTCGCATCTACAAGGAGAAAACCAAGAAGTGGCATGACAAACACATTTTGCCAAGGCATTTCTCAGAAGGACAACAAGTGCTTCTCTACAACTCCAGGCTAAAGCTTTTTCCTGGAAAGCTGAAATCGAGGTGGTCAGGGCCATTCATCATACACAAGGTTTACCCTCATGGCGTAGTGGATATCAAGAAGTTGGACGACGATGAAGTCTTCAAAGTCAATGGCCAACGCCTGAAGGTGTACAGTGGAGCCCCTATCCTCAGAGACAAGTCATACCTGGATCTTCACGATCCTTGAAAGTTTGCATCTCCAGCCCTATCTTTTATGCTATAGCATGTCCATAAATAATGCTTTTCTTTTTAGTCTAGTTTTATGTTATCTTTGCTTTTAATTTTTATATCTTTTCATGTGACCCTCGTACAAGGCTTTCTCTTTCCTAGTACGATGTCAGGTACAGAGGCCGGAGAGCGTGTCGTCTACAGGGTTGGTAGCAAAAGGGAGAAGGACATGGAGTTTGTTTTTATCCATTTTTGGAGGGACGAAAGAAAAGGGGAAAGAAAAAGATAAAGAGGTTTTATCCGAAAAGTGGGGGAGATGAATTAAAAAAGAGAGAGAAAAACAAAAAGCAAGAGAGGATATGTTCATCTATTTAATGAGGAGAAAACCCTAGCCACATAAACCCATATTCTCTCTCCAGTCGTCAGCCATCGCATTAACTCCAAAAGATTTTTCTCTCTCTCTTAAAACTGACACACGTCCCCATCACATCCCCTCTTCCATTAATTGTTTAGTTTTTCACCTTTTTCAACCCCCTTATTTCCTTCATCATCAACCGCCCCTTCACCTTCTTCATCTTCTTCAACACTCAAAACTCCCCCCCCATCTTTTCGATTTTCTCCCAAACACACAGAACACCCTTCACAATTTTCTTTCCATTCACATCTTCACTCCCCTCCAGTTTTCAAAAAAACTCCATGGCTCGTTGCAAGAACGCCCCTAAGACTTCTGACCATCCCAAACAACAACCAGTCCTAGAAATTCCTAAATTTCTAGACGAGGCAGCAAAGGAGAGATGGACAAAGCTCAAGGACAGGAATGTTCTTCCAGAACTAGGGTTCAAATACCCTCAAGAGGAAGAAGATCAATTCGACCAGTCTATAATGGACGTCATTTGCACACATGGTTGGAAAATCTTCGCTGCCCACCCTGAGGAGATTTGTACATCACTTGTAAAAGAGTTCTATGCATACCTCACAAGTCCAACCCAATCCACGGTTCATGTGCGAGGAGAGAAGATAAAGTTTACTGTCGCAACAATCAACAAGTTCTACGGGCTAAAGCACACTGTAGGCCGTCACACTTCTTTTGTGATGACAATGGACGCGCAGACGCAGCGCGAGGTGCTAGAGGACATTTGTTTTCAAGGAACGGTGCTGGACAATAACAAGTCAGTTGAGAGAGGACGCCTCAAACCGAAGGCAAAGGTATGGAACCACTTTGTGAGACATAAGCTTATGCCTACACTACACACTGCCACCGTCCACATCTCTCGACTTTTTCTCATTCACTCGATAATACATGGTAGACAAATTGACATATGAAAGATAATATTGGATGAGGTATATGCTTGTTTGAAACGGCCCCGTAGTCCCCTTGTTTTTCCTAACCTGATCACTGCCTTGTGTAAAAGGAAAGACATCTTCATAGATGATCTTGTAGATACAACTCTTTCAGGAAAGACATGTTTGACTCCAGCCCTCGCTACGGAACTCCGAGGATTTAATGAAGACATGCCTCAGCAAGCAGTGGAGAGAGGAGCTAAAAGTTTTGCTGCAGCACGAGTGGCAGCATTGGTGGCAACAACAAAAGAATTGAGCACTGAGCTCAGCCTGATGAAGGCACACCAGCGGGCATACTTCAAGTACACCCAACACCGCGATAGTGCCATAGCATCTTGCTTAAGCAAACTCCTACCGGACCAGAATGTCTCTTTTCCAGTATTCCCTATGGAGTTACTACAAGCCCCCACCACTGCTACAGCAAGCACAATGTCCCCTAGTGACCCTAGCTCCGTCCAACCTGCTGCCAAGAAGAAGACTCCGAGAAAGAAGACGTCTGAAACTCATACTGCCCAACCAGAAAAAGAAACTCCGTCTGTTCCACCCATTGTAGAAGAAGCTGACCCAACAACCTCTCCGGCCAAGAAAAGGAAACTCATCAGAAAGGCAACTAATCCTAAACCGTCACGACCAGAAAACCCACTTCCTGAGCCAGAGCACGTACCAAGTGATCCTGAGAAAACCCCTCAGAAGGAAACTACTACAGCACAAGAAACTGAGCCGACACCAGCACAATCTGAGGATGCTACAGCATCCAGACCAAAAACACGCATCAAACATACTGTTGGACGTGTCAGGCCCTCGTCTAGTGCTCAATCAGTCTCCTTAGAGAGTGTGAACGATGTAGCAGACCCACACCACTACTCCTATGAGACATCAATGGACAACACCAGCAGCACCACGTAGCCTCCGCACCCAAGAGGTAACTAACTTTTTTCTTTTCAATTTTTCATTTTTCATGGCATATAGTGTAGATTAGTTTATGCATTGCGGACACTGCATTTCTCAAGTTTGGGGGTGTTAGTGCTCATAGTTAATATTTTGCTTTAGCATATGCATTATAGGATAGAACAAAATTTTTACTATGGCATTCTGTTTAGTCTAGAGACAACCTATGAATGTATTAATGATGTCTGACAATGAAATCTTAAAGGCCTGAACTAAGTTAAAAAAACACAACTAGTTGAGATATGTAGAACTGACTTTAGGATCTAGTTGTTAAAAAAATTTGTTACACAGCTGCTCTCTTTCTATAAGTAAGTTTGTTAGAAAAAATTTTCAGGAAGAACCCTAGTAAACTACGATATGTAAACTCTAGAGAACTTAAAAGAAAAAACTAGACGACCCTGTGCTAAAACAAACGAATAAATGCTACGACATATCTGTAGAAGGACACTCCGCTTTGCTATAGCAGTGTTAAAAAAAGTTTTGCTATAGCATATGAGTGAATGAAAGTTTTCACGGGATGACTCTACCTACTAGCTCGGGGTGAGAGGTTTGCTCCCTGCTCATCTAGAGTTAAGGACGACATGTGTGATGAGCTGACACCCTTCGTAGCAGAAAACCTATATCTTTGGGAGTCTAAAAATTGGAAAAGAAGTAGAGAACATAGTTAGGGTATAACTAGGGAGCTTCCTTGAAAATTTGTCTCACCAGCTTAAGTATAGGAGGAAGGCAGCCACGCACACAGCTTAGTCCTAAGGAATGTTCTTAAGGATCTCACGTCTAGTTGAGTATATTTATTTATCTACCTAAGTTATTTCTGAGGACTGAAATATTGCCATAGCAATCCTCTAGGTTAAATCTTTGCCATGGTAGTTCTTTTGTTCTGTTCTATTCATTGCTTGAGGACAAGCAATAGCTTAAGTTTAGGGGTGTGATAAATGCATAAATATCCTTGTTTTCATACCTTTTTACTAAAGCATTTGCCTGTTCTTGAGTTCATACCATAGCATTTAGACTGCATTTAGGTTGCATTTTCTTCTTCTGGGTGCATCTTTATCTTTGCTGGTTATTGGTCTATATCGAGGGGTACTGCTCGGAAGGTTGATTTTGGTTTTGTTGGTGCGCAGGAAAGGAGTCAAGAGAGAAAGCCGGTGCCGGAAATTGCTATAGCATGATGGAAGTGGATATTGGCCAGCACGTGAGATACACGTGAGCTGCAGAAGCACGTGAAAATGCAGTAAAGGACGATCTGACATGTGCAGCAGCCGGTACCCACCTGCAGACTGTCATCCTTGTCCCCTCGTGGCAGACCTTGTCGGTGGATATTCCTTGGGATTATCAAGACATCTTTAGGGCACCAAACCCTAGAAGCCTCCACTATATAAAAGGGAGAGAAGCTTGGAGAAAGGGGTGGTGATATTGTGTTGCAAAAAGAGAGGCAGAAGAGAGAGAAAATGAAAGAGAAGCTTTCACCTTCATCTTCTCTAGCTTGGTGTCCTCCATCGTTGAAGCTCCAAGGAGTGGCCTCACCGGCCTCGAGAGAGACGGTGAGCCTAAGACAGTCGGGCAGTCCATGGCGGAGAGGGAGTTCACCTTTCTTTCTGTCGCTATAGCAATTTCTTGTCATATCTTTATATTTGGTGATGTTATCGCAATGATACGTTGGATGATATTGCCCAGCCACGAACTGTTTTAGGTGGCTTGGGTTTGATGGATGACTTTATTTTGAGTACTTTTTAATACATTCGATGGCTTTTTCAGTGTTTATCATGATTTTATGCTTTGCTTATGCATTTCTCATTTCCTTAAAGTTGTAAGAGCTTATGGCTGTAAGTGCTTTGAGAGATAGGCCCTACCTTAAGCGCCTTCGAGAGTTGGTCGTTCTTTAAGTGTATGTTGGGGTTAGTAATCGAGAGAGCTAGCCTTAGAACCCTCATAAGCAATGGAGTGACTGTTGAGAGGCAGACTCTAACCTACCTTAGAGATAAGTGATAGGTTTCAAGGGCTAAGAAGGATAGTACGTGAAGGGTAGGGGAGTGTTAAGAGTTTACGTCGAGAGGTATGGCTGTAGCATTTCTGACTCCTAGTTTCCTGGCTAGAGATAGTTTAGGAACATTCTTAGTAAATCCCGCTTAGCATAGAAGATAGCTGAAAAGCCTTAGTATCGTTAAGAAGCTTGAGTTAGGCTGTCCATCATTCCCAGCCAGTCATTCCGTAGTGAGTTTCGCACACAAAAAGGGGACCTATTTATCATATTGTTATCTCATCTTTCCATGCACTGCTTTGCTTTAGCATTATTTTACACCATCTCTTTTACTTTAGCATTTTCATCTGCAAAAAGTTCGATCTTTATTGTTACAGCAACCGTGAATACCTCCAATCCCTGTGGAGACGATACTCACTCATCACTTTATTACTCGTTCGACGTGTATACTTGCACCATTTGCGTATCATTTATAGTATTGCAAGATCATGCAATAGTACACCTTCCCTTTTTCAATTAAAAAGTTTGAAAGTCTTTCATACCAAGCTCTAGGAGCTTGTTTCAAACTATATAAAGCTTATTTTAGTTTAAAACATGGTTTGGAAAGTTTGGATCTTCAAAACCATGTGGTTGTTCAACATACACTTCTTCATTTATAAAACCATTTAAAAAGGCACTCTTGACATCCATTTGAAAAATCTTGAATTCATTAAAGCATGTAAATGCAAGAAACATCCTAATTGCTTCCATCCTAGCTACGGGTGCATAGGTCTCATCAAAATCAATTCCCTCTTCTTGAGCGTAACCTTGAGCAACAAGCCTAGCCTTGTTTCTCACTATGTTACCACTCTCATCTAGTTTGTTTCTAAAAACCCATTTAGTTCCTATAGTAGACTTATTACTAGGCCTATCAACTAATGTCCAAACATTTCTCCTCTCAAATTGATTTAAATCCTCTTACATAGACAATATCAAAAATTCATCATTTAGAGGTTCTTTGATATTTTTGAGCTCTATGCATGAAACGAATGCAATATTATTCATAAGTGTAAGAGAGGATCTAGTGGTTACCCCCTTGGATGGATCACCCAAGATTCCACCATCTTTGATATAGTTGAGTTCCCTTGGTAGCTCACTTCCGTTTCGCCAAGATTCATGTCCATCATCATTAGCTTAAATGATTCCTACATTATCATCATCATCACAAGAATCCTTCCTCGGAAGGAGGTTATCATCGAAAACCACATGAATTGACTCTTCTACAATTAAGGTTCTTTTGTTAAAGACTCGATAAGCTTTAGAGTTTGAAGAATATCCTAACAAAATAGCTTCATCACTTTTTGCATTAAATTTACCCAAATTATCTTTTCCATTGTTTAAAACAAAACACTTACATCCAAAAGGATGAAAATAACTAATGTTAGGCTATTTAGAATTTAAAATCTCATAAGGGATTTTCTTTAAAATTGGCCTAATCATTACTCTATTAATAATATAGCAAGAAGTGTTTGTGGCTTCCGCCCATAAATACTTAGGTAAATTATTTTCACAAAGCATGGTTCTAGCTATTTCTTCTAAAGTTCGACTTTTCCTCTCAACTACCTCATTTTGTTGAGGAGTGCGAGGTGTAGAAAAAATTATGGCTTATACCATTTTCTTTAAAAAAAACAATCAAAACCTAGATTTTGAAATTTAGTTTCATGGTCACTTCTAATATGGGAAATATTTTGACCAATGTCATTTTGAGTGATTTTTGAAAATGTGATGAATTTTTCTAAAGCATCATCTTTAATACTTAAAAAAAGAACCCAAGTGTATCTAGAGAAATCATCAACAAGCACAAATGCATATGATTTTCCACCCAAACTAATTGTCCTAATAGGCCCAAAAAGATCCATATGGATCAATTGTAATACCCTACTAGTTGAAACATCATTAATAGGTTTAAATGGGGTTCTTTTATATTTACCCTTGGCACATGCATCAAAAAAAATTTCTAATGAAAATTTTATCTTAGGTAAACCTCTAACTAGATCTTGGGAAACCAATTTCTCTAAGACACTCATGCTAGCATGTCCTAGTTTCATATGCCATAACCATGCATCATGTTCATCTTTAGCTACAAAACATGCATTTGAAATGTTTAGGTCATCTAGATGCACCATATATATTACCTATGTGATGACCTATGAGCATAGTCTTATTAGTTTCATTGTTCATTATCTTACAACCATTAACATCAAAGAGAACATTAAAACCCTTATCACAAAGTTGACAAATGCTCAATAAATTATGTTTTATAAAATTGACATAGAGAACATTTTCAATTAAGATTGAAGAGTTATTACCAATGGAGCTTATTCCTTCGATATGGCCTTTGGAGTTGTCACCGGAAGTCACTACTCTACCACTTTTAGGCTTTAGATCCAAGAATCTACTCTTGTCACTGGTCATGTGTCTTGAGCATCCACTATCAAGGTACCATGTATTTTGACTTGAAGTTTTGGCCTTGTAGCAATGCTCCCCATACAAACAAAGAGTTAAGTCTTGATTTTTGGTACCCAAATAATTTTAGGTCCATAAGTGTTAGCTCTCAAAACCTTGGTTCCTTTTGTTATCCAATGAGACATAGCACTAATATTATTAGAAGCTACAAGTTTCTTAGGAACCCATACACTTCTAATCCTCTTACCTCTAGAGGACCTTTGGAAGCCTCTTTGTTTGTGGTTCATAAAGTTTCTTTTCACATAGTTGGTTTTTGAAGATTGACCTTTTTCAAAAGTAGAAGTACCAACTTTGCTTAAAGAAGCTTTGTGTTCATTCACCACTTTGTGGTGTTCATCATGGAACTCGGAAAGAAGAGTATTTGAATCATATTTTTCTTTTTCATGAAACTTTTGATCATCTTCTAAAACCAAAATCTTCTTTTCAAGTTCTGAGTTGGTTTTAGATAAGGAACCGTTTTGGGTTTGTAAATCGAAAATTGTTTTCTTGTTTTTCAAAATCGATTCCTTGAACTTCTCAACCAACTTATCATACACCTATTGTAACTCATCATATGCATCATGAAGTTCATCAAAAGTAAAGTCAAATGATGATGAGTTAGAGGTTACCTTTGGATCCTCCTGAAACGCCATGAGACAAAGGTTGGCAACTTCTTGCTTCGCGTCGAATGACTCCTCATCACTCTAAGTAGCAATGTTAGCCTTGAGCTTCTTTTTCTTCCCGAAGCTCTTCCTTTTAAGTTGTGGGCAATCGGATCGAATGTGCCCCGGCTTCTTGCACTCATAGCATATGAGTTGGTCCTTTTCTTTCTTTTTGTTCTTGTTCTTGAAGTCTCCTCTTCTACGGAACTTTCTTCCCCGATTGAACTTCATAAACCAAGCGAATTTCTTGGCTATCATAGCCAATTCTTCTTCCTCTTCATCTAAGCTAGAATTACTATTTTCATATGAAGCTTTAAAAGCAATTCCTTGCTTATTCTCTTCTACCTTCTTCTTTTCTACTCTTCTCTCTTCTTTTCTTCTTCTCTTCCTTTCTTCATGATCTCATAAGTGAGGAGAGATCCCACCAACTCATCGAGCTTTAGTGTCTTCAAATTATTTGCCTTGACGATTGCGGTTCTCTTTCCTTCCCATGAATCGGGGAGAGAATAGAGAAGCTTCCGGACTAGCTTGTCTTCAGGAATGGTCTCACTGAAGCCCTTGATACCGTTGACGATGACCGAGAAATGATCGAACATTTGAGTGACGTTTTCCTCGGGCTCCATCTTGAAGCTCTCGTAGCTATAGTTAAGGATTCCAATCTTGGTCTCCTTGACATCGTTGGTCCCTTCATATGTGGTCTCTAGCTTGTCCCACACCTCTTTAGCGCTTGTACGCGAAGACATCTTCGAGTACATATCCGGTCCAAGTGCAAAAAAGATCAAATGTAAAGCTTTGTCATTGATTTGAAGCTTTCTTTGTTCTTCATCGGTCATTACATGCTTGGACTTTGGAACGAGTCTTCCTTCATCGATTCTCTTCAAGGGGATGGTTGGGCCATCTTCCAATACATCTCACACAAGGTAATTGTTTGACTTGGTGAAGAGCTTCATCCTATTCTTCTAATAGGGATAGTTGTCCCTATTGAAATAAGGAGGCTTTGTAGTGGATTGTGACTCGTAGAGGTTGTCGCCGGAGGTAGATGTCATTACTTCTAGTTATAGTTGATCAAAATCTCCTAGAATCGAATCAAGAAAGTTGTAATCCTTCCAATGAGTGTAGCTCTAATAACAACTGTTGAGTTGATCACACACTTGCAAATGGCCAAGAAGGGGGTGAATTGACAATTAAAACTTTGAAGGGGGTGAAGGAATAAATGAAAAATTAAGACAAGGGAATTTAGAGTGGTTCAAGCTTCTAACAAGCTCTATGTCCACTATCTTAGCTCCCACTAAGGATTTTTAACCAATCCACTATTTATTATTTCCCTTTTCTCGGAATAGGAGGCAACCTTACAAAATGATTAAGCTTTCTACCCAAAGCTTAATCAAATTCACTCACAATTACAAAGAATGATAGGCAATTAGAAATTTATCTCTCACAATACTAATTAATTTCCCAATTACAAACAAACACTCCCCAAACTTGAAGGAAAGATAAACAATGAAGAATTTTACAAGTTGGGTACACAAATTTGACTCTATAAGCTCAAGGGTTTGGAATAATTTCTTGAATGTTGCTTGAAGGTTCAATAGTTGTTGCTTGAGCTTTAGAGGCTTGCTTTTATAACCTTGCATTGAATTCAAGTCGTTTGGGTGGTTAAGGTCATTAATCTAGTTGTTGGGCTGAATTTTTCCCGCAATAAATGCTTCTCAACTGCACACTGTATCGGTACCCTCGTGACCGTATCAGTACATGTCTCAAAGAAGAAAGAGATCTTGTGACTAAAAAACATGGGCGTATCGATAACGCGGGAAGGGCGTATCGATACGGTTATAAGGAGCGTGTCAATACGAAATGTCGTATCGATACGGTTTTTGCTCACTGGAATCCTGAATTGTGTTTTGACAAAAAAGCGTATCGGTACGCTATCTTGGCGTATCGATACGGTTAACGATCATTTAAAAATTTGGGATTCCCATAACTGACAAGCAACATTTGAATCATTAAATACAAAGATTTTCTATCATTATCAAAATCGTATCGATACAGGGTGTAACCGTATCGATGCAGGGTTTAACCGTATCGGTGTGCCTTGGTTAATTAGTTTTCCAGTGAAGGAAAATTGTACCGATACGGGCTAAGCGTATCGATACGCTTGGGCGTAGGCTTGAAATTTTGCTTGAAAAACACTTAGAAAAAATTGAATACTTACAATATTTTGTCTTGAAGATCATTTGGTTTCAAAAAAGTTTGTCAATTTAGTGAGTCTTTGAAATACTTAAAAATTTATTGTATTTGCAAATAAGCCCTTATACAATTTGTTATATCAAAATCAATTTAGGTTTCACAAGTTTAATATGGAGAGGAACGCGAAGGCCTTTCTTCAAGAAAATTCAAAGTTGAATTCGCAATTGGGAAGCTACACTGGTCTGCTTGAGGAAAATGAAAAGCTACGTTCGCAGATGGAAGGTTATGTTGCTCGTTTGAAGAAGCTACAAGAAAAACACGAGGCGGGCGTTTGGGCGCGGATGGATGAGTTGCACATAAGGCATTCAGAGGAATTCTCTAGGAAAGAGACTGAGGTTGATCGCGCTTTTCAGATTAAAAGTTAGTTGCTCGCAACTACGGAGTAGAGTTTCAAAACTGAGATTCAAAGTCACAAGGAGGAGTTGGAGCAGACCAAGAACGCAACAAACAAAAGTTTTGCGAGTTTCACAAGGAGGTTTGGTGAACTTAAAGAATCACATAAGAATGAAATCATGGTACTGGAAGCTACTCATGATGTTGATATAGAGGGGAAGGTGAAGGCAGCTACGGACACAACCTCCGCTTTATGATTAAAGAGATGGAGAGATCTCGAGATGTTGCCATTCTTGGTTTCTAGTTAGCACGTGGTTCTTTTGATGTCAATGGTGTGAATTTTGACTCTCTTTGCGGGGTAGTCATTGATTTCAACGTGAGAAATCCTTATGGGCTTTCCTGGGATAACTTTGTTGTGAAGCACAGAGACGTTGTAGTTTCTTCCACCTTTGATCCTTGTTTTCAAGGTTCTCCTCTACCCCTACAAGATGGTAGGCTTCCCCCTCTTACTAGGATTCGTGAGATCTGAATTTTGCATGTTTTTAGTTGAAGCTTTTAAGGGACTCACTGTCGTGGTGCCTTGGTTGATTTTTGTTATATGCGTGCACTCCTCCCCAATTATCCTAGTCGTAATGGTTCCAGATTTCTCCACAGCTTTCTCGTTGTGCTTTCCTGCTGAATATTGCATCATTTCTCTGATATATTCTTGTTGTCGTCTAAGCTGCTTTAGTGCAGTATAGGTATACTCCTCTATGATTTCTAGTCTACTCTGCATATTGGCTAGTTGGTTGCTTCTATCTTGAAAAGGAGGGGGTTTCTTCTTCTACTTCTTTTCGATTTTCTCTCCTTCATACATTCCTCCATGATTTTTTATGATGGAGGTCGCTCTTTATTGTTCATTGAGAATCAGACTGGAAGTGTGAAGGCTCCACACTCACTGCACAAATTGTTGATTGTCAAGGTGAACAGGAGTCGGAGACGGTGGTCCAACGGTAGTCAGGATGGTCGTTCAGGGCTAGAGTTCATGTGTTGCACCTCTTTTTTGGACCATTGTCTCTCCCCTGTTGCATACCCCGTTTTATACTACTCGAACAGGTGTCATGACAAGGTTGTCGTGGCGCGTTGATTGAACTGACTATGATTTGACATCCTAGATTCGCTCTGTCATCTGCAGCAAGCACATGTGACGTCACGTGGTTGCCGAATGAGACGTGATTGTTGCGTGTAAAAGGGTCTATCGCAATGTAGTGCAAGTATACACGACGCAAGTAGTAAAGTGATACGTAAGTATCGGATATCGTCTCCACAGGGACTGGGCTAATAGCTTCACCTTTGATTACTGCACGAGAGAGTAAAATAAAGAGTTTAAATGTTTGTCACGAAAATATAAAGAATACTGAAAATAAAAGAATATTGAAATCAAGATAGAGAGAATGGGCCGGTATTGAATTGCTCAATAGTGTAGGTGTTGCAAAGTCGAGGAAACTATGTTCTGTCGTCGTGCCTGCTGCGGCAGCACCTGTCACGACAGCGGTCTGTTGGTTATTGCGGCAGCGATTACTCAACTCTGTACTTCAAGCTTGGCAAGAATCTCTGCTGTGCCTTGGCATATCCCTAGGTCCAAGTCTGTCGATGAACACGTCTTTGATGATACCTCCCAGTGTGAATCAAAGGATGAACAACGATGTTGTTGAATTCTTCTTTAGCCACTTAACCTCGTCCTATCCCTAGGTCCGAGATAGTTCAACTATAAATTAGAGAACCTGCACTTATTCCTTTCATATACTTAACTCTCCCGATATTAAGTAAATAGATAATCTCACAATGCTCTCCCGATACTTTTGCAAGATGTTGAAAACCAGAATAAGCGAACTTGAAGTAATTTTATTGAACAAAGAAAATCCTAAAACAATGCAATCCTTGCAACTACTTTACAAAAGCAACCCTTAGCCCTAGGGGAAGTTTAGAATAAGTTGAGGAAGGGAAAATGGCTAGGGTTTTGGGAAGAAGGCTAGAGAATGGTGATGTTTTCTCCTAGGTCGAATTACATGCCTTTATATAGGCCTTGGGTTCAAGTTTTCTAATATGGCAAGAATACAAGTTTAAATTAAAGTACAACTCTAATAAAGACTAAATCTTCAGAGCAGCAGTCTTTAATTCGTCCTTCCTTCTTGCTTGGGATTTCTTCCTTGAACCTTGGGCTTGGCCTTCATTCTGATCTAGGGCTTGGAAAAATATAAGGGTTATCCACGACAGATGGGCTTAATTTTCTCTTTCTGTCGAGGCCCACTTCACTTTCTTCCCTTCACTATCGCTGTCGTCCGTGGCTGCCACGGCAGCGGTCATGGTAGCATCGTCCTTCACTTCTGCACATCCAGTTCCAGCTCTAATTCTTCACTGCCCTCCATCTGCTACAGCAGCTACCTGCAAAAACAACCAATTTCAGTAGAAACTGTGCCATTTAATATATTTGTGATGTAAAACTGAAATCTATCCTAAATGCAATGAATTATACTTGAATGCAGCGGAAATATGGGTTAAATAGGGGGTAAAATATAGAACTTTTACACACTCAACACACCCCCAAACTCAAGTTTTTTGCTTGTCCTCAAGTAATTCAGACCTAACAGAGAAAAAATAAAAATTTTTGTTTGGCTTAAAACAATGAACTTTCCCTTACCTACCATTTCATTCCCTATTGCAAACAACACCTTGTCGGATAATTCAGGATTCATTCGGAACCATGCTATAATTCTCGTGTAGTGTGTGCATGCTTTATGAACAATTATATACCTAGACTCACTTAGCTTACTAGAATAGCTGAAACTTCTAACTTGAATTTTTATGCCAATTTTCATTTTTTTTGAGGCAATTTTTTAGGCTCCTTTAGTTTTTATGCCAATTCTCAAGCTTAAGTTTGACTAGAGCCGGTTTCGGGCACCTCTAGCTAACTTCCTAGAGCCGGTTTCGAGCACCTCTAGGTGTGAGAGTCTATTTTTCTTAACTTCTTTTCCTAGAGCCAGTGTTAGGCACCTCTAGGGGCTATTCAAGTATTAAGCTTTTCCCTATTCTAGTTTACCAGTAAAGTTCTAGACAGTATAAGAGTCACAAATGGTGTTTAAGTTTCAGAACTATAGCAAGGCTCTAAATTGTTCCTAAAACTATCCTAAAGGCACTGCCACGACAGAAGCTATCACGGCAGGTAAGTTCAGTTCAAAAGACTTAAGCCAAAATTTTCATCATTTTTTAAACAAAAATAAACTAAGTAAAAGACACAAATTTTAAACAAAACAAGACTCCATTAATGGAAGGATGCCACCCCCAAACTCGAGGGTTGCATTGCCCTCAATGCAAATGGCAGTTAAAAGAAAATGAAAAGTACATCACAAAATATCAAAAGGCATACAATAATATAAGATAAGAACTTAAATTTTAGGTGCTTTCGTCGCTGCTGCTGCTCAGTTGGATCTGTCGGCGGGCAGGGGCCTTCTTGACTGGTGTTGGCTGGCGGATGGGGGAGGCAGAGGTATTCTTCGTTTTGGCCTCTCTTGGCGGTTGGATACGGGTAGGGGAGATATGGGGAGGTTTCTCCACTACCTGGACTTCGGAGCTCCTGCTGCTGCTGTCGCTGCTACTGCCGCTATCTTTCTTGTTCTTGTCTGCCACTGTTTTCTGCCGCTTGACTGGTGTGAACTCCTTGGACAAATTCCTCTTTACGGAGGGTTCGTCATCGGATTCCGCCCAGATTGAAGAAGAGGAGAAACCTGCAATGTAGGCATCGAGTTCTTCTGAAGGCATCCTTCTCTTGGTTCCTCGGGCAGAAGTTTCGGCCGCTCGGTTGCTGCCGGCAGCTGTTGTGGCAGGGGTCGGTGTGGACGCTGCAGTTGGCGTTGTGGGCGTGGCAGCAGGTGTAGGGGTATGGGCATGGTGGGGGCAGCAAAGTATTGATTTGGAAAGGTAGGGAATGCATCATCAGGGAAATTTAAAGAGGTTTGGATGAAATTTACCGTGGCTGTCGTGAAGTCGCGGATGAAGCTCATGAGTCCGAGCTGTCGTTCCTCCAGCTTTTGTACTGTAGTAAGGATCTGGGAGGAGACGTCGGCTGCAGGGGCTGCTGCTGTTTGGTGCCTAGGTTCTGTGGCAGCTGGGTCGGTGTCGCTGTGTGCTGTGGCAGTAGGATCGAAAGATGACAGCGGGGTGGTAGCAGTGAGTTCCATCAGGCTGAGTATATTTCTCTCTGTCCAGCCCTTCCCTTGGACTCGTAAGTCTGTGGCAGCTTCTGGTATATGATGACCGCGGCAGAGGGCGGTGATAAGGTAGGGGAAAAAGAGTGGTCATGTCGGCCGATGTGCGCATTCCAAAATACTCTCCCGGATGTATCTTCCAACATTAATTGGCCTCTCATTTAATATAGAATGAATGAGGGCTAACCTGGGTTGGTCCACGGTTGTGTTGTGCGAGGAGGGCATGATGCGCTTTTTGATGAAGGCGTTCCACAGTTTGGCCTCCGAGGTGAGTTGGACTCTCTTCACCGCCCTAGGGTTCTTCGGATCCATGTTCCACTATGTTCCTTCTTCCGTGAGCTCTGCCATGATAGCGTCGTAGGCAGCAGAATCTAGGCTCTCTAGAAATTGCTGGTGGCCATCTTCATTGGTACCCATATAGAATCCATAGAGAGTGTTGATATATTCTGGATCGAATGGCACCACTCTTCCTCTTACCGTGATTGTTGTCGTGTTTCTACTGCCGATGGAAGCATAGAAATCTCGGACAAGAGACACATTCATCTTCTCTGGCTGTTCTGCGAATAGCTGCCACTGCAGGGCTCTAATTTTCTTGGCTATGAATGGCTGCAGTCCCAAATTCCCCTCCTTGGAAGTGTAAATAAAGCCCTTCTGCTCCCACATGTTGCAGATCTGGAAGGATCGTGGGGTTGATGCTGTCAGGGCGGAGCCTGAAGTAGCACTTCTGCGGGTGTTTCTATAAGACATTTTTGCAAGGATTGTGTAAGAAAAGAAAATGAAAGCAAGTAAAAACTCTAGAGAAAACAAGTATAAGGAGTATAAGTGATTGAAAATGAATAGTAAAACGGGGTTTATATAGGGGAGAGTTTGCTGCTCGTTGGAGCTGTAACGGCAGGCGCGAATAATGGGGCCAGGTGTTACGCAGTTTCTGATGCGTCTGTCACGCGTTTCCGTGTTTGCTGCGTGTCTATTACGTGTTTGCGTGTCTGCCGCGATAGTGTGTTAACAGGCTGGATTTTCTGCGTCTGTCGCGGCAGATGTAACGGCAGGCTCCAAAGTTGGGCTTTTTGGGCTTGATGGAAAGATGGTGGGCTAAAATCACTTCTCCTTGTCTCCTTTATTTCCTAAAAATAAGATAATAAAAATAAAAACTTTAGTTCCTAAAATTTAAAATAATTCTAATTACCTAATATATATAATAAAAATAAAAATAAAATAAAACTTAGGTTAAATTAGGGATGCCAGGAGGGGCATCTCCTAAAGTAACCACTTCCTGCATTCTTGGGGCTTCAGTCCCCTGATAATGCTTCAATCGTTGTCCATTCACTTTGAATTGGTGCCCGTCTTTTAAAGATCTGATCGTGATGGCACCATGGGGAAAAACTTGCACCACTTGGAATGGGCCGGACCACCTAGACTTTAGCTTTCCTGGGAAGAGCTTCAACCTAGAATTGAACAACAACACAAGCTGCCCTGGGCAGAACTGTCGTGGCAGCAACTTCTTGTCATGCCACTTCTTGGTCTTGTTCTTATATATTCTTGCGTTGTCATAGGCCATTGCTCGAATTTCTTCGATCTCGTTCAAGTCAAGTAGCCTTTTCTGCCCTGCTTTTTCCAAGTCCATATTAACTGCCTTGATGGCCCAGTATGCTTTGTGCTTAATCTCGACAAGTAAATGACACGTTTTCCCATAAATTAGCCGATAGGGGGACATTCCCAATGGAGTTTTGAACGTTGTTCTGTAGGCCCATAGTGCATTATTGAGTTGTAGAGACCAGTCCTTCCGAGTTGGCTTAACCATCTTTTCCAGAATGTTCTTAACCTCTCTGTTGGATATTTCCGCCTATCCATTGGTTTGAGGGTGATATGCTGTTGCAATCCGATGTTTGATACCATACTTTTTCAAGGAAGCAACTATAACCCTATTATCGAAGTGTCTCCCTTCATCACTGATGATCACCTTGGGGATGCCAAATCTACAAAAAAATGGTTTTATGTAGAAACCTTTGAACTGCCTTAGCATCGTTCTTCTGAGTGGCGACTGCTTCAACCCATTTGGACACATAGTCCACTGCCAGGAGGATGTATAATTTTCCACATGAAGTTGGGAATGGTCCCATAAAATCTATCCCCCACACGTCGAAAATCTCGACTTCAAGAATATTTTGCAGCGGCATCTCGTGTCTCCTTGAGTTGTTTCCAGTCCTTTGACACTTGTCACAGTTTTTGTAAAATGTTTGGGCATCCTTAAACAGTGACGGCCAGTAAAATCCCGACTGCAAAACTTTGGCAGCAGTTTTGTTGCCTCCTAGGTGTCCTCCATACTGTGAAGCATGACAATGATGTAGTATAGCTTCCTGTTCATCCTGTGGTACACATCTCCTAATAACCTGATTTGCACAAATTTTGAAAAGAAGAGGTTCGTCCCAATAATAATGCTTAACATCATTTTGGAACCTCTTCCTAGCTTGATAATTAAGGTCAGGAGGAGTTATTCCGCTAACTAAGAAATTAACGAAATCTGCATACCAGGGGAGTTCAGAAAACTTACCTGCCACCATGGCTGTCGCGGCAGTGATTGTGGCAGCAAACGGCTGCTAATCAGGGAAGGTCTCCAGTATGTGTGTCTCGTCTGCTGGGAGACTCTTTCCCTTCTCTAACCTTGACAAATGGTCTGCAACTTGATTCTCTGTTCCCTTTTTATCCTTGATTTCAAGGTCGAACTCTTGCAGTAGCAGAATCCAACGTATCAGTCTAGGCTTTGCATCCTTTTTGGTGAACAGGTACTTCAATACAGAGTGGTCTGTGTGGACTATGACCTTCGTTCCAAGTATATAAGAACGAAACTTATCAATAGAGAATACCACAGCTAATAGTTCCTTCTCTATGGTGGTGTAATTCACTTGGGCATCATTCAGTGTTTTGCTGGCATAGTATATGACATGAAAGATCTTGTCTTTTCTCTGCCCAAGTGTTGCCCCGACAGCATAGTCACTAGCATCACACATGATCTCAAACGGCAGTTTCCGATCTGGTGGTTGTACTATTGGGGCTGTTACCAGCTTTTCTTTCAGAACCTTGAATGCTTCAGTACATTCAACGTTGAAGTTAAAGGGACGGTTCTACTCCAGAAGATGGCATAAGGGCTTCGTGATCTTCGAAAAGTTCGTGATAAACCTCCGATAAAAACCAGCATGCCCTAGGAAACTTCTGATTCCCTTGACTGTGGTGGGTGGTGGCAGCTTTTCAATTACTTCTATCTTAGCCCTATCGACTTCTATGCCACGACAGCTAATTTTATGGCCAAGGACTATCCCTTCATCCACCATGAAGTGACACTTTTTCCAGTTTAATACCAAGTTTGCCTTTTCACATCTCTCGAGCACTTTCTGTAGGTTGCCTAGGCAGCTTTCAAAGTTATCTCCAAAGACTGAAAAATCATCCATAAATATTTCTAGGAAATCCTCCACCATGTCGAAGAATATTGCCATCATGCACCTTTGAAAAGTTGTCGGTGCATTGCATAATCCAAATGGCATCCTCCAAAAAGCATAAGTATCGTATGGGCATGTGAACGTCGTCTTTTCTTGATCTTCCGGTGCGATGGCTATTTGATTATAACCTGAGTAACCATCAAGGAAACAATAGTAAGGCTTACCCGCTAATCTATCAAGCATTTGATCAATAAAGGGTAAGGGGAAGTGGTCCTTCCGGGTAGCTTTGTTAAGCTTCCGGTAGTCCATACAAACCCTCCAACTGGTCACAGTCCTGGTTGGGATTAGCTCATTGTCTTCGTTGGTTACCACGGTTATTCCTCCTTTCTTGGGAACGCACTGCACCGGGCTCACCCACTTGTTATCCGAGATGGCATAGATTATTCCAGCATCTAGCCATTTTATGATCTCCTTGCGCACCACCTGTCGTATAGCATCGTTTAGAGGTCTCTGAACATCAATGGTCGGCTTATGATCATCCTCTAAGAGGATTTTATGCATGCATAGTGCCGGACTGATGCCTTGGATATCAGCTATCGTCCATCCAATAGCCTTCTTGTGCTGCTGCAGCATCTCTATTAGCTGTTGTTCATGTTCCTGCATCAACTTGGAAGAGATAATTACGGGAAACATATCATTTAAACCAAGGAAAGCATATTTTAACTGCCCTGGCAGGGGCTTAAGATCTAAAATAGGGGGCTCAAGAGTTGATGGCTTTTGAATGATATGGTTATCCGATGTATAATTTAAGGGCTCGAACAACTTACATGGACGATTGCCTATCCAATTTACCTCCTCTTGATCTTCAGTATCAGATGTATCAGATTCTGAGGAGCCACTGGCGTCGGTGTTGTCGTGACAATCTTCTAAATGGCTGTTGAGGCAGTAGCCAATTTTGATGTCGTGGCAGCCCGACCTGATGCAGGGTTGGTCAAAGGTAATTGCAGTGATAGCTTTGCACTCTTCTTCTGCATCAGCATGTTTCATTGCTTGGAGAACGTTCAGCTTGATCTCTTGATCGTTCACTCTCATAGTGAGTTCTCCTTTTTCCACATCAATCAGTGATCTTCCTGTGGCTAAGAAGGGTCGCCCTAGGATGATTGGTGCGTTTTCATCAGCTTCACAATCTAAAACAAGAAAGTCGGTAGGAAAAATAAACTTATCCACTCTTACTAGAATATCTTCAATTTTTCCTTCTGGATGAACGTAAGAGCGGTCTGCCAGCTGCAGTACTACTGTTGTGGGCCGAGCTTTTCCAATACCTAATTTCTGAAAAACAGATTTGGGCATTAAATTTATGCTGGCACCAAGATCACAAAGTGCCTTACCCACAAATTTGTCTCCGATTATGCATGGTATGATGAAGCTCCCATGATCCTTCTTCTTCTGGGGTGGATACTTGTGCAGAATACTCATGCATCCATGTGTCATTTTAACTGTTTCAAATTCCCCAAGTCTAGATTTCTTTGACATGGCATCCTTGAGAAATTTGGCATAACCAGGTATTTCCCTAACGGCATCTAACAGCGGAATGTTGATATGAACCTACTTAAAAATATCATAAATCTTCTTAAGCTGTGATTCATGTTTCAATTTCTGTAACCGCTAAGGGAAAGGAGGCGGGGGACGATAATCAGCAATGCGTCCTTCCCACTGCATACGGATCTGAGGAGGTTTAGGTTCATCATCTTTCTCCTCTGTTACCTCTACTGTCGTGACAGGCTCATCGGCAGTAGGCTGTTTGTCATCTGCCGGGGCAGCTTCCTCGACAGGTGACTCCAAGGCTGGTTTCTTAACTGTTTCAGCTTCCTTCTCTGGCCCTGGTAATTTCATCCCACTCCTAGTAGTGATGGCTTTACACTGCTCATGTGTGGGCTGTCTAGCATTTTCAGTATTGCTAGGAAATCCGCCATTTTGCCTTGGTTTAACATGCTGGGAAATCTGAACCATCTGTGTCTCTAGTGATTTCAGAGTAGCTTCATGGTTAGTCATCTGCATCTCTGTTGTATCCATGAATGTCTCAGTCTTTTTGACGAAGTGATTCATGTTCTCAATGTAGGTTCCTATTTGAGACATAAACTTTGCCAGGGTCTGCTCCAGTATACTAGTCGTGGCAGGTTATGGTTGTTGCTGCTGCTGCTGCGGTAGCTGCCGAGTCAATAATCTAGGTCCCTCTGATTCTGTGTGTTCTGTGCTTGAGGATTCAAGGCATTATTAGGATTGCTCCAAGAGAACTTGGGATCCTTTCTCCAATTGGGATTGTAGTTGTTGGAGTTATAATTCTGCTTATTGTAGTTCCCAACATACATCCCTTCTTCTAACTGTAACGGGCACTCTTTCGAACTGTGATTTCCATCGCAAGTTTCGAATACCTCTTCAGCAGAGTATATAGGTTGTGAATCTTCTTTTAAGAGCTTTTTCATTGCCTTAGTGAGGTATGCCACCTGTGATTTTAATGAACTGTCGGCCTCATAATCCTTTACGGCTAGAACTCGTTTACCCCATCTTCTTGCCGTATGAAACTGTTCCTCATTCTTCGCCAGATTTTTCAATACTGCCATTGCCTCATCTGGATCTTTGTCCAGCAGTAATACATTCGCTGCTGAATTAATTCTGATACGAGTTTGTAAATTGGCAGCATTATAGAACTTTGTTACCTGGTTCCAAACGGGAAATCCATGCATCGGGCAGTTCCTCAGAAGAGTGGTAAATCTGTCCCAGGCCTCGTGCATCGGCCCGTCTTCTTCCTGTTGAAAAGTAGCAATTTCGTTACGTAATCGCTCAAATAAGTGTGAAGGATTAAAACGAGACAAAAATTCACGAGTTAAATCTGCCCAAGTTTGTATTGAACCCGACGTTAGTTTATTCCACCAAGTCTTTGCTCTGTCCCTCAATGAATGAGGAAATAGCCGAAGCCTCAGTATCTCCGGATTAACTCTTGGTAGTCTAAACGAACCACAGATTTCCTGGAACGTTTTCAGATGCTTCCTAACATCCTCTGTAGCAGCACCACTAAATTGGCCAGCGTTGTTGATCATGCTGAACATAACAAGTTTCAGCTCAAAGTTGTCAACGTCAACATCTGGCAGGGTGGTTTCTAGTTCTACATGATCATTGAGCATGTAGTCTCGGCACGACCGGCGTGCGGCTGCGGCAGGTGGATCGGCAGCTTGACCATTCCCTCCATTCTCGGCAGGATCTACAACATCCTGGGGATTTCTTTGGTTGTTCATGGCCTCTAACTGTTCTTCAATGTATTCGTTTCTGGCTAGCACAAAGCGAAGTCGGTTCCTAAGATTGTACGAGCGTTCGATTTCAGGGTCTAATGGATACTCAGGATCCTTTCCTCGTCTCGATCTGCGCATAAATAGAAAACCTTGTGAAAAGCACAGGTTGAACAATCCAAGTAAAACAAAACAGAAAAATAAAAGAGGTGCAGTAAAAGATAGGGTAAAGATATGTTGCCAGTCCCCGGCAACGGTGCCAAAAACTTGTTGCGTGTAAAAGGGTCTATCGCAATGTAGTGCAAGTATACACGACACAAGTAGTAAAGTGATACGTAAGTATCGGATATCGTCTCCACAGGGACTGGGCTAATAGCTTCACCTTTGATTACTGCACGAGAGAGGAAAATAAAGAGTTTAAATGTTTGTCACGAAAATATAAAGAATACTGAAAATAAAAGAATATTGAAATCAAGATAGAGAGAATGGGCCAGTATTGAATTTCTCAGTAGTGTAGGTGTTGCAAAGTCGAGGAAACTCTGTTCTGTCGTCGTGCCTGCTTCGGCAGCACCTGTCGCGGCAGCGGTCTGTTGGTTATCGCGGCAGCGATTACTCAACTCTGTACTTCAAGCTTGGCAAGAATCCCTGTTGTGCCTTGGCCTATCCCTAGGTCCAAGTCTGTCGATGAACACGTCTTTGATGATACCTCCCGGCGTGAATCGAAGGATGAACACTGATGTTGTTGAATTCTTCTTTAGCCACTTAACCTCGTCTTATCCCTAGGTCCGAGATAGTTCAACTATAAACTAGAGAACCCGCACTTATTCCTTTCATATACTTAACTCTCTCAATATTAAGTAAATAGATAATCTCACAATGCTCTCCCGATACTCTTGCAAGATGTTGAAAACCAGAATAAGCGAACTTGAAGTAATTTTATTGAACAAAGAAAATCCTAAAACAATGCAATCCTTGCAACTACTTTACAAAGCAACCCTTAGCCCTAGGGGAAGTTTAGAACATGTTGAGGAAGGGAAAACGGCTAGGGTTTTGGGAAGAAGGTTAGAGAATGGTGATGTTTTCTCCTAGGTCGAATTACATGCCTTTATATAGGCCTTGGGTTCAAGTTTTCTAATATGGCAAGAATACAAGTTTAAATTAAAGTACAACTCTAATAAAGACTAAATGTTTAGAACAGCAGTCTTTAATTCGTCCTTCCTTCTTGCTTAGGATTTCTTCCTTGAACCTTGGGCTTGGCCTTTATTCTGATCTAGGGCTTGGAAAAATATAAGGGTTATCCACGACAGATGAGCTTAATTTTCTCTTTCTGTCGAGGCCCACTTCACTTTCTTCCCTTCACTATCGATGTCGTCCGTGGCTGCCACGGCAGCGGTCATGGTAGCATCGTCCTTCACTTCTGTACATCCAGTTCCAGCTCTAATTCTTCACTGCCCTCCATCTGCTACAGCAGCTACCTGCAAAAACAATCAATTTCAGTAGAAATTGTGCCATTTAATATATTTGTGATGTAAAACTGAAATCTATCCTAAATGCAATGAATTATGCTTGAATGCAGCAGAAATATGGGTTAAATAGGGGTAAAGTATAGAACTTTTACACACTTAACAGTGATGTTGCTTGTAATCTTGTTTGTTCGCCACAGATTGCGAAGAGTATCGCGCAGTCCGCGGGCGACCCCATGCGTTGTGGTCCTCATACGTTGTCACATTGATTACTGGATATTCTTTATGTTACGATGTTCGTAATCTTGTTCCCTCTGGTCTCGACACGTGGCAGTAGATATTTATAGGTACTAACAATATGTATAATATATATATATTATTCCCTTAAAATTTGTTCATTTATTTAAATTTGGTATTTTCTATTTGTAATTTTTTTTTATAGTATATATAGAGTCCAAGTTTTTTAAGGTGATACATTCAGATTAATTTTCTACCATATAGGCAGAGTCGTTTATGAGATTTTAGTGGCCAAGGGCGAACCAAAAAATTAGGCCCTTAGTAATAAATATAAAAAATTAATTTTAAAAGCAAGCCCCTAATAACAAGTATTAGAAAAAAAAATTAGGCCCCTAATAATAAATATTAAAACTGAATTTTAAAAGTAAGCTCTTAATAACAAGTATTAGAAAAAAATAGATTTCTAGTAACAAATATTAGAAAAGTAAATAAATTTTAAAAGTATGTTCCTAATAACAAAGATTGGGGGTGGGGGAAATCATGTCCCTATTGGACCCCAAATAATAAATATTAAAAAAATTAAGAGAATGTCTCTAATAACAAATATGGGGGAATTGGACCGCTAATTATAAGTATCAGAAAAAATCGGGTCTAATAACAAATAATGAAAAAAAAATAAGAGTGTTCCACTAATAATAAAAATTAGGAAAAATATGCCCTTAATAATTATTGAAAAAATTGGACCCCTTATAACATATATTGAGACAAATTAAATTTTAAGAGTGGCCCCTAATAACAAATGTTAGAAAAAAAAATGTAGTCCTAATAATAAGTGTTAAATAAATAAATTTTAAGAGTACAATAAATATTAAAAAATCAAATTTGAATATCAAATATTATAAAAAAAATAAAGTCCTGGGCGGGCGGCACTCCTGTCCATGCCAAGGGACGGCACTGTATATGGGTGATTCTCCAGGATAATACATTTATTATATACCATATTTATAAATGTCTCTAATGAGCATCGTTTTTAACATAATATGCTTTTATTATACATACATATATATATATATATATATATATATATATATATATATATATTATCTTTATTACATATATATTTTATATGTAATATTTTCTAACATGTTAATAAGTTATATATTTTGTATTTATCTAAAAATCATATTTTTTTTAGATACTTCACTCTTTTATCAAGCATTTGCACCATACATATGTTTTCATATTTATCATCATTTATGTATATATTATCATTTGTTATGTTCACTTTGCCTCGAATATATAAGTTGCTAATGTGGTGTCTTATCATAAGAGGGTAAATTTGGTTAGCGCCAGAACTATTGGCGGTGATTGTTATTTATTTTTTGAATGGTGGAGCCGTTAAAATAAATTCTCATTCATAAATGAATAATAATTTAAATTTTACATGAACTTGCAAATTCCGACATTAAGGCAACTTGTAATCAGTTAGGTACTAATTTTTTAGCGCTGTGGGGGAACTCATCCTTCCCCACGTATAACCGACTCCCGAACTCTTTTTTTTTGCAGACTAAAATTGTTGTTTTAATAAAAATAAAATATTTTATTAAAATAAACCGATTTTAAGTGATCCAATCTCACCTCAAAAAAGATTGGTGGCTACTCCTTGTTTTTTAATGTCGAACCTGAAATGGTTGCGACAATATTTATGTAAGAGATGCGAATTTATGATCATATATTTTTTATTTTACTTTTATGCAATATATTTTTAAAGAGAAATTTTACTCTTAATGGGTATCGATAAGGGTGGGGAAAACTCGACTCGAAAAAAATTGAATTATTTGACTTGACGTGAAAAAACTCAACTCATTTTCACTCGACTCGATAAAATCTTAAATAATGTTTGAGTTATAAAATGAAAACTTGAATAACTCAATATTTTTAGTAATTAGTTGATCCGTTTTCAAGTTTGAGTCGAGTCTCTCAATTATTTTCGATATATTATGTATTTTACATGTGAAATTATGAAGATATATATATATATATATATATATATAATATGGATATAGAAAGCCGTTTAAATTAGAATCGATTTGTATTATAACATTATAAATAATTATAATTAAATTTGTACAGAAACTCGAAAACTCGACTCGAATCGAAAAAAAATCAAATAAAGTTTGAATTATAAAATAGGACTTGTAAACTTGACTAACTCGAAAGTTTTTTACTCGACTCGATCGAACGTCCAACCCTAAGTTTTGAACCCACAATCTAGGAGAGAGGGGAGGGTGTCAACTAAGAGCTTTTAAACTATATGCTCTAGAGATTGTTGTCATACAATATCTTATTTTATTTTGTATTTTAATTAAGTTTATTATTTTCATCAGAAAAAGGGCTAAAGAGTCAAATTTACTCTTGTAGTAATCTGAAATCAGCAATGCTGCCCTTACTTTTTATTTTTCGTAAATTTACTCTCAAAGTCAGTCAATTGCAGCAGTGTTGCCCTTTGACCTACGTTTGCCGTTAAAGTGCTAACGTTGCAGTTAATGGTGAAGTCATTCATGCAATTTTTCCCTCAAAGTCATTCAATTGCAGCAATTTTGCCCTCAGATTATTTAATTTTTGAATAAAATTAGATAAATAATTTAGCTTCTCGAGTTGAACTTTTACAAACAGAATATATGAAAAATCGATTAACAAATTGGTATAAATATCCTTTGGGTCCCTGGAAATTTTAAAAAGCAATGTGATAAAATATAAATAAGATATTCAAAAAAATATTGAAAATAAAAACTAATATAAAAGTTAAAATGTATTAGAAATTATAAAATATAAAAATATAAAAATAAAAATTAAACAATATTTATACAGTATTAAAAAATTGAACAATCTCACTAAATTTTCTTTCGCTTTTCTACACCAAACTGATGTTCATTAATATTTCATAAGTTTTATTACTACTCTAATGAAAAGATGATTCTATTAAAAATATGTTTAAGGAATATTAGTATGCTTAGCATAACCAGAAACAGTCGAAGACTTTTTCAATGGTTTTTACAAATATTTTGAATTTTAATTCTTTTTTATATTTATAAATTTATATGTATATTTTATCATTGGATGAAACGGTTCGTTTTTAATACTTTTAAATTTTTGTATTTATATTTTTATCATTTTATAATTTCTAATACATTTTAATTTTTTATATTAGTTTTATTATTAATATTTTTTGAATATCTTATTTATTTTTATTAAGTTTATGAATTTTTTTAAAAAAATTGAAGAATATTTTGATTTTTTTTAGAGTTCTCACAGTGCCTATTTTTAAAATTATCAGGGACCCAAAGGATATTTACATCAATTTGTTAATCACTTTTTCACATATTCTATTTGTAAAAGTTTAACTTGAAAAACTAAATTATTTATCCAATTTTATTCAAAAACTGAAATAAACCGAGGGCAAAATTGCTGCAATTGAATGACTTCGAGGGCAGAATTGCATGAATGACTTTACCGTTAACTGTTATGTCACCACTTTAACGGTCAACGTCGGTCAAATGAAAACATTGTTGCAATTAACTGACTTTGAGGACAAAATTACAGAAAACAAAAAGTATAGACAACATTGATGATTTTGAATTACTACAGGGGCAAATTTGACCTTTTAGCCTCAAAAAAATTAAGTTTATTATTTGACATACAAATTGGGTAAAAAAATTATATAATCTCACCCTTTAAACAATAAAATCTAAATCTCTAATCATGGGGCTGAAACTCTAAATTTTAGACCTTAATGCCTAAATTTTAACTCTGAATATTAAATTCTAAACCTAGATAAATTTGTGTAAATTAAAATTACACAATCTGTATATTAAATAAGAGATGCGAGCTTACGATTGTATATTCATTTTGTATTTATATTATTTTATTTATACAATATCTTATTTTATTTTAATTATTTTATCTCATAGGAAATCAAACGTAAGTCCAAATAGGGTTAGTATGACCGTCAAATACTGAACATGAAATAAAATGCCGAATCAAAGACCAAGCTACAACTTGACGATGAACTACTTAATTAGTCAATTTGAATTAATTAATTAATTTTTAAATTATTATTTTGACTGTTAATTTGTAAATTTCTACCAATGACGGGATTATACTATGTATTAGTCTTGAAAACTTTTAAAAAACAAAACATGAATTTGTTTCATCTTTACTGTTAATTTGTAGATTTCTTCCGATGATGATATTGTGTTGCACTCACGATGTGGGAAAAAATATTAATCTTGTATTTAATTATTAAATAATTGCATATTCAAAAAAATTAAATAATTACTTTTAGCTATTTTATTTAAAAACTAGTAAAACACACGAGAACAAATAACATTGGAGGTTCTATTGTGCAGTACTGGTTAAAATAATGCAGACTTCTTACCTAGTTGGTAAAAATTTTGCTTATAACTTAGAATGTTATTGACAATGTAATTTTTTTATTTCAACATAAATTTTTATCCAATTGATAAAAATTTCGTTTTTATTAAATTATTACTCAGTCTAATATAAATCATTTTGGCCATTTTTAACCGCACCTGAACATTTCCGAAAAAAAAACATCTCTACATGTTTGTTTGATTGCACACTTAATGTTATAATGTAATATTAATAAAAATGTTGTCAATCATTCATCATCCAAAAATCACTTATTTGAAAGAAAAAAAATGAAATTCAAGAATTTAAATTGTTTTGACAATTTAAAGACTATTAAAAAAGTGACAAACATTTCCTATATGCATAATTTCTAATTTAAATTGACCTAACCGAACTACTATTTGATAATAAAAATAATTTTTTTTTTAAAATTTAATTGTAAAATTTTAAACACATAAATTCATAACGAAACTCATAGCATGCTAAAAATAGAGAGAAAAGGGCAACTTCCAATTCCAACAATTTATATAATCACAATGTACATTTAACATATACGCTCTTCTTATGAGAAATCAAATTAAAAAATAGTAAAGAGAAGCAAAACTCAGAATATGGTACAAAAGATCATATATATGTGTATGTGTGTTATTGCATGATCATCGGACCTATATATGACTCGAATAAGTTACATAGAACGCGTTGAACCTCGCCGGAGCTATGCTCGCACCGGATCAGAGCCACCAACAGGTGAAAGAAATTTGGAACGTACCTTCTAAATGAATCCTTCTCCAACCCACTCAATACCTTCAGTGCCGAAACAAGTAAAGATGTTCTTGCTGCCAATTCTTCCCTTTTGGCCGAACCCAACGGAAGTACCCAACGTAACACCGGTTTCTCAACCGATTTCTGCACCTCATACTGGTTGTCGGTACAGTTAAGGTATATCTGCAATATTTTTTCGCACACCGCCACGAGTTGTGATTCTAGGTTCGTCTCCTCGGCGAATGATGGATTGTTTTTGATTAAATCTTGGACAAAATCGAGACATTTTTGATAAGCCTCGTTCTCGAAGTGAACCAAAGGGGGATCGGAGAGCTCTAAGATCAAACACACTTTCTGTATTTTCTTTCGAAGGGTAGTTTCGGAGTTTAGTTGCTGAGCATGTGATGCAATGGAAGACACTGTCTCGACAATGATGTTGATGTTAGCAGCTGACAAGAGTTGTAGATTTGTTTTGTATATGTCAATTATAACCTGTAAAGAAAAATGAAAAGCCAAAACAAATGGTGATTAATCATGTCGAATGATTTCATGGCATCGTAACGAAGCATTTGTAATGGGAGAACCTGCATAATGAGCAGCTGGATGGCGATATGACTCTTCATTCTTGAAACCACATAAGCCACAGTGTGCATATTAGCATCCTCAAGATCATCATTGGTGAATCCGTGATCGGAACTTGTGTCGGTACTAGTACAGGACTGAGAATTGTCAGGCACCTCGATGTCATCCATGGTTCTCAAAAGCTTCATAAACCCTGGCAGCATTGATACGGCAGCTTCTTTTATAGATATAAAGATTTCTCGCCATTCGTCATCCGTGAGTTTGCTTCCTAACTCTCCTGTCAAACGCGAGATCGCTGCAACCCCAGTGCTAGCAGGACCATGAATTGAACTTCTCAAGTATCCTGTCAGTACTGATAACACATTTGATAGTTGGGGCCTCAATACACTGTAAAAGTTTAGATATAGATCTACTAGACACTGTGCTGCCACGGTGGAAGTTTCCTCGTCCCATGTACTTCCATCATGATGAGAAGATCTTAAAGTCGGTGAATCCTGCTCATCACTTTCGGGCAAATCCCTCTTTCCACATACTCCATTAAATATGGGGAGAATGACAGAACTAAAAACGCCAATCCAGAAAGCTTGTGAGAAAAGATGACCGTGATCCTTCAGGATGTTGAAAAGCACTTCCACCGAACTCTTTCGGATATCTAATCTTGAATCAGATGTTAGTTTTGATAAGCCTGAAACAACATATCAAATTTCTTTAGATTCGAAACAGGAAAGCCACTTTATTTTTGAAACGTTGAAAATTAAAGGTGGTAGCAATCATGTTCCCATTCAACATCGAAAATTTGCGTCTAAACCTAAACTGGTGTAGAAAACATCTATATCGGGAGCCATCACAATACATACGATGCCTCAGTTCGGAATACATTGCCAATAGAGATCCACAACAGTGCGGTAGAAAGCAAGGGAAACATAAAAAATGAGACAGATCCTGTGCAGTAATTTAAACACTTAAAATGGATATCTACGACATAAGAGAAGAAGAAGCGCAACAAGTGTACAGGTGACGTGGACATGTTGGCATCCATCAACCACGATTTTTATAAGCACCATATAATCAGCTTACTTTGATTGCTAAGTATTCAAACACACAATAGCCAATTATTCGTCCGTGTTGCATAACAGTATAAGAAGAGCTATAGGATTTGCAAGCAACTAAACTAGCAGGTTACCTGTTAGCAAAGGAAGCCAATATGACCCATGGCCATCAATGTAAGCGGAACTTTGTATGTCTGAATCATCCCTATTTATAACTGAAACAGATGAACCATCGCTCGAGATCTTATCAGTGCAAACAAGACCACCCTCAGCAAGCTTGAGGGCACAAAACCGGAGAAATGCAATGGCATTGAGACTAGCGTCATTGTTAAACCTGCTATTTGTGAATTTGATGAGGCACCTTACACAATCAGTAAAAGTGGATGCATCTGTCTCAGTTATATGAGGAAAGTATTCTCGCACTATTTTTTCCATCGTCTCAAAAGCCAACAAGACAATATTCTTCCGGTCATCAGCAGCAGCAGTTGTGAACACCTGAGGGGTAAAAAAAGCAGAATTTGTGAAAAGAAAGGTTATCGGAGCTTGTGTAACAACTTAAAAATTACAAGACATTATCATACCATAAAAACACTTCTCCATCCAGATTTCACATTAGTTACACGGCTGAGGACCATCTGAGAAATGCATCGAACTATTAATTCCCTTATTTCTGCAGAGTTGCTTTTCTGCATGATAATCACAAATGGTCTCAAAAATTCATTTTGGAAATTGTAGTTTGCCAGCTCCTCGCGTTCTAAGAATTTCATAGCAAGCTGCCGCAATGAATCCATCACAAAAATTGATACAGATAAGTTCTCGGACAATCCAACCGAAACAAAGAAATCAGAGAGAACATTCCACATACGAGACCAAACTAATCTGATGCGGTTCATATTGTAATGCCTGCAATATAACATTCCAGATTAAGTACTTTGCATGGAAACACAAAGGGGAGGGAGATAGTGTGACATGGATGTGCTGGAGAGAGCAACCACAAATTGATCTATGAGGCTAAAAACTTGAGGATCTGTCGGAGATGGCAGTATAGGAAACTTTTTAAAAGAAAAGGATAAGAATCTTACGCAATTTCAACTAGTTTTATGAGGCTAAAAACACGAGGGTCTGTTGGAGACTGCAACTCTGACATAGAAACTTTGCAAAGGGCTTTCACAAATGCTACTATTGCTTCACTGTTTAACCTTTGGCTATGTGTAAAAACATGGTTCAACTCAAAATTCCCTATCTGGTCCAATAAATTCAAGTTTGCAATGAAGTGGATAATCTGCTCTGAAGTTACCAGTCCTGAACTATTGAATCCAACAGTGGTGCTATCATATGAACCCCCTCGGACAACTGCCATTACAGCTGGATTCTCGAGAGTTCCTTTTTTCATCAGAGATTGAAGACCAACCGATTTTTCCATCTTTTCATCTGTTTCAGTGTTGGACACAGTTAAAAAGGATGCATCGGTCGCTGCACCTTCTCCCAACAGTTGCAAATGCTCAATTCTGGACAGACATGTCAATATATGCTCCCAGGCTTCCTGAAGATGGTTACCATCTTCAATGGCTATAGATATTATTGCCTGTATAAAAGTAAATGTTTCAGCGAATGATATATAAAGAACACATCACAGAAAGAAACTTTTACCAACACCAAGCAAATTCCAAGAAAAAGGAATCAGAAGGCATAAAAAGTGAGGGGATGTACGTGCAAGCATTCAGATGCAGCAATTCTAATTCTTCTGTGACATAGCATATGAGAAAGCCAGGGGGTACATTTCGTTCTTATTATTTGCAAACAAAAATTATTTACCTTTACAACATCAACATTCTTTTGTTTCATATCTGCAGCACAATGGAGAAAAGTGAACTTTGCCACAGATGTGACAAAAGCATCTCTCTGGGTCTGCATGCCCATTACTGCAGTTACATGCACAGCATATCGAAATCCCAGTATACATTGAGTGGTAGTAAGTCTATCATCACTCTGGTCAAGTGTGACACTAAATGCAGCCAGCATGGGTGCCCAGCAGACCTCCACCATAAACCTCAAGATTGCTACATCTGAAACAGCATGATAAACGGACCTACAACAGCAAAGGGCAAAAAAAGAAGACTATTATTAACAAACATTATGCAGTTGGTCTGCTGGGAAATTTTGGGATGAGAAAAGTAAAAATTTAACACAAAAGCAGGATGGAGAGATTATGAGGAAGGAATAAGAAAAAAGGTCCTCTTTATTTAATGATGCATGTTTTCGACTTATTGGACTTTTAAGTTTTATGCCCTGCATCAACTATATATCAAATGACTTTATTGGCCAACAAACATATCACAACTTATGCCATGTACTCGTATAAAAAACATGCGAAAAATTCATCTAAAGCTCACAAATAAATGGTATGAAGGAAGCATACACAGTTAAGAGAATATAATTGCGACTATGATTCAAGACATAACATAACTGACATTGCCTACAAATGGAACACTTCTATTCCCTGCCCACAAGTCATCGTGGAAATAGCAAACATTGTAAATGTATTCATATAAAACTTACTCTGATTTTCCCGACTTTGCCTTAAACTGCTCTTGGATATGTCTTATAAGAAGCCCATTTGCACCCAATGGCTTTTCTTCTGTTTGCTTCCAACTGACCAGATTGAGTATACCATCCAAACCCAACAACTTATTCAAGCTGTTTGCCTGCTTGCTTTCAGGAACAGAAGAATCAGCATTCATTTTTATTTCATTTTTCACAATCTGATCATAAAGACCACCAAGATACTCCTCAGGTAAATCCTTGCCATCATCTATTCCTCGGTTATTTCGGATGAAATCAGACTTGGTCATCTGTATTCAGAAGCAACACATGACTTAAAATAGGATAGAATCAAATATACTGTAAATTTTGCAAAATTAAGAACATAATTTGCATAACTACGAGGGAAATTCCATATCATTGTCGGCGGAATTTAAGCACTAGACTGGCCTACAGACCTGCAATAGATCATAAAGGTTCTTCAAAAGACACATGCATAAGCAAGCATATGAAGCAAAAGTCCACAATTAAGTGATGCTGAAGAAACAAAAACAGAAAAAAAAAAAAAAAAAAAAAAAAAAGAAGAAAAGAAACAAAAACAGATTTGACAAACAAACCTTATCTTTGACCATGTTATTATGGGCATCAGTGTTGAGCATTATGACAGAATATGCCAGTACATAAGCAGTATCTGCACTAGTAAATGAGTTTGGATTGCATTTACAATAGCGCTCAGCAAACTTTTCCATGATGCGGTCAATTTTCTGTGCCTCTCCTGGTAACCTGAACCCACTAAGGAAGAACCTTATTGCTTCACCAAAATCCATAGATTTGAAATTAAAGGAGTCTACATAAGCATGCATGACTCTCAAAGCAAACTCCTCCCTTTCACCCAAATAATCACCAATCATGGTTTCATTCAGTCCAGTAGTGTTTTTTTTAAGAAAAGCAGCCACTTCCTCTGGAGAGTTACCAACTTTTTGGGTTCTTATAAGAAACTCGATGCCTTTGGATGGCTTCTTGTTAAACAATTGGACACCTTTCTGCAAGTAAACCCAGTAAAGGTGTCACTAAAAAACCATGCTTGTGAAGAAAAGGAGATTAACTAAATATACAATAAGCCATGAAAGAACGGAAGCCAATAGTAATAAGGAAAATAATCATGATATATCAAGGCAGCCCTCTGTCAAATTTTGCTTACTAATTAAGATCTCCATGAAGATACATTCATGCAGGGACAGAACTAGGATCAAACATTAGGAGGGGCCAAGTTGCTTAACTTCAAAGTTAATAGGGACCTAATAAGTACTTAAACCCAATTCTTTTGAGGGGAGACTTAATTTGCTTGGTTCCGTCACTGCATTCATGCTCCATCCTTTCTTAAAGCAACAACTAACCTGTAGTTCAATCTTGTAAGCCCGGCGTTGCTCAAGCGTAGCAGCATCTGACAATTCAGGATGTAACTCACAATCAGGGACAGCCCCATCTTCTCCAGGCGGGGCTACATGGCTATCCGCTGAAGTATCACTCTCAAAGCCCTTAGGCAAGTCAGAATCACCTATCTTCAGCTGTTGGTCCATCCAACCTCCCATTGAATTAATGATGGCAACTAAGCATTTTACTGATTCATGCCGGAAGGTAATATCCTGGACTGGAGACAGAGTTGTGGTTGAACCCAGTGGTGGCCCTTGAGCAGTTTTCAGAAGGCCATTGACAATCCTGCAAATATCTGATGGAATGAGAATGAGAAATTAAAAATAAAAGGAAAAAGAAAATACATAGCAAGCTCTGAGAATATCATCAGATGATTGGTCCTTGAGCTAATTTCTAAGTTGATCAACTATCCTTTTTTTCAAAATTTGAGAAAAGATATCAAATTCATAAACAAATTCACCATATGATTTGATAAAAAAATGTTTTGATGCATTAAATTTAGGTACAATATTAAGAAATAACAAAGTATGAGAAATTAAAAGAACATTAGAAAAGAAACTAAAGCATGCTCTGAGAACGTGAACCAAAATCTGCAGCTCAAGTTAACTCTATATAGGATGTTCACATATGACTTGCTGGATACTTCTATTGAAAACTCGGCGTGACAACCACACATGATAACATGAGCAGCACTCATGTCAAACATTTTGTATGGACAATGAATCATTAGAAAAAGAATACCTTTCAAATATGTTAGGTGAATCCACATCGCAGTCATAGTTCACAAATATATCAATGATAATCTGAGAATCCCCAGCAATCTTTTCCAACATATTAAGGACGGTCATCTTCTGTACAAAACTTGGCTGGAGAACATTTTCGAGAACTCGGAGGATTAACATGGGAAAGAAAATTCCAATTTCAGCTTTCAGTCCAGATCTATATTTCGTTAACAAGCTCATAAAAATAGAACATTGGAGCTCGAAAATAGACATCACTGACAATGCACTGTTTTTTAACAATGATAAGCAGAGAAACTGCTTAACTGTATTAAGAAACCTGCATGATGTACCACACAATATAAGAACACTAGAATAGATTTAACAGAATATCACAAGAAAACAAGTTATTTATCATATATACTAAATAACATTCACAACTTGCAATGGAAAAAAAAGGAATCATATTAAAAACACTAATACCGGTTTTGGAGCATTTTCATCTTATTGTTTGTAACAACTAGCTAAGTAAATTATTCGTCAGATAATTCATGCAAAATTCACTACCCAGTATACAATGTTTTGACAAGAAACATTTATTTGGGAGTTATGGTGCCGAGAATTCAGGGTGATTAATTGAACCAGCTATGTGTTTGACACAGGTTCGTTCAGTTTTTTTTCCCTTAATTTTGCTCATATTTGGAGGAACTTATCTTGATTTGGTTAGCAAACAGCCAAAATCTAAAGGTTCATTACCATTTTGAAGTTCTTAAAACAACAATAATATTATTAGTAGACTGACTACTATCTGAAAAATCTTAACTATCAAAGATAAAGCCTGAAGTAATATGCCAACATGCAAACAACCATATTTAACTAATTATATATTTATATTAACAGTGATAAACAACTTACCTCTCATTTGAGAGCCAAATTGAACTCCCATTATCCATAATAACCTTGAGGAGTTCCAAAGATAATATCTTCCCTCTCAAAAGGATCTGATCATCAGGATTCTCCAGGGATGAAAATTTCATTGATAACTTGCACAAATTCTTGAAAACAATAAATCCATCCTCCCTAATTTTACTACTAACCCCACCGGAACCCAATTCCACCCCATTATTTGCCTCTTCTTCCCCAATTTCCTCCTCCTCCCCCTTAGACTCACCATTTTGCAACACCGCAACCGGTTGCGAAAACTTCAAATCCGGAACCCCTTCACTAGCACTCATAACCTCATTAATGAAATTCTGACAAAAATAGATTGAACTCCCTTCATTTAAGTTCTTATCAGTAAACTCTAAAAGCTCACTAACTGAAACTGTTCTGATAGTAACATCCATGGAATCTTCTTCCGCACGGGTGAACACAATGAGCATAATTTGAGCTAAAACAGACTTAGCACAGATCTGATTAGTTCCGTTTAAACCACCTAAATACACGTTGAAACAAGTTCTAACTACCTGAAGCAAACAATCGCCACGTATCAAAACGCAGGGGCATCGAACTGCGGCGAGCAAAGCTCGAAGCAAAGCGAGCTCAACCGATCCCTCGCCAATGCCGCCGACTTTACAAACACTTTCCATAATTTTGTAGAGAATCGAATCGGGATCCTTGCCGTCGATCTCGCCACGAACGACGCCGGCGGAGAATAATTTGGAGACGCATTCGAGGGCGGGATCGGCGACTTTGGCGTAATTGGAGTCGAGGGCGAGGAGGATGGGGTTGAGGACGAAGTCGGCGTCGGAAGAGGAGAGGCCGAGCAGAGGAGAAGTCGGATCCGATGAGGCGGCGTCGGAGAGGGTTTCGAGCTTGTCGAGAGCGGATTTGCAGGAGGAAACAAGGTTGGAGTGTTTACGCCAAGCGGCGTTTTTGATGATCTTGTCGAGTGACGGGCCAAGCACGCGGCCGCACCGCGACGGGCCGCCGAGTGTTTGGGAAGCAGACATTAAAGAGTTGATTTCCTAAGGTTCTTCAGATCTGTGAAAATGTTTGATTGACTTTCTGTGTTGGCTGGAAATCAATGCGAAGTCATGAGAGTTTGAAATTTGCTTGAGGAAGAATCAAATGAAATCTAGATCTTCTGTTCTTTCTAAGAATTTAAACTTTCTTTTTGGGGATTGTCTGTATGCCACGTGGATATTTGGAAGAGAAGCATAAATATTAAAATCCAAGTATCGGAAAAATTACCCGATATATGTTTTATATTTATTATTTATTGAAATCTTTTTTCTCAAAAATATTATTTATCCAAATATCGTATAACAAAAACATGACCCAAGTATATTCTAAGAGTTCAGGCGGACATGGAACAGCGGGAAAATTCTAAAAGAAAACCCGTTAAAAAGATGTCGAACATAAATTTTTATAAAAATAATAAAGATTTGTACATCAACTTTTATGTACAAACACAAATTCATACAATTTTGTAAAAAAATTGTGTATACACAAATCTTTATAATTTTCTAAAATTTTCTAAAGTGGTACACAAATCCTTTACAAAATTGTAAGGATTTATATTTGTATACAAAAGTCAATACATAAAGTCTTACATTTTTATAAGAATTTATGTTCGACCTCTTTTTAATCTTCATCTCCCTAAAATCTCACAAGCCTAATACATAAATTCGCCATTAAATCCGATCATCCAAATTGTAGATTATGATTAATTAAGTAGGTTTAGTTGAAAAATCAATTACTCTCCTCTACACATTGGTTCCTAAATTTGGCAACTCTTTCATATTTTGATGATAGAGTATTATGATATTATATTACATGTTAAAATATCAAAGCCTCGCATTATTAAAATAAAAAAGAAATTCGGCAAAGAAGTTTCAAGTACTAAATTAAAAATTATTATTATCTTATACATTGACGGTAAAAAAAATTTGTTTTCACAAGCGTCTCAATTATAAGGTTTATGGTTTTAGTTTAGGGTTTAAGTGTTTTATTCTAGGGGTTTAGAATTTAGGGTTCATGAATAGAATTTAAAGTTTAGGGCTAGAATTTAGGGGTTAGGGTTAGAGTTTAGGTTTTAGGGTAATATGAGTAGGGATTTTGGTTTTAACTTATAAACTTTAAATTTTAACCCTAAATCCAAAATTATATTAACAGCCCCTAAATTCAAAACTATTACACTTAAACCTCTAAACTTTAAACCCTAAATAGAATCTCTAACCCTTAAAATTAAGACGCTTGTGTAAAAAAATTTCCACAAGCGCTTGTATATAGAATAATTACTCAATTAAAAAATGTTAAATTTTAAAACAAGGATTAATATCCTATACACTGGCGGTGGAAAATAAAGTTTTCACAAGCGGGTTTATTTAGGGGTTTAGGGGTTTAGTTTAGGGTTTAGAGGTTAAGGGTTTATGTTGTATGATTTAGAATTTAAGATTTATGGTTTGAATTTAGGGCTTGGGGTTAGATTTTTAGGGTTTTAAGGTTAGAATTTTAGGTTTTAAATTGAGGCATGCTTGTGTAAACTTTTTTTACACTGGCAGTGTATCAAATATTAATCCTTAAAACAAATGTTATTTTATTTCTTTATTTATCAAAAATTATTCAATATATATTTTTTAGATTTTAGTTTTGAAAGTGTAGGTAGGGACGGGCATCCGGTCAAATTGGGTTTCGATTCGACTCGACCTGATTGGGTTTAAAAATTAAGTTTAGGTGGGATTTTAAATAAGAGTGAGGTTGGGTTGGTTCGGATTTAAGTTTAAGATGAAAAATATTATATTGTCATGTCACCAATAGTGTAATTTTCCTCATATAAATAATACACCCTCTTTATATTTTTATAATTAAGTCCTTAAAATTATTTTTTATAATTAGGTCCTTAATTTATTTTTTTATAATTAAGTCTTAAAAATTATTTTTTACAATTAGATCCCTAAAATAATTTTTATATAGGTCGATCGGGTCAGATTCGAGTTGAGGTATATAATATTTGGGTCGGATCAAGTTTTTTAAAGATGAAATCGAGTTCGGTTTAAGATAATTATTTTTGAATCAGGTTCGGGTTAGCCAAAAACACGACTCAACCTGCACACCATCCCCAAGTGTAAATATGAGTTTTGTGAAATTATTTAAAGAGAAAACTTATATATTGCAATTAATGTTTCGAAATAGTTATAATAATGGGGTTATATTTTGATACATAAGTTGTGTAAAAAAATTACACAAGACTTCATATTTAAACTATAAAATCTAAAACCTAAATCTCTAACCCTAACACCCTAAATTTTAAACTATAACCCATAAACCTAGGCAATATTACACCAAAAACGTTTTTTATTCAATATCTAGAAAAATGCCCTCTACAGACTTTTATTTAGAAAAATGACCTCCAAATCTGTCGAGTATGAAGAACTCGCGTTTTAGAGATCGCGAGACACGACCCCGCTCTACACAGAGAGTGAGTTCCACATACGTGGCAACACTTTTCAAAATAACGAACTTAATAGAAACTCGCGTTCTGCGAAACGCGAGTTCCTTGAGAATTTGAAGAGGCATGTTCGAGCAATATTACAGGCTTATTAATCGTATATTTTTGGTAAACATCAGTTTAGGTTCGTAGTACTGGAACGTGTCTTTCATTTGACACCAATATGACCCAGTTCGGTCCGTTCTAAACCGACTAAAATTTGCATCAAAAACGGTATCGTAGCTTGTTTTGTGAATGAATGAATGAAAGTATAAGATGGTCTCATAGGCTTTTTTCTGCCAAATTTTTAGGGTTTTTAATTAGAGAATTATCACAATTTTTGACCTTGCAGGCGTTGTAGTATAACTTGTCTTCTATTTGAGACTGATATTGGCACGCACAGTATATGGAGAAGGGTATAAAATTTGCCTTGAAAATGGTTCCAAAGCGTGGTTTTGTGTAAGAACGACAAGCCGGAAAGAGAATTTTTAAAACGAATTAGACTAATTTTTTTAACCGATAGTTGAGGGACGCAGACAGTAAGAAATTACAATGTCTTAGTTGATACGAGGGCCCGAGCGATTAGGGCACTTGTTACGCATGTGTCCAGGATTTCTACATATACCACAATGTTTCTTTTGTCTGATTTTTTCTCTATGTTCGACCAGATCCTCAGCACAGTAAATTCGTGTCGATCGTGGACGTCCATTTTCTCTTATTAGTGCTAGATCTAGGCATATGGTCGGTTCAGCGTTAACGTCATAAGGATCAATTTCATTTCTGATGGGAGGAAACTATTTTTCGTAAACCTTGAATACCGTTTCGAGTAAGTATATCGGATCAAGTAGTCTCATGTAGTTAATCCGTTAGTTTGAACAAGCAGCAATGGTGTATGCGCACGGGTATTTGAATATTTGGAATACTCCGCACTCGCAGGTTCTTTGCCTAAGATCTACCACATAAGCGTTGTGTTGTATGCCTTCCAACGACATCGAAAATTCTGAAACATGGAACAAATGTCCTTCTCGCGAGAAGAGAGTTGCAGTCATCTCATTTGAATGGCGCACTTGAGTTTGCAATTTTTTGCGGAAGTCCGGATGGACTTTGTGGCCACCTACCATGTACTCAGTTGCTTGCCTTCCCAAGTTTGCAAATAGGGTAGCCAAACAATAGTAGGTCGCTTTGACAACGGAAGTGATAGGCAAATGCCGCACTCCCTTGAGTGCTGAGTTGACCGCCTTAGCCAAGTTCGCTGTCATGTGACCATATCGTTTACCCCCGTCATATGATCTAAGTCATTTTCTCTCGGGATTTTGGCAAGGTAGTCCGCGCCATCTTTATTTCTGGCTCTCAGTTCTTCGAACATCTCTTCTACCGCATGTACGTAATGTGAGTTGCCTAGGGAATGACAGTTGAATAGTTAGGGGTGAACAACACATGCAAAGATATCGTAAATGAAAATGACCTAAAAGACGTACCCAATCGAAGCACCAGAGCACGTTCATCATGGTCCTTGTACTACTGCAAGTAGTTCGCTGCAATGTGTCGCAAGTAGAAACGATGGTAAATGTAGGGAGGCTTCCAAGAGTCTCTCAAACGTTCTATTACCTACAAGATCGTTGTGCCTTTGTCGAAAATAAGACATATTCCATCGTCCTTTGCCCGCATTACAGGAGAAAGAACATGTTTCCGTATGTTCTTAAGAAAGAACACTCAAGACTCGAGATCCTCCTTTTCGACAATTGCAAAGGCTACAGGAATGGTTTTCCGATTGTCGTCTTGTGCTTCCTCCAGAAGTAGGACCTGTGTATATTTCCTGTACAACCATGTACCGTCGATTTGAACTATCGATTTGTAGTGCTTAAATGCATTAATGCACTACGAGAATGTCCAAAATAGCCGGTGGAATTGACAAGCACCTCGAACGACACGATCATTTTCATATACCAGAACCGTATGAAGTTCGACAACCGTTCTGAGTATGTGTTTCTGCATCAGGTTTAGCCACGGACGCAACTCTTTGTAAGATTCCTCCTATTGGCCAAACAAATTTTCTATGGCCCGGTTTTTTGTATACCATGCTTTATAGTATTCGGGATAGTAGCGGTGGACCTATTGAGCTGTAGCCTGACAGACGCGAACCGTCACCCGGGGATTTGCTTTTACTAGTGGAATGAAGGTGTCGCAGAGGACGTGCGCATCCAGGTTCTTGTGATCCTGACTTATGCTAGTAACGGTGCATGTATGGGGCCCTTCCAGTTTTGTGATTCTCCACAGGCCGCTCGTCTTTTTCAATTGAGATACACGAATTTTCCACTTACATATTTGATTCTTGTGGGCGCAAACCGCCTTGTAGAAACTCGTTTGGATTTTCTCCACACTCGTCGTAACAGCCCGGTGAATGTTGTACTACTCAATTGCAACCACCACCAGTTCTTTTGTAAAGAACGTCATCCCAATGGCCAATTCACCATCAGCACGGTTGATTCTACCGTCAATTGTTTGGTATTGTGAAAATTCTAGAACGTCCAACGCATCCATATCAACCGTTGTGAAGTGGGATGGTGGCTGGTAATAAGAAATAGGTGTGGCCAATACTAAAACGTTGCTTGCTGTCGGATGTTCTCTGTTGCCTTCTAAATCTTTGAAGGACCTTGTTGGAATGATCACGTCTTCTGGTTCTTCATAGAAGGGGCTTTTCTCGTCGCCTTCGGGTCCGGGTTCCCTAAGTGGTTCTTCGTCAGAATTATCCCCCTCGAACCGGTATAGTTCATCGTCGTTGATCGCTACCCTTTCAGGTGAGCAGGTTGGTCGTCGATCGCGAGACCGCTCATAAACTGTATTTCCAAGATCAAAATCGAGAGCACCAACACAAGAATATCTCACCATAGATGGTTGAACGTACTTCGTGCCAGGGACATACGCTGAGTATCGTCCGTATGAAGAATCATCGAAGGGGTTGAATGATTCATAGTTGGACCTCATGTGGGATGATGACGCTGCCTCCCCCCATAGTATACAAACTTTACGAATTGTACGTTGCTGGTTTTGGGTATCGAATTCATCGTTCGGGGGCTGGTTCAAGTTGAACCCGAAACTAGCCACGCACAAATGTCTTGGCACAGCAGACGATGATGCACCGAACTCGTTGCGTGAACTGTATGTAGTTAGCAGGTTGAAATCATTTCGTAAACTGATCGTCGGGCTATCAACATTGGCATTTGGATCAAAATTGAAATTCGCCCGTCTCCATCTTGAGATTTCGATAGCAAGATTAGAATCAGAAAACCATGCATACAGCTCTAGAGGATCGCCTAATGAATACTCTAAGTGGGTTGACAGCATCAGATCCACATCACCGTTGTCCGCAATACAGCATACGAAGTACGTTAACGGATCTATAGAGATCGACAGACGATACTTCAAGTCAGACAAATTTGTATTTTGGCCATGCGGGACAGTGTTCTCTAGTTCCTTAATCAACTTTTTGTAGGATAATCTCCTTGGAATCGTTAGTGTCACAGTATTCGCGGACTGAAAAATGACGCCGAGTGAGGCATTGGTGATTATCTCGCCGTCATATTATACTAGAGCATCAACACCTCCTCGTCTCGACATTTTTTCCCGCAATTGAAAGACTTGAAAGACTTGTTTTGTGAATGCTATACAATATCAGTATTGCATTTTAATTCATATAAGGGAACAAAGCGACTTCTAGTATCTTATTCATCCGGAAAATCTCAGAGAATCTCGCTTTTGCAGACGTGTCAGGGAAGCAAAGAACTCACTTTCTGCATAAAGCGAGATGCTATCAGATTCATGGATCTCGCGTTTTACAGAAAGCGAGTTCCTTTGGTTCACGCGTTCTGCGGAACGCGAGTTTATTATCGAGTCAGACGCTGACAAAGCTGGACTGACACGTCTGAAAAAGCAAATATTTCGGTCCGGGTGAATAATAATGGTACTATGTACCCTTATATCAAACATAATTGAATACATGTTTGAATAAGTGAGGTAATGAGAGGTAAGTAATGTTGTTTGAATATTTGAAATAAATTGTATCATCCGTCTGAAAATCGTGTTTTATGGAACGCGACTTCTTCATTATATATATACACCGGGAAGGTTGGAATTTACTTTGTAAGGAATTCGATCGATATAATATGTCGAAACGATAAACTATTATAGCTTTGGTATACTACAATGGGCAGATAATCGATGATGCATCTCTCGACGTCGTTTTTCAGTCCTCAAGTACTATATTGCTTCCACTGCCATACAACTTATCGTATAAGAAGTTGATGAATGAAGTGAAGAACATGTTCCACATAGTCCTGGGCAAAAGATGAAACCGTTGAAGTACAGAATGTCGACGTCGTTAGAACCATTAACGTACTCATTATTTCACATTATGGACGACGCTGATGTGGAAATGATGGTGGAGTCTCACCATCAGTTTTGTTCAGGGTGAGCCTTTGAGCTTGAGCTTTATGTAATGTTTTCTGATGATAGTGATGTTATCGGAGTCAGAAATAATATGTAAATTTTATTTATATTATTAACGTTTTATGAAGATTTGTTAAAACGCGCCAATTTTAGCACCGTATACACGACTTTGACAAATTATTTTGACATTGTTCAGCCCTTTTGCAGTGTACCTGACATGGCAGGCAAAATCGCGCCAATTTTAGCACACGTTCCAGTACTACGAACCCAAACTAATGTTTACCAAAAATATACGATTAATGAGCCCGAAATATTGCTCGAACATGCCTATCGAAGTTTGGTCTGCCAGTCCGATTTGCAAAGAACTCGCTTTCTGCGGAAAGGGAGTTCCCCGCGATAAATTCAGCCGCCTCTTCAAATTCTCGACGAATTCGCGTTTCGCAGAACACGAGTTTCAGTTAAGTTGTTATTCTAAAAAGTGTTGCCACGTATGAAGAACTCGCTCTCTGTGTAGCGCGAGGTCGTGTCTCGCTATTCCCAAAACGCGAGTTCTTCATACGTGACAGATTTGGGGGTTATTTTTCTAAATAAAAGTCTGTGGAGGCCATTTTTCTAGATATTGAATAAAAAAGGATTTTTGGTGTAATAAGGCCATAAACCTAGATTTTAGATTCTAACAATAAATCTTATAACATAACTCTTAAACTCTAAACCAACTTAAATGTTTAAACACTAAATTTGAAGTTTACGCAAGGATTTGTATTAAAGTATTTTTGATAATAATAAGATTTAATTATAAAATAAGTGCCCAAATTATATCTTTTTGTAATAGGTGCCTAAAGTATTTTTTAACTGAAATAATTGTCTAAGTGCCTAAAATATTTTTTAGCTGAAAATATATATGTAAGTGTAAAAATATGTGCCTAGTTTTTTAGTCAACTGAAACACCTATTTTCAGCACGTATGACAAAAAAAAACATAGGGTAAACTAACTCAATGACCACAATACTATGGTAAATGTATTAAAATGACCACATTAAAATAATCGACTCGATTGACCACCCAAACTATTGAAATTGGATCAATGTGACCACCAGCCGTTAATGGGCTAACGGAAGGTGACGTGACAGTTAAAAAATTAAAGGTATAATTACACATTTGGTCTTTACTATTTACACATTCTTTCAATTTAGTCTTAATTTTAAACTAATAAAATAAATTAATTAGGTGGTGACACGTGTCAACACCTTATTGGAGGAATTTAATTATTTATATTTGATATAATAAATTATTTTCCTCCTCCAATCAGGTGGTGACACGTGTCACCACCTATTTAGAGGAGAAAAACAAATTTCAGCATAAATGCTACTAAGGGGATTCGAACCCAAGCATTGTAAAAGCAAAGACAGTGGGTTAGCCACTTCACAAAGAAGAATATTTTGTTATAATACACCAATTTTAATATATGTCTTATTGTTTTCTACATTTATTTTTTAATTAAATTAAAAATAATTGGATGCTACGGTTCTCTTTTCTACCACTTTTAAGTTTCAAATGTTTAATCTTCGAATTCCATTCTAGGGTTCCTTAATCTGGCTCTTCTTCTTCCTCCCATGTTTAATTCAGGTAGTGTTAGCCGTTAGGTAATATTCCGACTTGAACATGCCTAAACAGGATGAATCAAAATCTTGGGTATCTTCCCCCCCCCCCCCCCCCCTCAAATTCCACGACTTGTTGCCCAATTGTTATGCTGCAATGGTGCAGTTTTTTTGGGTGATTAGTAAATTTTTTAAATCCTTGTTTCGAGTTCATGGAGGGATTGAGATGGCATTATTAGTCTGTTTATTGTATGGTTTATAAATGTTTAATCGTATTTATGATATTGATACTCTATACCAACAATCTAAGTTCTCTCGTATTCTAGCCCCTCATATGTTTTTCCGCAAATACATGATTTCATTGTTTTGTTAACATCATATTCATTTGTTTTAATATTCTTTATTTCTTCTAGAGTTCTGTTTGATTTTTTTTAATATGGTTACATTTATCATAGTACGGTGGTCATTGAATTAGTTTACCCAAAAACATAATTTGAATTTTGATTACCCATATTTTAGTTAAGACTAATTAATAATTATAACACAGTTCAACTTCACCGCTGCCAAGTGAGTGAAAATCAATGGAAAAAGCTTGCAATTCTCATCGTCAACCTTTCCTTCTTCTCCATCTTCTTCCACTTCCAGCTCTCGCAAATCCAGCAGCATCGCCATCCCAAATCATATCGAGATTCCAACAATACCTCCAAATCAACACAACCCAACCTTCCCCAGACTATCAAACCTCAACCCAATTTATCTTATCACAAGCCGGCTCCCTTTCTTTAGAATCCCGAGCCATAGAATTCGTCAAAAACAAACCAGTCGTTCTCCTCAAATGGCCAGGCTCCGACCCTTTTCTGCCTTCCGTCCTTTTAAACTCCCACACCGATGTGGTCTCCTTTGAGCATTCCAAATGGATCCATCCGCCTCTAGGGGGCTATGTCGATCGACGAGGCGATATCTTTGGTAGAGGCTCGCAAGATATGAAATGCGTTGGGATGCAGTACCTGGAGGCTATTCGCAGGTTGAAGGCTTCAGGGTTTCGGCCAAAACGGTCGCTTTACTTGTCGTTTGTGCCTGATGAAGAGATTGGTGGCAATGATGGGGCTAAGAAGCTAGCTTACTCTGATGTTTTCAAGGATATGAATGTTGAAATTGTGCTTGATGAAGGTAATTACGAAGTTCTTTGTTAGAGTTTAGCCCTACCAAAACTGAAATGTTAGTTTCTTGCTAAATTTTGCTAATTTATTGCATATATATTTATATATATGACTATTTTTTTCATATTTTTTCATATGTGATAATATATATAATGCAGGATTGAGGGACTCAACTCGAGCATTGAAAATTGATTCACGTTATTTGAATTTTTATTTTATAAACTTTATTTGAATTTTGTTGGTGTCGAGTCAAGACAAGTCGAATAATTCAGATGTTTCAAGCTGAGTCGAATATTTTACTATCCCAAAACTTTATATATGCATTGGAATATATGAGAAAAATTTAATAGTTGGGTATTTGAAGCCTAGGTGTTTGATAATTGGTCGTTCAGTGCTTCAGTTATCTCTTAGCAATGATAATATATGTTTTGAAAAAAAGCAGGGCTTCCTTCTCTGAATGAAAATTATAGGCTATTCTATGCCGAGAAGGCTCCCTGGTGGCTGGTGATAAAGAGTAATGGAGCTCCTGGACATGGGGCAAAGCTCTATGACAATAGTGCAATGGAGAACCTTTTCAAGAGCATTGAGAGCATTACGAGGTTCCGGGCTTCGCAGTTTGATTTGCTTAAGTCTGGTTTGAAGTCTGAAGGGGAAGTCATTTCGGTTAACATGGCCTTTTTGAAGGCTGGCACACCTTCTCCCACAGTAAGCCCAAAAGCTTTTAGATCATCATTTGCTGAATGAACAATTCGCTTTCCTTAACTCACCTTACTTTCATGAAATCATGTTTTTCAGTCAGATATTGCTGTGTTGTGGTTAAGCTAGAGTTGTTTTCCTTGATAGTTTAGCTTCATATTTTGGTTTTATAATCGAATATTCTTGTTGTGAATCTATAACTGCTATTGTGACTTTACTGACTAGAGCTGGTTTTGGTGCACTGAAATCTTAATAAACTGTAACAAGTTGCTTCTAAGTTCTTTTGAAACTCTCTTTACTCGAACACTAGGGAAAACTTAACAAACCGGTAACCCTTTTTTGTCTAAACAATAATTAGTTTACAAATTGTTATAACAAGACATGAGATGCACAGTCTATGACAACTAATTCGAGGCAATCTATGAATTTTTTTGCTTGATATGAGATGTAGCTTTGTTGGACTAGAAATAACTTCTCAGCGATTGCTTAAATTGATTTTCTAGTCGATTTGAAGTCTTTGGTTTTGATCATTAGGCGGTAAATATGTTGCCTATTCATTTACAAAGCTAAAGCAAACTTGCATTGTTTCATGGAAAACTGATTACCATGCGCATTAATCTGTCTCTTAGTCCTTCAAAGCAATGGAGTTGCTAAAGGGAAGAATAAAACTTTCTATGCTAAAATTGCTCAATTATTTAAAGCATTGTTAGTTAGTTCTTTTGGCCAGTATTTTCTTTCTCACCGTCATGCTCATTCCGTCAATCTTGTGTGTAATGCAAGCCATATATACATTTGACATTCATGTGAGAAAATGGTGATATGTTGATGTCTGCCTCTAACTTGTACATGTTCTTTGTTATTTGCTGCTAGGGTTTTGTCATGAATTTGCAGCCATCTGAAGCAGAAGCTGGTTTTGATATTCGAGTGCCACCGACAGCTGACATAGAATCCTTCGAGAAACGGATAGCGGAGGAGTGGGCACCTGCTTCAAGAAACATGACATTTGAGGTAGCTTGGAAAAGCAAATTGGTATTGGGCAATAATATCTGTTAGTGTAAAATATAAAAAGTTCAGGACAAGAAATGGATTACAAAAGTAATCACTTGTACTAGTTTCACATGGTGGTTTGCCATTTGCATTGCACAGATTTGCTTTCTTAACTAAGTACTACTGTTTCCAGTTTAAGCAAAAAGTTACTCCACATGATGATCTGGGAAGGCCACTAGTAACTGCCACTGATAGTTCTAATCCATGGTGGATTCTAATGGAAGAAGCTATCAAGAAAGCTAACGGAAAGATTGGGAAGCCAGAGATTTTCTCCGGTGCAACAGATGCTCGCTATTTTCGGCAACTAGGCCTACCAGCTATCGGCTTTTCACCGATGGCCAACACTCCTTATTTACTTCACGACCATAACGAGGTCCATCTTTAAATAATTCTTTCATATGCCGGTGTTGTTTATGCTTGCATGTATATTCCATTTCCGTTCTCTATTTTTTGGTTGGGATAGGACATATGAGTGGTTTGTCATAGAAAATTGGCGGAATGATACTTAAGTAGTGGTAGCCACGAAGGATTCTTTGTCTAGATTTCTAAAAGATATGCAATTGAAACTCTGTTGCATTGTGTTACTCAAACTTCAGTGTATGTAAAATATGGTTATGTGTCTAACACGGGTATATTCAGTTTGTTTGAAGTTTTTTTCATGCATTTGGAGGATCATATTCCCAATATTCATGTCTAGGAACTTGCAGACATGCCATCTGACTGTTGTGTTTTCTACCTTATTGCAGTTTCTAAACAAAGCTGAGTACTTGAGAGGAATTGAAGTCTACGAGTCTATAATTAAAGCTTATACATCATATATCCCTCCCGGAAGAGATGGAGTTTCGAGAGACGAATTGTAAGGAGACCAAAAAGGCACATCTTCATGCTCAAGGGGTAACTCTTAGCTTTCCTCTCTTCCTTGTTTGTACCATTTGGTAGCCGGCATGCCCTGGTAATGTATCAATAAAGGAGGAAGCAGTTTAAGTGTTTAACCACCTATCTGTGCTGAAGAGAGCTGGCTCATCATGTAACTTCAAGGATTATCTGGCAATTAAATGAGCCTGATGTTATGTGTTCATTGTTCCTTCCTGTAATGGTATTCGAATTTCCCAGTTCCAAACTGTCGACTCATTTAATAAATCACTCGATTACGGCCATAGTACAGCATCAGATGTTTGATCAGCATTACATTCTTGAAGTTTTGCATAGCTGAGGCTCAATAGTTGCATTGAAGATCAACAGTACTGCTAACAATAATCATAAGTATGAATTTATTAACCAAACAAGTCTTAATAAGCATCAAATTACAAACAAAAAAGAATTCTAGTTTGCTCTCCTTCCCCTTCCCTTTTTCAAGCAAGTGTATACCATTGAGCAAACTGTATCTTATAGTTGGATAAAGAATCTTCCTCCAAAGGAAACTTGTACCTTCATTTGTAGTTCGAATGAAATTTCGAACTCAACATCGTACGACATCACCTGCTACCAATAGTCACCGTGAGAACATACTCCATTCTTGAAATGGTGGCAATGAATAGGATCTCTGATGACGATAAGTCAAAACTCCATCTTTTCACTTGCTACCAATAGTCGCCACAAGAGCATACTCCGTTCTGAAAGTGGTGGTAACGAACAGGATCTCTGATAACAATAAGTCGACACTCCATCTTTGCAACAAGCTTTGCGAAGGTATGACAGTCTCCACAGATCCTAAGGTTTTTCCTAATCCTAATAGCACTTCCACTTGACAAACTCATTAAACCAAATACAATTGCCAACTTCTCACTATGATACCAAAGTGAATCGTCTCTTTGTTCTCCCTCAAGATCTTGCAGAACAAAGTTCGTATCCGGAACATAACCAATTCCCATTAATTTGTGAATCAACTGATTCAGCCGTCTGTTGATTATGTTGATCTTTGGATGTGCAGTATCCCCTAAAATAAAAGCATGAATTTGCTTGTTCACTTCAATCCAGCTGCAGCCAGGCTCCTTTGTAATGCCCTTTTCTCTCATCTGCCTCCTAATTTCAGTGACATCTTCCCATCTCTGAGAATTTGCATAAATATTGGACAACAATACATAGGTCCCTGCATCTGCAGGATCAAGTTGTAGAATTTTTTTAGCCGCATATATCGCTAGATCCACATTACGGTGAACCCTGCATGCACCAAGCAAGGTTCTCCATGTCACAGCATCTGGTTCACATTCCATTTCCTGAACCAAACTCATGGCTTCGTCAAGCTTACCGGCCCTCCCAAGAAGATCAATAACGCAACCATAGTGTTCCCTTCCGGGATCAATCCCGTAAAGTCTCTTCATCGATCGGAAATAAAACATCCCATCATCCACAAGACCGGCATGGCTACAAGCAAAAAGAACCCCGATGATAGTGATATAATTCGGTTTCGTACCAGAAGCTTTCATTAAATCAAAGAGCTTTAATGCCTCTTGGCTAAAACCATTTTGAGCTAACCCTGCAATCATCGTACTCCATGAAATCACATCCTTATGAACCATCAGCTCAAAAAGGGACTTGGCATCCTCCAGACTACCACTCTTACAATACATATCCAAAAGTGCATTGTTGAGTATCAAATCCACATCAAACTTCAACACATGAACATGGACTTGCCTCCCTACTTCTAAAAGAGCTAAACCAGTACAGGCTCTCAGAACACTTGTTAGTGTCGATTGATCAGCCGTAAATCCAGCTCTTTTCATCCTCTTGAACTGATTCAAAGCTTCATCGCCATCACTATTCTGCGCCAACCCTCCGATAATGGAATTCCAAACAACCAGGTCCTTAGTTTCCATTTCATCGAACACACAAATAGCATCTCTTAACTCATCCAATTTCGAATAAACATCAATAAGAGCACTCCTAACAAAAACATCAGATTCTAACCCCACCTTTATCATACCAGAATGAAGCTGCCTAAGATGGGATATCCCATTACAGGCTCTCAAAACCGAAGAGAAAGTAAACATATTAGGCAACACACCTTCCCTAAGCATTAAAACAAAGAACTCCAACGCCTTATCACTTAACCCGGCATTAGCATAAGCAGATATCATCGTCGTCCAAGAAACAACATTTCTCTCAGGCATTTGATCGAACACATCCTGCGCTTCTTGTAACAATTTAAACTTCACATACATATTAACCAGAATGTTGAGAAGAAACGTTTTTGGTTGATACCCATTCGAGGAAACGTGCTTGTGAACGAGTCTCCCTTGTTCAACTGCGTTGCGAGCTAAGCAGCACTTGATCAACTCAGAATAGGTGATCGAATCGGCATAAAGCCCGTGCCTTTCCATGGCAGCCATGGCTTTCATGGCCCTTGGGAGGTCCCTTTGGTAGCAGAAGTTTACGAATTCATTTAGCAGTGCCGATGAAGATGGGTTTCTGGGTTTAGCATGGGAAGCAAGAGGTGTTGGAGAATAAGGACGTGATAATGAAGAAAGTGAAATTCTAACTTGTTTTAGCTTAGTGGATACCGTTTTCATTGTTTCCTTCGTTTTCAGCAGTTTCCCATTTTTTTTCGTAATTCAAGAATTTCGTTTGTTAATATTGAAGTTGAAATTCCTTTGGTTTCGCCATGGCTATCCTTTTCCCCAGCAAATACAAGAAGAAAAGCGCAGTGCTTTTGAAGTAATCAACGGTAAATATATTTGCCAGAGTGACATTTTGGCCCCTTAAGTGTACCAGTTTCATCAATTTAGCTCTTAAGTTTTTATTGTGTTATTTTTTGGACCTTGATTTTTTTTCATCGATTTGGCTCTCCATGTCACAGCATATTTCCTGAACCAAATTCATACCGGCCCTTCCAAGAAGATCAATCATGCAACCATAGTGTCCCTTCCGGGATCAGTCCCGTAAAGTCTCTTCATCGATCGGAAATAAAACATCCGATCATCCACGAGACCGGCATATGGCTACATGCAAAAACAGCCCCAACCATACTGATACAATCTGGTTTCAATTTCATACCTATAGCTTTCATTAAATCCAAGAGCTCTAATGCCTCTAGGCTAAAACCATTTTGAGCTAACCCTGCAATCATCGTATTCCATGAAATCACATCGAACCATCCACTCGAAAACCAACTCGGCATCCTCTTACAATACATATCCAAAAGTGCATTATTGAGTGTAAAATCCGCATCACATTTCAACACATGAACACGAACTCGCCTCCCTACTTCAAGAAGAGCTAAACCAGTGCAGGCTCTCAAAACACTTGTTAGTGTAGCTTGAGCAGCTGTAAAGCCAACTCTTTTCATCCTCTTAAACTGATTCAAAGCTTCATGGTCCTCACTTTTGGATCAATACAAGCATTGTATGCACCGAATTTTCAATCCGGACAAAAACAACGTCGACAAGCGTCACGAATTAAAATTATGTCAACCTTATTTATTTAGTATTTTCCGCACTTTGTGGTTGAAAAATTTATAACGGATAGATTAATTTTTTATCATCAAACACTCGTTGCACTCCATCAAAAGAAAACTTAAACCGGAGTTTAACACGACAACAATCGAATCGAATTCAAACATTTTTATAAACCAAAAGGCATGGCCAGCAATACAGAAGTAGTATTTTTCTTAATTGATAGGTTGAGATGAGTTGTTGGGTCAGTTGTTCTTGGTGGGATAGGAAGCCATTTTGTTGATACCGCAGAGGCCTTCAGGTTTGCCGGTGTTCCTCTTCATCCGAATGAAGCCTTTCTCCCCCCATTTGGGTCCCCATGAGTTCTTGACGATGATGTAATCTGTGTTCTTCGATGTTCCGTATCCCACAGCTGCCACCCCATGGTCCAGCTCCGTTCCACATGCCCCATTGAATACACCCTGTGGTAAAAATTGACAAATAGATTGGATTGAGGTGGTAATCAGGTCATTTAGATTGAGTTCAGGTCGGATCATTTTAGTTTGGATTATTTTGGGTTTGGACTGCATTCAGTTTATGTTCAATTCGGGTTAGATTGATTCTGGTTTAGATTTATTTGAGTTCATGGTATGTCAGATCGAGTCTGCTTCTGGGTCGGGTTAATATCATATCGATCGGTTATCGGGTTGGATCAGTATTAGATCAGTCGGTTTTTTATTCGGGTCAACCTTTAAATTTTTGGCTTGATTTGGCTATGAGTCAAAACGATATATACAGAGTTATTAATATATTCTTGTAAAAAAATAGAAATTATTGTATCAAATATAGAGATAATCTTTTAAAGTTCGAGTTGCTTTCGGTTCGGGTCTATATCAGTCTAACTAAAATCGAGTTTGGTTCAATTTATTTTGAGTTTTGAATCAAACTTGAGTCTTCATGTTTAGATCTTAAGTCAGATGAATCAATTTGAATAATGAGGTTCGGATCGAATTTGTCACGTCTAAGTTTGAACTTTAATAATTAGAGTCTAAATAAACCTATCTTTTACTAAATGACTTGTTTTTCAGAATTCATTTTACGAATCTAATATTTTTGTTCAAACCCTTCTAAATATCGAACAAACTTTAGAGTTTAAAATTTAGATAGATAACTCGAGTTATCTTACCCCACTATAGAATTGGAAATCTCTGCCGGAAGCATCAATGGCGACACTGAGTGGTTGATGGGCCAATGCCTTCAACAGACTTTGCTCATCGTTTTGTGGTACGTCGTGGTAACCACTTATCGTCACTATTTCCATTTCGTCCTGAAAAATCAATGGTTAATCAAATGAGTCATTTTTTTATTTATTTTCCTTTTGCTTTGGATTTTAGAATAAGAAACCAAGTCTTTGTATTCTTTTAACCTTCTGTTCTTCACAGGTGCCTTCCTCCATGAGGTAAGGATAGTCCTGTTCTTTGTGAAGTCCACCGTTGGCGACGATGAATTGGAAGGCGTAGTCCATTAGGCCACCGTTGCAGCCGTTGTTGAATGATGTGTCGCAGTCGATCAACTCTTGCTCCGACAAGGAAGTTAAGTTGCCCGTCACGATCTTGTTTATGCCCTCAACTGCTGCCACCGTTGAAAACGCCCAACAGCTACCTGCACATGCGTTTATGTTTTCCAAATCAAATATTACGATTCAAATCTTTTTCGCTCAACCCTTTGTTCATCTAGGTCCCTTCTGTATAATCACTTTATAATTCCATTACGAGGACGTTTCTCTCAACTTAATTTAATGCATTATATGAATCATTCACTTTACTTAAAGGACTTAAATTCTCATCTCACTGTATCTTAATTGTTTTTTTATATAAAAATGTCTTTCCAAATATTGTAAAAGAAAAACCATTTGAGTCGAATCATAATTTCATAAACTCGACCCAACTCAAAAAAAATTTGACTTATAAAATGAGACTTCGAATAACTCCAAATTTTTATTAATTAGCATATCGATTTCAAGTTCAAGTTGAGTTCCTCAACTCTGCGTGATATCTATACATCATATGTGAAAAATATGAAGAAATATATGTGTATGTCGTATATGGTTACATAAAACCGTTTAATTTTGGAACCAATTAGCACCAAAACATTATATATTTGAACAGAAACTCAAACAACCCGATTCGACTCGAAAAAATTCAAATAAAGTTCGAGTTATAATATAAACTCGTCAACCCTACTAAATCAATTTTTTTACTTGACTTAATCGAAACTTCACCCTTAGGTAATTGGTATACATAAAACCTTAATTATGAAAAAATGACTTTTTCACATTTAGATGAACCTATAGCGTCAATAATAAAATGTACCAGTAGAAACTCAATGTCTACTGTCGGATAAGTCTTTCGTCGGTAAAAACATAGTTGCAGTGACGAATTTTGATTGTGGGTAAAAATAAACCGAATGCCATAGAGACAAAGAAGCAACACTTACCGCAAGAACCTTGATTCTTGACCGGAGTGACAGCTCCTTTCTTTCGCCAATCAACAGCTTTCGGCAACTCAACCACATCCCCGTAACCAAACTCTTTGGGCGACTGGCTATCTCGTCCAACATCCGGCCGTTTGAGTCCCAAATACATGTTCTTGAACTCGTCGTGGCTCAAATCGGCGAACTCGTTCAACCCGAGCCAGTAGCTACTGATCTCCTTGTTCCTCTTGTCAATGTGCTTCAAATTATCCTTGAAAACCTCGAACCTCTTAAGCTTCTCCTCGATGGACTCGTAGATTTTGCCATGTTTCGATATCCACTCCTCGAAGAGCTCGATGAGCTTATCGGTGGAACTCAGATGCTCCGGCGAGTATCCCACGATAGAGAAATCATGGGACAGAGCTGAAACCGCGAAAACCGATGCGATGATTAGTGTTTGAATGGAGAATGTGGAGAGCAAAGAGATGGCCATTGTTGTTTTTCGTCGGTAAAACTAAGCACTGAATGTTGCTTTGAGGAGAGCAGTGGGATGGGTGTTTATATAGAGATTTTTCCAAGCTTAGTGTGTTGCTTTCAAGTGAAGTTAGAGAAAGAATGGGTGTAGAAAACTGAGCCTTTACGATTAGTTCTGTTTTGGCAGACTTGTGTTCCAAGTATACTCATTAGGGTTAAGTTTCTTCAAAGATTAGATTTTTCTATCAAAACAATTAAATTCGACCTCCAGTTCGAGTTGTATCATACGTAATTATCATGTGTGGATTTTCTTTCTGATTTTCAATCTGTTTTACTGTTATTGTTCTAATTCTAGCCATAGCCATTCATACGTGTATTATTTATAAGGGTAAATTATACTAATGACCACCGAACTATAAGGTTGGTGTCGATTTGACCACTATATTTTCAATTGTGTTAAATATACTACATAACTATTTAATTGGTTCCAATGTAGCCACCTGCCGTTAAATCCTAATGGAAAGATGATGTGGCAGTTAAAAAAAATTGGTATAATTACACATTTAATCCCTATTACTTAGGCATTTAATCATTTTAGTCCTATTTTTTATTTAATAAAATAATTAATTATTTAATTAAGTGATGCCACTTGTCACCACTTCATTGGAGGACTTTAACTATTTATATTTGAGTTAATAATTTTATTTTATCCTCCAATGAGGTGGTGACACGTGTCACCACCCATTAAAAAAAGAAAGTAAATTATACTCTACAATGAGAGTGGTAGGATTCAAACTAAGATCTTGGTGGAGAAATGCTTGCTTGTTAACCATCAAGCCAAACACACATTTGTGATTAGTTGTACAACATTTATTATTTACCTAATCGTTCAAATGCCAGACTCCAAAAACACACTGACCAGTGACCAGTTAGTTCCATTACCTAATCGTTTTGTTTTTCACTTTCTTTTGACAATTTGTGTTTGAAAAGAAATTCCTGGTTTGTGTCCCAGATTTGAGATTATGGTCATATATAAGAAAGTAGTGCTGCAGTGGCACTCGGCTTCATCCATGCAACAACACTCCTTTTAGTCCTTTCCCTTTTTTAACTGGAACCATGAGAAAGAAAGTAGTGTCACCACCTCATTGGAGGGTAAAATAAAATTATTAACTCAAATATAAATAGTTAAAGTCCTCCAATGAAGTGGTGACAAGTGGCATCACTTAATTAAATAATTAATTATTTTATTAAATAAAAAATAGGACTAAAATGATTAAATGCCTAAGTAATAGGGATTAAATGTGTAATTATACCATTTTTTTTTAAACTGCCACATCATCTTTCCGTTAGGATTTAACGGAAGGTGGCTACATTGGAACCAATTAAATAGTTATGTGGTATATTTAACACAATTGAAAATATAGTGGTCAAATCGACACCAACCCTATAGTTCGGTGGTCATTAGTATAGTTTACCCTATTTATAAATGTATTTGTAAGGTTTTTTTTTTTTACAATTTGTTCCGGTATTGAACCCACAACCTAGGGGAGAGTGTCAACTGAGAGCTTTTAATTACCCGCTCTAGAGATTTAACACTACATATTGATTAATTTTTTTTTATTTCTCAATGTATTCACTAGAGCAATTCTAATATTATTTACCTATATGAGAGTAGACTCAGATATATTTTGATGAGATATTTAGATATATATATATTCTATGTCTTTATTTAAATTTAGTCAATTATTCAATGTCCACTGCAATTAAGCTATTAAAACAAAATGGAATTAAGTTTATATTTTAGGAGTAGACTCGGATACATCTGCTCAGTTAATGTTAATTGTATGGAATTAAGTTTATATGAATTCAAATATAATATTTATTTTGAAAATGTAAATATCTTTCTAATCAATTATTCACTGTATGTAATAAATTGATTATGAAGTATTTTGATTGTAAGTTCTTGTTTTATTATAACTTTAAAGAATTTTATCATTTTTTGTCATTTAAGTCAACTCAACATAATTCAAATTATTATTTATTTAACAAAAAATTGTTTTTAATATAATTATAAATTATCTAAATATTAATAAAAACTATTTTTTAATTTATAAATGGAAAATCAATCGAATAACAAAATGAAAATAAAATCTTGTAAACCACAAACCAATCCGGGAATTTACAATTCATTTTAGATTTTAAACTATTTTATATTTTATAAAAAATAATACATTAACGATTCATATTAGATTTTACACATAAAAGTTCTAAACACAATCTTAAACCCCTCAACTATGGAACTGCTAAAAGGTTAAACAAAGAATTAAAATATGGGAACTTACCCCTAAACAATATTGAACTAAATGAAACATAATTTCAACAAAACTTATGAATGGCTAGTTACCACTTTGGAAATTATAAGATTATAAAGTAATATAACTATGTTGCTCGGATTCTTCATTTTGCTCGAAGTAGTTGCGTCCGACCCATATTTGAATACGAGTATGGGATATGACTAAGGATCCTCCAAATATATGTAAAAACTTAGAAAAAAAAAGATTGAAGTTACCCATATCTGGCACAAATCTATATCCGACATTCATAACCAAGTCCGAGTAACATAGGCACAAGACTACAATGTCGGGGCAACCCAATGCAGGAAGTCACTATCGTTGCTGCTTCCCGGCAGAGTGCAAGTAAACCGATACTGATACAACACTGCAAAAGCCAGAGAATTACAGTAATTAAACATAACCGCCACGCATTTTGATCTGGACGAATGCTATAGTCCCTATACGCATGAGGTACATGGCTTAAGTGTGGGACCATTTACCATGCGACGACATTCTGAACTGTGATAGATTCCAGAATTGAACTCGCGCATAAGAGACTATTAATTGCCCGTATAGTGAAATGTGGCCAAAGATAACTTACATAGCACCAAGGAAGAAAGCAAGGGTAAGATTGAAGCCAAAGAGAAACACGGAAACAACGGCAGTGAGAAGCATTGCAACTGACGTGGAATAGACCTGCAAAACGTTAAACAAACAGTGGAACTTCAATTGAAGGATTTAAAATGGTTACTGAATGTGTATGCATGCAAAGACACATTCCTCGTACCATTGCAGCACTTTTATCACGTTCCCAAATAGGCAGATAATTACTTTTATGTTAAAAAGTTCATTCGAAATAATGTGTGTGGATAAATAATTCACAGGATACCAAGGGTATCTCATCGGGAAGCCGCAAACTCATTCCTTAATATGCAGCTATAGAATATTCTTAGTATTAAATCACACACCACGTCATTGGGATTGCAGCAAAATTTGAACCATGTAATCAAGAGCGATGGGAAATGAAGCTCTTACTCGTTAGAATAGAGCACCTTATTTACAGGTTTCGGCATCAAGAAAACTGGAATTTATGTAAATGGAAGCAGAATCATAGAAAAGTAACGCAATCTTCAAGAGAAAGGATCAGCAATTTCATTGTAAGTTGGGCTACAAATGTATGTCCATGCAAGTGCATGATCATTATTAATTTATTATACTAATAACCATGGCATGACTAACTCACAAGATCCTAACAAATCAGAGATATGGATGTAAATTCAGACAAATAATTGATTAAATAAATATAAAATTCCATATCATGTCTTACCTTCACAATATTGTCTGCATATTTCATTACCATTGATACAGCAATTCCACTGCAAATGGAACAAATACATGAGCACATTTCATGCAAGCAAAACAGGGAAACTAAAAGGTCCTTACTTAAATAGTACTTCACTAGGAAAAGGAAATGAAAATCACAAATCTAAGCTCTAATTGCAAAAGGAAGGTATATTTAGGCAGATGCCAGATACATATAAGCATTGGCTATAATCAGCTCGCCAAACTTCAGAATTTCCATTTCTTGAGTAATGAAAGGGCAGGTCAGTAGCAAAGAGCTAGGCATCCCTAGAATGGTAGTTGTGTAGCTCATTGACTATTTTTTTGAGGTTCACAGTGTTCTTACAGTTCTAAAGTGGCATTCTAACAAATTTTTTGAGGTTCACAGTGTTCTTAAAGTTATAAAATGGCATTCTAACAATTTTTTTGAGGTTCAGGGTGTTCTCCAAGAACAGAATTTAATTATAAAAAAAGAGCAATATCTTCCTAAATACAATGTCTTCCGCAAAACTATAAATGGAGTCAGCAACTAGGTGCCATTAAACTTACTCAAGCCAGAAAGGAGAATGCAATACCTGAGTGCATGGTTAAGGATCATGAGAGTGGTAATTATTGAGTATCCATGGAAGAAGCCCCTGAGCGAATGAAATAAATTTCAGAATATAAATGAAAGAACTATCAAGGATTATGAAGTTATTACAACAGAATTCCATTCTAAACGGCTAAAAATATGATTTTTCATTTTGTAAGATGCATATCATTTATGTATCTACAAGTAATGAGTCACATAAATGCATGACATGCTGAGTTAATAATAATATTTCTAAGATAGGTGACAGCAACCAAATTTAAAGGCTAGGATTACTTGTTCATGACAGCATCAAAATCTTGTACTAGTATTGCTACAACATTGAAGGCCATTCCGAAGATATACAACCAGAAATTCTGCACATTTATATTCCTTGACGGACGCTTCTTAATGATAGCCTGCCAGCAGAAGTAAATAATCAACATGGATTTCTATGACAATCAAGAATTTTGCTCGTTGAACTCAACAAAAGCTCTGCATGTTTTTAATTGAATCAAGACTTTTTCATTGACAGAAAACTATACATCACTGAATCCAACATTCAACAAGAATCATATCAGGCATCATCGGCGAAACACTGTAACAGTAAATAATCATCCAAAAACAAGTTACAGCTTAAAAAAATAAATGGAACAAGTACCTAAAAAATTTACCTCAGTGTAGACCCCTGCAAATCCACTCAAAAGAGCCATCACCTGCAAAGCAAATAAAGATACAGATGATTAAAAAATTTGATTTTGAAGCAACCAATCAATTTCACTTTTCATCTTTATTGGACTAAAAGGCAAATGGTTTGGCAACTTACAATGGCCATTATCCAACCTGGCAGAGGTGTTTGAAGTACTTGATCGGAACTACAAAACATAATGCAAATTTACTTAGGCATAGCCAAATGATAAACTGTCGATTGTAAATATGTATCTAAGAGTCCTAGAGTTATTAACATGCAGTAGTTATTATTTAATTAGGAGTTTGTGTTGTAATAGAGGTATTTTAGTTTAAGTTTATTCTAGATAAGATAGAGTTTATCTTAAACTAGGAGTTAGAGTTTAATTAAACTAGTATTATGTAACCAGTGTTGTTAAAAAGGGATCCAACACTCTGTAATTTTCACGATATAATTAAATAAAAACAGAGAAACTACTTTTCTCTAAACTCAGTATTATTTACATGGTATCAGTAGGTTTCGATTCTTAGTCTAAATCGATGGCAAATTCTTCCTCATCCGAGATTAATTCCGGAGGAGAAGCAACTTCCTCCGTTGATGTTCTTCCAGATTCTACCACATCGGCAGTCACTTGCCATAAACTGATTGGTCCCAATTATCTACAATGGTCCCAGTCAGTCAAGTTGTACATCACTGGCAGAGGAAAGCTCGGCTATATCACTGGAGGAGTGACAAAGCCTGCTTTGACAGATCCAGGGTATGCGAAGTGGCTGCAAGAAAATAGTATGGTGATGTCTTGGTTGACAAACACGATGACACCAGCAATTGGGGGTAACTTTCTCTTATATGAGACTGCAAAAGAAATCTGGGATGCAGCTCAAGAAACTTATTCAAGTTCCGACAATATTTCTGAATTATTTAGCATCGAATGCCAGGCTTCAAATCTAAAACAGGAGGAGATGAATGTCATTGTTTACTACAACACTCTTACCCGACTTTGGCAGCAAATTGATCTTTACGAGTCTAATGACTGGACGAATCCAGCAGATGCTGCTCTTTACAAGAAGAAAACTGACCAGAAAAGAATCTTTCAATTCTTAAATGGTCTACATAAAGGACTGGATGCTGTCAAAGGAAGAATTTTGAGCAGTCCTAGGTTGTGTAGTTTCCTGAGCAAGACCTTTTTTCCTTAATACATAGTGACATTTGGGGTCCTTCTAATGTTAAGAATGTAAATGGGGCTAGATGGTTTATCTCTTTTATAGATGATCATACTAGGATTACTTGGACTTTCTTGATGAAAAATAAATCTGAAACTGAAAATATCTTTAAAAATTTCTATTTCATGATTGAAAATCAGTTTCACAGCAAAATTCAGATTCTTAAGAGTGACAATGGGAGTGAGTTCTTTACTAATACTTTAGGAAATTTTCTTCAAGACAAAGGTATTATTCATATAAGTTCATGTGTTGATACTCCTCAACAGAATGGAGTGGCTGAAAGGAAAAATAGACACCTCTTAGAAGTTGTTCGATCCTTAATGTTATCCTCTAATATTTCTCATTCTTTTTGGGGAGAAGCTGTACTTCATGCAACTTTTCTCATTAACAGGTTACCTAGCAGAATTTTAGGTTTCAAAACTCCTAAGGAAGTCTTACTTCAAACCTTTCCATCTTTTAAACCTTTGTCTTGTCATTTACCTCTCAAAGTATTTGGTTCTACTACCTTTGTTCATATTCATAAACAGTTTCGGGGTAAGTTAGATCCTAGGGCTATCAAATGTGTTTTCCTAGGATATTCTCCACATAAGAAGGGCTTTAAATGTTACTCTCCTCTACATAGGAAATTTTTTATTTCTATGGATGTCACTTTTCATGAACATTTACCTTATTTTTCAGATACTAAAATTCAGGGGGAGAGATGGGATGAATTTCAGTATCCTCAAATTCAGCTACCACTAGCCGAATCAATACCTACGCCCAAAACTGTTGAACATAATCCTACATCTCTACCTCCCGAATCTGTTCCTGAACCATCAGAACCTTTTTCGCCTATAACTGAAACTGAAAAATCACCTACTACACCTCATGTTTTTTCAGAGAACCAACTTGGAACTAAAGAACTAAGTGTCTATACAAGGAGGAAAAAAGGTCTTGCTCAGGAAACTACACAACCTAGGACTGCTCAAGAAATGGAACCAATTCCACTGTCCTTGGAGGAGGGAGGTATGGAAAATTTGAATGATAATGATGATTCTGTTATTAATACATATGACTTACCTATTGCTAAGAGAAAAGGTGTCAGAAAATGTACAAGTCACCCAATCCAGAGATATGTGGCCTATGGGAAACTATTATCATCATTTAAAGCCTTTACTGCCAAAATTGACAAAGTGCAGATTCCAAAAACAGTATATGAAGCTTTACAAGATCCTAGGTGGAAGAAAGCTGTAGAAGATGAAATTCAGGCTTTGGAATCCAACAAGACTTGGGTGATGACCAATTTACCTCCTGGTAAGAAGGCAGTTAGTTGTAAATGGATTTTTACAGTAAAATATAACTCAGATGGGAGTATTGAAAGGTTTAAAGCAAGGCTGGTTGCAAGGGGATTTACTCAGTCTTATGGGATTGATTATCAGGAAACATTTGCTCCTGTAGCAAAACTCAATACTATAAGAATTCTTCTATCTCTTGCTGCAAATCTAGATTGGCCACTTCATCAACTTGATGTGAAAAATGCATTCCTAAATGGAAATTTGGAGGAGGAAGTCTACATGCATAAACCAGCCGGTCTAAGTGGTGATCCAAACCAAGTGTGTAAGCTACTTAAATCATTGTATGGCCTAAAACAGTCTCCTAGGGCCTGGTTTGACAGATTTACTAAAGCAGTTTTGAATTTTGGTTACTATCAATGTCAATCTGATCATACTTTGTTTGTGAAGACTTCTTCAGGAAATAAAAGAACTATCTTAATAGTCTATGTTGATGATATAATCATCACTGGTGATGATGATCAGGAGATAAAAAGGTTGAAAGAGTTTCTGGCTACTGAATTCGAGGTAAAAGACTTGGGATACTTGAGGTACTTTCTCGGTATGGAAGTGGCAAGATCAAACTCTGGGATTGTGATTAACCAAAGGAAGTATATTCTGGATCTTCTTTCAGAAACAGGAATGCTAGGATGCAAGCCTGCAGAGACACCTATGGAGTCAAACCTAAAGTTTAGGACCGATGATCAAGGAGTTCCTACGGACAAGGAGCAATACCAGAAACTAGTGGGTAAGCTTATTTACTTATCACTCACTAGACCTGACATTGCTTTTCCCGTAAGTGTTGTCAGCCAGTTTATGAGTGATCCTAAAGAAGAGCACCTTGAGGCAGTTATGAGAATCCTAAGATACTTGAAGATGACTCCAGGGCATGGAATGTTTTTCACTAAAAATGACAGCAGAAAAGTTGAAATATTCACAGATGCAAGCTGGGCAGGAGAGTTGACAGCTAGAAGATCTACAAGTGGCTATTGCGCTCGAGTATGGGGAAATTTGGTGACTTGGAAGAGCAAGAAACAACAAGTAGTTTCAAGAAGCAGTGCAGAAGCAGAATTCAGATCACTAGCAAATGGAATTTGTGAAGGGATTTGGGTACAAAGACTCCTATCAGAATTGAAATTAAATTACAGCAAAGAGTTTGAGCTTTACTGTGACAATCAATCTGCAATCAGCATTGCAAAGAATCCAGTGCATCATGACAGAACCAAACATGTGGAACTGGACAGACACTTTATTACAGAGAAAATCACAAGTGGGATGGTTAAGTTGAACTTCATCCCAACGCAAGAGCAGTTAGCTGACATACTTACCAAGGCACTTCCAAGAAATACCTTTGATAAGCTTACATCCAAGCTGGGACTATACAATGTCTACTCACCAGCTTGAGGGGGAGTGTCGATTGTAAATATGTATCTAAGAGTCCTAGAGTTATTAACATGCAGTAGTTATTATTTAATTAGGAGTTTGTGTTGTAATAGAGGTATTTTAGTTTAAGTTTATTCTAGATAAGATAGAGTTTATCTTAAACTAGGAGTTAGAGTTTAATTAAACTAGTATTATGTAACCAGTGTTGTTAAAAAGGGATCCAACACTCTGTAATTTTCACGATATAATTAAATAAAAACAGAGAAACTACTTTTCTCTAAACTCAGTATTATTTACATAAACCTTATAAAAATCTCAAATTGAGAACGGCATGTCCCCATTCTCATGAGATTGAGAATTGAAATATCAATTGCCATTTCAAATACTCTACTCATATGCATGTTCTAATTGTTCAATCATTATCTGGCAACTTTTGGCATTCATGAAGATGAAATCGACAGGTCCATCAAGTTAACCATCATACAACAGCACTAAGACAATCTCCAAAGTCAATAAGTTTGCATCAAAGTAACAAGCATGTGCTCAGAAACAAACTGTGGAACAATTAGGAAAGGTTTTATGATTCTTACCGAGAATTTAGTTGTGCTGTTGTGCAGCCAGCACATAAGAGAATAAAAGCTGCCCATTGAATCTCGCTTAATCTAAATTAAAGCATCAATGAGAGAAAAATTAATGGAACCCAAAAGGTTGACAATATATGTTTATTTAGGTGTATCTTCCACTTTAATGTATACTGGATTTATCAGATGCTATCCATCAACTCTTTTTATGGAAAACATTGACATCCATGGTTTTAAGGAGCTTACTTTTTCTTAAGGATGATACGATACAAAACACCAGTACTGATAATATTCAGATTCTTCAGTATCTGATAACCCGGTGCATCAACATAGGCAAAGATGTAATACTGCAACATAAAATTGAAAAGCACATACAATTACATTTTGGAAAATAAGACCAAGATACCATTACTCACAGGGGGGAAATAAAAAATCCACCTGTAGCAAATTCTTGACAAGATAAAGTAAGGCAGGAATTGGATAAACAATAACTTCATCAAGGGTTGTACTCAACCTGGTTCAATAACAAATAAAGGAAAGAAGTATGTTAATCATCTCAATGTTATTAAAAAATTAGACATAAGCAATTGCAAGTAAGATTTACCTGTTATCTTCTGTAACACCTTCACTTTTCCATATTCTTGCCAAGGCTGCCAGTGACAAGGCGCATTTCAAAGTCTCCACCTGTTTCCCAAAATAACAGTAGAAGGTCAATCCTAATGGCGCCATGAAAAGTCAAAACACAGAGGATGACCATTCCACTCACCAAAAAGTTGGCTGTGGTAACACTATACTCATACTTCCCAGCTCTCTTCGACCAGACAATAAGTATTGCTTGTGAACTTGTAAGAAAAGTCAATGCAAGTGTAACAATTGTCCTAATCAAGGAGGGGGGGGGGGGGGGGGGGCACAAAACCATCAATTTTTTTTTAATCTTTTTCAGTTTTCTTTTAAGCTAATATTAGTGAAAAGAAAACAGATTATGTAAGCCGATCTTACTTGCGCTTCCACTTGACCTGTTCCCTTGGAGGAACATTACTTACCGCAGCTGCATATCAATGGAAATCACAACAGAAATGAGAAAAACAAAGGATAAAATTTTGTACAATTGAAATTGCATAGTAATCAAATAAGCACTTTTAACCAAAACATACCAACCCCTGGAAACCCTTTGCCTTTTAGATTCTCAATGTCATCACTTACTGTTCCTCCATCATCATCCTACAAATCAAAATTCATTCAAACAAGAAAAAAAAAGATTGGATCTAAACCTCTTACGAAGACAAATTCAATCAAATCTTGAACAAATTTCACGAACTCAGCAAGTAAACAACATTTCTTCAATTTTACGAGATAAACAACTAACCAGATCGCTAAACTAAAATTTACTATAACCAGAAACACTTTAAATCAGCATTTCTTTTCTCCAGTAAACAATCATATCGAATTTTCGAGGAATTTAAGAAAATTAGCCACCAGGTTCACAGAATAAACTAAAGGGGAAAAGGAGAGGCTAATGCCGTGACGTAAACAAATTAGAATTTGTAGGGAAAATTAACGCAAGTGACGAGAGATTCAATTTGGCATCCGAATATGAAAATGAAGAACGTTGCGAGTTACGATTGAGGAGAAAAATATAGGAAATACCTCATCTTTGATTTTGCGATACTCCATTTCCGAATCAGCTCGTAGCAGATCTCACTGTTTTCTGCTATGGACTGTGTTGGTAAAGAAAAAGGAACAATGCCCCGATTTGAACCGTATTTTTTAGTTCGGTTCAACTGACTTTGGTGATTCGGCTTTTAAGACTAGGGGTGAGTAAATTCGGTTAAACTAAATTAACCAAATATGTAAATGGAATCTATTTAACCAATTTTTTTTTATTCGGTAGTTTAAACTCCAGTTATAAAAGATGACGTTTGAGTAATTTAATCAGTAAGTTTAGGTTTATAATCGAACACAAATATTACATTATACTCAAATAGAATGATAAAAAAATTATTCAAATGATTTATTTAATTTTGATTGTTAATTAAATTTAAATAAGTTTTTCAAGTAATATTTAAATAATATCATGTGATTATATTATATGTTTTTTTACTTTTATCTACACTGATCGTATAGCAGCTGGTTCTTTACTCTTAATCTTTTGAAAATGTATTATACTGTGCAAGACCAGTGACCGAAAAATTTTATTTTTTCACTTTGGTCCTCCTATATAAATTGTTTTAAAAAATTGGTTTATTTCTGAATTTGCCCCGCTTTCAAACATTTATGTTTTGCCCCCTAACCCTAAATCCCGACTTTGTCTCTATGCAAAGACAATTCGAATCCGGATCTCTCACTAATACCACTCAATGGATTCTTTTCAAGTAATAAATTATATATATATATATATATATATCAATTTGTTTAATTAATTACATTAAATTATTTTGGCTCGAATAAAAAAATCAGTTTAATTATTTTAGCTTTGACAATAAAATCGTTTGTATTTTTAAAAAAAATGAATACGTCGGTTTTATTAATAAAGAAAGAATCCAATATGAAAGTTTATAATGCAAGTAAACAAACATGATCCGGGCATAATCTTAAAACATAAAAATTAACGTTTTTAGATCATAAGCAAGATTAAATAAAGAAAAGGTAGAAACCTAATTTAAAGACTAGAAAAAAATTAAATACAAAGCATCACCAAAGCTCAACGTTGAAGGTAAAAAATATCAACAAACAACATTAAAAAATACATATTGCAAAATTAGGGTACATTAACAACAAGTTTATTACTACAAATTTAAACCCAATCGCGAATAAGAGTGATAACTATACTTGCATCAAAGTTAGAATATCCACTTTCAATATGGCATAACAGAGTGCCAAATATTGTTACATACTTACATCTATCATTTTTTTTCGTTGTTAGATGTCAGTTTAGATGTTAAATGTAAATTTAAATTTCATATAAAATGTACTTAAATACAGAAAAAGTACATTTAATCGGTTAGTAAAGCTGCTCATCTTTATTCCTCACATCGCTTTAGGTAATTAGAATTAGGAATTATAAAATAAACGTATTTAAATACGTAGATCAAATTTGCATACGACAACCCTTTCAATTAAGGGCATTGCTAATAACTTGGTAGTAATTTACAAAGTTTATGATTTGGTCATTAAATTATAAACCAATACCATTTTCAGTAAAAATGTTCAAACACACAACTCTGAGTAACCAATAATTCTTAAGGTGACAAAGTCCCAACGGAGCAACCCCATTACCGTTTTGCTTCAAAGCTTTGCCACACTAACCCTCTTCTTCTTGTTACTCTGCTGTACAATCTGCCAACAACATGCAAAACGTCAGTTTTCGAGAGAAGCCGCCGCCTATCATATAATTAGCAAATGGTTAAAAAGTCCTGCAAACTAAGTCGAGGACTTTCATCAAAATCGACAATCTTCATTTCGTTGGTACGGTTGCTTCTTCCACTTGCACAAAGAATGCTATGGAAAAACCGTAAATTTTTTACCATCACAATCGATATTTTTGAATTTTCTATCGCCTCTCGATTCTTGACCGTAAATTCCAGAGTATCACAACAGTCTAAAGGTATGTGAATGAATCATTAAAATTACACGATTGCAGACCATTAAAAGTTTCGGGCTAGAAGTGATCCAGAATGTCTACTAATCGGATTTAAAGAGAAAGTTCGAAGATACCCGTACAAGATGTGCGTGGCTAGAAACTATTGGGGGCCGGGTGTATCTTTCATGCTCACATTCATACTGCTTCGCATGGTTCGTCTGCCTATCCAACCATTTCCTTTTGTCATCATGTCAACAAATTCACCATAATCAATTCTCCCGTCCTGAAATGAAGCAAAAGTCACAAAATTCAGAACTTTTGTCAACAAAGATGAATGAAATTAATTAGTTAGCTTGAGAATATTGTAGCCATTCAGTCGTGCAGGCGAGATGACGTACATTATCTTGATCGACTTCTCTGATGATATCCTCGAGCAAAACATCTGTCATGTTATGCTCGGCACAAGCTTGTTGAAGCTCATCAACTGTAATATAGCCGCTTCCATCCTTGTCAAAGTATTGGAATGCCGCAACGAGATGTTCCTCACGCTCTAGTTTATTAAGGTGAACTGTTGCAGCTATAAATTCTCCATAATCAATGGTGCCACTATTGTCGATGTCAGCCTGAGAACAGAAAAAGGACCTCAGATTGTTTTCTCCGTATCCGTCATGGTTGAAAGAAGGGCAGGATAAAGAAAAAGAATACACAAAAGAACATGAAACTAATGTTCCGATATCTGCTTCACAACTAACTTACGGCATCCATAAGGGCCTTTATCTCTGTATCCTTCAAGGTTGAGCCATATCTTCGCAAACCAGCTTTGAGTTCATCAAATGTGATTGCACCACTGTTATCAGTATCCATAGCTGTAAACATTTCTCTCAAACCTGCAATCTCCTCCTCAGAAAGACTTTCGGCTATTACCTGATAGTACGAAAGAAAGACAGAACTTTTTTTCCGTCACAATGACATTGGGTAGTACATTTAACTCCATTGTACACAGATGTAGATTCACGGACACACTCATCTAGAGAATCTTACCCGTAAAGCCATCTTCTTTAGTTTATTCATCGCCGAGAATTGTTTAAGACGAGAAAGTACAGCTGGATCGAGTGCCCTATCTGGGGCAACCCCATTTTCACAAATCCAAGGATGACCTAAACAAAAATCAAAGGCAACAGATATCACATAAGAAGGCATGTAAATTAATTAAAGACAACTACTTATTGCTCTGTATCAAGGTGGATACAATTTTCCGACAACATTATAACTGAGATTGAAAACGAGCTTAAATATATAGATCAACGAGGAACCAAGTTTTAAAAAAGGACCTTGAACACCATATGTTACATACATAATCATACTACTTAAAACAAGTATGAAATTATGTCACATACATAATACTTCATGAGCAGTGAGACGCTCTGAAGGTTGAGAGCATAACATCTTCCGGATTAGGTCCTTTGCACTATCAGATATTAGTGGCCATGGATCTGAATTGAAGTCAATATACCCTTTCAACACGGCATCGAATATTCCTTGCTGTGTTTCTGAAGAACAGGCAGAGAAAATTTGTTAAGTATGGAATCACTTGAAAGCTCGTAACAGTACAGAATCACAAAACATCATAAATACCTGCCCAAAACGGCGGCACACCACTTAGCAATATATAGAGCATAACTCCTGCAGTCCATACGTCCGCTTCCGGTCCATAATTTTTTTTGAGTACTTCAGGAGCAACGTAATATGGGCTTCCAACCACATCGGTAAAAACTTGTCCTAAAGTAGTAAACCGTATGTTATGTCAATCAACTTGATTCTACACGGCATTGATTTGAATAAACTAAAGAAACTTAATTACTCTATGTTCTTCCCTGTCACCATTTAATAGGAATTCACAACATAGAATATACCGAGTAAAGTCGTATGCATTAAGTTTAATTGTTAAAGATTAAGAATTGCCATTAATAACTTTGTCTTGGTCTATATGGCAGCTACTTAAGTTGCTTCGAATTTAGTAGAAAAATAGATTGCAAGATTAAGAAAGAATATTTAATTTCTTACCTGGTTTAAAGAATACAGAGAGTCCGAAATCGATAGCCTTGAGAGAGAAATCATCGTCCCTGTTAATTAACAAGAAATTCTCAGGCTTCAAATCTCTATGCATTACCCCGAGCGAATGACAAGTCTCAACAACCCCAACAATAATCCTCGTCAGTTCAGCCGCCTTCCTCTCGGTGTAATGCCCCCTCTGGATAATACGATCGAACAACTCGCCTCCAGAGCAAAGCTCCATCACGATATGCACATACAAGGGATCCTCATACGCACCTTGAATGGTCACGATGTTCTTATGACCGGCCAAATGATACATTATCTGAATCTCCCTCCTAACATCATCCACATCCTCCTTGGCAACCAACTTCCTCTTCGATATCGACTTGCAGGCGTAGTCATTCCCTGTAGAAAGCTCGGTACACAAATACGTAGTCCCGAACTGTCCTTGTCCCAACTTAGTGCCTAAAGTGTAAAGGTCGCGGATGTTGGGAGTCTTATGACCCATAACGTAATAGGTCTGGTCATCAATACCATGTTTCATGGTGTTTCCTTGCTTGTTGGAACTAAAATCAGTCGAACGGTTATCGTTTTCTACGCTTTCTTTGATGGATTGTAGGGTAACTAATGGCTTGGGGGGATTACTCAAAGTAGTACTACGACGAGAAGAAGCTTTACTGCTACGCTTCGAAGATATATCCTCGGGCCGATTATCGTTTCCCTTATAAAGATTCCCCTTGTTAGATCCACGGCATGTATTGCCCATGAAACAACCAAAGTTACCCCCAAAACAACAGAATTTTCTTCTTCCAATGATAAATCATCAAATTACACTGAAAACAAGAAATGGAATTGAAACATGTAAATTCTGGATGATACCCATCATTGGAAACTTCAAATCTTAACCAAAAAAAAGAAAAAGAATCCCATATCAGATCATAGTTTCAAACATTAAAAATGCAAAAGGAAAACGAGAAAAAACAATTCATTTTCAACAATTTCCCAGAAACCAAACAGGAAAAAAAAGAGAGCAAAGTTACCATCTTTCTAATATATTATCATGTAGCACGAAACAAGATTAAAACATCAAACCAACGAGAAATCTCAGCTAAAATGAATCGAAAACAAGGAATCTTCAACCCCAAGAATCCAAGAAAAATGGAAACAGAGATCAACTAACAAACATGTAAAAAAACACACACACGCGATAATCAAAAGAAAAAGAAACCCAGAGATAAGAGATTGAAGAAGTACCAGTTTGGAGTAAAAGAGAAAGGAGATGATTGAAGGAGAGACAAAGGAGGAAATGGCTACGGTGGAGGGGTGGATTGTTTAATGTTTGAATTTTTATTCTGTTTTTTGTTTGTTTATTTTTGGGTTGCTGTTTTAAGAAACATCGGTTAAACTTAGTCGATGTATATTCTTTGATTTTTATATGTTTACACGTTAGCTTAATATAAAAAAATAAATGTTATTTTCTTTAAATACAAATATAAAATAAACTCAATAATCAATATATATTATAGGAAGTAGATTGAATTATAATTCGATTAACACTTTCAAAAAAAACTGTATATTTGAATATAACAGAGTCTGATTGTCAATAATTTAAATTTAAAAGTGTAAAATAATTTGGATATTATATTGAAAATATTAAATTATAAAAACATTAAATGTATTGTGTAAAAAACGTTATTAATAAACAAATTAGATCAAATTAATATGACACATCCCATATTTCCTCTCGATAAAAGGATAAAAATACTAATAATTTATTTAGAATAGAATAATACTAATAATTTTAAACACGTTATAAAATCATATATTTGTTTAACATACGCATGCCATATAAATTATTATTCCAAATATATATATTTTTCTTTAGAAATTTGAATTAAGTTTCAATAATCATAAAGATGAATTTAAAAATTAAAAATAATATAAAATATTAGCCTAATACAATAGGGTTGACTTTTCTGAAAGTTGTAAAATACGGCAATGATGGAAGCTTCTACTTAAATGATGCACGCCCACGGGATGCTCACGAAGTTTAAGAGTTCACTGGGTCAACGACTTGTCTTAACTCAAGGTTATTTTGGTCAAAATCTTCTAAAATATAAATCCAATTTTCGACTAGATTTGAAAAATTAAAATCTTTTACTCCATTCAAAATTTATAAATTTGATTTGAAAAAAATTAAATAAAAATTTTCTATCTTTTTCGTGCATCTATTTATACTCCACACTGAAAATTAAGTTTAGGGTTTAAAGAATTTGAGGTAAGGTTTATTTTTTAGGGTGTAAGGTATATGATTTAGAATTTAGGGTTATGGCTTAAAATTTAATTTTTTTAGTGTTAGACATAGAAAGGGGCGTCAAAAATGAGCATAAAATTTTTGTCTAAAATTTGAGTTATAAAATAAGACTTGAATAACTCGAAAGCTTGAATGGTCATTATTTTGTAATTTATACTCTCAAATTTGTATTTTACTCAATTTAGTTATCTAACTACAATTCTTTGTAAAATATTTATTTTCATCAATTACCTTACTCATTTACACTCTTATTAATATTTTTCTCTTCTTTAAAAAATAATATTATAAATATATTTATATAATTTTAGATGATATTTGATTTATTAAATAATAGTATAAATACTCGAAAAAGAAAGAAAATTAAAACCCTAAAGGAAATGTGTCCTACTGGAAACCCTACACAGGCTGTTGTCCCACCGGCGGATCCGGCTCTGGCACCGCCGGCCGTTCCTCTTGATCGGACTAAAGTGGCTGCGCCTCGCGAGGTTTTGTTTGGGTTCCCTCCGCTGCTGGAGCGGCCGGGATCGCCTCCTTCGTTGGAGGATAGTCGTGCAGTGAAGAAGGGTAGGCATCAACATGTGAATCCTCTCTTTGAGGCTGATGCAGCGGAGAAGGGTAGGCATCAACATGTGAATCCTCTCTTTGAGGCTGATGCAGCGGAGAATGGTGATTCTGTTATGGCAAAAGTTGGTGATGGCGGTGCTGTGGCTGATAGCACCATTGGTGACGATGGGACGGTGCGTTCCCCGGCTCGTTTGTCCTATGCAGGGGCTGTTCGCGGCTCGGATAAAAAATCTCTGGATTCAGCACCGTTACCTGGGTTAGATGATGTTGTCGCAGATGATACTGATGTGGTTGTTGATCGCAGTGGCCCTTTTCCGTCGGTGACCTTCTCGGAAAAGATACATGAACAAATCGATCATAGCATGAGGCGGTCGGTAATTGTTCGTATGTTGGGTAAGCCAATTGGTTACCACACATTATTGGGGAGGATCCGTACTTTGTGGGCAATTACAGGGGCAGTTCCAGGTTGTAGATTTAGAGAATGAATATTATTTGGTCATATTCGCCAAGGAAGCTGACTACGTGCATGTTTTAACGGAGGGCCCTTGGACAATCTTCGGTAGTTATCTTACTGTTCAACCGTGGAATCGTAAGTTCTCAACATCAGAGAGTCATCCTTCGAAGGTGGTGGTATGGGTGAGATTGTCGGGTCTCCCTTATCGTTACTATTCCAAGGCCCTATTCCGCTACATTGCCAATTTGATCGGCAAGGTTGTCCGTATAGATTACAGTACTCATGCGGGAGATAGGGGCGTTTTGTGAGGCTTGCAGTGATGGTCGACCTAGATAAGTCGTTGATTCCGTGTATTCAAATTGATGGCGTTTTGCAACATTTGGAGTATGAAGGTCTTCAAAATATCTGCTTCCAATGTGGGGGTGTATGGCCACGTGAAGGAGTCTTGTGGGATTCACTCGGGTGTCACTGTCAGAGCTCCATCGTCTACTTCGGATAATGTCTCAGGGGCAGCTCAACATGAGGCGCAGGATCGCGACTCAGTGTATGGTCCATGGATGATAGCTGAAAAGATGAGAGGGCGCCCTCGTCGTGAGGCTGTAGCTCGCAAAGGGGTCAAGGACTTGGTCCGCATGGTGAGGGGGTCTCAAGGTTCTCTGTGTTAGAAGAGGTTGGTTGAGAGGAGGGAGCTGATGTTCCAATTGTTCCGCGTGGGGGTGTTGTGCATGACGAAAGAGTGGCTCGGTCGGTTGTTTCGTCGGATAAGTCTCCTGAAGGTGCTATGCCACCAGGGGTTAAGTCGGTTTCGAACGCAAGTAGGCTCGTTGGAGAGCATCTTTCAACGAGTGTGGTTACCCCTGTGGTGTCGGATAAGAGCAGTAGTAGGCAGGAAATTCACTCGGGTTCTATTGAGGTTGTGGCATCAGTAGCCACTATGTCTCCCAAAGTTGTGTCGCACACTGTATCTCCCATGGAAGGGAATCACGCAACACTTTCAATTTTAGAGGTCGTCAATGAGAAACAACGAGTGAGGTTGTCACAACAGGGTAGTAAAGCCCCAAAGAAACTGCTTTCAGACGGCATTCGGAAAGGCTCTTCTACTCGTAAGGTCAAGGAAAATCGAGCCCCCACAACTCGTCGTCTCTCGGATTGGATGCCGTTTTTTTCCTCCGGTCCTCTCCCGGTTGAGGGTGGCGGTGTAGTGCTTGATGATCCGCGTGTTTCGGTTACTGCAGCAGGGTCTACCTTGGGTCCTGATGTGTTAGACGATAGGCGCCCACTTGGTGAGTGCAGCAATAGGGATGTGATTGCTAATTCTTTGAATTAGCTTTTTGGTTTGGTTCTTTGTCTCCTATTTTTTATGATGATCAGTTTTCTTTTCTGGAACTGTCAAGGGGCGGCTAGCCCTTTCTTTCGTGGACACTTTAAGGACTTTTGTAGGCATAGTAGACCACAGGTTGTTGCTATTCTTGAACCTTAGATTAGTAGCGTTACGGCGGATAGGGTTATTTCTCGGCTGGGCTTTCCTAACTCTTTTCGTGTGGAAGCGAGAGGTCTTAGCGGTGGTGTTTGGGTTCTATGGCAAAACTCGGTACAGGTTGACGTACTCAGGGTATCTAATTAGTTTGTACATGGAAGAGTTCGTAGGACTGGCTCTTCGCGTTGGTTTTTCTTTACTGCAGTCTATGCAAGTCCGACGGTATCTGTTCGGAAACATTTGTGGGCTCATTTGGCAGGTTTAAACCCAGGTGCTGGTGAACCTTGGTTGTTGGGAGGTGATTTTAACACTATCCTACGTAGAGAGGAACGATTGGGTGGTTTCGCAAGGGGCAATGACGTTTGTACGCTGTTTCAGGAGCTTATTTTTTATTTACGTTTGCTTGAAGTGGAGTACATGGGTTCAGATTTTACCTGGAAATGGGGAGACCTTCACAAACGATTGGATAGATGCCTCTATAATAGTATGTGGGCTAGTTTGTTTCCAACAGCAGTGGTTTCACACCTTGATCGGGTTGGTTCGGACCATTGCCCGCTTTGGTTTCATGTTCAACGTCAGAAGGGTGTGGTTAGTGAGCGTCCATTCCGTTTTGTCGCGGCTTGGCAAGATCATCCTGAGTTTGGTAATTTTCTGCAGAACACTTGGGATAATACGTTAGACGTTGCGGCTAATGTGGATAATTTTATGATTAAAATTCAGGATTGGAATGTTAATGTGTTTGGGCATATCGGCAAAAAGAATAAAGAATTGCTTGCGAGAATTAGAGGGATCGATAAAGCTCTTAGGGTGGCGCACTCGGATTTTCTAGTACAGTTGGATGCTACGTTACGTGCCGAGTTAGATACCATTCTTCTTCGTGGGGAGAGCCTATGGTTGCAGAAATCTAGAGAACAGTGGGTACGTTTCGGTGATAAGAACACGAAATATTTTCACAATTGCACCATGCAACGTCGACAACAGAATTTTGTGCAAGCGCTTAAGTTACCTGATGGTAGTTGGTGTTCAGAACAAGGGGTGTTACAACAATTAGCAGTGGACTATTACAAAAGTTTGTTTTCTTCGTCGGATGGAGTTGATATAAGCCTTGCGAGTAGGGGCAATTTTCCCACTGTGGACGCTTCGCTGGTTAGGGGATTGTCACGGCCGGTTTCGGATGAGGAGGTGAAGGCAGTTGTTTTCGAAATGGCGTCTTTGAAAGCCCCTGGGGCGGACGGACTTCACGCGTTGTTCTATCAACGCAATTGGCACATCATCGGTCCTTCGGTGTGCCGCTTTGTGCGTGAAGTTTTTGCTAGGAGGCCATTCGATCCTTCTTTGAATCGCACACTACTTATCTTGTTGCCGAAGGTGCGTAGCCCGAATTCGATTTCTCAATTTCGCCCAATTGGCCTTTGTTCGGTTCTATATAAAATAGTCACGAAGACAATTGTGAATAGGCTCAAGCCTTTGTTGCCTTGTTGGATTTCTGATAGCCAGACGGCTTTTGTCCCTGGGCACTCCATTACCGATAATATTATTATCGCCCATGAAGTTATACATTCCATGCGAATGAAGAAGGGTAGAATGGGTTCGATGGCTATCAAAATTGATCTTGATAAGGCATACGATAGGCTCGAGTGGATGTTTATTAGGGACATGCTTGAGGAGATTGGCCTTCCGGTGGAATTTTGTGATCTAATAATGTGATGTGTTTCGTTGGTCACCACCAAGGTATTGTGGAATGAGTCTGCCTCTGCTCCTTTTGCTTCTTCTTAGGGAATTCGTCAAGGTGACCCATTGTCACCATATCTATTTGTGATTTGTATGGAGCGTTTGGCTCATTCGATTCGTGATAAGGTCTCTTGTAGAGCATGGAAACCGGTCCAATTAGTTCGCCGTGGTCCAGAGATTTCACATTTATTCTTCGCCGATGACATGGTCTTATTTTGCGAGGCCTCTGCATCATAGGTTTCAGTCATAGATGAGGTGTTACATCGCTTTAGTGTTGCATCGGGTCAGAAAGTGAGATTCGCTAAGACTAGCATCTATTTTTCTAGAAATGTAGATCCTATTCTTCGTGATGCTATCAGCTCCTTTTTTGGCTTTCGTCAAGTCGCGGACCTCGGCAGATACTTGGGTGTCCCTTTTTTGCACAGGCGTGTGACTAGCGCCTCGTACCAATTTGTTGTGCAACGTGTTCGTGATAAACTTTCGGTTTGGATGGCCAAATCTCTTTCACTCGCAAGTAGGATTACTCTTGCTAAGTCGGTCTTATCGGCGATCCCCTATTATGCAATGCAGTCCACTCTTTTGCCTAAAGGCACTTGTCGAGAAATTGAGAAGCTTATACGGAATTTTATTTGGGGTAAGGCTGAAGGTCAAGGGGGTGTGCATCTAGTTAATTGGAAATCCGTATGTTCTCCTATTAACGAAGGTGGCCTTGGTTTTAAATCGTTGGTGGTGCAAAATGAGGCCTTTTTAATGAAACTTGCATTCAATCTTGTGAGGAACTCCGATCAGCTTTGGGCGCGAGTGTTACGGTCTAAGTACAAGTGGGTTGTGCCCATACCTGATAGCTTAACTTGCCCTCGTTGTTCACAACTCTGGAATGGGATCAGTTTAGTTTGGGAAGAGGTTCGTTCTGGCCTTGTTTGGACTGTGGGTGACGGGCGATCAGTGGATTTTTGGTGCGATGCTTGGTTGAGTGATGTCGGGGCGTTGGCTAATCATGTATCGAACGCCACCGAGCGTGCGAGGCTGCCGCGCATTAGCATAGCTGCCATGGCAGATGTGCAGGGAGGCTGGAAGTGGCAAGCTTTTGCTCATTTGCTGCCACAAGAGATCTTGTTACGCCTGGCAGCAACGATGTCGCCACAGTAGGTGGCAGCACTCGATGGTGTGGGCTGGAAATGGTCAGCGCAGCGCACTTTCACGGTTTGCTCAGTTTACCAGGTTCGTGCTGGTGTGTGTGATGGGGCAGCTGGGCAGGTTTGGAAGAGCATATCGCGTTTCCGAGGGCTCCAAAGGATTAAGATTTTTTGTGGCTTCTTGGATGCGGTAAATTGCTTACTAATGCCGAGCATGTAAGACGGCTTATGGCTCAAAGTCCTCGATGTAGCGTTTGTGGCGCGTCGATGGAATCCATAGATCGTTTATTTTGTTTGTGTTCTCCGGCGATGTCAATTTGGATTTGTTTGGTTCTCCCTTCTAAGCTTGGTGAATTTGCATCTATGAATATTCATGATTGGTTGTGTATTAATCTATCGACACCGGAGTATTTTGCGCGCGAGCCGAGTAATTGGGATCTTAAATTCAGTGTTGTCCTATGGTCTATCTAGAAACATAGGAATGCATGTGTCTTTGACGAAGCTGCAGCAGGCGGTTTTGATATTTCAAAACACAACATATTTGTGTTTGAGGAGAGTGTGAGGTCATTAGCTTTTCCGCGCCTACTGTCCGCACCTTTCAGTCCTTCTTCGCGCGCGGCAGTGGCCTGGGACAAGCCCCTTGCTGGCTGGACGAAACTGAATTCAGATGGTGCGCGGCGGGCTTCGACTGGTTTCGCCACTTGCGGAGGTGTCGGACAGAATAGCTGTGGGGAGTGGCTCTTTGGCTATGCTAAATCTATTGGTATATGTTCATCTTTGGAGGCGGAAACTGTGGGGTGTGTTTATCGGTTTGTCGCAAGCTTGGTCCCATGGTTGCCGTAAGATTATTGTGGAAATGGATTGTAAGGAGGCTTTTTCCATGCTTCATAGGACTGCACCGACGCCAAGTTCAATTGGGTTGGTACCTTTCATCTGTGAACTTCTGCAGCGAGATTGGGAGGTTCTTCTTCAGCATGTGCGTAGAGAGGCGAACAAGGTTGCGGACTCGTTGACCAAGTTGGCTCCTGCCGATTCCTTAGACTGTCGTTGCTTTGATACTCCACCGGTCGTGGTGTCGGGGCTGTTGTTTGCATATCAGTTTCAGGTAGTTTAGTTTGGTAGTATCTCTCGTGTTACCAAAAAAAATAATATTATAAATTTTACTCACACTTTTTTTTTTGAATAGAAGCCGCTAATTTTATTAAACAAGAAAATACCCAAAATTACAATAATCGTTTACAATTATCATTGTAAACTAAAAACATAATTTGGACATTTTCCTAAAACTAGCCACTTAAGATCATACAAGGACTAAACATGAAAAAGGTTAAAAACCTATCCAAAAGACTCAATCGAAAAATAGATACGAACAAATCTGACTGCATCGGCAAACAGACCACAAAAGGGGATTAAGCTATTGAAAGACCACCGAGAACCGCAAATCAGAGCCGAGCGTCGTGAATAACTATCCACAAGCGCAAACCGCGTATCCAATTTTAAATCGAGGGTCCATAGTCGGGAAGATCACCATGATTATGAAAAAACGCCATCTTGATCAGTCGTGGCGTCGTCAGATCCATCCCTAATGAAAACAAAACAAAAACAAAAACGTACCATATGGTAGAATAGATCGTGCCATAAGAGCAGAATAGATCGTGCCACAGGAGCAGAGTAATTTATTGAAAACTAAAAAATAAAACAAACAAAACGATAAATCCCGGCGGCGGCAACCAGTATTAAGACCAGTACCGCCGCCGGTGTTTAAAGAAAAATAAAAGTGCTCACACTTTTGAAACAAATATGAAGAAATATATATGTATATCATATATGGTTATAGAAAGTCATTAATTGTAATCAATCATTACTGTAATATTATAAATATTTATAATTAATTTAAACAGAAACTCGAACAACTCGACCCGACTCAAAATTTATAAACTTAACTAAACTTGAAAGAATTTAAAATAAAATTTAAGTGAAAAAATATGACTCGTCAACTCGACTCAATTTCGAATACTCACCCCCAAGTAAGAGTTTTGATTAGGTTCATAATAGAATTTGGCCAAATCTCATTTTCGAGTGATAAGTTCTCCTATCGTGTTTTTATTTTTCATTCATAAAATTCGGACTCAAAACATTATTTAAAGAGTAAGGATAGGGGAATAAAAATCATTTGCCCCTTTTCGGTGCCCCTATTTATGCCCCCACATTAATAATTAAGTTTAGGGTTTAGGGTTTAAGGTTAGAGTTTGTGGTTAGGATTTAGAGAATTTAGAGTGTGGTGTATTTTTTAGGGTGTAGGGGATAGGTTTAGGATTTAGAATTTAGGGTTAGGGCTTAGAATTTAAATTTTTTGTGTTTTTGGTGTTAGAGCATAGAGAAGGGCATCGAAAAGAATAGAGAATTTTTATCGAAAATAGAGATATAATCGAATATTATAAGGGATTAAATTTTTTACATCAAAATTAAATATTTAAATTTAAAAGTAACTAAAAAACCTAAAATATTATTATATTAAAAAATTTGAGGCACAACTCTTTTTAATATTTCAATAGATTTATCTCTATTAAAGAAATATTGAACTTTTTACCTCTTTATCGAACAATGAAGTTTCCCTTGCAAGTTGCAATAACAACTTCTGATTGACTAAACCCTCTTTATTGCATTGCTACTCATAGTTTCGTTGACTACAACTAAAGCAAAGGCAATTTCCAACACCTCCTTCGGGTTTTCTAAGCACATTTCCATCAAAAAGTCAATGAACGATTTTATATGTATTTGACTTTTTTCTTAAAGAATATTATGTTTTCAACATCTTCCAAAACCATCATTTCTCTTCACCCACGTCTCTTTCGGGGATTCGGGTTTTGAATGTATCGATAAATGAATTAAGGTTTGAGAAGGTGACTGGAGAGTCGAGGAGTGGTGGATAATAATGTTTGATGATGTGCAACGGAAGTTGAACAACATCAAGATTTCAAGTAGTCAATGACCAAAGATACTCGATGTGATGATTTAAAAAATTTCAGATGAACATTATTAAGATAATTCAAAAAAATAAAAAAATAAATGTAACATATGACGAATCGTAGTTTGACAAACCGTAAAAATGAGTGACGGAAAAGTTTTAGGACATTCAGACAAGAGTTAGTGTGCAAAGTATAGGTTGTGAACCGAAAAGGGATAGGATGGTGGGTGGATAGAGTCACAATCTTGGTGGCTAGAGAAAGAAAATAATTCGAGTTGTTTAACATGGGATGAATGATCGCAATAAGAGTACCAAAACAATCGATGATTAGATTAGGTTTGTAAACGAATCGAACGAATATGAATGAGGGTATGTTTATGTTCGTTCATTTAATTTTAACTGAACGAACACAAACAATTAAACGAACATAATTTTTGTTCATGTTCGTTTGTTAAGTAATGTAGCTTGTTCGTGTTCGTTCGTTAAAATGATAAACGAACGCAAACGAACATTGACTCTAGTTTAATTTTTTTAAAAAAGTTTGAAGTCTCGTACATTGAGTATTGTTTATTTTTCTTTTTATTTCATATTTTTAATATATGCTTTAATTTTTTTAAATATAATACATGAGAAATAATAAATATAAATTGACATATGTGAATAAATTTAAATGAACATAAATAAACAGATTATCGAACGCATATGAACGTAGATGAATGAACGAGCCTTTTGTTCGTGTTCGTTCAATTAATTAAGCGAACAAAAAATCTTTTTCATTTTTCGTTCGTTTAATAAATAAACAAACATAAACGAACTTCCCGTCGTACAGTTCACGAACGATTTCAATGAACATTCGGTTCGTTTACAGTCCTAGACTAGACCCAAATATATAATATTTGTAAAATAGAGTTTTAATTAGATATACTCCGTAATATTTGTAAAAATAAGCCAAATTCTTAGTTTTGTTAGATGGTTGGGCATTGGGTAGTTTCCCTTCATAATTAGGTTCGAATCCCCTCATTGTCCACAGATTTAATTTGTTAATAATTAAATTATTTTTTAAAAGAAAATTATTGACATGGCATATATCATCATTTTAGACCATGTAGATCTGTTATGTCAACTTCTCAACCGTTAGCCGATTTCTATTTAAAGAATAATTATTTGTCTGAAAATAAAATGTTAAGGACTAAAATATTTAAACAAAAAATATAGATCAAATTGATTAATTAATCAAATATTGAGGGTTAATTTCATCATTATGCCTAATTATTTAACACCAGCTAAAGTGTTGGATTGAAAGGGAGATGTAAGCTTCGTTCATATTGGGCTCGGGATTTCTCTTATAAGTATAGATTTCCTTCCTTGTTAGCCTAGGCCCAAATATAATTTTAGTACATTTTCTTTATCGATGATGCCCCCTTTTTATAGTTATTTAATAACTATTATCGAGGATCGGTTGAGAATAGTTCAACTGATATTGTTATTGGTACTATATATAGAAAGACGTAAAATTAAACATGTTTAACTGCTCAATATCCTGTTATTTATGGGTGAAAGGGGTCTGGATAGTATAGTTATTATACATTGAATGTTAAAAAAAATAACTATACTGGTTGATCTAGAATATGAAGCAAATTGTGTTGAGAGAATCGTTCTTGTAATAAGCCCAACCCTAAACCTAAACTCATAACATTTTAACCCTAAATCCTAATATTAAGGTGCTTATGAAAATTTTTTGTGTCCACCGCCTGTGTATATGATGATAATATTTTCAATATTCATGTCATAATCATATTTTTTTTTTAAATATATTTAGGGTATTTTATACTTGTAACAATTAATGAGTTAATAATTTGTGTAACATATATTTTCAACCCAACAAGTAATCCCATTAAAAAACGGATGTTTATCGTATGAGATTCGAGTTCAAATCACTATGTCTGCAAGGTGTTTGTGCATTGTCAAAGGATTTAGAATATCTATAAACAGATACTCATACTACCTTATAATTACCTTAAAACTATTAAAAAGCGTTTTAAAAACACAATCTTTATAATATTACAACAACAATAATACCAATCAAATTAAATACTCCATTAATTAGTTTTTATTTTACTTTTTGTAAATGATTTTTTACGTATATTTCTTTGTACTCCAACCCCACCATAAACTTTTCTTCCGCATTATAAGCAATGATTAACGTTAAAGCCAAATGAAGCATCAACAGCTGGGCCTTATCGACACGCCTTTAGAGCTTTTAATTTGGTTTTGATTTAGATTTTAAAAATATCAATGAAATTACTTTTAAAGATATGTTTGGTTAAGAATCTAGAAATTCATGGGTCGGGTCGAGTCGGTAAAAACTATATTTTTTATGTATTGGGTTCAAGCAAATTTGGTTGTTCGTTTTTATTTGGTTAAAGGATCAAATTTGTTCTTGTAGTAATTCGAAATCAACAATGTTGTTCCTACCTTTTATTTTTTATAATTTTCCCTCAAAGTCAGTCAATTGCAGCAATGTTGACCTTTGACCGAAGTTGACCGTTAAAATGCTGACGTGACAGCTAACGGTAAATTCATTCATGCAATTTTGCCCTCAAAGTCATTCAATTGCAGCAATTTTGCCTTCGGTTTATTTAATTTTTTGAATAAAGTTAGATAAATAATTTAGTTTTTTCGAGTTCAACTTTTACAAACAGAATATATGAAAAAACGATTAACAAACTGGTGTAAATATCTTTTGAGTCCCTGGTAATTTTAAAAATAAGCAAAGAGATAAAATATAAATAAGATATTCAAAAATTATTGAAAATAAAAACTAATATAAAAAATAAAAATGTATTAGAAACTATAAAATGATAAAATATAAATAAAAAATTATAAAGTATTAAAAATTGAACAACCTCACCAAAATTTCTTTTGTTTTTCTATATCAAACTGATGCTCATTAATATTCAATAAGTTTTATTACTACTTTAATAAAAAGATGATTCCATTCATAATATGTTCAAGGAATATTAGTTGGTCTGACATAACCATAGACAGTCAAAGACTTTTTCAAAGGTTTTGTTAAACATTTTGAAATTTTGATTTTTTTATATTTATAACTTTATATTTATGTTTTATTATTAGATACCATTGTTCATTTTTAATACTTTATAAATATTTTAATTTTTTTGTATTTTTATTTTTATTATTTTATATTAGTTCTTATTTTCAATAATTTTTTTTGAATATCTTATTTACTTTTATGAAGTTTATGGATTTTTTATAAAAAAATTGAAGAATATTTTGATTTTTTGTGAGAGTTCTCATTTTGCTTATTTTTAAAATTACCAGAGACCTAAAGGATATTTACACCAATTTATTAATCGTTTTTCACATATTCTGTTTGTAAAAATTCAACTCGAAAAACTAAACTATTTATTCAATTTTATTCAAAAATTAAAAATAAACCGATGACAAAATTGTTGCAATTAAATGACTTCGAGGGCAAAATTACATGAATGACTTCACCGTTAACTGCCACGTCAGTACTTTAATGGTCAACGTCGGTCAAAGGGCAACATTGCTGCAATTGACTGACCTTGAGGACAAAATTACGAAAAATAAAAAGTAGGGACAACATTACTGATTTTAAATTACTACATGGATAAATTTGACCATTTATCCTTTTTATTTCGATATATTGTTATGAAATTGGACAAAATAATGGTAAAAAATGTAATCAAAGGGAAAAATGAACATACATATTTTACGTGAAAAAACTGGATAGAAAAAAAAAAGTTCACTATAGTTGAAATTGTACAAGAGAATTGCAAAAATAAGTATCATCATTTAAGAAAACACTAAGTACATACATGGGTGAATCCAAAAATTTTAATTTGGTAGTTCGCCGACTAACAATAAATACAATCACATGTAAATTAAAAGTAAATTGAATATGTCATTAAAAGGTACATTTAAAATTTTATTAAAAAAAAAATCAAATTACAAATTACTAGGACATAATAATAACTACAAATAAACTTAATTCTTAAAAAAATAAACTAAATAATAATAATAAATAAATAAATAAAATAGTAGTAACAGAAAAAATAATATATATGGTAATAAAAATAATGAAAATGGTAACATTACTAACAAGTGTTGGGTGCATTGGTAAGACACATTGCACTCCCAAAAAGAGGACGTGAATTCGAACCTTGGAGACAATATTGTTGGAAGGGGCAACATCGCATCCTGAACATGGACCGTAAGATAGACATGCATATAACCAAAAAAAAATAGTAATAATAAAATTAATCATAATAAATATAATAACATAGATAGAAAATATATTACACAACAATTATAATTATAATTATAAAAGGAAAAATATCTCATGCACTGGCTGTGCAAACGAAAAGTTTTCATAAGCGTCTTAATTTTAGGGTTTAGGGACTCAATTTAGGGTTTATGTATTTAAGTGTATTGATTTAGAATTTAAAGTTTATGGTTAGAATTTATGGTTTAGGGTTAGATGTTAGGGTTTTAGAATAATATGATTAGGAATTTAGGTTTTAACCAATAAACCCTAGTTATAACTACACTCTCTAAATTTAAAACCCCTACACCTAAAACCCTAAATGATAAACCTTCAATGGTGTCTCCAAACCCTAAAATTGAGGCACTTGTGGAAACAAAGTTTACAAAAGCTCTTGTTCATGGAATAATTACCCTTATAAAAAAAGTATATTAACTACCAAAAAATAATAGTGGAAAATATTCTATGCACTGACAGTGGAAAACTTGTTCTCCACAATCGCATAGCTTTTAGGGTTTATAGATTAGAGTTTAAGGTTTAGTGTTTGTTGTTAAGTTTAAGGATTGTGAATAGATTTTATGGATTAAAGTTTAGAGTTTAGAGTTTATGACCCAAAAAGAGATACATGGTAACTTTAGAAGGCCGCTTGTGGGAAAAAATTCACCACCAGCGCATCAAACAATTACCATAACAAAAAATAATAAAAAAATAAAAATAAAAATAAAAATAAACATAATGAAGGTTCCATTAAAAGAAAATAAAACTTAAAATAATCAAAATAATAAATAATTGTGTGAAATTATATTAAAATGAACCACATATAAAGCTGGATGACTAATAGAAAAAATAGCCTCAAAAGAATGGAATTTTTCTTCTTAATGGTGGGTCACGTGACCTACCACCAGGTATACTAGTAGGTACGCCCATGAGTACATACATATATATGTGCCAACACGAAACACATAGGGTGACCCATAGACCCCATTTTTTTCTCCCAAAACAATTCTAATGGGTAGTGCTGAAAATTTTTCAATATGAACCAAAACGAAATTCGGGTCACGGTCTCTAACATATGTATTACAAGATTTATATATTAATGTTCACATATTTTTATATTTAAATTTTTTTATCAAGTTTTTATATTTAAGTTATAGTTATATTATATGAATTCGAAAATTCTGCTCGATACTTGGACAAACTTAATTAAGGAGCTTTTGATTTTTCCGATTGAGTATAATTTGTTAGATATTATTGCTGGTACAATATACATGGAACGTTGAATCAAGTATGTTTAAGCACTTAATATCTTTTGATTTTTGCGTGGAGTGGAGTTTAAGTAGTATAGATGTTATACACTAAATGTAAAAAAAACAATGCCTCAATTTAAATTATATTTGATAATTGAAAATTTTAATTATAATGATGAGTACTAAAATTAATATTAAAATCAATATAAAATATTTTTAAGACGTTTAGTAGTTCAAAAATTTTAAAAACTGATTACACATGATCACATGCTTTAAAATATTAAAATTAATCACATGTTTATATATTATTTATATTTAGGTCATAGTTATATGAATTTAAAACTATCTTAATTAAGATTCGACCCATAAACAAATATAATTAAAAAAAAACGTTTGACTTGAACGCCTCACTCTAAATTATTATTTGATCATTATAAAAAAATATGATGAATACAATGAAATTAATATAAAAATATTTTTAAAAATTTTAATGTCACAATTAATAGTAGTTCATAATTTTTAATAACCATTTTTAATAATTAACTACACATCATCATATTCTTTTTTGAATGTACAATTTGATACAATGTCTAGATTACTCATATTCATTTCCACCCACAAATTAAAGTATATTGTACGCTTAAGCATGTTCGATCTCATGTCATATTGTATATTATACTGACAACAATGCCAACTGAGTTATACTCAATCTGCTACATCATCACATTTTTAAATTAAAAATTGGTAAAAATACACTAGTAGTCATTAAACTTTTATGAGGCTTTCACTTTAATCACTAAAATAAAAAAATCATTACAATCACCAAACTTTTAATTCACTTTCGTTTTGTAATTGTCTTTAGCTCACGGTAAGAAATGTTGACGTGACACAATAAATTCTTCTTCCTCAAAACAATTATAATTTTTCAAATTTACAATTGTCGCCAAGGCAAAAAAATTGATGATCGGAGCGATCGTTGATCATTCCCAACGATGGAAAATATCTGTTTTTCTAAAAGATTAACATAATTTAGTTTCAAATTGATTTGACAGTTAACAATGTGAATCAAAAAAGCCTGAATCAAAACTAAAAATTAAAACTTTTCAATTTGTTATTGTTAATAGCTCTATTCATCAGAATTTTGGCTTCGATGGTTGTTGTAAATTTGGGAAATTAGGGTTCTTTTTGGGAATAAGACTTTAACATGTCATGTCAACATTTTTAACGATTGTGGATGTAATGAAAGAGAATTAAAAGTTTAGTGACTATAATGAAAATAAACTAAAAGTTTAGTAATTGTAATGAAAGTTTTTTATTTTTGTGACCAAAGTGAAAGCACCTTAAAAGTTCAGTGACCATATGTGTAATTTACCCATTAAAAATAAAGTTAAGTAAGTAGCCATTATTAAATTGGGATTTTTCTTGTTACAATTATTAAATTGTATCTTAATTATTATTTAACTCATATCATTACAGATTAATAATATTATTAGGAAGGCCATTAGTGGATGCAATCATCATCAGTTATACTATTATTCTACAATTTATATTATTTTATCATCATCATCATCATTGTTATTAGGAGCTTTTCTTGTCATCATTCACAACTTTCAATCGAACTTAACTATTGTTAATTATTAAATATATATGGTATAAACGGATATTATCTTATAATCACTTTAAGACTATTAAAAAATATTTAAATTATTTTTTATTATAAAAATTATACAGATATTTAATTTAAAATGGTGATAATTAATCATAAAAATATTTAATTGATTTAAATATTCAGTAAGTTAAAAATTATGAGAAATTATCTTTTTCATCGTGAATAAAAAATTAGATTATTTAAAACAAAATTAGTAAAAAGGTTCGTAAAATTATATTAAATTAAAAAGCAGTCATAAAATTACAATATTATATTATGAATGAATAAAATAACTTCTTAAATCATCTAACAGCAGGGTAACTTTTTTAATCTGAATTTTATTATTTTTATCGTTGAGTTTGTTTGAACATTATGGTATAATTACATAAAATTATAATTAATATTTTAGTTATCACCCAAACAAATATCTAAAAAAATAATATAAAAATTATTTTTTAAAATTTTATTTTAAAAGAAATAATAACGCTTTCGGTCTCTATAATTTTAAAGCTAATTAAAATAATTAATAGTATATAATGATACACATAATTAGTAGTATACAATATTTATTGTAGAATCATCCTAATTATAAAATTAAAAAAAAGTGTAATTAAACGTCTTCATTTACGCTTAATATTATAAAATACAACTTACAATAAATTTTCAAACACCTTTCTTCTAATATTCAAACTCACTAGAGACCTCTCTATTTGTCTTTTTCATAACATCAAATCAAACCAAGACATTATTTCGTGAAAATTAATAAGATTTGAAAACATTGAATTTATTTTTTTATTTTATAATATTTTGTATTAATTAAGTGAAAATGGCAGAAGATTCCGAGGTTAAAAAGTAATTTTGGACACTTCCTAATCACCACTTTCTTTATTTAATTAATCAATGTCACCTTATCATTAATTAAACAAATTCTACATAATGTTCGAAATTCATACATCTCTTTCATGTCGGGCGGATGTCTTCCAATTTGTTACTAACATTGGAAAAATATTTTTAAAGTATAAATTGGTGTAGTAAAAATGGATCAATTGATTGAATTAATCTAATAAAAAAATCAATGATTCTTTCACATATACCTTATATGTCATTGTATATATTAAAATCCAAATATCTCTTTTTTTTTTTAATTCTTACGAGCTGTCGACCATATTAATTTTAGTGTTAGTTGTTGATTGCTGGAATTCTTTCATTCTTGATTTCTTATATTTAATTCTTGTTTTCTTTTATATTTTAGTTTTTTTTTTCTAGTTTTTATTTGCTTTTGTAGTATGTTTTTCTTCTGCCTTATGTCACGTCTTCGCTTACTTTTGTGATAGATTTGTATTCGCGAATGGTTTTCTCACGAAGCTCGACTATGTTTTGCGATTATCGGTGGTCTTTCAATAGTTCGATCCCCTTCTGTGGTTCGTTTGTCGATGCAATTAGATCTGTTTTGCGAAGCAACCCACAAGATTTTGGTTTCGCTCACCACTTCCACTACGAACCTTAAGCTTGTAGGTAAATAGAGACAAAGAGTTTTATTTCCTACTTCCTTTATCTCGTGTTTCATCTTATCTTTGTCGTTTAAGCTTATTAGACATGTTTTGCTGGTCTAATATTTCGTTTTTTAAGTTTTTTTTGTTTGTTTTGTTATTTTTCTGCTACTTTTTCATTTTGATTTAAGTGTCTCGTTTTTTTTTTTTAATAAATTCAGCTTGCCTATTATTAAAAATTCATATGGTTATTTCATGTCATCGTATGCACTGGAATTTGTTATAAATTGTTATAAGCATTCAAATTTTGATTCATTGTTTCCTTTTTTTTCTTCTTACTTTCACTCATCAACCATGTTGATTTGATCAACACTGATAGATTATTTAACATCGGCGATCTCTATTTTGCTTGTCTATTTTATAGATATATGGTTTGTTTTTATAGATCTATGATTTTATTTTATTTTTTTTGCTTATTGTCTTTCCCTTTTCTCATGAAATTAGTGAAAGCTTTTATCATATTTTATACAAATTTTGGTCTTGTTTGTGAAAAAAAAAATCTTTCATGGTTGGTTTTGTCATCACTTTTTCAATTATTGGATGCTCAATCCTTTTCCAACATATCTAATTTCATCAAATGCTAATGAGATACTACTAAGACAACTTATTGTCTGGTTGTAGTATTCTTATTTTGAATAGTCTTAAGGTGATTATAAGGTAGTATTTGTTCATACTTTTTTTATCTTTTGATTAAGCATACACATCTTACAGACAAAGTTACTTAAGCATGAGTCTCCTAAGATGAACACTACCATCTTTTTCACTAAAATCACTCGTTGGGTTGCGAAATACGAGAAATTGAGGATTAACCAATTTGAAACAAAGTAGGCATAATGTTAAAAAACGTCCATAACGTTTGACTAAAATATTCTTTTTGAACCAATTTAACCCAAAGTTTTATTTCGGGTCAAAATGACCCCTATGCGGATGAAAACTGTTTATCAACTGACGATAAACAACTTGAAATGACGTGACAAACCTACATGGCAGTGCACGTCGCGATAACAGTGTCATATAGGCAAACATGCTGACTTTACATAATCACATCAGTTAAAATAATATTTTTTATAAAATTGTGTAAAATATAAAATATTTTTCTTCTGGCGCATCATTCTGTGAAGTAATTTCAAGTTATTTATTAATAGTTGACTAATAGTTTTCATCCGTAGAGGGGCTATTTTGACTCAAAATAAAATATTGTGAGTTAAATTAATTAAAAAAATATAAATCAAAATAACTATTCAGTTTAACGTTAGAGGCATTTTTTCGTTTTATGCGAACAAAGTCACTTTTGACTTTTTTCTTCTTCCAAAGCCATTCACTTCAACATCTTAAGAGGTAATGCCAAATGTCAAGCCATCATTTTACAAATAAATTTTAAGAAAAAACAATATATAAATCGTGAATTATTTAATCACGTTGGTTATATAAAGGTTCATCACTTGACAACATAATTTTCATATAATATTTCATGTTGGTCATATACTTAGTAAAAAATGTAAATACTTAATTGCAATGGTAGGTGACATCTATTTGGAAAGATTTTAACATTTTAAATTGGATTAATCATAAAATATGTGCTTAAATTTTGATTTTTTTATAATAGATGCCTAATTTATTTTTTAGCTGAAATAGGTGCCTAATATTTTTACCGTCAGCCAATAAAAATATGACACGTAGAAAGTTTTATTTTATTTTATTTAAAAAAAAGAAATTAGAATTTATAAAAAATCATGAAATTCTCAAATATTCCCAAAATAGACCCAAAATTCCTAAACCCCCAAATTCGACCACTCTCGTCGGCATTGGTCACATCGCCGATGACAAAGTGAAGCGCCCTCCCCTCGCCGAAAGACCAAGACACCGTTCGTGGTCTGTTCGGCCACCATTCGTCGTGAACTGTCCGAATCAACTCAAATCGTCCAATCGGCGTTTCGCACGACATTGGTAGATTTTCAGCGACGATGTGGTAGGTAAATGGTCGTGATGGTCCGGCGACGGGTGTGGTGGGCGGCGGTGTGGCCATCGGTGGTGGAATCAACTCAAATTGAGAATTTGACTTTGGGGAGTTATGGATTTTGAAATTTGGAGGTTATTTGTGAATTTTTTGAAATTTAGGGATCTTTCTGAAAAAAGAAATTAAAATCAAAGCCACATGTCATGATTTGATTGGTCAGGGTAATTTTTTAAACAGTCGTTAATGGCTAGACACCTAAAATGATAACGGTGAAAATGTTAGGCACTTATTTCAGCCAAAAATAGTTTAGGAACCTATTGCAAAAAAAGTAGTAAAGTTTGAGCACCTATTTTATACTTATGTCTTTTAAATTAGACAAATGTGAAGAAAATGTTGAGTTGATCAAACAATTGCAAATGGCCAAGAGGGGGGGTGAATTGGCGATAAAAAATTTGAGGGTGGAAATTGAAAGAATAAAAATTGAACACAAGGAAATTAGAGTGGTTCGAGTTCTCCAATGAACTCTACATCCACTACCTTAGCTCCCACTAAGGATTTTCAACCAATCTACTAATTGATTCTTCCCCTTTTCTTGGATGAGGATGAAACCTTACAATTTTGATTAAGCTTTCTACCCAAAGCTTAATCCACTCACTTTTACAAAGAAGAGTTTTTGGTAAACTTTACAAATACCTCTCTAAGGATAATGTTTACCCAATTACAATCAAACACTCCTCAAACTCACAATAAAAATTACAATGAAAATCATAATGGAGTTGGGTACAAAGATTTGACTCTAAAATGAACAAGGTTTGGATTTGAGTGCTTTGATGTTTCTTGTAGGTTCAATGATGGTTGATGTAGCATTTGAGAATTGTTTTTATACCCTTAAATTGATTTCTAGCCGTTTGGGTGGTTGAGATTATCAATAGAGCTGTTGGGCTGCAATTTCCCGCAATAAATGATTCTCAACAACTTATCGTATCGGTACGGCTCGTGGGTGTATCGGTACCTGTCTCAAATGAAAAAGAGCCGTTGTGACTGAAAAACAGAGCGTATCGATACGCTTGAAGGGCGTATCGGTACGATATTAAGTGGTGTATCGATACGGATAACCGTATCGATACAGATTTTGCTCATTGGAATCCTGAGTTGAGTTTTGATAATAAAAAAAAGCGCATCGGTACGCTCCCGTAGCGTATCGATATCGTTCAACGATCATTTAAAATTTTGGATTCCAATTAACCGACAAGCCAACGTTCGAAAATTAAATGAAAGGATTTTTCAAAGGCCAGCATATCGTATCGATACGGTGACATGCCGTATCGGTAAGCTGTAGCAAAATATTATTTTAATAAGAAAACTATATCGATACGGTTCTGATGTGTATCGAAACGCTATAGCTTAAAGTCTTGCCCAGATAAATACCGCATCGATACAAGATTAGACCGTATCGGTACATTATGAACGATTAAAATTCTAGTGTTGAAAAAACCGTATCGATATGCATAAGGGTATCAATACGCCTAGGTGTTTTGTTGAAGTTTGGCTTGAAAACTCATGAAAAGACTTAGTGAAAATCGAACCTTTAAATATTTTTTGACTTGAAATAGTGTTTGATTCAAAATGACTTGTCAAAATGTGAGTCTTTGAAAATACTTAAAAATTTATTGTTTTACAATTTAGTCCATAAGTTAAATTGTTATATCAAAATCAATTTTGGTTTCACATTCTCCCACTTTTTGATATAACAAAACCAAATATAATTTTTTAAGTTTTGAAACCTTTGAAAAGCTTACTCCCCCTTAGTTTAAGATAGGTTTTCAAAGTTAAGTTTCAAGTTTTCAAAATTGGCTCTATATATACTTCTCCCCCTTTTTGTTAGATCAAACATAAAAGTACAAGGTAGGATAATAGCAACAAAAATATTATTGAATTCAATTGCAAATTTCAGAATTTAAAGCAACAAATAGTTCAAAGGCATAAATCCAAACTCATATCCTAACAACATAAAGAAAAGCATAGAGTTCTAAAAGATAGGCGCATAAATAATAAAAATGAATGATATGAGATGATATGCATATCTACTCGTTCCCACCATCATCGTCATCTTCGTCCTCTTTATCTGGACTCGGTTGATGCCTCATAGATTGATTGAGCGAATCACCATGGAAAGCGATGAGAGAGAGATATCCATGGAGTTTTGTTGAAGAGTTATGTCTTTGACTTGATCCTCCAAAGATGTGAAGCGAGTATCAAGACCCTTGACTCGATCTTCTAATAATGTGAATCGAGTGTCAATGGTTGCAAACCCGGCTTCCATGTTTGTGAATTTCGCATTAAGGAAAGTCATGAGAGTGTCCATGGAAGAGGAAGCAATAAGAGCACCTTGAGAGCCTTGAGAAGCTTGCGGAGTATCGGCTTGAACATCTTGTCGAGGAGCTCGAGGGACATGAACCCATTCATTGTTGACATAGGAAAAGTGAGCACGAGAGAGGGAACGCTCATCTATAGGTTTGCCAAGGGGTTCGAGATAGTCATGGGTGCAATCAATCTTAAGGGAGTGGAACAAATGACTCAACGTCGTAGAATAGTAAAAGGATTTTACTTGATCGGTGCGACGGTGTTGAACAAGGTAAACAAGGTCGGCAAACATGATTTGACAAAGATTAGGGCGCTTACCCTCATGAAAACACTTAAGCCTAAAATCGACAACTTGACGGATAGTTGAAAATTTTCCACTCGAGAGACAAAAAAACCATGTAATAATGAGATGAAGAATACGACCATGAGCATTTAAAACATTGACTGAACCTAGAGGACCATGACCTAAGGAATTCTCATCATCAATCCCTATATTTTCAAAACCAAAAGTTTGCAAAGAACATCTTGATCGATTTGAAAAGTTGTGTATATAAGATGAGACTTTATAGCAACAACGCATTCTCTCGTTTCATTATGAATGCATATGGCATTGGAAAAGAAAATTGTGACCAAATTTCGATATAAAACGGGAGGAAAGTTCAAGAAGTTTATAAACTTCCATTGTCGAATCAAAGGAAGGTATGCAAACTTAAAGCGTTCAGAGTTTAAAAAAGGAATTGACACGACACGTTCTTCCCTAAGAGTAAAACCTTGAAAAAGTTTATAACGTGACATATCCGAAGGGTTTGGAAAACTACGTTGGATTATGTAAGGGAGATTTGGTTTAGGATTACCCTTATCGTCCTCGATAGGATCAGAAGTAGTGGCTAAGTATCGTTTCGCTTTCTTTTTGGGTGTCATAATCCTGAAAACATCAAAACAATTCGAATGTGTATGCAATTAACATCTCATTCAATCCAACAATAAATTCCAATAATTCAAGGTATTTGAAAAACAATTTTAATGTTAAAAATATATACAAGTATAAAAGAAAAGATTTAAAAATAAAAAACAGTTAACAAAAATATACAATATAAAATTATATTCAAATGAAAAGATTTCGGATTTTGAAAAGTTTTTATAAAAACTTGAAACCCATATCACATATATATGTTTTATACAAAAATTAGGTGAAATCAACCAATAACAACCAACGAAAATTAAAAAGAAAAAGGAAAAAATTTTATACCTTGAGTTAGTAGAATGGATGAATGAGTTGATGTGAATGCACAAGATTGCTAATAAAGCTTGGCTTTGATGTGTTGATGAAAAGCCCTCAAAGAATTTGAAGTTTGATGTGAAAAATTTGAGAGATTGAGGGGGGGGGGTTTATAGATAGTTGCGGCTAGGGTTTTAGAGAAAAAAAGAGGGAAAAGTTTGTAAAAGAGTTTTGTCAAATAACAACCCTAATTTAACTCTCCGTCGAAACTATATCGGTACGCTTGTAGAGCGTATCGATACGCCTTGCCCTAAATTTTAATTCGATTTCAATACCGTATCGATACGCGTAACCGTATTAATACATTTTGACTTGTATCACTTCCCTTGACAAACCCGTATCAATACGCTTTTAGCCGTATCAATACCCCTTTACTAGATAGTACAATTTTGACAGTTTAAGGTCCAAAAATCCAACTTTAAACGTCCCTAAATGCATTTGAATGGCATATGAACAAGATTTAATGAAATGCATACTCACCTTTCAAAAAAAAATCAATGCATACTCCCCCTAGAAACATGCATAGAAGCAAAAAGAGGCAAAACAACATAAGCATGGATATCAACCAATTTTAAGTAAAATTTTGACCATTTAGGACCTAAAAAGGGTCAAGAAATGCTAGTTAGCCCTAACTCTCTCCTAAGGGTCCAAAAGCACTCTTTATCTAAAGGTTTGATAAATATATCTGTTAATTGGTTCAAGGTATCAACATATTCTAGAACAACATCATTTTTCAAAACATGGTCTCTAACGAAACGATGTCTAATTTCTATATGTTTGGTTTTATAGTGTTGGATGGGATTATTAGTGAGACAAATGACACTAGTGTTGTCAGACCTAAATGGTTTATCTTTTACTTGAACACTGTAATCTAAGAGTTGTTGCTTCATCCAAAGTACTTGAGCACAACAACTCCCTAAGGATATGTACTCCGCTTCGGTGGTAAATAAGGGTACGCTATTTTGTTTCTTAGAGAACCAAGATACAAGCTTACTACCTAAGAATTGACATGTTCCGGAGGTACTTTTCCTATCTATCTTGCTTCCCTCATAATCCGCATCCGAATAAGCATGAAGGCTAAAGGAAGAATCCTTAGGATACCAAAGACCTAAGTTAGGTGTGTCTCTAAGGTATCTAAAAAGCTTAGAATCAACACACTTATCTCCTTCATCTTTGTCAAGCTTTATAGAAGAGCTCATAGGGGTGGCTTGAGGCTTTACATTCTCCAAGCTGAACTTTTTAAGCATATCATTCACGTGCTTTGCTTGATTTATGAAGGTGTCATCCTTCCTTTGTTTGATTTGGAGCTCTAAGAAGAATGAGAGCCCCCTCATCATGCTCATCTCGAACTCACCTTGCATTAGCTTAGAAAATTATTTGTAATAACATTCATTAGTAGAACCAAAAATGATATCATCAACATAAATTTGCACTGCTAAGATGTCATCACAATATCTTTTTATGAAAAGTGTAGTGTCCACCTTGCCTTTTTCAAAACATTTTTCAATTAAAAAGTTTGAAAGCCTTTCATACCAAGCTCTAGGAGCTTGCTTTAAACCATAAAGAGCTTTGGTTAATTTAAAAACATGATTTAGAAATTTTGAATCCTCAAAACCCGGTGGTTGTTCAACATACACTTCTTCATTTATAAAACCATTTAGAAAAGCACTTTTTACATCCATTTGAAAAAGCTTGAAAGCATGATAACATGCAAATGCTAGAAGCATCCTAATAGCTTCCATTCCAGCTACGGGCGCATATGTTTCATCAAAATCAATTTCCTCTTCTTGAGTGTAACCTTGAGCAACAAGCCTAGCCTTGTTTCTCATAATGTTACCACTCTCATCTAGTTTATTCCTAAAGACCCATTTAGTTCTTATAGTAGATTGATTACTAGGCCTTTCAACTAACGTCCATACTTTACTTCTCTCAAATTGATTTAATTCTTCTTGCATGGCCAAAATCAAAAAATCATTTTTAATGCTTCTTTGATATTTTTAGGCTCAATGCATGAAAGAAACACAACATAGTTCATTAGTTTGAGAAAGGATCTAGTGGTTACCCCCTTGGATGGATCACTCAACATTTCATGTAACACCCGGGTTTAGGGGTTAGATGAAAATAATATTTTTAATATTATCTGGGCTCGGTTTTATAATTTAAATAATATTTCGGGTTTTGTTTTCAAATTAATTAATTTGGGTTGACCATGTTTTAAGATTAAACCACAATTAGCCATGGATTTTCCTTCCTTGTAAATGTCCCATTTCATTAAGGGTAAACAAGTCTTTTGAGCCTTAAAATTATCACATGGCAAATAAAACACCCACCTTTCTCATCTTCTTCCCCTCCCTCTTTCAAACCTAACGTCTTCTTCTTCTCTCCCTTGGGGGTTCACTATTCCATCACCATACACTCACATCCTTGGTGATTTTTGAAAGGTAAGCATGTTTCTAGCTTGTCCTCACTTTCCTCTACATGCTCATACCCTTAGTTTTCATTAAAACTCTTGTTTTTGTATTTTGGAGTTTTTGAGTTTGAAATTAAAAATGTTAACTTTGTTAGCTTTTAGTTGAGCTTTTGTGTTGGTGATGTTAAATGAGACATTTGTTGTTCAAAAGGTCCAATATAACTAATTTTTACAAGGTTTTATAATGATTTTCGGATTTGTGCTTCAAGGGGGGTTTTGGAGGGTTTTAAAATGGTTTTTGGGGTAGTTATGTGTTGGATTTTGGGGGCTGGTGTTAGTATGATATGTGAGGGTCACTTTGGGTGTATTAGATGGTTGTTTGGATGCTTGAAATGGAAGATTTCAGTGTGTTTTAGGGGCTGCTCGGGAATTCTGTTTTGGGCTTGTTTTTTAGTGTTGGATGCTTGAAAATGTTGATCCGGGTTAGTTTCGATGATGAGATATTGATTGTGAATGTTTTGTTTGTGTTTGGGATTGATTAGAATCGGGTTTGGACATCGGTGGAGCATCGGAAGTAAATCCGGGAAATTGAAGGTGGTTGCGTGCTTGGCCTTTGAGCTTGGAAGCTTAGGTGAGTGGTTAATCGTTTTAAATGGTTTTAAAATAGTTGGTTCGAGTATACGGACTAGGTCGGGCTTGGTAGACCCACCTAGAGTTAGGGTTAGGGTGGTAGCCTAATCCTAAGCTTGATCTAGAGCCTTTGGATGAACTCATGTATGTGGTTGTGTATGTCTTGTATATTGCTCATGCATCTTTATCTTGTGGCTCTTGTGGATCCTTGGTATATTTGTGTAATGCCTTGGCTAGATCGTGCTCGGACCCTGCAATGTTGAGGTTTGATCTTAGAGCTTACCCTCACTAAGCATCATTGCTTACGCTCTCTTTGTTCAACATTGCAGATCCTTAGTTCGCGGGTTGCTCGAGCAAGTGGAGAGCCTCTAAGTGTGGTTGTTAGCCTTGAGTACTTCAAGTATGAGTTTTTAATGTTGAACATGTAATAGTTTGAGCAATGGGACATGTGTTGTTTTGATGGATAGTTGTTAGTTGTTTAGGAGCTTGCTTAGACTCCTTGATATCTTGCTTTTGTATGGCTTGTGTGACCATGTTGAATTGTAACCCATACCTAAATTGCTTATTATGAATGTTAGCCTTGTGCCTTAGAGGTTGCCTTTATGTTTGAATGTTGTTGTATGAATGCATGACTTGTGATGTCTTGCCTTAGTGTTTAGACTTGTCTTAATCTTGTTGAAGCATGCTATTGTAGTTGGGTTGCCTTAAGTTTAATTGTTATGGTGTTGTAGGGTGTTTTGGGGCACCCTTGTGCCTTAAAACAGCCAAAAGGGAGTCTGCAGACAGGGGCGTATCGAAACGGGTCACTCTGTTCCGATACGGTCCCTTTGCATTTGGCCTGCCGTTTCGAAACGGATGGGGGTCGTTTCGGAACATTTTTGCTACTGGAATTTTGAGAAATTGGCGAGATAAAGGCGTTCCGAAACGGGCATTTGATGTTTCGAAACGGTCAATTCTCGTTGACCACGAGAAGTTGACCGTTAGGGTCGTTTCGATACGGGTCACCCCTGTTTCGAAACGGTCACCCTATGGTTGACCCTGGCCTGTTGACTAAGTCAAGGATTTTCGGAACACCCTAAGGGCGTTTCGGAACGGCCTACTGTAAAGGGCTAAAATGAGCTGTTTGATGTATTGGCTGATTGGAGTATGTTACATTGTTGCTTCTTCCGCTGTTGTGCTTCACATAGGAATTAAATGTACATTTAGACAGGATTAAAATTAAAAGAAATTTTCTGGGTCGTTAACCGAGGAGGAACCTTAACGGGTTTCGCTTTGGTTTTCCCCGTGTGGCCCACTCAGACCGGTCGTTCGGCTAGACCGGGATGAGGGGGTTACATTTCACCACCTTTGACATAGTTGAACTCTCTTGGGTATGTCACCTCCTTTTTCTCAAGAGCCAAGCCTTCAAGGCTTCAAGAGGTGGATCTTGTGCATCTTCTTCTTTGGTTGGAATCTCATCCACCTTTGACATTTGTCCTCCATCAATGACTTCGATGATCCCTTCATCATCATCATCACAAGAATCCTTCCCCGGAAGAAGGTTATCATCGAAAACAACATGAATATACTCGTCTACTACTAAAGTTGTAACACTCCGAAATCCGGTCTAGTTGAAATTTAGTTCCGGTGATCGGAAATCCTACATGGATGAAGTCTAAATATTGTACCGACTAGTAAATTATTGATAGCGAACCCTAATTGAGCTAAAAATATTATCATCGGACTCTATTGAATAATATTGAACCTATATAGTGACTAAATTAAAGGAAATGCAAGTTGGGGAGCAAAACCATAGTAAAATGGGAGTTGAGAGACTAATCATGCGATTAGCCCCTCCTCATTTAAAAGTTATCTACGTGGATTTGTCGGAGAGCTTTCCTTCAAGTGAAGGAAAGCTAAAAGGCCTAAAATATATGTTGTAAAACAAAAAAAGTAAAAAAAAGAGAGAAGCTTCCCCGAGAACCCCTAAGCAATCATCTTCATCTTCTTCCTTGAAGCAAGCACCTCCATTGGAGGAAGTTTTTAACTTCACCTTTTCTTCGTTTTATCGATATCGAATCGTTACTATCGATCGGGTGAGCTATAATCCTCAATCGGTTATTGAATTCCATGGATATTTTGAGTTTAATATCAAGCTAGGGTTTTAACCATCCATGGATATTCCATCGTTAATGTTTATATTGAAGTCAGATATCGATTTTTATATCGAAATATCAATCCTAATAGTTTTCTATTGACTTTCTAGCTCAAAAAGTGGAGAAAGAGGTTTCACCATCTCCATCTCAAGCTAGGAACAAGGGGATTGCTATTAGAAAACCTTGAAAGCTTCAGGTTGCTAAGGTGAGTGTAGTTGGAGTCTCGTGTTAGGCGAAAGGCCTTCCCGGATCATTATTTAATAAATTAAATTACATTGCTAACATTGTTGTTGAAGAAATTGCATTGGATGGTTAATCGGACACTTTGGTAAGTGTCGGTAAGTTTGTTATTGATCATCGGTTATAGTCATTGATGTCGTCATTGTGCATTGTTATTGATATAGTCATTGTCATTGAATTATTGCATAGTAACTATCAAACATTGATATTGACATTAAACTATGAAATATTGTTGATGAGATACATATATTTGTCATTGGTAACATTGAAGTCATCGGACATTGGAATACTATTGATTATTGAAATGGATATGAACATTGCAACCTTGGATTGGAGTGGACATTGGATACAATTGGCATGCCATAGAATTCATGAGCTCAGTGTAAGGGTGGACTACGGTCCTAAGGCTACGACCTATATTGATTTGGCGAGGCGGAGGGATGTGTATTGATATTGGTCATATTGGTGAGGCGGAGGGATTAGACCATCATTGATTTGGCGAGGCGTAGGAATTCGCGTATCCATTATCTCGATTCAATCCAAGGATTTATGATGAGTTATAAATGATAAACATAGTATATTGATGCATAGCATGTCATTGATAAGCATGAGGTTTATGTACATGGATATTTGATATATGCACTTCATGTCGTTTATGACTACCTCACTAGGCAATGTGTGCCTAATGTGTTTCATCTCATGCAATTTCAGGTTAAAAGGATCGTGCGTCGGAAGATCGGATTGGCAAGTAAGACAAGTCACTACAAACCTCAAGTAATGTGTTTTTGACTTATAAATTCCTAGGAAGGTGACAAAGTAGTTGAACTAGTCATTTGTGCCTATTTTGATCTGTTGGTGTAATGCTTAAGTTGTAATATGGTATGTGGCCCTAAATGGCCTTTTTGGTTGGCTTTAAGTAGTATAAAAATGCATGGTTGGTTCAAAAAGGTAAAAACATGGTAGATGAATTCGTATGATCATGAAATTTTTCATGCTAGAATTTTATATCATTGGAATGTTGTGTGTAAAGTTTCGTTACATTTGGACATCGTTCGGTAGGTCAAATCGAATAAAAACCAGCAAAAATTTTTCATTACAGGTCTGGCCGTATCAAAACGGGTGATGGCGTTTCGATACTGGTAAGCCCAATTTAGCCTGGAGAATAAGGTGTATCGGAACGGTTCATGGCCATTTCGAAACATTTTGCCACTGGAATCCCTCGTTTCGATACGGTTTTATAGCGTATCAAAACAGGTCAAAGTCAAAGGAGGTCAACTCGTTTCGATACAGGTCATGCCCGTATAAATACGTTCTAAAGGGTAAAGTCACCACAAGTTGACCATCGTTCACCCATTCCGAAACATCTTAGGGTGTTTCGATACGGGGTTAGTTAAGTTAGTTAAGGGCCTATTAAACAGATTGTCAGTTTTACAGTCTAGTCACTGAATATTGTAAGGCTAAATTGAATAAGTAAATGATCTTCAAATTGAATGAAATTTTGCAGACATGTCATTAAGATAGTGAATTTCGAAGCAATAAAATTAATTACACTGAAGGACCCCTAGTTTGTCAGAATTACAATTTGGTCCCTAAAGCTTGTAATGTTTGTGATCTAGTCCTTGATTGATTAATCATTGCTTATTTATGTAAATTGGACTGAGTTATTTGATGAGAATGATTCATCGTATGATATGGATTGGAACTATTAATAATAAAACGAAATTTTATTGCACTGGTTTCTGTATTGATCATCGGTTTCACCTTCCGACCCGGTTCTCGGCCAAACTGGGAAGGGGGTGTTACAAAAGTTCTCTTATTAAATACACAATAGGCTTTAGAGTTTAAAGAATATCCTAAGAAAACAAATTCATCACTTTTAGCATCAAATTTACCTAAGTTGTCATTTTCATTGTTTAAAACAAAAACACTTGCAACCAAATGGATGAAAATAGCTAATGTTAGGCTTCTTAGATTTTAAAATCTCATATGGTGTTTTCTTCAAAATTGGCCTAATCATTACTCGATTTATAATGTAGCAAGCGGTATTTGTGGCTTCTGCCAAAAAATATTTAGGTAAATTGTTTTTACAAAGCAAAGTTCTAGCCATTTCTTCTAAAGTTCGATTTTCCTCTCAACTACCCCATTTTGTTGAGAAGTGCGAGGTGCGAAAAAATTGTGGCTAATCCCATTTTCATTTAAAAACTCTTCAAAACCTAAATTTTGAAACTCGGTTCCATGATCACTTCTAATATGAGTGATTTTAAGCTCAAGATCATTTTGAGTTATTTTTGAAAATGTGATGAATTTTTCTAAAGCCTCATCTTTTGTACTTAATAATAGAACCCAAGTAAACCTAGAATTGTCATCAACAAGTACAAAAGCATATGATTTACCACCCAAGCTCATAGTCTTAATTGGATCAAAAAGATTCATGTGAATCAATTGTAAGCATCTACTAGTAAAGACGTCATTAATGGATTTAAATGAGGTTCTATGTTGTTTACCCTTAGAGCATGCATCACATATTTTATCATTAGAGAACTTAAGTTTGGTTAAACCTCTAACTAGATTAAGGGAAACTAATTTTTCTAAAACACTCATGCTAGCATGTCCTAATTTTTTATGCCAAAGCGATGAGTCATGTTCATCATGTGCAACTAAACATGCATGAGATGTGTGAATGTCATCTAAATGCACCATGTAAATATTTCCTATTCTATGCCCTATGAGCATCAATTGATTCGTTTTAATGTTCATTATTTTGCAACCATTTTTATCAAATAGAACATTAAAACCTTTATCACATAATTGACTAATGCTCAACAAATCATGTTTAAGACTGTTGACATATAAGACATTTTCAATGAAAATAGAATAGTGATTACCAATGGAGTTAATTCCTTCAATGTGGCATTTGGAGTTGTCACCGAAAGTTACTATTCAACCACTCTTTGGCTTTAGTTCCAAGAATCTACTCTTCTGACCGATCATGTGTCTTTAGCATCCACTATCAAGGTACCATGAGTTTTGACATGAAGCTTTGGCCTTGCAGCAATGCTCCCCCTACGAACAAAGAAATCAGGCTTTGGTTTTTGGTACCCAAATCATTTTGGGTCCATGTGTGTTAGCCCTCAAAACCTTGGTTCCCTTAGGAATCCAAGAAGCAATAGCATTCACATTATTAGAAATAATGAGTTCCTTGGGAACCAAAACACTTATAATTCTTTTATTGTTAGATTGCTTTGAAAAAAATTTCTTTGTTTAGGATAAAAAGGTTTTCTTTTTACATATTGGGTTTTAGAAGAATTTTGTTTCTCAGAATTATTTCTCCCAATAGTAATAGAAGTTTTAAGATTATCCACCTCCTTTGTGTGATAATCTTGAAAATCGGAAAGAAGTTTTTCAAGATCAAGATTTTTCTTTTTAATATCATTTGAAAGGTTTATCAAGTATAAAACATTCTTTTCCAATTCCGAGTTAGTTTTTGAAAGAGACTCATTTTGAATTTTCAAATCGGAAATATTTTTCTTATTTCTCAAAATTGACTCTTTATATTTTTCAACTAACTCGTCATAGACCTCTTGCAACTCATAATATGCATCATGAAGCTCATCATAGGTAAAATCGAAATTAGATGACTTGAGGTTTACCTTTGGATCATCATTAATGGCCATGAGGCAAAGGTTAGCCACTTCCTCCTCCTCCTCGGATGACTCCTCGTCACTCCAAGTTACCATTTGAGCTTTGAGCTTGTTCTTCTTCCCAAAACTTTTCCTTTTTAATTGAGGGCACTCAGATCGGATGTGGTCGGATTTCTTGCACTCATAACAAATGATTTGGTCATTCCCCTCTTCTTTACTCTTGTTTTTGAAGTCCCATTTTCTATTGAACTTTCTCCCTCGGTTGGACTTCATGAAGCGAGTGAATCGTTTGGCCAACATGGTCATCTTCTCATCTTCATCCTCACTAGAATTGCTATCATGGTATGAAGCTTTAAGTGTGATTCCAATCTTCTTTTTCTCAACTTCCTTCTTCTCAACCTTCTTCTCCTTCATCTTCTTTTCTTCTTCTCTTCCCTTCTTCATGATCTCATGGATAAGTAGAGATCTAACAAGAGCATCGAACTTGAGAGTCTTCAAATCTCTAGCTTCAATAATGGTTGTTCTCTTGCTATCCCAAGATTTCGGAAGAGAATACAATAACTTCCTCACTAGCTTGTCTTCGGGAATGATTTCACTGAAACCTTTTAATCCATTGATGATGACCGAGAATCGATCAAACATCTTGGAGACACTTTCATTGGGATCCATCTTGAAGTTTTCATAGCTTAGATTGAGTAGTCCGATCTTTGTTTCTTTCATATCGCTAGTTCCCTCATATGTTGTCTCGAAGGTATCCCAAACTTCCTTGGCATTCTCGATTGAAGACACACTGGAGTAGATATCTGGACCAAGAGCATAAAAGATGACATGTAAGGCTTTATCATTGACTTGCATTCTTCTTCTATCATCTTCGGTCATTTCGACTTTCACCTTTGGGACAAGTCTTTCTTCACCATCTCTCTTCATCAGAATGTATGACCCATGTAGTCGGTAGATTTGATGAAGAGTCTCATCTTATTCTTCCAATATGTGTAGTTATCCCCATTGAAGAATGGTGGTTTGGTAGTAGATTGAGACTCACGGAGGTTGAAAATGAAGGTCGATGCTATTGCTTGACTTGTTGTTGATCAAACTCTCCTAGAATCAACTCAAGAAGATTGCAATCCTTCCAATGAGTGTAGCTCTGATACCAATTGTTGAGTTGATCAAACAATTGCAAATAGCCAAGAGGGTGATTTGACGATAAAAAAATTGAGGGTGGAAATTGAAAGAATAAAAATTGAACACAAGGCAATTAGAGTGGTTCAAGTTCTCCAACGAACTCTACATCCACTACCTTAGCTCCCACTAAGGATTTTCAACCAATCCACTAATTGATTCTTCCTCTTTTATTGGATGAAGAGGAAACCTTACAATTTTGATTAAGCTTTCTACCCAAAGCTTAATCCACTCACTTTTACAAAGAAGAGTTTTTGGTAAACTTTACAAATACCTCTCTAAGGATAATGTTTACCCAATTACAATCAAACACTCCCCAAACTCATAATAAAAATTACAATGAAAATCACAATGGAGTTGGGTACAAAGATTTGACTCTAAAATGAACAAGGTTTGGATTTGAGTGCTTTGATGTTGCTTGTAGGTTCAATGATGGTTGTTGTAGCATTTGAGACTTGTTTTTATACCCTCACATTGATTTCTAGCCGTTTGGGTGGTTGAGATCATCAATAGAGCCATTGGGCTGCAATTTCCCGCAATAAATGCTGCTCAACATCCTACCGTATCGGTACGGCTCTTAGGCGTATCGGTACTTGTCTCAAATAAGAAAGAGTCGTTGTGATTGAAAAACAGGGCGTATCGATACGCTTGAAGGGCGTATCAATACGATATTAAGGGGTGTATCGATACAGATTTTGCTCATTGAAATCTTGGGTTGAGTTTTGGTAAAAAAACGTATCGGTACGCTCCCGTAGCGTATCGATACCATTCAACGGTCATTTAAATTTTTTGATTCCAATTAACTGACAAGCCAATGTTCGAAAATTAAATGCCAGGATTTTGCAAAGGTCAACATATCGTATCGATACGGTGACATGTTGTATCGGTACGCTATAGCAAAATCCTATTTTAATAAGAAAATTGTATCGATACGGTTTTGATGTGTATCGATGCGCTATAGCTTAAAGTATTTCCCAGATGAATATTGTATCGATACGAGATTAGACCGTATCGGTACGCTATGAACAATTAAAATTCTAGTGTTGAAAAAACCATATCGATACACATGGGCATTTTGTTGAAGTTTGGCTTGAAAACTCATGAAAAGACTTAGTGAAAATCGAACCTTTAAACATGTTTTGACTTGAAATAATGTTTGATTCAAAATGGCTTGTCAAAATGCGAGTCTTTGAAAATACTTAAAAATTTATTGTTTTACAATTTAGTCCATAAGTTAAATTATTTTTATCAAAATCAGTTTTGGTTTCACAGAAAAGAAGAACACCAAATATTTATAATTGTACAATTAAACGCTTGCACTTTGAAGTAAGAACCAAATATTTATTAGGGTAAACTACACTGGTGGTCACCAAACTATCACCATTTTTTTATTTTGGTTCTCCAACTAATTTTTTTGTCAAAATCGTCCCCCGTTAGATAGTTTTCCTATTTTGGTCCATCTCTGTTAAAAAATTAACGGAATCGCTGACATGTAATTTTTTATATTTTTATTTTCTAAATCACCATTCTCTTTCCTCGTCAGCATATTATATATTATTTCAATCGACCAACCAGGAGGTGACACGTGTCACCTCCAAATTTCAAACAAATAAAAGGAGAAAAAAACCTTCTCATTTGTGTGCAAGTGGGAGGAATCAAACTAGGGACACCTTACATTAGGGGCCCAAAGCTTAACCATTGAGCTAAGCTTGAGATTTGGTTAAATTTTAACCAAACAAATATTAAAGTTATACCCTTTCAGCCTCAAAAATAAATGAAAAATTGCCTATATAATAATTTAAACCGTGAACACATTGCACCAAAAGAAAAGGGTTCAACCACTAAGCTAAATATCCTCAAAATTTAATATTTAATTTAAAATATATTATCACCTCAAATTAGATTAAATTATTACTAAAATCAATCTAAAATTATTTTTCAATTTGTTTGGGAGTAAAAAAACTAATTATTTATTTTTATACACATGTATTAGATTATTCTAAAAATTAATTAAATGTAAAATAATTTGTTCATATACATGTCAATGAATTAAATATTATTTAAAAAATTATATTTTATCCTAAATAAATATTATAAATTTAATTTTTATAATTTTTAATATTAATTTTATAAAACAATTATTTAATTATTATTTTTATTTCAAAACGAAGTGAAAATAATTCTAGTTTGATCTTTAATTTTAATTAAATTTTAAGCTAAAATGTAACACCCGGGTTTAGGGGGCGGGTGAAAATAATAATAAAAATAATATTTTGAGTCCGATTTTATAATTAAAATAATAAAGAAATATTTTGGTCTTTATAATTTTCAAACAAACTTTTCGTGTGGGACCAAAATGTAATTGGAATCAAATTTCCATGGATTTGGGAAATTCTTTTGGCTATCCTCATTAATGACAATTTTGTAATAAAGAGGACTTCTTTTAAAATCCATTTTAATTAAAATAGAGCATTGTCTTCTTCCTTCTCTCATTTTGCATTTGAACGACAAAGGGGAGGGTTTTCTCTAAATCACTATTCCATCACCTTGCTTCTCCATTTTAGCTCGGTTTTGAAAGGTAATCACTTTCCCAACTTGTCCTCATCTTTCTCTCTTTAAAAGTACAATTAGTTTTCATTTTGGTTCAAGTTTTAGAAATTGTGTTTTTGGAGGATTTGAATAAAAATGGCAACTTTATTGTTTTTAACTTGAGGTTTTGATTTAATAATGTTAGATATAAATTTTATGAACCAAATGGTCCAACATATATGATTTTTACATGGTTTTATACTCATTCCCGGATTTGGGTTTTGTGGGGGGGTTTTGAAGGGTTTTGGAGTGGATTTTGGGTGTGTTCTATGTTGGAATTTGAGGGCTAATGTTAGTATGTTAGTTGAGGGTTGTTTTGGAACCATTTGGGGGTGTTAAAAGTGTTGAAATCAAAGGTTTTGGACTGTGCTATAGGGCTGCTCGGGTTTGATGATTTTGGGGGTTGTTAATGGCTTGAATTATTGTGTTTGATGCTTGATTAGTATTTCGGGTTAACTACATTGATGTTTGAGCTGATTTGAGGTTGTTTGGATTGTGTTAAGATGATTAGAGGCAAGAGTTTGTGTTGGTGAAGCTTCGGGAGTGAATCCGGAAGCTTGAAGGGTTGGTTGCTTGGTTGTTGAGCTTGGAAGTGAAGGTGAGTGGTTAATGTTTTTGAAATGGTCTTTGAATATTTTGGTTCAAGCATGTGGACTAGGTTGGGCTTGGTAGATCCACCTAGAGTTGGGATTAGAGTGGTAGCCTAATCTCAAGCTTTAGTTAGAGACTATGGTTGCTCTTAAATGTGATTATGCCTCATGTTCCTATGTGATTGTGTTGGCTATGTATATGATAGTATACATGTATGTTGAGGCATGTTGTGATGCATTGTGATATACATGTGGATGATTCATGATTGTTATCATGGTGAGTACGTGCTAAGCACGGAAGTGATATGATATGTCGTGGATTGTATAATATTGGCACTAGTATACTTGGGTACAAATGATCGATCATTAGGATGCTAGTGTGCACACGTGAGTCAAATGTGCGCGTGGTCTTGATGATGGTAGTCATCAAGATGGAGTACGGGTACGCCCGGAAATTCTTCTTGTATAAATGTTAGACGGTGATGAGTGTAATCCCATCGACGGGGCGTGAGGATGAGTGGAATCCCCTCCGCGAGAACGGTGACGAGTGTAATCCCACCGTGAGGTAATGGTTGTGTTGGATGTGAGTTCCAACGTGTTTATCCGCGTATTCGAGTCATAGCTAGGTGCCAATATGAATTGATATGTGTATCAATATGTTGTGGAATGTGAATCTCATATGGATTGTTATATGTGTTTACATATGTTGTGGATTTGAGCTTGTTGAGCATGTCATATTATTGGATAATTGTTCATGCATCATTTGACATTTTGGCTCTTGATGATCGAAGGTAAATCATGCATTCTACCTTGGTTGTGTTCGTGCTTGGACCCTGCATTGTCGATGTTTGTTTTTAATGAGTTTACCCTCACTAAGCTTTACGCTTACGCTCTCTTTTGTTCGACAATGCAGATCCTTAGTTTGTGGGTTGCTAGTGCAAGAAGGGGCCTCCAAGTGTGTGCTTGTGATGCTAGCTTAGCTATCAAGTATGGGTATTTTTAGTTATGATGTAATGGTCAAGCAATGAGATATGTTATTGTGGCTTGATGCTTTTGAAGTGTGTTGTTGTGGTTGTTTAGGAGCATGTTTGACTCCTTTTATATGCCATGTTGTTAATTGGCTTTTGGTTGCCTTGGATGCTTGTAAACCATGTTGAATTGTCAACCTTAATTGCCTAAGTGCATGTCATTTGAAACATGAATCTTGAATGCTTAAGTCTATGACATGTTTAATCTCGAATGGATGTTCTACCATGAATCCTTGTGTATTTTGTGTATGTTGTTATAGGGAGCATGCCTCTAGAATATACTTGTATGATTTGTATGCTTCGTGTAGTCGTTCCGGACGTTTGGGATCAATTGGAGATGTCTAAAACTGATTTTGGGAAGTTGCAGACAGCAGGTGTTTTGAAACGGGTAGAGCCGTTTCGAAACGGGTGTGGTTTCAGGGTCCCCCGTACCGAAACTCGTTTCGATACGTCTTGGCCACTGTGAGCCCCTGTTTCGAAACAAGTTTCGAAACACTTTTGCTACTGGAATCGCCTGTTTCGAAACTGGTATCGAAACGACAAGGCAAAATGAGACCCCGTTCTGAAACGGGCGTCTGGCTTTTTAAACTGGGCTCGTGTTTCGAAACGGGCTTTGACTGTTTCGAAACACATGCCTATTTTTGGGCTTTTCAACATCTCTAAAGGGTTTCAAGTGTTGGGCTTAGGCCCTGTTTGTTGTTGGGCTTCCCCTTAGGTTTAATTGACGCATCCAGATAAGATAAAATGAAAAAGTTTTTCCTAGGGTCGGTAACCGAAGTAGAACCTTAACGGGTTTCATCTCGGCTATCCCCGTGTAATCCGCTCGGACCGGCCAAGCGTCCGGACCGGGACGAGGGGGTTACATAAAAAGTTTTTTAAAATTAAAAAAAAATTAAATCTAAATATTTATTTTCAAAAATTTATATTCAAATTTTTAGAATGATCTAATTTATTTTAACAATATTAAATAATTAATTTTTTATTCCAAAAGAATTGAAAAAAATAATTTTAGGTGATAATAAATTTTAAATTAAATATTAGATTTTGTAGATACTTAATAAATTGTTAACTTAATGCAGTGGATAAGCATAGAGCTTTTAGTTCAAAGTGTTCTTGTTTCAAACCTCCACAAATGTAGTTTTAGTTATTTTTAGGCTGAAAATGTATAACATAAATATTTGTTTGATTAAAATTTAATCAAATTTTAAGCTTAGTTCAATGGTTAAGCATTGGACCCCTCATGCAAAGGGTCTCTGGTTTGATTCCTCCCACTTGCACAAATAAGGATGTTTTTTCTCTCTTTTGATTTGTTTGAAATTTAGAGGTGACACATGTCAACTCATGGTTGGTTGATTGAAATAATAATAAAATAATATATTATATGCTGACGAGGAAAAAGAATGCTGATTTAGAAAATAAAAATATAAAAGAAATTCCATGTCAGCGATTCCGTTAATTTTTTAACGGAGAGAGACCAAAACATAAAAACTATCTAACGGGAGGGACGATTTTGACGAAAAAATTAATTAGGGGATCAAAATAAGAAACCAGTGATAATTTAGTGACCAAGGTATAATTTACCCTATTTATTATTGTACAATTAAACGCTTGCACTTTGAAGTAATAACAATATAAAAATCTTGAAGAAAAAAACACTCCTAAACTAACTTTGAAAGAAAATATGTGTATTGTGTGCTAATCAATTAATGTAGAGCCTTTTCACTAGATTTGAGACCTTCAAACATGGTCCAATTTATTGGGACATGACAATTATTATTTTAAATGTTTTCACTAAAATAATATATTTTAATTTATAATATTAACTCAATGTTAAAAATTTTATTGAACTTAACGAGTGGCTCCAGTTAAATGTGTGAAAGAATATATGATTTGATTGATTCGATTCATTTTTTATTTTTAAAATCAAATACAGATTGTAATATTTTGAGTTTCAGATTATTCAAAATCTGAAAAAATCAAAAATTTTATAGATATTAATCTTGTTATATTTAGCAATTTGAATATTGTTATATGAAATTTAAAAAACCCAAAATTTTCATAGATTTGGATCTTGTTAGTTGTTACATTTGACAATTTGTTGCTTGTTATATTCGAAATTCCAAAATTTTCATTGATACGACCGCAAATTCGAAAAATACTTAAATCAAATTAAATATTTGGATATCTGAATATTTGATATTTGAATAACCGGCTATCTGATGTTTTCGGATCGAATGTAGATCGCTATTTTACCGATATGAAATTTTGGGTATATGATTTTTCGGATTGGATCAGATCAGATCCAATATCCGAAAATGCACACCCTTGGCTCCAGTGAAAAAGAGGATGATGTTTATCCTAGTAGACTCGAGTTCAAGCATCTGTGTGTGCAAGGTGTATGTGTGTTGTCAAATGATTAAGAAAAATTATAAACATATACTATCATACAATTGTACTAGTATATTAAAAGAATAAAAGTTTTATTTGAAAATAAATATCCAAACTATGTTTAAAATAGGGTAGTTAGGTTAAAAAAAATACATTTTACAATTTAAAAAATACATTTTAAAATACATGTGATATATATATATATATATATATTAAATAACACGAATTTTTGGATAAATTATACATTTAGTTATTCAACTATTAGTGTAGAACATTTTCATTGGACTTTAACCTATAAAACATGGTCCAATATATTGGGACACCAACAATTGTTATTTTAGTTATTTTTATTAGAATAATATACTTTAACTCATAATATTAGCTCAAACATAAAATCTTACTAAAAAATAAGTGTACAATTTTTTTTGTTTGTTTTAGGTGTCTATTTTTTTCTTCTCATTTCCATATTACAAGTTATGTTTACAAATAGTTCATTTTGTTTTGTTTTATTGAATAAAAAGAGTACATTTTAAAATATACATTTTGATATATAAATTAAATAACAACAATTTTTGGGTAAACTATACAATTAATTATTCAACTATTAGTGTAGAGCCTTTTCACTATACTTGAGCCTATCAAACATGGTCCAATATACTGTGACATGGTAATTTTTTTTTGATAATGTGACATAATAATTATTATTTTGGCTATTCATATTAAAATAATATACTTAATTCATAGTATTAACTCAATAATAAAAAATTTATTTGAAAGTAAAAATACTTTCATACACAAGTTGTGTAAAATAAAACTTATACAACTTTAGCAATTTTAAGGTTTAATTTATTGTTTATGATTTTAAGTTTTAGTGTTTAGAATTTAAGAATTAGAGTTAAAATTAGAATTAAAGGTATATGGTTTTGAGCTAAATATTTAGGTTTTAAAGAGGGGCATTAAATTTTTTAATATAATTATATATATGACATTAAATTGATAATTAAAGTATAGCTAGGACATTAAGAGTTAAAATTCATGCAAACTCATTTCAATATGATTTTAATACATCATTAATTAATACTTGATAAAAAACAATTAACATCAAATATAAAATAATATAAAAAAGTTTTCTCATATTAAAATTTTAATAGGATTATCGTTAATTTTATTAATATAATTATATAGTTTCATATAAATTACACATACATTGTTAATTAACATCAAATATAAAACAATATCAACAAGTTGATGGCCATGTTTGGTAAAGAGAGATTTGGGCAAAAATTAGAGATTGAAAGAGCGGGTTGGGGTGAAACCGTTAATTTTAAAAAAGCTCATAATAGGAGCCTTTTGAGATTAGATGTTTGATATTAGAGTTGTAAAGACTCTATTACCCTTACCAGTTACCAAAAATCTCAAAATAACCTAAATTAAATATTTTCTCACCCTATTTATAAGTTAATCCTATTTATTTCTTTTCTTTTTATTTCACATATTTATATGTGTATTTAAATTTATTAATTTATTAAATTATATTAAAATAATTATATAAATAATAAATTAATATATAAATCATTCAAATATGTTTAGAAAAGTTATATTAAAAATAATTTTATAGATATAATTAATAATAATTAGATACAAAATATTGATTACTAATAAATTATTCAAACAAATATTGAATATAATCATGTCCTTATATGTCATTTTGCTTGTTTAAATAATCTAACAGCTATCGGCTATCAGTTAATTTTACCAAACACTTTTATACAATCAGCTAATACAATCCGCTAGTTAAATCAGCTAATGCAATCAGCAATCAGCTAATGTAATCCGCTATCCGCTATCAACTATCCGCTAATTGTCAAACAGAGCCGATATATAAGGGTGGATCTTGGGGTCGGAGTTTGAGGGGGCCTACTTAAATTTTTTAAAATATTTGAATGTTTAAATTAAAATTTTTAAATATTTTGATGGGTTTAATTTAAATTTTTTAAAAATTTTGGAGTCAAACTAAAATTTTCAGAAAAATAATATTTTAAGATAACTTTTTTTAAAATTTTAAGGAGAGTACTTAATTAAAAATATTCATAAAAATGAAATATAATAAAAATATTTTAAATTTTTGAAGGGGCCAAATTAAAAATTTTCAAAATATTAAAGACTAAATAATAAAATTTCAAAAGTTTGGGGGGCCAGGACTCCCACTTCCCCATTATCATCCGCCTCTTCCGATATATATATATATATATATATATATATAATTGTAAAATCCACTAAAACTATCGTAAAAGTGGTTAAAAAGTATACATGAGAAAACTTTTTAAAATTGTTTGACTTTTTTATGCATACTTGATTGTCAAAACTAGGATGTAAAAACAGGTAATCAGATGGATTTCAAGTCGGGTACTATCAGGTCGGGTAAAATCGGATACATGTCATTTCAGGTTATTTTTTTTTGTTTTGACTCGACTCGGGTCGGGTGCGGGTCCATTTCAAGTCGGGTCCATTTCAGGTCGGGTCCATTTTAGGTCGGGTCCATTTCAGGTTGGGTCTATTTCAGGTCAAGTCCGTTTCAGGTCGGGTCCGTTTCAGGTCGGGTCCATTTCAGGTCGGGTAAAATCGAATATCGGGTCAATTCAGTCGGGTAAATTCGGTTATCTGCCAGGTCAGCTTCGTTTCAGTCGGACGCAGATCAGATTCGGTTACTACAGTAACAAGTCAAATTCAGGTTCGTGTCAACAACAGTCGATTACAGATCGGGTTCGGGTTATCAAATCCTCGGGTCAAATCAGGTTCTGACACGAGCAGGTTTCAGTCGGGTTTACAGGTCGAGTCAGCTTTTTACATCTCTAATCAAAACAATATGTCGAAATTTGTGGAGTTAGAGACCTATTTAGGTGAAGTATACATTAAATTAAGGGTAAAGTACACAGATGGTCACTGAACTTTGGTAGAAAAAACAAAATGGTAACCAAACTTTCAAAAATCACAAAAAGGCAATTAAACTTTATGTTTTACAACAAAATGGTAACTAGACGTTAAATGTCGTTAAGTGACTGTTATAAAATTTGGTATAATAACACATTTAGTCCTTCATATTTATACATTCAATCAATTTAGTCCTAATTCAAAACAATTCACTAAATTTAGCCCTCGTTGTTTATGCATTCTTTCAATTTGGCCCTTAAAGCAAAATTCCAAAGTATAGTAACAAGATAAATAATTACAATTAAATTTTTATAGGAACTCGAAAACTCGACTCGATTCGAATCGAAAAAATTTCAAATAAAGTTTGGGCTGTAAAATATGACGCGTCAACTCGAATAACTCGAAATTTTTTGACTTGACTCGATCGAATGCTCATCTCTATCTTAAGATATGACACATCAACTCGAATAACTCGAAATATTCGAATATTTTAAATCATTTTTTCCTTTTAAATCGAATAATTTTTGAAATATAATATTTAATATTTTTATATTTAAATCACATCGAATATTTAATAACTATTTTAAATATTCAATTTAATTTAAAAATATTTGATTTAAAAGAAAAAATGATTTAAAATATTCGAATATGTAATAACTACTTTAAATATTCAATTCAAAAGAAAAATGATTTAAAATATTCGAATACTTAATAACTATTTTAAATATTTTTCTTTTAAATATTCGAATATTTACTAACTACTTTAAATATTTATTAAATATTTGAATATTTTAGATCAATTTTTTTTCTTGTAAATCAAATATTTTTAAATTAAATCGAACATTTAAAGTAGTTATTAAATATTCTAAGTGATTCCAAAGAAAAAATGATTTAAAATATTTGAATATTTCGAGTTGACGCGTCATATCTTAGTATAGAGGTGAGCGTTAGATCGAGTCGAGTCAAAAAAATTTCGAGTTATTCGAGTTGACGCGTCATATTTTACAACTCAAACTTTATTTGAAATTTTTTCAATTCGAGTCGAGTTTTTGAGTTCTTATAAAAAATTAATTAAATATACAAATATTTTAAATCAATTTTTTCTTTTAAATCGAATATTTTTAAATTAAATCGAATATTTAAAGTAGTTATTAAATATTCGTTGTGATTTAAATATAAAAATATTAAATATTTTATTTTAAAAAATATTCGATTTAAAAGAAAAATGATTTAAAATATTCGAATATTTCGAGTTATTCGAGTTGACGCGTCATATCTTAAGATAGAGGTGAGCGTTCGATCGAGTCGAGTAAAAAAATTTCGAGTTATTCGGGTTTACGCGTCATATTTTACAACTCAAATTTTATTTGAAATTTTTTTGAGTCGAGTCGAGTTTTCTAGTTCCTATAAAAATTTAATTAAATATTCAGATATTTTAAATCAATTTTTTTCTTTTAAATCGAATATTTAAAGTTGTTATTAAATAATTGATGTGATTTAAATATGAAAATATTAAATATTATATTTTAAAAAATATTCGATTTAAAAGAAAAAATGATTTAAAATATTCGAATATTTTGAGTTATTTGAGTTGACGCGTCATATCTTAAGATAGAGATGAGCGTTCGATCGAGTCGATTCAAAAAATTTCAAATTATTCGAGTTGACACGTCATATTTTACAACTCAAACTTTATTTGAAATTTTTTCGATTCGAGTCGAGTTTTCGAGTTCCTATATAAATTTAATTGTAATTATTTATTATATTACCATACTTTGAAATTTCGAGTTTGGTCAAAAATGGACTTAAAATGAAGGAGGAATTGAAGAAAAATGAAACCAGTGACTAAATTGCAAAACTGTAAAATTCGGGTTTTCGATTTTTCGATATTTCGAGTTGGGCAAATTCCAAACCGACTCGAAATCGAAATTTTTTCGAGTTAATCGAGTTGACTCGAATAACTCGAATAACTCGAAATTAAAAAAAATATCGATTTTTTCGAGTCGAGTCGAGTTTTGCTCACCCCTAATTATAATGTGTTTATAATTAAATTAAAAAAATAAATAATTCAATATAATTTGACTCAAATTTCATAAATTAAGCTGGACTCGCGCTGACCCGCAAGTGAGACCCATTTTAGATTCCAAGCAACAGATATAAAGTGCAAGGCAATACGTGCAAATTAAGGAGAGGTAGAAGAGGAGGCAGGTGGCGCCCTTCCAAAAGGCAAAGAACCCCTTATTCATTTGGCTCTTCTCTTCGTTTTTACCTTTGCTTTGATGAGATTCACTACCTTTTTGTTTTCTTTCCTATTAGTTTAATTGTAATAAAAAAAAACATAAATTGAATAAAGTAAACAAAATCTCATCAGCCCAATAACCAAGTTTACCACTTTTTTTTTTTTTTATTTGAATGACAGTCTGTTATGCCTTTTTGTACATCTGAGGATTCCTGAAACTCTTTATCAGCTGCTTTCTGCTCCTGTTTCTGCCATATCTGCCTCTACTTTACTTCCCTAGGTAAAGTTAGCTTCTTTTTTTTGGTTTTATTTTCGACCTAGACATCTGGGTTTTCTTTACTAACTTTGATTTTCTTGTAACTTTTGTTTGTTTTCCATCTTGGGGTTTCTCTCTATTTGTACATATACATACAAAAAAGTGTGTTTTTTTTTGTTAACTGTGATCTGGTTTTGATTATTGTTCTATCCGTGATCTGGGTTTGCTTTGTTTTACTTTCAGGGTACTTAGTTAAGTGTCACTGTTGAGAGAGGGTTTGGGATTCTTTGTTTTCTGGGGGGGAAATGAGTGGAGCTGTGCTTGTAGCTGTTGCAGCAGCTATTGGTAACTTATTGCAAGGATGGGATAATGCTACCATTGCAGGTAATTCACTGCTCTCTTGAATTGTTATTTCTATTTAGTTCGATTTCAACATCGAAAAATCCAGTCTTTGGGACTAAAATGATAGCTTTTCATCTGTCAAAGATCTATGGTGAATTTGAGTTTATAATTGAATTGATGGGGGTTTTCTTTACTTAATGTTTGAAGTATACTGTTCTTATCTACTTCGATGTAAAGGGTGTTTTGCCATCTTTCTAGATTTGATTAATTATCATCTTTGGTTTCATGAACTGCTGCTATATATAAAGCTCAACATCGAAAATTCAGTCTTTTGGACTAAAATAATAGCGTTCATACGTCGAAGATCTATGGTGAATTTGAGATGATCTAATTGGATTGATGGGGTTTTACTTTCCTCGGTGTAAAGGGTGTTTTGATTAGTTATCCTCTGTGGTCTTATGAAAATATACAGATGTAGTTCTACGTCGAAAATTCAGTCTTTGGAACTAAGATGATAGCTTTCATGTGTCGAGTATCTATGATGAATCTGAGTTGATCTAATTGGATTGATGGGGGTTTTCTTTACTTAATGATTAATATATACAGTTCTTCCCTACTTCAATGTAAAGGGTGTTTTGCCATCTCTTTAGATTGATTAATTATTTATCATCTTTGATTTCTTTAATTGCTATGTGTATGTTGTTCGACATCGAAAATTCAATCTTTAGGACTACTATATATGTAGTTCAACACCAAAAATTTAGTCTTTTTGGACTAAGATGATAACTTTTATATGTAAAAAATCCATGGTAAATTCGAGTTGATGATTTAATTGGATTGATGGTGTTTTCATCCCTTAATGATTAACATACACTGTTCTTCTTAACTTCAATGTAAAGCATGTTTTGCTCAATCTTTAGATTGATTAATTAGTTATCCTCCTTGTGCTTCACGTTGCAGGCGCTGTTCTATACATAAAGAGAGAGTTTAAATTGGAAAGCGAACCAACTATAGAAGGCCTTATTGTTGCCATGTCTCTTATCGGAGCCACGTGCATTACTACATGCTCAGGAGGAATATCGGACTGGCTAGGCCGCCGCCCAATGCTAATAATCTCGTCCGTCCTTTATTGTCTTAGTGGTCTTGTAATGTTATGGTCTCCTAATGTTTATATCTTGCTTTTGGGAAGACTTTTGGATGGCTTTGGGGTTGGTTTAGCTGTAACTCTGGTCCCTGTCTACATATCCGAGACTGCACCACCCGAAATAAGGGGATTGTTGAATACCCTTCCACAGTTTACTGGTTCATTTGGAATGTTTTTTTCATATTGCATGGTTTTCGGAATGTCATTAACGGACTTACCGAATTGGAGAATGATGCTCGGAGTTCTTTCTATTCCATCTCTTATATATTTTGCATTAACTGTTTTCTTCTTGCCCGAGTCACCAAGATGGCTAGTAAGTAAAGGGCGAATGAGTGAGGCGAAAAAAGTTTTGCAGAGACTACGTGGCAGGGAAGACGTTGCTGGTTAGTTATCCAGTCACTTTTTTCTTAGTAACTAACGCGTGATGTAATTGAGACTGTTTTTTGTTCTTTTTTCGGAGTTTTAAATTGCAATTACTTCCCGCCATGGGCTGCCAATATGATGAAAAATGATGCATTTTGCAAATGGTACTGATATTATTTGAAATGAACAGGTGAGATGGCTTTGCTAGTTGAGGGACTTGGTGTTGGAGCTGAAACATCAATAGAGGAGTACATAATTGGTCCGGCCAATGAGGACATCGAAGACCAAGATATATCTGCTGATAAAGATCAAATCAAGTTATATGGACCCGAACAAGGCCTTTCCTGGGTGGCCAGACCTGTCACCGGACAGAGTACTCTAGGTGCTGTGTCTCGGCATGGAAGCTTAGTTTCTCAGAGAAGTGGTCTTGTGGATCCGCTTGTTACCCTCTTTGGAAGTGTCCATGAGAAGGTCCCGGAAACAGGAAGTATGCGTAGCACACTTTTTCCACACTTTGGTAGCATGTTCAGTGTTGGAGGTAATCAAGCTAGAAATGAAGAGTGGGATGACGACATTGTACCCGGAGACGGCGAGGACTACCAATCCGATGGTGTTGGTGCTGATTCCGATGACAACTTGCATAGTCCTTTGATTTCCCGACAAACAACCAGTTTGGACAAGGACATAGTTCCGGCTGGCCATGGAAGTCTTACAAACCTAAGACACGGTAGTCTAGTGCAATCAACTACTGGAGAACACGTTGGTAGCATGGGTATCGGTGGTGGTTGGCAGATCGCATGGCAATTGTCCGAAAAAGAAGGTCCCGATGGGAAAAAACAAGGGGGATTTAAAAGAATTTATTTGCGCCAAGAGGGTGTACCCGGATCGATGCGTGGATCACTAGTTTCTCTCCCCGGTGCTGAAGCCCCTGCAGACAGCGAGTACATCCAAGCTGCTGCCTTGGTGAGTCAGCCAGCTCTCTATTCCACCGAGCTTATGAAGCAGCATCCAGTTGGACCGGCTATGGTTCATCCGGCTGAAACTGCAAAGGGACCAATTTGGAAGGATCTATTTGAACCGGGAGTCAAGCATGCTTTAGCAGTAGGGGTCGGGATTCAATTACTTCAGCAGGTAATGTGTACACGGATAGTACTATTGCAAAACTGTTTTCCTGCTTTGCCTTGTTTGCCTATTGAGGATCGTTCTTTATTTTTTTCCTTTTAAATGCAGTTTTCTGGTATAAATGGAGTGCTATACTACACTCCCCAAATTCTCGAGCAGGCAGGAGTCGGAGTTCTTCTCTCGAACTTGGGCATCAGTTCATCTTCTGCATCTCTGCTTATCAGTGGTATTACTACCTTGTTGATGCTTCCGAGTATTGCGGTTGCTATGCGACTTATGGATGTTGCTGGTAGAAGGTAAGTTTTGTTCGTTTTCGGGTTTGATGATGAGAAGTCTTGCCTGAAAACAAGATATCTGTTGTCACGGTGAATTTAAACATTTTACTTGAGCCGAAAGTGCTCAACCTTTATTCGTATACCTTTCTCCTGGCATGAATTTTCCGATATTATGGTGGTTGATTTTGTTAATTACTAGTGTCTATTTGATCTCTTTATTCGATCCATTCTCATCGGTAAATCATTGTTTCAGGAGTTTGCTGCTTACCACAATCCCAGTCCTGATTCTCTCTCTTGTCGTCTTAGTCATTGGAAGCGTTGTGGCAATGGGGAACGTTGTGCACGCAGCGATCTCAACCGTTAGTGTTGTGCTATACTTCTGTTTCTTCGTCATGGGATTCGGGCCAATCCCAAACATACTTTGTGCCGAGATCTTCCCAACGCGTGTCCGTGGCCTATGCATCGCTATATGTGCCCTTACTTTCTGGATTTGTGACATCATCGTCACGTATTCACTCCCTGTGCTGCTCAAATCGATTGGTTTAGCCGGTGTCTTCGGGATGTACGCGGTGGTATGTGTTATATCGTGGGTGTTTGTGTTCTTAAAAGTGCCTGAAACCAAAGGCATGCCCCTTGAAGTCATTACAGAGTTCTTCTCCCTTGGTGCGAAGCAAGCTTCAGCTGCCAAGAACAACTGAGTTTGGTTCAATATTTGATGGATATTTTGAAAGTTTTGACAACGGATGTTCAAATTTATATTCAAAAGTAAACTCAGTTATTTGTATTCAAGCTTTACTCATTAGAAGTAATAAACTTAAATCAAGCTCACAAGTTATTCGAATCAATTATGAAAAATATTCAATTTTATCGTACTCGATAACTTGAGCTATTCGAACTTGATTACATGTGAGAGTGAATATTTTGTTCCAGCATGAACTAACAGGTAATTCAGACAATCCGTTAGCATAACAACGATAACATGAACTCTTCGTTTTTCTTGAAATACTCATATACGCCGTTGTATCTAAAATGCGAAAGATACCTCAAATACATAACAAAACTATACCTGTACCCGATTAACATAGATGTGGACACCAGTTCCCCTCAAAAATACGGTCTTAAAAGTTAAATGTACCTATTACAAGCAAATTTGAAGAATCACCACGGCCAGCAGCCGCCACTAGCTGTCGCCGCTCATCCACCAGAATCTCGACAACTATGCATCAAATTGAATTTACTAAACATCATAGGTAATCTTAATTAATCATAAGCATTCATAATAGACTGGTATCAAACAATTACAACTATAGTTCAAAAGACTTGCTAGGCTTGAATTCTCATATGCATAACAATAATCAAATATAAAGTGAGAATCAACCAGCTAAGCTCAATGTTGAAAAAAAAATGAGCACGCAATCTTTTCATGTTAACAATCAAAAAATGAATTTCTAATAGCTACTGCTATGTGTTGATTGTTTTTGACCTTCTAATGGTATCCTGAAATTAAATATATTCGTCCCGGGAAGGGTTTAAATTTCGTAATATCTGAGATCTCACCAATGGCAATGATCGACGAGATGGCTATACCAAGTCAAAAATAGAAGTGTGCGTGGCTTATTTCAGTCGAATATCCTCTCCCCTGTTGAGAATAGCAAGAATATGAAAGAACTAAATACGCAGAGCAATCCGGGAATGTAAAAGACTGCTCTCCAGCTTTCTGGACCAGAAAGATCCGAATATTCGGCTTTAGCAGCTTCGAGAAGCTTTCCGGTCATATCGACCCCAATGATCCCAGCTAGAGTACCAGCTGTATTAGAGACGCCCATTACGATTCCTGCGTATTTGGGTGCAATATCCATATGATTCACTGCAAACCCAGCCCTCCCGAGCGCCAAGAAACCGAGAGCCACGGAAGAACAGAAAACAGCTCCACCAGATGTTCTGAAGATTGGAAGTGCCATCAGTGCAAGAGAAGAGACTATAAATCCTACAGTGTTCAAGAACTTCCTAGTTTTAGTCACAGACATTATTCTTTTGGTGATCAAGTGGTCAGCAAGAACCCCGCCGATATTTGAGAATATGAACATGTTGAAATACGGCATCATCTTTGCAAAACCCATTTCCTGAAGACTGAGTTGGAGTCCCAGCTCGAAGTATGTAGGAAGCCAGTTCATTAATACATAAAGAGCATAGTGGAATGTGAAATTATTTACCACGATCGCCCAAACTGGCCCGCTGACTAAAATTTTCTTCCATGGGATCTTGGAAGTTCTGACAGTAGTCGGTCCATTCTCCACTTTTATCTTCTGACTAGCTTTGGTAGGTAACATAGATTCTCCAAAACTAGTGGCAGTGGCTTTCTGATGCTCAGATCGAGGGGGGTCGGTTGCATATTTAAACCAGAGGAAAGACCACATGACACCTAATGCTGCTTCTGCAAGAAATACAGATTGGGGACCTCTGAACTTCACCAGGCTTGGAAGGACAAGCATTCCCATAGCCGCACCTAGGTACATCCCGGAAGTTGTAAGCGAAACAGATCTTGACCTCTCATGTGGCGGAACCCACTGTGCTAGGACCGTGTGGATAGAAGGGAAGATGAAGCCTTGTGCCACACCAACAAGCAAGCGAGCAACAACCAAGATTGTGACTCTATTCGGATCTAGTGGAACCAAAAAGCAAGTTGATGACCATAATACGAATGAGAGAAGAAGAACCCTCCTTCCCCCGATCTTTTGAGCCGCCCATCCTCCAGGCACCTGAGAACAAGCATAACCGTAATAGAATGTGGAAAGTATTGTGCCTTTGCTTGATTGGTTAATCCCAGCAGCATCAGCTGCAAATGTGTATGCTATGGAGAAACCAACACGTTCTACGTAACATACACATGTGCTGACGAAGGTTAAAATGACAATTAAGTATCGCTTTTGGAATTTCATCCACTTCATGATTCACATATACTCTTATATAGGAATCTCTATTCTGTTAACTGTCTTCAAACAAATCGACTATCTAACAGCTTACGTTTTCTTCCTATTATTAGCAAAGCATTTCTTCGTCACCGTCCCGTACCTTCAATATATTCGCAAAGCCTGGACAGAAAGAAAAAAAATCATACAAATGTTAAAAATGCAGGAAAAAGTACCATCAAGTTAGCTTGCTAAAGCCAAATGTTAAGTAGACATCAGTTAAGAAGGAAACCATGCTTAATTTGCTTTATTAGTGAAATTTTAAGTCAAAACCTCTAGTGATTGCTTGATTCCATCAATATGATTCACTGAATTCTTATGGATGGATAAGACATCAAGATTGGTCCAAAGACATCAGATAAAAAAGAGGATTGCTATGACCATGAAAAGAGTTTCCCCAGCACATCTCATCCAAAATATTGAACCCAAAAATGGAAAAGGGGGTAGAAAATGAATCTCGGTTTAGACACAATTTACGAGTAGCAGAACTTGAAAAAGCCAATCATGCCAATATTGGCTAACATGAGCATGATGGAAACTTTGGCCTCTAGCCTAAAATGCATCCAGATCACAACTAACAAGTAATGTAATAAGAGAAGTTGCTCAAAGCCTCAAACAAATTAATAGTCAAGTGTTAAAAAACACCCATATAAAAGGACAAGGTGATACAGTATGACACCGTATATGCGAACGTTGATTGCGGAAGCGGAAAAGAAAATGGTTTGGGGTCACAAAAGTTGAATGCGAACGCTGGAAGAATGAGAAGATGGCGTGAAGGTAGATGATGAAGATGGCTTGTGGTTTGGTAGATGGATAAATTGTCCTCTTGCAATTAGGCCTCTTCAGACATGTATCAAAAGGGGAGGCATATATGCAATGAGGCAAATGTGGCTAAATTTTTGGATATTGTTGTTGAAAAAAAATATTTGATGATCTATTGTACTTCCATTTTTTTCATGTTCTATGACACTTGTTACAGTAAAAGTAGAAGTCACCGGGACTACATGCCAACTTCAGGCAAAATAAAGGAGAAGTCGGCCTGCAGTCATGCCGACTTCAGGCATGTACTCGTGTCACTTCAGCCAATCCCATTGGTTACCATGAAATAAAAAACTCAACAACAATCCTAACAATTAAACCGGTAAATGTTTAATCACTCATATCTATGCCAAAGTATCACAAGAAGTTTATAAGAAGAAACTCATAAACAGATATTGCAAATAAATAAATTAAAAACACTCAGATCTGACAATATGCTTGAAAAAGTAAACTCTCTGATGAAAGCATTATCAGAGGAAAAGATTAGATTTTTCACAAGTCAAAACATCTAGCCAATGAACCAACATTTGCAATTTCATGATATTTCTCCATGAAATGGGGTTGCCATTTTAATCAATTCAAATTACGTTACCCATTTTAATCAAATATCTACCCAGATTAAGGAACTGATCCCACCCAGGAGTAACAAATTCAATAACGAAACAGACATTGGAAGAAAAGATACAATGCAAACAACATATACGAGAAGAAATTATAATTTCGGATCTCATAAAACGAAAGGGGATCAGAGAGCTGAGTTTCAATTGAAAATTACCCATAGGTCAACTTAATAACAAACAATCAAACATTTAGTAACAAAAAGATGAGCAACAAATGGGATTAATTGGGGAATATCAACAAACAGAAGGAAGGCAAATTAGAGAAAGAGAACAATAAATAGACCAAATTGAAACAAAAGATGAAAGACCCAGAGTGCAGAAACACGTAAAAAAACATACCTTGGAAATCTGGGTGTCATTGGAATTTCATGGGAGGAACAAAACACATTGGTTGAAAGAAAGAAAAAAAAAACCCTAATCAGAGATATGGGAAGTCAGCGTGGTGAAAGGGCTTCTCCTACTGAAAAAACTACTGATTTCTGGACTTCACGTGTTCGTTAGCTTCTCTATGGCAGAATGCGATGCGATGATCCTCCTCTCTGACAATTTGCCTTCGAGATTTCAAAAGAAAGAAAATTCAAATAAAATAATGGGTAACTTAACCGATATAAGATAAAAAAAAAACACGATTTTTTAAAATATATATTGTATAGAAATTAAAATAGGCTTAATACACATTTCCCCTTAAACTTTACATGTTTTCCTAACTTGCCCCTTAAACTACGTTTTGCTCACTTTTGTCTCTTAAACTTTTCACCGTTACTCATATAACTTAAAAAATTAACACTATTAAAAAAAATTATTTTGACCAATCAGAACGTGCCACGTCATTTTCTTTGTTTATTTTTAAATTTTAAAATAAATAAAATAAAATAAATATATTAAACTATATATTAATTTAATTATATCTTTTAAAATACCCAAAACACCCTCGTTTCCCATTCTCCCCCTTCTTTCCCGACCCCCATTTTCCCTTCTTCACCGTTTCTGGAAACATAAACCAACCTCCCAATCATTGGTTCCGATTCAATTCCATTTCCAATTTGCTCTCATCTTTCATTTTTCCCTTTCCATTCAATTTCTCAACAACTAAATCATTTATTAATTAATTTAAACACCTAATTTTGAGGCAAAAAACCACAAAAAAATCAAGGATGAACACAGACATTACAGCGTCGGCTAAATCAGAGTACCCACTTTGATTCAAATGAAAAATCTGTAATCAAGTTGATCAAATAAGCTTTGATTCGACGTCGCCGTTTGTTCGTCCCAACTTTCCTTTCCCTTTCTCCCAAATCTTCTTCTTCAAAACCCATTATTTCTATTTCTTCCCACCTTTTCAGTCTCCCCATTCTATCTTTCACTGGAAAAAAGGTCGACGAAACTTATCTCGACCTCAAATCCTCTCTACCTAAAATCGCTTGAGTCGTCCTTCACCGAGCAATCATCACTGACCTGCAAAACAAGCGCCGCGACACTGCCTTCACTCTCACCCGCAGCGAAGTTCTTGGTGGCGAGAAAAGCCCTACCCCAGAAGAAAATCAAACGGGCACGTCGTGGGTCTATGCGTAGTCATCTCCATCCCGGAGGTGGTGCTATCTTCAGACAGAAACTCAAAGACTGATCGATCAAAATCAACAAGAAGGAGAAAAGGTTGGAGAAGATGGGTTGGGGAAGATGATTTTATTAAATATAGGCTTAATACACATTTTCCCCCCTAAACTTTACCTATTTTCCTAACTTGCTCCCTAAACTACGTTTTGCCCACTTTCCCCTTAAAGTATTCGCCTTATCCGTTTTGTCCCATTCTGTTACCCTTTGCCGTTAAAAAAAATTCCAGCCAATAACATCCTGTCACATCATCAACTCATTGACTAAGTCAATCTGTCTGGTTTTATTTAAAGGGTAAATGACATGTCAAGTCTGTCAGGTTTGTTTTTTGTTCAATTTAGTCACTGAAAAGTCTATTTTTACCTTAAATTGACCTTTATTTGTTTCTAATTTTTATAATTTAGTCCATTATTTGTTATTATTAATAGGGTAAACTATATAAATGACCACCTTACTATTGCAAAAGTTGCGATCTGACCACATTACTTTTTTTCGTCACAATTAAACCACCAAACTATTTAAATTGTATCAATGTGACCACCAACCGTTAAAGGTTAACAGAAGGGTGACATGGAAGTTAAAAAAATAAGGGTATAATTACACATTTAGTCCTCGTTACTTATAAACTCTATCAATTTAATCCTAATTTTAATTTAATAAAATAAATTAATTATTTAATTATGTGTTGACACCTGTCAACACCTTATTGGAGGAATTTAATTATTTATATTTAATTAAATTATTTTATTTTCTCCTCCAATCAGGAGGTGACATGTGTCACCACCATTTATAGGAGAAAAATTCAATTTGCACAAACATGTCAATGGTGGGAATCGAATCCGCGTATGAGTGATTTAGAAGTAGTGGCTTAGCCACTGCACCAAGCATGTATGATATGAACCCGATAATGTGACCCGAGTCATTTAGATGTGTCCGGTCGTGATTCTAGTAAGAAATATTCTTTGCTACGCTTTGAACTCTGAGATATCATAAAACATACATGTGAGATGAATAACAATATAATAAAAAAATTAATGAAGAAATGAATTGGATAGGTAATTTGGATAGTATGGTGGCTAAGGATGGAGGATGATAATCATGGAAAGGTGTAAATCAAAGGAGTGATGGGAGATGCTAAAGGCGGCGTGGATTTGTATGGTTGCAAGGATAGCGAATTGTGACCCGCTAGCTATAACGAGCTAGGAACCAACAATATACTTTGATGGAGTCGAGGGGGAGGAGTGTGGAACGTGACCCACAAGCTATAAGAGAGCTTGGAACCAACGCTATAGCAAAATGAAATGGATAGAAGACTACAAGCACAACTTGAAGCCGATAGAGTTCTCGCAAGAACAAGATGAAAGCAATCTTTCAAATGTTTATATTCTCCAAAAAAAAGTCCTTTACAAATGAACCTAAGATGCCTATTTATAGTGTGGGATAGGCACCATATGAAAAGTCACACAAAAGAGAGATGAATGCTCATCTAAATGCTATTGAATAAAAATAAATGAAATGTTTCTTTCTTATCCTTTTGATGGATGAATTTTGCTTTAAATTGAGATGAATTTAGCCTTAAATTCGTCCAAAAGGAGTGGTGACTCTTGGGCTGCTTCATTTTGCTTGCAAATGGATAAAAGGGAATGGATGTAGACATAGGATGAATATAGACATCCCTCAAATCCAAATCAGCTTGTCTCTTTGAATTCCTTGATGATTTTATCACTTAATTTGATGATTAAATGACATTAAACCAGCCTTCATTGCTTGCCCATTTGTGGAATATGATCAACCTTCAAAAATGATAAATAAAGGCCTTGAATGCATAATTTGAATGCTGATTATTGCATGTCCCTTCTCTTGAACGTGAATGGCCTTCATTGGTTCATAATTTCAACCTTGAATAGGTGAATTATGAAGCTTAAATGTTTTGTTACTCTAAGAAGATGAACAACCTTGAAAAGATGAAAAGAATTCAGCCTTTAATTGCCTTCAATTGCCTTGTTTGCATGAGTAAAGATGACCATCAATGACTTGTTTCCAAGTTGAAGTTGAAAAGTCTCTTCTTTAATCCACACGTCACATGAACCTAGACAGACACAAAGGATTTATTCAAACTTAAAATAATAGATGCATGAAACAATTAAAGAGTTAATTAATTGAGTGAACTAGTTAAATGAATGAACTAGTTTAATTAAAAAACTAACTTTATTGAATTTAACTAAATGCATGAATGAAGTAGTTTAACGAATGATTTAAGATACATAATTAAACTACTTCCCTAAATGAACTAAAACTATAAATGAAATGCATGCTTTAATGACCAACACACTTTATCAATGTAGTGGAAGTTTGAAATACTTAAATTCTCATGCAAATGCATGCATGGGCAAGGTAAGGCATTCCTCCCTTATTATTTCTTCTTTCTCACGTTCATGGCTTGTTGTAAACAAGCTTTCCATGGCTGATTGAAACTCCTTGGCTCGTGCACGTGTAATGGGGCCACTTGGGTACTTCTCCGGGTCCTTGTTCTTGATGGTCATATCAGTCCCTCCCTCTTTAAAGCGATTTGTCCCCAAATCGTCACCTACATCAAAAGGAGATAAATCAGCAACATTAAAGGTTGCACTAACATTAAACTCACCTGGGAGGTCTAGTTGATAAGCATTATCATTGAGCCGATTGCTTCGGTAAGATGGACGGTTAGGAATGACGACACCAAGAATGAAATCTATTTGATGTTCAATGCCACGTATTGGTGGTAGCCCACTTGGTATCTCCTCCAGAAATAATTCGTTAAATTCCTGCAACAAAGACACAATAGAAGAAGGCAAAGTGTGATCAAGTTGGTTAGTGTTCAATAAACTTTCCTTGTACACAAGTACAAGTAATTCCTTTCTCGATAGCAAACACTTTCTCAACTCTCTTTCTTTGGTAAAAACACTCATTTTCGCACCCTCACTTTGCTTACTCTCACTTGCTTTTACCTCCATTTTTGATTCTCTTTCTTTGGCTCTTTCAATACTTTCTCTCAAATGTATTTGGTCTTTATGAATTTGTTTTGGTGAAAGAGGGGCTAAGGTAATCTTTCTTACTCGTTTATCGAATTGCCACGGCCTCCAAGTAGTAAATGGCCAGCGTGCATCGGAACAACATCGCAAAGAACTTCATCCTTATACTTTCCAATGGAGAAAGCAACAAGAACTTGCTTGGTAACCTTGAGTTCTCCTCCGTCATTAAGCCACTGCAACTTGTAGGGATGTGGATGCTTTGTGGTTGCTAATCCAAGTTTTTCTACCATAAGAGTACTAGCAACATTAGTACAACTACCTACATCAATAATGACAAAGCATACCTTTCCATTAACATGGCAGCGAGTATGAAATATATTCTCGTGTTGCTCATTTCCTTCATTCGCTTGCACACTTAGGCTCCTTTTCACAACAAGGGCCTCTCCTTCTGCTGCATACTCTATATCATCATCTTCATCTTCTTGTATGGCAGCAACTTCATCTTCCTCCTCTTGTTTGGATTCAACCTCTCCATCATCACGAAGAAGCATAGTGTTTCGATTTGGGCATTGGCTTGCAATATGCCCTCTTCCCAAGCACTTGAAGCATTGTATATCTCGGGAACGGTTTGGAACATTTGGAGCCTTACCTTTGCTAGTTTCGGCAATGGGTTTGACACTCTTTGTTGGAACGTTTCGTTCTTTAGGCGTAAAGGATGTCCTCTGTTTGTAGGTACCCTGCCCCCATTTAGGAGAAGAGCCTCCATAGGCACGAGTTGTGCCCTTCCTTTTGAGTTGCCTCTCTGTAGAACGTGGCAATCGATCGAATAAAACCAAGAGGGGGGGTGAATTGGATTTTTGAAAATTGAGGCGGAAGCTAATTGCAAAGATAAAAATTGCAAAGCGATTTAGAGTGGTTCGACTTTCTAACCAAAGTCTACATCCACTACCTTAGCGTCCACACTAAGGATTTCCCACAAATTCACTAATTTGTCTTTCCTTTAAGGATAAGGAGTAACCTTACACACTTCAATAGACTTATACCCCAAAGTCTATTGAATCCTATCCCAAAGTTGGATACAAATGAGCAAACTAGAAAATCCTCACTAGGAAAGTGTTTGCAAAGTTTAAGCTCTCTCACACACCCGAATAAACACTAGCTCAAGAATTACAACGAAGAACACTCTAGTGTTTTTCAAGAAAGATCGAAAAATAAGCACAAAATGATTTCTTGGAAGCTTGAATGTTTGTATTTGCTTTCTTGATGTTTCTTGATGATCCAATGCTGCATTTATAGTGTTGTTTGAGCATCTAGCCGTTAGGAGCCTTTGGGGGGTCTTTGGAGCCGTTAGGGATGTTTATTTTTGACTTTAAAAAGCTCCCCTGCACTTAAGTTTCGAAACCTTTACCAAGGGTTTCGAAACTTTAGGGTTAGATTTGAAATAAATGACCGTTGTTTGAAAAACTTGACCGTTGCAGGCCAAAGGTTTCGAAACCTTCATAAGGTTTCGAAACTTTCAGGCCAAGGTTTCGAAACCTTATGAAGGTTTCGAAACCTTTACCCAGGTTTCAAAAACAGAGTGCTACTGCCATGCTACTGCCCAGTATAGTTTCGAAACTTTGATAAAGTTTCGAAACTTTGATATCAAAATGAGTATTTTGGGCATTTGTTGGCTTTTAAAAATGTAGTTTGATATACGTATTGAATCAAACTTTTTCAAAGCATTTTGTCAAGTTAAAATCGAGTTTTTGACAAATTTATTTCTTTAAAATTACTTTACAAATTTTTACAATTTGGTCCTTTAAAATTTCTTTTTAAGTTATATCAAAATCAAAATAAGTTCAACAATCTCCCCCTTTTTGATATAACAAAACATTTTGTAAAAATTTGTTTTTGAAATAATTTGTTTAATATTTCAAATCTTTTTCATAAGCTCCCCCTTAATAAATGTCTTCATGAAAAATTTTAAAATTGTAATTTTAAAGACATATGAAATATTTGGATAAAAACTTTGATAAAAACAAATTTGCTCCTCTTAATCTTCTCCCCCTTTTTGTTATAGCAAAAAGGATAAATGGCTACACAAGCAACAACAACGTTAATAGATCAATAATTCAATAGCATATCATCCATAAAGCATATCATTCATGAAGCATATCATCCAAGATTTATAATCCAACAAAATAAAATTCATAAAAATATTCAATCAAAGAGCATAATATGTCTTAAAAACAAAGACTAAAGCGTAAATCAAAATAAGTCTAAAAATGTACCAATAACATCATAAAGTCATATAGAATGCAAATATAAACTAAACATCATCCTGAGGCATCTGTGGAAAAAAGTGAGTATGGACATCGTGCATGTCATGCTCCAACGATGTGACTCGATCATCTATGCCACGAACGCGATCGTCTATGCCACGAAGGTGAGCATCTAAGCTATCAAAACGCGTGACCATAGTCGCATACATACTCTCTAATGTAACCGGTGCCGGTGCCGGAGCTAGTGGAGCCTCTCCAATAGGATCCTCATCATCATCAAACTCCTCTCCTCTATGAACCCAACCGTGATCTCCATGATACCATTGGGCTTTGTGACAAGATTTAATGTCAATAAAGCTCTTGTTCTTAACATGTGGATCTAAGGAAGTGTCAATATTGAGCTTCCTAAAAATATGGCTAAGAACATTCCCATAAGAGAGAGAGAATGAGGTGGGATTATGAATAATTTTGATGAGGTTGAGGAAAATGATGGTAGCAATATCGGGACGAGTCCTATCACGATATTGGCGTAGCCACCAATAATCACAAGCTCTCATACTAGTGGCTTTTCCGCCGGAGGGACGGAAGAACCAAGTAGTAAGGAGTAAAAAGAGGCGCTCCTCGAGAGGAAGGTGCGTAGGACTACCATCCGGGAAAGCGGGAATGTTATGAGCTACGTTTTCATCTGAACTACCATCTAAAGGAACACCTAAATGATCAGCTATTATTTGAGGTGTTATATCAAATTCGGTACCCATAAGGTAAGAACGGATACCTAAGATGGTGTTTCGATCCCTAGGTGATCGGATGAAGGAGGCATTGGCAAAGAAGGCACGAACTAATTTGCGATGGGTGTAAGGAGGAATGTTTAGAAAATCAAGCCATTTCCAATCGGCAAATAGTTCAAAGAGATCAAAGTTAAAATCTGGAGAAGTAAGAAAATCAAAATCTATAGTTCTTTCCTCTCTAACTTTCTTATTCTCAAAAACACTTTGATATCTATCTAAGTTATCCGGATTTCTAAAGCAAAGTTCCTCAAATTGAGGGTTTGGATTTGAACTAGAACTTTGGCCGAATTCATTGCGTTGACGTTTACCTCTAGGAGGATTTGTTCTAGGGAGGATAACTCTAGGAGGCATGTTTTTAGGCACAAAGAAATTTGGTTTAGGAATACTATCAAACACTTTGTGGGCAAAAGTCTAAGGGTGTTTAAACAAGAGATAAATCAAGATTAGGTGATACCTCCTGCAAAAACACAACATATATTGCAATATTATCAACCCATATTGTTCTAAAATTCTCTAAAACTTGATTCCTAAAAAATTTATAACCCTAAAATTCTCAAAAACTTTTAAGAAAAGGAAGTTTTAATGAAAAATTACCTCAAATAGTTGATGAATATGATGATGAAAGCCCGAAAGATTGATAAGAACTTGTAATTTTGAGCAATGGCTTTGAGGATTTTGAGAGAATTTTAGAGAATGGCCGTTTGGTGTAGATGAAATAGGAGTTAGGTTTTGAGAAAATTTTGATTTATAAGCAAAAACTCGTCCGAAACAGGCCTGTCTTTAATGAAGGTTTCGAAACTTTGGGAAAGTTTCGAAACTTTCAGCCTAAGGTTTCGAAACTTTTCCAAAGTTTCGAAACTATTTGCCTCCAGTAGCAAAAGATTGATTCTGGGCACCTAAAGGTTTCGAAACTTTGCTAAAGTTTCGAAACTATCTGGCCAAGGTTTCGAAACTTTGTATAAGTTTCGAAACTATTGGTTCCAGTAACTAATGTGTTTCTGGAAAAACTATAAGGTTTCGAAACTATGAAATAGTTTCGAAACTTTGCCCTGTATTGACTTAGAAATCATCAGATTTTGCCTCAAAATTGTTTCTAAAAGCATTCTATTATTATTATGATAATTATCAACATTAAAGACCATATTTGAACTAAAGTCAAAGAATTTTACGCTTATAGTTGGATTTAAAAGTGACTATCTTATCTAATGTCACAAAAAAAATTTAAACAATTAAGCACATAATATTGCTAATATTTAAGGCCTAAATACAAACAATTAACACATAAGGCCAAATATTGAGCAAACATGCAAAACATAACTCCCCCTCATTAAAAGCATTCATACAACATATGGGGAACCTCAAACATGTTTCAACACAAAATATTCATATAAATTAACATGTAAGAGTAAATTTTGCATAAAGATGTTACCACTTGAATCAAGATATGTCGATTGAGCTTCTTCAAGTGTCCTTCCATTTTGTGTGTCTAGAGCTTTCAAGTTTCTTCAAATTTGCATATCATAGCTCCAACACACCTACAAAAGGGAACTATGTATGTTTTGGTACCCAAACTCTTTTGGGTCCATAAGAGTTAGTTCCTAGTAATTTAGTCCCTTTGGGTATCCATTTTGACAATAGATTAAAATCTTTGTTAGCAATGAGTCCCTTTGGAACCCAAATTCTCCTAATCATCTTTCGATTAGGTGATCTTTGTCTATACCCTTGAAAGTTCTTTCTAACATAGTTGGTTTTTGAACTTTCACATTTTTCAACAATTTTTGTCCCAACTTTGTTGAAAGAAGCTTTAAGATCATCAAGTTCCTTTTGATGATCTTCATGGACCTTTGAAAGTAAGTTTTGCAAGTCTTGATTTTTCTTTTCAAAATCTTTTAATTGGACTTGCATTTCTTCGAACTTGCTTTCAAATTCCTTATTAGTCTTAGAGAGAGAGTCATTTTCATTTTTTAATTTTGAAGTAATTTTTCTATTTTTCAAAATTAACTTCTCATACTCTAAGGCTAATTCATTATAAACCTCTTGTAATTCATCAAAAGTATAATCAAATGAATAAGATGAATTAGAGGTTACCATTGAGTCATCCTCGATAGCCATAAGGCACAAGTTGGCTACTTCATCCTCGTCCTCGTCGGAAGAGTCATCGCTCCAAGTAGCTACGTGAGCCTTGTGCTTCTTCCTCTCATAGCTATTTTTATTTAGTTGAGGACAATCGATCCTGATATGTCCTGGTTTGTTGCACTCATAGCAAGTTAGAGGATCTCTCCCTTTGTTGCTTTTGAATCCCTCTTCTCTTTGGAATCTTCTTCCTTTGTTGGTCAACATGAAGTTTTTAAATCTTTTGGCAAACATTGCCATCTCTTTTTCTTCATCATCTTCACTAGAATCATCATCCCTTTTGGATGCTTTAAGAGCAAGACCAACTTTCTTTTTCTCCACTTCGTTCTTCTTTTCTTCCTTGCCCGTTGACATCATTTCGTGAGTAAGCAAGGAACCAATAAGCTCATCTAATTTGAGAACTTTGAGGTCCTTTGCTTCTATTATGGCCGTTTTCTTTGAATCCCATGAATTGGGAAGAGAGTAGATCATCTTCCTCACAAGTTTGTCTTCGGGGATTACTTCGCCATAACCTTTTAAACCATTTACGATCACGGAGAATCGATCGGACATGGTTTTGATGTCTTCCTCGGGGTCCATCTTGAAGTTCTCATAACTTAGATTGAGGAGCCCGATTTTGGTCTCCTTCACTTGATTTGTACCTTCATGTGTAACTTCAAGTTTGTCCCAAATTTCTTTTGCATTGGAACAAGATGACACCCTTCCATACTCGTCCGGGCCAAGGGCACAAAAGATGAGATGCATAGCCTTTGCGTTTGTTGAGAATCCTTTGTCTTCTTCAACGCTCCATGATTCAATATTGCTCGTTGGTGCTATGTATCCTCTCATGATGATTTTCCAAGCTTCAAGATCATAAGCTTGGATGAAGAGCTTCATGCGGTTTTTCCAATAGGCATAGTTTACTCCATTGAAGAAGGGAGGCTTGTTGGTGGGTTGAGAATCGCCCCAAGCTACAATATTGGAGGTGGATGCCATGGATGACTTTGTGGATGATTGCACACTTCTTGGATCTTTTTCAAGAGGTTGTAAGACCTTCTAATGAACCAAGCTCTGATGCCAATTGTAGAACGTGGCAATCGATCGAATAAAACCAAGAGGGGGGGTGAATTGGATTTTTGAAAATTGAGGCGGAAGCTAATTGCAAAGATAAAAATTGCAAAGCGATTTAGAGTGGTTCGACTTTCTAACCAAAGTCTACATCCACTACCTTAGCGTCCACACTAAGGATTTCCCACAAATTCACTAATTTGTCTTTCCTTTAAGGATAAGGAGTAACCTTACACACTTCAATAGACTTATACCCCAAAGTCTATTAAATCCTATCCCAAAGTTGGATACAAATGAGCAAACTAGAAAATCCTCACTAGGAAAGTGTTTGCAAAGTTTAAGCTCTCTCACACACCCGAATAAACACTAGCTCAAGAATTACAACGAAGAACACTCTAGTGTTTTTCAAGAAAGATCGAAAAATAAGCACAAAATGATTTCTTGGAAGCTTGAATGTTTGTATTTGCTTTCTTGATGTTTCTTGATGATCCAATGCTGCATTTATAGTGTTGTTTGAGCATCTAGCCGTTAGGAGCCTTTGGGGGGTCTTTGGAGCCGTTGGGGATGTTTATTTTTGACTTTAAAAAGCTCCCCTGCACTTAAGTTTCGAAACCTTTACCAAGGGTTTCGAAACTTTAGGGTTAGATTTGAAATAAATGACCGTTGTTTGAAAAACTTGACCGTTGCAGGCCAAAGGTTTCGAAACCTTCATAAGGTTTCGAAACTTTCAGGCCAATGTTTCGAAACCTTATGAAGGTTTCGAAACCTTATGAAGGTTTCGAAACCTTTACCCAGGTTTCAAAAACAGAGTGCTACTGCCATGCTACTGCCCAGTATAGTTTCGAAACTTTGATAAAGTTTCGAAACTTTGATATCAAAATGAGTATTTTGGGCATTTGTTGGCTTTTAAAAATGTAGTTTGATATACGTATTGAATCGAACTTTTTCAAAGCATTTTGTCAAGTTAAAATCGAGTTTTTGACAAATTTATTTCTTTAAAATTACTTTACAAATTTTTACAATTTGGTCCTTTAAAATTTCTTTTTAAGTTATATCAAAATCAAAATAAGTTCAACACTCTCGACCTTCATGGCCATATGAACCATGTCTTCGATCTCCACATAATGTTGCAAGTCAACAGTGGCCGCAATATTATGATCAAGGCCGAATAGAAATCTGGCAATGGTGGCTTCTCGATCCTCATCATTGTTGGCTCGGATCATGGCTACTTCCATCTCTTTAAAGTAATCCTCAACACTACGGTTGCCTTGGGTGAGATTTTGAAGCTTGTTGAACAACTCCCTATGATAGTGAGTTGGAACGAACCTTCTACGCATAACAGCCTTCATCTCATTCCAAGTAGAAATTGGATGTTCTCCATTTCGTCTCCTGCTAGATGTCAACTGATCCCACCATATTAGTGTATAATCTGTAAATTCAATGGCTGCAAGTTTTACCTTCTTAAGCTCGGAGTAGTTGTGGCACTCAAAGATGTGCTCAACCTTTTTTTCCCATGCAAGATAAGCTTCAGGATTCGTTCTTCCTTGGAAAGAAGGAATGGTTATTTTGATGTTGCTAAGATTATCATCAACTCTTGGCCGAGCTCTTTGGTACCTAGGTTCTCGACGCCTCAAACTTTGTTGGGAGGCTCGCTCGTCTATGAGTTCTTCGTCCACCTTTCCCTCATACTCTTCCTCATGATCTGAATTATGCCTTCGTTGAGATCTTTCCTCCAAATGATCTAATTGTTCTTGCATCGGCCCCAACCTTTGTTGCAACAACCTGTCCATCTCTCCGATAATATCTTGAAGATTGGAGTTAGTTGCATCTACGTTAACATTATTACTTCCTCCAACAGAGTTTCTCACGGAATTTTGAGACATTATTAGTAACAAAAATATAAAAAAATTAAAACCTCACAAACACAAAACCTCACCTATTCCACTCCAAGAAAATGCACTCACACTCGTGTTTCACTCGGGATGACTTTTACCCTTGATGTGCACTCTTGCCTTTTTCCACTCTTGCTCTCAATCAAGTCCTTTTAAGAACTTCCTCAAGGCTTGCAAATGACTTGTAGAATTCGGCTGAAAAAAAACAAAACTTGGCGAAAAGAATTTGGAAGGTGGGATAAGAAAAAGTGGCAACAAAAAAAAAGGTAAATTGTGAGAGTTGGTAAAGATGACAAAATAGTAGCAAAAGAAGAAATGATGTAAGATTTTTTTTAAAGAAGAATAGAGAATACGATGCCCCCTCCCTCTTTAATTTTCTCTAATTTTTTTTCGATTTTTTTCTTTTCTTTTTTTTCCAGAAGAGAGACAGCGACTATCTTACTGAATCAACCTTGCTCTGATACCAATTGATATGAACCCGATAATGTGACCCGAGTCATTTAGATGTGCCCGATCGTGATTCTAGTAAGAAATATTCTTTGCTACGCTTTGAACTCTGAGATATCATAAAACATACATGTGAGATGAATAGCAATATAATAAAAAATTAATGAAGAAAGGAATTTGATAGGTAATTTGGATAGTATGGTGGCTAAGGATGGAGGATGATAATCATGGAAAGGTGTAAATCAAAGGAGTGATGGGAGATGCTAAAGGCGGCGTGGATTTGTATGGTTGCAAGGATAGCGAATTGTGACCCGCTAGCTATAACGAGCTAGGAACCAACAATATATTTTGATGGAGTCGAGGTGGAGGAGTGTGGAACGTGACCCACAAGCTATAAGAGAGCTTGGAACCAACGCTATAGCAAAATGAAATGGATAGAAGACTACAAGCACAACTTGAAGCCGATAGAGTTCTCGCAAGAACAAGATGAAAGTAATCTTTCAAAGGTTTATATTCTCCAAAAAAGTCCTTTACAAATGAACCTAAGGTGCCTATTTATAGTGTGGATAGGCACCATATGAAAAGTCACACAAAAGAGAGATGAATGCTCATCTAAATGCTATTGAATAAAAATAAATGAAATGTTTCTTTCTTATCCTTTTGATGGATGAATTTTGCTTTAAATTGAGATGAATTTAGCCTTAAATTCGTCCAAAAGGAGTGGTGACTCTTGGGCTGCTTCATTTTGCTTGCAAATGGATAAAAGGGAATGGATGTGGACATAGGATGAATGTAGACATCCCTCAAATCCAAATCAGCTTGTGTCTTTGAATTCCTTGATGATTTTATCACTTAATTTGATGATTAAATGACATTAAACCAGCCTTCATTGCTTGCCCATTTGTGGAATATGATCAACCTTCAAAAAATGATAAATAAAGGTCTTGAATGCATAATTTGAATGCTGATTATTGCATGTCCCTTCTCTTGAACGTGAATGGCCTTCATTGGTTCATAATTTCAACCTTGAATAGGTGAATTATGAAGCTTAAATGTTTTGTTACTCTAAGAAGATGAACAGCCTTGAAAAGATGAAAAGAATTCAGCCTTCAATTGCCTTGTTTGCATGAGTAAAGATGGCCATCAATGACTTGTTTCCAAGTTGAAGTTGAAAAGTCTCTTCTTTAATCCACACGTCACATGAACCTAGACACACACAAAGGATTTATTCAAACTTAAAATAATAGATGCATGAAACAATTAAAGAGTTAGTTAATTGAGTGAACTAGTTAAATGAATGAACTAGTTTAATTAAAGAACTAACTTTATTGAATTTAACTAAATGCATGAATGAAGTAGTTTAACGAATGATTTAAGATACATAATTAAACTACTTCCCTAAATGAACTAAAACTATAAATGAAATGCATACTTTAATGACCAACACACTTTATCAATGTAGTGGAAGTTTGAAATACTTAAATTCTCATGCAAATGCATGCATGAGCAAGGTAAGGCATTCCTCCCTTATTATTTCTTCTTTCTCACGTTCATGGCTTGTTGTAAACAAGCTTTCCATGGCTGATTGAAACTCCTTGGCCCGTGCACGTGTAATGGGGCCACTTGGGTACTTCTCCGGGTCCTTGTTCTTGATGGTGATATCAATGTATTTGTGCTAAAAATAACCCTTTTAAATATATGTTCTATTCGAGTTTTATTGAGAATGTTGTATGCCGACGCTATCCTTTTAAATATTTCGAATTCAACATCTCAGAAGGGGAGGTGGAACGCTACTTTATGTGCCTTCTGGGGTGTACTTAACCGACAGTTTCAATCTTACTAACCATATGACTCTCTTTTTTGGCTCAAGGTGTTGTTATCAAAGCTACCCAGGTACCTTCTAGTTAATACTCAAAATCTAAAATGGTAATGAAAGATGCAATCTGGGTTTTTGATTATGATAATAATTGCAAGGTTGATTCTTTTTCAAGACTGCAAGTTTTTTTCTTTCCCTTTTCTTTTCCCATGGATTCCATCAGCAGATCAACGTCGGTTCCTCTTTGTTATGATGATGAAACGCCTGAAGAAAGTGGTTGGACTATGTACTTTGAAGATTTCTCAAATGGTCATAACAATGGGAACATCAGCTGTTGTTCTTCGGACATCAATTACCAGACATCATCTCTTGTTTATAGAAAACATGATGTCGTTGGAGCTTCGTTGGATCATAGAAGCATTAAGAAAAACATGCTGAGTTTCAAGAAAAGAACTCGAATAGACCATATATTTGAAGGATTAATATTCTATACACAAGCGGTGGAAACTGAAAGTTTCCACAAGCGCCTTAGTTTTAGGGTATATGGATTTAATTTAGGGTATATGGTTTATGGGTTTAGGTTTATGGGTTTAGAATTTAGGGATAGTTATTTCAATTTAAAGTTTAGGGTTATAATTTAGAGTTTATAGATTAGGGTTTAATTTTTAGGGTAATATGGTGAGGATTTAGGTTTTGACCTATAAACCCTAAATTATAATCCTAAACCTTAAATTGAAACAATTGTTCCTAAATTCTAACCCCCACACCTAAACCCCTAAACCTTATACCCTAAACTAGCTCCCTATACCCTAAAACTAAGGCGCTTGTGGAAACTTTCATTTTCCACTGCCTTTGCATAAAATATTTATCCATATTTAAAAGGGTTATTTTCAGCACAAATACATGCTTGGTGCATTCTAAATCACCCATACGCGGGTTCGATTCCCACCATTGGCATGTTTGTGCAAATTGAAAATTTTCTCCTCTAAATGGTGGTGACACGTGTCACCTCTTGATTGGAGGAGAAAATAAAACAATTAAATAAAATATAAATAATTAAATTCCTCCAATAAGGTGTTAACACATGTCAACACCTAATTAAATAATTAATTTATTTTATTAAATTAAAATTAGGATTAAATTGATAAAGTTTATAAGTAATGAGGACTAAATATGTAATTATACCCTTATTTTTTTAACTACCGCGTCACCCTTATGTTAACCTTTAACGGCTGGTGGTCACATTGATACCATTTAAATAGTTTGGTGGTTTAATTGTGACGAAAAAAAGTAATGTTGTCAGATCGCAACTTTTGCAATAATAAGGTGGTCATTTATGTAGTTTACCCTTATTAATAATATTATTTTATTAAAATATTAATATTTAATATAAATAAATCAAATCAAATATTTTAATACTAAGTTAGTAATTTTTTAGATTCGAATTCCGATTACATTCTAATTATTAAGTCTAATTTCACTATATTTGAATTATAGTTTTTTAGTAAAATTCAAATTATATTCTAATCATGTTCCTATTATATTCGAATCATATTCAAATTATATTTGAATCATCTTCTAATTATATTCGAATTATTAATTCAAATTTTGCTATATTCGAAATATATTTTTTGAGCAAAATTCAAATTATATTAGAATTATATTTGAACCATGTCTATATTATATTCAAATCATATTCAAATTATTTTCGAAATATAATTTGAATATGATATTTCGAATGTATTTTGAATATGATTCGAGTATAATATGAACATGATTCGAATATAATTCTAATATAATTACATGTTTTTTCAACTATTATATTCGAATCATATTCAAATTATATTCGAATCATGTTTAAAAGGTAATTATATTCGTATCATGTTCGTATTATATTCAATTCATGCTCGTATTATATTCGAATCATATTTAGAATATAATTTGAATATGATTCGAATATAATACGAACATGATACGAATATAATTACATGTTAAACATGATACGAATATAATTACTTGTTAAACATGATTCGAATATAATTGCATGTGAAACATGATTTGAATATACTATGAATATGATTCGAATATAATAGTTGAAAAAAACATGTAATTATATTAGAATTATATTCGAATCATGTTCATATTATATTCGAATCATATTCAAATTACATTCGAAATATCATATTCAAATTATATTTCGAAAATAATTTGAATATGATTCGAATATAATATGAACATGATACGAATATAATTACCTGTTAAACATGATTCGAATATAACTACATGTTAAACATGATTTGAATATACTATTAACATGATTCAAATATAATAGTTGAAAACATGTAATTATATTATAACTATATTCGAATCATGTTCATATTATATTCGAATCATATTCAAATTACATTCAAAATATCATATTCAAATTATATTTCGAAAATAATTTGAATATGATTCGAATATAATATAGACATGGTTCAAATATAATTCAAATATAATTTCAATTTTGCTCAAAAAATATATTTGAATATAGCAAAATTCAAATTAATAATTCGAATATAATTAGAAGATGATTCAAATATAATTTGAATATGATTCGAATATAATACTGACATGATTCTAATATAATTTGAATTTTACTCAAAAACTATAATTCAAATATAGTGAAATTAGAATTAATAATTAGAATATAATTGGAATTCGAATCTAAAAAATTACTAATTTAGTATTAAAATATTTGATTTTATTTATTTTTATTAAATATTAACATTTTAATAAAATAATATTATTAATAATAACAAATAATGGACTAAATTATAAAAATTAGAAACAAATAGGGGTCAATTTAAGGTAAAAATAGACTTTTCAATGACTAAATTGAACAAAAAACAAACCTGACAGACTTGACATGTCATTTAACCTTTAAATAAAACCAAACGGATTGATTTAGTAAATGAGTTGATGACGTGACAAGATGTTATTGGCTGAAATTTTTTTAACGGCAAAGGGTAACAAAATGGGGCAAAATGGGTAACAGCGAATACTTTAGCAAGAAAAAGTGGGCAAAACGTAGTTTAGGGGGCAAGTTGGGAAAACATGTAAAGTTTAGGGGGAGAAATGTGTATTAAGCCTTAAATATATTATTATTATTATTATTATTATTATTATTATTATTATTATTATTATTACTTTTATATATTAAACCAAAAAATAAGAAAAATAAAATAATTAAGTGCGATGTGGCGCGTTCTGATTGGTTAAAATATTTTTTTTTAACAGTAGGGGGCAATTTGAGTAACGTCGAAAACGTTAGGGGGCAAAAGTGGGCAAAACGTAGTTTAAGGGGCAAGTTGGGAAAACATATAAAGTTTAGGGGAGAAATGCGTATTAAGCTATTAAAATATATTAAATTAATTTTTTATTTAAATTTAAATGCGTTACTATTATCTTAAATAATTAAATTATGAATGAGTCTACCACGTACAATGAACACTGTTGAACACCACTAATGTTGAACACCGATGAACACTATTAAATTAATTAATAAAGCTTTAAAATTTCAAAAACTCATCATACAATTAATAAATATTTTTAAAATTTTAATTAAATTATTTTTCATATATATTAAAATTTTATTTTTTAATAAGGGTAAACTATATATTTAGTACCTCACCTATTTCCGTATTTCTATTGAACCCTCATTGTTTAAATATTATTTCAATGTGACCCTATTCTTTATAAAAAATAATTCAACTCTTAACCCTCAACCTAAAACCCTAAACTATTAAACCTAAAACCTTAAACTATTAAACCTAAAACCCTAAAATATTAAACCTTAAACCTTAAACTCTTAAACCTATACCCTAAATTATATACCGTTAAAAATAATTTCACCGTCATCGATTCAATTCAATTCAATGAATTGTTGAATTTTCCTAAAAAATTTAATTAAATTATTATTATATATATATCAAAATTAATTAAACTCGAATCTTCTAAAATTAACACTATCATCTTATTATTTTGATTTATGCCAAACTAGAAAATGGAGGATGCGCAGAGAGGAAGGAGATGGAGGATGCTCAGAGAGGAAGGAGATGGAGGATGGAGGACGCTCAGAGACGTCGGAGCACGGGGTACACAGTTTTTGTCGATAACGTAAGCAAGAGAATTCACAGTGTGACGCTGGGAGAAGCCTTCAAAGGCAATGGGAGGATTATGGATGTCTACATAGCTTACAAGCAAAGGAAAAGAATTTACAAACCAGCAACCTTCGCTTTTATTAGATTCAGAAGTCTAGAGGAAGCTCAGAAGGCAGTCGCAATTGAGAACGGAAGGATAATGGATGGAAAGAGAATTAGGGTTTTCATGGCGTTGCAGAAGCCAGAAAAGAATCCTGCGGAAGGCACGGAGTCTAGAATCAAGAGGTTAAACCCAAGCTCGAGGCCTATGGTGGCGCTGAAGACCAGAGATTCTAGATCATACAAGGAAGCCATAATGAAGCAGAAAGAAAGCGGTTGTGGGAAGCCAGAGATGTCTATCTATCAACATGGCTGGATGGGTTTGAATTGCTAGAAGGTTATGAAGGGAAACGTCAAGTCAAATGTTGGGTGTGCATGAGGAATGTCCCTATGCAACTGTGGAGTGGCGAGTTTTTTAATAGACTTTGTAGTCGTTGGGGAGAGGTCTTGCTGGTTGATAATGAAACTAAGGGGCTTCAACGTTTTGACGTTGCCAAAACTCTGATTAAAGTGTGCAACACTTCGTGCATTCCTGATAGAATTTCTCTCCTGTTCAACGGCATCCTATACCAGATTCTTCTGCAGACCGATGAATTCGAAGAAGAAAGACCTTTCATCGACGGCAGGGTGCCGGGAAAGATCCGGGAAGCAGAGGAGGATGACGTTTCGGTTCATGAGCCAACCTTAAATGAAGACAATAATATTTCGTAGATGGTGTCCCCTAGGACCGTTAGGAATGATATGGTATATTCCCCTGACGCCGCCTTTAGACAATCAAGAGAGGTGTCGTTTGGTAATCATTATTTTAAGGGACAGGAGGTTCTAGAAGCCCAATCCCAATTAAGTGGAAACAACCTCCACGATGTGGAGATTATCTCGGACTCAAACATGTGTCTAAATATTGGGACAACCACCCAAAATGAGTCCACTCAAATTATGGATGATGGTCGCTCAATATCCAATGGATCCCAACTCCAAAGTGTAGAAATTGGTGTGGTGGGAATGGATACAGGGAATTTAGTTGTTTTGGGCTACAATCAGAAACCAAGCCCAAATACCCTCAATCCGGGCATAGGGAACTTGAGATGGTGGGCTTGTCAAGTTAAAGGAAATACTAACTCAAAAAATCTGAGGGGTGGAAAGAAAAACAAAACTCCAAAAGGAAAAAATATCCTCGACAATTTACCAACTCTCAACGCACCGCTTCAAAAGGTCTGTCTACCGCCTAGATCGGATGATTCTTTTGATAATACGGAGGCAAGAGCTACGGTTTCGATGGGTCTTGACTTGGGTGTTCAATTTGACGCACTCATCAACGTTATTGCTGCTCGATTAGCCGAGGAGGAGCTGTCGGATAGAGGGTGAGCTCGATTGGAAGTCCCAACAAATTTCGGGTAAGTTCCCCGTCTATGAATTCCTTATTAATTTGTTGGAATGTCAGAGGCTTGGGCAAGCCTGAAAAAGCAAGAGCAGTTTCTAGTGTGTTAAAATCTAGTAGGGCAAAAATTGCATTCCTTCAAGAATCAAAGATCTCCCAGCTTACGCCAAGTTTGCTTAAACGGATGAAAGGATCTTATTTCAGTGATTGTGTGTTCTCTCCCTCTGTGGGAGCTTCTGGAGGCCTAATTTTTCTTTTGAATAGGCAGTTTTTCAAAGTAAGAATCTCTACGATATCGGGTAGATGGATTGGTTTGGTTGGGCAGTTTGAGAGAAGTCAATCTGAGTGCCTTTTGATTAACTTATATGCGCCAAATGACTTGGCTAGTAGGAAGATGATGTTTGAAAAAATATCTGAGCTAATTGAAAAGGCGAAGGTGCCAATTATGACAGAGGAGATTTCAACTGTGTTAGAAACAAAGAAGAAAGATTGGGTATGGTGGCGAACAAAGAAGAGATAGAGAGCTTATCTGAGTTCATACAGAGTAACAATTTAATGGACTTACCTCTGGCAGGTGACAAATTTACCTGGTTCAGGGGTGGTAGTCAAGTAGCGGCTAGCCGTATTGATCATATTTTGGTTTCTCCAGAAATTTTGAATTGGTTTCCAAACGTGATCCAAACTATTCTGCCCAGGAATCTGTCACATCACAAGCCCATTGTGCTAAGAGAGCAAGTCAATAAGTCAAAGAACAAACCCTTTAAAATATTCACTCATTGGCTAAATTACCCCGAGCTCACTGATTTAATTAAGAAGTCCCTTGAAGCTGCAGCTTGTGATGGTATGGAAGCTTTTTTAAGTACATCAAAGTCGGCTATCAAAAGGTGGGGGTCAAATTTCAGAGCATTGAAGGAGAAAAAAATGCAGAACATTGATAATAAAATTGAGGAACTGGAACAACAATTGTGTAGGTCAGGCCCGGATCAGAACTGTGCTAAGGATCTTCAAAACTTGAAACATGCTCTTTGGGAAAAGTACCGTAGAGAGGAACGCGAATGGCACCAGAAGTCTAGGGTGAAGTGGTTCAATGAAGGGGACAAGAACACTAATTTTTTTCACATCTCAGCTCCGGTAAGAAGATGTAGAAACAGAATTGTCTCTTTAGAAAGTAGGGGCAAAGTGATCACGGATCAGCAGAAGCTTGAAAGAGAGTGTGCAGATTTTTTTCATTCTCACTACAACAGCTCCAATATAGTCCCAATCAAAAGATTTGACTGCGAGCTAAGTAAAATGAGTGAAGCTTCAGTTAAATGGTTAGAGGCCCCTTTTACAGAGAAAGAAATATGGGAAACCGTTAGAAATATGGATGGCTCTCGAGCCTCGAGTCCAGACGGCTTCAATTTGGACTTCTATAAGAAATTCTGGGCATCGTTGAAAAAGTCAGTTCTGAAGTTTTTTGAAGATTTCTATGAATGCAGAATAGAAGAGAAGGATTTCAATCGCTCTTACATCGCACTGATTCCTAAGAAGGATAATCCAACTTCAATAGGTGATTATCGACCTATATCTCTCATCGAAAGTTTGTTCAAGATTTTGGCTAAAGTCTGGTCTAAAAGACTCACGGGTTGCATCCAAGAAGTTGTTGGTGAAAACCAGTTTGCCTTCACTCCGGGGAAGCAAATATCGGATTGCGTTTTAATTGCAAATGAGGTGATTGATGAAATTAAGAGAAGAAGGGATAAAGTTGTTGTTGTAAAAGCAGATTTCAAACGTGCGTATGACACGGTGGATTGGGCTTTCTTGGACCTTATTTTGGATAAAATGGGCTTCGGAACAAAATGGAGAAAATGGATTACGATCTGTTTGTCTACTGCAAAAATTTCTGATTTGGTGAATGGGTTTCCTTCTCGATTCTTTTCGATCAGAAGAGGCCTTCGACAAGGCTGCCCCCTGTCACCATACTTATTCAACATTTTTGGTGAAGCCTTAAGCTCTCTGATTAAAGCTGCTGTTCAAAGGGGCTATGTATGCGGGGCGAAAATTGGTACAAATGGAATATCAGTCTCGCACCTGCAGTTTGCGGACGATCTAATATTGTTTGCCAAAGTTGAGAAACAACAGATTATTAATATTAAGAGACTGCTCCGTGTTTTTGAGATGGCGTCGGGGCTCACCTTAAACCTGAAGAAGACAAGTTTTTCGGAATTAATACAGATGAGAGTCGGGTTCGTTGTTGGGCAGATTCAGTAGGATGTATTATGGGTTCCTTACCAACTCTCTATTTGGGTTTACCTATGGGTGCACCTAGAAACACTGCTTCTTATGGCAACCTATCATCGACAAAGTGAAGTCAAAGTTTGAAGGCTGGAAAGGCTCCATGTTGTTATTTGCGAGCAGGATACTTTTAACCAAATATGTTCTTTGTAACTTGCCTATTTACTTCCTATGCCTCTTTCAAATGCCTAGTGCTGTGGAATCAACCATCAATAGCATCATTTCAAGGTTCATTTGGGGGCCAGCTTCTAATAGACCAATATGGTGGGTTAAATGGAACACTTTGTGTAAACCAAAGGAGGCAGGCGGTCTGGGTGTTATGGACTTGAAGGTGAAAAATCGAGCCCTCTTGAACAAGTGGTTATGGCGGTTTAGCTCAGAGAAAGAAAGCCTTTGGCGAAAAGTCATTGTGGCTAAATACAAATTAGAGGATCGTCAATTGATCCCAAATAAACTTCCAAACAGAAACGCTTCTTGGGTGTGGAAAAACATCTCAGACCCTCTACAGAAACCAAATGACAGTTTCACTTCAAATTTACATTGGGTGCTGGGAGACGGTTCTTCGATCTGCTTCTGGACTGATTTTTGGACAGAATTTCCTTCACTTAAAGTAGCATTCCCAAGAATCTTCAGGTTAGCCACTAAATCTTCTAGTTATGTTTGTGAATTTGGGTTTAAATCTGATAATCGATGGACTTGGGGGATAGAATTAAGAAGGGAGTTATTTGAATGGGAGAAAACAATATGGGAGAACTTCCTTGACACCATTAATCGTGCTTCGATTAACTCAATGGATAAAGACAAACTGAAATGGTGCTGATCATCGGGTGGCTTGTATAAAACTAAGGATTTCTACTTATTAGAAAATGCGAAGGAGCGACTGCTGACAAATTTTGGAAGTTAATCTGGGTTAACTTGGCGCCGCCCAAAGTGGAAATGTTTGTTTGGAGAGCAGTTTAAGACAAAATCCCAACTTTTCACGGTCTCTTGAGGAGGGGAATGCAAAATGTTGGAAATGGTCTTTGTGTTCTATGCTCTTCAGATCTGGAAACATCGAACCATCTTTTCTGTAACTGTAAATATACATGGCTAATCTGGCAGAGATGGTGCAATCAATGGGGTGTATTTTTCGTCATGCCAGGTACACTGCGTGAATTTCTAGAAGCTTGGCACGAAACGCACATTAGCAGGGATTCAAAACCAGTCTGGATTACGACGTTTTTTGGTTTTATGTGGTCAATTTGGCTCTTTAGGAATGAGTGTGTTTTCAAAAACAAGAAGCTGGATCCTAATTCTCTATATGACTCGGCAACTTCGCGTATTGCATTCTGGTGCAAATGCAAATGTCCGGAGGCATTCTCCTCAACAGTGGATTTTTATCTCCTTCCCCAACCTCCTTAAAATAGCAAAGAAGTCGTCACCAAGACCACACATCTGTTCATGGATTGCTCCCCCATCCGGTACTCTAAAATTTAATGTGGATGCTGCTGTCGAAGGCTCATATGGAGTAAGTGGATTAGGCGGGATTCTTAGAGACCACTCGGGACGACACCTGCTAAAATTCTCGAAATTTGGTGGTTTATCGGATCCAACTGGGGCTGAAATTCTGGCCATTTTAGAAGCTGGCAGGCTATATGCAGAATCCGATTAGAGCAAAAACTCTCTTCTCATCATTGAATCCGATAGTCAGTTAGCCACAAGTTGGATTAATGAGAGATTCGAGTGCCCAGAGGTATTTGCTGAAGCTGTGAGAAAATGCAAACTGCTCTGCCAGAATCGAAATTGGCGTGTGGAATTTTGTTACCATGAGTCGAATGTGGATGCACACAAGTTGGCTAAGGAAGCGAAAAACCGAAATAGTGATTTCATTTGGCATTCATCGAGCAGTCGTCCCTCTATTCACAGGTTATTCTAATCATGGTGAATGACTTTTTTGTTTATTGTTTAATGAGTTTCAAGGTGTGTACTGGGTGTTTCCTTTGACTATGTGGCCACATGATTGTTATTAGGCTGCAGTAGAACCAGTGATTGTGTCGTGTGTGTATTTTTGGCTATGGATTCACATTGTATCAAGAGTTTATCATTAATAAATTGGGGCACTCTTTTCCCCCTACCTAGGCTTAGAGGGGGTTTTTAATGAGGCCATGCACTTTTCAAAAAAAAAAACACTACCATGTTATTTTAGATGAAGAGGCCATCACAATTAATCATAATTAATTCAATTCATTGAATTGAATTAATCGATGATGGTGAAACTATTCAACTCTAATATTACATTGCAATATACAAACGTAAATAATTACTTGTTTGTTGTCGTTGTAGTTATAACTGCAAGTGGGAGACGAAACATGTTAAAGCTAACTCAACTGTTATTTCTTTTATAGTACATCCTTTTAATTTCCACTAAATTGAGAGAGACAAAAACATTTGAAAATTCAAAAAAAAAATATTCAAAAAGCCTATGATCCTTTTTTTTTTCATTTTTGTTTAGATCAAATTTTGTTATTAACCCCTATATTCAAATGTTTAATTTCACAACTTTAATTCAGTCGATTGTTATTCTTGTGTTCTTTTAATTTTTGAAATTTTAATCTTGACTCATGTAGAACAGAAATAACGAGTAAATTACAAGAAATAAAATTTATCAAATTAAAAAAATATGAATTAAATCTACAAGTTAGGCATAGTACATGGATTAATAACAAAATTAGACATAACATGTTTAACAACTACCCTTTTGAGTTAGGGCTTAAATTTTCAAAATTTGAAATGTATATTGATTAAAAAATCAAATTAAAGTATAATAATTAACTCTACATCTTACTCATAACACATCGAATAATAACAGAATTTAATCGTTTAGATTATGGAAAATTTTACAGATCTCAGCGAGCACCACTAACGATGAGCACCGATGAGAACTATTAATTTAATTTATAAAGATTTACAATCTAAAGGACTCAACGTATAATTATAAATTATTTAAAAATTAAAAGGTAAATTAATTAAAATATATTATTTTATTTTTAATTTTCTTTTAAACATAGATCAATATACCTATATACCCCTAAATTATAAACCCTATTTTTTATTCATTTGAAATTCAAGCCACCGTCGCTAGCCTCTATTTGCTTGGAACAAAAAAAATTAGAAAAGGTCGATTTGTTCGCAAGGTTTGAACGACGGCCAAATATGCTTAAGAGGCAGAAAGTGGTATTTCAAATGTTTCATGCTTCCTCTAGTGTTAGATGTTCAGATTTCAACAAAAATTAGTCAATTGTTTCATGTTGGCAACAACTTTCTTCATCCGAAAACAAATTAGGAAATGTTGAGTTTGAACGACGACGACGGTAGAAGACAACGACGGCGGCAGCAACGGCATCGGCGACTTGAATTTCAAATGAATAAAAATTAGGGTTTTGTAATTTATGGTTAGATAGGTATTGTGATCTATGTTTAAAAATAAAATAATATATTTTAATTAATTTACCTTTTCATTTTTAAATAATTTATAATTATACGTTGAGTACCTTAGATTTTAAATCTTTATAAATTAAATTAATAGTGATCATCGGTGCTCGTCGTTAGTGGTGCTCATCGATACTCGTCACGCGTGACAGACTCATTATTAGATTATTTAATATGTTTTTTTATAATTTGTATCTGGATAAACAGAAATTGATATTTATCCCAAAATCAGGTAAAATGATTTATCGAAGTATGAATTAAAAGAACCCATAAGTTGGTGGTTGAATGGATGAGGACCTTAATTCCTAGTCTCGCATACTACGTTTTTTATAATCAATTATTGAATTATTTGTAAGATACTTTCACCATCATCGATTTAATTCATCGATTAATTCAATTCAATGAATTGAATTAATTATGATTAATTGTGATGGTCTCTTCATCTCTAATAAGATGATAGTGTTAATTCTAGGAGATTCGAGTTTAATTAATTTTGATATATATAAAAAATAATTTAATTGATTTTTTTAAAAATAATTATTAATTGTATGATGAGTCCTTAAAATTTTAAATCTTTATTAATTAATTTAATGGTGTTAAGCGGTATTCAACATTAGTGGTGTTCAGGGTGTTCGTCACACGTTGTAGGATTTTCCTTAAATTATAATATACAAAATCATATTGTAAAGAAATTTAAACAATTTGGATGTATGAAATAGAAGTATTATTCTTTTGAAAAAAAAAATAATTCAGTTTATTAGCGAGATCAAGGGTGGATCGAGGGGTGTTGAGGGGCAGTTACATACCTTGAAAATTTTAAATTCTCATATAATTAGTGCATTTTTTAATCGATTACTTAAGTTCATACCTTAAAATTATAATATAATTCTCTAATAGTTCGTACCATCTTACTTAAAATCATACATCCATCTCTAAGTGAGACCATACAATCTTTTGAAAAGTAAATATTACTACAAAAAAAATTATCGTCAATGGTGAAGGATATGTTCTACCGATGCAAGCAGAACTTTTAATCTTAGAAGAATAAAACATTATGATACATTCAAAATTAATTTTATCATAATTCAAACTATATAATAACCAAAACCAAAAGTAAAAATAATAGAATTCATCTTTAATTTTTCATAAATGAAGTTATCATTTGTAGATGAGAAGATAATTTTCTTTACCATTTTATAAAGAGAAGGAAAGTAAAAGGAAAGACATATTAAGCGGATGTTTTTTTGTTTACATAACAAATAAGTAATTAAAATATATTATTTTTTATTTAGGTATTAAAAATGTTGTTTTGTCAAAATAAGTATTTAAAATATTTTTTGTCAAAATAAATATTTAAAGTATATATTTGTTTCATCTAAGTTCTTAAAAATTGACATGTGTCATTGATTAAAAAATACATTAGATACTTATTTTGACAGAAAATTACTTTATGTACTTATTTTGACCAAAAAATATATTTAAGTATTTGTTTTGACCAAAAAATATTTTAGATACTTAAATGAAAAAGATAGTATATTTTAGGTACTTATTTTTAAGCAAAAGAAAATGAAGTGTGATTTTTTTTAGTAAAGTAAGGGAAAATTCATTACCAATGGGAAAGGATAACATAGAAATCGGGACAAAAGAAGGCCCAAAACAAGTCAAACCGAAGAGGGTAAGCAAGGCGATACCGGCGGGAGAAACAAACAGTTGTCATAGGCCAACCAGTTGAGATAAGCGGCACCGAGGCATGGAGGTCTGATCTGGGAGAGCTCCTTGATCGAAGATGACTTCGTGAACCCGTAGGTTTACATTCCGCATAATCGGAGGACCACCAACAAACACATGGCGAGGCAGCAAAGCTCGTTTAGACATTATACAAAGCCTTCGAGCAACAACATATGAACCTTCCTTCAACCTTGTGCATCCATCGACCTTCCCCGCATAGATGTTGGGAAAGCCAAAACGGAGTAACCAAGCAACCAAAAATTATAGAGAAAATTTCGGGAAAGAACAAAAGCAAAAGGGGGCTTCAAAGGCGATCGAGAGATTTGGTGAACCATCGGAGCTAGGAACCAAGTAAAAGAGTTTGTTCAAGCTGGGTTGGAGGTGGAGATGAGAAGACAACTGCCCCTCAGGACCTTTCGTCGTCGAGTTTACTGCCTCCTTGCAACCCATCGACCACGATGGAGATCCCAAAAGACATCGGGAGCGCGAGACTCTATCAAATAGTCTAAGGGTTTCACGAACGAAAATCAAGCACGGGGCAGGAGGGAGAAAGACAAACAATGACAAGAGATCGTAGAGAGGGATGTAGCTAAAAAATGAGCAGCCCCCGGCGAGGCCAGAACCATCGAAAAGGGCTACCTTTGAAAGATGAGGTTTGGAAATTAATGGCTATATATATTAATTTAGTAATTTTATTAATTATCCTATCATCTTATTAAAAATAAAATGTAGAAATTAATGGCTATATATATATATATATATACTACTTTATTCTTTTCAAAAAAATAATTCATTTTATTAGCGAGATCGAGGGGTGTTGAGGGACATTCACATTCCATGAAAAATTTAAATGCTCGCATAGTTAGTGCATTTTCTGTGGATTACTTAAGTTCATACCTTAAAATTATAATATAAGTCTCTAATAGTTCATACCATTTGACTTGAAATCATACGTAATCTTTGCGTGAGACCATACAATCTTTTGAAAAGTAAATATTAGTACAAAAATTTATCGTCGATGGGGAAGAACATGTTCTACCAAATACCAATACAAGCAAAAGTTTTAATCTTAAAAGAATAAAACATTATAATACGTTGAAAATTAATTTTATCATAATTCAAACTATGTAGTGACCAAAACCGAAAGTAATGATAATAAAATTCATCTTTAATTTTTCATAAATGAAGTTATCATTTGTAGATGACAAGATACTTTTCTTTACCATTTTATAAAGAGAAGGAAAATAAAGGAGATACATATTAAGTGGAGGGGTTTGTTTTGGTTTATATAACAAATAAATATTTAAAATATATTAATTTTTTTATTTAAGTACTTAAAATATTTTGTCAAAATAAGTACTTAAAGTATTTTTTTTGTTAAAATAAGTACCTAAAATATTTTTTTTGTCAAAATAGGTATCTATTTTTGGGTCAAAATAGATACTTAAAATATGTATTTGTTTCATCTAAGTTCCTAAAAATGACATGTGTCATTGATTAAAAAATACATTAGATACTTGTTTTGACAGAAAAATATTTTAAGTACCTATTTTGACCAAAAAGTATACTTTAAGTATTCATTTTGATCAAAAAATATTTTAGATACTTAAATGAAAAATAGTATAATTTAGATATTTATTTGTAATATAAATAATTTTTTAAGCAGAAAAAGATGAAATGTGATTTTAGAGATTAAATTGAATAACATTAAAATGTTAAGAGTTATTTTTAGAATTAGTATCGAATTAAAATAAAATATAAAAATTAACCGATATATATATTTTATTTTAGTAATTTTATTAATTGTCTTATCATCTCATTAAAAAATAAATGGAAAAAAGTAAATTTTTACATCCAATAATGATTTTATAATTTTTATAGTTAAAGAGTTCAAAAAAAATTATTACCGAAGATACTATTTATATGATTTAGCGAGCCATAATGCCAAAAAATACATTGAAAGAATGACATGTCAAAAGAAAAAAATATTTATATTTTATACAATTTTATAAAATTATTTTTTGGTTGATGTGTCATTCTGTAGAGTCAGCATATTTGTCTATATAACATTGCTATCGCGGCATGCATTGTTATGTAGGTTTGTCACGTCATTTCAAGTCATTTATTATTAGTTGACTAACAATTTTCTTCCGCATAGGGATCATTTTGACCCAAAATAAAACATTAAAAAGTTAAATTACTTTAAAAAATAAGGGCAAAAATAATTATTCAGTCAAATGATAGAGACATTTCTTTTTAGCATTATACTTTTACCAAACCAATAAGAATTAGATTAAAGTAAAAGCTTAGTAATATAGTAAGCTCTTTTTTGTTAAACTATTGATATTCAATCCATGAGTCGACTAACTCAGATCAAGTTTTAAATAGTCTCATTTCAAGTCCTCTTGCCCTCGTCTGTGCCATTGCTCGTATGTGTTCAAAACCTTAGATATTAGATTTTGTTTTAATAATATAGTAAGCTCTTTTTTTTGTTAAACTATCGATATTCGATCCAACATTTAAGAGTATTCTCTTATGTGACAACAATCTCATGATGTAAAGGCTTTTCCTCTCCTATTCAAAAATTAAATTACCAATAAAATTTGATCTGCAAACTTCAAGTCAAACACTTACATAAGAACTATTTTATGATATTAGAACAAGTAAAATTGACACCCTTTGTATAGACAAGTTCAAAAAATGAACTGCAGAGGTGACTTCGTCCATGTATACAAATTGTGTGGTTATTAAAAATTTAAGAATATATATACTAATATATTCAAAAATATTAAACTTATTACCATGTCTAAAAATATAAATTTATTTTAAAGAAAATGAAAAAGCTGTTTATGGGTTGAGAGATTGAAAGAGTGCGCGCCCACACGTAGCAGCTCAGCAGCTGTCTCCAGCCCACTCCCCTCTTTATAAACCCCCCAATTATCCCCTCATCTCCTCCACCGCCACCGCCACCGCTCAAAATGTCTCTCCACCATCTTCTCTTCCCCCTTCTAATACTCGCTTCCTCAGTATCCGCCACCGCAAAGGACCAAACCTTAAACACTAAAGAAGCTAACTTCTTCAACCCCAAGCTTCCACCAACAACTCTCTCCTCTTCCAAAAAATTCGAAGGCTCATCGGACATTGTCGATCTCCGCTACCACATGGGTCCGGTCCTTTCCTCGTCGCCGATCAACATTTATCTCATTTGGTACGGTAAATGGTCCGCTTCTCAAAAAATCCTCATCAAAGACTTCATCAGCTCCATTTCCCCTTCCGCCGCTCCGCCGTCGCCTTCCGTTTCCGACTGGTGGAAAACCGTCTCCCTTTACACCGACCAGACCGGAGCCAACGTTTCTCGAACCGTTGTCATTGCTAAAGAACACTCCGACACGGCCTACTCCCACGGTTCTCACCTCACGCGCCTCTCCGTCCAACAAGTTATTTCCACCGCCGTCGGAGCCGCTCCTTTCCCCGTCGACCACCGCAACGGAATCTACTTAGTCCTCACCTCCCACGAAGTCACCGTTCAAGACTTTTGCCGTGCCGTTTGCGGCTTCCATTACTTCACGTTCCCTTCCATGGTGGGTCACACTCTGCCCTACGCATGGATCGGGAACTCAGGGAAACAATGCCCGGAAGTCTGCGCTTACCCCTTCGCCGTCCCTGGGTACATGGGCAGCGGAGGTCCGGGAGCATTGGCGCCGCCGAACGGAGACGTCGGCTTAGATGGAATGATCAGTGTGATCGCCCACGAGTTAGCAGAGCTAGCTACGAATCCGCTGGTGAACGCATGGTATGCAGGTGAGGACCCGACCGCACCGACGGAGATCGGAGACCTCTGTGAAGGGTTGTACGGTACCGGCGGCGGCGGAGGGTATATCGGTCAGGTTATGAGGGACCGGAGAGGGAAGACGTATAATATGAATGGCAATAAAGGAAGGAAATTCATGGTGCAATGGGTGTGGAGTCCTGTGTTGAAAGCTTGTGCTGGTCCAAATGCTTTGGATTAAAATCTTATTTCATTTCTTGCTTTGAAATCATCGGATTCTTTTCCATGGAATCTTGTTTTTGATTTTTCATGTTAATTATTATTATGAGTTTAGGGTTTCGGATAAACATGATGATGTGAATATAGTATCATTATATACCAATCCTTTAAAAAAAGTTGATTTCAAGAAATTTTGAAGAAATATTTTAAATGAATGAAGTAAAAGAGTTTTCAAACTTTTTCTTTTCAATAAATGATGGGAGGTAAAAGTTTTCCCACAAAAATTCTTTCATTCGAAATGCTCCTCGAAATAATTTTTTTTTTTGAAATCAATAGAAAAAATACAATATAACATGAGATAACTAATTATTTTTAAATATTGAATTTATTATTTTATAACGTTTATGAAATTTGATGATTATTGTATATCATTTATATTTTTTTATATAAAAGAGTTAGGTATACTTATAGGCCTCGTTAAAAACCCCTAAACCTAAATGGAAAAAAGAATAGCTATTGAAATACTAATACAAAGAACAACACGAGCAAAACCTCGTTTACCTAACCCTAATCACAAAACTATCATAGCCATGACTCTAAACAACATGGAACAAGCGATACAAGTAACCCTCTTTACCACCGGGATCAACATGCCAACGAGCCTCAGCACCATTGTTTAAGTGTTGCTCGGCTTCCACCTCTAAATTTTCTCGCAAGCACATGTCACGATCCGCGGCAACAAACGCCATCACAAGTAGAGGAGGCTTTAGCAAGGCATAGATTTTAATAATTATTTTGTAACAATTAATATATTATTTTAATTATTTAATTAGCTCATCGTTAACTGTGCTAATTTTATAATAAAATTTAAAGTTTAATATTCATTTTGTAGTTTTTAAAAGTTTAGTGACTAAAATACTAAATTTAAGTTAGTTTAATAAGCATTTACAAACTTTATTATGTTTTTATTAAAAAAACGGTTTTTGAATATTTGAAATTTTAAAATCTTAGCCACTTATTTCTTTGGTCTCTCGAACAACTTATTTTTTTTTGATTTGTTTAATTGGCGTCGACATTAGCCTTAATGTTAGTTGAAGTCATCGATGATTCATATTCTTTTCTCGTATTTTTAGTTTTATTTTTGATTTGATTTGATTTGTTTTTTTTCTTCACATCTTTGCCTCCGTGGTATGTTTTTCTATCTTATGACATGTTCTATAGATGTTTTTATGGTTGTTTGGTGTTCATACGGTGAGTCTCACAACGCTTGCTTCTAATTCGTGTTTCTCAATGGTCACAGATAATTTGATCCCCTTTTGAATTGTTTGCCGATGTAATCTGTAGTGAATTGTCGTCTTTGATAATAGGCGTGAAAGGTAGTTGTTAATTTTGAGGGTTTCATTTAGTTCAAGTTTTGACAACTTCCTAAGAACCCTTCCTATAATAGACCTTAGAGATTTTCTTTGGTACGCACAGAGAAAATATCTGATATGACTAGGGCAATACTTTTTTTTTAATTTATCGTATTCTTTTTATATTTCAAAATACCTAATAAATTGTGTTCTTGTTTTACTCTTCTTTATCAATAAAGATATCTGATTATTGTGTCGATTTTTTTTTTTGAATTTTGAAGCTACTATGATGTAAAAATAATTAATGGGAAATAGTTTTTAAACACATAACATAAGGACAAAAGTGATGCATGAGGTTTGTGTTATTTATTTTTGGAACATAATGCATGAGGTTTGTGTTAGTTGTTAGATATTAGTGCATAAGATACTAGATTTGAGATGTCAATCTGCCCCATTCTCACGTGATCATTAATCATTATGCGACTAACTACTAATTACTAATGATGTATTGTTTTCTCTTTGGATTTATAGATATTTTTCTAAATGAAATTTGTTCCAGATTTAAGTTTTATAAATAAAGAAAATAATATCAGGAAAAAATTATTAATCATCAAAAACAAATCTAATTCTATTTCAAAAACACAATTAAAATTTATGTAATTATCGAATATATAAAAGGTTTCCAAAAAATGTTATAAATCATGAAAGGGAAAGGGGGGGGGGGGGGGGGGGAACCAATGCTTGTCCTTTTGAGAGGTAGTGGGTGGGTGGTAAAGACACCCAAACTTTAATTGAATCCACAGCTAATACTGGGACCCATAAGATTTGTTATAATTATAAATACGAATAGTTCAGGGTTTAGTTTGATATAGTTGTGAGTTTGAATATACTTAAATATAATTATTTTTATATAAAAATCAAACTATTTTAGCTTGTTTGATCAAATTCATTTATCTTATCAAAATAAGCTTGATTCCTATGTTCAACTCAAAAGTTCAAACTCGATTACACATATTTGAGCTTTAGCTAGAATTCGAGTACGAATCAACTCGAATTCAACAAACTCAATATCTCGACTCAAATAGGTATGAGTCCCTCAAGCATTTGGTACCCATCAAGACCTCAATGGTCGAGTCTAATTGAATCAAATTGAATAACGTCTCCTAATATTATTTTTCTAATTGTAAGAGTACTATTTGATTATATTTTTTCTTAACTCTTTGATAAGGCGCACACACCATACGAAAAGTGGCAGCACTTAATGTTATTTATTCAGTGCCGTTTAAATTTTACTAAATTTAGACAACAATATAAATTATATATTTTTAGAGGATCAAATATAATTTTACCATTATCCAAGTTAAAATTTTTCTAATTTTAAAAACTTTTGGGAGGCCTTGTCCATACCGATCTCTATTGAATACCGCACATGCTTACAAATAAAACTATTTGAATTTAAATTTTTTAAAATAAATGTTTTTTTTACCGAAACCACTCTTTTAAGTTTTTCTAGTTATAAGATTTGAATTCAAAACTTTACCCGATAAGAAGTCATTTTAAAAGATCGGTGCCAGTGTAACAGATATTTTTGGGTTGGGACTTGGACACATGGCAACACACAATTAAGATGGATGCATTATTGTTTTGGTCCCTATTTGGAGGGCCTACTTTGGGAATTTATTCATCTCATTTGGATCCCCATTCCCTACATTATTTATTCGTACTGTCCCTCCCATCTTGCTTTTTCAGAAATCGACTACTTTCAATAATGCATAAATATCTCTGCGAATATCCATGGGGACATCACAATTTACCCTATGTGAAAAAATACACTGGTTTTCTAAATAAACAGGTCAGTCCGTACAAAACTTTTAAATTTTGATTGATATTGACATCTCACTTTAATTAGATATTTGTCCGTTAAACATTCGATTGACATGTATAATTTATTCGAAAGAAATCACATTAGTATTTTTAGTGAAAATAGTTAATGGGCATTAACGGTTTAAATTGATTAATAACGTATTAACGTTATACAAATAAAATGATTAAATTATATGAAGTTAAAATACGTGGATGAAATCTCAAATTCTTACACAATAGGAGGACCAAAACTAGAATTTAACCTCTATTTTACTGTGTGTTGTAATTGTTTTTTAATTTTTTTTGAATAAATATATTTTTAATTTGTTTTTAATGCTCTAAAGGTGATTACAAGGTAATATTTGTTCATACATATTCTTAACTATTTGACAATGCACATACACCTTGTAAACAGAGCAATTTGAATCCGTGTCTTTCAGAACAAACATCATTCACTTCTCCACTGGAACACTTGTTGGGTTCATATATTTTTTAATTTTTAAATATACATCAATGAAACTGATATCGTTAATCAAAATAATATAAACAATACATACGATCATAATATTAAAATATTTTTTAGTTTCACCGTTTGTTTTTAATTTATTGATTGACTAATACAAATCAGATTTTGCATAGACTCATTATAAAATAACTCTCTTAATTCATTTTTTTCGTTCACAGTCAGTTTTAAATTCTTGACCGGATCTAGTGTGTTACCTGCTAGATCAATTAGTTATTAATTGTCGGTAGAATGTTAAAATGTTAACTATGTGCATATTTATCTTATAAAAATACATGAGAGATGGAGTAGGTAAACGGATATTTTCAAGACAATCAAAGTTGGAAGGTTTTGGTTTCATGACGATGAAACCATGGTGTTCGACAACCGACACGTATCGCCATGTGTTTTCTTCTCCGATCTTCATCACCGCCACCGCCACCTGGTTTACATGCAAGAGTTTCTCAACACCCATTTAAAGCCAAACACCGGTGAGTGAGAGTTCACCACTTCACACAGCTCGCAACAACTATTAAAAACACAGAACTGCAGAAGAAATGGCGGATACGAGGGGCGGCGGAGCGGTGTGTAACGACAGGTGTGGCTGCCCTTCCCCATGCCCCGGTGGCATGGCTTGCAGGTTTATTATTTATTCACTCCCCTTAATTTTAGACTTTTGGACCTCTTCAATCATGCAACTATCTGTTTGACTGTTGACCGTTAGTTTGATTCGACTCGAAATTTATAAAAGTACAAATAATATATATGTCTCTATTAATTTGACACTTAAAATTAATAAAATCTTAAATGTAGACAATTAAGGAAGTTATTTTATCTTTTTTTTATTGTTTTCACATCAACAATTAACAGATTTAATTTTAAAGATTAAATTTAAAATTTAAAATAATATAGACTTTTTTGACATATTTAAACCTTTATGCTTTTTGAACTTCTTATATTATTTATTTTTTTGAATAGAAAATTATAGAATAGGCGACGCACATCGTTGCGCGCCATTAAAATTTTAATTATTTTTAATTTTTAATCAAAGTGTATTGCGTTAGTGGTGTGTAATGGTGTGTGTCGCCCGTTCTAGACTCATCCCGTTCTAGACTCATCCCACTGATTATATTCAAATTTGATAAACTTTCATTGTCTTATTCAAATTATGCCTTTTATTTTAATATAGTGAAAAATTTATCCCTTAATGTTTAAACATTTTATTAATTCATACTTTTAATTAAATTTTTTAGTTATATTTGACAACGAATCTTTCAAAAAACCAAATCCATCCATTTTTGAAAATATGTTAATATTAAAATTTTAATAGTGTTGATATGACATGATATATTATGTGTATTTCATATTAATATTTTATATGAAATTTGTTTTTTTTTTTAATTATTTTAATTTAAATAATTTCTTGATATGACATACTAGGGGAAAATACTAATTTTCTTATATGCAAAACATATACTTCCATATGATTTGTCATGTACTAATTTTCTATTTATGTTCGTTTAAAATTTTGTGATGTTAGTTTATGTTAACAAACATATTCGTTCAATGTGTTATATTATAAATAAATTAAATAAGCACAATATTTTTAATTATCTTTTATAAGAAAAACTTTGATTTTAAATACACGAGTTTAAATGCACTAATAAACAGTTTTTTTCTAAACATAAACAAATTAAATATATTTATATTTAAACTTATTCATTTAATTAAACAAACATAACTTTTTTATTTATGCATATCTATTTAACTTAACAAATTCACGAATAATTTGTCCAAAAAATATGTTCATTTAGATTCTAGCATTATATCAACATTGGCATACTGACTTATTAAAAAAAAACATTGGCATACTGCCAAAGAAAAAAACTAACACAATGTTATGACATTCCTTTCGTGCCGCACGCGGTGCATGTGGGCAGTAACTAGGCAGATATTTTGCTCTGACAATACAAGCCGACCATAGACAGTTGTGACAATGTGACTCTATGTCTCTTTCAAAAGCACAATTGTCGGGACTTTCCGACAATCCCCACTTCCCTGCTCTTTTCACATATTTGTTAATTGTTATGGTGTTACAAATCCATGGCCTACCCGACTGTTTTTCAAAAAACCGAAAAAGCTGAGAAAAAGATGGTTCATGGTCATGGACATATCTTTACAAGTTAGAACCATAAATATTTACCATCATAATGGAACAGGTGCACGGCGAAGGAGACCACGAGCGGGACGGATCACAAGCGGTGCTCGTGCGGCGAGCACTGCAGCTGCAATCCATGCACATGCAGCCAGGCCGAAGCTGTCACCGGGACCGGGAAGCCATTTTGCAAATGCGGGACGGGTTGCACTTGTGTCACTTGCGCCTCTTGAGCGCGGATCAAATGTCGATGTTGTTATTAGCTTTGTTGTTGTTGTCGTTTCGTAATGTATGGGGATAATAATGGCAGATCCTGTGAGAGAAAGTGTGGTGTTACTGTCTGTAAATGAGTTGCAAAATCTGGGTTTTGCAATGTTTGATGTAAAAGTACTGTATTTATGAACTGTGAAAGTGTCCCACTTAATAAGTGAAACCTGGTTTATGAAATGTTTGAGGTTATTCTTTTGGATTGAATCATTACGAGTACGGTTTCGGATATATCGGACTAGATCAGATCTGAATTCGGATTAAAACTATATTCATATACAATATAAAGGTGAAAAATAGAAATTATCACCTTCAAGAATGTATTTATTGATGCACTTAGGAGAAACTGAAATGTATGATAAACCAATGAGTTCACTTTGTTGGCATCTCTATTTGGTAAGTTACAGTATGCTCTTTCCAGATATCCTTGTCCAAATATCTTTCATAAAAGCACACCTCGCCGTTCGATTTCACCGTCAATGCCGACTGGTTTCTCGTTCCATAACGTCCCTGCAAACGCCCAAAAGCTCAAGTTCATCGATATTCACCTTAACTGAAAAGGTAATTTAAATCTTCTTTTTCGATTACCTGAGGACGAGTGGTATCTATGTAAATGGAACTCATAGGATATTCAGTCTCAGGGGTGTATATTTGAGGTAATGAGCTTAAATCATCTTTGGTGGTGTCCATCATTAGTTCGGCAACCGTCTCTTTAAGCGGAAGCGCGTCGTTACCGTACTTAGCCAACACCTCCCTGAAATTTTGATCCAATCGTTGAGCCTGCATAACCACAAAACTAGAATGAGCATATAAAACTTGGACTCGATACTCGACCAAATTAGCAATGTCTATGATACTTGGACTCGGGTATCAAATGTATTTTGGAAGTTTTTTCATGTATCTAGAGGGTCTTGAAAGGTTATATCTCCATATCCATGTTCAGACATGCGTTGGTTACAAATACTGGGGCATTAATACTTCAAGAAAAATGAAGAGTCGCAGCAACATTGGGTACTTCAAGAAGTATTACGAGTCAGAGCAATATAGGACAAGATCAACGAGTGAAATATAAATGAACTTGTCAACCAGCTAGACAGAATACATGAAGTGTCAAGTCACATATTCTGAGCTTGTGATCCGGCCACTTTGCAAACAAGAAATCCTTTTATTTGTTTAATCACCGGCATCCAACCTATTGGCTGACTAATCCAGATTTGGTATTGCAAAGGTCCATTTTTGACATCAAGGATATCCACTACATGATCAAACTCGGATGTATTTAGCTATTAATTTTCTACACATCAAACACCAGATCAAGTTTTGTCAGACAAAGAATAGAACCTAAAATTGTTTAAACAGATCTTACCTTGAGCCAAGGTGAATCTAGGTTTGCATTTGTTAGCACATGAATCCCAGGTGAAACCTCTGTAACAAAGTTGCCGTTTTCTTTCGGTCGGTTCGTTAGATAAACCATGGATTTCAAACAAATATCGACCAATATTAGGTTGAACCCATTATACTGATTTACCTCCTTCGCCACTTCTTCAGCAAATTCAACAGGCTTCTTCTTACTCTGAAATTATAGAAAAAAAAAACTCATCACGATACTGATGATTTCTTACCAAAACTCATCCCACCAAAAGGAATTTGTCCAAATGAAAGTTCTATAAGTGTACTCGTTTAAATAGCAAGATAGAACAAGTGATGACAAGAACAAGCAGTATGATTATAAGCAGCTAGGTTACTCAGACTCGGTAGAGAGTGTCTGACATGAGTATGCTCAAACTTCTCCGAGATTTCCATGAATTTGGAGAGACTTTGGAGAATCATACTCCTATATCCATGTTTGGATATGGGTCAGATACGAGTACCAAAAGGCGAAAACTGATATTTCAAGAAAAATAGTCTGAACACATAGATCAAAACTAGAACAAAAGGATCACAGATCTCCAAGTTATAATCAATTAACATCACAGGTAACTCTTTATAATCCAAAATCGAAACAGCATCAAGGGAAGTAGGATACAAAGTAGCACCAAGTCACTGTTAAAATAGTTGTTAACCCTCATATGGCAACAATGAGACTCAACACAAGGCCATTAAGGCATTTCCAGTTTCTTCCATCTCCCAGCACTTCTACAAGAAAAGAACCTATCTAATACTTGCTCTGGCAATCTAAGTTACTCAAATTCAAGTGAGAGTGTCGAATATAAGTATGCGTCCGCTGCGGATGTGGTCAGATTTACCTAGCTTTTCCATGTATTAGGAGGAGGGTCCTTGGAAGTCATATCACCATACTCATGTGTCGTGTCGAACAATATAGCTGCCAATTAAAAGAAAAGAACATATCTAATATTTGCTCTGGCAGACTACATTACTCAAACTCGAGTGTGAGTATCAAATAAAGTATATGTAAGTTACGGACATGGTTTGATTTACTTAGCTTTTCCATGCCTTTGGGGGGCCATAGGAGAGGTCATATCGCCATATCCACGCGTCCGAAATGAGTATCAGATACGAATACTTAAAAAAAAAATTAAAGGTCAGAGCCATATAGCTGGCAATTAAAGAGAATCTTGGAGAAACTAAGATTGATTTGTGTCTATCTGATGCTCATAAGGAGAATTGCCTACTGCAATCCAAATATAGATTAATTAAGCCACTGAAATTAAAAAAATATCAATTAAGCCCTTAAACTTCTTTTAGACCCAATTAAGCCTTTGAACCAATAAATTGAATTGACAAGATCACTCACAAAAGAGTTGCATAACTGATCAAATACATACCAGAAAACAAAAAAGGGTTCTTCAAAACCAATCATGGCAACATGAAAAATAAGTGTTTCCAGAGATTGAATCAAATAGAAGAAAAAAAGAAGTAATTTTACCCGCAAGAAATCAACAGGGAGATTCCCTCTACTTTTAGCTTGAGGAACCAACTGGATTTCCCTGAAATTGGTAAGAAAAGCCACCCTTCCATCTCTGGAAGAAGCCAACCATGTCCCACCAGCTTGCCCATCTCTTCCGCCGAGAATCTCTCCATCTTCCCACCAAATCAATGGCTCGGTTGGCCTTAAAACACCAAAAATCCCAGAAATCAAAACCAACAAGTATAAACAAAGAAGGCATCTGGGGAAGAAGGTATATAGATTTACCGGTTGTGATACTCGTCTCTGTTGAGGAACAAAATGAAAGGGTAAAGTGGGTGAGTTTCCCACAAAAACACCGCTATGCACATAGATTCTTCAGTGTCTAAATCCTTCCCACAAAAATTGAACTCACCAGATTTTTAATGGCTTTGGGGTTTGTTTGTTACCCAGAGAAACCTCGTGATCTTGCCGGTTTTACTTAATAGGTAGGCAGTGCTGCTTACATATGCTCCAACAAGTGGTCAATGGAGAAGGTCAAATTCCATTACCCCTCTATACTTTTGTACTTTAATTTGATTGTTTTTAATTTTAGTTTTTCAAGTTTTTAATTTTATTTTCTCCTTGTCAGTATATTTGGTAAAAAAAAAAATCATTTTCTTAATATTGATTTCAAGGTTTAGGGTTAGAAATTTAAGTTTTAAATTTTTATAAATTTTTTTACACAGTTTATGTATCAAAATATAACCCATAATTAAATGAGTAATTATTCCATACACCAGCGATGAAAATAAAAGGTTTGTAATAAGCAATTTTGTTTTAGGGTTTATGATTAAAATTTAGGTTTAAAGACTAGGGGTTTATATTTAGTGATTTAAAATTGATGGATTATGGTTAAAAATGAGAGATTGAGGTTATAATTCAGGGTATATAGGTTAAACACTAAATCCTTAACCATGTTATACTGAACTCTAAACCCTAACCTTTAAACCTTAAATTTTAACAATATCACCTAAATTTTAAACCCCTAAACATAACCCCTAATCTCTAAACAATAAAATCTAACACTAAACTCTAAAATCGAGGCACTTGTGAAAATTCTTTGTTTTCACCGCCTGTGTATTAAATATCGATCCTGAATTGAGTATAGAGACTCAGTAATTATTTTTATTTATAGTGTCAGGATTTAAATCTTGAATTTTATTTAAAGGATACTTTGATAAAAATATCTAAAAGTTATTATCTAACACCTCAATTCAAAAAAAAAAATTATTGTTCTCCAATAAGTTAACAACACATGTCATCACCTTATGAATGATAAAAATATGGATAATTTTAGAAAAAAAATATTTATAGTTAGAAAAATATTTCATGCACGGGTGGTGAAAAACTTGTTTTCAACAACCAGTCTAATTTTGAAGTTTATGAGTTTAGTTTAGGGTTTAGGAATTAAGTTGTAAGGTTTATAGTTTATGGTTGTAATTTATGTTTTAAAGATTATGGTTTAGGATTTAGAGTTTTATAGTTAGAGTTTAAAATTTTAATTTCTAGAGTGAAATTAATTATGCTTGTGGAATAAAAAATTTCACTATTAATACATGATATAATTTCCCTATACTTTGTCATATACAAGTAAAGTATTTCAATTTCTACACAAAGAATCAAGATCGTATAAAATAGCAAAGGTAGCATGAGCTGAATTTTTTCCTTGATAAAGTATACACACCTTGTAAATAAAGTTGCTCAAACATAAAACTTCTAATATTAACATCATCTTCTTCTTTTTTACTGCGACTACTCGTTGGGTTCTGAATAAAGTATTTTAAATTCTAAACAAAATCGTATAAGTATAAAACAATAAATATCTCAATAAATCAAATTGAACTCCACACAAATTAAATTCAACCTGGAATATGAAATACAAACTCATTTTTCTCTTAATATTTGTCCAAAACTTAAAATATATCCTACTAACATCAATTTTATACAAAGAGCTCATTTTAGAATAAAATGGGACAAAACACAAACAAAGTCCTATAATAAACGGACAGTAAGAAGTTGTTGCTTTCAGTCCTAGAAAGAAAATGTCCAAATCTTAAAAACAATGTTTAAAATTTGTTTTTAGTTTTGAATTTTGTTTGGTTTGAAGAAAAATAAGGTGAAAAAATTAAAGATTTGGTTTGAAAGATTTGCTAATAATGTCTTGAAAATAAAAGAGGGATTTGTTTAATTTTTATGGACTAACCTAATAAATATGCTAATATTGAGGGCTGAATGTGCTACTATGTCCTTCTATCCGAGGTTAATGACACGGTGACTGGATTGAAACAAAAAGGTTAGTGTAGTCACAAATGTAATTTTACTAATATCCAATGACTATTGGGTGTAATTAACCCAAAAATATTTTTCATCGTATAACAATTGAATAAGGAAATGAAATTCACGATACTTAAATGGGAGGTCTAATCTCAACCTTCTTTGGGGGTCTAGTTGTTTCACGTGAAGTCTGTCTCAAGTGATTACAAAAATTAGTCCATTAAACGAATATAAACGATATGATAAACGAGTTTGTTCGAGAACATAAATAAATTTAGTATAATTATTTTCGTGTTCATTTGTTTATTAAACGAACATAAATATTTTGTTCATACTCGTTTATTTAGCTTAATAAACGATAAATGAACAGTTTACGAACATGTATTGAAAGCTCTGTTCATTTACACCCTTATTTAGAAGTTGACAATATAATAATTGAAACAATACGAATTGGTTAGTCGAAAAACGAAAATTTTAAATTCAAATGCCGAATATATAATCTTATTAATAGCACAATGACTATGAGTATAGTTTAGCCTAAAAGTATTACATAATTTATGATATTGAAGCATGGTTGAGTAACATGAAATTCAGCAATTTTTTAGCCTTAATGCACCTAAACACCAGAAATAAATTTGCATGCCACTTGAGTGTTCTTGATCAGTTGTCACACTTCCAACATGGTGGCCAAATATTCAACAAAATTCTCCATTTAATCTTATTTAAAAATCCATTTTGCCCCCTAAATATTTCATTCTTCAACATTCTCATCTCCATCTAACCATGGAAAGGGAATCCTTGCCCAGAAAAATCTTCACCATATGCAAGACCTTGGTACGAAAACTCGTGTTTCGAGTCCTCCGGACTGGTCCAATGCCCTCTCACATCGCCGTGATTATGGACGGGAACCGGAGGTACGCTAAAAGGAACCGTTTAAACGAAGGTGCCGGCCACGACGCGGGTGCCATGGCTCTCTTCTATTTGATCACTTATTGCTACGAACTCCGTATCAAATACATAACTGCCTATGCTTTTAGCACCGATAATTTCCGAAGAAAGCCGCAGGAAGTCGGGAAAATAATGTCGTTGCTGCGGGAAAGCATCGCGCTATTAACAAAGATAACGAAACATCAACCGGTGCGAGTTCATTTTGCGGGAAACCTCGAGCTCCTGAGTGCGGAGCTTCGGGACGGAGCTCGTAAACTCATGGAAGCGACGGCGGAGTATTCCAAAATTGTGGTCACGATCTGCGTGTGCTATTGTTGCTCGGACGAGATCCTTAATTCTGTTGAAGAATCTGTCCTAGAAAAATACTATAACCATAGTTACACCAGAGATAGTGACGACGATAACGACAACGATGACGGGAGAGATATAATAACGTTGGTCGATATCGAAAAGCATATGTATATGGCCGTGACACCGGATCCCGACATTCTGATCCGCACCGCGCACGAGCACCGGCTAAGCAATTTCCTTCAATGGCAGACAAGTTACACACAGTTGGCCTCGTTGCCGATCGATTTTCCGGAACTGAATTCGTGGCAATTGACGTGGGTGATTTTGGATTTCCAGCGACACTACGATTATTTAGCCAGGAAAAAATTGCAGCGTTAGACCATTGGTTGTATTAGTGGCATAATAAGTTGTTTAGTGCAACTTCAAATCTAGGACAATGGTGCTTGTTGGTGGAAGTATTGTCTTTGAAATTTCCGTTTCAGTTTATAACATAATATGTTGTCTTCCAAATAATAGAATGTTCTGATATGTTTTATTCTCAATGTTTTTATTAGTTTAGTAAATGTTAATTAGGATCTGATATGTTTTAAAAATTATTTATGAATCTACGTGTTTAAAAGAGATTATAAAAAAATTAAAATAAATTAAGATTCAACATTCATGTGTACAAGTGTTGGATGTTCTATACTTCTATTATCGCATGTCCGGTATAAGATTCCTTCTACTAATTGTCAGGTATTTTGTAGCTTTATTGTGTTCGTGCAGTAGATTTGAAAGAGTAATTTTTTTATACAGTATTTAAATTAGATATAATTTCACTAAACACCAAAAATATTATGATAACAATAGTTGTTCTACGCTCGATGAGCAACGGCGAGCAACACTATTGACGAGCACTGATAGATTATTTTATAAATTTTTTAAATTTAAAGTACTTTATGCGTAATTATAATTTTTTTAAAATTAAGTGTAATTTAATTAAATTATTTTTTTAGTTTTAAATTTATTTTAAATATTACTCCCTCCGTCCCATTAATTTTGTCTATTATTGACTTTTTATGGGTCAAATTTTTTGAACTTTGACCTATTATTATATAAAATTTATTATTGAAAAAAATATAAAAAAATATATTTTATAAACTTTCAATCAAGTAGTTTTAAAATATATATTTTATAAAATGTAATTGTTTAAAATATTTTAAATAATCATGGTCAAAGTTTAAAAATGTTGACTTTTAAAAAGTCAATAAGGGACAAAATTAATGGGACGGAGGGAGTACTAATCAAAATAAACTATCCCAAATCAAAAAATCTTAGGTTTTTTTTGCTTTGAAATTAACCCAATTGCTGCCTCACCCACCGCCAACCGCCGCCGTCGCCAACAGCTGCCGCTATCGACAACCATTACCGCCGTTGCCGTCGTCAACAGTCGTCGCCAGTCCTAATCCTTCATTACAATTATGTAATTTATCCCCAATTTTTGAAACCCTAATTATCTTAAATTTGATTTGATTTAATTATTTTCACTTAATTTATCCTCAAATCCCAAAATCAGTTGCAACAATCCAATTTTGTTGATTGATTCGAAAAAATAATGGCCGATTCGAACCCAAAAAAATGCAGTTCGTCGCGCATATCGGTACTATAAGAATATCGTACCAGTACGCGGGGGCTAACTGTACTGGTACGCCAGGCGTATCGGTACAATTTTTGGTCACTAGAATTTTTTGTTTTGCTACGCCTGGAATTTTTGTACGATGCATGCTTCTTGAGGTTTTATTTTTACATTTTTCTTAAGTTTCATTAGATTTAATGTTGCTTTCATTTACTTGTATTAAATTGCAGTTTTTTTCGAGATGGTTGATATCGAAGACATCGAAGATATTGAAGATATAAAAAAATTGAAGCTACGGAGTTCGAGCCCTATATCGAGGACATAGAACTTGAACTTAATTCTGAAGAAGAAGAACCTGATCCTGATGTTGACGATGCAAAACAAATAGATGATGAGAAGACCCTTGACTATTTCATCGACGAAAGCATATGAGATAAGATTGGTAAAAAATTAAAGGATTATGATGAGAATGATATGAGTAGGCTAAAGTGAAAAACTTTAGACGACTGCGTTGAATTTTACTATACCTATGCTAAAGTGAAAGGGTTCCGAGTTCGAGTCGACCAGATAGTGAAAAGTAGAGCTACAAATCAAATAATTGCAAAGAAAATGGTGTGCATAAGGAGGGACATAGAGACGAAAAGTGGTATAACTTGCCAAACAGAAAACGTCTACAAAGATCGGACATTAGAGTTGGTTGTGGAGCATTTATTAGATTTAAATTAGACGAACGCCATCATTATTGGAAAGTTGTGAAATTCTAAGAAGAACATAATCATGATACGGTTCACGCAACACATGTTGCATATATCAGGTATGTAATTTTTATTAATAATTAAATTGATAGATACTAAATTCTAGCTGATTATATATATTTAATGGTTTTTTTTTATTTTAGGTCATTCTGAAAAATTAGTTAGTTAGATGAGCTGAAGATAAAGAACATGCACCACTCTGGAATTACTCCAAGTAGGATCATGCGAAATTTCGTGAATGAAGCTGGTTCAATTCAGAATGTTGGTTTTCTACCCAAGAACTTGTACAATTATCTAGATAGAATTAGACGAGAAGAATTCCAAGATAGTGATGGTGAAACAGTGATGGTAAATTTATATGGGAAGCGAGAATCTGATCCTTTCTTTTTTATTAGGCACACGAGGGATGAATCCAGACACTTGGAGAAGTTGTTATGGTCCGATGGTGTATCACGCGCGTACTATAAACAATTTGGACATGTACTTGCATTTGATACAACTTACAAGTGTAACACATACAACAAGCCGTTCGTTGTTTTGGTTGGTGTCAATCATCATCGAAACACAGTGCCATTTGGATGTGCATTGGTTGTGAACGAGAAAGAGGATACATATGTGTGGGTATTAGAATAGTTGATCGAAGCGGGAGATGGGTACAAACCGCTCACTGTTATTACTGGTAGAGATAAGGCTATGGCAAATGCCATTTCTCGAGTACTACCCGGGGCAAAACATAGATTGTGTTTGTGGCATATCATGAGGAACATGCTTTCTCATATGGAACAACATTTCCTTGATGGATTTATGAGATGCGCTGACATGTGTAGGACGCCATCTGATTTTGAAAGTGCCTGGAGAGAACTAGTGGAAAAGCACAACGTTCAAAGAAAAAACGGGTAGAGGAATTATATGAAGATAAAGAGAAATGGGCAAAAGCATATTTGCAAGGATACTTTTATGCAGGTAACATTATATACACTTTTGTTGCGTGTAAACAAGACTATCACAATTGAGTACAAGTATACACAACGCAAGTAATATAGTGATACGAAGTATCAGATATCGTCTCCACAAGGACTGGAAATACTTCTAACTTTAAAAGTCTGCACAAGAAAAGAGATAAATTTAATAAAGAGTTTTGAATAATCTTGAAAATAAAGTAAAGTAGATGAAGAAATCAAATTGAGAAAGTAGACTGGTATTGATTTGCTTAGTAGTACAGGTGTTGCACTGTTCAGAGGACTTCTGTTGTGTATGTCGTTGAGCCTGTCGCGACATCGAACAACAACTATGTTACTTCAAGTTTGGCAAGAACCTCTGTTGTGACTTGTCCTATCCCTAGGTCCAAGTTCTGTCGATGAACACGTCTTGGATGATACCTCCCGACGTGAATCGAAGGATGAACACCGATGTTTGTGAATTCTTCTTTAGCCACTTAACCTTGTACCTATCCCTAGGCCAAGATAGTTTAATCATAAACTGGAAAACTTGTATTTACTCCTTTCGTATACTTAACTCTCCCGATATTAAGTAAATAGATAACCTCACAATGCTCTCCCGATACTCTTATGAGATATGAAAACCAGAGTAAATAAACTTGAAGTTTTATTGAATTGAACAGAAAATCCTAAGAAACAGTTTAACCCTTACAACTACTTTACAAGATCAACCCTTAGCCCTGGGGAAAGTTTAGAACATGATGGAGAAGGAAAAGCTAGGGTTTAAGATGGAAGACGACTAGGAACTAGGTTGTCCTTCTCTAGGTTGAAATACAAGCATATATATAGGCCTTGGGTGTAAGTTTTCTTAATGGAAAAGAATACTAGTTTGAATTAAAGTACAATTTATTTAAAGACTAAATCACTGAGTAGACTTCCTTTAATTCACCTTATCTTCTTGCTTTGACTTTTCTCCTCAAACTTTGGGCAAGACCTTCTTTGTGCTTCAGGACTTCGGAAAATAATGTGAGTGGTCTACAAAAACCAGACTTGAAATTCTCTATCAGTCGAACTCCACTTCGTATTTTCCATCTTTTCTTCTTCACTGTTGCCACTTCTGTCGCGGCAGATGTCACGACAGCGAGTTATAAGGCAGTTTGCTTCAACCATTTACTCTAGCTCTACAGTTATCTTCTGTTCCTCTGCTGCCCTGGATGCTGCCACGACAGGTACCTCTAGTTATGGATTGATCCGGAGCAAAACTATAATTCTTTTCCTACAACACCTTCACCATCAAAATCAATATCTTTTCGAATGAAACTTTTTGGCTTTGGCTTAACTTAATGAACAACCATTACCTACAACACCTTCACCATCAAAATCAATATCTTTTCGAATGTTTATAGATTTATCCGGAGCAAAACTATAATTCTTGTATGAGTGTGTGCAGGTTTTGTGAACAAATATGAGCTTAGACTCTATAGCAACCAGAATAGTTACTTAATTTACTTGAGTTTTACTTCAAAAATAATTCTTAACTAGAGCCAATTTCGGGCACCTCTAGTTTTCTTCTAAATTTTTTCTATTTTTACTAGAGCCGGGTTCGGGCATCTCTAGTTTAATTTCCTAGAGCCAGTGTTAGGCACCTCTAGGAGTACTTGTAGTTATTTTCCTAGAGCCAGTGTTAGGCACCTCTAGGAGTAAACTGAATCTAAGTTTTCTTTCTAACTCAAGTGGCTAAGCTTCCTATTCTAAGTTTACTAACATAGTCTTAACAACATATAAGTCACAAAGGAGTTTTTAAGAGTTCAGAACTATAGTAAGACTCTAAATACTTCCTAAACATTTTAAAGCTGCTGTCACGACAGTGATTACCGCAGCAGGTAAGAGAAATTCAAAAACTTAAGCCAAATTTTTATTTTTAATTTTTTTAACACAGAAACAAATAGTTATAAAACACAAAATATGATAAGTTCATTAATATAAGGAGGACTGCCTACCCCCAAACTCGAGGGTTTCATTGTCCTCAATGCATGACAACATAAATATAAAAAACATCACAAATTTCAAATAGAAGCTCAGACGACAGAAAGAGTAAAAAAAAAACTTAAGTTGAAGTGTTGTCGTCACTGCTGCCGTCTATGCGGAGCTGTCGGCGGGCAGTTACTTTCGTGGCTACGGCAGGCTTTGTGGTTGGAGAGGATGAGGCTACATTCTTCTTTTCCTCTCGAGGTGGTCGTATTCTGGTAGGTGGAACTTTTGGAGCGTTGTCCAGAATCTCAAGCTCACTGTCACTTTTGCTGCTGCTCTTGCTGCCGTCTCCACTATCGCAGTAGGGTCCCTCTACATTGATGTCAAGCTTCTTTTTCTTCATGGGAGGGAAGTCCTTTGCTATTTGGCGGACGACATAAGGTTCTGAGTCTGAGTCATCCTGCCAGACTAAAGAGGAGGAGAAACCTTCAAAATATTTTGGGTCGATTTCTGGCAGTGGTTCCTTTCTCTTGACTTCTCGAGGAGTAACCTGGGTGGATGCAGACCTTCTATCGCCAGGTCCTGCCGTGGCAGATGGCGAGGCGGAAGCAACTGTCGGAGTGGCCATCTTGGGAAAGGTGACAGGTGATGGGGCAGAGAGAAGGTTTTCTGGAAAATGAGGGAACTGCACGTTGGGATAATTAAGTTCAACTTTAATGAAATTTACCGTAGTAGTGTGGAAGTCCCTCATATACTCCATGTAGCCTTTCTATCGTGCCTCCATTCTTTGCAGCAGGTGAATGATTTGGCTGGAGGAGGTGCCTTCTGGTCTGTCAAGTTATGTCTGCTCAGGCTCTGTCGCGATAGGTTCTGTTGAGTCTGGTTCTATCGTGGGCTCTATCGTGGTAGAAGGGTCGATATATGCCATCGGTGTGGCTGCCTTTAGCTCCATCATGCTGTAGAGATTCTGGTGTGTCCACCATTTGCCTTGGATCTTGACATCCTCATCAATTTCAGGGACGTTGTTGGCTCGACAAAGGGTTGTGATTAAGTAAGGGAAGAAGAGGGGGCTCTTATCCTTTAGTGTGCACTCGAAAATGCCATTGAGGATGTATTTCCCCACATTGATCTGTCGTTCGTTGATGATGGAGTGAATGAGGGCCAACCTTTGTCTGTCCACTGTTGTGTTGTGAGATGTGGGCATGAGGCGCTTCTTCACGAAGTGGTTCCATAGCTTGGCAGCATGCGTGAGTTGAGTCCTTCGAACCGTCCACCGATGTTTTTGGTCGTCGTTCCAGCTGGTGCCTTCTTTAGTGAGGTCTGCCATGATGCTGTCATAGTCTACCGGCGACGGATTGCTGATGAACCTTCTGTGCTCGTCCTCCTTCCTGCCCACATACATGCCTTATAGAGAATTGATGTAGGCTGGTTCTAGTTCGACTGTCTTACCCCTAATGGTGACTTGAGAGGTGTCCTTAGAGGTGACGGTAGCATAGAATTCTCGGACGAGGGTGACATTCATCTCCTCGGGTTGTTCAGCAAACATCTGCCATTTTAGGCTAATGATTCTTTTGGTAATGAATCCTTCTAGACCCAGTTCTTCGGTCTTCTTCAAGTAAGTAAAGCCCCTTTCCTCCCACATTTCTCTTTTCTGAAAAGACTCATAGTATATTTTCTCCGTTTCTGTTGAGGTGAACCTTCTTCTGATTCTGCTTTGTGTGGGAGTGGAGACTGCCGTGGCAGAGGTGGAGGCAACACTTCTTCGGGTTGATCTCATTGTCATCGTAAGAATACTGTAGAACCAAAGAAAAGAAAATACTGAAAGCTAAAAAATATTCTAAAACAAAGTAGAGAGAGTAGAATGAAGGTGAAAAATGAAATGGAAGTGAGGGTTTATATAGAACGAGATTTCTGCCCATTGAAGCTGTAACGGTTGGCGTGGAAAATGGAGCCAACTGTCATGCGGTTTCTAGACGCGTTTGTTACGCGTTTCCGTGTTTTTTCTGCGTCTGCTACGTGCCTGTCGCGACATCGGGGTGACAGGCTGTCTTTGCGCGTCTGTCGCGACAGCTGGTGATAGTATGTCGCGACAGCCTTGTGACCATTGAGCTCTCAATTGGGCTTCTTGGGCTAAGGTGAATGTAATGGGCTGCTTCATTCCTTCCCTTTTCTCTACTTCTTTTATTTGCCTGAAAAATAAAATAAACTAATATTAAATTCCTATTTTCTAAAGCAATAAAAATAAAAGAAATAAAATAAAATTAAACTAAGTTAAATTAGGGATGCCTTGAGGGGCATGTAACCCCCTCGTCCCGGTCTGGATGGCTGACCGGTCCGAGTAGGCTACACGGGGAAAACCGAAGTGAAACCCGTTAAAGTCCTACCTCGGTTAGCAACCCTAAAAATTTCTTTTAAGTAAATCTTGTCTAAAGGCATATTATTTCCTAAGTGATCACGACAGCGGAAAACATCAAGGAAGATACACAACTGAACCCCAAATTACATGTCAACAGCCCCTTTTTACACTTACAGAGCAGGCCGTATCAATACACCAAGCAAGGGTATCGATACGCCTTGACCAAGTCAACACCCTTCAGTCAACATAGGGAGACCGTATCGATACAGCCCTTGAGCGCATCGATACGCCCTTCTCGGTCAACATCTCGTGGTCAACGAGATAAACCCGTACCGATATGCTTAGAGCCTGTATTGATACGCCAAAGCCTCACCAATTTCTCGGAATTCTAGTGAGCTTTGAGCGTACCGATACGCCCCCGTGTATCGATACCCCAAGTCAAATCTGAGTCCTGGAGGGCAAACCGTATCAATACAGCCCTTAGGCGTATCGATACGCCCTACACTGCAATTCTCCAAATTTCAGCAAAGGACCCTCAAACCCAACTCTAAATGCATTTTAAGACACTCCCATCCACACTCAAGCATTGAAACACATTTCATGGTCAAGAGCAAACATATAAAGCAATCTAGATGAACAATAATGCACTTACACATGGAAATCACATAGAGGATAGATATTGTATAAATAGTCATGCTTGAAAGCTCAAAAGCCAAATGGCACATACAATTAAGCAACAAAATAGGCATGGTCCACAATCCACGAGGCGAAACATAACACATCCACAATTTAACATGCTCAACTAACACAAATCACCTAGGGAGTTTGAAACAAACTCCTACAAGTCTATACCCCATCGTTTAGGCATTATTACAAAACACAATTCATACTTGTGCTAGCTTGAGAACTCCAAAAGCTCCTCCCTTGCCCACTTGCCTCCCGAACTCTAACGATCTGCATGTTGGAAACAAAAGAGGGCGTAAGCTAACTAGCTTAGTGAGAGAAGCTCTACAAATCCACAACATGCAGTTTTCAAAACACTTTTCATAAATGGAAGTAAAACAATGGATGCACAAATGACTTTCTTAACAACAATCCATGGTTTGCACAAACACGCCCAACATATACCAACGGTGGGACTACACATCACCGTTTCGACTAGTAGATTTCCAATGGGACTACACATCAAAGTACTTTCCTACTAGTCACTACCGGTGGGACTACACATCACCGTAGTTTAGACCACCATCACGTGAGGCACGGATTCAACTCGACTACACATTAACAACTGTATGAACAACTCAAAATGCACATGATAATCACAACACATAACCATTCATCCATTCATAACAAACCATAGGAGTAGAGTCTTACACTCAGGTTTAGGTGAACCCTCATGGTCCCACCCAAACCCCAAAGGTTCCATATCGAGCACAAAACAAAGATTAACAATTCTACTCACCGTTGCTACCCAAGAGAAGACCGAAGACCAAGCTCAAGACTCCAAAACCTCCGGATTCGTCCCCGAAGCTTCACCAACCAAAATCCTTGCTTCTAATCATCCCAAACAACCAAAACAATCTCAAATCAGTCCATATTTCAAAGTAGTCAACCCGGAACACAAACCAAGCACAAGACACATGATTTCAACTAAAACAAAACCCCAAGTTCCACATTCCCGAGCAGCCCCTAAGTACCACCTAAATCCAATGATTCCAACACCTAAATTACTCCCAGAGGCCTTCAAAACAATCCTTACACATAGTCTAGCCATCATCCATCACATTTCCACATAAAACACCCCCAAAACTCAACTTAAAACCCTTCCAAAAACCCCTCAAAACCCAAATCCAGGAAATTCCATAAAACCTTGTAAAAATCAATTATGTTGGACCTTTTAGGTTGTAGACAACTCATATAACTTCAACAAATCGAAAACTTAAGTTAAAGACATCAAAGATAACATTTTTAATCTAAACTTTCAAAATTCCAAAATGTGAAATCATGGATTAAAATGAAAAACAAAACCATAGGCTTGTAGAGAACAATGAGGACAAATCAAAAGTGAGTTTACCTTTGAGAAATCTCTAACAATGAGCAAGAGAGAAAATTGAATAGTAACCTAGGGGAAGAGGGGTTTTAGACGTTGGAAATGAAATGGGAGGGGAGAGAGAAGAAGATGATGAATAGTAGAGTTTGAAATAAAAGGGTATTCATTTTGAAGTTCCAAATAATTACCATCTTGCCATTAATGAATGGCTATCACCAAAAATCTTAAATTCCAAGAGATTTAGGGTTCAAATTTAATCCCAAAATTGATCCAACACATAAATTAAAATTTTAAGACAAAAAGGGAAAACCAAAATATTATTTTAGTATTATTTTTACCCGACCCCTAGACCCGGGTGTTACAACTCTCCCCCACTTAAGGAATTTCGTCCCCAAAATTACCTGACAGAAACAAATACGGAAACTTCTCAAGCATATCAGCTTTCCTTTCCCACGTGGCCTCTTCCACACCTCTATGTCTCCATAATACATTGACCAACTCTATGGTCTGTCCACACAACACCTTGCTATCAGAGGCAAGTATCTCAACTGGTTCCTCGTTGTAAGACAAGTCTGGATTCAACTCTATTTCCTCATTTGGCATAACATGGGACGGATCCGATCTATACCTCCTAAGCATCGACACATGAAAGACATCATGAATCTTCTATAGTTCAGTCGGGAGCCTCAATCTATACGCAATGGGGCCAACCCTCTCAACTATCTCATAAGGCCCTATGAACCTTGGGCTTAACTTGCCCTTCCTTCCAAACCTCATCACCTTTTTCAAAGGCGAGACTTTCAAAAACACTTTATCCCCCACGAAATACTCTACCTCTTTCCTCTTTAAGTCGGCATAGGACTTCTGTCGATCTGAAGCTGCTTTCAAGCGATCACATATCAACTTTACCTTCTCGGTGGTGCCCTTAAGCAACTCGGGCATCGGCACAAGTTTCTGTCCGGCATCGGCCCAACAAATCGGGGTTCTACACTTCCTACCATACAAGGCCTCATAAGGAGCCATCTGAATGCTCGACTGAAATCTGTTGTTGTACGCAAACTCCACTAACGGTAGATGTTTCTCCCATGACCCCTGAAAATCAATGATACAACACCTCAACATATCTTCCAATACCTGTATCACTCTCTCAGACTGACCATCTGAATGCGGATGATACGAAGTGCTAAAGTTCAACCAAGTACCCGAGGTTCGATACAAACACTCCCAAAATCTAGCGGTAAATCTCGGATCTCGGTCTGACACAATCGACTTCGGTACCCCATGTAGTCTCACTATCTCACAGATATATAGATCGGCCAACTTGTCTAAAGTATAGGTAGTATGAACTGGTATGAAGTGGGCACACTTAGTAAATCTATCCACAATCACCCACACTAAATTCTTCTTCGAAGGAGTCAACGGTAGTCCTGACACAAAGTCCATGGTAATACGCTCCCACTTCAATTCTGGAATTTTCAACGGCTGTAATAATCCTGAGGGAAACTGGTGCTCGGCCTTAACCCTCTGACAAACCATACACCTACTCACAAACTCTGCCACGTCTCTTTTCAAACCAACCCAATAGTACTCATCCTTTAACCCTCGATACATCTTCGTGCTACCCGGATGCATAGCGAAAGGGCTATTATGAGCCTCGTTCAAGATCGTACGCCTCAACTCGGCATCCTCCGGAACCACTATCCTATCCTTGAAACATAGGATCCCATTCTCTCCAAAACAATACTTGGTAGGCATATCTTCGACTATGTCTTGCACGTGAGGTGCCAAAGACTCATCTCACAACTGCTTCTCACGAATTAACTGAACTAATGAAGGCTTAACCTGAAGCTCGGCTATCAATCCACCATTCGTAGACACACTCAACCTTGCAAACATTGCTCGTAACTCAACGACCACTTTTCTACTCAAGGCATCGGCCACTACGTTTGCCTTACCCGGATGGTACTCTATGGTGAGGTCATAATCTTTAAGAAGCTCTAACCACCTACGTTGTCTGAGGTTCAACTCCCTCTGAGACATCAAATATTTCAAACTCTTGTGGTCGGTATACACGGTGCACTTCTCACCATAAAGATGGTGTCTCCAAATCTTCAACGCGAACACCATTGCAGCCAACTCTATATCATGTGTGGAGTAATTCTTCTCATAGACTTTCAACTGTCGTGAAGCATACGCTACCACCTTACCTTCTTGCATATGCACACAACCTAGCCCTACGTAGGACGCATCACTGTAAATCACAAACTCTCTCCCCGGTTCCGGCTGAATCATGATAGGAGCTTCGGTCAAAGCTTTCTTCAATTTCTCAAACGCTGGTTGTCTTGCATCTGACCACTCATACGGAATATTCTTCTGTAACAACTTAGTCAACGGAGCTGCTATTCTCGAGAACCCCTCAACAAACCTTCTATAGTATCATGCCAAATCTAGGAAACTGCAGATTTCTGTCACTGACTTCGGTTGTTTCCAATTTACTATAGCTTCTATCTTCTTGGGATCCACACTAATCCCACTAGCCGAGATCACGCGACCTAGGGTCTGAAGTACTAACCGCAAATGCTTATCGTGTTCCTCTTCGGTCCTAGAGTATACTAGGATGTCATCTATAAACACTACCACAAACCTGTCCAAGAACTCATGAAACACTCGTTTCATCATATCCATGAAGGCCGCTGGAGCGTTGGTCAACCCAAAAGGCATCACCAAAAACTCATAATGCCCATAACGTGTACGAAAGGCTGTCTTCGGTATGTCTACATCCTTTACCTTCAACTGATAGTATCCAGACCTCAAGTCAATCTTCGAAAACACAGAATCACCTCTCAACTGGTTTAGCAAGTCATCTATCCTAGGCAAAGGATATTTGTTTTTCACTGTTACCTTATTCAACTGCTTATAATCTATACACATCCTCATGCTACCATCCTTTTTTTTCACAAACAAGACCGGAGCACCCCACAGAGACACACTAGGCCTAATGAAGCCTCTATCACTCAACTCCTGAAGCTGTGTCTTCAACTCTTTCAACTCTTTCGGTGCCATTCTATACGGAGCAATCGACACCGGCGTAGAATCAAAATATGTCTCAATAGCAAACTCAACTGCTCTGTCTGGAGGCAAGCCCGATAGCTCTTCCGGAAAAACACTCAGAAACTCACACACTGTTCTGATGTCCTGAGGTCTCACCTCACTCATATCCGGATTCATTACATAAGCCAAGTAAGCCTAACACCCTGAACTCAACAACCTCTGAGCTTCCAAAGCCGAAACCACATTGGACAAAAACTTGACATTCTCCCCAACTACCACAACCTCAAAATCATCGGTAAGCCTCAAGGAGACTCTCTTGGTCTCGAAGTCAACCCTAGTTCTATGCTCTACAAGTCAATCTATGCCCAAAATCACATCAAAACCATAGAAGGGTAACTCCATCATATCGACCGGAAATACGTGGCCCTGAACCATCAAAGGACACCTCCTATACACTTTCCTAACTACCACTGTATCACCAAAAGAGCTAGTGACATTTACACCTACCTATAACCAATCACATGGTAATCCTAATGACTTTGCGTGCTCGCCCAATATATACGAATGTGTCGACCCCGAATCTATCAAAGAAAGCAAACTCAAAGACTGTAATGAGAAGTTACCTGCTATGACATCCATGTCATTCCCAGCCTCTCGCTGAGCGTACACCCTAGCCGGTCCTCCTCCCTCGGGCTGGACTGCTACAACATGAGCCAAGTTCCTCTGGCCCTCATTCCTTGGCTGAAAGTTTCCACGACCGCGCCCACGGCCACTCCGATGCTCAAAGCCCCTAGCTGGAGCCGTTCCGCCCCTAACCGGGTGTGGACAGTCACGCCTCAAATGGTCTCGGGAGCTACAGTTCCAACACGCTCCATAAATACCCATATACTCGCCCGGGTGGCGTCTCCCGCACCTAGTGCACTCCGGAATGTACCCAACAGCTCCCTGGCCCTGACGACCCTGACCATAGTTACCACCCTTATGTCTCGTATCCGGCTTGTACCTCCTATCCCTATGCCTCTTGGCATGATCTCTATCCTACTTCGCATGTCTCTTTCCGGAGTCAGACCCACTAGCACGTGCTCTAGAGCTTAGGTTCTACTCTATATCCTTGGCCCTAGAGACCAAGACATCGAACTCAGTGTAGTCGGAGGCTAGCATGTAGGTCTTCACATCTGTAGTCAATCCATATCTGAAACGCTCACACCGCTCCCTCTCATCCGGGACCAACTCTGGTGCGTATTGGCTCAACCTCACAAACTGAACCTCGTATTCAGACACGATCTTGTTACCTTGAACCAAAGCCATAAACTCTCTTTTCTTTTCATCCAAGTACCGAACTCCAAGGTACTTCCTTTTGAAGGCATTTCTGAAGAACTCCCATGTGATGTCTGCCTCGACCATACCAGAAGTGACAGTGGTCCACCAAGTATAAGCGTCCCCCTGAAGCAAGGACACAATGCATCCCAACTTACGGGCATCCAAACACTCCATCTGACCCAAGATGCAAGTAGTGCTCTCAAGCCACCCCTCTGAACCCTCCGGAGACAACATACGAAACTCCACTGCCCCTAAATTACAAAGCCTCTTTAGGGGTAATCCTATCCCCGCACCCTGAGGTGGTGCTGCAGCCTGCATACTGGCCAAAGCTGTCTGAAAAGCTCCAGCTATGGTCTGAATTAGATGGGCCACATCTGGACCTGCCTGACCTTGGCCCGCTTGAGCCCTATTACCTCCCACAGTAGCCCCAATCTGAGGCCCATTACCATCGCCTCGCCTCCAACATTTTCTCCATTACCATCGGGAGCATGAGGAGCAGGAGGCACATCCTTTGGTGCCTGATCACCCGCTCTAGGCCGTCCCATCGGTCTCACCATAGCAAAATAATAATCTAAAACAACAAACACACAACAACAGGAGAAACGTTAGGTTAGCAAAAGGGCAAGGTCTCCGGTTCTCAAGTTCGTTAAACCAAAACAATTTTCCTTTTATTTTTACAACAACGCCTAACAATGGGGACTTGGACCTACTCTCAAGCAACAACAGAGTCATCACAACATGTAATCATACACCATGCTAGGAGCAGAATTCAGGCATACATGGCAAAACACCCAAACACATTAACTCACCTCACTTACCTGCCCGAGGTCTCGGAAACCTCAGGCTCTGATACCACTAAATGTAACCCCCTCGTCCCGGTCTGGATGGCTGACCGGTCCGAGTAGGCTACACGGGGAAAACTGAAGTGAAACCCGTTAAAGTCCCACCTCGGTTAACAACCCTAAAAATTTCTTTTAAGTAAATCTTGTCTAATGGCATATTATTTCCTAAGTGATCTCGACAGCGGAAAACATCAAGGAAGATACACAACCAAACCCCAAATTACATGTTAACAGCCCCTTTTTACACTTATAGAGCAGTCCGTATCGATACACCAAGCAAGGGTATCGATACGCCTTGACCAAGTCAACACCCTTCAGTCAACATAGGGAGATTGTATCGATACAGCCCTTGAGCGTATCGATACGCCCTTCTCGGTCAACATCTCGTGGTCAACGAGATAAACCCGTACCGATACGCTTAGAGCCCGTATCGATACGCCAAAGCCTCACCAATTTCTCGGATTTCCAGTGAGCTTTGAGCGTACCGATACGCCCCCGTGTATCGATACCCCAAGCCAAATCTGAGTCTTGGAGGGCAAACCGTATCGATACGGCCCTTAGGCGTATCGATACGCCCTACACTGGCAATTCTCCAAATTTCAGCAAAGGACCCTCAAACCCAACTCTAAATGCATTTTAAGACCCTCCCATCCACACTCAAGCATTCATACACATTTCATTGTCAAGAGCAAACATATAAAGCAATCTAGATGAACAATAATGCACTTACACATGGCAATCACATAGAGGATAGATATTGTATAAATAGTCATGCTTGAAAGCTCAAAAGCCAAATAGCACATACAATTAAGCAACAAAATAGGCATGGTCCACAATCCACGAGGCGAAACATAACACATCCACAATTTAACATGCTCAACTAACACAAATCACCTAGGGAGTTTGACACCAACTCCTACAAGTCTATACCCCATCGTTTAGGCATTATTACAAAACACAAATCATACTTGTGCTAGCTTGAGAACTCCAAAAGCTCCTCCCTTGCCCACTTGCCTCCCGAACTCTAACGATCTGCATGTTGGAAACAAAGAGAGCGTAACCTAACTAGCTTAGTGAGAGAAGCTCTACAATTCAACAAACATGCAGTTTTCAAAAACACTTTTCATAAATAGAAACAAAACAATGGATGCACAAATGACTTTCTCAACACTACACATGGTTTGCACAAGCACAACCAACATACACACACGGTGGGACTACACATCACCGTTTTGACTAGTAGTTTTCCAATGGGACTACACATCAAAGTACTTTCCTACTAGTCACTACCATTGGGACTACACATCACTGTAGTTTAGACCACCATCACGTGAGGCTCGACTTCAACTCGACTACACATTAACAACTGTATGAACAACTCAAGATGCACATGATAATCACAACAAATAGCCTTTCATCCATTCATAACAAAGCATAGGAGTAGAGACTTACACTCGGGTTTAGTTGAACCCTCAAGGTCCCACACAAACCCCAAAGGTTCCATATCGAGCACAAAACAAAGATTAACAATTCTACTCACCGTTGCTACCCAAGAGAAGACCGAAGACCAAGATCAAGACTCCAAAACCTCCGGATTCCTCCCCGAAGCTTCACCAACCAAAATCCTTGCTTCTAATCATCCCAACACAACCAAAACAATCTCAAATAAGTCCACATTTCAAAGTAGTCAATCCGAAACACAAACCAAGCACAAGACACATGATTTCAACTAAAACAAAACCCCAAGTTCCACATTCCCGAGCAGCCCCTAAGTACCACCTAAATCCAATGATTCCAACACCTAAATTACTCCCAAAGGCCTTCAAAACAATCCTTACACATAGTCTAGCCATCAGCCATCACATTTCCACATAAAACACCCCCAAAACTCAACTTAAAACCCTTCCAAAAACCCCTCAAAACCCAAATCCGGAAAATTCCATAAAACCTTGTAAAAATCAATTATGTTGGACCTTTTAGGTTGTAGACAACTCATATAACTTCAACAAATCGAAAACTTAAGTTAAAGACATCAAAGATAACATTTTTAATATAAACTTTCAAAATTCCAAAATGTGAAATCATGGATTAAAATGAAAAATAAAACCATAGGCTTGTAGAGAACAATGAGGACAAATCAAAAGTGAGTTTACCTTTGAGAAATCTCCAACAATGAGCAAGAGAGAAAATGGAATAGTAACCTAGGGGAAGAGGGGTTTTAGACGTTGGAAATGAAATGGGAGGGGAGAGAGAAGAAGATGATGAATAGTAGAGTTTGAAATAAAAGGGTATTCATTTTGAAGTTCCAAATAATTACCATCTTGCCATTAATGAATGGCTATCACCAAAAGCTTAAATTCCAAGAGATTTAGGGTTCAAATTTAATCCCAAAATTAATCTAACACATAAATTAAAATTTTAAGACAAAAAGGGAAAACCAAAATATTATTTTAGTATTATTTTTACCCGACCCCTAGACCCGGGTGTTATAGGGCATCTCCTAAAGTAACCACTTCATGTTCTCTTGGGGCTTCAGTTCCCTGATAGTGCTTGAGTCTTTGTCCATTGACTTTGAATTGGTGCCCTTCGTTGATAGATCTTATTGTGATGGCACTATAGGGAAAAACCTAAACTACCATAAAGGGTCCAGACCATCTAGACTTTAGCTTCCCTGGGAAGAGCTTCAACATGGAGTTGAATAACAACACCTTTTAGCCTGATGTTAACTGTCGTGGCAGAAGTTTTCTGTCGTGCCACTTCTTTGTCTTGTCCTTATAGATTCTGGCGTTGTCGTAGGCCATGGCTTGAATTTCTTCAACTTCATTTAAATCCAACAGTCTTTTCTGCCTTGCTCTATCCCAATCCATGTTAACTATCTTAATATTCCAGTATGCTTTATGTTCTATTTCGATAGGTAGGTGGCAAGTTTTTCCATAGATGAGTTGGTAAGGTGACATTCCCAATGGTGTTTTGAATGCGGTCATGTAGGCCCATAATGCATCATTCAAGTGAAGAGACCATTCCTTCCTAGTTGGCTTAACCATCTTTTCTAGAATATTATTCACTTCTCTATTGGAGATCTCAGCCTGCCCATTGGTTTGAGGGTGATATGATGTTGCAATTCTGTGTTTCACTCCATAATTCTTCAATGCATTATCAATCACCCTATTGTCGAAATGTTTACTCTCATCACTAATAATTGCCCTTGGGATGCCAAACCTGTTGAAGATGTGTTTGTGCAAAAATCTTTGAACGGTTTTGGCATCATTCTTTTGTGTAGCGATGGCTTCTACCTACTTGAACACATAATCTACTGCCAGCGGTATATACAGGTTCCCACAAGAAGCTGGGAATGGTCCCATGAAGTCGATTCCCCAAACATCGAAAATTTCGACTTCGAGAATGTTCTGCAGGGGCATCTCATGCCTTCTAGTGATGTTGCATGTCCTTTGCCACTTGTCCCATGAACGGTTTTGGCATCATATCATGGTATTTGTTAGTTGGTTCTAATCTTTCATTGAATTTATGGCATTGGTTAAGAAAAAAATGGGGTTGTTGTGGTAGCCGTGAAGTGTTGAATTCATTGACAGTTCTAATCATTTATATTTTGCGAGTTTCGACCTTTGAAATTTAGCGAGTTTCAACCATTTGCAATGGAAGCTGACGCTTTTAATCTTGGGGGAATGGGTTGTAGTGTTAGGTTATAGCCATTGATTTAATTTTCTAGGGTTTTAGTTTTATAATTTTTGGGGAAGATGGTGAAAAATAAATTTTTGAAAGTTTGGGGGTTAAATTAGAAACTAATTTTTTTAAGTAACGGAGACTAACGGCCAAGGGACCAAAACAGAACCGATTCTAAACGTAAGTGAGCAAAATAATAATTTTTGAATTCTGGTGACCAAAATAGAACAAACCCTAAACGAAAGGGACCACTAGTGAAGATTACCCTTTAAAATTTTATTTTCTTGCTTTATGTTTTTAGGAATCTAATGCAAAACATTAACAAGAAACGTAAGACGACTCAAACGGGTGAAGCTTCAACCCAAGCGAACATCCGTCCTAACCTCACCCTCCTATTTCAAAAGAGTCTTCAGAATCAAGAGACTAAGGACCATTTCAAAATTATCATGGATTTAGCCGTTCCCCGAGAGCGTGTTGCGGATATCACGTTCCTTGACTCCGAGAGTTTTGAATTTCGTTACCTTGCTCTCTTGCTAGAATGGAGCTTTTTGGCCTTTTTGAGCATTCCGGACGTTGTCTACAAGCATATGGTCCTCCTTTTCTACTCCAATGTCGTTCTTATTGATAACGAAGATCATACCGAGGTGATTGGCATTGAGTCATATCTTTTGGGGAGGAAGTTTGTAACACCCGGGTTTAGGGGTCGGGTAAAAATAATACTAAAATAATATTTTGGTTTTCCCTTTTGTCTTAAAAATTTAATTTATGTGTTGGATTAATTTTGGGATTAAATTTGAAGCCTAAATACCTTATAATTTAAGATTTTGGTGACATCCTATCATTAATGGCAAGATGGTAATTATTGGGAACTACAAAATGAATACTTTCTTTTATCATTTCAAACTCTACTATTCATCATCTTCTTCTCTCTCTCCCCTCCCATTTTCACTTCCAACGTCAAAGACCCCTTTTTGGCCTAGGTTACTATTCCATCTCACATCTTGCTTATTGTTGGAGCTTTTGCAAAGGTAAAGTCGTTTTTGACCTGCCCTCATCATCCTCTTCGAGTTCATATCTTTATTTTCTAAAAAACTCATGATTTTTGTATTTTAGGTGTTTTGAGATTTTGATTAATAATGTCATTTTTTACATCTTTAACTTAGGTTTTTGATTTATTAATGTTACATGGGTTGTTTTCAATCTAAAAGGTCCAATGTATATGATTTTTACAAGGTTTTGGGGTGTTTTCCGAAATGGGGTTTTGGGGAGGTTTTTGGAGGGTTTTAAGTTGAGTTTTGGGGGTGTTTTAGGTGGAATTTTGATGGCTGATGGTTAGGCTATATGTAAGTGTTGTTTTGGAGGCCTTTGGGAGTAATTTAAGTGTTGGAATCATTGGAATTAGGGTGTGCTTAGGGACTGCTCGGGAATGTGGATTTTGGGTTTGATTTTAGTTGAAATTGGGTGTTTTGTGTTTGGGTTGTAATCCGGGTTGACTACATTGGAATGTGGACTGATTTGAGATTGTTTTAAATTGTGCTGGAATGATTAGAGGCAAGAAATTTGGTTGGAGAAGCTTCGAGGACGAATCCGGAGGTTTTGGAGTCTTGAACTTGGTCTTCTGTCTTCACTTGGGTAACAACGGTGAGTAGAATTGTTAATCTTTAAATTGTGCTCGATATGGAACCTTTGGGGTTTGGGTAGGACCTCGAGGGTTCACCTAAACCCGAGTGTAAGCCTCTACTCCTATGCTTGTTGTGAATGGATGAATGGTTATGTGTTGTGATTATCATGTGCATTTTGAGTTGTTCATACAGTTGTTAATGTGTAGTCGAGTTGAAGTCGTGCCTCACCTGATGGTGGTCTAAACTACGGTGCTGTGTAGTCCCACCAGTAGTGACTAGTAGGAAAGTACTTTGATGTGTAGTCCCATTGGAAATCTACTAGTCGAAACGATGATGTGTAGTCCCACCGTGTGTGTATGTTGGGTGCGTTTGTGCAAACCATGGATTGTTGTTAAGAAAGTCATTTGTGCATCCATTGTTTTACTTCCATTTATGAAAAGTGTTTTGAAAATTGCATGTTGTGGATTTGTAGAGCTTCTCTCACTAAGCTAGTTAGCTTACGCTCTCTTTTGTTTCCAACATGCAGATCGTTAGAGTTCGGGAGGCAAGTGGGCAAGGGAGGAGCTTTTGGAGTTCTCAAGCTAGCACAAGTATGAATTGTGTTTTGTAATAATGCCTAAACGATGGGGTATAGAGTTGTAGGAGTTGGTGTCAAACTCCTTAGGTGATTTGTGTTATTTGATCATGTTGAATTATGGATGCGTTATGCTTTTGTCTCATGGATTGAGGACCATGCCTATCTTGTTGCTTAATTGTATGTGCCTAAGAGTGTATGAACTTGGCCTATGAATGCTCTATGTTTGGTTGTCTTGTGTATGATGCCTTGTGATTGCTAAGCATGATTACCTTGTGGAATTGCATGAAACCTTTGATTTGTATGGTTCTTGTTAGATTCAATGCCTCAATTGCTAATTCTTGGTTGTAGTTTGTTGCATGAATGCTTGTATGTGGCTAGGGAAGTCCTAAAATGCTTTTAGAGTTGGGTTTGAGGGCTATTTGCTGAATTTTGCAGACTTGCAGTGCAGGGCGTATCGATACGCCTGAGGGCTGTATTGATACAGTATTGCCTACAGGACTCAGTTGTGGCTGGGCGTATCGATACACGGGGGTTTATCGATACGGTTTTAGCTCACTGGAATTCTGAGATTTTGGTGAGTTAAGGGCGTATCTGTACGGTGTTTTGGCGTATCGGTACGGTTGTATCTCGTTGACCACGAGATGTTGACCGAGAAGGGCGTATCGATACGCTCAAGGGCTGTATCGATACGGTCTTCCCTGAGTTGACTAAAAGGGCTGACTTAGTCTTGGCGTATCGATACCCTTGGTTAGTGTATCGATACGGTCTGCCATGTGACTTTAAAATGGAATGTTTAATGTGTGGTTTAGGTTCGAATGTGTTTCTTTCTTGATATTTTCCGCTGACGTGATCACTTAGGAATGAATATGCCTATAGATAAGATTAAATTAAAAGAAATTTTCTAGGGTTGCTAACCGAGGGGGAACCTTAACGGGTTTCGCTTCGGTTTTCCCCGTGTAGCCTACTCAGACCGGTCATCCGTCCAGACTGGGACGAGGGGGTTACATTTAGTGGTATCAAAGCTTGAGGTTTCCGAGACCTCGGGCAGGTAAGTGAGGTGAGTTAAGGTGTTACGGGTGTTTTTCCATGTATGCCTAAATTTTTTTGCTAGCACGGTGTATGATTACATGTTGTGATGACTCTGTTGATGCTTGAGAGTAGGTCTAAAGTCCCCATTGTTAGGTGTTGTTGTAAAAATAAAAAGGAGAATTGTTTTGGTTTAACGAGCTTGAGAACCGGAGTCCTTGCCCTTTTGCTAACCTAACGTTTCCTTTGTTGTTTAGATTATCATTTTTGCTATGGTGAGACCGAGGGGACGGCCTAGAGCGGGTGACCAAGCACCCGAGGGTGTGCCTCCTTCTCTTCATACTCCCGATGGTAATGGAGGAAACGTTGGAGGCAATGGTAATGGGCCTCAGGTTGAGGCTAATGTGGAAGGTAATGGGGCTCAAGCGGGCCAAGGTCAGGCAGGTCCAGATGTGGCCCATTTGATTCAGACCATAGCCGGAGCTTTTCAGACAGCTTTGGCCGGTATGCAAGCTGCAGCACCACCTCAGGGTGCGGGGACAAGATTACCCCTAGAGAGGCTCCGTAACTTAGGTGCAGTTGAGTTTCGTGGGTTGTCTCCGGAGGGTTCGGAGGGGTGGCTTGAGTGCACTACTCGCATCTTGGGTCAGATGGAGTGTTCGGATGCCCGTAAGTTAGGATGCATCGTCTCTTTGCTTCAGGGAGACGCTTATACTTGGTGGACCACTGTTATTTCCAAAATGGCCGAGGCGGATATCACATGGGAGTTCTTCAGAAATGCCTTCAAAAGGAAGTACCTTGGAGTTCGGTACTTGGATGAAAAGAAAAGAGATTTTATGGCTTTGGTTCAAGGTAATAGGACCGTGTCTGAATATGAAGTTCAGTTTGTGAGGTTGAGCCAGTACGCACCAGAGTTGGTCTCGGATGAGAAGAAGCGGTGTGAGCGTTTCCGATATGGATTAACTACAGATGTGAAGACCTACATGCTAGCCTCCGACTACACTGAGTTCGATGTCTTGGTCTCTAGGGCCAAGGATATAGAGCAGAGCCTAAGCTCTAGAGCACGTGCTAGTGGGTCTGACTCCGGAAAGAGACATGCGAATTGGGATAGAGATCATGCCAAGAGGCATAAGGATAGGAGGCACCAGCCGGATACGAGACATAGAGGTGGTAACTATGGTTAAGGCCGTCAGGGCCAGGGAGCTATTGGGCTCATTCCAGAGTGCACTAGGTGCGGGAGACGCCACTCGGGCGAATGCATGGGTATTTATGGGGCGTGTTGGAATTGTAGCTCCTGAGATCATTTGAGGTGTGACTGTCCACACCCGGTTAGGGGCGGACCAGTCCAGCTAGGGGCTTTGAGCATCAGAGAGGCCGTGGGCGCGGTCGTGGGAACTTTCAGCCAAGGAATGAGGGTCAGAGGAACTTGGCTCATTTTGTAGCAGTCCAGCCCGAGGGAGGAGGACCGGCTAGGGTGTACGCTCAGGGAGAGGCTGGGAATGACACTGATGTCATTGCAGGTAATTTCACATTACAGTCTTTGAGTTTGCTTTCTTTGATAGATTCGGGGTCAACGCATTCGTATATTTTGGGTGAGCACGCAAAGTTATTAGGATTACCATGTGATTGGCTAGAGGTAGGTGTATATGTCACTAGATCTTTTGGTGATACAGTGGTAGTTAGGAAAGTGTATAGGAGGTGTCCTTTAATGGTTCAGGGCCACATATTTTCGGTCGATATGATGGAGTTACCCTTCTATGGTTTTGATGTGATTTTGGGCATGGATTGGCTTTTAGAGCATAGAGCTAGGGTTGACTTCGAGACCAAGAGAGTCTCCTTGAGGCTTACCGATGACTTTGAGGTTGTGGTAGTTGGGGAGAATGTCAAGTTCTTGTCCAATATGGTTTCGGCTTTGGAAGTTCAGAGGTTGTTGAGTTCAGAGTGTCAGGCTTACTTGGCTTATGTAATGAATCCGGATATGAGCGAGGTGAGACCTCAGGACATCAGAATAGTGTGTGAGTTTCCGAGTGTTTTTCCGGAAGAGCTACCAGGCTTGCCTCCAGATAGAGCAGTTGAGTTTGCTATTGAGACATATTCTGATTCTGCACCGGTGTCGATTGCTCCGTATAGAATGGCACCGAAGGAGTTGAAGACACAACTTCAGGAGTTGACTGATAGAGGCTTCATTAGGCTAGTGTATCCCCGTGGGGTGCTCCGGTCTTGTTTGTGAAAAAGAAGGATGGTAGCATGAGGATGTGTATAGATTATAGGTAGTTGAATAAGGTAACAGTGAAAAACAAATATCCCTTGCCTAGGATAGATGACTTGCTAGACCAGTTGAGAGGTGCTTCTGTGTTTTCGAAGATTGACTTGAGGACCGAATACTATCAGTTGAAGGTGAAGGATGTGGACATACCGAAGACAACCTTTCGTACACATTATGGACATTATGAGTTTTTGGTGATGTCTTTTGGGTTGGCCAACGCTCCAGCAGCCTTCATGGATATGATGAACAGAGTGTTTCATGAGTTCTTGGATAGGTTTGTGGTAGTGTTTGTAGATGACATCCTAGTGTACTCTAGGACCGAAGAGGAGCACAATGAGCATTTGCGGTTAGTACTTCAGACCCTACTTGAGAATCAGTTGTATGCCAAGCTAAGCAAGTGTGAGTTTTGGATTATGGAGGTGGTCTTCCTAGGTCACGTGATTTCGGCTAGTGGGATTAGTGTAGATCCCAAGAAGATAGAAGCTATAGTGAATTGGAAACAACCGAAATCAGTGACAGAAATTTGCAGTTTCCTAGGTTTGGCGGGATACTATAGAAGGTTTGTTGAGGGGTTCTCGAGAATAGCGGCTCCGTTGACTAAGTTGCTACAGAAGAATGTTCCATATGAGTGGTCAGATGCAAGACAATAAGCGTTTGCGAAATTGAAGAAAGCTTTGACCGAAGCTCCTATCTTGATTCAACCTGAGCCGGGAAGAGAATTTGTGATTTATAGTGATGCTTCCTACGTGGGGCTAGGATGTGTGCTTATGCAAGAAGGTAAGGTGGTAGCATATGCTTCGCGAAAGTTGAAGGTACATGAGAAGAATTATCCCACACATGACATAGAGTTGGTTGCAGTGGTGTTCACATTGAAGATTTGGAGACACCATCTTTATGGTGAGAAGTGCACCGTGTATACCGACCACAAAAGTTTGAAATATTTGATGTCTCAGAGGGAGTTGAACGTCAGACAACGTAGGTGGTTAGAGCTCCTTAAGGATCATGACCTCACCATAGAGTACCACCCGGGTAAGGCAAACGTGGTGGCCGATGCCTTGAGTAGAAAAGTGGCCGTTGAGTTACGAGCAATGTTTGCAAGGTTGAGTGTGTCTACGGATGGTGGGTTGATAGCCGAGCTTCAAGTTAAGCCTTCATTGGTTCAGTTGATTCCTGAGAAGCAGTTGCGAGATGAGTCCTTGGCACCTCACGTGCAAGACATAGCCGAAGATAGGCCTACCGAGTATTGTTTTGGTGAGAATGGGATCCTATGTTTCAAGGATAGGATAGTGGTTCCAGAGGATGCCGAGTTGAGGCGTGCGATCTTGAATGAGGCTCACAACAGTCCTTTTGCTATGCATCCGGGTAGCACGAAGATGTATCGAGGGTTAAAGGAAGAGTACTATTGGGTTGGTTTGAAAAAGGATGTAGCCGAGTTTGTAAGTAGGTGTATGGTTTGTCAGAGAGTCAAGGCTGAGCACCATTTTCCCTCAGGATTATTACAGTCGTTGAAAATTCCAGAATGGAAGTGGGAACGTATTACCATAGACTTTGTGTCAGGGCTACCGTTGACTTCTTCGAAGAAGAATTCAGTGTGGGTGATTGTGTATAGATTCACTAAGTGTGCCCACTTCATACCAGTTCATACTACCTATACGTTAGACAAGCTGGTCGATCTGTATATCTGTGAGATAGTGAGACTACATGGGGTATCGAATTCGATTGTCTCAGACTGAGATCCAATATTTACCGCTAGGTTTTGGGAGTGTTTGCATCGTGCCTTGGGTACTTGGTTGAACTTCAGCACTTCGTATCATCCACAGTCAGATGGTCAGTCTGAGAGAGTGATTCAGGTATTGGAGGATATGTTGAGGTGTTGTATCATTGATTTTCAGGGGTCATGGGAGAAACATCTACCGTTAGTGGAGTTTGCGTACAACAACAGATTTCAGTCGAGCATTCAGATGGCTCCTTATGAGGCCTTGTATGGTAGGAAGTGTAGAACCCCGATTTGTTGGGCCGATGCCGGACAGAAACTTGTGCCGATGCCCGAGTTGCTTAAGGGCACCACCGAGAAGGTAAAGTTGATATGTGATCGCTTGAAAGCAGCTTCAGATCGACAGAAGTCCTATGCCGACTTAAAGAGGAAAGAGGTAGAGTATTTCGTGGGGGATAAAGTGTTTTTGAAAGTCTCGCCTTTGAAAAAGGTGATGAGGTTTGGAAGGAAGGGCAAGTTAAGCCCAAGGTTCATAGGGCCTTATGAGATAGTTGAGAGGGTTGGCCCCATTGCGTATAGATTGAGGCTCCCGACTGAACTATAGAAGATTCATGATGTCTTTCATGTGTCGATGCTTAGGAGGTATAGATCGGATCCGTCCCATGTTATGCCAAATGAGGAAATAGAGTTGAATCCAGACTTGTCTTACAACGAGGAACCAGTTGAGATACTTGCCTCTGATAGCAAGGTGTTGTGTGGACAGACCATAGAGTTGGTCAAGGTATTATGGAGACATAGAGGTGTGGAAGAGGCCACGTGGGAAAGGAAAGCTGATATGCTTGAGCAGTTTCCATATTTGTTTCCGTCAGGTAATTTCGGGGACGGAATTCCTTAAGTGGGGGAGAGTTGTAACACCCGGGTTTAGGGGTCGTGTAAAAATAATACTAAAATAATATTTTGGTTATCCCTTTTGTCTTAAAAATTTAATTTATGTGTTGGATTAATTTTGGGATTAAATTTGAAGCCTAAATCCCTTAGAATTTAAGATTTTGGTGATAGCCATTCATTAATGGCAAGATGGTAATTATTGGGAACTTCAAAATGAATACTTTCTTTTATTATTTCAAACTCTACTATTCATCATCTTCTTCTCTCTCTCCCCTCCCATTTTCACTTCCAACGTCAAAGACCCATCTTTGGCCTAGGTTACTATTTCATCTCACATCTTGCTTATTGTTGGAGCTTTTGCAAAGGTAAAGTCGTTTTTGACCTGCCCTCATCATCCTTTTCGAGTTCATATCTTTATTTTCTAAAAAACTCATGATTTTTGTATTTTGGGTGTTTTGAGATTTTGATTAAAAATGTCATTTTTAACATCTTTAACTTAGGTTTTTGATTTATTAATGTTACATAGGTTGTTTTAAATCTAAAAGGTCCAATGTATATGATTTTTACAAGGTTTTGGGGTGTTTTCTGAAATGGGGTTTTGGGGAGGGTTTTAAGTTGAGTTTTGGGGGTGTTTTAGGTGGAATTTTGATGGCTGATGGTTAGGCTATATGTAAGTGTTGTTCTGGAGGCCTTTGGGAGTAATTTAAGTGTTGGAATCATTGGAATTAGGGTGTGCTTAGGGGCTGCTCGGGAATGTGGATTTTGGGTTTGATTTTAGTTGAAATTGGGTGTTTTGTGTTTGGGTTGTAATCCAGGTTGACTACATTGGAATGTGAACTGATTTGAGATTGTTTTAAATATTGTTGGAATGATTAGAGGCAAGAAATTTGGTTGGAGAAGCTTCGAGAACGAATCCGGAGGTTTTGGAGTCTTGAGCTTGGTCTTCGGTCTTCACTTGGGTAACAACGGTGAGTAGAATTGTTAATCTTTGAATTGTGCTCGATATGGAACCTTTGGGGTTTGGGTGGGACCTTGAGGGTTCACCTAAACCCGAGTGTAAGCCTATACTCCTATGCTTGTTGTGAATGGATGAATGGTTATGTGTTGTGATTATCATGTGCATTTTGAGTTGTTCATACAGTTGTTAATGTGTAGTCGAGTTGAATCCGTGCCTCACGTGATGGTGGTCTAAACTACGGTGATGTGTATTCCCACCGGTAGTGACTAGTAGGAAAGTACTTTGATGTGTAGTCCCATTGGAAATCTACTAGTCGAAACGGTGATGTGTAGTCCCACCGTGTGTGTATGTTGGGCGTGTTTGTGCAAACCATGGATTGTTGTTAAGAAAGTCATTTGTGCATCCATTGTTTTACTTCCATTTATGAAAAGTGTTTTGAAAACTGCATGTTGTGGATTTGTAGAGCTTCTCTCACTAAGCTAGTTAGCTTACGCCCTCTTTTGTTTCCAACATGCAGATCGTTAGAGTTCGGGAGGCAAGTGGGCAAGGGAGGAGCTTTTGGAGTTCTCAAGCTAGCACAAGTATGAATTGTGTTTTGTAATAATGCCTAAACGATGGGGTATAGAGTTGTAGGAGTTGGTGTCAAACTCCTTAGGTGATTTGTGTTATTTGATCATGTTGAATTATGGATGTGTTATGCTTTTGTCTCATGGATTGAGGACCATGCCTATCTTGTTGCTTAATTGTATGTGCCTAAGAGTGTATGAACTTGGCCTATGAATGCTCTATGTTTGGTTGTCTTGTGTATGATGCCTTGTGATTGCTAAGCATGCTTACCTTGTGGAATTGCATGAAACCTTTGATTTGTATGGTTCTTGTTAGATTCAATGCCTCAATTGCTAATTCTTGGTTGTAGTTTGTTGCATGAATGCTTGTATGTGGCTAGGGAAGTCCTAAAATGCTTTTAGAGTTGGGTTTGAGGGCCCTTTGCTGAATTTTGCAGACTTGCAGTGCAAGGCGTATCGATACACCTGAGGGTCGTATCTATACGGTCTTGCCTACAGGATTCAGTTTTGGCTGGGCGTATCGATACACGGGAGTGTATCGATATGGTTTTAGCTCACTGGAATTCTGAGATTTTGGTGAATTAAGGGCGTATCGGTACGGTTGTATCTCGTTAACCACGAGATGTTGACCGATAAGGGCGTATCGATACGCTCAAAGGCTGTATCGATACGGTCTTCCCTGAGTTGACTGAAAGGGCTAACTTAGTCAAGGCGTATCGATACCCTTTGATATGAACCCGATAATGTGACCCGAGTCATATAGATGTGCCCGATCGTGATTCTAGTAAGAAATATTCTTTGCTACGCTTTGAACTCTGAGATATCACAAAACATACATGTGAGATGAATAGCAATATAATAAAAAATAATGAAGAAAGGAATTGGATAGGTAATTTGGATAGTATGGTGGCTAAGGATGGAGGATGATAATCATGGAAAGGTGTAAATCAAAGAATGAGTGATGTGAGATGCTAAAGGCGGCGTGGATTTGTATGGTTGCAAGTTTAGCGAATTGTGACCCGCTAGCTATAACGAGCTAGGAACCAACAATATACTTTGATGGAGTCGATGTGGAGGAGTGTGGAACGTGACCCACAAGCTATAAGAGAGCTTGGAACCAACGCTATATTAAAATGAAATGGATAGAAGACTACAAGCACAACTTGAAGCCGATAAAGTTCTCGCAAGAACAAGATGAAAGCAATCTTTCAAAGATTTATATTCTCTAAAAAAAAGTCCCTACAAATGAATCTAAGGTGCCTATTTATAGTGTGGCTAGGCATCATATGAAAAGTCACACAAAAGAGAGATGAATGCTCATCTAAATGCTATTGACTACAAATAAATGAAATGTTTCTTTCTTATCCTTTTGATGGATGAATTTTGCTTTAAATTGAGATGAATTTAGCCTTAAATTCGTCCAAAAGGAGTGGTGACTCTTGGGCTGCTTCATTTTGCTTGCAAATGGATAAAAGAGAATGAATGTGGACATAGGATGAATGTAGACATCCCACACATCCAAATCAGCTTGTCTCTTTGAATTCCTTGATGATTTTATCACTTAATTTGATGATTAAATGATATTAAACCAGCCTTCATTGCTTGCCCATTTGTGGAATATGATCAACCTTCAAAAATGATAAATAAAGGCCTTGAATGCATAATTTGAATGCTGATTATTGCATGTCCCTTCTCTTGAACGTGAATGGCCTTCATTGGTTCATAATTTCAACCTTGAATAGGTGAATTATGAAGCTTAAATGCTTTGTTACTCTAAGAAGATGAACAACCTTGAAAAGATGAAAAGAATTCAGCCTTGAATTGCCTTCAATTGCCTTGTTTGGATGAGTAAAGATGGTCATCAATGACTTGTTTCCAAGTTGAAGTTGAAAAGTCTCTTCTTTAATCCACATGTCACATGAACCTAGACACACACAAAGGATTTATTCAAACTTAAAATAATATATGCATGAAACAATTAAAGAGTTAGTTAATTGAGTGAACTAGTTAAATGAATGAACTAGTTTAATTAAAGAACTAACTTTATTGAATTTAACTAAATGCATGAATGAAGTTTGAAATACTTAAATTCTCATGCAAATGCATGCATGAGCAAGGTAAGGCATTCCTCCCTTATTATTTCTTCTTTCTCACGTTCATGGCTTGTTGTAAACAAGCTTTCCATGGCTGATTGAAACTCCTTGGCCTGTGCACGTGTAATGGGGCCACTTGGGTACTTCTCCGGGTCCTTGTTCTTGATGGTCATATCACCCTTAGTTAGTGTATTGATACGGTCCGCCCTGTGACTTTAAAATGGACTGTTTAATGTGTGGTTTAGGTTCGAATGTGTTTCTTTCTTGATATTTTCAGCTGACGTGATCACTTAGGAATGAATATGCCTATAGACAAGATTAAATTAAAAGAAATTTTCTAGGGTTGCTAACCGAGGGGGAACCTTAACAGGTTTCGCTTCGATTTTCCCCGTGTAGCTTACTCGGACCGGTCATCCGTCCAGACTGGGACGAGGGGGTTACAAAGTTCACCATTGATATATCCATTTTAAAGACTGCTCTTGGGATCAAAGATGGAGGCATTGAGGACGAGAACCACTTTGGTGCTCACACCGGATTCGTTCTCTCATTGGATGCTCGTGACTGGTTCCTCCATTTGATGATCTCTTAGTTCATCCGCCCTTCCGGAAGTAAATTTGCCCACATTCGTCAGGTTGACTATTTTTGGTTAGAATGCTTTCGCCGAGGACAACAGCCAAACCTTGTTAAAATCATGTTCGCCGAGATGGTCCTTAATGTGAAGATTCGCACCACCGATGCTCTTACATCATTCACTTATGGGGCTGTTTTAAGCTATGTCTTTGGTACCCTCAACATTGATTGCTCTTATGATTCTCCGGAACCCCGCAAGCGCAAGATTAGTGAATCTTCTCTCATTAAGTCCGGGTTTCGCTACACTCTTGGCCAATGGGTTCGTGTTGATAGGCAAGCCTCAGCACCTCAAGTTGAGCTTCCACCTCAAGCTCCGGCTTCTAACAATGAGGCACTTATGGCTTTCCTTACCGAGCGGTTCAACTTGATGGATACAAACATGGCTTCGGGATTTGGTGCTATCAACACTCGTTTGCAATCCTTGGAGGATCGTGTTCTTGGAAATGAGAATCGTCTAACCGCTCTTGAGAATCAACAATCATCTACGGACTTATCTTTCTCCACATTCTATGGTGATTGGAGGAACTTTCGTCGTGCTCAAGCTAAAGACAATGATGATTCTCTTGATGATGATGGTGATGACGATGATGACGAGGCTTAGGATTTCCATTGCATATCATATTAGGAATAAGTTTGCACCTTTCTATCTTTTTATGCTTTAAAGACCTATGATGTGCTTATTTTGTTTGGGATTGAGATTAAACTTTATTGCTTTAAGTATTTATGTTTGGTTATTTGAACTTAATTCTATCTATATTATGTTGTTTGGTTTCTTGATTTTAACCTTGTTTCTTCTCATGTTCAGCCTTGATTATTATTCTTTTTGATCTAACAAAAAGGGGGAGAAGTAATATAAGAGCCATTTTTTTAAAGTTTGGTTTTGAGTTTCAAACACTTGAACTTTAAATCTCTTCAAAACTTTAAAACCCATCTTACATTGAGGGGGAGTTAGAACGTCTTCAAGATTTCAAAATTCTTAAAAATTCAAACTTGGTTTTGTTATATCAAAAAGGGAGAGATTGTGAAACTAATAAATTGATTTTGATATAACAAAGAATTTAATGACTAAATTGAAAAAGAGAAAATGAATTTTTAAGTCCTTAAAACCTCTCTATGTGTTTAAAGAAAAATGTCCATGTCAAAACTTTAACTTATCTAAAATTTTCTAAGTGTTTACCAAGCCAAAACAGTGATTTTTGAGTCATCGTTTCGGAACGGCCTTTGAGCGTTTCAGAACATTTTCAAACTGTTAACCTCTGTTTCGGGACTAGCTTTCCTGTTTTGATACGGGTGTATCGAAACAACTATTTGTGTTTCGAAACGGATGAAGAACAACGAAATAGTTTGAACTGTTTCAATACGGTAATATCGAAACGACCTCAAACGTTTCGAAATGGATTTCAAACTTGGTTTTAAAATATGATTGTAGAAGGTTTATAACTAATTTTAAAGATATAGTTAAGGTGTATCAAAACGCTTTTAAGTCGTTTCGATATAGGTTTTGACAGTGGCAAATTGTTTCAAAACGGGCTTCAGCACGTTTTGGAACAAGCTCTTCGCGTATCGGAACGATCGTGTCCGTTTCGGTACGGCCTATTAATTACACCTTAACAGCTATTTCTATTTTGGTATGTTTCGAAACAGGGTCGGGAGTTTCGGAACGGGTAGTTGTAGATTGCATTTATGGAGAAAAGATAACATCCCAACGGCTATAATAATGAAAGAAACAACCTCAACGACTAGATTTCAATGAGAATGTATAAAAAGGACTTCTAAAAGCACCAGCAACAACTTTTGATCCCAAAAGAATTATCCAAACATCAAATTCAAACAATTATGCTAAAATCCCATATTTTCTTGTAAACCCCAATTGTAGAACTTTGTATTTCCAATCTTATTTGTTCAATTGGGTTGAGTGCTTGTAAAAGGGGTTACATTTGTATTGAGAGATACTAGCTATTAGCCTTAATCTTATTTGTATTCTTTGAGTGAGGATTGGGTCAATTTTTGGGTAGAAAAATTGACCACTTTGTAAAGGTTTCCTCCTAAGCCTAGAAAAGGGGAAGATCAACTAGTGGAGTTGTTGGAAAATCCTTAGTGAGGCTAAGGTAGTGGATGTAGAGTTCAATTGGAACCTGAACCACTCTAAATCTCTTGTCTAGCAAATTTTTATTTTCCACTCCACCAAAATTTCTAAAAATCCAATTCACCCCCTCTTGGCTTAAATCGATTCTATGATCCACTCAACAGAAATAAATAGATAATTAACAAATAAAGTTATAATACATATAAAGTTAGTGGAAATTTGGTGGGATTACGTGGCTAAGAACTACTCCATGTGTCAATGGGCATGAAGCAAAACCGGCCAACTATTGAAAGGATAACCATTTGTCATCTCATTTGCTTCTTCTCCATCTTCCATCAAACCAAAACCACCGAAAGTCTAATTGAGAGAGTGAGCTGAGAATTTAAGAAGTTTGGGCTGGAAATTCATTAGGATTATATGCATGTTCATTGGATAATCAAGTAAGTGATTTTATAAGTTACCCGATTGTATATTTGAATTTTAGGGTTTATATTGTTGAATTTTTGTTGTGTTTGTTGATGGAAAATCATGATAGATTCATTATATTTTTATGTTGCTGGGTTCATATTGGTGTTGAACAAAATTTGGAAAAATGCTTGAATATAGCTTAGGGTTCAAATCTGCCCAGATATGAACATATACACTGCCCTGTAGAAAAATGCAATTTTGAACAGGTTAGAGGCAAAACTGGAAAATTTTCCATAGCACAAAGTTGTAGAACATAAAAAATACTATAATATAGTGGTCCTTGAAGCATAAAAATGTTTTTGGGTTTGTTGGAAATTGAGTTAGTAGTAAACTGGTCACCTTTGAAACGAAAATGGAAACCGTTTAGATTAAATTTGAATTTTGAAATTGTTATAGGGGTTATTTGATGATTTTAAAATTTAGGAGAATTGTTATGAAACAGGGGAACCTAGTAAAATATGGTTAGTAACATGTTTAAGGTGATTAAGGACTTGGAATTAATGTTTAAAGTCAATAAAATAGTTAAATGACTAGTTTGGACTAATCTGGAAAAATAATTAATTAGAGGACCTTAATGGCATGTTTTTGAAGCTAATGGAACTTGATGATAATGTTATAAGATGCATCAAAAAGTTGGTAAAAATGTAGAATCAAATGTGTAATGGATCATAGGTTAAATGGTCACTAAAGTTACATATTGTAAACAATGGACAGATTAGGTCTTTGTAAATGCCTTGTTTTCAAACATTAAATTGTATTGATGTAGGAATGGGAAGAGTATGATTCATACATGGTTATAAATCTGTGTGAATAGGCTTTCCATAATGGAAAAGAACTCTTAATTTGGACTTGTGGTTAGAAATGTATGACCAGATTAGTGAGTGTTGCTCAAACTTCCAGTTTGGGGACAATTTCATATTGATTAAATGTTTTTGTTTGAATAAATGAATATATGTGATTGAATTGAGTTCTAATGTGTTTCTTATGTGTTATTTGAATGTTCAAGATCAATATTGTGAAGAAATCTTAGAGGATTCAAGGGTTGAGCAATCAAATAGGAGGAGCAAAGGCATAGTGATTAAAGAATCAACCTAAGCTTTAGAGTATTGTGAGTGTAGTTATTTTAGGGTTAGAACTAGTGTCCTAACCAATGCTTTTATGTTGTTTGATGAACTAACATAAAGTATGAAATGAATTTAATTAAGGTTTGGTAATTTAAAATATAATGGAAGAATGATTAAAGGAAATGAATAAAATGTTACATGTTTAGTGCTAGTTAAGCATGTTAGTGATCTTTGTGTTTGCTATGATGTATTGGCAAATTGAGTTACATGAGATGGACTTAGATGTGATCCTAAGCTACTTTTTTTATATGTATTAGAGTGAAATAATGTGATAAGCTTACTGGAAATTATGTGAATATTGTTCTTGTATTGTTTTGGTGAAATGGATAACATGTATTGATCATATGACCTTTTTATGAGTTTGTGAAACAATTGGTTGGTATGGTTGAAAACTTAAAAGACTTAATAAGTCATTGGTTGACTAGTGGTCCTTAGGTAGAAGGGCATGCCTTAGAGTCTGAGCTCTACTGATTTAAAGGTGGTTAGTCACCTATTGATGCATTGGGCATCCACTGTTAAAAGTTACATGTTGAATGGTGTAATTAGACACCTTGATTCATTGTGTATCTACTGATTTCTGGTGCTTTGAGCATCTACTGTTATATGTTGGTACTTGGTACCTATTGACTTGATTACCTAGTCCACTTAATCATCCAAGGCAACACTTAATGAACTTGTAATAAGACTATACATGATTGAGTGAAACGTGAAATGATATGATTAAAATGGATGGTGAATCTATTAGAATGAAATGAAAATGAGATTATTGATATGATATGATTCTTGCTCTTTGATTGAGTTGTACAATGTTGTGATTGATTGACATAGAACATGTATATGTTTATATGAATGAATGATATGATATGAATGGGACTAGCTAAGTCTTCTTGAGCATGATTTGGCCTAGCTTGGTTGCTTTGTTTAACTAAGCCTAGCTAAGTAACCTTGGATACATGGAATAATACATTAAAAGATTGAATTAGTAATGTTTAAGAACTGCCTCACTAAGTACATAACGTACTTATCACTCTTTTGTTTCCTTCTTCCAAAATAACAGGTCTCTGATATCCGAAAGCACTTTGTTTTGATCCGGGAGCTAACACAAGCCAATATTCAAGTATGATATAAGCTTTGCTTAGACTCCTAGATGGTGGCATGGTTGTAGAGTGTCTAGAAGTTCTATAGTTTATACACATTTCTGCCCTTATTATTGATGTTCTTAAGCTTAGTTAGGCACAATCAGCTGCATATCATGAATTATAACAATATTTCTTCTTTTACCACGCTTTTATTGAATAGCTTATATTTGGTAGAGAAAATGTACTGTTTTAGTTAGTTTTCTATTTCAGGTGCTGGTTGTTGATCAAAGGAAGAGAGGACAGGAAAGCAGGAAGCAGAAAGAGCTGTATTGAAGCTGTTCCAGTTGCCGCCAAAGATGGTGCAACTGCAGAATGCTGCCGCCAAGGACGCCGCCGCCGCAGATTGCCGCCCAAACGGCAATACGCCGACATAGTCAAGATGGGTCTCGTTTGATAGAGGACATTTTTCCGAGTCTATTGAACCCAATCTTACATTTTTCTGAGGCTTGGAGCGGTGTATAGAGCTGATTGAAGATCGATAAGCAAGGTGGCTTATACTTACTTGCTGAACAAGTAAACATCCAAATGAGTCCATATTTAAGTCAGAATTGAATTAAGCATTAAATATTAAAGCTATTTTATCATCAATGAAGACTTCTACTCCAAGGAGGACTCAACCTTAGGCCAAGCCCTATATATACCCATGTATGTGAGGGTATAGGGGCATAGAGATCGATAAAGAAAAAGAGAGATAGAGAGAGGAAGTCGACCATGTTCTAAACTCCCTAGGGTTTATGTTTTTGCTTGTAAAGTAGTTGTGAGAAACGATTGTATTAGGTTAAGTTGTTTTGCAATAAATATTCCAAAGTTTGCTTAATCTATGATATTTTTTCTTTTAATTATTCTACACCAGTCAATTGAGAGAAAATCCATTTGTCGGGCACGAAAGTGCAAGACTCACGAAAGGGTTAAGTACGGTCACAACGTGCTGAGGCGTGACTAACTTGGTTCTACACCAGTTCACAAGTTTCAGCGGCTAAGAAGGATTACAAACCGAGTTGACTAGAATGTGTTAGGTTTACGCTGAGATTGCTAGGTATTGCCTACGTCACGTTAGCTCTCGAGCATCCTTACCTAGAAATAGGAGGGATCACTGTCGACTATCCCGCCGAACTTGGAGTATCTGTCAGACTTGCCGCCAGGACCTCTTTTCGTTCCACCTGCCAAGACAGTACACTCCTGTAGTGGCAGTGACCCGCTGCGGCCGCGTGACAGGGTCGTAGCCTACCGCCTGCCATACCCGCCGAGGCAACATATCGTGGCAGCACAATCCAACCTTAACCTATGCAATGCAGTCTACACACTACTGAGCAGCAATTACCTGGCCCATTCTATCACTCTGATCTCCCCTACTTTAATTAATTTTGTTTTTAGTTTTATTCCTTTAAAAAAACCTGAAATTAATTGTGCATTTAAATTTCTTGTGCAGATATACACTCGAAGAAACTATTCCAATCCTCGTGGGATTCAACATCTTATATACTATAACTTGGCAGGAGTGTGCACTTACGCTCTCACAAAAAGGGAACACCTACACGCCCTACAATAGTTATATGTGTTTAGAGTTGTGTCACATGCATTTTGGAACTTTGGATATGATAATATGGTTTGTATATGTTTAAGACATAGTGTTCATGTTATGTTAAGGGTGAATTTAATGTTTGAAGTTTATATATATATGACTTTGTTTTGAAATGTATATATATAAATATGGTTGATTATGTCTTAATGGGAATCTTGGAAATGTTAAATGTTGTTTAAGTATATGTTTGATTCGAATGGCTTGATGTTGGGATTGATATGAATGTTTGATTAGGAGAATTGCATCTAGAGTTTGTTATGAGTAGGTGGTGTATTCGAATGGTATGCTTGATTTTATATATGTTTGTTTACATGATCTTAGGAAGAAGTATGTATTTAGAAGATGAATTGAATGTATACATATCTAAATGGTTCATGATTCTAGATTATATAATGTTTTGATTGTCTTGAAGATGGAAACTTATGTATAGGGTTTTGTTAGCATGAAATTCGAATACTTAAGGATGATCTTGTGTAAATCGAACATGATGTCTATAAGTTTAAATCGTTTTGAATATGTTATTGTATGTACACATGTATACAAGCTTGTTTAGGTGTTAACCGATTGCATATATACATGAGTTGGATTGGGTGGATTCTTAGATGAATGTTTGAAAGTGTATACATGTTTAACATGGTTGGTAGGTTAATTTAGGTTGGTTATGTTATATGATTTATATATTTAATCTTAAGGATTGTTATGATTAAGTTACGTGTATGTTAAGTTAATTTACAAGGATATCTAGTATGTTATGTAATATGTTAGGAAATTTTTTTTGGCTCACCTAAATGTTCTATTTGTTATATGTTATGTGTTCCGTTCGAGTAACGTCTCTCGCTCCTAAACCGGGCGTGGGGTGTTACAATAGATCTGCCCATGTAGTCACTGATCCAGGTGGTAAAGAACTTAGCCACGTCTTATCTCTATCTCTAAGGGAGAATGTGAATAATTTCAGCTTCAGTGTATCCTCCGAAACTACAGGTTGCTAAAATAGTTGGCAAACTTCCATGAATTACTTCAAGTGTTGCCTTGGATCTCCAGTGGGTGATCCATCGTACTGGCCTACATTCAAAAGAGTTTGAATCATTATCGTTTTAACTTTAAAATTGGTAGCATTTACCTCTGTGCCAACTAGGCCTGGTATCAAATTGTCAACATTTGGTGCCAAGTGCTCTCTAATAGGTCTCTCTATGGCATCGTCTACTACGGGTGCAACATGGGCAATCGATATCCCTCCGTGTATAGGTGGATCTCCTTGATTTTGTGGGACACCATCTACTTCTCCATTACCTTGTTGAGCCATCTCTCTGAGTTTCTTTTTCAATTTGTGGTAGGTTCGTTCAATTTTAGGGTTGTATGGCCAATATTCCGTCTCAGGGCAGATCCTGGTCACACACTAAACAAAACAAATAATAAAATAAAAAAGCAAGTAAAACAAAACAATAAACTCTGTTGTAGTCCCCTGCAATGGCGCCAAAATCTTGTTCGACTGTATGAGTGCTTGGCAAAAGGGTGATAAATGTATTGAAATTGTAAGAAAACAGTGCCAAGATTGAGTCTTTCGCGTGCAAGTATACACGGTCTGCAAGTAATATAGTAGTGAGTTGAGTATCATCTCCATAGGGATTGGTCAAGAATTTGATTGCTTTGCTTGTTTACTTGTCAATGGAAAAGTGTTGTTTGATTTAGACTTGTTTGAAAATAGTGATTAAAGAAAAGAATTGAAAGGAAAACAACGTTGGCAAGGAGAGTTTTCAAATGAGTGATGAGCATTGGCAAGGGATGCCTGGTTTTCACGATATTCATGCCACGCCAGCCTTTAATAATGTTATGTCTTGGCATTAGTTACCGAGCAGATTCAAGGTTGGCATTTCCTTTGTCGATGGCAATGCCCTAAATTAATCATGTAAAAACCCCTATATATCTATAATGAAGTTTTTCATAAATCAATTTGAGTAAGTTCCAATATTTACTCATAAGAGGTAGACTCACTCCCGAAGTAAGTTCATCTACTTGAACATCTTCTGTCGAAGCATCTCGCCTTAGTATTTAGCAACTGATCATTGTCCCCTAAGTCTGTTAAGATATTAAGGTGGAATAAGCAAACAATGTCATCAGTCGCTTGCCACAGTATTTAGAAAACTGTAAAACATGCCAGATAGGGGAAATAATGCCAAGGAATTTTTAATTAATTAAAAACCAAGCATAAAACAACGTTCAAACGCAAACATCCCCCACCAACTGTAAATTTAGTTCATAGTGGGGGTATCCAACCAAAAACTTTCATCGTTTCTCAACAACATCATCATTTAAAAATAAAAATAAATAAATAAATAAAGAGAATGGGCTAGAAGGGGGTCTGCCGATGCAACCCTTCAAGATCCTGGAACTCGGCCAAGCTGGTTGAACCATGTCTCCTCGGTACAGCCTCCTTAATCCGGTCATATATCCTCTCTCCTCAAGTGCTTGCTTGAGTTCTTTAAATAGCCATGCATGAATGACCTAGGATAAGCCTTGAATTTGAATTTTGAATGCACAAGGGATAAGGGATGTGATGATCTTATCCTATATTTGAATCCTAGGGCTGACGTGTACAAGGTCTAACATCTACTTGATCGGGCATCAAACTCCTCTTCTCTACCAACTAGTGTTTCGGCAATTTTTGGTCCATCGCTACCAATATCAACTTAACATCCTCTCTCCTTTATGCGCTGCTTTGCTCTTCCAAGCCCTATCCTGATCTGCCAAACCTACAATAATGCCAACAAAGCAACCCTTCTCATTGGCATAAACATAATTCCTAACTTCTTATGCAAATACATGAATTTTAAGGCTAAATGCAAATAAATGTACTTAAAAGCAAGCAAAGACAATGTTAAATAGGCATAAAATATAGTACTTTTGAAGTGTTAACATGTACTATAAAGATTTGAATTATTTTTTATATAACATAAAGGGGGAGAAGTAAGTGAAAAATTAAGGGGGAGCTTTTGTTAAAAATATTTTTTCAAAGATGTTTTGTTATATCAAAAAGGGAGATATTGTTGAGCAAATATTTTGATATAACAAATTATGTGAAAAATATTTTGGACTTGTTTAAATATTTCAAAAATAATTCAAAAGTCCTTGAAACTTGAAAAATATGTTTTAAATGTTTTCATAATGTTTTGACTCCTCCCACTATGTTTATATACCTTAAAGAGTCAAAAGATAGCTAAATTTTCACGTTTTTGAAGAAGATTTCAATACCTCTATTTGATGGTTTCGAAATCTTTCGGGCAGAATGGCCTGAAATTGAAACCTTAGCAAAGGTTTCGAAACCATAACTTTGTAACTGGTATATTTTTAAATCCTCCTTAAGGTTTCGAAACCTCTAGTAGGGGTTTCAAAATTTCTGTGCAGATATGAATTTAAAGCTCAACTTTATGACTTCCCAACGACTCTAAAACATCCACAAAGGCCATAAACGGCTGGAATATCATTCCACTCTATAAAAGAAAGCTTGAGACACTTGAAGATGGTTAGAGAACATATCCACGCTTCATTTCTATTATATATATTGTATAGAGAGTGTTTTTCATTGTTTTATTCTTTACACTCTTGTGAGCTTAATTCTTGTAAACACCCACCTTGTGAGGTTTTCATTGTTTACACAAATTACCTTGTAAAATGGAGAGTTTCTAGTTTAGCCTAAGGAAAAAATACAGTGGTTCTATCTTAGCCATTAAAAAGATAGGGTTGTACGGTTATCCCTTTGGCCTCAAAAGGAAGAATTCATAGTAGTGAATTGGGAAATCCTTAGTAGTGTGCTAAGGTAGTGGATATAGACTCGGTTGAGTAGTCGAACCACTCTAAAATCACCATGCAAATATTGTCCACTATTTTTCGGTTTTATCCAATTCATTCGGGAAGCAACTTCAACCCTCTTGGCGAATTCGGTTGACCGATTTCGAGCCTAACATAACTTTTCACAGTCGGGGGACTCAACAAAAAATCGTCATATAGTCGAGGATTATTTCATGTGCCAGTAATATCTAAAGAAAAAGATTGTCAAGATTTAACGGTCAGATGGCTTAATTGATTAAATTTCTTGGTTCAAGGGATGAATTGATTAAATTTTTTGGTTCAAGGTCTTAATTGGGTGCAAAAAAGTTTAGAGGCTTAATTGATTTTGTTTCTTCAAAAGTTTAAGGGTTTCTTACACCCTAAGCATTTTTTAATTAGGACTAGATTGATTAGATGTGTAAATATAAAGGACTAAATTGTTATTATACCATTTTTGTTAACTGCCACATCATCAACCATTATCTTTTTAACGACACCGAACCAATTTGTTATTTTTTAAAAGTCAAATGACCATTTTATAGCTTTTCATAGTCAGGGAACTCAACAAAAATCGCCATATTGTCTGGGATTATTAATGTAGTTTACCCCATAAATAAACCTACACATCATGGAAACCATTAAAGGGAGGCTGGAACTAGGGTGAGCATTTGATCGAGTTGAATCGATTCGAGTCAATAAATTTCGAGTTATTTGAGTTGACAAGTTACTTCAAAAAATTTGCTCACCCTAGCTAGTAGGGGCTTCGACCCCTTAAAATTTCTCAAATTAAGTTTTAGTCTCTTCAAAAGTTTTTAAATTTACTTTTTAAGTCCCTTGGACCGATAACAAAATATATGGTAAATTATGTTTGACCCCTACAAAGTTTTTTAATTTTAACTCTTTTTTATAGAGATCGTAATATGACGCGATAAACTTGATAACATTTTTAGTTTAAATCTAGGCTTAAGGGGTAATTTTGTTCTTCTAGTAATCTTAAATTAGGAATGTTGCCCCTCGTTTTACTTGCATCAATTTAATCATTGTAGTATGCCAAAACTAGAAATGTTGTCATTCCTTTTTAATTTCATCAATTTAACCCTCGAACTCCTAAATTTTCTCAATCTCGTCCTTTGACTGTCGTTGATTGATAGATCCGTTAAATTTTATGCTTCTGGTCGCCATCTACTTCCACATCAGTCGTTATCGCCAACTGTCTTGTCATGATGATGATATTGGGTCAATTTTGAAGGTGTGATAGTATGAATGAAGGGTTTTAGAATTAATTAATTATTTTAAAATATTTAAAAAAAATCTACGTCAACTATCAGGGACGGAGTCAGGATTTGAAGTTGGGAGGCAAAATATAAATTTTGAAAGGTGGAGGGGGCAAATTCATAATTATCCTAATTTTTTCAGGAAAAATATAAGGAATCAAAGGGTAAAAAAATTTCCCCCTACCGGGGGGCCACAGCCCCTCGCATTCAACATGTAGCACCGTCCCTGTCAACTATACTATCATGTCGTCAAAATTAACATATTATCATCTTATTGAAGGAAATTTATTTATTAAAGAAAATAACATATCACTACAAAAAAATACCCTATACCGACGGACACAAATCCGTCAGTAAAACACCAAAAATTCGTCGGTATAGGATTTAAATCTTTTTACCGACGGACAAAAAAGAAATTCCGACAGACAAAGTGCCGTCGGTAGTACGCTTGTCGATATAAAGTTATACCGACAGACGAAACCGTTGGTATAGATATTCTGACCCTATATCGACGGACACAACCGTAGGCATAGGTATTGGCTACCCCGACAAATTAGGGTATATATTCCGACGGATTTTATTCGTCGGTATATATTACGGCTTTTACTGACGGTGTGTCCGTCGGTATAGGTTCTATCTGTACTGACGGTGCATCCGTCGGTATAGGTTCTATCCGTATCTTTACTGACGCTTGTGTCCGTCGGTATAGGTATCATGTAAGATCTCTATAAAATATTTATACCGACAGTTATTCCGTCAGTATAGGTGTAATTGGTATTTATTTGTTTTTTTAAATATTAATAATTATTAATACATTCCATTATTTTTATACCACAATAAGAAATAAATTTCCCGAACTTGAGTTAAAAGAAATCCACATAATCTGCAAAAAGTAACTTGAAAGATTCCAGTGGGATTCAATCAGTTGCAAACATCATTAAATACTCTAGAATCAAGTCCAATCAACTTGGTTGGAACCAAACATTGTGCACCACCGACTATATGGATACGGATAGGAAACCTCTAGTTCCCGTCTAGATTCTTTTCTAACAACTCTCTAATATAGGAATACATGAAACCTGTGAGTGTTCATAGGTCTGGTGAAGGTGCAAGAAAGTGAAGATGCACGCCAAATCCCATGGACAAGCAGTTGCGATGAGAGCTCCAATATTATATATAAACAGGTTTAACATCATTGGCACCGAAGCTTGCAGCACACACTGGACAGTTGCGGTGACGAATTTTGGTGATTTTCTGTACACAAGGGTTGCAGAAGAGATGGTAGCATTTTGTAATAACAACCTGCCCAATTATGGGTACGCTATAAGTTATAAGCAAATTTGGAACAGAAACGAACAAGCTATAAGTGTCAAATATGGGTACGCTAGTTTTTTTCCATATATTTGAAGAATCATAACCCATATCCATGCCCAATTATGTGTCGGAAAGGATACTTAATGAAGAGTCAAATGAATTTAAATGACACAGAAGCGTCCTATACAATTGTCAGCGCCAATGGGAACAAAAGCTGAAACTACAACAAGGGCCTAGTTGAACAACAGTGACCTTAAAATACTAATTCAGAATCACACATTTACCTCTTTTGGTCTGTCAAGACAGATGCTGCACTTCAGTATTTCTCTATACTCTCTAAGTTCTTGTTGAAGCCTTTTAACCATTGAGTTTCCTTCTGTCTTTGCTCGAAGATGTACTACCTTTCTTCTCGCCACTTCCAAATCTTCCTCAATTCTTTTCTTGTTAAACCTGATACACGAATAACATACAGAAAAACAGACATGAACTCACCCTATGCATTAAGGCAAAATGGAAACATAAAGGACCAACAAAGGGGTTGTTTTCCAAATAAAAAAGGATTTCTAGAACAATATCGTTGCATCTTAAATCCTGTAAAATAATATTTGCACAATATCGTTGCATCTTTCTTCGTCATTTTTTTAAAGTTTGCACAATTATAAATCCTGTAAACTGTTGTCGCCCTATGCATAATATTTGCATATAAATCTATGATAGTGCCAAACAGAATTGAAAGATAAATAACTAGAATATAATGAAACAATTACAATTGACTTGAAAACTGTTGGCAACCAGAAAATCAGAAAACAAAATTTCTAGAACCAATTAGGCTGATCTGCAATCTATAATTTTTAATCATCTTAGCTTTAATAACACTAAATCGTAGTCATTAAGTGCGATGCAATTGAGGAGTCCAAGCAGGATAGTTTCATGAATTAATTGAACTTATTGAAATGGGAATTATGAAATGGTCGTCAATGCAAAAAACTTTAACAGCAAACTCAAAGAAGATGGAAATTGACAAGTGCTATAGAAAACCTGGTAACAGCACCCATTGAGCGGCCCCATAAGCCAATCAAAGAGACATTTCCATCTGCCCGCAAATAATCAACCACTGCTTTCAGATCATCTTTCTGAAAAAATAGGAAAAGAATGTCAGGCAGCAAATGTTTGGTATGCAAGAAACACCTGGAATGGACATGTGTGACGTTATACAAATATGAATTAAATGTACAATACAAAGTGAAAAATGGGTGCTGTTACCAGATTTTCTATAAACCACTGTCGATATCAACGAGCATGGTCAAGAAAATTTTAATGCATATGTAAACTTTCAAAACCTAAAGACCCCAAAACAAGTTTTAGCAGAAGAAACTAATAGTCGGTGTACGACACATCTGTATTAAGTAAGAATACCCAAATAACCCAATACATAATACCAGTAATGATTGTATGCAAAAAAATTACTAAAATTATCAATGAAACATGAGTAGACGCATTTTCTGCATCCATAAGAATGAGAGAAAGAAGGTCTAGATTTTTTTCAATTAGTTAGTAACCACTTACTTCATACCAACCCAAGGTGACATACTCTCCTCCGGATAACCCAGATCCTGAAAAGTCAAGAGTGAAAACCGTAATATTTGAAGGCAACAAGATCATAGCCGCTTCACTAGCATCAGCCCTGCAGCCACTACCAAGAATCAAGATGTACCAGTCAGCAATGATGTCTAGAACAGAGTAATAAAAATAACAACAACAATGATAAGCAAGTAGAAAAGTACAACATTTTGTGTTGGTTGGCTGTCACCATAGAAGATTTTAGAAAAGGGAAACACATAGGCAATGGATCTGAACAGGAAACATACTAGATATAACAAAAAACAGTGATGAAAATCAATAGCCTAACTAACATGAAGTGCAATTATATCATTATTTCAAAACCTTGTTTGCGGCTGTTACTTTGGTTCTTCATTATATCAATAGCTCATATGATATTTATTTAATGATCAAGTGTCTTATATGACAAAGGACGATTGGTGATAACGGCTATGTTATTCAACTACAGTCAAAGGACAAGACTAATGCAATTCAGTAGTTTGAGTGCTAAATAGATGAAATTAAAAATGATTGACAATATTATTAATTTTGAAAGATTACCTTGGTTAAATTAATACAATTAAAATGATGGACAATGTTACTCATTTTAGATTACTATATGGGCAAAATTCTCCCTAAATCCTTAAATCTAATTAGTTTGGTATATCTATTTAAATAATTTAACAAATGTAACATTTCGGGCCAAAAGAAAAACAAATGTAAAATTTAACATTCGTAGATTCTATTAGTTTGGTGTATCTATTTAAATATATTGAAGATTGAAGTCCTAAACTTAGGAGTAAATTTCTTTTTGGAGGAAAATTAAACTGAAAAGGAGAGAAAAAATATATTCAAATATAAACAGTAAATTTCAAATATACACCGTAAAATAATTAATTTTGTGAAATTAATATTTTTTTAATAAAAAGTGATTTAATTTGCATCTCATATCGGATCCAATTAACCAAAAGAAAAATTATTAGATAGACCACTGTGACCACCACCGCAGTCCGCACCTTATTGTCACGGGGTCAGAGTCTTGGCGCAGGGACATCTACCCGTGCGGCAACCCAGGGCTATTACCAGCCCGAGGCTAAGCCTTTTCCATCTCCGATGCTCACTGGTTTCGCCCTCCCATGGGCTCATCAGGGAAGTGGGGACAGCTCCCGACCAGTGTGGTGCCTACCAACGCGCCCATCCGAAGACAAGACGGTTGTACGGCACGTACTACACCCTTATCGCTATCCCGCAACCCGCATTAAGCACAACCAGCAAGCACCTCGCGCGGTCCCGCGTGTCACGACGAACGGTCCGTGACATTCTCCCCCACCCGATTCATGCACGCCCTCGTGCATGGGGAGAAAGCTTTTTCCCTCTTTTGATTAGCCCGGATCTAGTGTGCAATTCCCTGCCTGCTCGCCCTCTTCACTTGAGGCTCCGACACTTACGGATACGAGTGCTTGGCGAACTTTCGCTGCGGCTTCCTGCCTACCCGTCCTCGTCTCAATCTCTTTATAGAGACCCACTCGCGAACACCCCTACACTCGGAGTGCGAGCTACACACGCTCGTCCACGGATTGACTCGCTCACGCAGCATTGGGGCGCTTGGCAAACTCACAGCTAGCACACAGTCTGGCTCTGATGCCACTTGTCACGGGGTCAGAGTCTTGGCGCAAGGACATCTACCCGTGCGGCAACCCAGGGCTATTACCAGCCCGAGGCTAAGCCTTTTCCATCTCCGATGCTCACTGGTTTCGCCCTCCCATGGGCTCATCAGGGAAGCGGGGACAGCTCCCGACTAGTGTGGTGCCTACCAACGCGCCCATCCGAAGACAAGACGGCTGTACGGCACGTACTACACCCTTATCGCTATCCCGCAACCCGCATTAAGCACAACCAGCAAGCACCTCGCGCGGTCCCGCGTGTCACGACGAACGGTCCGTGACATTCTCCCCCACCCGATTCATGCACGCCCTCGTGCATGGGGAGAAAGCTCTTTCCCTCTTTTGATTAGCCCAGATCTAGTGTGCAATTCCCTGCCTACTCGCCCTCTTCACTTGAGGCTCCGACACTTACGGATACGAGTGCTTGGCGAACTTTCGCTGCGGCTTCCTGCTTACCCGTCCTCGTCTCAATCTCTTTATAGAGGACCCACTCGCGAACACCCCTACACTCGGAGTGCGAGCTACACACGCTCGTCCACGGATTGACTCGCTCACGCAGCATTGGGGCGCTTGGCAAACTCACAGCTAGCACACAGTCTGGCTCTGATACCACTTGTCTCGGGGTCAGAGTCTTGGCGCAGGGACATCTACCCGTGCGGCAACCCAGGGCTATTACCAGCCCGAGGCTAAGCCTTTTCCATCTCCGATGCTCACTGGTTTCGCCCTCCCATGGGCTCATCAGGGAAGCGGGGACAGCTCCCGACCAGTGTGGTGCCTACCAACGCGCCCATCCGAAGACAAGACGGCTGTACGGCACGTACTACAGCCTTATCGCTATCCCGCAACCCGCATTAAGCACAACCAACAAGCACCTCGCGCGGTCCCGCGTGTCACGACAAACGGTCCGTGACATTATGCTGCCTTATGAAAGCAGCAGCCAATACAGCTTGTACATGATTCGGTAGCTTATCATCATTTACAGTCTCTGATCATCCTTCTCCCTTCTCTCTTTTCATTTGAGCTATCTCCATATCCCTTTGGGTGCATACGGAAAGAAACTCTCCAATGAAGGATGTTTGACCCACGCACATTACTAACTAACATTGAATAGAAATCATTTGTCCTTTTTTCGGTTCCTTTATTTATGCCTTCACAATAAAAAAAAATAAGTTTAGGGTTTAGGGACACCGAATTTATGACCCAGCACGACCACCACCACAATCCCACCTTACGATGCCTTATGAAAGCAACAGCCAACTGCGGAAGCACTGCACTGACGGCAAAAGCCAAAGGCGACACTAGGGCGGCTTGCATAGCATTCGATAGTTTCCCGTCATTTATACTCTCTGATGACCCCATTCGCTTTTGGCTTTCATTTTAGCTATCTCTACATCCCTTTGTGTGTCCAATCGCCATGTTACAAACGTCAGTGGCCAAACTTGTGAAACCGGCGATAACCATAGTCTTGACATCAACACTCAGCATTAGGGACGCAATGGAAACCAACCCTAGAACAGCAGCTCGAAGCAATTGTCTTCTCCGAGGGTCGTCTATGGATGTTGGCTTTTAATAAAACGGTGAAGATTAAATTTACTTTTATGGAAATTTAAGTCATTCCAGGAGATTTCCTACTGGAAGAATTCGTTGATTTAAATACATAAAAGTCAAATCCGATTTGAATACTATTATTTCCACATGATTCAAGAACTAACATTTATGAATTTTCCTGTAAAACAATCAACAGCCCTAGATTTTTGCTTTGAGTTTACTTGGACTTACACCCTTGGCTGAACGAGTCATCTTCCTCACCGAGTGAGCCATGTTCATATTAATTTCTGCTTCTTTTATCCTTAATCGCTAAAATTCAATTTGACTAACCATATTTAACAAAGTTTGTGTATTGAAAATCAATCAACTAAACTATGGTAAAACTTAATGCTCCCGGATGCCTCGGATTCTTGGGGAATTTCTGTTAGTTTCATCAGCATTATTCTGCTACCAATAGTTGGAAATGCAGGAGCTATCATTTTTGCTTTTAAAAACAAGCTGGTGAGTTTAAATAAAGCAACTGTTTTATCAATAACATAAATATGCTGACATAGCAATTTTGAATATTGCAGGATATTTCATTAGGTGTTGTATTAGGGACTGCAACTCAGATTTCTATGTTTGTGGTACGAAACTATAACAATTGAACCCTTCATTGTCGTTTACTCAGATTTGTGATCATTTAACAAAGTTTGTGTATTGAAAAACAATGGAATTTCTATGTTTTGAGGAACTGAAGCTTAATAATGATAAGAATTACCAGGTTTGAATCGAAGAATTAAAGGAGATGAGAAATAAAAAAGAAGATGGAGTAAATTGATAGATTATTAAAATTATGTGGGTTAATTTTTTAGAATTAGGGTCAAATTAAAATAAGTGTAAAATTTGAGGGCTAATTATGTGATTATATCAATTTATATTAAATGTCACGTCATCAACCATTAAATTTTTAACGGTGTCAGACCAATTTGTTACTTTCTTTTAAATCGGGAGATCAGTTTGTAACTTTTAATAATAAGGGGACACAAAAGATAATTAGAGCATGGTCGGAGGATCATTTATATAGTTTACTCAAATTTTAACTTAAGGACTAAATTTTCTTTTATCTTAATTTATTTTTTTCAAACGAATTTGTAGAGAAAAAATTTTGTGAGGTCATAGTTTCCTATGTTGCACTCATACGGCTACATGTATGGAAATTAGGACAAAAAATGATAATTTTTAAAATTACAAGGTATGAGTACGGTTAGGGTATGACAAATATAAAATAAATTTTATATTCTAAAAAATAAAAAATAAAAAGTCATACAAAAATCATGTGAGCATGACATCACATGTACTTATATACTTATAGTTGATTCATGTAAGCAAAATGATGTCGAAAAGAAATAAGAAAATGACAGAAAAAGTGTAGGATAATAGAAAAATAAGAAAAAAATAGGGAGATGAAATACTAGTGAGTACTCGGACCATACCCAATACGTCTATGGTACGATGACTTATCGGGTACGTGGTACGACATTAAATTGTAGTACTTAGGAGTGTGCAATTCGGATATCCGATCCAATCCGAAATTTCGGATATTAGAAATTTTTGGATCAATAATTTATCGATCCGTATTCGATAAAAAAACAGATATCGGATATCCGAAATTATGATTTAAGTTTTTTTTTTTTAAATTGACGGTCATATCCATAAAAAAATTTAGGTTTTCGAATATAACATCAACAAATTATTGAATATAACAAGATTTGTATCCATGATAATTTCTATTTTTTCATATATAAGAAGTAAAAATATAGAATATAACAAGATTCATATCTATAAAAAAATTCAGATTTTAGATAATATGATATCCGATTCGAATTATCAGAAATTTTTTTGTGAGGTCATGATTTCCTATGTTGCACTCATACGGGTATATGTATGGAAACTAGGACAAAAATGATAATTTTTCTAATTACAAGTACGGTTAGGGTACGACAAATATAAAATAAATTTTATTTTTTAAAAATTAAAAATTAAAAGTCATACAAAAATTATGTGAGCATGACATCACATGTACTTATATATTTATAGTTGATTCATGTAAGTAAAATGATGTCGAAAAGAAACCAGAAAATGACAGAAAAAGTGTAAGATAATAGAAAAAAAAAAGAAAAATAGGGAGATGAAATACTAGTGAGTACTCGGACCGAAACCAATACATCTATGGTACGAGGACGTATCGGGTACGTGGTACGACATTAAATTGTAGTACCTAGGGGTGTGCAATTTGGATATCCGATCTGATCTGAAGTTTGGGATATCTAAAATTTTGGGATCGATAATTTAATGATCTGTATCCGATAAAAAAATCAGATATCGGATATCCGGATTTATGATTTAAGTTTTTTTAAATTTGGCGGTCATATCTATAAAAATTTTGGGTTTTCAAATATAACATCAACAAATTATTGAATATAACAAGATTTTTGTCAATGAGAATTTAATTTTTTTATATAACAAGTAAAACTGTAGAATATAACAAGATTCATATCTATAAAAAAATTAAATTTTCAGATTTTAGATAATATGATATCTAATTCGAATTATCTAAAAAATAAAAACGAATCAAATATTCAAAATTTCGAATTAACATATCGAATAAATCAGATCAAATTTTTCTGCACACCTCTAGCAGCACATGTGCTATTTTTTTTGTTCAAAAGGAAACTTGCATTAAACACTAAAAACGTACATAAGGGAACAAAGCATGGACCCAGTAGACACTGGAAGGAAACAAAACAAATCCGAGTACGGACACAAGGCCACGCAGGGCCAAAAAGCACACTGGAAAGACCTAAACGAAAAGCCAACAACAAAGACATTGGGCAAGAACAACAAAAACGACCTAAGGGCTACGCAGGGCCATTCTGAAACAATGTACAAACAAACCAAGCGAAAAACTGGGGGAGCCCAGAAAGACACTTCCAACGGCGTAACCGTGGATCATGTTACCAAAACGATTAAACCAGGACGATACTGGAGTAGGCCAAAACGAAAGTTCCATATTCTCTTCTCGGAGTAAAAGACAGTAGTCGTGCCTGAGAGCTCTATCCAAAGGCAGGCTTCCGATGCATAATCATCAGTCCTTATCAAGGCATCATCCACTGTACCCCGAATGTGAAGACAAAAAGAAAAATCTAAACCTCCTCCCAATCTTGATTTATCGTAAGCACAACGAAAGAGACTAAGAAAACTATGAAGAATACATAAGCGAAACCGAACCTTCTCAGGGAAGGGCTTGACATCACCGCTACCAACCGCTCCTTCCAAAGGTTAATAGCGGGAGAGAAAAGCTTCATTCTTGGTGCGGATAACTCTCGCCGGAGTTATCCGCATATGCATAACAGATACCGGTCCACCTGATAACGTCAATTAAGAAACATACTGGGTCATAATCAGAAAAGTAAGAGAATCTAGTCAACCATCGGTTTTTCAGCACGTGATACTCCCTCCTGTTGACTTTGTAATTAGGCTTGAGGAGCTGCACCCCAAGGATAGGGCCCGGCTGGTTCCAATAAAATGAATAAGCATAGACAAGCAGGCCGTGGCCCATTTGAAAAAAAGGGGACAAGAATCCCCGAGATCCGAAAAGAGCCAGTTGGAAAACCCTGCAACTAAAGCCAAAGAAGGAAAGTTTCTTGTAGCAGACCAAACTCAAGCTTGCCCAAAACAGAAAACTAACGTTAAGGGGAAACCCCGATTTTGCCTCTCTACTGCCGGCGGTGAGATGGTCGGTCCCGACGATATTTGCAGCAACATGGAAGTAAAACGAAAGCAGTAGGGATCCTTGAAAACCATTGGTGTCTTTGGACAGAACGCTTTGAATGGAGTCATTGCCGCTGCTAGCATGACGGATCCGAAGGAACTCTTCTGGTGAACCGCCTAATACCAAGGCTCTCCCCCGTACAGTAAAAAGTTTCTGATAGCTCCAAGGAGATAGAGCTAAACCAGTGAAGGGAGGAGCCGGAAGCAAGTGGAAACGGGAAGAACGATCGTTCACCCCCTTCTTCAAGGGCCTCGTTCCAACGACGACAGCTAAGCTGGGCGCAAAGTTCCTAGAAGGCGTTAGCCATGGCGGCGGAAATACACCAGAACCTCGCCTGGGGAAGAAAAACTTCCAAGCGATCCAGCCCCAGCCCACTTCGTAGTGCCGGACCAAACCACCAGCAAGCCTCGACCACCAAGATGCCGGTAACCGACGGCCATTGGAGAGGCAGCTCCACCCTCGCGCAATGCCATTCAAGAAAGCCGGGTTGAGCGGAGCAAAGTACCCACCGAGGGTCAGGAACTTCGGAGGGGATTGAGGTGTGGATGGCGCGTGGTGCGTGTTGAAGACCATCCCCATTTTTTTTCTTGCCTTGCTTGTAATTACCCAGCAGTACCTGTGCTATGTGAATGGGTTGATATTGAAAAATGATAGCCGCAACGCTCAAAGAGAAAAGAGTGTGGAAGGCACACTCCGAATAATTAACTCGTTTTTTTCTTAATCACAATAGTATTTCACATGTCTGTTTAACAGCTTAAGAAGAAATTAATTTGCGGGGACAAGTAAGATTATAAAGACGATAAAGTTCTACCAAATATTTAGTGTACTAGTACTAATATAATAATATTATACTAATTATTTTATTCGTTGATTGCATGATATTATTATATTTAATAATTAAATTTTATTAAATTTTTTCGTGTATTTGTAACTTGACCGACTAATTCGAATTATATTTTTCGTATATTTTCTTTTAAAAATAGTTTAATTATCGGTATTTAACTTGATCGATTAATTCAGATCATATTTGTAGAGCTCTGAACGAATCTTAGAGAGAAATAGTTTCTTTTAAAAATAGTTTAATTATCGGTATTTTCTTTTAAAAATAGTTTAATTATCGGTATTTAACTTGACCGACTAATTCGGATCATATTTTGTAGAGCTCTAAACGAATCTTAGAGAGAAATGAAGGTGAAGAATTTGAAGAAAAGAACCGATACTCTTTATTTTATTGATTTTGTGATTATAATACTTTCAAAGGAAAGTCAACCATTTATATACAAAGAAGAGCACTAAAGACGTTAGTTAGATAACCTTCTAATAAACTTAACAGGCTTCAACTAACCCTTAGTGAAAATGATCCTAAGTGATGCAGTACATGATACCTAGCTGCACTCACTTTCCTATACTAAACACGACACTGCAATTCTTAAAGAGATGAGAACATAATTTCTAATATTCCCCTTACAAATCCCATCCAGAAAAACCTACAAGAAAACCATAGAAAACACACATAATATAAACAATCCAAAACTTACCCTAAAGTAGAATCGACCATGGCAGACTTCTCTGAAATGCGGGAAAATGCAACAACAACCAACTTGAGACGATGGCGATGAAATGACGGGGCATACAAAGGCTTTGTAAACACATCAACTACTTGCTCATACGCAGCAATTTCATTCACCTGAAGGCGACTCGCTGCAACCTGCTCCCGTACAAAAAACAAATTCAATTCAACATGCTTAAACTTAGAGTGTAGAACTGGATTAGCAGACACATCCACAGCACTCGTGTTGTCACACTATAGAACAAGAACGCCATCGGAGGAAACACACAACTCACGGAGCAACGATTGAAGCCACATAATTTCAGCTGCAGCACACGCCACGCTGCGATACTCAGCTTCAGCAGTTGAGCGAGAAACAACTGGCTGCTTACGAAGAACCCCATGACACAGGGTTGCCACCAAAAAAGATGCAGTATTCTGTTGTAGACCTGCGATCATCATAATTATTCCCCCAGTTCGTGTCTGCAAACCCAGTAATACTGAGACAAGAATGAGGAGAGAACCTTAAACCAAAATCACTAGTTCCTTATAAATACCGAAGTATACGCTTAACAGCATGCAAATGAACATCAATTGGTGTTTGCATGAACTAACAAACCTTGTTAACATCGAAAGCAATTTCAGGACGAGTAATGACGATATACTAAAGAGCCCCAACAATGCTTCTAAATTCTATAGCATTAGCAATAGGGCAACCATCATGAAGAGACAACTTGCAATTAGTAACCATGTGCATGGGAAGACTGTTCGTATGATCATACCCACAACGCTCCAATAAGTCAGAGATATACTTTTTCTGACTAATCAAAATACCCCCATTAAGAGCATGTCTCACTTCGATTCCCAGAAAATAGCGAAGAATACCCAGATCCTTGAGAGAAAACGCTGCATTCAATCTCATCACAATCGCATCAATGGCAACAATGTTTGCACCGGTGATGATAATTTCATCTACGTAAACAAAGAGATACACAAAACCATCCCCACTATCATAAATAAATAAAGAAGAATCAGACTTACTAGCACGAAAACCAGTTGATAACAAATGTTGTTTAAGTGTTTCAAACCATGCCCTAGGTTAGAGTTAGAGGAACCTTGTTCATAGCCAGGGGGTTGGGTCATATATACCTCATCAAGCAAGTCACCATTGAGGAAGACATTGTTGATGTCAACTTGCCGCAACACCCAACCTTTTGTAACAGCCAACGACAACATGGTACGAACAGTTACTGGCTTGACCATTGGGCTAAAAATCTCCGTAAAGTCAACACCAGGCTCCTGTAGATAACCACGAGCCACCAGCTGAGCTTTGTAGTGGGAAACCGTTCCATCAGGATTGTGTTTGACCTTGAAAATCCATTTACAACTTGCAACACTTCTGTTTGCAGGTAACGGAACCAAAGTCCATGTGTTGTTACGCATGAGAGCCTCATATTCTTCTTGAGCAGCTGCCTGCTAGTAGGGAGTTTTCATGGCTTCACGAATGGTTCTAGGTTCGACATCAGAGGAAGCAGACTGAACATGAAAAACCTTTGGCTTCCGTATACCAGCTTTACCAGTTATCATTGAATGATCATTTTTCACAAAGGTACTAAGGTCAGTCGCAACATTATGCAAAGCTGACCTGGTTACATTTTGCATATTAGACTCACTTTTGAAGGCATTGGAGTTAACAAGAAACGGGTTTTCGACTGAGTCAAAGTGAAACCCTTGAGAAGAATATGGCCCTAAATTTAGTAGATCATTAGGACCAGTCGTGTCTACCACATCCACACTAGACTCCACATTATGAGAGGAAACAACTGGAACATCACTAGAAAGAGCTATATCAGAAACCAAGGGAAGAAAACCAACTACCTCATCATATGCAGGGGCTACTGCAGCAACTATAGAAGAAGGAACATGCACAGCTATAGAAGATACATGAGACTCTACTGCAGCATCAGCAGGACGATCTACATGCACCTTTGTAGGATGTGTAGTTGGTTCAATGACAATGTCTCTAGAAGCCATAACCACAGCTGTAGGATCAACATTATGTCCCAAATGCAAAGAACCACCTACACTTGTTGTAGGTGAATCAAACGCATGAGCACCAGTGGAATCACCAACGCGACCAGGGTCCGGAGTAGAATTAGCACAAGGGTCACTACGAGTGAACACTAATGACATATGAGAATCCCCAGGTCAAGTGGATTGTTGTTGACGTGGAGGAGAAGTGTTCACGAGCAATGGAAAAGATGGTGTATTTGAAGAATTAATACCATCAGCAGAATAACCCTTAAAATAAGGAAACACACGTTCATCAAACACCACATGCCTAGAAACAAAAATGCGACCAGTGTCATCAAGACACTTGTAACCCTTGTGACTCTAGCTATAGCCCAAGAAAACACACTTGCGAGACCGAAACTCCAGTTTGTGTTTATTGAAAGGGCGTAAGAACGAGTAGCAAGCACACCCAAACACCCTAAACATCTTGTAATAAGGTGCCCGTTGAAAAAGCAGTTTATAAGGAGATTTTCCCTTTAAAATTGTCGTGGGCAACCTGTTAATGAAGTAAACAGCTGTGACAAAAGCATGACACCAGAACTTCAAGAGTAGGGTAGCCTGAGCAAGAAGAGTCAAGCCCATCTCAACAACATGCCGATGCTTCCGCTCAGCCACCCCGTTCTGCTCTGAAGTATAGGGACAAGTGACGCGATGCTGGACGCCATGAGTAACAAACTAGTTAGACAGTGGCAGATATCCAGTGCCACCGTCCGTTTGAAAGGCTTTAATCTGAGCACCAAATCGAACCTCAACTACCTTCTGAAAATTGAAAAAAGCATTGTACAATCTCAGATTTCCGCTTGAGCAAGTAAACCCAAGTATGTCTACTGAAAACATCGACAAAAAAACATAATATACAAAACCCTCTGAATTAACTGGAGCAGGTCTTTAGAGGTTAGAAACAACAAGCTCAAAAGGTGATTTATATTCAGTTAAAGAAGCTGAAAAAGGAAGTCTATGAGCCTTCCCTTGTAAACACGCTGAACATACATTTGGAAGCTTATTCGTAGTACAAACAACATTACATTTATTTAGTACATCTCGTAGAACATCACTAGATAGGTGGCCGAGACGATTATGCCACAAATCAAAACTATCAGTTGACATAGAAGCAAAAAAGGCAGTTGATGATACACAAGAATCAGAAAAACCAAGAGCACAAGAGAAGCGAGATGAACCAGCACCACCAGGTGACACCAACTCAAACAGGCCCTCAGGAGTGAGCTTCCCTTCGAGGAGCGTTCTCTGAGTCTGAGAGTCCTTGACAAAACAACCATTAGCATGAAATACAAAAACCACATCATTATCCCTGACAAGCTGTGACACAGATAGCAAGTTCTTTTGTGTATGAGGAACATGGAGAATGTTATGTAGCAACAAAGACCTACCAATTACCATGTGTAGGAAGATAACCATTTCCTACATGAAATATCTAAATACCATTACCATCACCCATAAGGAGTTGATTCTCACCTGTATACGAAGCACTCGTCTGAAGAAGAGACTGATCATGTGTGATGTGGTGTGTTGCACCAGAATCAGATACCACACACCCTCATCTGATGCAGGAAGAGAGAAAGATGTAGAGAAGAACGATGCAGAGGGAGGAGAACTCAAAGAAGTAACTCCGGCACTGCCATCACTAGGACTAGACATGCCATAGATAGTAGCTGAGAAATCCCCTACAAAAGAAGGAAAATATGAACCTCCAAAATGACCAGGTCTATGAGGATACGAGAACCCAACACCCGGAGAAGACGCACGAGGCTGAGAAGGAGAAATAGGACCATGAGAAACTTTAGAAGACACAAGGCTCATATGATGATTATAAACTTGAATAGGAGCTTTCACATTGGACGACTGATGATAACCTCCAGAGCCAGACTCATGAGCATAATGCTGAGACCCATCATTTTGAGAATCATTAGTGGGTGAAATAGGACCATGAAAATTCTGATCAAAACGACGATAACACTTCACCACGGTGTGACCAAACTTACCACAGAGCTGACATTGGGGTTTATTAAAGTTGTTCATTCCTTGCCCACGTCCTCGAAAGCCAAGGTGATAGCCCATGGGTTCTGAAGATTAGGAGTGACTATCATCCAAAATCGAAGATGGAGTTTCATTACACGCCACGTGAGACCCATGTTGAACAGCCGTATTTGCGCACATACCATGAAGATGCCCATGCTGAATCGCAACATTAGCATGCATAGGAAAAGATTCCTGTATGAACAACTTTTGTCTTGCCTCGCATTCTAGTAACATATCAGTAAGCATCTCAAGAGAGACTACTTCTCGAGAAGCAATGGCAATCACAGACTCAAACTCCATAGAAAGACCAACAAGAACAACACTGACTTGTTCCTGTTCAGTGACAACAAAACCTGCAACATTAAGAGTGTCGCAAATTAATCTAATCTTAGCTAGGTATTCATTCACAGTCAAACCAAGTTTCTTCTGCGTATGCAAGCTATACTTCAAAGCTGATGTCTTAGCAGTCGAACGAGTCGAGAATAAACGAGTAATAGTACTCCAATTCACCTTGGTAGTGTGACAACTAGTAAGATTAGGAAGCACATCCGCACTTACAGAGGACAACATCCATGATGCAAGCAGTTTATCCTGCCTGCGATACGCAACAAACTCAGGATTCTCAACACGCGTACCTGAAGGACCTTGTATGATTTGCGAAGGCAACTCAAAGCTATCAGAAATAAAGTTCATAAGTCCATAGCCATCAATGATTAAAGTAACCTGATGTTTCCATAGTATGTAGGTTGAATCAGTCAATTTCACAATATCCTGTTTAGGAATATGTTGAACAGCCAAAGAGCTGAAAGATTCTTCAGATCGAGCAGAAACAGAAGAAATATCTTGAACCATATTAACAAGAAACCAGATCCATATAAAGAAAACAAGCAAATAGGAAAATGTGATGTCTCAAAGAATCTAAAACAAATTCAACGAGACTCAACTTAAGATCTCAAGGAAATCTGATAAAAATCACTAATCTACTCTTTCCAATAGATCACCATAAGTAGATATTCTAGCAAACAAAACAGATTCCTTACACAGAGATCTGAGAGCTGAAGAAACACTTAAGCAGAGAAATCTAGGAAGCACGCAAACATTGAAATGTAATCACTATCCAGCCAAACAAAAACACATATCAGAAAGGAATTCTTGCGATTTGCAAAACGAGGAATGCGAGAGCAACTGGAAATCAAGATCAAGGTTGCAATTACAAGAAAGAACAAGAAACAGTATCCCAGGAGAGATTGTCGACTGATACCATGAACGAATCTTAAAGAGAAATGAAGGTGGAGAATTTGAAGAAAAGAGTCGGTACTCTTTATTTTATTAATTTTGTGAATGCAATACTTTCAAAGGAAAGCCAACCATTTATATATAAAGAAGAACACTAAGGACGTTAGTTAGATAACCTTCTAACAAACTTAACAGGCTTCAACTAACCCTTAGTGAAAATGATCCTAAGTGATGCAGTACATGATACCTAACTGCACTCACTTTCCTATACTAAACACGACACTGCAATTCTTAAAGAGATGAGAACATAATTCCTAATAAGCTCCATTATGAGGGCAACCCTCCCAACTCAGTTTCTCCAATCACATAACCATAATTTGAATATTTGACCTCGCTTAAGAGACCTAACGCCTCATCTAGCTAGACCAGTTATTTATTGGTATTTTTTAAAATAAAAATTAGTGTTCTAAATAATATACTAGAAAATTAAAGCAATAGTTTTCTGGATATACATGCAACCCGGAAATTTATTTAAAGAATTTTAAAATACTTTGATGGATAAAAATTTTCTGCCTCTTTCGGTGCCCCTACTTATGCCCCAACATTAAAAAATACTATAAAATTATATTCTAAGACATAACCCTAAATTTTAAATCATAAATCTTACACCCTATAGCCTAAAAAATACACTCTGCCTTAAATTCCCTAAACCATAACCATAAACCCTAACTTAATACTCTAAACCTAATTTTAAGCGTGGGGCATAAATAGAAATACCAAAAAGGGCTGAGAATTTCCATCCTACTATGATATCATTTTGCAAGGAATTTTGATATAACGTTTAAATCATTAAAATTTTTCTATTTTAAAATTAAAGAACATTCATTTAATTTTATATTTCCTTAGGTAACTGCTTAAATCCCAATTTCAGCATCTGTATTGATTTGGTTTTAGAATTTTTGGTTATATTTGTACTTAAATCTTACTAATTATCTTTACAAATTGGAATGGATAAGTTACATTTTAGCCCTTGAATTTGTTTAGTTTTTCTACATTGATATGTAATAATTTTGTTTATATTGACACTTGAACCTGTATGCTATTCCTACATTAGCACTTAAATTTTTTACTTAAGAAGTCATTTTCCTCTCGAAGTAAACACAAATCAATAACATTGTTTATATTTTTTCTTTTGATCGACGTTGATCATTAAGGTATTGACATAGAAGTTAACGATTTTTACAAGACAGTTCATTGGGCTAATGTGGTGATCTACTATACTGACATGACAGTACACGTCAAAGGGGCTATATTGATTTTTTAAAATATGCTGGTGTGATTACAAGGTAGTATCTGTTTAATTTTCATAGCCCTTTAAACGCACACACACCGTGCACATATGGAGCTCAAACCCAGGTCACCTGGATGAAATACATCATCTTTTACCACTTGGACCACTCCACGAGTTCTTATATTGATTTTTTAGCCGACTTCAAGGGAATAATTATTTTTTATAAGTTCAAGGGCATAATTGATTTTAGGCTTAATACACTTCCCCATAAACTTTATCCGTTTTCTCAACTTGTACCCTAAAGTTTATTTTGATCAATTTGCCCCCCAATGTTTTCGACGTTACCCATATTGTCTCTTACCGTTAAATTATTTTTGTCTTGACCAATCAAAATGTGCCACATTATTTTTGTTTATTTTTATATTTTAAAATAAAATAAAAGGTAAACTAACCTAATGACCACCATACTATGGTAAATGTATTAAAATGACCACATTAAAAAATTGACTCAATTGACCACCCAAACTATTGAAATTGGATCAATTAAACCACCGGCCGTTAATGGGCTAATGGAAGGTGACATGGCAGTTAAAAAAATAAAGGTATAATTACACAGTTGGTCCTCGTTACTTATACACTCTATTAATTTGATCCTAATTTTAATTTAATAAAATAAATTAATTATTTGGTGACACGTGTCACCACCTTATTAGATGATTTTAATTATTTTTATTTAATTTAATTAATTTCCCCTCAAATCAGGTTGTGACACGTATCACAAGATTGGAGAAGGAAAATTGAAATCTAAAAATTCGGGGTGGGGGGATTTGAACCTAGGTTAAAAAGGTGAGAAGATACTAGGCTTGCCACTAAGCCAAGCCTATTTTTGTGTTATAAAGTACCGCATATATTATATGTTTGCTTACCCTCGCCTCTCCTCAACAAATTACACAGCAGCTGGTTTTAGCTTTTCAAGATAGTTACTGTGTTTTTATTTTGAACTCTGAAAATGCATTTCTCTAAAACAATCTTGACGTCTTTGGTTTTAGCTTTTCAAGATAGTTACTGTATTTTTATTGATAAGTCTCCATTATTGTTCAACAGATTGCCCAATGTAAAACACATATTTCTGAAGTAAATTTGCATGCAGAAGCCCAGGCAAAGGAGTATACACAGAAGGTATGCTAACGGTTCTCAATTGGATTAGGTTGTTCTGCTGCAATTTTTTTCGGACTACTTAAGATTAAATTATATGTTATTTTCCTTGATTTTCTAACCATTTGGAGAATTATAAAAATTGGAAACAGTTCAACGCATTGGAAGCCATGGTTGAACAAGTTAAACCTGAAGGTTACTCCACCAATGCCCAAAGTTATTCGTCGAACAAGTTAGAGAAAAATGTGGCAAAGCCTCGATGCTCTGGTTCCCCATTCAAATGCATTGGCTTGGGTTTGGCACAACGAATAAAATTAGAGAAAGATGAGGATCTTACTGCTGCAAGGCTGCGCATCGAAGAATTAGAATCCTTAGCAGCAAATTGACAGAAAGAGGTAGGCTTTATCACATGGATGTTTCCAAAAATTTCTTACAGACTTTGGGAGTTTGCACTTGATAATTACTTTCTCTAAACATGTTATTTCCACATATATTTTCTCTCATGCAAGATTAGCATCTGCAGAGAGCATGACCCATGATGTGATTCGAGATCTATTAGGAGTCAAATTGGACATGACCAATTATGTGGTAAACAAATTTACTTGTATCTAGCATTTTAATAATGGCTTTGGCACTTTAAAATATATGTTGCTTAAGGACCCATTCTTTTAATGCAGTCATTGTTGGATAACCAGCAAGTGCAGAAAATAGCAGAGAAGGCTAGACTTGATAGTTTAGAATCTCAAGTGAAGGTATGGTTTGCTTTCGGTACTTTGAAGTTTTTTGTTCTCTATTATATGTCCTGATTTATCTGAATTATGTCATATTATACTTGCAGGATCATGAGGTTGACAAACTCAAGCATCAGCTCTGTGTAATTTGTTAAGGAGAGGCGAGGGTAAGCAAACATATAATATACGTGGTACTTTATAACATAAAAATAAGTTTGGCCTAGTGGCAAGCTTAGTGTCTTCTCACCCTTTTAACCCAAGTTTGAATCCCTCCACCCCTAATTCTAAGATTTCAATTTTCCTTCTCCAATCTTGTGACACGTGTCACAACCTGATTGGAGGGGAAATTAATTAAATTAAATTAAATAAAAATAATTGAAGTCATCCAATAAGGTGGTGACACATGTCACCAAATAATTAATTTATTTTATTAAATTAAAATTAGGATCAAATTAATAGAGTGTATAAGTAACGAGGACCAACTGTGTAATTATACCTTTATTTTTTTAACTGTCACGTCACCTTCTGTTAGCCTAAAATAAATAAAATAAAATAAATATATTAAAATACCAAAAATACCCATCTTCATCCACATCATTTTCTTCCCCCAATTTTCCTTACTCTCCTCTCACCACTAGCCCCAAGCATCGGTAATAACTCCATTGATATCTGGCCTTTTTCTTTGATTCCTTTTATCAAAACCAATAAATTTGAAGGAGAAAAAATGACAGAATGGGTGAAGAATGGAAACCAAGCAATCATCTACTAGTTTATTGGTTTAGGAATTTCATTTGTCCCTTACCTCAGCTTATCGGTAATAACCCAAATCAACGTTTATTGGTTTGACCAAGCAACATCAAACCAAATGAAATCCCTAGAACCCAAACTCTCTTGACCAAGCAATTATCACTTGCTAGTTTATCGATAATAACTCAAACCAACGTTTTAGTCATTTGATTTGTCTCTTATCTCAGCTTTCTCACTTCATCTCTCTTTTTTCTAAATTCACCCAAGTTCCCATGCTTTCAAACTTTCAAAAGGAATTGTTTCCCTGTGAAATAGGAAAGATAGGATGCGTTTCTCATTAATTCAAAGGGGTTTATATACATCAGCGGTAACAACCCTAATAACAATTGTAACAAACTTTTCCACCAAAATACTGAGCCGTTTTCCTTTTAGTTGTTCTTTCACCATTTCTGTTATAGGTATACAACTGTTATTTTATATTATCTTCAACATTCCCATCGTTTCTTTTTTCTTCAGAAAGAGAGAACGCAGTCGGAAGAACATGTAGTTTACGTCGAAGATCCTCAAAGTGTTGAACAGCGGATGGTTTTGTAAGAATATCCACAAGTTAACAATGAGCAGGGACATAGTTGACCTGAAGCGAGCCAGCTGCCACCTTTTCTCGCACAAAATGAAGATCGAGATCAACGTGTTTAGTCTTGGCATGGAGAGTAGGGTTGGCTGCCATGGATACGGTGCTGGTGTTGTCACACCAAATCTTCGGGACATCAGGAAGTTTAATGCCCATCTCAGTGAGGATTGAATGAATCCAAAGAACTTCAGTAGACGTGTCAGCAAGACTTTTGTATTCCGATTCAGCAGTAGAACGTGAAACAGCTCTTTGTTTGCGAGCACTCCAGGAGATTGTGTGATGGCCAAGAAGAACACAGTGGCCTGAAGTAGATCGACGATCGTCGATATCGCTACCCCAATCAGCATCAGAGAAGGCAGTGAGAAGAAGCGAATCTGGATATTGACTTTCAAACCAAAGACCATGATGAAGAGTGGTCTTGATGTAACGAAGTATGCGTTGAACAGCATTCCAATGAACATCAGTGGGAGCCTGCATGTACTGTGCTACCTTGTTAACTGCATAAGCTAGATCATGACGTGTATGGCATAGGTATTGTAGAGCATCTACTACACTGCGAAAACCTTGAACATCACTCAATGGTTCACCAATGTGTTTGCTGAGTTTGGGATAAATGACCATTGGTGTAGAGGCTGCCTTGGAGTCAAGAAGACCAGTCTTTTGAAGCAAGGCAGTGGCATACTGATGTTGATGTAAGAATAACCCTTGTGTGGTGCGATGAACTTCAAGACCCAAGAAAAATTGAAGTTGGCCTAGGTCTTTGATAGTAAACTGGTCATGCAGGAAGTCAATGACAGACTGAAGATCAGTAGAGGAGTTGCCAGTAAGTAAGATATCATCAACATAGACCACAATATAGATAGTAGCTGATGAAGTCCTTCGAAGAAATAAGGAGCAGTCAGCTTGGGAGGCTTGAAAACCAAGTGTTTGCAGACAGTGCTTGAGCTTCTCAAACCAATTTCTGGGAGCCTGGCGTAATCCATAAATTGCCTTTTGCAATTTGCACACAAGGGGAACACCTTCAGAATCATGTTGAACGAAACCAGGAGGCTGATGCATGTAGACAACCTCAGATAAGTCACCCTTTAAGAAGGCATTGTTGACATCGATATGCTGAAGTGGCCAAGAATTGGTGACTGCCAAGGAGATTAAGATATTGATAGTGGGAAAACGAACAACATGGCTGAAGGTTTCAAGAAAATCACAGCCAGGCACCTGTGTATAGCCTTTGGCAACAAGACGTGTTTTGAATCGTTTTACAGTGCCATCATGATTATGTTTGTTCCTGAAGATCCATTTGCAGCCAATAGCATGTTTGCCAACAGGTAAGGAAACCAGCTCCCAAGTTCCATTTGTTGTGAGAGCATTGAATTCATTAAACACATCAGTGGACCAATCCGGATCTTGAAGAGCCTCTTGAACTGTAGTAGGCGTAGTGTGAACTTGGACATGATAGATTTTTGGCTTAAAAATGCCAAGTTTACTCCTTGTAAGCATAGTGTGAGTGATCCCAGTTGGTTGTGGAGGTGGAATAGGATCGGTGGAAACCACGGGATCAATGGAAGTATTTGTGGAAGAAGGAACTGTGATGTCCAAAGAAGGAGAGGAGGTGGCAATGAGAGCAGTAGTTGTATCTGGAGAAGAGGTGTTTGTAGAGGCAAGTGGAGGGGAGGTGTTGGATATTGTAGGAGATGCAGGTGATTGATCTATAGGAGGTGTTGGGGAAGGAGACATAAGAGGCGTAGAAGGGGAAGGAATATCAGGTGAAGGGTGGTTGGTTAAGGGAGTAGGTGTAGAAATATGAGGAAAAGATGGTGTAGGGGAATGATCTTGGGAAGGAGAAGTAGAACAGGAGAAGAAAGGGAAAATATGTTCATTGAAGACCATGTTTCGAGTGATGTAAACCTTGCCAGTGTCATCAACACACTGATAACCATGATATTTGGGTGAGTAGCCAAGAAAGAGGCATGGCTTGGATCGAAAAGCAAGCTTGTGATGCTGGAATGGCCTCAAATGTGGGAAACACTCACAGCCAAAAACCTTGAGAAAGGAGTAATCAGGAACCCTGTTTGTAAGCATTTGATAGGGAGAGATGTTACCAAGAACTTTGCTAGGTAGTCGATTGATGATATAAACTGCAGTTAGAACTGCATATGACCAGAACTTTAATGGCATGGCTGCTTGAGCAAGGAGAGTAAGTGCCATTTCGGTAATATGCCGATGCTTACGCTCCACGACACCGTTTTGCTGAGAGGTGTATGGACATGTGACTCGTCTTTGTATGCCAAGAGAAGGAAGCATGGTGTCAAGAAAAAAGAATTCACTGCTACCATCTGTTTGTATGGCTTTGATGTTACTGTTGTAGTGATTGCAAACAAGAGCATGAAATAATTGAAAGGCAGCAGACGCCTCTGATTTCCTTTTAAGTAGATAAACCAAGCAGTGTCTTGTATGAAGATCAACAAAAGAGATGTAATAGAGAAAGCCATTGGAATTTTCAGCAGCAAGATCCCAAAGGTCAATTTCAACTAGTTCAAAAGAAGAGGAATACACTGTAGTAGAATCATGGAAAGGGAGTACATGACTTTTGCCAGCTTGGCAAGCTTTACAAATAGTATGTTTATCTAAAACTAACTGTTTCTGTAGAGTATGCTGAAGCACTTCTTTGGACGGGTGACCAAGCCGTTGATGCCACAACCAGTATGGCGAGGGAGGAGCAACTGTGCAGGAGAGAGCTGAGCTAGAATTGGAAACACCAGTAAAAGTATATAAACCACCTTCTTGCTTGCCATGCAGAATCGTCGAACCAGTAGCCTCATCCTTCACACAACAAGAACGTGCATGAAATTCCAAGTACACATTATTATCAGCTGTAAATTTTGAAACAGATAGTAGATTGCGTGTAATCTGAGGCACATGAAGTAAATGAGAGAGTTTAAGACGATGAGTGGGAGTAAGAAACTCTGCCTGTTCTATACTAGTTATGGCAAGTGCAGAGCCATCGCCAACATGAACCATACCCTTACTAGAATAGGGTTGATAAGAATGCAAAGTCCCAGAGGCATTAGTGACATGATGAGTAGCACCAGAATCTGGAAACCAAGTCACAAATGAAGAATGAGAGATTGTGGCCATGAGATTGTTGACTTGAGGAGTGTCCGATGCAGAGACTGGAGCAGCAAGATCTGGGGCAACTGTTGTAACAAACGGATCATAGGTAGTATCATCATGCTCGGGGCATAACAGGCATTGATCTGAGTGGACACATGATTTCTGGGCTGAGAAGAAGTGTTGGGCTTATAGTCCCTGTCAAAACGATGCCAACACCTATCGGCAAGGTGGCCGAGTTTGCCACAAACCTGACACTGAACCCTGGGTCGACCTTTAAAACGACTGCTGGAGTACATTGGTGGATAACGACGACGAGAATCATCAGAAGAAAACTGAGTGTTATGAATGCCGATAGGCATGCGCAATGGATCTGCAACTCGTGTCTCAGCATCAATGAGAATAGAAACTGCACTATCCACAGTATAAGGTTCACGACTGGCAAAAATAACTGCAACAAAAGGATCGTATTCCGGAGGTAAGCCGTTGAAAATGGTAGCAATTTGCTCGATGGAAGAAACCGGACTACCACAGGATGCAAGTAGATCGCAGATCTCTTTGATCTGCATGGTATATGCTCGCATCGAGAGATCACTTTTTTTGATGGACCTTAAACGACAGTGTAAGTGCATCAAACAGGTGGTGGACAGCTGCGAATACATACCAGTGATGATTTGCCAGATTTTGAATGACGTATCAGCACCAACAAGGCGAGGAAGAACTTCAGGGCTGACGGTGGAAAGAAGCCAGGAGGCTAAAGAGCTGTCCTGTTGAACAAAACGAGTGTAGGCGGGGTTAGGTGTAGTAGTAGCAGTAGAACCAGTGGAGGGAAGAAACTGCGGTGGCGGAGTGGCGGTGGAATCCAAAAAACTCTCAAGACCATGGCCGCGTATCATCAGCAACACCTGTTGCTTCCACAGGAGAAAATTGGTTTCATCCAATCGAACATTGATTTGTTTGTTAGAGAACGATTGATCAGACGAGTCTTCACGCGAGGAAGCGCCAGACGAAGCAGAGATAGGAGTAACCATGGTGAGGAGAAGAAGAAAAAACAAGGACGGTGAATCTCACTGGACAACTGATACCATGTGAAATAGGAAAGATAGGATGCGTTTCTCATTAATTCAAAGGGGTTTATATACAGCAGTGGTAACAACCCTAGTAACAATTGTAACAAACTTTCCCACCAAAATACTGAGCTGTTTTCCTTTTAGCTATTTTCACCATTTCTGTTATAGGTATACATCTGTTATTTTATATTATCTTCAACATTCACCCGTCTTTCCCCTTCTCTATTTTTCAATTTTAGTTCTTGGACTTTGCTTCATTAAAACTGATGTATTCATTCTCACTGTTAGGGAAGCCATGGAAGCTGGGAATTTTAAGCCTAAATTGAAGAGAAATTTTTGATCTTTTGTGGAAAACAAAAGATACCTAGATTAGGGAAGCCATGGAAGATGAGAATTTTAAGCCAGTTGTTCTTGTTTAGAACAAAGAAAAGCAATTGAAGAGGATGAGGGGTAGGGTTTGGGGAAAGAGGTTGGGTATTTTGGTAAAATAAAATTAATTTAATAAATATTTTGATTTATTAAATTAAAAATTAAGAAAATAAAATAAGGGTAAAATACTTAAAACATCACTTAACTTTGCTTTAGGATCTATTTTGGTCATTGAACTTTCAAAAAGCTCAATTTACTCATTAAACTTTATTTTTTGACCTATTTTAGTCACTTTAGATTATTTTATTACTTTTTGACCTATTTTATTAATAATTTAAAATGAAAATAAATTATATTTTATTTACTAAAATAAAAACCTTAAACCCAAACATCCCAAATATCCCAAACACTCAAACTTTCAAATTTTAACCGATGTCACTCTTACCGGCGGCCACCACTCCCTCTTCTATCGACGATAACATCTTCCGCCGCTAACGGTGCCATCGCCCACCACTCCCTCTCCGAAACCTAGGAATATTTTCAGTATTCAGTATCGTATCAAACTATCAATCATATCCAATTCAAGCAGCCAATTTTTCTTGTGAAATTGAAAAAAAAAAGGTAGGGATCTAAGAGCTTACATCATCATCAAAACTCTGAACCGACGTAAGAGGGAAGTGTCGGCAACCTTTCAATTATTTCTACAACCCAATTCAAGGAATCTCAATACCATTGAGATGATAATCAGTGAACAAAATCAAAACTATGAAAAACGAAGAAAACCTCAGCTGTGAAAATGAGCATTCAAGTTCTACCAGGGGATTTGATCCGCCAAGAGTTTCAAGAAACTTAAAAGGATCAATTTTGGCACCGTCAGCGACGAGCGATGTTGCCATCGATATTTGGGATTTGTGATATTTAAGATATTTGTGGGTGTTTGGGGTTAGAGTTTTTTATTTTAAAGGGTAAAATACCTAAATCATCACTCAACTTTGCTCCCCAGACCTATTTTGGTCATTAAACTTTAAAAACGATCAATTTACTCATTAAATTTTATTTTTTGACCTATTTTAGTCACTTTGAATTATTTTATTAATATTTGGGTATGACTTGGAATATTTTATTATTATAAAATATAAAAATGAATTTAAAATAAAAATGAATTATATTTTATTATTATTAAATAAAAAATAAAATAAAAACCTCAAATCTTCAAACCCTCACGGACCACCCACCCTTTACCAGCGTTATCCTCACCGGTCACTCATCCCTTCGCCGACATTATCCTCACCGGTCACTCACCCTTTCGCCGTCGTCATTCACCTCTTTCTCAGCGTCATTCACCCATTCACCGGCGTCATCCATCCATAAATCCCAACAAAAAATTTCACCCCAAATCGCCTCTCAACCTTTTATCAACACCTCCAACTTCTCATCAAATCACACTTGCTTCCTGGTTTCAGCACTGATCCCCTTCCATATCAATTGTCGTTCATAATCCAGACTCAAAAATCAATTCAATTTCAAATTTCAATTTCGTTTATACACATAAACCTATAAGCTGATTGTAAAGTGCTTTTCGTAATTGGATTCGACTATTATCGTCTGTAATTTCCGGCGAAGGTGAAAAGAACTTTTCCCAAAATTTGTTGCTGCTCCCATCACCTCCACCTGAGATGCCAATAAGGAGAGTGGCAGCAGAAGCAACGCATAGAGGTTTGAAAAAAAGTGGAAGAAGATGGATGTCAACAGATACTATTATCATTTATGTTTTCTCACTTAAAATGATTAAAGAGGTTTGAAATTTACTGCAGGCATGGAAATTATGGACAGAAGGCAAGCCTGCGAATGGGTGAGTGGCCGGTGAAAGTAACGGCAATGAAGTGGTGGGTGACCGGTGAGGGTAAAAGTGGTTTGGGGTTTTGAGTGTGAGAATTTGGGGGTTTTATTTTATTTTTTATTTAATAATAATAAAATATAATTTATTTTTATTTTAAATTCATTTTTATATTTTATAATAATAAAATATTCCAAGTCATACCCAAATATTAATAAAATAATTTAAAGTGACCAAAATAGGTAAAAAAAAGTAAAGTTTAATGAGTAAATTGATCGTTTTTAAAGTTCAATGACCAAAATAGGTCTGAGGAGCAAAGTTGAGTGATGATTTAAGTATTTTACCCTATTTTAAATTACTTTTTATTTATTAATAAATAAAATATAATTTATTTTTATTTTAAATTAATTTTATATTTAATAATAATAAAATATGCCATGTCATACTTAAATATTAATAAAATAATTTAAAGTGACTAAAATAGGTCAAAAAGTAAAGTTTAATGAGTAAATTGAGCTTTTTGAAAGTTCAGTGACCAAAATAGGTCCTAAAGCAAAGTTGAGTGATGATTTAAGTATTTTACCTATAAAATAATTAGGTGACGTGGTGCGTTCTGATTGGTCAAAAAGAGTTTTTTTTAACGATATGGGGCAATATAAGTAACGTCGCAAAACGTTAGGAGGCAAAAGTAGTCAAAATAAACTTTAGAGGGCAAGTTGGGAAAACATGTATAGTTTAAGGGGAAAAAAGTGTATTAAGCATCGATTTTAATCAAACGTATGATGGTTATTTAATTTTTAAGAAAGAATTTAAGAAGTTATTAAAATTTTAAAATAAAAAACACTAGAAATAGTTTTGAAAATTAGGTAAAATTATAAAAATCTTAAAAAGTTAAAAAATGAAAAAGTATAATTATTAAAAAAATCAAAGTTTAAAAATATTAATAAACCATAGAAAATTCATCGATTGTTTCTCGTTAGCCTAAGTCTAATACTATTCCTTGAACATATTTTTAATTGAATCAACTTTATATCAAAGTAACAATAAAATTCAAGTTTTCTTTCGACTTCCTACAACAAATATTAATGAGTACACCACAAGCTTAGTTGAATTTTTTTTTAAAATTTTTATAATATAAAAACATATGCGAGAATTAAATTTACATTTGAAGATCAAGTATATAAAGAGTAAATAAAAATTAAGCTTGACAAATCAAAACCGACCCCTCTCCTTCCCAGCCACAAAGACTCCCTGTAATTTTATCATCATTCAGATTTCGGATTCCGGATTCCTCTTCCTTTTAATTCTAATCCAAAAAAATTCTTCAAAAGTAACGGAGAAATTAGGTTCGCCTAACCTTTCCTTTTTCCTCTCACTGCTCCCATGAATGCAACAAACTGCAAGCAGACACCTCCACGAGCCATCCCCCAGCATCTCATCCGCAACCGGCATGGGCTCAAGCAGGGTGTGGGTTCGGTCTTCTCACCGTCAGTCGTTCGTAGTGAGCCGGCAGCCGTTGTTTCGTCCCAGGAATCAGCTCGACAGTGCCGGAACAGGAAAGACGCTCCCCGGCTTGGTGGTTTCCTTTGTGACGGCGCGTATGGGGTTGTTAGGGGTATCAATGGCCCTTATAGTTTTCATCGTCTTTTTAACCAAGGCAGAAAGCTTGGCTCACCACCGTCGTTTCGAAGAGGTGGGGCGTTTGCTGGTCCTGCGATTCTAAGCGTCCGGTCTCTGCTTGATCGGAACCTTCACTACTCCTTGGTAGATTTAGAAGCGAGGAAGAAGGGACAGTATTAGAGGATGTTAGCTGGCAGTTAGTTAAGTTTGTTAGTTTTAGTTTCTTGGTTCTTTAAGCCTATATAAAGGCATTTTGTATCCCAAACTATTTGATTCAGTTTTACATAATAAAGTTTTCTTTACTTTGTTTCTGCCTCTTTAGTGAAACGCTACCGTTTCTATTCTCTTCTCTTATCCACACGGTGTCGTATTGTTTACATTGTAAACATCCAAATTCCCAAATCAGTTTTCCCTATCGTATTTCCCATTCTCAATATGGTATCAGAGCACTGGTCTTAACCTCGATGCTGTTGACCGGCTCCAACTATCATCCTTGGGCGTGTTCCATGAAGATGAGTTTGATATCGAAGAACAAATTAGGGTTCGTCGACGGTTCAATTGCGCAGCCACGATCTGACGCTTCTCATTTTGATGCCTGGACAAAGTGCAATAATCTGGTGCTATCTTGGATTCAAAGAGCCCTAAGCCCAGAAATTGCGCAGAGCGTGATATGGTTCGATAGTGCATCGGAGCTTTGGACAGATTTGTTTGATCGTTTTAATCAAGGTGATGTTCTTCGAATTTCGGATTTAATTCAAGAATTTTATTCTCTTCAGCAAGGTTCTTTGTCTGTTACTGCTTTTCATACCCAATTGAAAACCGTATGGGATGAAATTTGCAATTTGCGTCCTCTAATGGCATGTGATTGTTCTGCATTAGAGTATAGGAAACAAGATTTTCTTATCCGTTTCTTGCGGGGTTTGAATGATAATTACTCTGTGCAAAAGTCACAGATTCTCATGATGAAGCCTCTGCCTAAAATAAATGAGGTATTTTCTATTGTTGTTCAACAAGAAAGGTCTTTCAATTCCAATGTTTCTGTTGAATCCAGTGCCTTCTTGGCTGATAGGTATTCTGTTAGGCATGATACTAGGCAAGATCGTTCTGTTGGGTTTAAAAAGGGATATCCTGGAAGTAAGAAACCTTTATGCTCTTTTTGTGGGTTGTATGGGCATAGTGTAGAAAAGTGCTACAAGAAACATGGCTATCCACCAAGTTATAAGGCTAGAAATTCTAGTTCTAATAGGACAAATAGTGTTTCTTCTACTGGTGATCTTCTTGATACTGGTAGTCTGGTAAAAGATAGTCCTAAAGATGACAATATTGTAAAGTTCACTAAGGAACAATATGACATCATTTTAAGTTTGATCAATGACAAAGGTAGAATGGCTAGCTCTTATGGTCAGTTCAATAAAGACTCGAATGTGAACATGATTTTGTCTGCTGATGATACTCAAGATCCTGCTGCTTTGAACTCAGGTAACTCAGGTATGGTTCCTTCAATTTTTTCTACTTGTTCTTCTGACAGTAGTGTTTTGACCCCCTGGATTCTAGATTCAGGGGCCACAGATCATATTGTCAATGTTTTAGATTGTTTTATTGATTATAAAGAAGTTTTTGGTAAGTTTGTGAGACTGCCTAATAATCATTTAGTTCAAGTTAAACATGTTGGTACAGTTCAATACAATGAATCTTTACAATTACTTAAAGTTTTTCATATACCTGATTTTGGTTTTAATTTAGTGTCTGTTTCACAACTTGTTAAATCTGGTAATATTTCTGTTATCTTTAACACTAATTTTTGTGTTATACAGGATATCATCCAATGGAGGATGATTGGTTTAGCTAAACAAGCAAATGGACTATACTTTCTGGAAATGGATAAGTGCAGTTTTGCAAATGCTGTATGTTCTTCTATTAACTCTAATGTTTCTTTTCTTAAATGGCATGCTAGAATAGGGCACCCTTCTCAGGGTAGAATGAGTGTTTTTTCTGATACTTATGATGATATACCTAGTGGGGTGATTTCTAATTGTGAAGTTTTTCATTTAGCCAAACAAAAAAGGATAGCTTTTCCCACAAGTAATTCTGTTAGTGATGAAATTTTTGATCTCGTTCACATGGATGTTTGGGGGCCTTTCCCTATTAAATCTATACATGGATACTCTTATTTTTTAAATTTGGTTGATGATAAGAGTAGGCATACATGGATCTTTCCTATGCAATTAAAATCAGAAGCTAAAACTCACATAAGTAATTTTTGTTCCATGGTTAAGACACAATTTTCTAAAACACCTAAGTGTATTAGAACTGATAATGCTAGGGAGTTTGAGATGCTAGAATTTTATAACTCCACTGGAATTGTTCACCAGAACTCTTGCAACTACACACCTCAACAGAACAGTGTAGTTGAGAGGAAACATCAACACCTTTTAATGGTAGCTAGATCTTTAAGAATTCATGCATCTTTACCCTTGAATTTCTGGCTGGATTGTGTTGTTCATAGTGCTTATTTGATAAACTTAACTCCTACTCCTCTTTTAAAACAGAAATCTCCTTTTGAAATTTTGTTTAATTCAAAACCCTTGATTACCAACCTAAAAGTCTTTGGTTGTTTAGCTTATGCTAGTGTCCTTCCTAAGGCTGCTACTAAGTTACATCCTAGAGCTATTAGGTGTGTGTTTGTTGGCTTTCCTAAGAATGTTAAGGGCTATAGATTGTTTAATCTTGAGTCTAAAAGTTTTTTTATCTCAAGGGATGTTAAGTTTGTTGAAATTTTTTTCCCTTTTCAAGAAAATCTAAAATTCAATCCTTGGATAATGTTGTTTTACCAAGCTATGAAAATAAACTTCTTCAAGATTTTTCAAAGCCTGTTTCAAATGACAGTGATGATTATACTGATAAGGTTCAAGATTTTGATTTATCTCCTGTGTCTCATGGTTCTATAAATACTGATAATTCTGTTATTCCAAGCTTTGGTGACAGCATTGAGTCTGTGTCTCCTGCTCTTGATGTTATTTCTGATGATTCTACTGATAATGTCTTAAGTGCTGATGATGTTATGTCTACTGAACCCATTAATCAGAAGTCTCCTAAGCATCATACTGTTGATATTCCTTTAGTTACTAGGCCTTCTAGAGTTTCTAAACTTCCTCAAAAATTCAATGATTATCAGGTTTCCTTACCAAAGCAGTCTTCTAAAGTTGTTTCAAAACAGAAGACATCTCATTCCCTTGCAAATGTTATATCTTATAAGCATGTTTCTGATAGTCATCTGAGTTATATAAACAGTATAACTATTCTAAAAGAGCCTAAGAACTACAAGGAAGCTGTTTTGCATAAAGAATGGCAACAAGCTATGGAAGAAGAAATTTCTGCCTTAGAGAAGAATGATACTTGGACTTTAGTTGATCTTCCTCCTAATAAGAAAACAATAGGGTGTAAATGGGTTTATAAGACTAAGCTGAAATCTGATGGAACTTTGGAACGTTATAAAGCTAGGTTAGTGGCAAAAGGCTATACTCAACAAAATGGGGTTGATTTTCTTAATACTTTCAGTCCTGTTGCAAAATTAACAACTGTTAGAACTTTAATTGCCATTGCTGCTTCTAAAAACTGGTTTTTACAGCAACTTGACATAAATAATGGTTTTTTGCATGGTTTTCTTACTGAAGAAGTCTATATGGTTCCTCCCCCTGGTTTTACTTCTGCTAATTCTAAATTAGTTTGTAAACTAAACAAAAGTTTATATGGCCTAAGGCAAGCTAGCAGGCAGTGGAATGAAAGATTGACCACTGTTCTTTTAGCTCAAGGTTTTAAGCAATCATCTGCTGATTCTGTCTTGTTCACTAAGGGTACTGGTTCATCTTTTCTTATTTTAGCTGTCTATGTAGATGATATTATCTTGGCAAGCCCTAATTTAGATGAAATTTCTAAAATAAAGGCTTTCTTACATGATACTTTTAGAATTAAAGACCTAGGGGACTTTAAGTATTTTCTAGGCTTTAAGGTAGCTAGATCTTCTAAAGGAATTAACTTGTGTCAAAGAAAATACACTATTGAGCTTCTAGAAGAAACTGGTTTTGTAGATTCAAAACCTGTTCCAACACCTATGGTTCCAAAGACTAAAATTTCAAAATTCAGTGGTTCTTTGCTAGAAGATATTACCTTGTATAGGAAGATTATAGGGAAATTGCTTTATCTCACCAATACAAGGCCTGACTTCTTTTATGCTGTCCAACAGCTTTCTCAATATATTTCAGCCCCTACTGATGTCCATTTATCAGCTTTACATAGGGTGCTAAGATATTTGAAAGGAACCATTGGACAAGGCTTATTTTTCCCAACTAATAACCCTATTCAGCTTAATGCCTTTTCTTACTCAGATTGGGCATCATGTCCTGATTCCAGGAAGTCCACCACAGGGTATTGTGTCTTCTTAGGCACTGCACTTATTTCCTGGAAGTCTAAGAAGCAGCAAACCATTTCGAGATCCTCCAGTGAGGCAGAGTACCGTGCATTAGCTGCAGTCACCTGTGAAATACAATGGCTTGTTTATTTACTCTCTGATCTTCACTGTTCTTTACAACCTGCCAACATTTTTTGTGATAATCTGTCTGCTATTAAAATTTGCAGAGAATCCGGCCGCACTTGAAGGATCGAGAGGCTTCAAGAACGATGATCCGACCGATCCTTACTACATTCATCCCGGTGAGAATCCGGCACTGGTCTTAACCTCGACGCTATTGACCGGCTCCAACTATCGTCCTTGGGCGCGTTCCATGAAGGTGAGTTTGATATCGAAGAACAAATTAGGGTTCGTCGACGGTTCAATTGCGCAGCCACGATCTGACGCTTCTCGTTTTGATGTCTGGACAAAGTGCAATAATCTGGTGCTATCTTGGATTCAAAGAGCCCTAAGCCCAGAAATTGCGCAGAGCGTGATATGGTTCGATAGTGCATCAGAGCTTTGGACAGATTTGTTTGATCGTTTTAATCAAGGTGATGTTCTTCGAATTTTGGATTTAATTCAAGAATTTTATTCTCTTCAGCAAGGTTCTTTGTCTGTTACTGCTTTTCATACCCAATTGAAAACCGTATGGGATGAAATTTGCAATTTGCGTCCTCTAATGGCATGTGATTGTTCTGCATTAGAGTATAGGAAACAAGATTTTCTTATCCGTTTCTTGCGGGGTTTGAATGATAATTACTCTGTGCAAAAGTCACAGATTCTCATGATGAAGCCTCTGCCTAAAATAAATGAGGCCTTTTCTATTGTTGTTCAACAAGAAAGGTCTTTCAATTCCAATGTTTCTGTTGAATCCAGTGCCTTCTTGGCTAATAGGTATTCTGTTAGGCATGATACTAGGCAAGATCGTTCTGTTGGTTTTAAAAAGGGATATCCTGGAAGTAAGAAACCTTTATGCTCTTTTTGTGGGTTGTATGGGCATAGTGTAGACAAGTGCTACAAGAAACATGGCTATCCACCAAGTTATAAGGCTAGAAATTCTAGTTCTAATAGGACAAATAGTGTTTCTTCTACTGGTGATCTTCTTGATACTGGTAGTCTGGTAAAAGATAGTCCTAAAGATGACAATATTGTAAAGTTCACTAAGGAACAGTATGACAGCATTTTAAGTTTGATCAATTACAAAGGTAGAATGGCTAGCTCTTATGGTCAGTTCAATAAAGACTCGAATGTGAACATGATTTTGTATGCTGATGATACTCAAGATCCTGCTGCTTTGAACTCAGGTAACTCAGGTATGGTTCCTTCAATTTTTTCTACTTGTTCTTCTGACAGTAGTGTTTTGACCCCCTGGATTCTAGATTCAGGGGCCACGGATCATATTGTCAATGTTTTAGATTGTTTTATTGATTATAAAGAAGTTTTTGGTAAGTTTGTGAGACTGCCTAATAATCATTTAGTTCAAGTTAAACATGTTGGTACAGTTCAATACAATGAATCTTTACAATTACTTAATGTTTTTCATATACCTGATTTTGGTTTTAATTTAGTGTCTGTTTCACAACTTGTTAAATCTGGTAATATTTCTGTTATCTTTAACACTAATTTTTGTGTTATACAGGATATCATCCAATTGAGGATGATTGGTTTAGCTAAACAAGCAAATGGACTATACTTTCTGGAAATGGATAAGTGCAGTTTTGCAAATGCTGTATGTTCTTCTGTTAACTCTAATGTTTCTTTTCTTAAATGGCATGCTAGATTAGGGCACCCTTCTCAGGGTAGAATGAGTGTTTTTTCTGATACTTATGATGATATACCTAGTGGGGTGATTTCTAATTGTGAAGTTTGTCATTTAGCCAAACAAAAAAGGATAGCTTTTCCCACAAGTAATTCTGTTAGTGATGAAATTTTTGATCTCGTTCACATGGATGTTTGGGGGCCTTTCCCTATTAAATCTAAACATGGATACTCTTATTTTTTAACTGTGGTTGATGATAAGAGTAGGTATACATGGATCTTTCCTATGCAATTAAAATCAGAAGCTAAGACTCACATAAGTAATTTTTGTTCCATGGTTAAGACACAATTTTCTAAAACACCTAAGTGTATTAGAACTGATAATGCTAGGGAGTTTGAGATGCTAGAATTTTATAACTCCACTGGAATTGTTCACCAGAACTCTTGCAACTACACACCTCAACAGAACAGTGTAGTTGAGAGGAAACATCAACACCTTTTAATGGTAGCTAGATCTTTAAGAATTCATGCATCTTTACCCTTGAATTTCTGGCTGGATTGTGTTGTTCATAGTGCTTATTTGATAAACTTAACTCCTACTCCTCTTTTAAAACAGAAATCTCCTTTTGAAATTTTGTTTAATTCAAAACCCTTGATTACCAACCTAAAAGTCTTTGGTTGTTTAGCTTATGCTAGTGTCCTTCCTAAGGCTGCTACTAAGTTACATCCTAGAGCTATTAGGTGTGTGTTTGTTGGCTTTCCTAAGAATGTTAAGGGCTATAGATTGTTTAATCTTGAGTCTAAAAGTTTTTTTATCTCAAGGGATGTTAAGTTTGTTGAAATTTTTTTCCCTTTTCAAGAAAAATCTAAAATTCAATCCTTGGATAATGTTGTTTTACCAAGCTATGAAAATAAACTTCTTCAAGATTTTTCAAAGCCTGTTTCAAATGACAGTGATGATTATACTGATAAGGTTCAAGATTTTGATTTATCTCCTGTGTCTCATGGTTCTATAAATACTGATAATTCTGTTATTCCAAGCTTTGGTGACAACATTGAGTCTGTGTCTCCTGCTCTTGATGTTATTTCTGATGATTCTACTGATAATGTCTTAAGTGCTGATGATGTTATGTCTGCTGAACCCAGTAATCAGAAGTCTCCTAAGCATCATACTGTTGATATTCCTTTAGTTACTAGGCCTTCTAGAGTTTCTAAACTTCCTCAAAAATTCAATGATTATCAGGTTTCCTTACCAAAGCAGTCTTCTAAAGTTGTTTCAAAACAGAAGACATCTCATTCCCTTGCAAATGTTATATCTTATAAGCATGTTTCTGATAGTCATCTGAGTTATATAAACAGTATAACTATTCTAAAAGAGCCTAAGAACTACAAGGAAGCTGTTTTGCATAAAGAATGGCAACAAGCTATGGAAGAAGAAATTTCTGCCTTAGAGAAGAATGATACTTGGACTTTAGTTGATCTTCCTCCTAATAAGAAAACAATAGGGTGTAAATGGGTTTATAAGACTAAGCTGAAATCTGATGGAACTTTGGAACGTTATAAAGCTAGGTTAGTGGAAAAAGGCTATACTCAACAAAATGGGGTTGATTTTCTTAATACTTTCAGTCCTGTTGCAAAATTAACAACTGTTAGAACTTTAATTGCCATTGCTGCTTCTAAAAACTGGTTTTTACAGCAACTTGACATAAATAATGCTTTTTTGCATGGTTTTCTTACTGAAGAAGTCTATATGGTTCCTCCCCCTGGTTTTACTTCTGCTAATTCTAAATTAGTTTGTAAACTAAACAAAAGTTTATATGGCCTAAGGCAAGCTAGCAGGCAGTGGAATGAATGATTGACCACTGTTCTTTTAGCTCAAGGTTTTAAGCAACCATCTGCTGATTCTTCCTTGTTCACTAAGGGTACTGGTTCATCTTTTCTTGTTTTAGCTGTCTATGTAGATGATATTATCTTGGCAAGCCCTAATTTAGATGAAATTTCTAAAATAAAGGCCTTCTTACATGATACTTTTAGAATTAAAGACCTAAGGGACTTGAAGTATTTTCTAGGCTTTGAGGTAGCTAGATCTTCTAAAGGAATTAACTTGTGTCAAAGAAAATACACTATTGAGCTTCTAGAAGAAACTAGTTTTGTAGATTCAAAACCTGTTCCAACACCTATGGTTCCAAAGACTAAAATTTCAAAATTCAGTGGTTCTTTGCTAGAAGATATTACCTTGTATAGGAAGATTATAGGGAAATTGCTTTATCTCACCAATACAAGGCCTGACATCTCTTATGCTGTCCAACAGCTTTCTCAATATATTTCAGCCCCTACTGATGTCCATTTATCAGCTTTACATAGGATGCTCAGATATTTGAAAGGAACCATTGGACAAGGCTTATTTTTCTCAACTAATAACCCTATTCAGCTTAATGCCTTTTCTGACTCAGATTGGGCATCATGTCCTGATTCCAGGAAGTCCACCACAGGGTATTGTGTCTTCTTAGGCACTGCACTGATTTCCTGGAAGTCTAAGAAGCAACAAACCATTTCGAGATCCTCCAGTAAGGCAGAGTACCGTGCATTAGCTGCAGTCACCTGTGAAATACAGTGGCTTGTTTATTTACTCTCTGATCTTCACTTTTCTTTACAACCTGCCAACATTTTTTGTGATAATCTGTCTGCTATTAAAATTGCAGAGAATCCGGCCGCACTTGAAGGATCGAGAGGCTTCAAGAACGATGATCCGACCGATCCTTACTACATTCATCCCGGTGAGAATCCGGCACTGGTCTTAACCTCGACGCTGTTGACCGGCTCCAACTATCGTCCTTGGGCGCGTTCCATGAAGATGAGTTTGATATCGAAGAACAAATTAGGGTTCATCGACGGTTCAATTGCGCAGCCACGATCTGACGCTTCTCGTTTTGATGCCTGGACAAAGTGCAATAATCTGGTGCTATCTTGGATTCAAAGAGCCCTAAGCTCAGAAATTGCGCAGAGCGTGATATGGTTCGATAGTGCATCGGAGCTTTGGACAGATTTGTTTGATCGTTTTAATCAAGGTGATGTTCTTCGAATTTCGGATTTAATTCAAGAATGTTATTCTCTTCAGCAAGGTTCTTTGTCTGTTACTGTTTTTCATACCGAATTGAAAACCGTATGGGATGAAATTTGCAATTTGCGTCCTCTAATGGCATGTGATTGTTCTACATTAGAGTATAGGAAACAAGATTTTCTTATCCGTTTCTTGCGGGGTTTGAATGATAATTACTCTGTGCAAAAGTCACAGATTCTCATGATGAAGCCTCTGCCTAAAATAAATGAGGTCTTTTCTATTGTTGTTCAACAAGAAAAGTCTTTCAATTCCAATGTTTCTGTTGAATCCAGTGCCTTCTTGGCTGATAGGTATTCTGTTAGGCATGATACTAGGCAAGATCGTTCTGTTGGTTTTAAAAAGGGATATCCTGGAAGTAAGAAACCTTTATGCTCTTTTTGTGGGTTGTATGGGCATAGTGTAGACAAGTGCTACAAGAAACATGGCTATCCACCAAGTTATAAGGCTAGAAATTCTAGTTCTAATAGGACAAATAGTGTTTCTTCTACTGGTGATCTTCTTGATACTGGTAGTCTGGTAAAAGATAGTCCTAAAGATGACAATATTGTAAAGTTCACTAAGGAACAGTATGACAACATTTTAAGTTTGATCAATGACAAAGGTAGAATGGCTAGCTCTTATGGTCAGTTCAATAAAGACTCGAATGTGAACATGATTTTGTCTGCTGATGATACTCAAGATCCTGCTGCTTTGAACTCAGGTAACTCAGGTATGGTTCCTTCAATTTTTTCTACTTGTTCTTCTGACAGTAGTGTTTTGACCCCCTGGATTCTAGATTCAGGGGCCACAGATCATATTGTCAATGTTTTAGATTGTTTTATTGATTATAAAGAAGTTTTTGGTAAGTTTGTGAGACTGCCTAATAATCATTTAGTTCAAGTTAAACATGTTGGTACAGTTCAATACAATGAATCTTTACAATTACTTAATGTTTTTCATATACCTGATTTTGGTTTTAATTTAGTGTCTGTTTCACAACTTGTTAAATCTGGTAATATTTCTGTTATCTTTAACACTAATTTTTGTGTTATACAGGATATCATCCAATGGAGGATGATTGGTTTAGCTAAACAAGCAAATGGACTATACTTTCTGGAAATGGATAAGTGCAGTTTTGCAAATGCTGTATGTTCTTCTGTTAACTCTAATGTTTCTTTTCTTAAATGGCATGCTAGATTAGGGCACCCTTCTCAGGGTAGAATGAGTGTTTTTTCTGATATTTATGATGATATACCTAGTGGGGTGATTTCTAATTGTGAAGTTTGTCATTTAGCCAAACAAAAAAGGATAGCTTTTCCCACAAGTAATTCTGTTAGTGATGAAATTTTTGATCTCGTTCACATGGATGTTTGGGGGCCTTTCCCTATTAAATCTATACATGGATACTCTTATTTTTTAACTGTGGTTGATGATAAGAGTAGGTATACATGGATCTTTCCTATGCAATTAAAATCAGAAGCTAAGACTCACATAAGTAATTTTGTTCCATGGTTAAGACACAATTTTCTAAAACACCTAAGTGTATTAGAACTGATAATGCTAGGGAGTTTGAGATGCTAGAATTTTATAACTCCACTGGAATTGTTCACCAGAACTCTTGCAACTACACACCTCAACAGAACAGTGTAGTTGAGAGGAAACATCAACACCTTTTAATGGTAGCTAGATCTTTAAGAATTCATGCATCTTTACCCTTGAATTTCTGGCTGGATTGTGTTGTTCATAGTGCTTATTTGATAAACTTAACTCCTACTCCTATTTTAAAACAGAAATCTCCTTTTGAAATTTTGTTTAATTCAAAACCCTTGATTACCAACCTAAAAGTCTTTGGTTGTTTAGCTTATGCTAGTGTCCTTCCTAAGGCTGCTACTAAGTTACATCCTAGAGCTATTAGGTGTGTGTTTGTTGGCTTTCCTAAGAATGTTAAGGGCTATAGATTGTTTAATCTTGAGTCTAAAAGTTTTTTTATCTCAAGGGATGTTAAGTTTGTTGAAAATTTTTTCCCTTTTCAAGAAAAATCTAAAATTCAATCCTTGGATAATGTTGTTTTACCAAGCTATGAAAATAAACTTCTTCAAGATTTTTCAAAGCCTATTTCAAATGACAGTGATGATTATACTGATAAAGTTCAAGATTTTGATTTATCTCCTGTGTCTCATGGTTCTATAAATACTGATAATTCTGTTATTCCAAGCTTTGGTGACAACATTGAGTCTGTGTCTCCTGCTCTTGATGTTATTTCTGATGATTCTACTGATAATGTCTTAAGTGCTGATGATGTTATGTCTGCTGAACCCAGTAATCAGAAGTCTCCTAAGCATCATACTGTTGATATTCATTTAGTTACTAGGCCTTCTAGAGTTTCTAAACTTCCTCAAAAATTCAATGATTATCAGGTTTCCTTACCAAAGCAGTCTTCTAAAGTTGTTTCAAAACAGAAGACATCCCATTCCCTTGAAAATGTTATATCTTATAAGCATGTTTCTGATAGTCATCTGAGTTATATAAACAGTATAACTATTCTAAAAGAGCCTATGAACTACAAGGAAGCTGTTTTGCATAAAGAATGGCAACAAGCTATGGAAGAAGAAATTTCTGCCTTAGAGAAGAATGATACTTGGACTTTAGTTGATCTTCCTCCTAATAAGAAAACAATAGGGTGTAAATGGGTTTATAAGACTAAGCTGAAATCTGATGGAACTTTGGAACGTTATAAAGCTAGGTTAGTGGCAAAAGGCTATACTCAACAAAATGGGGTTGATTTTCTTAATACTTTCAGTCCTGTTGCAAAATTAACAACTGTTAGAACTTTAATTGCCATTGCTGCTTCTAAAAACTGGTTTTTACAGCAACTTGACATAAATAATGCTTTTTTGCATGGTTTTCTTACTGAAGAAGTTTATATGGTTCCTCCCCCTGGTTTTACTTCTGCTAATTCTAAATTAGTTTGTAAACTAAACAAAAGTTTATATGGCCTAAGGCAAGCTAGCAGGCAGTGGAATGAAAGATTGACCACTGTTCTTTTAGCTCAAGGTTTTAAGCAATCATCTGCTGATTCTTCCTTGTTCACTAAGGGTACTGGTTCATCTTTTCTTGTTTTAGCTGTCTATGTAGATGATATTATCTTGGCAAGCCCTAATTTAGATGAAATTTCGAAAATAAAGGCCTTCTTACATGATACTTTTAGAATTAAAGACCTAGGGGACTTGAAGTATTTTCTAGGCTTTGAGGTAGCTAGATCTTCTAAAGGAATTAACTTGTGTCAAAGAAAATACACTATTGAGCTTCTAGAAGAAACTGGTTTTGTAGATTCAAAACCTGTTCCAACACCTATGGTTCCAAAGACTAAAATTTCAAAATTCAGTGGTTCTTTGCTAGAAGATATTACCTTGTATAGGAAGATTATATGGAAATTGCTTTATCTCACCAATACAAGGCCTGACATCTCTTATGCTGTCCAACAGCTTTCTCAATATATTTCATCCCCTACTGATGTCCATTTATCAGCTTTACATAGGGTGCTCAGATATTTGAAAGGAACCATTGGACAAGGCTTATTTTTCCCAACTAATAACCCTATTCAGCTTAATGCCTTTTCTGACTCAGATTGGGCATCATGTCCTGATTCCAGGAAGTTCACCACAGGGTATTGTGTCTTCTTAGGCACTGCACTGATTTCCTGGAAGTCTAAGAAGCAGCAAACCATTTCGAGATCCTCCAGTGAGGCAGAGTACCGTGCATTAGCTGCAGTCACCTGTGAAATACAGTGGCTTGTTTATTTACTCTCTGATCTTCACTTTTCTTTACAACCTGCCAACATTTTTTGTGATAATCTGTCTGCTATTAAAATTGCAGAGAATCCGGCCGCACTTTGAGAGAACAAAACATATAGAGATCGACTGCCACATTGTTCGTGAAAAGTTGCAGCATGAGTTAATAAGAATTCTTCCTGTATCCACTCACAACCAGCTTGCAGACTGTTTCACCAAACCTTTGCATCCTTCTGTTTTTCAAACACTTATCTTCAAGTTGGGCATACATAACATATATGCTCCAACTTGAGGGGGGCTATTAGAGGATGTTAGCTGGCAGTTAGTTAAGTTTGTTAGTTTTAGTTTCTTGGTTCTTTAAGCCTATATAAAGGCATTTTGTATCCCAAACTATTTGATTCAGTTTTACATAATAAAGTTTTCTTTACTTTGTTTCTGCCTCTTTAGTGAAACGCTACCGTTTCTATTCCCTTCTCTTATCCACACGGTGTCGTATTGTTTACATTGTAAACATCCAAATTCCCAAATCAGTTTTCCCTATCGTATTTCCCATTCTCAATAGACAGGTTGGTTGCCGGATCCACTGTGAAAAGTCAGGTGACCCTGTCGTTCAACTTATGCAGACTATGGTTGCCGGAAAAGTTTTGGGCAATGGTTTCTGGTCGTGCAGGCTTATGTGGAAGATAGGATGGATGGCTAAATCAGGCATTGCGACTGCCGATGTAACGCCATTGAGTGTTTTTTTTCTTCAGACATTAGATCGGAGGCGATGTACCGGCCGGAACTTACAAAGCAGCTACACAGTCGATATCCCACGGACGACAGTTGGAGAAGGTTTTGATGATAGGGGCACCTTGGTCATTTCTCATGATCTCCAATTTCTTTCCTATTTTAGAAAGGCTTGACTTTTCAAATGGGACCCGCCTGAAGCTTTTATGCTGCAACAGCATGCATCCTGATATTGTGGGATTTGAATCCCATCTTTTCCTTTTACTCAGGGTTTCACGAAAACCAATCCATCAACTTTGTCTAGCTTCCTTTCTATTCTTGTTAATGCTGACTTTTCTCAGGGTACCCGTCTGATGTTTTTTTCCTGCAGCAGCAAGCCTCCAGATTTCGTGGGATTTGGCATTTCAAATTTCGATTTTTCACAAGTTGTCATGGGAATCGCTTCACCATTCATCTTAAGTTCGTTTCAACTGTTAGGGACAGTTTGGCAAGCGGCTGCGCGTGTTATGAACGCCTGGGTTTATGATTCAAATAACTCCTGTGTGAGTTATCCGATTGCTCCATGATCCGCTTAGACAATGACACCAATGTTTGGGAGGTTCTTTGGTGTCAGTGGCTTTGCTCACCTCCATCCTTTGTGGACGGTTTCATGTTAGGTTTATGGTTTGCTTTTAATTTTGCTAAGTCTTTGTTTCTGTTGATGTCGCGGAGGTTGTAACTTGGAAGCAGATGGGGACCTAGTCTTCTGATCGGTGCTTGGATGATAATCATTGTGTCGCTTGCCTTGATAAGGGCCGTTATCGATGTAACGGAAGCCTGCCTCTGGATAGAGCTCTCAGGCGAAGGCATGATGGTGCGTTTCTACCAGGCTCTGTAGATGATTCGTTTTGTCACCAGTTTAAGTCTCTCAAGCATGTTCTATGTTGCCAAATTTCCCCACTGCAGATGGAGGATGCGGCTGTTTGGTCCCTTGCCAAGGATGGCTTTTTGTTGTTAGTTTATGTGTTCTTGTGGTGTTTTATTATTGTTTTCTTTCGAATTGTTCTGATGTTGGCCTCCCTGCTCTTGGGAATGGTTGTTGGTTTGTGGTGTTTTTCGGTTGCTTATTATCGAGTCTGTATTGTGTCTTCGTTTTAGTAATGAAAGTTATCCCTTTTGAAAGAAAAAAAATTAAGCTTGTAAAAATAACATATACTTAGGAGTGGACAAAGTTGAGTCAATTCAAAATATACTTTGTTTAAAATACAAAAAATCTGGTGTTCGTAAATTAATTATCGAAAATATACTTGGTTCCTGAAAGAAAAGCACCCACCACTCCAAACACCACCAAAGCCACTGCGACCACCACCGCAGTCCGCACCTTGTGCTGCTTATAAAAGCAGAAGCCAATGCACCTTGAGCTATCTCCACATCCAGGGACGGTGCTAACCGCTAAATGGCATGAATTTTTTTACCTTTAATTTTTTATACTTGTTTTTTAAAATTTCGATTAATTATAAATTTGTTCTTCACCTTTTAAAGTTTATGTTTTGTCTCCACCTTCAAACTCTAATTACATCCCTGTCTACATCCCTTTGGGTGCATACGGATACAAACTCTCCAATCACCATGCTAAAATCTTCGACAACCAAACCTGCAAAACCGGATATAGTCATAACTTTAATATATTCTTTAATTGAACCAACACTCGTTATCAGTGATGCAATACACAAGAAGACGTACGATAAAAACATGTTTAAACGCTTAATACACAAGAGGACAATGGCTCTGAGCTGACATTTTGGGAGTCAACCATGGGTTGGTTTCCATTGCATCACTAAATCAGTAAAAGATCCAATATATATATATATATATATAAAGAAAACCCTAACAAGTCTAACAGATACAAGTGGAAGGGACAACCAAAAACAAATAAGTGAAAGAAGAACGGAAAGGTTAAAACTAAGGTTGGACTTGTTTTTCGCCTACGAAACGAAAGGGTCTTTTCCCTAATAAAATGCTTGAGATTTTGAGCTTTATATATAGTCTATGCATGTACTAATTTAATTAAAATTTAGGGAAAACGTAAAACGTTTAATATATATATATATTTAATGCTAATGAAAGAGAATTAATGGCTAATTATTTGGAAAAGTAAACATAAGAACATAAAAGTCAATGTCATTTAATTTTTTAATTACGTAAAATGAAGGATGTTCTACTCCATCGGTAGAGCTGTAATCGAAATGAACGCTCAGGAAACGTTCGTGAACTGTTTAGTGAGAAGTTCGTTTATTTTTTAAATGAACAAACATGAACAAAATTTTATGTTCGCTTAATTAAATGAACGAACACGAACAATAGGCTCGTTCGTTCATTTACGTTCGTGAACGTTCGTTTAAATTTATTCACATATATATCCATTTATATTTATTATTTTCATAACAAAAATAGTATATTTAATAAATTTTAAAAACATATTAAAAATATGAAATAAAGGTTATTGTCCACTTTGGAGCCTCGCTTTGGTTCGTACTGTAGTGTGGTAGTTTTGATCGGCCTTAACAGGGACGAAGCCAGAATTTGAAGTTAGGGGGGCAAAACATAAATTTTAAAAGGTGGGGGCAAATTTATAGTTATACTGAAAAAGAAAAATATAAGGAATCAAAGGGTAAAAAAAAATTCCCCTTACCGGGGGGCCACAGCCCCTCCCATTCAACATGTAGCACCATCCCTGGGCCTTAACCTTTAAGCTATGGCTCGAGAGCAATTGGCGAGTATTAGGCTCCTTTTGATTGTTATTATCGGTCACTGAGGTGCACAGATTTGTAATCGATGCTGACAAAGTGCACTCTTTTTTATCTATTTAAGCTTTAGGGAGGTTTTTTAACGAGACTCGTATCGGCGTTTTCTCTAATATGATCTAATCAATAAAATTAAACCATTTCTTAAAAAAACAAATTAAATAATACTTAATGCACGGAATTCAGATTTCTTGAGAAAAAATTAAATAATATTTAATGTTCGTTTGTGTTCGTTTATCATTTTAACGAACGAACATAAACAAACACGAACAAGTTACATTCCTTAACAAACGAGCACGGACAAGAAATTATGTTCATGTTCGTTAATTTGTTCGGTTAAAATTAAACAAACCAATATAAACATACAATCGTTTGTGTTCGTTCGGTTCGTTTACATGCCTATCGATCAAATCCAAGTCATCTTTTTTATTATAAAAAAACATATATAAAAATGGATGAAAAAGAAGACGATTGTACTCAACATTAAACACTAATAGTAAATTTCAAGTGCAAATAAAATGCGCAGCGGCAGTCAATAGCAGAAGCACGGCACCGACGGCAAAAGCCACGGCCAGCGATGGACCGAGGAGAAGTTGAGAAAGCGGTCTCCGGTCGACCCTTACAAATTTTAAATTTTTATATGATTTAAAATTTTATATAATTTTTATTAAAAATTTATTTTCTCTTAAAATTTTATATGTCTGTCTTTTAAAATTTTATAAATTTACCCTCTCTAACATAAAATACTATATCTGTATCTGCGGATGCCAGGACAGCTTGAAAAGATTCAACATTCATGTGTAATCTGTAGAGACTATATTTTCTCATGTGTAGGACCGATGAAGCATAAATGTTGGATGCTTCATTATCGTAAGCAAGATAAGATTCTTTCTACCAAGTTTTGTTATAGTCTTATTGTGTTCGTGGGTACATGAGAAAGAGTACTATTAAATCAATATAATCTCACTAAATATTTTGATATTACAATAATAATTATGTGAGTTGAATTAAAATTCAGTAAATAAAAAAATTAAAATTTAATATATATATTACCTTTTCAAAAATATGTTTTTCTCATTTTCTAATCCCACCAAATAATGAATGAATAAGATTTTTTTAGCTTTCCCACTTTCCAACCCCCGAAAGAAAAAATTATATTACATATTTATTTTTTTATTTTATACTTTATATGTAAAAATATAGAATATGATATAAGGGCACAGATAATCGTATATGCTAAATATGTATTTAATCATGACAAAAGGAAACAGCATCGGATACTACTAATAAAAGTGAAAGTTCCAATTCAATCAAATATAAAACGGCAATGGTGGGGCTTAAGCATCCCTAGAAAATGAAATTAATGGGTAAATATGGGTATTAAAAAGTTGCACAAAATTCACCGATTACAGATTATTATTTTTATCAATTCACTGATTACAGATTAGTCCAATATATAAGATGATGTGCTTGTAAATTAATAGTTATCAGAAACATGATGATAGCAATCAATTACTAGAAGGTCCAGCGGGATGAAACATTTGTTCAGTTTTAAGCAAGGTCGGGAATCAAAATTTTAATATTATGAATAAAACAAATCAGCTAAGAAAATAGTCTATCTCTATACTGCTTAATCCGAATATCTGAATTAGACGATTAATGAGTTGATATCGATAATCATAGAACAAAACATGACGCTTGTAGTGTTATTGATATAAAGCTTCAACTGCTTTCCACAATTGTCACTAGTTGACATTTTCATACACGGTTTAGATAAAACAAAGTTGAATATATAAAACATGAAACTAAGCATTAACCATGCAAGAAAAGAAACAATTTACAGTGAAACAGAAGCAAAAGCAAATCAAATTTGCATCTCATGTCCGGATCCAATCAGCTTGGTGAGCCCAAAAGTAGCGCCCATCGCCATCCATCCGCCAACAAGCACCCTGGCACTAGATTTCGCCACCGGAGTTCCTCCAAGCAAAGCACCCACCACTCCAAACACCACCAAAGCCACGCTAGCCACCGCGACCACCACCGCAATCCGCACCTTATGCTGCCTTATAAAAGCAGCAGCCAACAGCGGAAGCACCGCACCAACGGCGAAAGCCAAAGCCGACGCCAGGGCAGCTTGTACAGGATTCGGTAGTTTATCATCATTTCCACTCCCCGATGATCCCCCTCGCTTCTCTCTTTTCATTTGAGCAATTTCCACATCCCTTTGGGTGCATACGGATACAAACTCTCCGATCGCCATGCTACAAGCTCCGGCCACCAAACCTGCAAAACCGGCTATAACCATGGCTTTGATGTCTTCTTTAACCGAGCCAACACCCATCATTAGTGATGCAACGGAGACCAACCCATCGTTGGCCCCCAAAACAGCAGCTCGGAGCCATTGTCCTCTCTGAGAGTAATCAAACTCATCGGCAGCAGGCTCATGGATCTGGTTTTCTTCGGTGTCAATGACAACGTTGTCAAGGGATGAAAGTTGGAGAGTTTGAGTGGCAGCCATGAATGAACAAAAGCAAGAAGATATAGATATGTAAGTAATAATATCTGAGATAAGAAGGCTTGTGGAGGACACACGCCTTTGGTCGACGGAATTTATAGAGAAAACTGTGGAATGGTGTGAAAGGTAGATGCTGAAAACGATGGCCACTAAGATCATAAATAAAAGAGTGTGGAGGGCACACGCTTCCAATAATAAATGTTTATATTCTCATTGGCTTCCACCCTATAAAAAATAGGAATAGAAAATTCATTTTTTTCAGTATTTTTATTTATATTTTAATATTAAAAAATTAGGTTTAGGGTTTATATTTAAGGATTAGAATTTAGAATTCAGTGTTAGAACTTAGAATTTAATTTTTTAGTACTAAGGTATAAAAAGGGACACAAAAAAGGACATAAAATTTGTGTCCAAATAATTAATGTACATGGTTAAAAATAACACAAATATGTGACCATACAATAAAAAAAATCAAGATTTAAGTGGAAAATTTATTCGGAAAAAATTAGGGGTAGAAAAAGAAAAATTCTTTAATGTCGAAAAACAAGAATACAAAAGAATTATGGTTTAGTATGTTTTGTGGGTTATTCGGTAATATTCTAACTCTAGATTTTCTGAATTTCCTACTTTAAACCAAATTATAATTGTAAAATTATAGACATGTACGGACAATGACTCTAGAGACTATGAGTTAGGGTTATCGTTTCGTTCGCATTCACCACAAATCCCCTCCCCCATTTTAGTTTTCATCAAGTTGGTCGCACCACGAATTTTTCGGGTTGGGATAAAACAAAATTCGTGTCACAACTTCTAACAGTATCCACTTTGACGTAAATTCTAAAAATGTCAAACAAAATCTCAATATTCATCGGAACACTTAATTTCCACCTCTTCCACAAAATACTTCTTAGGACGTTAATCAACAATGACTGTCAACCAAATCTAAACAATGTTCAAAATTTGGGTTTAAGAAGTGATCTAGTGATCATATATTCAGGAATATCATGAGTGCTAATTTTTCTCGCAACAATTTCACCATGAGCAATAATATCACGCACAAAATGGTACAAATCCTATTTTTTTCCAATTTCATTTTTTATCCAAGTTGATCACACTGCAATTTTTTCGAGCTAAAATAAAACGAAATTCAAGTGGCAACTTCTAACGTATATATTCGTATCTACCATTCGATTTATAATCTATCAACATAAACAAGTTAAATTGTGCATAAATGAATAGAAAAATGGCCAACTTTGTTATGATGGTTGGAAGTGGTAGATATAGTGGTGGATTTCTGAGTTAGAAAGCATTTTGATGGTAAGACCTAGAAATGACTTGTAATCACTACATACATAAGGTAAGATTAAAGAAATAATGTATATTGAGAAAGTGCAATTTCCACACGAAAGTGGGAAAAAGATATTCAGGCCCAGCATATATTATTTGAAGTGTGCACTCCACACGACACCTCCTTTATTGGCTAAAATGATTAAACAAAAGCTTGGTTTTCATTCGCCCTTTAAGTCCCATTTTCACACTTCCCACTGAGTTTTATTCCATTTTCTGGGGATGCTTAAGCCCCAACGTTGCTGTTTTCATCGATTGAATTGAAACTTTGGCTTTCATTAGTAAGCATCCGATGCTCTTTCCTTTTGGATTGCTTTAATTGAATACTAAGATACACCAAACCCATGTGACAGGAGTTGTGGATCGACTGTGATGCAGATTTGAATCAGGGAAACTATTAGAAAACCGGGCAAATTACATCACATGTCACTTAATTATAGATTTTGTAACAAACATATCACTTTTAAAAGTATCAATTTAGTCACTCAATTAAAAACTTATGAGGTTAAAATTGAAACTCAGCATGGTATAATAGCAATTTTATTCCTCAAAACTTATACATTCTACCAATTTAGTTTTAACACTGCACCCTCTTGATACACCATCTGATCACTTGTCGTACTCCATGCTATTGTTCCTCAACTCGATAATCGACAGATGTAATAGCTCGACAGATACAATTACTCCACTACTGGGTAGCTGATAGACTGATTGTAACGCCCGAGTTTGGGGCCCGAGAGATACTCAGGCTTGGTTAAGCCAGTTCGGGATAAGCTAGTTTTGGGGAAAACATTTTAAATGACCAAATTCTAAGGCTTTGGAAGAAACATGGGGTTTTTGGTAAAATGGGTTTTAAAGATAGATTTTTAAATTGGAATCAAATAAAATATTTCAAAAACACCTTTCTTCTCCATTTTCCCATTCTCATTCCACGTTAAGTTTTCCTAAGCCTATCAACTCTCCATTTTCATCAAGCTTCACCATTTTGGAGGTTTCAAGAGGTAAGCAATTTGGTTTTATTCTTCTCTCCCTTCCAATCTTGTTTTTAGCATTATTCTTTCAAGGTTTAGAAGATTTCTCAAGTTTCTTCATTTTTGGGTAAAAATGGGGTTTTTGAAGGGTTTAAGCTTTTTAGTGAAAACAGTGGTTTGAGTGATTTTTAAAGGATGTTTTGAGTGTAAAAAGGTGTTAAGACAATGAGTTTAACATGAAATCCCGAAATATGGGAAATGGGTAATTTTTGGGTAATGAATATTTGGGTTTTTGGTGTGAAATTGGTGGGGAAGAACTTCTAATGGGTTGATGTTGTTGGGTTGATGTTTTTGGAGTGTTTGAACATGGTTTGGATGATAAATTGACGAGGAAATGGCTGACTTGAGGTTATAGTAGAAATGAGGATGGTTTTGGTTAGTTTCGAATAGAAATCAGATGCTTGTTGTTGTCAGATTTTGATGAAGTTGATTTCAGTGAGTTTGAATGTTGAAAGATGTATTAATTCCTTGTTTTGAATTGGGTAGAAGCAGCGGATAACGATTTGGGTTCTTCGGACGCTACTTTAGGAGTTGCGGAAGCTTGAAGGAGGACCGTTGGCTTGTTTTGGTTTTGAGCTGGTGAGTGGAAATTGTTTTGAAGCTTTAAAATGTTCAAAGAAGGTTTCTTAGGGTTTGGGTGGAGCCTTAGGGGCCAACCTAAACCCAAGCGTAAGTTTGTCTATTTTTGCCTTGTTCCGTTGATTGTTGGTGTACGTGTTTATACGTGTTGTTGTGTGAAATGCGGATTGCTTTTGTCCCCTTTTTAATGTTGTTGTGTTGTCGTAGTTGTTGTCAAAGTCTCATGTGATGGTTAGTGGAAAGTATGTTGTTGAATACGGTGATGTGTAGTCCCACCGGTAGTGACTAGTAGATGAGTACAGTGATGTGTAGTCCCACCGGGAACATGCTAGTTTTTGTGAATGGTGATGTGTAGTCCCACCGGAAATGGTTGTGCATGTGCATACCATGTTTTGTTTATGCTTCCGTTTTATTGCATTTCTTATCTAAATGATTTGGTCTTAAAACTAAAACATATGTTTTGAACTGCATTGTTGTTGTTGTGATTTTGAGCTCCGCTCACTAAGCTTTTAAGCTTACGCTCTCTTTTCCAACAATGCAGATCGTTAGTGGCTTCGGGAGGTAAGCGGGGCAAAGGAGTAACCTTGGAGTTCACTTGCTAGCTCATATATGGTTTTTCATGGTTGTAATAATACTTAGGCAATGGGAATTCTAGACTTATGTGGTGGAGTTGGTGTCCAAACTCCTATATTTTTTGTTATTGTTAATGTTGTTACTATGTTTAAAGTGTTGAAGTATGCTTTGGTTGGCTTTTGACCCTTTGAGAATGTTAAGCATGTTTGGTTGATCTTGTTAAACCTTGTTTTGTCGAATTGAGCCTTGTTGTATGTTTGACTTGTTTTAAGTGAGTTTTCTTGGTTGTCTTGGATTACATGCATGTTTAGAAGTTGATTTAATATTTGCTTAAGGTGTTTATGTTAGCTCTCTAGTGCTTAAAATTGAAATTTGCTATCTTTCTGTGCAGGGCGCATCGATACGCTCAAAGGCCGTATCGATACGGTCCTCTGTTTTAAGCCTAGCGTACCGATATGCAGGGGCGTATCGATACCCAATTGGCTCTCTGGAAATCTGAGATTTTGACGAGAAATTGGGGTATCGGTACGGGCCTTAGGCGTATCGATACGGTCCTAGAGTTAACTTTTGGAGACTTGACCGTTAAGGGTGTATCGATACCTGCCTTGGAGGGTATCAATACGGCCTTTCAAAGTTGACTTTGAAGAAGTTGACCCTTGAAGGCGTATCGATACAGGCCTTAGGTGTATCGGTTCAGCCTGAAGTAAATGGCTAAAACATGTCTTAAATTGTCTGTTTTGTTGGGGTTCGTATCCGTGTTTGTTTTTCTGCTATTTGCTTTTCTAACATAGGTTCAAATAAAGCATTTAGACAAGATTAATTATTAGAAAAATAGGGTTGCTACTCGGAGTGAGGCCTTAATGGGTTTCACTTCGGTTTTCCCCGTGTAACCAGTTCGGTTCGGTCTGTTGGCTAGGCTGGGACGAAGGGGTTACATTTGGTGGTATTAGAGCCTCGGTTACGTGGTCTCCCGGGAAGGTAAGTTAGGTAAGTTAGTTTGTTTGGTTGGTTTGCCATTGCACGGTGTATGAAAGCATGTTTTATCGTTCTTGTTGTTGGTTGAAGTGTAGTCGAGCGTCCCCATTGCTAGGTATTGTTATTGAAAAATGGTTTTGGTTAAAAGAGCTTAAGCACTTGGATCCTTGCCCTTGCTGACCCAATGTTTTCTTTTGTGTTATGTTTGTTGTTTTAGAGTTTATCTTCGTTATGGTGAGACCGAGGGGAAGGCCTTGAGCGGGTGACCAGGCACCCGGGGTTGTGCCTCCTCTTTCTCCTCTTGCTCCCGATGGTAATGGGGCGGATGTCGGAGATGATGTACCTCAGGCTGGGGCGAATGTTGGGGAAATGGAGCTTAGGCGGGTCAGGGTCAGGCAGGTGCGGACATGACTCATTTGATTCAGATTATAGCCGGGGCTTTTTAGACAGCTTTAGCCGGTATACATGCTGCAGCACCACCTCAGGGTGCGGGGACTGGTTTACCCCTTGAGAGACTTCGTAGTTTGGGCGGAGCCGAGTTCTGCAGTTCGACTCTCGAGGGTTTAGAGGCTTGGCTCGAGAGCACTACACGAATCTTAGGTCAAATGGAGTGCTCAAACACTCGTAAGTTGGGTTGTGTTGTCTCCTTGCTTCAGAGAGATGCTTATGCTTGGCGGACTACAGTTATTTCAGGTATGCCGGAGGTGGATGTCACTTGGGAATTCTTCAGGACATCCTTCAGAAAGAAATACCTTGAAGCCCGATATTAGGATGAAAAGAAGAGAAAATTTATGGCTTTGGTTTAGGGTGGTAAGACGGTGTCAAAATATGAGATACAATTTGTGGGGTTGAGCCAATATGCTCATGAGTTGGTTCCCAATGAGAGAGAACGGTGTGAGTGCTTCTGTTATGGTTTGACTAAGGATGTGAAGACTTATATGCTTGCTTCTGATTACACCGAGTTTGATGTTTTGGTCTCTAGGGCCAAAGATATTAAGTAGAGTTTAGGCTCGAACACTCGTGCTAGTGGGTCTGATTTAGGGAAGAGACATGCGGATTGGGACAGAGCACATGCCAATAGGCACAGAGATAGGAGGTATCAGCTCGATTTGAGATATAGGGGCGATAACCATGGATGAGGTCACTAGGGCCAAGGAGCTGTTGTTCACACTCCCGAGTGCACTAGATGCGGGAGACGTTATCCGGGCGAGTGTACGGGTACCTTTGGGGTATGTTGGAACTGCGGTTCCCGAGATCACTTAAGGCGTAATTGTCCTTACCCGGCCAGAGGCGGACAAGCTCCAGCTAGAGGGTTTGAACATCAGAGAGGTCGTGGGCGCGGTCGAGGTAATTTTCAGCCTAGGAATGATGGTTAAAGGAACTTAGCTCATGTGGTGGTAGTTCAGCCCGAGGGTGGAGGACCGACTAAGGTGTATGCACAGCGAGAGGTTGGGAATGACACGAATGTCATCACAGGTAACTTCTTGTTACGGTCTTTATCTTTGCTTTCGTTGATAGATTCGGGTTCAACACATTCATACATTTTGGGTGAACATGTAAGATCTCTAGGTTTATCGTATGAGTGGTTAGAGGTAGGTGTGAATGTTACTAGTTCTTTTGGTGAAATCGCGGTAGTTAGGAAGATGTAGAGAAGGTTTCATTTGAAGATTCAGGGCCATGTGTTTCCGGTCGATATGATGGAATTATCGTTCTATGGTTTCAATGTGATTTTGGGCATGGATTGGCTCGTAGAGCATAAGGCTAGGGTAGACTTTGAGACCAAGAGAGTCTCCTTGAGACTTGCAGATGATTTTGAGGTTGTAGTAGTTTGCGAGAACTTTAAGTTCTTGTCCAATGTTGTTTATGCTTTAGAAGCTCAGAGATTGATGAATGTGGGTTGTCAAGCGTATTTGGCTTATGTGATGAATCCGAATATGAGTGAGGTGAGACCGCAAGGCATCAGAACAGTTTGCGATTTTCCGAGTGTCTTTCCGAAAGAGTTGTCGGGTTTGCCTCCAGACAGGGATGTTGAGTTTGCTATTGAGACGTATTCAGATTCTGCACCCGTGTCTATTGCTCCGTACAGAATGACACCTAAAGAGTTGAAAGAGTTGAAGACACGGCTTCAGGAACTGTCAGATAGAGGTTTCATTAGGCTTAGTATTTCTTCGTGGGGTGCTCCGGTCTTGTTTGTGAAGAAAAAAGACGACAGTATGAGGATGTGTATAAACTATAGGCAGTTGAACAAGGTAACAGTAAAGAACAAGTATCCTTTGCCGCGAATCGACAATTTGCTTAATCAGTTGAGATGTGCTTTAGTGTTTTCGAAGATTGATTTGAGATCCGGTTACTATCAGTTGAAGGTAAAGGATGTGGACATACTGAAGACAACTTTCCGTACACGATATGGGCACTATGAGTTATTGGTAATGCCTTTCGGTTTGACTAATGCTCCAGCTGCAATTATAGACATGATGAACCGAGTGTTTCACGAGTTTTTGGATAGGTTTGTAGTAGTGTTCATAGATGACATTTTAGTGTACTCTAAAACCGAGGAAGAACATGATAAGCAATTGCGATTAGTGCTTCAGACTTTGCTTGAAAATTAGCTATATGCCAAGTTGAGTAAATGTGAGTTTTAAATTAGGGAGGTAGTCTTTTTAGGTCATGTGATCTCAGCCGATGGGATTAGTGTGGATCCCAAGAAGATAGAAGCCATAGTGAATTGGAAGCAACTGAAGTTAGTGACCGAAGTCCGTAGTTTCCTAGGCTTGGCGGGGTATTATCGAAGATTTGTTAAGGGATTCTCGAAGATGACGACACCTTTGACTAAATTGCTTCAGAAGAATGTTCTGTATGAGTAGACAGATGCAAGGCAACAAGCATTTGAAAAGTTGAAGAAAGCATTGACATAAGCTCCTATTTTGATTCAGCCTGAACCGGTGAAATAATTCGTAATTTACAATGATGCATCGTATGTAGGTTTAGGTTTTGTGCATATGCAAGAGGGTAAGGTTGTAGCTTACGCTTCGAGACAGTTGAAGGTCCACGAGAAGAATTACCCCACTCATGACATAGAGTTAGTTGTTGTAGTATTTGCTTTGAAGATTTGGAGACACCACCTTTATGGTGAGAAATGCACAGTCTATACCGATCACAAGAGTTTGAAATATTTGATGACTCAGAGGGAGTTGAACCTTAGACAGCGTAGGTGGTTAGAGCTTCTTAAGGACTATGACCTTACGATAGAGTACCATACGGGTAAGGCAAACGTAATGGTCGATGCTTTGAGTAGAAAGGTGGTAGTTGAGTTGCGAGCTATGTTTGCGAGATTGAGTGTGTCGCAGGATGGCGGTTTGATAGCCGAGCTACAGGTTAAGCCTTTGTTGGTTCAGTTGATTCGAGAGAAACAGTTGCAAGACGAATCTTTGGCACCTCACGTACAAGATATAGCCGAGGGTAGACCCACAGATTTCTGCTTTGGCGAGAATGGGATCCTATGTTTCAAGGATAGGGTAGTTGTTCCAGAAGATGCCGAGTTGAGGCGTACTATCTTGAATGAAGCTCATAATAGTCTTTTTTCTATGCATCCGGGTAGTACGAAGATATACCATGGGTTGAAGGATGAGTACTACTAGGTCGGGTTAAAGAAGGAAGTGGCCAAGTATGTGAGTAAGTATATGGTTTGTCAGCGAGTTAAGACCGAGCATCAGTTTCCTTCAGGAATGTTGCAGCTGTTGAAGATTCCGGAATGGAAGTGGGAACGTATTACTATGAATTTTGTGTCAGGTTTACCGTTGACTCCTTCGAAAAAGAATTCAGTATGGGTAATCGTCGACAGATTCACCAAGTATGCTCATTTCATACCTGTTCATACTACCTACACCTTAGACAAGTTGGCCGATTTGTACATCAGTGAGATAGTGAGATTGCATGGTGTGCCGAAATCGATTGTGTTAGACCGAGATCCGAGGTTCACAACTAGATTTTGGGAGTGTTTGCATCGTGCCTTGGGTACTTGGTTGAACTTCAGTACTTCGTATCACCCAAAGTCGGATGGTCAGTCAGAGAGAGTAATTCAGGTGTTAGAGGATATGTTGAGGTGTTGCATCATCGACTTTCAGGGTTCTTAGGAGAAACATGTACCGTTAGTAGAGTTTGCGTACAATAATAGTTATCAGGCTAGCATTCAGATGGCACCGTATGAAGCTCTGTATGGTTGGAAATGTAGAACACCTATTTGTTGGGCCGAGGTCGGACAGAAGCTTATACCTATGTCTGACTTGCTTAAGGGCACCACCGAGAAGGTAAAAAGTGATTTGTGATCGCTTGACGGCAGCTTCAGACAGACAGAAATCGTATGCCGATATGAAGAGAAAAGAGATAGATTATGTTGTGGGCGACAAAGTATTTTTGAAAGTCTTACCTTGGAAGAAGGTGATGAGGTTTGGAAAGAAGGGTAAGTTAAGTCTAAGATCCGTTGGTCCATACGAGGTAGTTGAGAGGATTGGTCATGTTGCTTATAGATTGAGATTGCCGACAGAGTTAGAGAAGATTCATGATGTGTTCCACGTTTCGACTCTCCAAAAGTATAGATCAGATCTGTCACATGTAATGCCAGTGGAAGAGATCGAGGTTAACCCAGATTTGTCGTATGATGAAGAGCCGGTTGAAATTCTTGCTACGGATAGTAAGGTGTTGCGTGGGAGGTCTATCGAGTTAGTCAATGCTTTGTGGAGACACCGAGGCGTAGAAGAGGCCACTTGGGAGAGGAAGAAAGACATGGAGAAACAGTTTTCATACTCTTCCCGGCAGGTAAATTTCGAGGATGAAATTCCTTAAGTGGGGGAGAGTTATAACACCCGGGTTTGGGGCCCGAGAGATACTCGGGCTTGGTTAAGCTGGTTCGGGTAAAGCTAGTTTTGGGGAAAACATTTTAAATGGCCAAATTCTAAGGCTTTGGAAGAAACATGGGGTTTTTAGTAAAATGGGTTTTAAAGATAGATTTTTAAATTGGAATAAAATAAAGTATTTCAAAAACCCTTTTCTTCTCCCATTTCCCATTCTCATTTCACGTTAAGTTTTCCTAAGCCTATCAACTCTTCATTTTCACCAAGCTTCACCATTTTTGGAGGTTTCAAGAGGTAAGCAACTTGGTTTTATTCTTCTCTTCCTTTCAATCTTGATTTTAGCATTATTCTTTCAAGGTTTAAAAGATTTCTCAAGTTTCTTCATTTTTAGGTAAAAATGAGGGTTTTGAAGGGTTTAAGCTTTTTAGTGAAAACAATGGTTTGGGTGAGTTTTAAAGGATGTTTTGAGTGTAAAAAAGTGTTAAGACAATGTGTTTAACATGAAATCCCGAAATATGGGAAATGGGTAATTTTTGGGTAATGAATATTTGTGTTTTTGGTGTGAAATTGGTGGGGAAGAACTTCTAATTGGTTGATGTTTCTGGAGTGTTTGAACATGGTTTGGATGATAAATTGATGAGGAAATGGCTGACTTGAGGGTAGATTAGAAATGAGGATGGTTTTGGTTTGTTTCAAATGAGGAAATGGCTCACAAGTGTTGTCTAAGCAAGAAATAAACAATTTAAGCTCTAGAAAAATTTTGACATCATAATGTTGTAACAATTGAAGCATTAACCATTACAAGATGCTAGGAGGTCTCTTTTATACTCCCAATTGAGTTTGTAGCCGTTGCTAGCCGTTGGGATCAATTTGGAGCCGTTTGAGTCTTTATTTCCCACCATAAATGCAGTTCTGCAGCTTGGCGTATCGATACTCGTCCAACCGTATCGATACGGTCTCAATGAGGAAAGAGCCGTTGGGCTTCTTCAGCTGATGCGTATCGATACGCTTACCTAGCGTATCGGTACGGTTCTGCAATTTAAAAGACCGTTGGGGTAGTTAGGCGTATCGGTACGCGATACAACCGTATCGGTACGCGACTAGCCGTTGGGCTCAATTTGAAAGCTCACCGTATCGATACGGCTAAGCGTATCGGTACGGGTTTTGGCTACTGGAAAATCTGGTGGCTTGAAACCCTAAAACGTATCGATACCCTTCTATACCGTATCGATACGGGTACATAAAAATACAGGTTTTGACCACTTTAAATGTACTTTAAGTCCATTCCAAAGCCTTTAAAACCCTTAAACATATTTTCAAGTTGTTTTTGACTAAAAACTCATTTTAAATTCTTTGCAATTTAGTCCAAAACATTTTTCAAATATTATATCAAAACTTAGTTCTACAATCTCCCCCTTTTTGATATAATAAAACCAACTTGAAGAATTGTTTGGAATTCTCCCCCTTTGACTTTAAAATTGTGAATAAGAGATTACAAATGAAAACAAGTAAAGCTCCCCCTTATTCATTTGAAAAATTCAATTTTTCAAACCATTTCTCCCCCTTTTTGTTATATCAAAAAGAATTTAAAATGACATTTAAGTTCAAGATAACATAGGAGGCAAAAAAATTTTTTTTGACACACTTAAAATTTTGGTTTTAAAAATTGGCTCCCCCTTACTCAAAGCATCATGAGAATGTTAGTTCAACATATATGAATATCTAGTTGACATAAAAGAAAATAAATCAAATAAACACTAAAGCAACTAGATTTTACCACACTTGAACTCAAGGGAGGATGTGAAGCCTTCCTTCTTCAAGTGTTCTTCCTTTGTGTGCATGGAGCTCCCCCTCAATTTTTGACTTGTTGATCACTCTCCATCACACCTAGCAAAAGACAATCAAGTAATTTTTGGTATCCAAATTGCTTTGGATCCATAGACATTAGTAGCACAAAATTTAGTCCCCTTAGGAATCCATTTTTCAATTTCATCCTTTTTAGTTGAAGTGGTTAGTCCTTTTGGGACCCAAACACTTCTAAAACATTTTCCATTCACAAATCTAGGGGCACTAGATTGTCTTACATAAAAGTTTGATTTTCCAAAACTATTTTTCTTTTCAAGTTCATTGGAAATCAAATCTTTTTCTTTTTGAACTTTGAGAAGCAAATTTTGTAAATCAAAACATTTTTGTTCAAAATCTTTTAATATTGCTTCAAGTTCAAGATTTGTTTTGGAAAGCAAATCATTTTCAATTTTTATTTTTGAAATCAACTTTTTGTTTTTAGAAAATGATGCCTTGAATTCCAAAAGCAAATCATCATAGGCATCTTGTAACTCATCAAATGTATAAGAATTTGAAATAGATGAGTTAGAAGTTACCTCCCCCTCATTGAGGGCCATCAAGCATAGGTGGGCTACTTCATCATCGGTGGAGTCTTCATCACTCCATGTGGCCACATATGCTTGTTTTGAAGATGATCCCTTCTTTTTGGATTTGTGGGAGTCCTTCATCTTCTTCATCGATTTATGCTTGGATTTTTCCATTTTGCTCTTCATGAACCGGGTGAATTTGGTGAAGAGATAGGCCATCTCTTCATCCTCACTTAAGTTTACATGGTGGCATGTGGAGGATTTGAGAGCTACGGCACTTGCATTGATGCCTAGCTCCATGATCTTCTTCTTCCCCATCGCTCTAATCTCTTCCTTCTTCTTCTCCTCTTCTTTGTTTTTCTTCATTATTTGATGAGTGAGAAGAGACCCCATAAGTTCATCAAGCTTCAAAGTCTTCAAATTTTTAGCTTCTATGATGGCGGTCCTCTTTGAGTCCCAAGACTCGGGAAGTGAATAGATGAGCTTTCGGACAAGCTTTTCCTCCGGGATGGCTTCTCCAAAACCTTTAAGACCGTTGGTGATGGTAGAGAACCTATCAAACATCTTCTCGATGTTCTTTTCTGGATCCATCTTGAAGTTCTCATACTCTAAGGTTAGGAGCCCAATCTTGGTCTCCTTGACTTCATCGGTCCCCTCGTATGTGACTTCAAGCTTGTCCCATACCTCCTTGGCACTCTCACAAGAAGACATCTTCTCATAGATGGTTGGGCCAAAAGCACAAAAGAGCATGTGCAAGGCTTTGCAATTTAGCTCCATCTTCTTGCGATCATCGGCACTCCATTCCGCTTTGCTTCCTTGAGGCACGAACGGACCATCTTCAACTATGTCCCATAGCTTGTAATCTCTTGACTTCAAGAAGAATTTCATATTTGTCTTCCAATGGGCATAGTGATCTCCGTTGAAGAAAGGCGGTTTGTCGATGGATTGCGCCATTTGAGCCGGTTGGTGAAATGTTGATCGAGCTTGCCGGATCTTCTCAATAGGATGTGAATCCCCTTCGATTGAGCCAAGCTCTGATACCAATTGTTGAGATTTAGGGTGGCTCGATTCAATCAATCGTTCTTGCTCGCCAAGTGTGGAGAAGTTGGATAATTGGGTGTTTTAGTGGGAGGTGAAAAATTGGCAATTGGACACAAGGATTTATAGTGGTTCAACCTTCTAACCAAGGTCTACATCCACTACCTTAGCTCCCCACTAAGGATTTCCAACAAATTCACTAAGAATTTCGTTCCCTTTTCTCGGATTAGGAGGAAACCGTTACAACCCTCAAAGCTTTCTACCCAAAGCTTGAAGGAACACTCTCTTTACAAAGAAAGACTTAGCAAACTAGAAATCCCTCTAAAAGGTGTTTGTTTGCAATTCTAAGCACTCACCCAAAACCTAGACACTTGAGCAAATTTAACAATGTAAGCTCACAAGTGTTGTCTAAGCAAGAAATAAACAATTTAAGCTCTAGACAAATTTTGACATCATAATGTTGTAACAATTGAAGCATTAACCGTTACAAGATGCTAGGAGGTCCCTTTTATACTCCCAATTGAGTTTGTAGCCGTTGCTAGCCGTTGGGATCAATTTGGAGCCGTTTGAGTCTTTATTTCCCACCATAAATGCAGTTCTGCAGCTTGGCGTATCGATACTCGTCCAACCGTATCGATACGGTCTCAATGAGGAAAGAGCCGTTGGGCTTCTTCAGCTGATGCGTATCGATACGCTTACCTAGCGTATCGGTACAGTCCTGCAATTTAAAAGACCGTTGGGAAAGTGACCGTTGGGGTAGTTAGGCGTATCGGTACGCGATACAACCGTATCGGTACGCGACTAGCCGTTGGGCTCAATTTGAAAGCTCACTGTATCGATACGGCTAAGCGTATCGGTACGGGTTTTGGCTACTGGAAAATCTGGTGGCTTGAAACCCTAAAACGTATCGATACCCTTCTATACCGTATCGATACGAGTACATAAAAATACAGGTTTTGACCACTTTAAATGTACTTTAAGTCCATTCCAAAGCCTTTAAAACCCTTAAACATATTTTCAAGTTGTTTTTGACTAAAAACTCATTTTAAATTCTTTGCAATTTAGTCCAAAACATTTTTCAAATATTATATCAAAACTTAGTTCTACAATCTCCCCCTTTTTGATATAATAAAACCAACTTGAAGAATTGTTTGGAATTCTCCCCCTTTGACTTTAAAATTGTGAATAAGAGATTACAAATGAAAACAAGTAAAGCTCCCCCTTATTCATTTGAAAAATTCAATTTTTCAAACCATTTCTCCCCCTTTTTGTTATATCAAAAAGAATTTAAAATGACATTTAAGTTCAAGATAACATAGGAGGCAAAAAAAATTTTTTGACACACTTAAAATTTTGGTTTTAAAAATTGGCTCCCCCTTACTCAAAGCATCATGAGAATGTTAGTTCAACATATATGAATATCTAGTTGACATAAAAGAAAATAAATCAAATAAACACTAAAGCAACTAGATTTTACCACACTTGAACTCAAGGGAGGATGTGAAGCCTTCCTTCTTCAAGTGTTCTTCCTTTGTGTGCATGGAGCTCCCCCTCAATTTTTGACTTGTTGATCACTCTCCATCACACCTAGCAAAAGACAATCAAGTAATTTTTGGTATCCAAATTGCTTTGGATCCATAGACATTAGTAGCACAAAATTTAGTCCCCTTAGGAATCCATTTTTCAATTTCATCCTTTTTAGTTGAAGTGGTTAGTCCTTTTGGGACCCAAACACTTCTAAAACATTTTCCATTCACAAATCTAGGGGCACTAGATTGTCTTACATAAAAGTTTGATTTTCCAAAACTATTTTTCTTTTCAAGTTCATTGGAAATCAAATCTTTTTCTTTTTGAACTTTGAGAAGCAAATTTTGTAAATCAAAACATTTTTGTTCAAAATCTTTTAATCTTGCTTCAAGTTCAAGATTTGTTTTGGAAAGCAAATCATTTTCAATTTTTATTTTTGAAATCAACTTTTTGTTTTTAGAAAATGATGCCTTGAATTCCAAAAGCAAATCATCATAGGCATCTTGTAACTCATCAAATGTATAAGAATTTGAAATAGATGAGTTAGAAGTTACCTCCCCCTCATTGAGGGCCATCAAGCATAGGTGGGCTACTTCATCATCGGTGGAGTCTTCATCACTCCATGTGGCCACATATGCTTGTTTTGAAGATGATCCCTTCTTTTTAGATTTGTGGGAGTCCTTCATCTTCTTCATCGATTCATGCTTGGATTTTTCCATTTTGCTCTTCATAAACCGGGTGAATTTGGTGAAGAGATAGGCCATCTCTTCATCCTCACTTAAGTCTACATGGTGGCATGTGGAGGATTTGAGAGCTACGGCACTTGCATTGATGCCTAGCTCCATGATCTTCTTCTTCCCCATCGCTCTAATCTCTTCCTTCTTCTTCTCCTCTTCTTTGTTTTTCTTCATTATTTGATGAGTGAGAAGAGACCCCATAAGTTCATCAAGCTTCAAAGTCTTCAAATTTTTAGCTTCTATGATGGCGGTCCTCTTTGAGTCCCAAGACTCGGGAAGTGAATAGATGAGCTTTCGGACAAGCTTTTCCTCCGGGATGGCTTCTCCAAAACCTTTAAGACCGTTGGTGATGGTGGAGAACCTATCAAACATCTTCTCGATGTTCTCTTCTGGATCCATCTTGAAGTTCTCATACTCTAAGGTTAGGATCCCAATCTTGGTCTCCTTGACTTCATCGGTCCCCTCGTATGTGACTTCAAGCTTGTCCCATACCTCCTTGGCACTCTCACAAGAAGACATCTTCTCATAGATGGTTGGGCCAAAAGCACAAAAGAGCATGTGCAAGGCTTTGCAATTTAGCTCCATCTTCTTGCGATCATCGGCACTCCATTCCGCTTTGCTTCCTTGAGGCACGAACGAACCATCTTCAACTATGTCCCATAGCTTGTAATCTCTTGACTTCAAGAAGAATTTCATTTTTGTCTTCCAATGGGCATAGTGATCTCCGTTGAAGAAAGGCGGTTTGTCGATGGATTGCGCCATTTGAGCCGGTTGGTGAAATGTTGATCGAGCTTGCCGGATCTTCTCAATAGGATGTGAATCCCCTTCGATTGAGCCAAGCTCTGTTACCAATTGTTGAGATTTAGGGTGGCTCGATTCAATCAACCGTTCTTGCTCGCCAAGTGTGGAGAAGTTGGATAATTGGGTGTTTTAGTGGGAGGTGAAAAATTGGCAATTGGACACAAGGATTTATAGTGGTTCAACCTTCTAACCAAGGTCTACATCCACTACCTTAGCTCCCCTCTAAGGATTTCCAACAAATTCACTAAGAATTTCGTCCCCTTTTCTCGGATTAGGAGGAAATCGTTACAACCCTCAAAGCTTTCTACCCAAAGCTTGAAGGAACAATCTCTTTACAAAGAAAGACTTAGCAAACTAGAAATCCCTCTAAAAGGTGTTTGTTTGCAATTCTAAGCACTCACCCAAAACCTAGACACTTGAGCAAATTTAACAATGTAAGCTCACAAGTGTTGTCTAAGCAAGAAATAAACAATTTAAGCTCTAGACACATTTTGACATCATAATGTTGTAACAATTGAAGCATTAACCATTACAAGATGCTAGGAGGTCCCTTTTATACTCCCAATTGAGTTTGTAGCCGTTGCTAGCCGTTGGGATCAATTTGGAGCCGTTTGAGTCTTTATTTCCCACCATAAATGCAGTTCTGCAGCTTGGCGTATCGATACTCGTCCAACCGTATCGATACGGTCTCAATGAGGAAAGAGCCGTTGGGCTTCTTCAGCTGATGCGTATCGATACGCTTACCTAGCGTATCGGTACAGTCCTGCAATTTAAAAGACCGTTGGGAAAGTGACCGTTGGGGTAGTTAGGCGTATCGGTACGCGATACAACCGTATCGGTACGCGACTAGCCGTTGGGCTCAATTTGAAAGCTCACCGTATCGATACGGCTAAGCGTATCGGTACGGGTTTTGGCTACTGGAAAATCTGGTGGCTTGAAACCCTAAAACGTATCGATACCCTTCTATACCGTATCGATACGGGTACATAAAAATACAGGTTTTGACCACTTTAAATGTACTTTAAGTCCATTCCAAAGCCTTTAAAACCCTTAAACATATTTTCAAGTTGTTTTTGACTAAAAACTCATTTTAAATTCTTTGCAATTTAGTCCAAAACATTTTTCAAATATTATATCAAAACTTAGTTCTACAGAGTTGATTTTCAGTGAGTTTGAATGTTGAAAGATGTATTAATTCCTTGTTTTGATTTGGGTAGAAGCAGCGGATAACGATTTGGGTTCTTCAGACGCTACTCCGAGAGATGCAAAAGCTTGAAGGAGGACCGTTGGCTTGTTTTGGTTTTGAGCTGGTGAATGGAAATTGTTTTGAAGCTTTAAAATGTTCAAATAAGGTTTCTTGGGGTTTGGGTGAAGCCTTAGGGGCCAACCTAAACCCAAGCGTACGTTTATCTATTTTTGCCTTGTTCCGTTGATTGTTGGTGTACGTGTTTATACGTGTGGTTGTGTGAAATGCAAATTTCTTTTGTCCCCGTTTTAATGTTATTGTGTTGACGTAGTTGTTGTCAAAGCCTCACGTGATGGTTAGTGGAAAGTATGTTGTTGAATACAATGATGTGTAGTCCCACCGGGAACATGCTAGTTGTTGTGAACGGTGATGTGTAGTCCCACCGGAAATAGTTGTGCATGTGCATACCATATTTTGTTTATGCTTCCGTTTTATTGTATTTCATATCTTAATGATTTGGTCTTAAAACTAAAACATATGTTTTGAACTGCATTGTTGTTGTTGTGATTTTGAGCTTCTCCCACTAAGCCTTTAAGCTTACGCTCTCTTTTCCAACAATGCAGATCGTTAGTGGCTTCAGGAGGTAAGCAGGGCAAATGAGTAACCTTGGAGTTCACTTGCTAGCTCAAGTATGGTTTTCATGGTTGTAATAATACTTAGGCAATGAGAATGCTAGACTTATGTGGTGGAGTTGGTGTCCAAACTCCTATGTTTTTTGTTATTGTTAATGTTGTTACTATGTTTAAAGTGTTGAAGTATGCTTTGGTTGGCTTTTGACCCTTTGAGAATGTTAAGCATGTTTGGTTGATCTTGTTAAACCTTGTTTTGTCGAATTGAGCCTTGTTTTATGTTTGACTTGTTTTAAGTGAGTTTTCTTGGTTGTCTTGGATTGCTTGCATGTTTAGAAGTTGATCTAATACTTGCTTAAGGTGTTTATGTTAGCTCTCTGGTGCTTAAAATTGAAATTTTCTGTCTTTCTGTACAGGGCGCATCGATACGCTCAAGGACCGTATCGATACGGTCCTCTGTTTTAAGCCTAGCGTACCGATACGCGGGGCGTATCGATACCCAATTGGCTCTCTGGAAATATGAGATTTTGACGAGAAATTGAGGTATCGGTACGAGCCTTAGGCGTATCGATACGGTCCTGGAGTTGACATTTGGAGACTTGACCGTTAAGGGCGTATCGATACCTGCCTTGGAGGGTATCGATACGACCTTTCAAAGTTGACTTTGGGGAAGTTGACCCTTGAAGGCGTATCGATACGGGCCTTAGGTGTATCGGTACAACCTAAAGTAAATGGCTAAAACTTGTCTTTAATTGTCTGTTTTGTTGGGTTCGTATCCGTGTTTGTTTTTCTGTTGTTTGCTTCTCTCACATAGGTTCAAATAAATCATTTAGACAAGATTAATTATTAAAAAAATAGGGTTGCTAATCGGAGTGCGGCCTTAACAGGTTTCGCTTCAGTTTTCCTCGTGTAACCCGTTCGGTTCGGTCTGTTGGCTAGGCCGGGACGAGGGGGTTACACTGATGGAACATACTCATTATGACCTTAATGTTACCTGCTAGTAGACATAGTCATTTCATTAATGAAAATTTTAATTATGATGGGGTAAATTTATTGAGTTATTTTGAATTAAGATCAAATTAATAGAAATTATATATTTTTAGACTAAAATTGTTATTATATCAAACCGTCTATTTCAATTTTAATGGCAAAATGATTTGATTATCATAAAATTTTAATTGAATGACGAAATTACCACTTTTAGAATAAAAGTAACTTGTTTGTTATCAAACATGTAATTAAGTGATCTATTTGTCACAAAATACTATTTGAGTGACTAAATTATTACTTTTAGAAGAAAATAAAAGACATATTTCTTATCAAATTTATAATTAAATAACTAAATAAACTTTTTTTAAAAAAAGTGACATATTTACCTCTAAACCTATACTATGCGACTTGGAGTGTATTTTAGGTAAAAGATTTTAGCATTTCTTTCCCAAGAAAAACGGCCAAGAAAAAAATAAAATATTTATTATCAAATTTATAATTAAATAATTTTGAGTGTATTTTATCTTATCTTCTCTTGCCTTAATCAAAAACGTAATTTTTCCTCTCCTTTCCCATAAGCGCCGCTAAGCTTTTTTATATTTTTTTTTACTTGATAGGCGACAATACCAATTTTGGTGTTGGTTGCCGATCGTTAGTGTTCATTATTTCTCTTATTTTTTTTATTTTCTTAAATTTTTTCAATTTATAATAAGAATCTTTCCTCTCATGGCACGTGTTTCCTCTGTATTTGTGGCACGCTTTTCATTGAATTTTGTGGTTCCTTTCATCTGTCGTTTGACACGATTTCAGCATACCTTAGCAGTCGTTTGATGCTCGTATACATATTCTCACAACGCTAGTTTTCTGATTTGATTGTTAGTGGTCATAGAAAAAATTGATCCCCACTCGTTTGATGGTTTGTTAGCTGATGTAATCAGAACTGTGTAGCGGAATAACCTGTCTGATAGTTTGGTCCGCTCACCACTTCTTTTTCATCCCGTAATGCGTCTTGTTTGGCTAGAGGCAAGAAGATTCGTGAATGTTTCTGTGTTTTGATGGTATGTTAATCTAACATAGAAGTGTTTTCTTTTTTTTACACATTTGTATGAAATTTTTAGTGGACTGATCCTTTTTTTCTTTCTTTTTGATGTATTATATTTATAATATTTTTCATGGTAATTAATAAAATTAAGACACTATTGTTTAAAAAATGTATAAAGTAGCCGCCAATAAACATTGATGGTTGCAAACTTACAATTTTTTTTTTTCGCGCAGTAATTATTTTTATTAATAAAAAGATCAACGGAAAGAATATATGAGCCGGAACACAAATCTGAATAGAATAATGATACACTGAAACATAGAAAACAAGCCACACACTATATCCAGAATTCAAGCTGAAAACAACAAGAGAACGACACCTCACACCGTACATACAACTATCCAAATTAATAGTGAAAACGCGAACTACACAACCTTATGATATTCTCGCGCAAATAAACATTTTCTGCCGGAACTTACAATTAGTTGAAGCCCAAGAAATACGATAATTTAATTTAAAGTCAAAAGACAACAAATTTTGAAATTTGTCTAAATAATTTAAAATATTAGATTATTTATACTATTTTAGGTTGAGATTTTACAACAAATTTCGAAACATGTGAGAAAAAATCACCAATCTATATGTTATAAAAAGAAGCAAGTTTCGAAACTTGTCAAAAATTACGAAAAAATTAACTTAAAATGTTATAAAAATTATTTTTTTAAGTTTTTGAACAAATTGACAAATTTACCGTTTTATAGTTGCACCTTAAACCCGCCGCAACCGTAACTCATCTAAAAAATTATGGGCCTTATTACAATCCGAAGGAAATCAACGGCAACTCCTATGTTGTTGGCTTTCCATACACCTTGAGAATTCCCAAGGCGAAGAGAACATGAGGTGAATTTGGATCAAGCAAACTTCGTGAAGATTTAAAAGATCATCAGTTTTATTTAAAAGTAACATTTACAAACTTCAAATATAATTGTAAACTCGATTAGATTTAGAGCTTCTTCTGATAACATGTATTTGATTAAATAAGTTCATTTATTTAGTAAAAAAGTGATTTATTTCAACAGCAAATCAAACTTGCATCTCATGATCAAGTCCAAGCAGCTTGGTGAGACCAAAAGTAGTACCCATAGCCATCCATCCACCAACAACCACCCTGGCACCAGATTTCGCCACCGGAGTTCCTCCAAGCAAACCCCCCACCACTCCAAACACCACCAAAGCCACGCTAGCCACCACCACCACCACGGCAATCCTAACCTTACGCTGCCTTATGAAAGCAGCAGCCAACAGCGGAAGCACCGCACCCACGGCAAAAGCCAAAGCCGACACTATTGCAGCTTGTACAGGATTCGGTAGCTTCCCATCATTTACACTCCCCGATGATCCCCTTAGCTTCTCTCTTTTCATTTGAGCTATCTCTACGTCCCTTTGGGTGCATACGGATACAAACTCTCCGATCGCCATGCTACAAGCGCCGGCGACCAAACCTGCGAAACCGGCTATAACCATAGCCTTGACGTCTTCTTTAACTGAGCCAACTCCCATCATTAGTGATGCAACGGAAACCAACCCATCGTTGGCTCCGAGAACCGCCGCTCGGAGCCATTGTCCTCTCCGAGAGTAATCGAATTCACTAACGGCGGATTCTTGAATCTTGTTTTCTCCGGTGTCGATGACTTGAATGGGGATATCAGCGATGTTAAGTGATGAAAGTGGAAGAGTTTGAGAGGCAGCCATGATTAACAAAAGCAAGAACGTATAATAATAATAATCTATTAGACAAGAAGGCTTGTGGAGGACACAGGGCTTTGATCAAGAGGATTTATAGAGAAATTTCAATAATGATATTACAGAATTCAAGTTATTTTTTTGATTAAAAAAATTTAAATTTAGAGATTAATAGTGAATTATATATTTTTTAGGGCATAATGTCAAAAAATACCCCTAACGATTTGACTGAATAGTCATCTTGGCTTCTATCTTTTTGAAGTAATTTAACCATCGACGTTTCATTTTGAGTCAAAATGACCAATCTACGGATAAAAACTGTTAGTCAACTGACGATAAACAACTTGTCAGAATGACATTTTAGAAGAAAAAAATATTTTGTACAATTTTTTAAAATTATTTTTTGACACATGTGTCATTCTGTAAAGTCAACATATTTGTCTATATGACACTTCTATCGTGGTGTGCACTGCCATGTAGGTTTGTCAAGTAATTTTAAGTCATTCATCGTCAGTTGACTAACAATTTTCATTCCATTGAGACCATTTTGACCCAAAATAAAACGTTGATGGTTAAATTGCTTCAAAAAATGAGCTAAATGACTATTTAATCAAACATTAGGGCTATTTTTTTGACATTATGTCTTTTTTGAGTGGGTTAATGTATAATTTTACTACTATCCAATCTTTTTTTTTTTCAAAATTTTTAGGGTCATAGCCCCGACTGGTCTAAAAAATTCTATCTCCAGATGTAAATAGGTTGATATCGAAATGATAGTCACAAAGCTCATAGAGAGAGTGTGAAAGGCACACTCTGAATAATAAACGAGTATCTTTATTTTTGAATAGTATAAATGTGTTTATAAGATAATATATATTCATACATATTTTTAACTCTTTGACAATGTCCATACATCTTGTAGACGGAGCGAAATGAACCCACATCTCTTAGAATGAATATTATTCGCTTTTCAACTAAAACACTTGTTGGGTTCACGAGATTTTTTTTCAATCATGATAATGTTAGTGTAGTGTATTAATATAATAATATTATAATAATCCTTTCTGTTGAAAATAGAAATAAAAGATGACAGAGATTTAGAGTAAGTAAATTGAATGAGTGGAAGAGAATTGATGCATTCTTTATTCAACAAAAAAGCATTTATATAGGTTATACATAGAATAAATAGTAACTAAAAATAACAATTAATAATGTTAAAAGCCTAAGAAATAGAAATTAATATTATGCCTAACAAATTCCTAAAGACTAAGATATCAACAACTTACTTAACAAACCACCCCTTAAACCAAAAGTTCGAGAACTTTTGATTTAGTGAAGGCTAATTAAGCGAACAAACTCTCATTAGCTTTCTAGACTTTTAAAACTTAGACAACTTCAATTGCTTGGTCATTATATCAGCAATTTGATCTTCACTTATGCAGTAGAAAAGATCAATTATTCCATCCTTTGTGAGATCCCTTAGGAAATGAAACATCACATCTATATGTTTGCTTCTTCCATGTAGAACATGATTTTTTGAAAGCTTAATGGCTGAGTTGTTGTCGCAATAAATTGCAGTTGCTCATTCTTTTTTGAATTGTAACTCTTCGAAGAATTTTTTAACCAAATTGCTTGACACGCACATGAAGTTGCTGTAACGAACTCAGCTTCAGTTGTGGATAAGGTAACAATAGGTTGCTTTCTAGAGGACCACTAAACAGCTCCTGAACCAAACATAAAGACATAGCCTGAAGTACTTTTTCTATCATCGGTATCGCCTGCATAACCACTGTCAGTAAACTCAACGAAATCTGACTTCATTGCCTTCTTGTAAAATAATCTCGTAATCGTTTGTTCCTTGCAAGTACCGAAAAATTCTTTTGGCTGCAAAGAGATGCATTTCTGTTGGATTCTCCATGTGCCTACTGATCAAACTCACAAAATGCATAATATCGGGCCTTGTTGTAGTTAAATAAATTAAACTACCAACAATTTGTTTATAGAGAGTGTTGTTCACCTTTTTCTCTTGTTGATCCTTGTGTAACTTCAAACCAAATTCAGTTGGTATACTTACTAAATTACATGCATTCATTTGAAATCTGTTCAAAACATCTTGCACGTACTTTCTTTGGAAAATGAAAATTCCAGCCGAAGATTGCACCATTTCAATTCCAAGGAAATAATGCATCTTTACAAGATCGGATATGTCAAACTCGCACATCATAGACTGCTTAAAATTTTCAAACATGGTGACATCATTCCCAGTATAAATCAAATCATCAACATATAAGCATACAAATAGTATTTATTTTCGTTTTCTCCAATCTTAACAAAAATAATATGCTCATATGGACATTTTTAAAATCCTTCATGCAAGAAATAGGCTTCGATACGACTATACCAAGCGCGAGGAGCTTGCGTTATCTCATATAGTGCCTTTTTCAATCTATAAATTTTATTTTCACAATTAAGCTTCACATAACCAGGAGGTTGATTGTTGAATACATTTTCTTGAAAATCATCAAGCAAAAACGTCGACTTTATGTCCATTTGAAAAATGGTCCAAGAATTTTGTGCTGCCAATGCTAACACAAATCTGATTGTATCATGTTGAGCTACTGCAGCAAAAACTTCCTTGTAATCAACACCAAACTCTTGCTTGTAGCCTTTAGCAAGCAAACGAGCTTTATATTTGTTAACTTCACCATTTTCGTCAAATTTAGTCTTGTAAATCCACTTCACATCAATCACCTTTTGGCCTTTTGGAAGTTCAGCTAATTCTCAAGTGTCATTTTTTTCAATGGCCGATATCTCATCATTCATCGCCTTTCTTATTTTGATTTTTGTACAGCATCATCGAAGGTTACTGGATCGCAATCTGAAAATAAACAAAATGAACAAGTGAGTCATCAGATTGGTCAATTCCATGTACCACATAATCTTGCATCCAAGCAGGCCTTTTTTTTCACTCTCTAAGCTCTTTCCACTACACCAACCGTTGGAATTTCTTGAGTGACGATTGAGTCATCACTCGTTTCAACTTGGTGCCTTGTTTCTTCATCTTTTTCTTCAAAATCAACTTGAATTTTTCGTTCAAGTTGGTGTACATCATGACTCCAAAAATCTGCCTCATTGAAAACGTCACGACTAATAATAATTTTCTTAGTAATTGGATTGTATAGTTTGTAAGCCTTTGATTTCTCATAAACACCAAGAAAAATGCATTTTCGCCTTTGTCATCAAGTTTACTTCTCTTTGGATCCGGGCCATGTGCATATGCTATGCAACCAAATATTCTGAAATAATCAACATTTGGCTTATGTCCACTCCAAGCTTCTTCTGATGTCTGATTTTGCACAGAAAATGTGGGGCTTCTATTCAATACACAGATGCTCCACTTCACATCCTCGGGCCAAACACTTTTCTGCGGCCTGCTTTGATGTAATATAGATCGCACCATGTTTAGGATTGTGCGATTTTTTCTCTCCGAAACACCATTTTGTTGCGGCGTATATACTGCTGTAAGTTGCTTATGAATTTCATGTTCTTCACAAAAGCTTACAAATTCTTGCAAGTTGTAATCACCACCCCGATCGTTGCGAAGAGCCTTAATTGGCATACCTGCTTCTTTTTTAACCTTTGCTTTAAAGCTTTTAAAAGCTGAAAAGATTTCAGATTTTTCTTGCAAAAAATAAACCTAAATTTTTCGACTATAATCATCAATGAACGTTAGAAAATAACGCTTACCACCATTTGATGTCGGATTTATAGGTCTACATAAATCGGAGTGTACAAGCTCCAAAGCTTCTTTCGCTCTTCGGGATTTTCCACTTGAAAAATTATCTCTGAGTTGTTTTCCAATCACACATTCTTCACAAATCTGAGAAGGGCCTTTAATTAGTGGTAAACATGTCACTATATTCTTCTGCTGTAGCGTTCTGAGTCCACCAAAATTAAGATGACCGTAACGAAATGCCATAGCCAAGCTTCATCCATCACTTTTGTTTCAAAACATGAATGAGTGAGATTTTGAAGATAAAATGGAAACATGCGGTTTGATTTCATGTTTACCTGAGCGATCAAGCCCAATTTCTCATCTGGAATTCTGCATACTCCATCCTTAATGGAGATTTCATACCCCTTCTCTTGCAACTGACCCACACTGAGTAAGTTGGTCTTCAAATCTGGAACAAAGAGAACATTGGAAATAGCATGGATATTGTCGTCTTTGGTTTAGAGAGTAATATTTCCCTTTCCCATGACATATATTGTAGAGTTGTTACCGAACTTGACAATGTTGCGGAAGGATTCGTCTAGTTCATAAAAAACCCCTTTATCTCTACACATGTGTTTGCTGCATCCAGTGTCTAAGTACCACATGTTTTGTTGTGATTCTTCATTCACATGACACACCATCAATAAAGAAACCTCTTTCTCTAGTTCTGCAAAATTAGTTGATTCGATTCTATTTTGCCTCTTTAAATTAGTTCGACACTCCACAGTTTGTTACTTTTTTTAAGTCGGGGACCAGTTTATAACTTCTGACAGTCGAAGGACGCAAAAGATAATTGGAGCATAGTCGGGAGACCATTTAAGTAGTTTACCCTTAAAATAATAATCCGAGTGTATAAATAATATGAGAAAATAGATTATGTGAATTGTTTTAATTGATCTATATGTATGAATGATATAGAAACTACATAATGTGTATTGTTTTAATCGGTAAGAATCATCAATAATGTAATAGGAATAATCCATAAAGTAATTTCTCATCATTTAAGGTTGATTATAGTCATTAAATTAAGACAACACAAAAAATGTTCAAATTTCCAACATATCAAATCCGATATAAATTATTAAGTATAATTTTTTCTAGCTATGATATACTTTTAATATTTTATATTATTAAAATAGACTTACGGGTGTTACAAGTCCTCAGATTTTTAAAAAATAATAATAGTTAAGTCTCTGAATTTGTTTTGCATCCAATTAAATATTTATATTATAAAATTTCATTAATTCATCTCTTAGACTAACGTTGACCATTAAATATAATAATTTTTTATCAATTGATATTACATGCCACATCATGATGTTACAAAGTGACATTTTGATATTATTTTTTTTTTAATTTTTTTCTATTCTTTTAGAATTTTAATATTTTTTTGAAAAATTCTTTAAAAAGTCTACAAATTTCACGTGGCAGAATCGCAATGAGCTATAAGTTTATTGAAACAATAAGTTTTAAAAACAAGTTATGTGTACCGATACCTTCATAAGCGTATCGATATGACTTTTTGAGGAAAAATTCTAAGGATTTCAGTAAGCAAAATTGGTATCGATACCGTACGGATTGTACTGATAACCTTTGTAAAATGAACACCCCGTTTTGATATGGCTTCCCGCGTATCGATACCCCTTTGTTGCAACGACTCTTCCTTCTTATGGTAGGTACCGATACGAGTGCTCGAGTATCGATACTCAATGTTGCCAGACAACATTTATTACGGGAAAATTGCAGCTCAACGACTATAATCAACATTCCAACTACCCAAACGGCTAAAAATCAACGTGGGGGTATAAAATCAAGTCTCAAAAGCTTCTTCAACAACTATTCAACAAGTCTAAAGCTTTCAAGCACACATCCAATATCTTTGAGCCTTTTATTGTCAAATCTTGTAAACCCACTTGAGTGATCTTAATTGTATTAGTGTTGACGTTTCAGCGAGCCTAGAATTGTACAAACATTCTACCTTGTGTGGATTTTCAGTTTGCGTAAATTTGTATTTCTCTTTGTGAGTATTCTTAAGGTTTTGGGGTATAAACCTTAAGGGAGTTGTAAGGTTATCTCCTTGAGCCTCAAAAGAAAAGTAAATCTAGTGAATTTGAGAAATCTTTAGTGTGTATATGTTGAACTTATTCTGATTTTGATATAACTTAAAAAGAAATTTTAAAGGACCAAATTGTAAAAATTTGTAAAGTAATTTTAAAGAAATAAATTTGTCAAAAACTCGATTTTAACTTGACAAAATGCTTTGAAAAAGTTCGATTCAATACATATATCGAACTACATTTTTGAAAGTCAACAAATGCCCAAAATGTTCATTTTGGAAGAAAAGTTTCGAAACTATACTAAAGTTTCGAAACCTTCCTGGGCAGAAGCACTCTGTTTTTGAAACCTGGGTAAAGGTTTCGAAACCTTCATAAGGTTTCGAAACCTTGGCCTGAAAGTTTCGAAACCTTATGAAGGTTTCGAAACCTTTGGCCTGCAACGGTCAAGTTTTTCAAACAACGGTCATTTATTTCAAATCTAACCCTAAAGTTTCGAAACCCTTGGTAAAGGTTTCGAAACTTATGTGCAGGGGAGCCTTTTAAAGTCAAAAATAAACATCCCCAACGGCTCCAAAGACCCCCCCAAAGGCTCCTAACGGCTAGATGCTCAAACAACACTATAAATGCAGCATTGGATCATCAAGAAACATCAAGAAAGCAAATTGAAACATTCAAGCTTCCAAGAAATCATTTTGTGCTTATTTTTCGATCTTTCTTGTAAAACACTAGAGTGTTCTTCGTTGTGATTCTTGAGCTAGTGTTTTTCGGGTGTGTGAGAGAGCTTAAACTTTGCAAACACTTTCCTAGTGATGATTTTCTAGTTTGCTCATTTGTATCCAACTTTGGGATAGGATTCAATAGACTTTGGGGTATAAGTCTATTGAAGTGTGTAAGGTTACTCCTTGTCCTTAAAGGAAAGACAAATTAGTGAATTTGTGGGAAATCCTTAGTGTGGACGCTAAGGTAGTGGATGTAGACTTTGGTTAGAAAGTCGAACCACTCTAAATCACTTTGCAATTTTTATCTTTGCAATTAGCTTCCGCCGCAATTTTCAAAAATCCAATTCACCCCCCTCTTGGTTTTATTCGATCGATTGCCACGTTCTTCAGTATATCTAAGGTACTGGATGCAAACCTTATTCAAAAGGTTGAACCACTCTAAATTTTTTGTGTCTTTATCTTTTTGCTTCCGCCAAATTTTTAATTGCTAATTCACCCCCTCTTGGCCATTTGAAATTGATTGTTCATCCCACCAACACTTGTGAGCTTAATTGTTATATATGCTCAAGTGTTAAGTTTTGGTGTGAGCTTAAAATTACAAACAATCAGCCTTGTGAGGTTTTCCCTAGTTTGCTTATTTGTTTCTCTTGTAATAGACTATTTTCAAAGCTTTGAGGGTTGTAAGGGTTATTTCCTTGAGCCCAGAAAAAGAAAAGAAATTTAATAGTAAATTTGGAAAAATCCTCAGTGGAAAGGTAAGGTATTGGATGTAGACTTTGGTTAGAAAGTCAAACCACTATAAATCTTTGTGTCAATTTTTATATTCTATTGTTTCCACCTCTATCACTCAAAATCAATTCACTCCCATTTTGACTATCTCAGTTGATCTTTCGAGCCTCCCAACATCATCTTTTTCATAAGCCTAAAATCATCAATTCTTTAACTTTATATTCTACTGTTTCCAAATCAACAACCACTGCCCACCCTTTTTCTCGTTAGACCCCACTATTTTTTATATTGTAGAACTTAAATTCCTCAACCGATTTGCTTGTCAAGTTGGTGGAGAAGTCTAATTTTGGGTGATGGTGGTGGAAGCAATGAAAAGAAATGAACACAATGATTTAGAATGGTTTGAGCTTCTCAACCAAGCTCTACATCCACTACCTTATCTTCCCTACTAAGGATTTCAACAAATTCACTAAGAATTTCTTCCCTTTTTCTAGGCTCAAGAGGAAACCTTTACACACTCAAATATTCTACCCCCAAAACTTTGAGAAAACCTTCTCTTACAAGAGAAAAGAAAATAAGCAAACTTGAAAATCCTCACAAGGTATAATGTTTGCACAATTTAAGCACTCACTCAATCCTAAAATACTTGAGCAAATATTACAATGATAGCTCACAAGTATTGTCTATGAAAAATGTGAAAAATTGAGCACTAAGACATTTTACAATCAATGGATGTTGGCTTATTGATCATTAGTTGATTTTGTAACTTGAAGGTCCCTTTTATCCTCTCAAATGAGTATCTAGTCGTTGGATACTGTTGAGGATAAATTGGAGTTGTTGGGGATAATTTTCATGCTGAATTTCCTAATCTAGTGATGTCGGTATCGGTACGCGGGTACCCGTATCGATACGACCCTGTTTTAGAAATAGCCGTTGGAGACTGAAATTCAGGAAGGTTTTGAAAACACCAGGGGTTTTCAAAACCATCATGCATGTGCCAGTACGACATATATTGTATTGGAACACGATTTGGTTTTTGGAAAATGGTTTGCCTAAGCTTAATTTCTTGTGTCAATTATCGAAAAACAAAATGGGAAAGAAGAGTAGGAGAAAGAGAAACAGAGGCATGTTCCAGTTGCTATTCTTACTTAATTCGTACATCTTCTAATGTTGTTTCAGTATTTTACATCAATCTTGTTTTGTATTTGATCTTAGGTATTTTGATATTAGTAGTTTGAGTTTGAACGATGATGTTTCTCACCAAATTGTTCCCATATTTCTCCATATATGGAAGCATGTTGAAGAGAGAGCCTATAATCTTGTCAATATCCAAAAACCCTCTACTAAGTAAGAATTAACATTTGTTTTTACTTTGGGATTTTGCTATTTCTTATGATCAAACAAGTTTTGAGTTTTGGAATTATTGAATTTTGTTGTTTTTTCTTTGGAACAGTTATAATATGGTCATCACTCATTTACTAGACAATATCCTTCACCGCATCATTTTGTTGGCATTCCGAACATGTTTTCTTTCAACTCAGTGGAGAGAGGCTTTGTTGGATTCAATCCATGACAATGGAAGCTACCGTTAAAGCCTTTCAAAGCTTTCTAGATGGTTTTGATGCGCACCATAGACCGAGGAATAAGTTTGAGTTCAGCGACAGAAGAGCCGTCTAGTTGCTTGTGTTTCCAGCAATGGTGCACTTCAACTTGATCTCTCAGCTGGTAAACAAGAACTCCCTAGACCATTTGATTTCTCAGATATAGAGGCAACTTAGTGTCATTTCATTTTAGAGTCCCATATGTATGAGCGTCAGCTATTCATGGTTGATCTCAGATATAGAGGCAATCACATGCAACTCCATATGTCCTACTGCATTTAACATGACAATAGAGTAAAAGAGTAAGCAAAATAAAACAATTAGAATATACAGACTCTTCATTTTTCTTACAATATCCATGTTTGACACATAATTGGACATGAGGGTAAGATCCTCAAATTAAACACATCCATATCCAACTCACATGAACCTCTCGAGTCTGATGCATAGCACTTCTATTTCTCGTGTCATAAATGCTAAGTTGATAATAATTATTATTTGTAGTATATGTCGTCAAAAAAGGACTCGATTAGTTGATCAATTGAAATGAATACTAATACGAAAGGTGCCTAAAGCAAAATGTTAATTCACTCACACTTGCCAAAACCTCAAACTCACCAAGAAAGGACTCGGTAAAGTAAAACCAAGGCAATGATAGTTCAACTATGGCAAGTATCAACAAGTAAATGAGGAAACAAAGCAATAGTTCTTTTTTTATGACATGAACCCTCGAGAGAATCTCCCCATGTCTCAATGCAGATTCACTCAAGCTAAACCACTTACATATCAATTCAAATTCAAAATGAACGGTTAATAACAACTAAACCAGCACCAAACAAACTTGAACCAGGGAATCCAACAAAGAATTGTTTTCAGTTATCAATTTCACATTGCAAACACATCTAAGTACTCGATATCTCTTTAACATTATAAGATAAGACCTATCTAGTCGTGGATTCAATTACATTCTGTAATGAGACTCAATGCTAGCACAATACATATGAAATAGGATTGTAAACGAAACTTGTGAGAACAAGTTAAAATAACTCAAATACAACATCATCAACGTCGAGTGGAATTCAAACTAAGCAATGAGCCAAATTCAAATATTGTAACACTTGATCCAAATAGCTTGTGAACCTAATCAAGCTTTTTTACTTTCAACAAGTATTGTTGAATTAAGCTTAGCCTTTAATAGGTAACAAAGACTAATCGGGCAAGCTTGAGCAAATTTTTATCTTGAATTGAGCTCAAAGCTTAAAAGTGAAACTCAACTTAGAGCCTCAAGCTGCTTAAACTTGATTTAGCTCGATTGCACCACTAATCCACAACATCATAAATAACTTTATACACCTATGCAAGTTAACTAGAAGCACATACAATCCAAAGGCAACCAGCAAATCTCAAATTCACATAACACCATAGTTCGGTGCCAGAAAATACTAACCTCTGACAGGGAAAGAAAGAAGGATCCTGAGAGATTGTCGAAGCTTCTCCATCAGCGGCCAATCTGTGCCCAAGAAAAGAAGCCAAAGAAGGGATTGAAGCCTCTCCACTAGCCCAGATGGCTAGGTTTTGCAAGTGCTCGTGTTTCGATACAGCTTTGACATTGGTGGAACCTCCTCCCCTTGTTTTCTTCTTGCCACTCGCTTCTTATCTGAGTGAGACCGTCTTTTGGAACTTCAGCCTCTAATGGAAGGCTAAATGAAGGTCAACTTGTTTATCGGGTAAAAATGTGTACACAATTTTTACAAAGTTTGTACATAATTCCTTACAAAAACTGTAAGAAAAATAGTATATACCGAATTTCTTACAATAACTCACCATGGCCCAAAGTGGCTCAACTTAGTGTAAGGATTTGTGTACATACACAATTTTCTACGAGAAAACATAATTTGGTAAAATATATGTAAGGATTTGTGTATGTACACAATTTCCTACAAAGTGTACACAATTTCTTACAAAAGTTGTAAGAAAGGGTATATAACATGTTGAATGGATCGAATTAACCGATATGGAGAAGAGGGGGTGAATTGGCACTTTTAAAAATAAAAGGGAGCAAAAGGAACAATTAAAAATGAAAAACAAGACACTTATAGTGGTTCAAGCTTCTAACCAAGCTCTACATCCACTACCTTAGCTCCCACTTAGGATTTTCAGCAAACTTTTCATTAATTTGTTCTCTCCCTTTTCTAGGCTAAGGAGGCAACCTTTACAAATTCAATATTTCTACCCAAAGATTGAAGGACAAGACTCTCAATTACAAAGAACAAAAGGCAATTTGAAATGTATATCTCACAAGACTAATATATTGCCCAGTTACAAACCAACACTCCCCAAACTTGAAACAAAGATGAACAATTTGGGAATTTTAAAAGTTGGGTACACAATTTGACTCTAATAGGCTCAAGGGTTTGGAATAAACGCTTTGATGTTGCTTGAAGGTTCAATTGTTGTTGCTGGTGCTTTGGAGACTTGTTTTTATACCTTCTCAATAATTTCTAGCCGTTTGGGTGGTTGAGATCATCAATAGAGCCATTGGGGCTCTCTCTTCCCTCCATAAATGTTGTTCTGTAACTACCCGTATTGAAACACGAGGCCCTGTATCGAAACGGACACCAAAAAAGAAAGAGTTGTTGTGTATAAAATGGCTCATATTGAGACGGTTATAGGCCGTATCGAAATAGTTTGAAACTGTAAAATGTAAAGAGAGGGTCGTATCGAAACGGATAAGGGCTGCATCGAAACATTTTGAAACTGTAAATTGGTGTTTCAAAACAGCCTAGGGGTGTATCGAAACACTTAACCAAATTTTCAAAAGTTTGTTTCTGACAAGTAACGGCTAGTTCATTTAATGCTAAATTTTGAAAATACTTAACCCCTGTATCGAAACGGGTATGAGTTGCTTCGAAAAAACACTTAAAAATCAAAAGCACAGATGAAGGTTGTATCGAAACGGGTATGAGCTGTTTCGAAAAGGACGTTTCCAGTGGCAAAACGTATCGAAACACTTTGGAGGTGTTTCAAAACGCCTGGGCAAATTTGTATATTTTGGCTTTGAAACACTTAGAAAAATTTATGGGGTTTAAATTTTGACTTCAAAACATTTTAAGTATAAATTTTACTTGTCAAAATCAAGTATTTTGATTACTTAAAAATTTATTTACTTTGCAATTTAGTCCTTAGATTATTTGTTATATCAAAATCAAATATTGGTTTTACAATCTCTCCCTTTTTGATATAACAAAACCAAAATAAATTCTTAAGTAAACTCCCCCTAAATTGAAGCTAGGTTTTGAAAATTTTAGCCTAACCCTTCTCCCCCTTTTTGTTAGATAAAAATCAATGAAGGCAATGATAAAGCAATATAGCAAAGGCAAAGCGAAATTAAAGCAACATAATTTCATTAATCATAAGAAACCAAAGCAAAATAAATTCATAATCTCCAAACATAATATCCAAACCTTAATACTTAAAATATAATATCCAAACATAAATCAAAACATAGGTCTTAAAGCAAAAACATAAATAGGTGCATAAAAAGGGAAATCCTAAACTAGATGATATGCAATGGAATGCAAAGATCTAAGGATCATCATCATCTTCATCATTGGCGGAGCTCCTTCGGAATCGTCTCCATTCGCCATAGAAGCCGGTAAAGAACATGTCCATAGAGGTTTATTGAGTTTCAACAGATGTGAGTCGATTCTCAACACTTTGGATACGTCTCTCTACGGAAGTGAGGCGAGTATCAAGAGTGGCAAAACCGGAGTCCATGTGGGTGCGCAAGCCATTAAATTGCTCGGTAAGGAAAGTCATGAGGGCTTCGTTGTTTGGTGGATCAACTTGAGGTTGAGGTTCGGGGGCCACAACTTGAGGAAGATTCTCGACACGAGTCCACTCTCCATCAATGAAATGAAATTTGCACCGGAGAAGTGTGCGCTCATCGATGGGATCCTTGAGAGGTTCCGGAAAGTTAAGAGAGCAATCGATCCCTAACTTTGAGAAAAAGTAACTCAAAGCGGTGCAATAAGTGAAAGAGGTGACAAGATCTGAGATGCGGTTTTGGACAAGATACACTTTCTCGACAAACATGATTTGACAGAGATTTGGTTAACGTTCCTCACGAAAGCATCGAATCCAAAAATCGTCCACTTTCCGAATGTGAGAGAATTTTCCTCAAGAAGAACGAAACCACCACGAGACCATAAGATGAAGGATGCGATCATGAGCATCAAGGACCGTGATGGAGCCACCAAGGGTATGTCCCAACGATAATGGCCATACCTGTGACACCGGTAACATTCAACTTTCGACTTGTCTGCTGACTTTTGTCGTTGAGTTGCAAAGTCATAACCTGCAACCCCCTAGACCCGCCTATGCGTTACAACGGATCCTAGGAAGTCACATTAGGGTCACAATAGCGACCCACGGTAAGAATACGCATGAGAACATTTTTTTTCTCAAAACACTTATTAAACTGTAAAAATCAACTTCTGTTTAAAATACCATTTCAGGATGTCATTTAAACACATAATAAAAACTTCAGAAAAATACTTTACAGACAATGCCATAAAATAACTCATAACATACATGCCCACTAACTATACAGTACCGTACTCCAAGGCAACGCCGAGAGAACTCCGAACACTGATGTCAAACTTTATACCATGATATATTTTTTTTAACCTGCGATGGTAAAAACAACGTGAGCTTGGAAAAGCTTAGTAATACAAAACTACCAAAAGATGCTATAAGCTCATGCAGATATATGGTAGGCATAACATTTGCAGGATGTTCCACGTAGAATAATCTCCATTTCTGTTCTACTATTTCGAGGTAGCATCATACTCGAGAATAACGATACTTGCTCTTCATTCATACATCGAGAATTAGACGATAATTATATAGGCTAGTAACATATGAGGTAGGAATCAGAGAGTTTGGTGCCTAGTGTGTTCCAACGGTGCAACATTAATGCATGAAATATAATAATGCACTAAACCTTTTTATTTCAAATACATTTGTTTCAAGTAGCAGTAAAGTTCATTTTTAATTCTTTATTTACCCTCCAACCATACTCCAGTATTTAGTTTCCCCAGTGCGGTATCATGTACAGGCATTAACCCGAGCCCATTGGGCGTGGGTACCATCCTAAGGATATACCTTAGAATACGGGCGGCCCTTGCCGAAGCATAGGAACCGAAAACGGGCGGACCTGGCCGAAGCCTAGGATCCGAATACGGGCGGCCCTTGCTGAAGCATAGGAACCGAAAACGGGCGGACTTACCAGCTGGATCAGGGCTGAGCCGTTAGTACCTTCATATCATTTCCCAAGTACCCCAGTGAATCAGGTCATCAATAGTTCATTAATCAATAACTATATTTTTAGTAACATATTGTCCATATAGCATGTTTGTCATATCGGATGCATATGCATATATCAGAAATACAATACAGTCATATTTAGTTTATAAAACATGTCATGTTCCTGTAAATTCAAGTATGTCTGTCATGTGCACGTGCTCGGTATTATAACATGTAAATCAGTATGCAAAAATAGTCGTGTAGCACACATGGAACACACTAGGTGGAACAGTTTATTCCTTGGAGATACTTGTCATTTACGGAAAAGAACACATTGACCTTGTGACAATTTGAACGGGTTTTAGAAACGAAGTCCCTATAAAAAGGGGTTCGTACTAGCGGTTCGAACCAGATATTCAGGAGATAATACATCAAGATCTTTGAGAGTTTAGGCATATCATGAGTGATTTAGTCATTTAAGCCTACCAGGGCTTTATGGTCATTTTATCAAACACGGGCATTTTGCTGATTTATACCAACAGGGCGTAAACAGTGGCTCAAAAAAAATTCTATTTGCTCATCAATTTTCCATCCAGGCATTCAGAGATTTCTACGTCAAGATCTTTCACGATATCAGATATATTCGGGGCAATTTTGATTACTTTGGCCAACGAGGGCATTTTGGTCATTTAACTATTAGGGATGATTTTGTAATTTAGCCCAATAATGATGAAATGACGATTTGCAATATTTAAGATTTCTAGAAGTTTATCGGGCCTCTAAAACCAATCGGACAACATGTTCCCAACCTTACAGTACTAACCAAACCTTCTGATGTATGCACTTCACAAGTATCATTTCCCAATACTGATTGTATCGTATATCTGAACGGTTGCTTTCATATTTCACCACGGAACTTGCCACAGAGTAGTCGAACCTATGTTCTAAGCGGAAAAACTTCCATCCTCATATTAATATTAGGAGTGATTGACATACCAGAGTCATGCTTCAACCATTAGGGGCATTTCAGTCATTTTCAACTTTATTGGCATTTTTAGGATTTTATCAAAGTCAATCTACTTATTCCAACCAAGGGGGGTATTTCAGTCATTCTGAAACTCGGGATAGCCATCATTCATATCAATTGAACCATTTATAGTATTTCACTCATTTAAGTACTCGTGGGTGTTTCAGCCATTCAAGAAATTTCAATACCTCCAACCACTTCATTCATTTCAAAACTCAAGGGTTTATCCATCCTTCCAATTAATTGCAAACCTCGATGTCCGAGAATATTTTATCCCTTTTTGTCAATACGATCATTCTGATTAATTTAACCATATTAGTATTTCCAGTACTCTTAGTCATTTCAATCAATTCAGAATTTGAGTCACTTGCTTAATTCAGGGGTATGTATAGATTCCCCTAAATCTATAGTCGGAGATTCATTCCAAATCCAAGGAGACCTAACACCTTACAATCTCGAAGGTTTAAATCTTGTTACCATGGCTTTCCAAGTAGTTCGAGGTTTTCAAAAGAATCCGGTTGTTTTACCATATCTAGCGTAGATTTCTAGATCGCTTCCAATTCCAAGGGTATTTAAGTCATTCTCATACCTTGAGGGCATTTTCGTAATTTCATGTCCAAGTATCTTTCACATTTAAACATTTCACACTAATGCTCAAAATTGGAGATTAGCTGCCTCATTAATTACTTAATGAACTCCAGATCCTTACATTTATTAACTTTCTCATTCGAACATTTTGATCTTTTCTAGGTTATCGTACTCAATTTCATATCAGGTTTAGCTTAAGCAGGGTTAACAACACTCTTATCATATTCATGTATGCATTAACCGAATACCAACACGTTCATAAAGCATACTAGAGGTAGTAGTGTATTACCTTTAATACTTGCTTTATCGATCGACCATGATACTCTGTTCGATCACTCTCGAACCCGAATGCGACGTCCTCTTCATCCCGAATACAAGGAACTTTGAATACCTTCAATCGCACAAAATCCAATTTCAGTCCTTAATCACTTTACTCATAATTGATTATTAAAATACATAAGTAAACTCGAGTTCAAAGACCAATTCGGATGCTTTCGGGTTAGAATTTCACGAAACGGGCATCAAAATCGGATTCAGGACGTCGAAAAACATAAAATAGAGCTTTTTTGGAAAAGTTGACTTTTTGGTCAAAGTCAACGCTGACGTCAGCAGTCAAAGTCAACGCTGACGTCATGCTGACGTCACTGGTTCAAGGCTGACTCGGCGAGTTGACTCACTGAGTTGACTCGGACGAGTTGACTCAGTCGAGTTGACTCACTGGGTCGGGTCGGGTCGGTCAACGGGTCGGGTCGGGTCAGTCAACGGGTCGGGTCGGGTACGGGTCTTGGTTTACTGTTGGGCTGGGCCGGTTTAGGTTGGACCGGTTCAGGTGGACCGACCAACGGGCGGGCCGGCCAGTTCAATGGCCACCGTCCACGACTGCCGGAAATCACCCCGGACGGCGCGTGAAGCCCACGCGCGGCCCTATACGGCCGGAAAACTTCCCAAAATACGAAAAACAACCTTGAAATTTTATCTATACACTTAATCCATCCAAAATCGAGTCGGATAGCTTACCGGACTTACCAATTCGAAGCAAAAACAACCAAACGGTCGTATCTCCGACGAGGCGCTAAACGGCAGCGAGCGGCTGAGCAACCGGTAGGGTTTTGTTCACCTCGCGATGGGGAGTCTAGGGGTGGCAACGGTGCGGCGAATGGACGCCTACGGCGGCCGGAATCGACGAAAAACCTAACGGCTCAACCCTAGGTTTGTCGAATCTTGATCCTTCGATTGACGGCATCGGGACGGCAGCTATGCGAGTGGCTATGAGTGTTTGGCTCGGGACTTGACGGGGAAGCCAGCGGTGGTGGCGGTGAACGCCACGGAGTGGCGGTGACCGGGATCAGGCGGGGTCCGACGGGGAAGATGAAAGGTTTGGTGAGGGGAGGTGAAGGGTCGTTTTGTTTTGTTTTCTTCTTAGATCTGGGTTCTTGGAATTAATTGAACCAATATGAGTAGGTAGGATATTTTCATTATCTTATTATTTTATTTTTAGATATCCTATAACACATGTTTAGATTGATATTTAGACAGGAAAAGATCAAAGAAAAGCCTTAGTTCAGCTGGTTAAAACTTAGGCTCATTAAGCTTAGGTCACGGCTTCAAAGCTCCATGCTAGCACTAATCCCTTCTTTTCCGTTTTTTTATGTCCATTTTGTTCACTCTTTTTCATTTCAATTTTTTTTGGCCTTACTAAACTAGGGGTGTTACAACTCTCCCCTCCTAAAAAAAATTTCGACCTCGAAATTTACCATGGTCAAAGAAATACAAAAACTACTCTTTTGTCCATCAATCTACTAAAATTTTTCCATCAGTGTATTCTTATTCCTCTGAACTCTCAGATGGTCACAGATAAATTTGGTAGTGCCTTCAATCATTCAGTTTGTCCTTGAACTCAAAGTCATCCCATTATGCATCCTGAACCAACTAATTTCAATCCAATGTTTGAATCCACATCGAACTTCAAACAATACCAAGCAAACCCTTGTCTAATAACTTTTATTATAACTGGTCTTAATCAGGGATAAGTACTCAAGGCCTCTCACAGAGCCTTCCAGAATTAAGACGTAACACCGAATTTCAGTTAGGGATGATATGTATAACTATACACCATGCAACATTATTGCAGAAATAACTTTCTCCATGGACATCAACATAATCAAGGTTTTATACGGATATCACTTACCTTTAATGAAATTTTTAGACAATTGCTTCATTCGTATGTTACAGAGTCACCATACAAATTTACACTTTCGCCACATTCACAAACACTTTTCTTTTAAATTCATAACACTTTTATCAAATTTCCTTCAAGATATTCTCAAACATAATCATTATCACCGAATGGCATTACATGTAAATCTTATATCAGTTACATCATATGGTCACACCTTCATTCTCAATCTAATTCATATCTTCAATATCACACGCTTTAACCATCTCAGTCTCTTTATCTAGATTCAAATCCATCAATTTAATTCAATTCATAGACAAACATTATCGATATTCATTTCCAATATAGATCAAGCTATTATGGACAAAAGGGTTAGATGCACTTATTACAGGAAATGATTCAACATCGGAGTCTCGGCACGGAGGAGTACGGTTATGATCTAGGGGCATGCACAGACCAGACACCCTATGACAGACGATCGGCCGATCTACCCAGAATGACGCAACTCTAAGCTCTGATACCACTAAATGTAACCCCCTAGACCCGCCTATGCGTTACAACGGATCCTAGGAAGTCACATTAGGGTCACAAGAGCGACCCACGGTAAGAATACGCATGAGAACATTTTTTTCTCAAAACACTTATTAAACTGTAAAAATCAACTTCTGTTTAAAATACCATTTCGGGATGTCATTTAAACACATAATAAAAACTTCAGAAAAATACTTTACAGACAATGCCATAAAATAACTCATAACATATATGCCCACTAACTATACAGTACCGTACTCCAAGGCAACGCCGAGAGAACTCCGAACACTGATGTCAAACTTTATACCATGATATATTTTTTTAACCTGCGATGGTAAAAACAACGTGAGCTTGGAAAAGCTCAGTAATACAAAACTACCAAAGGATGCTATAAGCTCATGCAAATATATGGTAGGCATAACATTTGCAGGATGTTCCACGTAGAATAATCTCCATTTTTGTTCTACTATTTCGAGGTAGCATCATACTCGAGAATAACGATACTTGCTCTTCATTCATACATCGAGAATTAGACGATAATTATATAGGCTAGTAACATATGAGGTAGGAATCAGAGAGTTTGGTGCCTAGTGTGTTCCAACGGTGCAACATTAATGCATGAAATATAATAATGCACTAAACCTTTTTATTTCAAATACATTTGTTTCAAGTAGCAGTAAAGTTCATTTTTAATTCTTTATTTACCCTCCAACCATACTCCAGTATTTAGTTTCCCCAGTGCGGTATCATGTACATGCATTAACCCGAGCCCATTGGGCGTGGGTACCATCCTAAGGATATACCTTAGAATACAGGCGGCCCTTGCCGAAGCATAGGAACCGAAAACGGGCGGACCTGGCCGAAGCCTAGGATCCGAATACGGGCGGCCCTTGCCGAAGTATAGGAACCGAAAACGGGCGGACCTGGCCGAAGCCTAGGATCCGAATACGGGCGGCCCTTGCTGAAGCATAGGAACCGAAAACGGGCGGACTTACCAGCTGGATCAGGGCTGAGCCATTAATATCTTCATATCATTTCCCAAGTACTCCAGTGAATCAGGTCATCAATAGTTCATTAATCAATAACTATATTTTTAGTAACATATTGTCCATATAGCATGTTTTTCATATCGGATGCATATGCATATATCAGAAATACAATACAATCATATTTAGTTTATAAAACATGTCATGTTCCTGTAAATTCAAGTATGTCTGTCATGTGCACGTGCTCGGTATTATAACATGTAAATCAGTATGCAAAAATAGTCGTGTAGCACACATGGAACACACTAGGTGGAACAGTTTATTCCTTGGAGATACTTGTCATTTACGGAAAAGAACACATTGACCTTGTGACAATTTGAACGGGTTTTAGAAACGAAGTCCCTATAAAAAGGGGTTCGTACTAGCGGTTCGAACCAGATATTCAGGAGATAATACATCAAGATCTTTGAGAGTTTAGGCATATCATGAGTGATTTAGTCATTTAAGCCTACCAGGGCTTTATGGTCATTTTATCAAACACGGGCATTTTGGTGATTTATACCAACAGGGCGTAAACAGTGGCTCAAAAAAAATTCTATTTGCTCATCAATTTTCCAACCAGGCACTCAGAGATTTCTACGTCAAGATCTTTCACGATATCAGATATATTCGGGGCTATTTTGATTACTTTGGCCAACGAGGGCATTTTGGTCATTTAACTATTAGGGATGATTTTGTAATTTAGCCCAATAATGATGAAATGACGATTTGCAATATTTAAGATTTCTAGAAGTTTATCGGGCCTCTAAAACCAATCGGACAACATGTTCCCAACCTTACAGTACTAACCAAACCTTCTGATGTATGCACTTCACAAGTATCATTTCCCAATACTGATTGTATCGTATATCTGAACGGTTGCCTTCATATTTCACCACGGAACTTGCCACAGAGTAGTCGAACCTATGTTCTAAGCGGAAAAACTTCCATCCTCATATTAATATTAGGACTGATTGACATACCAGAGTCATGCTTCAACCATTAGGGGCATTTCAGTCATTTTCAACTTTATTGGCATTTTTAGGATTTTATCAAAGTCAATCTACTTATTCCAACCAAGGGGGGTATTTCAGTCATTCTGAAACTCGGGATAGCCATCATTCCTATCAATTGAACCATTTATAGTATTTCACTCATTTAAGTACTCATGGGTGTTTCAGCCATTCAAGAAATTTCAATACCTCCAACCACTTCATTCATTTCAAAACTCAAGGGTTTATCCATCCTTCCAATTAATTGCAAACCTCGATGTCCGAGAATATTTTATCCCTTTTTGTCAATACGATCATTCTGATTAATTTAACCATATTAGTATTTCCAGTACTCTTAGTCATTTCAATCAATTCAGAATTTGAGTCACTTGCTTAATTCAGGGGTATGTATAGATTCCCCTAAATCTATAGTCGGAGATTCATTCCAAATCTAAGGAGACCTAACACCTTACAATCTCGAAGGTTTAAATCTTGTTACCATGGCTTTCCAAGTAGTTCGAGGTTTTCAAAAGAATCCGGTTGTTTTACCATATCTAGCGTAGATTTCTAGATCGCTTCCAATTCCAAGGGTATTTAAGTCATTCTCATACCTTGAGGGCATTTTCGTAATTTCATGTCCAGGTATCTTTCACATTTAAACATTTCACACTAATGCTCGAAATTGGAGATTAGCTGCCTCATTAATTACTTAATGAACTCCAGATCCTTACATTTATTAACTTTCTCATTCGAACATTTCGATCTTTTCTAGGTTATCGTACTCAATTTCATATCAGGTTTAGCTTAAGCAGGGTTAACAACACTCTTATCATATTCATGTATGCATTAACCGAATACCAACACGTTCATAAAGCATACTAGAGGTAGTAGTGTATTACCTTTAATACTTGCTTTATCGATCGACCATGATACTCTGTTCGATCACTCTCGAACCCGAATACGACGTCCTCTTCATCCCGAATACAAGGAACTTTGAATACCTTCAATCGCACAAAATCCAATTTCAGTCCTTAATCACCTTACTCATAATTGATTATTAAAATACATAAGTAAACTCGAGTTCAAAGACCAATTCGGATGCTTTCGGGTTAGAATTTCACAAAACGGGCATCAAAATCGGACTCAAGACGTCGAAAAACATAAAATAGAGCTTTTCTGGAAAAGTTGACTTTTTGGTCAAAGTCAACGCTGACGTCAGCAGTCAAAGTCAACGCTGACGTCAGCAGTCAAAGTCAACGCTGACGTCATACTGACGTCACTGGTTCAAGGCTGACTCGGCGAGTTGACTCACTGAGTTGACTCGGACGAGTTTACTCACTGAGTTGACTCGGTCGAGTTGACTCACTGGGTCGGGTCGGGTCGGTAAACGGGTCGGGTCGGGTCGGTCAACGGGTCGGGTCGGGTACGGGTCTTGGTTTATTGTTGGGCTGGGCCGGTTTAGGTTGGACTGGTTCAGGTGGACCGACCAACGGGCGGGCCGGCCAGTTCAATGGCCACCGTCCACGGCTGCCGGAAATCACCCCAGACGGCGCGTGAAGCCCACGCGCGGCCCTATACGGCCGGAAAACTTCCCAAAATACGAAAAACAACCTCGAAATTTTATCTATACACTTAATCCATCCAAAATCGAGTCGGATAGCTTACCGGACTTGCCAATTCGAAGCAAAAACAACCAAACGGTCGTATCTCCGACGAGGCGCTAAACGGCAGCGAGCGGCTGAGCAACTGGTAGGGTTTTGTTCACCTCGCGATGGGGAGTCTAGGGGTGGCAACGGTGCGGCGAATGGACGCCTACGGCGGCCGGAATCGACGAAAAACCTAACGGCTCAACTCTAGGTTTGTCGAATCTTGATCCTTCGATTGACGACGATCGGGACGGCAGCTATGCGAGTGGCTATGAGTGTTTGGCTCGGGACTCGACGGGGAAGCCAGCGGTAGTGGCGGTGAACGCCACGGAGCGGCGGTGACCGGGATCAGACGGGGAAGATGAAAGGTTTGGTGAGGGGAGGTGAAGGGTCGTTTTGTTTTGTTTTTTTTCTTCTTAGATCTGGGTTCTTGGAATTAATTGAACCAATATGAGTAGGTAGGATATTTTCATTATCTTATTATTTTATTTTTAGATATCCTATAACACATGTTTAGATTGATATTTAGACAGGAAAAGATCAAAGAAAAGCCTTAGTTCAGCTGGTTAAGACTTAGGCTCATTAAGCTTAGGTCACGGCTTCAAAGCTCCATGCTAGCACTAATCCCTTCTTTTCCGTTTTTTTATGTCCATTTTGTTCACTCTTTTTCATTTCAATTTTTTTTTTGGCCTTACTAAACTAGGGGTGTTACAACTCTCCCCTCCTAAAAAAATTTCGACCTCGAAATTTACCATGGTCAAAGAAATACAAAAACTACTCTTTTGTCCATCAATCTACTAAAATTTTTCCATCAGTGTATTCTTATTCCTCTGAACACTCAGATGGTCACATATAAATTTGGTAGTGCCTTCAATCATTCAGGTTGTCCTTGAACTCAAAGTCATCCCATTATGCATCCTGAACCAACTAATTTCAATACAATGTTTGAATCCATATCGAACTTCAAACAATGCCAAGCAAACCCTTGTCTAATAACTTTTATTATAACTGGTCTTAATCAGGGATAAGTACTCAAGGCCTCTCACAGAGCCTTCCAGAATTAAGACGTAACACCGAATTTCAGTTAGGGATGATATGTATAACTATACACCATGCAACATAATTGCAGAAATAACTTTCTCCATGGACATCAACATAATCAAGGTTTTATACGGATATCACTTACCTTTAATGAAATTTTTAGACAATTGCTTCATTCGTATGTTACAGAGTCACCATACAAATTTACACTTTCGCCACATTCACAAACACTTTTCTTTTAAATTCATAATACTTTTATCAAATTTCCTTCAAGATATTCTCAAACATAATCATTATCACCGAATGGCATTACATGTAAATCTTATATCAGTTACATCATATGGTCACACCTTCATTCTCAATCTAATTCATATCTTCAATATCACACGCATTAACCATCTCAATCTTTTTATCTAGATTCAAATCCATCAATTTAATTCAATTCATAGACAAACATTATCGATATTCATTTCCAATATAGATCAAGCTATTATGGACAAAAGGGTTAGATGCACTTATTACAGGAAATGATTCAACATCGGAGTCTCGGCACGGAGGAGTACGGTTATGATCTAGGGGCATGCACAGACCAGACACCCTATGGCAGACGATCGGCCGATCTACCCAGAATGACGCAACTCTAAGCTCTGATACCACTAAATGTAACCCCCTAGACCCGCCTATGCGTTACAACGGATCCTAGGAAGTCACATTAGGGTCACAAGAGCGACCCACGGTAAGAATACGCATGAGAACATTTTTTTTCTCAAAACACTTATTAAACTGTAAAAATCAACTTCTGTTTAAATTACCATTTCGGGATGGCATTTAAACACATAATAAAAACTTCAGAAAAATAATTTACAGACAATGCCATAAAATAACTCATAACATACATGCCCACTAACTATACAGTACCGTACTCCAAGGCAACGCCGAGAGAACTCCGAACACTGATGTCAAACTTTATACCATGATATATTTTTTTAACCTGCGATGGTAAAAACAACGTGAGCTTGGAAAAGCTCAGTAATACAAAACTACCAAAGGATGCTATAAGCTCATGCAAATATATGGTAGGCATAACATTTGCAGGATGTTCCACATAGAATAATCTCCATTTTTGTTCTACTATTTCGAGGTAGCATCATACTCGAGAATAACGATACTTGCTCTTCATTCATACATCGAGAATTAGACGATAATTATATAGGCTAGTAACATATGAGGTAGGAATCAGAGAGTTTGGTGCCTAGTGTGTTCCAACGGTACAACATTAATGCATGAAATATAATAATGCACTAAACCTTTTTTATTTCAAATACATTTGTTTCAAGTAGCAGTAACGTTCATTTTTAATTCTTTATTTACCCTCCAACCATACTCCAGTATTTAGTTTCCCCAGTGCGGTATCATGTACAGGCATTAACCCGAGCCCATTGGGCGTGGGTACCATCCTAAGGATATACCTTAGAATACGGGCGGCCCTTGCCGAAGCATAGGAACCGAAAACGGGCGGACCTGGCCGAAGCCTAGGATCCGAATACGGGCGGCCCTTGCCGAAGTGTAGGAACCGAAAACGGGCGGACCTGGCCGAAGCCTAGGATCCGAATACGGGCGGCCCTTGCCGAAGCATAGGAACCGAAAACGGGCGGACTTACCAGCTGGATCAGGGCTGAGCCATTAGTATCTTCATATCATTTCCCAAGTACCCCAGTGAATCAGGTCATCAATAGTTCATTAATCAATAACTATATTTTTAGTAACATATTGTCCATATAGCATGTTTGTCATATCGGATGCATATGTATATATCAGAAATACAATACAATCATATTTAGTTTATAAAACATGTCATGTTCCTGTAAATTCAAGTATGTCTGTCATGAGCACGTGCTCGGTATTATAACATGTAAATCAGTATGCAAAAACAGTCGTGTAGCACACATGGAACACACTAGGTGGAACAGTTTATTCCTTGGAGATACTTGTCATTTACGGAAAAGAACACATTGACCTTGTGACAATTTGAACGGGTTTTAGAAACGAAGTCCCTATAAAAAGGGGTTCGTACTAGCGGTTCGAACCAGATATTCAGGAGATAATACATCAAGATCTTTGAGAGTTTAGGCATATCATGAGTGATTTAGTCATTTAAGCCTACCAGGGCTTTATGGTCATTTTATAAAACACGGGCATTTTGGTGATTTATACCAACAAGGCGTAAACAGTGGCTCAAAAAAAATTCTATTTGCTCATCAATTTTCCAACCAGGCATTCAGAGATTTCTACGTCAAGATCTTTCACGATATCAGATATATTCGGGGCTATTTTGATTACTTTGGCCAACGAGGGCATTTTGGTCATTTAACTATTAGGGATGATTTTGTAATTTAGTCCAATAATGATGAAATGACGATTTGCAATATTTAAGATTTCTAGAAGTTTATCGGGCCTCTAAAACCAATCGGACAACATGTTCCCAACCTTACAGTACTAACCAAACCTTCTGATGTATGCACTTCACAAGTATCATTTCCCAATACTGATTGTATCGTATATCTGAACGGTTGCCTTCATATTTCACCACGGAACTTGCCACAGAGTAGTCGAACCTATGTTATAAGCGGAAAAACTTCCATCCTCATATTAATATTAGGAGTGATTGACATACCAGAGTCATGCTTCACCTATTAGGGGCATTTCAGTCATTTTCAACTTTATTGGCATTTTTAGGATTTTATCAAAGTCAATCTACTTATTCCAACCAAGGGGGGTATTTCAGTCATTTTGAAACTCGGGATAGCCATCATTCCTATCAATTGAACCATTTATAGTATTTCACTCATTTAAGTACTCGTGGGTGTTTCAGCCATTCAAGAAATTTCAATACCTCCAACCACTTCATTCATTTCAAAACTCAAGGGTTTATCCATCCTTCCAATTAATTGCAAACCTCGATGTCCGGGAATATTTTATCCCTTTTTGTCAATACGATCATTCCGATTAATTTAACCATATTAGTATTTCCAGTACTCTTAGTCATTTCAACCAATTCAGAATTTGAGTCACTTGCTTAATTCAGGGGTATGTATAGATTCCCCTAAATCTATAGTCGGAGATTCATTCCAAATCCAAGGAGACCTAACACCTTACAATCTCGAAGGTTTAAATCTTGTTACCATGGCTTTCCAAGTAGTTCGAGGTTTTCAAAAGAATCCGGTTGTTTTACCATATCTAGCGTAGATTTCTAGATCGCTTCCAATTCCAAGGGTATTTAAGTCATTCTCATACCTTGAGGGCATTTTCGTAATTTCATGTCCAGGTATCTTTCACATTTAAACATTTCACACTAATGCTCGAAATTGGAGATTAGCTGCCTCATTAATTACTTAATGAACTCCAGATCCTTACATTTATTAACTTTCTCATTCGAACATTTCGATCTTTTCTAGGTTATCGTACTCAATTTCATATCAGGTTTAGCTTAAGCAGGGTTAACAACACTCTTATCATATTCATGTATGCATTAACGGAATACCAACACGTTCATAAAGCATACTAGAGGTAGTAGTGTATTACCTTTAATACTTGCTTTATTGATCGACCATGATACTCCGTTCGATCACTCTCAAACCCGAATGCGACGTCCTCTTCATCCCGAATACAAGTAACTTTGAATACCTTCAATCGCACAAAATCCAATTTCAGTCCTTAATCACCTTACTCATAATTGATTATTAAAATACATAAGTAAACTCGAGTTCAAAGACCAATTCGGATGCTTTCGGGTTAGAATTTCACGAAACGGGCATCAAAATCGGACTCAGGACGTCGAAAAACATAAAATAGAGCTTTTCTGGAAAAGTTGACTTTTTGGTCAAAGTCAACGCTGACGTTAGCAGTCAAAGTCAACGCTGACGTCATGCTGGCGTCACTGGTTCAAGGCTGACTCGGCGAGTTGACTCACTGAGTTGACTCGGACGAGTTGACTCACTGAGTTGATTCGGTTGAGTTGACTCGGTTGAGTTGACTCACTGGGTCGGGTAGGGTCGGTAAACGGGTCGGGTCGGGTCGGTCAACGGGTCGGGTCGGGTACGGGTCTTGGTTTACTGCTGGGCTGGGCCGGTTTAGGTTGGACCGGTTCAGGTGGACCGACCAACGGGCGGGCCGGTCAGTTCAATGGCCACCGTCCACGGCTGCCGGAAATCACCCCGGACGGCGCGTGAAGCCCACGCGCAGCCCTATACGGCCAAAAAACTTCTAGAAATACGAAAAAACAACCTCGAAATTTTATCTATACACTTAATCCATCCAAAATCGAGTCGGATAGCTTACCACCAATTCGAAGCAAAAACAACCAAACGGTCGTATCTCCGACGAGGCGCTAAACGGCAGCGAGCGGCTGAGCAACCGGTAGGTTTTTGTTCACCTCGCGACGGGGAGTCTAGGGGTGGCAACGGTGCAGCGAATGGACGCCTACGGAGGCCGGAATCGACGAAAAACGTAACGGCTCAACCCTAGGTTTGTCGAATCTTGATCCTTCGATTGACGGCGATCGGGACGGCAGCTATGCGAGTGGCTATGGGTGTTTGGCTCGGGACTCGACGGGGAAGCCAGCGATGGTGGCGGTGAACGCCACGGAGCGGCGGTGACCGGGATCAGGCGGGGTCCGACGGGGAAGTTGAAAGGTTTGGTGAGGGGAGGTGAAGGGTCGTTTTGTTTTGTTTTTTTTCTTCTTCTTAGATCTGGGTTCTTGGAATTAATTGAACCAATATGAGTAGGTAGGATATTTTCATTATCTTTTTATTTTATTTTTAGATATCCTATAACACATGTTTAGATTGATATTTAGACATGAAAAGATCAAAGAAAAGCCTTAGTTCAGCTGGTTAAGACTTAGGCTCATTAAGCTTAGGTCACTGGTTCAAAGCTCCATGCTAGCACTAATCCCTTCTTTTCCGTTTTTTTTTATGTCCATTTTGTTCACTCTTTTTCATTTCAATTTTTTTGGCCTTACTAAACTAGGGGTGTTACATAACCTCCTCGACCCCACCGCCTCCCTCTTCCTTGACATTGACTATCTCGTTGTTGTTGTTGATGGTGGTTCCATTGATCGTTACTTCTCGCCTCTCTACCTCTACCTTTACATTCTTTAAACATCAAGTGATTTCATGTTAAAGCTTTCAAAGCTTTCTCCTCACTGTCTTGCTGCATGATCTTTTGGTCGTGCACCTGTAAAGAACTTTGCAACTCATATAATGAAAGTTCATCAATATTTTTGGATTCCTCAATTGCACAGACAACAAAGTTGAATTTTGGTGTCAAAGATCTAAGTATCTTTTCAATTATGGAGATATCATTTGACTTATCGCCGAACAATTGCATCTTGTTGGTAATTGACATGAATCGAGAGAAATAAATTGCAATTGACTCACCGGATTGCATTTTAAGATTTTCAAACTCTGTACGGAGGGTCTGAAGCTGCTGCCTTTTTACTTTTGCTGAACCTTCATACTTTTTCTTCATGGAATCCCAAATCTGCTTAGAGATGTCTTTGCGAAGAATGGTCTCCATGTAACACCCGGGTACGGGGGTCGGGAGAAATTAATAATTTAAAAATAGTTCGGGTTTCGGTTTCAAAATTTTTAATAATAATTATAATGGTTTGGGCCTCGGGATTTAAGTCAAATAAAATTTAATTGGGCCATTTACAAGACAAGCCCAAATTTGCCATGGTGTCATCCATTGTAGTTCCCTAAATTCATTAAGGGTGTTTTGGTCCTTTGACCCCCATTTTAAACAAACATAAGCTATTTGCTTTTGGCTCATCTTCTTCTCTCCACACCACTTCTCTTCCAACGTCCAAAACCACCCATCCTCCTTAGGTTACTATTCCATCCATTTTCTTGCTCATTTTGAAGAGTTTCGCAAAGGTAATCATGTCTTTGACTTGCCCTCGTTTTTCCCTACAAGATAACACCTTTATCTTTCATTTTCATACATGTTTTTAAGATTTGGGATTTGTAGGGTTTTGGATAAAAATGTTTCCTTTATGGCTTTTGACTAAAGATTTCGGTTTATTGTTGGGATGGGGGTTGTTTGTGGTCCATGAGACTCTTTATATATGATTTTTAAAGGATTTTATGCATTTTCCCAGATTTGGGATTTTGGAAGGTTTTTGGGGGATTTTGGGTTGAGATATGGGGGTGTTGTATATAGAATGAGAGGGCTAATGGTTAGGGTATATGTAAGCATTGATTTGAAGACCTTAGGGAGTAATTTGAGGGTTGAAATCAGTGGTTTTGAGGGGTACTTAAGGGCTGCTCGGATTTTGGAGTTTTGAGCTAGTTTTCAATGGAAAAATTGATGTCTTGAGATTGGTATTTAATCCGGGTTGATTATTTTAGAATATGGACTGATTTGGGATTGTTTGCTTGGTGTTGGGATTACTAGAAACGAGAATTTCGGTTGGAGAAGCTTCGGGGACGAATCCGGGGATTTCGGAGTCTTGAGCTTGGTCTTCGGTCTTCTCTTGGGTAGCAACGGTGAGTAGATTTATTGGTTTTTACTTTAAGCTCGATATGGATCCTTCTGAGGTTTGGGTGGAACCTTGAGAGGTCACCTAAACCCGTGTGTAAGCCTCTCTACTCTCATGTGTTGTGATATGTTGATTGTGGATGCGTTGTGATCATTTGAATGCATTTTAAGTTGTTAATGTTGTAGTCGTGTTGAGTTCGTGCCTCACGTGATGGTGGTCTAAACTACGGTGATGTGTAGTCCCACCGGTAGTGACTAGTAGGGTAGTACTTTGATGTGTAGTCCCATTGGAAACCCATTAGTCGAAACGGTGATGTGTAGTCCCACCGTAAGTGTATGTTGGTTGTGCTTGTGCAAACCAAATTTTGTGGTTGAGATAGACCCTTGTGCATCCATTGCTTTCTCGCATATAAATCGTGTTTTGGAAAACTGCATGTTGTGAATTGTAGAGCCTCTCTCACTAAGCTAGAATGCTTATGCTCTTTTGTTTCCAACGTGCAGATCGTTAGAGTTCGGGAGGCGAGCGGGCGAGGGAGGAGCTTTTGGAGTTCTCAAGCAAGTTTAAGTATGGTTTGCTTTTGTAATAATGTATAGACAATGGGGTGTAGAGTGTTAGGAGTTGGGGTCAAACTCCTTAGGAGGTTATGCTTGAAATTGTTAAGCTCATGTTGTGTTATGCTTTTGCTTCTTGGATTATGACCTATGTTTCCTATGTGGTTTATTTGCATATGCCTAAACTTTTATGATGTTGGCCTATGTATGCCTTATGCTTGACTATATTGTGAATGATGTCTTGTGCTCGCCAAACATGCTTCTTTGTGGAATTGTATGGAGTCTTGTTTGTATGTTTTTGTTAGATTAAATGCCTCCCATGCTAAGTCTCAATTGTGGTTTGATGCATGTATGTTTGCTTACGCTTAGGAGTGCCTAAAAATGCATCTAGAATCGTATGTGAAGTTACCAAGTAGTGAAATGAGGAGTTGCAGAGCAGGGGTATCGATACGGTTAGACCCGTATCGATACGGCCTTCTTTTTCCAGGCCTTTCGTTTCGATACGCGGGGAGACGTATCGATACCATTTTGGACACTGGAGCTACTGTCCAACTTGGTATCGATACCGGTCTCAGGCGTATCGATACCATTTTGGTCACTGTCCAAACTGGTACCGATACCGGTCTTTGGCGTATCGGTATGGTCATCTTAGCGTTGACTGTGAGAAGTCAACCTTTGGGGAGGGTATCGATACACTCCTTGGGTGTATCGATACGGTCTCCACGGGCTGACATTGACTTTATGACCTAGTCAAGGTGTATCGATACACCCCTTAGGTGTATCAATACCACCTGCAGTTAAGTTAAAGTTTGGCTGATAAAAAGTTGTTTGGGTTCGTTTGATTGTCTCATGTGTGTCTCTCCGCATGTTTGATCACTTAGGACTTTAATACTCCTCTAGACAAGATTAATTGTAAAAGAAAAAAAAATAGGGTTGCTAACCGAAGGGGAGCCTTAACGGGTTTCACTTCGGTTTTCCCCGTGTAGCTCACTTGGACCGGTCGTCCGGCCAGACCGGGACGAGGGGGTTACACTCCAAGATTGAACGATCAATATCCTGAAACAAATAGTTTTTGGCCTTGAGATCCTTCAATTTCATTCCTTCAATCTCTATTTTTTGTGCGTCTGTCATCGTTGCTGTTAATTCTGGTACGCCATTCGAGACAACTTATCAATATTCTTTTGATCTCAGAAAATTCTCCATTAGTATTCTCCAATGATCATAATGACCATCAAAGCGAGGAATTGCAGGTTGCACAAAGCTTTCTGTGGCCATTAATATGAAGTGAAAATTGCTATTTTCCCTCAAGTGAACTTGTCTCTGATACCACTGTTGAAAATAGAAATAAAAAATGACAGAGATTTAGAGTAAGTAAATTGGATGAGAGGAAGAGAATTGATGCATTCTTTATTCAACAAAAAAAAACCTTTATATAGGATGTACATAGAACAAATAGTAACTAAAAATAACAATTAATAACCAACAAGTGTTGGGTGCATTGGTAAGGCACATTGCACTCCTAAAGAGAGGACACAAATTTAAACTTTGGAGACGATATTATTGGGAGGGCAGCCACGTACCCCGAACATGGACCCTAAGATATTAACAATTTGCCTAACACTTTCTTCGTGTGTTGCATGAAATTATTATATTTAGTAATTAAATTTTGTTAAGATTTTTCGTGCAATTAAAAAAAATTAAAGACGTTAGAAATAATATATTAATGAAATTAAAACAATAGTTTTCTATCGGAAAATCATTTCTATTATTTTAAAATTATTTTGATATTGCTTTGTATGGAATTTTGATAAATGTTTCAATTATTTTAATTTCTCTTTTTTGTTTTACCATTAATATTTAATTCATTGACTAATTTGGATCGAGTTTTACAGAAATCATCTAATATAGAAGTCATTCTCTCAGCTCAGTTCTCTCCACTCACAACGTCGGGATTTAAATCTCTGACCTTGTTAAGAGACCTAACGTCACATCCCGCTAAATCAACTGATTGTTGATATTTATTTTATTCTCTTTTAATCTTTAAATAGAGGATATCAAATAATTTTATATTTTCTTGTATATTATATATTAGGGTAAACTACATAAATGACAACTATATTATTGAAAAAGTCACGATTTGACCACCTTACTTTTTTCGAAGCAATTAAATTGGATGCAATTTGATCATCAGTCGTTAGAAGTTAACGGAAGGGTGATATGGCAGTTAAAAAAATAAGGGTATAATTACATATTTGGTCCTCATTACTTATACATCTATCAATTTGGTCCTAATTTTAATTTAATAAAATAAATAAATTATTTAATTATTTGGTGACACATGTCACCACCTTATTGGAGGGCTTTAATTATTTTTATTTAATTAATTTTCCCCCTTCAATCATGTGACATGTGTCACAATCTGATTGGAGGGGAAATTAATTAATTAAATTAAAATAATTAAAGTCCTCCAAAAAGGTGGTGACATGTGTCACCAAATAATTAAATAATTAATTTATTTTATTAAATTAAAATTAGGATCAAATTGATAGATGTATAAGTAACGAGGACCAAATGTGTAATTATACCCTTATTTTTTTTAACTGACACGTCACCCTTCCGTTAACCTCTAACGGCTGGTGGTCAAATTGCATCCAATTTAATAATATGGTAGTTTAATTACTTCGGAAAAAAATAAGGTGATCAAATCGCGATTTTTCTAATAATATAGTGGTCATTTATGTAGTTTATCTTATATATTAATAACAATATTGACCGAAATATACTCATAAATCGTTTTTAGGGAATTTTAAAAGTTATATGGGGTAAATGAAATTGCTACTACTGATATACTTTTTCCACACTAAATTGTTCACGACCTTCAAAAGAAAAGTTACACATTTATTACCGTGTTTATATTTTGATGAACAAATTACAAAGACTTACAATTTCATCATTCGTGTTTTCCATCGTTTTTATTTTGATCATCGTCCATTAAATTGTTAATGGAGATGATGATGCAATATTTTTTAATTAATGTAGTAACACGATTAAGCTTCAACGCTAATACATTAAGTCGATTTAGTTCCAAATCTAAATAATTTAACAAACGTAACATTTCACATTTATAAATTCTAATAATTTGATATATTTATTTAATAATATTGAAGATTGAAGTCCTAAACTTAGGACTAGAGGAGAGGATGGGCTAGATAACCCAAATTTAAACAACAAACCAATAAATTTCTGATTGTTTCTAGAAAAATATTAAACCCAAAAAAGAAAGAAAGAAAATCTTCCAACCCAACCTTAATTTCTTTAAAAACCATTTTTTTCTTATTTTCAAACCACATCATGAATATTTTCTAATATTTTTTAAACATCCAGTTTGAGCATAAAACAATTTTATATAATTAAATGATTAAATAATCACCCAAAATTAAAGCAATTACTCTGATAATTTACCAAAAGTTAGAAGAAGTAAAAAAGAAAGGGGGAAAACTTGGGTTTTACTTAAGAGAAAAACAAAATCCCGAACCTTTAAATTTCTTCAAGTTAAATCAATCTCAAGGATGAGAATCATGAGCTGAGATTGAAGTGGTTAGATTTGTTGAATTATTTAGAATTAAGATAAAATTGATAAAAATATATAAGTGCTAGGACATTATTATACTATTAAAAAAATATCACATCATCAATTAACAATTTAATGGAGGATGACCAAAACAAAATCGATCGAAAACATTAGTGACGAAATTGAAAATTTCAATAATTTGATAACTAAAACAGAAACACTCTAATACTAGTTTACCTAAAAATTAACCGATGATATTTTTTTAACAGAAAAAAATGATATTTAACGGGAAAATTCTACAACGTGCGACGAACACCGCTGAACACCACTAATGTTGAACACCGCTGAACACCATTAAATTAATTAATAAATATTTAAAATTTCAAGGACCCATCATACAATTAATAATTATTTTTAAAAATTCAATTAAATTATTTATATATATTAAAATTTTATTATTTTAATAAGGGTAAACTATATATTTAGTACCTCACCTATTTCTGTATTTCTATTGAACACTCATTATTTAAATATTATTTCAATTTGACTCTATTCTTTATAAAAAAATAATTTAACCCTTATTCCTCAACCTAAAACCCTAAACTATTAAACCTTAAACCCTTAAACTCTTAAACCTATACCCTAAACCATATACCATTAAAAATAATTTCACCATCATCGATTCAATTCAATTCAATGAATTGTTAAATTCTCCTAAAAAGCTAAATTAATTTTTATATATATCAAAATTAATTAAATTTGAATCCCTAAAATTAACACTATCATCTTATTTGAGATGAAGAGGCTATCCCAATCAATCATAATTAATTCATTGAATCGATGAATTGAATTAAACTAATTATTTTTAAAACCTACACTCCTCCGTTCATTGCTTCTCCTTACTTCGAGAGTTTGAGAGTGAGTGGACCGGATTTCTTTGCCTCTTCCAAGGCTTCTATTGATGAACTCTTTGGCCAAGGGAAACCTGAATTTAGGTAATCATTGTTTCATACTTCAATCTCTTTTTTACCATATCGATTAGGGATTTAAAATGCGTTTATGATCGTGTTTTCAGTTAATTTGTGTTTATAATGGTTACAAATATAACGAATGCTATTACAATAGTATTATGGTCCTGATTTTTTTTAAATTGTACAAGAATAATAACGAAAAAGCGACATGTTATTGTCGCAATTAGCGTTACTCGTTAAATTGCGGCAGCGATTTACTGTTGTTAGTGTGATTTCATTTTACACTGCTATTTCTGAAAATAGTGGTTACGAACGGCACCGCTACCGTTATTGTAGTTACGGACCGCTATTTAAATCCTTGATCTTAATAACAGTTCGATTCAGATGGATTTTTTAGTTACAATTAAGTTGTAGTATTCTGATTTTTGAAGAAAAAAAAATTGAATTGAATATCAAAGATAAAAGAATCGATCCGAATCGAACTTCACTAGTTTGGTTGTTTGATTATTCAGTGAGATGTTACGAGAGTATGGGACCAGTATGATGAAGTTGTCAAAGAGGATCATTCAGATCATATTAAAGAGTTTAGGAGATGGTTACGAAAAGAAATTCTTCGATTCTGAATTCGAAAACTGCCACGGATACATGAGGATATCGAATTATAGACCGCCGGACGATGTCGAAGAAAACGAAGTCAAGAGGCTCGAAATGTACACCGATATGAGTTGCATTACGATTGTGTTTCAGGACGAGCTAGATGGCCTACAAATGAGATTAAAAGATGGTAAGTGGTTGGACATACATCCGTGTGAGAATTCAATGAATTGAATTAATTATGATTAATTGTGATGGCCTCTTCATCTCAAATAAGGTGATAGTGTTAATTCTAGGAGATTCGAGTTTAATTAATTTTGATATATATATATATATATAATAATTTAATTGATTTTTTAGGAGAATTCAACAATTCATTGAATTGAATTGAATCGATGATTGTGAAATTATTTTTAATGGTATATGGTTTAGGGTATAGGTTTAAGAGTTTAAGGGTTTAAGGTTTAATAGTTTAGGATTTTAGGTTGAGGGTTAAATTTTTTTTATAAAGAATAGGGACAAATTGAAATAATATTTAAATAATGAGGGTTCAATAGAAATACGGAAATATGTGAGGTACTAAATATATAGTTTACCCTTATTAAAAAATAAAATTTTAATATATATAAATAATAATTTAATTAAATTTTTAAAAATAATTATTAATTGTATGATGGGTCCTTAAAATTTTAAATCTTTATTAATTAATTTAATAATATTTAGCGGTGTTCATCATTAGTGGTGTTCATCCGTGTTCATCGCACGTGGTAGACTCATCCTATTTAATGTTACAATATGGTAAATTATTGTACAATATTTACTTTGTTTTGGCGAATGGTACGATACTTAACCAATCAAATTTGTTTACTTTTATATAATTGTACCTCGGTCCCAACACAATAGTTTTAAGGGAAAACTACACCGGTGGTACCCTAACTATGCATGTATTCCTACTTTGGTCCCAAAACTATGTTTTTCGGCAAAAGAGTCCCTTCCGTTACATAGTTTTCCTGTTTTGGTCCCCCGACGTTAAATAACTAACGGTTTTGCTGATGTGGCATAACATGATTGGGTGAAACCCCCCCCCCCCCCCCCCCCAAATATCCTAAAAATCGAAAGTGGTGGTGCTGCTGGGATTCGAACCCAGGACACCAGCGCATCAAACAAGCGCTTGAACCAACTAGCCTAAGCTAGATACTTGATTCAAATCTACTAACACTTATATTTAAGCTGTACAAATTAACCCAAAAAAACCTAAAAACATAATTGGTGCCGTTGGGAATCGAACCCAATACCACCAGTGCATAATGCATGCGCGTGAACCAACTATGCTAGGCTGCTTAACTGATTCAAATCTACTAACATTTATATTTAAGCTGTACAAATTAACCCAAAAAAACCTAAAAACATATTTATTTATTATAAAATTAATATTTATTAATAATATAAGAGGAGAGAAATAATCAAAAAATATTAAACTAATGATATTTATTAATATTAATAATTGTTAAATTTTTACTTTACTATTACTGCAAGTATTTTTATTTATTTTATAATAATATTTATTAATAATATTAATAATAATTGTTAAATATTTATTAATAATTGTTAAATATTTATTAATAATAATAATAATTGTTAAATATTTATTAATAATTGTTAAATATTTATTAATAATATTAATAATTGTTAAATTTTTATTTTACTATTACTGCAAGTATTTTTATTTATTTTATAATAATATTTATTAATAATATTAATAATAATTGTTAAATATTTATTAATAATATTAATAATTGTTAAATATTATTAATAAATATTATTATAAAATAAATAAAAATACTTGCAGTAATAGTAAAGTAAAAATTTAACAATTATTAATATTAATAAATATCATTAGTTTAATATTTTTTGATTATTTCTCTCCTCTTATATTATTAATTAATATTAATTTTATAATAAATAAATATGTTTTTAGGTTTTTTTGGGTTAATTTGCACAGCTTAAATATAAATGTTAGTAGATTTAAATCAGTTAACCAGCCTAACATAGTTGGTTTAGGCGCATGCCTTATGCATTGGTGGTCTTGGGTTCGATTCCCAGCTGCACCAATTATGTTTTTAGGTTTTTTTGGGTTAATTTGTACAGCTTAAATATAAGTGATAGTAGATTTGAATCAAGTATCCAGCTTAGCCTAGTTGGTTCAAGTGCATGCATGGTGTGCTGGTGGTCTTGGGTTCGAATCCCAGCAGCACCACTTCCAATTTTTAGGATATTTGGGGTTTTTTTCACCTAATAGTGTAGTGACACGTGTCACAACATGATTGGGTGAATAAAATTAAATAAAAATAATATATAAGAGGAGAGAGAAATGATTAAAAAATATTTAAAAATGCCACGTCAGCCTTAAAAAATATTAAAAAATGCCACATCAGCAAAACCGTTAGTTATTTAACGTCGGGGACCAAAACAGGAAAACTATGTAACGGAAGGGACTCTTTTACCGAAAAACATAGTTTTGGGACCAAAGTAGGAATACAGGCATAGTTAGGGTACCACCGGTGTAGTTTTCCCTAGTTTTAATTTGTCCTTGTCAATTTATTAAGTTTAACGAATAATTAGGTTAAATGGAGTACTAGGTTTTAAAATTCACTAATAGAAAATAGGTCGGGTTTCATTTAGGTTAAATTTAGGGCTAGATATTTATGTTTAGGGTAAAGTATACAAATAATCATTAAACTAAAAAAATGTTCTTTTTGACCATTGAAGTTTCAGAAATTATAAAATGATCATAAACTTTTTAATCTGTTATGAAATGGTCACTACAAGTTATAAAATAGTGATAAATTTTAATATGTTTAAGGATTATTTTTGTAACAGTTTGATAAGCTTAACAATCATTTTTAACAATTTGATTAAAATCCAATGACTATTTTATAACAATTCAATAAGTTCAATGACTATTTTGTAATTTTTTAAAACATCAATGGTCAAAAATCATTTTTACTTATTTTAGTGATTATTTGAGTACTTCACCCTTGTTTTTAAAAGTATAATAAGAATTATAAAAAATTTATGGTTTGTTTATTATAGTAACTTCAGTAAAAAAATAACATTGCTCTAATAGTTTTGAAACTTCATTTGCACAGTTATTATTTATCTATATAATATTATTTTATTTAGGAGTGTTCAAACGATCAATTTAATTAATAATAAGACCGTACAATCTAAAATTAAATTAATCGAACTCTTAATACTTTTAATTGTTAATCGAAATGATTCTTTTTTTCAAAAATCATTCATCGAGATGAACTAAATTCGATTAATTCAGTCACTTTTTTAAGAAAAATTCTACAACGGGCGACGAACATTGATGAACACCACTAACGATGAACACTGATGAACACCGTTATTTTTTTTTAATTTTAAAAATCTAAAGGACTAAAATTATAATTATAATTATCTCTTAAAAATAAAAATCAAATTTAATAAGTATTTTATAATATTTTTTTAATAGGTTAGAATCAAATATACCCAATTCTCCTAAACCCTAACAAAATCAATCTCTTAAAAAATAGAAATTAGTTTATAATTTTTTAATAGTTTAGGTATAGGAGATTTGGTCATATTTGATTCGAATCTATTAAAAAATTATAAACCGATTTCTATTTTTTTAAGAGATTGATTTTGTTAGGGTTTAGGAGAATTGAGTATATTTGATTCTAACCTATTAAAAAATATTATAAAGTAATTATTAAATTTAATTTTTATTTTTTAAGAGATAATTTTAATTATAATTTTAGTCTTTTAGATTTTTAAAATTAAAAAAAATAATGGTGTTCATCGTTAGTGGTGTTCATCAATGTTCGTCGCACGTGGTAGACTCATCCTTTTTTAATTAACCAAAAAATTTTAATATTTTTTTAATTTTGATTCAAAATAGCAACTTAAGTAGCAATAAATTGAAAATATTTTTTTTTGTTATATATTTTTTAGACTGTATTTTTTCGCTTTTGGTTGGGATTAAAATATAAATATTAGGTTCTAAATATTATGGGTCATTTTTAGATTTGTACTTAAAATTTAAAATATATTAATTATTGTTATGAATATTTATCTATGTGGATGTCTATCATGATTAGAACTTTATCTAAGGAGTTTGATTTATTTATTATTAGGAATATTATCTCTATTAATTAGAGTTTAATGTATTATGTACTTCTTATGCCTATAAATAGATGATTCATTGAAGACATTCTATACACAAGTTTATATTTGAGAATAATACAAATCTGCATCTTTCTCTCATCTCTTTGTTTTTCCATTCTTCTTCTTTGTTCTTATTATTGTTCTTTGTTATTTTATTCACAACAAGTTATCAGCACGACTCTAATCAACTGAGTTCTTCATTGTTTGAATCCAAAAGAAGTTATTGGAAAGAATTCGATTCTAGGATAAACAAAAGATAAGTTTTTTTCTCTCTCTTCATTCTTTTAAATTACCGATTGTCTTTTTCTTTATATTTTAACTTAAATTTTATTTATTTATTTTTTTTTTGAAAAGTTTGGAAGTATGTTTGATTTTATTCGAACATTGGAAAGAGATAAATTTGTGGCTTCTCACAAACCAAAAGACGAATCGATAGAGATGAAGATGTTGTGTTTGATGTAAATTACGTGTGTTTTCTCTTGTTCCTAAAAGGGTTAATTAGCGGCATGCTTATTCATACTTTTACTTATATGATTATATTTGATATTTTTCATATTATTATTTATGTTATTTTATTTGGTAAAAGTTAGTATTTTTAACCGTGTTTTGAGTTTTACATGATATGCTTAAATGGCTTGGAAAGAGATATGATATAAAGGGACTATGAGAAGTTATCTCGGTCATATGCTATGTCTCCATTGTCCACGAGAGAAAAATCAATATCGGTAAATTTTGGTTTTATTTTTATTATTTATGTTATTATTTTAAAGTGCGATAAATCATGATGATTTTGAAATTTCAAGAAGATTATTATAAAGTCTATATTTGCTCGAAAGCAATATTTCTTATTCGTCGAAAAACTCGACCATAGACTTCTCCCAATTTCAAGTTACGAAAATTCGTCTTGATCCAAAAAGTTTTATGGGAGGCATTCCCTGAAGTGAATGCAAAGCATGATGTTTATTCCATGCGATTATCAATGATGGGGCATTCCTTGAAGTGAATGCAAGCTTGATGTTTATTCCATGCGATTATTGGAACTGTTTCATTCCCTGAAGTAAATGCAAACATGGTAAATCATTATTCAATTACAGACATGATTTCGGTATAATCCAAGTATATTCGCTGGATATCCTGTTCTGCGAGGCTACTGGTCTCAAAGAAGGTTTTTAAAGGACCTTGTGGACATGTTTAACAATGCCGCGTACGAGGATTAAATCTTTGTTCTCTGTGATAAGGATATGTGAAAAAATTTCAAAGGCCCACCGACTCTACTCCATTCCCTGAAGTGAATGTGAGATTATATTATGAAAGGAATAAAAACCACATTAGAAGTTGTGGTCGTGGTCGAGGCTATGAATATAGACATGAAAAATATGGTCATTTTAAGAATACTTCTACCCACTGGTAGTGAGGTTATAAGGATGACAAGAGCGATAAAGATCATTCTAATAAAAGTGGAATCTTTTTTTATTACCAATGTGATGTTATAAACCATTGATCTCGTACTTATCGTACGTTGAAAAATCAACAATGATTGAATGATAAAGAAAAGAAAATAAAAGCAAATTCTGTTTGCGAAAAATGACAAAGATGATATTGGTCCAACTTATTTGGACAATGTTAGTCCAACTCATTTGAACGTTGTTGATTTCCTTATAACCCTCGAATGAAACAAATCATCTTCTAATTACTCTCATAACTTTGAAGAGAATTAATTATCTTTTTGTTTATTTTGCTATATGTTTATTTACTTTATACATTAATTATTTACATTTTATATTTATATTCATGTTAATATTTATATTTATATATTATCATATTATTTATTTTGTTTAACATGATTACTTGTCAAATACAATCTATGGTGACGATTTATGCTCAACATAAGCATAAGATATATTTTCCCATTTAAATGCAAGGGAATAATGTGAGTACTACATCTCAAAGTACTGAAAATATTGATGCTCTAGAAGAGCAATAAATTCTTGAGAGAAAGCACATTATGAAAAGTGCAAAATTACGAATATTGCAATAATTACCACTAATAGTAATAATATCGTCACCACTATAAGTGGAAATTTTAAGAGAGCAATATGAGTTCGCAAACTATCCCTTTGGGAATTATAGATAACATATGTTATCAATTGACATTTGAAATAAGTCAATATGGATATAAGTTTTGGTAGCTAAAAAGTCAGTTGAAAGTTCTAGAAAAGCTATATATTGCTACCAAAAGATAATTTCAATTGAAAGCTCCGAAAGAGCTAAATATATTCCTATTTAAAGGAACAATTTTGATGGCCGTACTAAACATGTACGAGTGAGATTGAATTACATGTTATGGTAAACAAGGAGTTTACAAATTCAGAGATATATACACACATATATATAGTTGGCATGATCGGTTAGACCATCCTGATCAATAATGGTGTAAAAAATATCGAGATTTGTATGCACATGTATTAAAAGAACCTGTAGTTTGTGTGGTGTATATTCTCAAAGGAATATATTAAATTACACTTATTAAAGAACGTGAAGTTCTTGTGTTACTTAAAGGAATTGATTAAATTCCACTTACTAAAAGAACCTGAAGTTCTTGTGTTGTTTGTTCTCAAAGGATATAGATGATCCCATTTACCAAAAGAATTAGAACTTAAAGTTCTTGTACTGAAGTTGAGACTATATATCTTGCATATCTGAACGAAATATGAGCCTATATATCCACAAATGTGGAAAGTTTTATATGATTTTAGTAGATGCATCTACATTGTTTTATTGACTTACAACCAGAAGTTTGTGAGATTGATTCTAAAAGGATTCAGATTATGCAATTAGACTATTCGTTTTGCAAAAGCTTGTGGGTTTATATTTTAGGCTATATCGGTTGTTACAAAGCCTATTGATTATTAAAAATAAGGTTTAGCAAATTTTTAATTGGATGCCTCCTATTTAATAGCTAAATTGTGAGAACAAAACATATATTATTTATATGGTATTTCCATATAGCAACACTTATACGCATCAATCCAACGAGTTATAATAAACTCCCCATTATGATTTGACTTTTGGTCAGAAGTCATATTTCTCATTTTTGAATTTTTGAATGTGCGATATATAGTTGAATTGCTCCACTATAACGCACAAAATGGGAAAGTAAAAAGGGTTGAGAATATATATTGAGTACGAGTCTCCTTTTATGTTTAAATTCTAAACATTAATTGGAGAATCATTTATTAGATGATTTTTCTCAACATCAGGGGAAGAGAATAATCAACTGGATAAAGAAGGAAATGAATTATCATTATCTACATCCTCGAATATGAACTAAAATGTCATAAGATAATTCATGTTATTTCATGTCAACCGCCAGACATATTTACTGACCCAATGAGAGTAATTAAGTCTCATATACCAGCTGAAATGCTCTAAGTTTAAATTACATGTTAGAGCAAGTGGATGTAAATCATGCTTGAAGCATGATAGTTGAAATGGTTCTAATGATCAAAATTCTCGTAAATGAAAAGTATTATGAGATGGTCATATATTGGAGGCGAGTGCTCCTGAAGAGACCTAAGACATAACTAATAATAAAACTCTTGAAGAGTTTCAGGTACCTGAAATAAAGATTGAAATCTTGAGATCTCGATGAGTTATGTCATTACGATAATGGAACCAAAAAATTAAAAAGTTGTCGACAACGATTTTACAAATAGTTTTATATAGAATACTTCTATAGAAGTAAAGAAAGAAAACGAGGATCTTGTATAGAAATCTATCAAGAAGTATAGATATTGAATTGGCCAATATAGAAAGACGCTTTGAACTTCTAAAAAAGAAGTATTTGGACCAACAGTCCAAACACCTAAAGGTGTAATGCAAGTGAGGCACAAATAAGTAGTTGTAAATACGACAAATTATAATTTATGAAGAGTTTTATTACTTCATGATGGATGCAATTACTTTGGCAGTATGAAATATATTACATGCGTCTAATTATTTATGGATCCCTATTTATCCTTAAAGGATTTAAAATGCTAAAAGCATTTGGAAATTTTTGAGAAAATTTATTTAGACATGTCTCATTGAATATTTTTGGCGCATTTGATATAATCGCCTTAGTGAGTACTAATTGAGGAAATACTATAAGAATGATAAGATTTCCTTATGTATTTTATAAAGGAATTTGAATCAAGATTCATTATATTATTAGAACTTCCGAAGAGCTTTCAAAGCATTTGGTTATTTAAGGAAAGGATTCAAGAAAAAGAATCTTAAGATGTGGTTTTGTCTCGACCTAAAGATCGAGCACTTAAATATGCGTTTTTGTCTATGAATGGACATAAGTTGAAAGAATCTTAAAGAAGATTCAATATGGATTGTTGGATATGAATAAAGATAATTATATATTTTCTTGGTTTTGAAGCACCATATATTAGTTGGTCAAGCAATATCCATGGATATACAAAGATCATTACATTTAGATCTTCAAACATTCGTTGATGCCTCCTCAAATGTCGTAGAAATAATTGTTATGCACGAGACAAGCCAAAAATGTGTTTGGCGAAGACCATTAACCCAACATATCCGAAAGATGTGTGGATTTACTTTTACAAGATATGATAAAAGCTACCTTGTGTGAAGATAATGCAAGATGTATATCTCAGTTTGAAAGTGGATACATCATGGAACATATTACTCCAAAGTTTCATCCCTCACGATCTTTAGAATATTAATATTCAAGATTGAATTATGAAGATTCAAAGATCTTCTGTGATGTTTTCATGAGGGAGAGTAAATACGCGTTGCACTCTGTAACCCCCTAGACCCGCCTATGTGTTACAACGGATCCTAGGAAGTCACATTAGGGTCACAAGAGCGACCCACAATAAAAATACACATAAAAACTTTTTTATTTCCTCAAAACACTTATTAAACTGTAAAATCAACTTCTGTTTAAAATATTATTTCAGAAAATCATTTAAACAAATATCAAGAATTTCAGAAAGTGCTTTATAGACTCTATCATAAAATAATACGTGACATACATGACATACATGCCCACTAACTATACAGTACCGTACTCCAGAGGCAACGCCGAGGGAACTCTGAACACTGATGTCAAACATTATGTCATGCTATATTCTTTTAACCTGCGATAGTAAAAAAATAACGTGAGCTTGGAAAAGCTCAGTAATACAGAACTACCAAAAGATGCTATAAGCTCATGCAGATATATGGCAGACATAACATTTTCATGATGTACCAAGCAGTGACAGTCCTCTTTTCCTTTCTATTATTTCAGGGTGGCGTTAAACTTGAGAATAATGGTACTTGTTCTTTATTCAATCATCGAGTAACAAACGAGAATTATACAAGCTGATAGATTACGAAGATGGAAACAACGAGTTTAATGTCTAGTGTGTCCCAATAGGTGCATATCAAATAGGCATAAATGCATACCAATCATATCATGAGAACACATAACAATTCAATGCAAATGTTCAAGTACATACAAGGGTTTACTAGTAACTACCCTCCAACCTTACACCAATATGCAGTCCCCCAGAACTGCATCCATAAGGACTTACCCTAGGCCCGATGGGCATAGGTGCCACCTAAGGGGCTGCCTTAGGTCCATAAGGATTTACCCGTGCTAAAGCATCGGTACCTACTCAAGGGGAAGCCTTGAGTCCATAAGGATTTACCAGCTAGATCAGGGCTGTACCAACAGAGACTTCATAACATAACCCAACAGTATACCCCGAATTACAATCGGTATTCAGGTTTCAGACATGAGTAGCAGAATACATGTGACAGACGTATTCTATTCAGAGCATCAGAAACAGAAGATTCATGATTTTGACAGATAAATGGGCATACCATTGAGCAGAATAGACATTTTCATCATTCATCATGCAAACAGATTGTACCATCATAGGTCAAGCTAACAGATCATACTATCAAGTTCATCAGACAGTCAGGCTGTAACCCCCTCGTCCCGGTCTGGTCGGATGACCGGTCCGAGTGGGCCACACGGGGAAAACCGAAGTGAAACCCGTTAAGGTTCCCCCTCGGTTAACAACCCTATTTTTTTTCTTTAATTTAATCTTTTCTAAAGGCTCATTTAAGTCCTATGTGATCAAACAGCGGAATAAAATACATGAGATAAACATTTGAACCCAAAACAACATTTAAACAGTCTAGTTTTAATCCTTTAAACAGGCCGTTTCGAAACACCCTTGAGGCGTATCGAAACGCCTTGACCAAGTCAACTGCCCCAGAGCCCTTATAAGGGGGCCGTATTGAAACGGTGGTCAACCGTTCCGAAACGCCCTCAACGGTCAACTTCTCGTGGTCAACGAGATTTTGACCGTTTCGAAACCCTCAGACCCGTTTCGAAACGCCTTCATCTCGTCAATTTCTCAGAATTCCAGTAGCCAAAACGTTCCGAAACGCGTATCGGAACAGGGGTTTCCAGAGGCCAAACCGTATCGAAACGCGTTCCGATACGGGGTCCCTGAAGCCTACCCGTTCCGAAACGGCCCAGCCCGTTTCGAAACGCGGGCTGCCTGCAACCTTTGAAAATCAAACTTGGGCGAATTTTAACAAGTCTAAAGGTCTCATAGGACTTTTAAAGCCACACAACACAACCAAACAAAGTCTAGAGGCATACAACTCATGGCAATCATACTCAAACACACTCAAGGCATAAATATAAACAATCATGCGTACATGGCAATTTACACATTAGTAGCCTTTCATACAAGTCATGCTTGATGACTTTAAAAACCAATAGGCACCATATATCATCAAATAAGTCTACATGCTATCAAAACAATCTTAAGCATCCATAGGGCATTCATCATACTAGCATTTGGCATGATAAGACCTCCATTCACAAGATCATTCTAGGCATTAAAGATAGCATGCATAGGCAAACATTCATAAGCACATCCACAAAAGGCACAAGACCAACATATACATAAGCACTTGAGGTACACAACATAATCAAGGTTTACAATCCAAACGAAGCATCCAAAGGCCAAACTAACATCAACATACAACAAACATTCACATCTATAACACCTATCCCATTGCTTGACTATTACAATCTACAAATTAAAGTTCATACTTGAGCTAACCAAAAGCATCACTTGGTGACCTTCCCTTGCCTTTGCCACCCACAAGCTATTGATCTGCATTGTCGAACAAAAGGAGCGTAAGCATAAAAGCTTAGTGAGGGTAAGCTCGTAAAACAAACCTTCGACAATGCAGGGTCCAAGAACGAGCTACAACCAAGATAAAATGCATGATCTTACCTCCGATCCATGCGAGCCATAAATATAGATGATGCATGAACATATATTCAATATCATGTCAACATGTTTGAATCCACAACATATGAAATCACATATATAAAACCATGTTAGCAACACATCCCAAATCACATTGGCTCACAAATTAACCACATATTGGCAACATAAACTACAATCCGTATTGGCACCTAGCTATGACTCGAATACGCGGATAACCGTTGGAACTCACATCCAACAACACAACCATTACCTGACGGTGGGATTCCACTCATCACCGTTCATGCGGAGGGGATTCCACTCATCCTCATGCCTCACTTCACGCGGAGGGGATTCCACTCATCCTCACGCCCCGTCGATGGGATTCTACTCATCATCGACTAATATAAATAAAATTTCCGGGCGTACCCGTACTCCTCCTTGGTGACTCAACGCCACCAAGGCCACGCGCGAATTTAGACTCATGTGTGCACACTAACATCCTAATGATCGATCATTTGTACCCAAGTATACTAGTGCCAATACTACACATTTCAATAATCTTTCACAATATCATTTTATAATAGCTTCCGTGCTTAGCACGTACTCACCATGACTCACCGTCATGCACAACCCACATTTCCATGCCTAGCATGTACTCACCGTGATCCTCGGATCAAGCAATCACCTCATAATCTCATCTCACTTGACAACACCACATGTACATCATTAACAACCATATCACATCATATTTTGCACATGTGTATAAACATATCATATCTATCATTAACATGCATATAACAATGCATCCAACATGCCTCAACATACATGTATACAACATATACATAATCAACACTATCACAATTTAACACGAGGCATATACAATCATTAAGGAGTGCAACCAAAGTCTCTAATCAAAGGTTGGGATTAGGCTATCACTCTAATCCCAACTCTAGGTGGGTTTACCAAGCCCATCCTAGGTTCACATGCTTGAACCAAATACTCAAAACCATTTCAAAAACATTTAACCACTCACCTAAGCTTCCAAGCTCCAAGCCAAGCAAGCAACCTCCCTCAAATTTCCGGATTTCTTCCCGAAGCTTCTCCAACACCAATTTCCGCTTCTAAACAACCTCAAACACATTTCAAACAATTCCAAATCAGCCCAACATCAAAAGACCAACCCGGAATACAATTCAATCACAATTTAAAATGTTGCAAGCCATGACCAAACCCCATACTTTGCAATTTCGGACAGCCCCAATACCTCTTCCAAAAACCTTGTTTCCAACATCCATTGCACCCACAAATAATCCCAAATAAACCCTTATCCATAGTACTAACATTGGACCATCAATTCCCACCTAAAACAACCCCCAAAACTCACCCAAACCCTTCCAAAAACCCCATTTATACCCAAATTCGGGAATTGCTCAAAACCATTCAAAATTCACATATGTGGTACCATTTATTTCCTAGACTTCATAACTAACCATATTAAATCAAAGCATTGAGCTTAACAACATAAAGTTTCCATTTTTAATCAAAATCTTCAAAACTCCATTTTCTAAAAATCTTAACGAAAATGAAAACTAAGTGTACTTTTGAAGAGAGGGAGTTGAGGAGAAGTCGAAAACGAAATTACCTTTCAAAACATACCAAAGATGAAGGTGTATGGTGGTGGAAGAGTGAAATGGAGAGGGATGCTCTCTTTGTCGTGAGAAATGAGATGGGAGAGAGAGGGAAGAAGATGACAAGGGATATTTTAAACAAAATGGGGTTTTAATTGAAAGTCCATTTAATTACATTTTTGCCATTAATGAGGATAGCTATCTCCATTTCCAAATTCCATGGGATTGGACTTTAAAATCAAAACATGTCAAACACAAATTATTTGTTTTGAAAACCCGAGGCCCAAAATAATATTTTATTATTTTAAATTTTAAAACCGAAACCCGAAACAATATTTTAATATTATTTCCATCCGACCCCCAAACCCGGGTGTTACACAGGCAATACCATCACAGATCAAGCAATCACATAACAAGTATACATATTGAGCAGACATACATCAAGTAGGCAGAGAATGTCATCATATATCCAGTTCATCATTTCACCTCATTTTCCAACATAATGATGCAATCTCAATAACAATTGAAATGTTCATCAAACATAATATTATTCATGATCAAATCATTATACAATCCATTCAACAGAATATATCACACATAGAACACACTAGGTGGGACAGATCATTTCTTAGAGATACTTGGCATTTACGGAAGGGGACACATTAAACTTTTGACAATTTGAACGAATTTCTGAAACGTGGCCCCTATTAAAAGGGGTTCATACTAACGATTTAACCCATATATTCAGGAGGTGATACATCAAGATCTTTGATAGTTTAGACGTATCATGAGTTATTTATTCATTTAAGCATACAAGAGCATTATGACCATTTTATCACATATGGACATTTTGGTAATTTATACTAACAAGGCATAAACAGTCGCTCAGGAAATTCTATTGCTCATAAGGATTCCAATCAGGCATTCAGAGATTTCTATGTCAAGATCTTTCACGATATCAGATACATTCAGGGCTATCTTAATTACTTTGGTCAACGAGGGCATTTTAGTCTTTTAACTATCAGGGGTGATTTTGTAATTTAGCCCAGTAATATAAAATGACGATTTACAATATTTAATATATATTTGAACGGTTGTTTTCATAATTCACCACATGACTTGCTACAGAGTAGCCGAACTTATATTTTGTGCGGAAAACTCTCAACCTTATATTAATATCGGGAGTGATTAACATACATGGGTGTGCTTCCTAACACTTAGGGCCACTTTAGCCCTTAAAGTCTTATTAGAAATCTCAAAATTTCATCAAATGCATAACTGCCTATTTAATTCAAGAGGGCTTTTCAGTCATTTTGGAAATTGGGATAAATCCACCATTTTTGTCAATTTTACTATTTAGCACCTCCGTCGTTTATGTACTCGGTAGAAATTAGGTCGTACTAATCCTTTCGGCCCTTACAGATGGTTTACTCATTTAGAACTTAAGGGCATAATTGTCATTCTGATTAATTAAGAATTCCGGTGCTCGAAGGCACTACAGTCTTTTTGGTCATTACGATCATTCTAATTAATTCATCCATTACTGTCGTAAGGGTCAGCTCAAGAATACAATGATAATTCTAGTAAATTCACCTTCATGTGTTATACAGAGCTCGGGGAAAGATCCAAGTTTCTTTTAGTATCACACACATTTGAATAATGATGCCGAAGTCTTTTCCAATAGAACATACATCTTAGGTGGGGTGAATTTTCAATCAATTCGAATGCGGATTTCGGGTCACTTCCTTTATTAGGGGCATTTTAGTCATTCTTATACCTCAAGGGCATTTTTGAAATCTCATATCCAATATCCTTTACTCCATATTATGGGCATTGAATCTTAGACACCATTGATCGAGTTGCAGATTTAACTGTATGATTTATTACTATTAACTTTCGATACTTCTGGTCTATTAGTATTCTTATTCGAATATTTTGGTTTTAATAATTTTCATACTTATTTCTCGCATCTAATTCGGCTTAAGCAGAGTTTACAAAACACTTCATCATAAGCATGCATGCGTTAACCGGATATCGACATGTACATAAAGCATACAAGGGGTAGTAGTGTATTACCTTAACTCCGAGCTACATCATTCGATTCATGATACGACATTTGAATACCCTCGAACCTGAATTTGACATTCCTCAGCATCGAGCATCCAAGGAACCGAGAATACCTTCAATTACACAAATTCCAAGATCAAATCTTACTCACAAGCTCTTAACCAATAATTAAGTACATAAACAAGTTCGGGCTCAAGGTTAGATTTGGAGGCTTTCGGATCAGAATTTTGCAAAATAGGCTTAAAAAACGGACTCAGGACGTCGAAAAACATAAAATAGGAGTTTTCGGAAAATTTGACTTTTTGGTCAACGGTCAAAGTCAATGCTGACGTCAGCAGGTCAACGCTGACGTCAGCAGGTCAACGGTCAACGAGGTAATAGTCAACTGGTCAAAGTCAATGCTGACGTCAGCAGTCAACTGAGTTGACTTGGCGGGTTAACTCACTGAGTTAACTCGGCTGACTCGGGCTGAGTTGACTCGGTAGACGGGTTGACTCGGACCGGGTCAACGAGTCGGACAGACGGGTCGGGTCAACGGGTCGAGGCTCGGTTCGGGTTTGGGCTCAAACCGAAGTGGGTTTGGACCAATTAGGGTTGGCCGGGTTGGGCTTGCGTACCGGTGGGTTTGGACCGAGTTAATCGGTTCAGGCCTTTGGGGCAACTGAATCGACCCACTTACCCTAAGACATTTTGTTCACCGGAAAAGAAACGCCGGAGAGGTCGCCGGAGATGTCGAAGGGCACAACTTGGCCGTAAACAGAACGAAAAATTAATCCACAACACATACACAACGAAAACAACCCGGAAATTGGTCGACAACTTACCGAAAAAGACCCCAACGGTCAAAACTTCGTCGGAAAAGACGAAGCCCTTAACGGAGTCGAATGAACGATCGATTTACTGGGTTTTGTTCAACACGCCCCGGGGAGCTGGAATCTGTAGTCCGATTCTCGAACGGACGACGAGGGTGGTCGGAAATGGTAGAAAACAGGACGGTGACGCTTAGGCTTCCCGACGAACATTCAAACGCGCTCCCACGGCAAACGACGACGGAACACCGCGAGTGATTGGCGGCCCTGAGTTCACTGCACGTTGACGAGCATGTCGATGGCGGCGGTGGCACTTACGGCGGTGCGGTGACGGAGATCTATGCCGGTGTAGAGTGGGGAAGGTGAGAGATTTCTGGACTTTTCTAGAAAAAAATCCACATTCGAACCAAAAATCCCACGGTAGGTGAAGAGTTGGGTTAATAAGTTGACTTACAAGCCTTCAGGCTTAACTCTAATAGCCAAACGAGGTAACTCTTGACAGAAACGAGCCATTGGCTCAACGGTTTAAGCAAGAGGTCACAAGGGAGAGGTGAGGTCGTGGGTTCGAACCCCACCAGCCTCACTTGTTTAGCATTTTCTCTTTTTTTTTTACTACAATTACTTCATTGGGGTGTTACACACTCTTTTTCCCTTAACCAAGGTTTTGTCCCAATGGGTTTTCCAAGTAAGGTTTTTAATGAGGTAACATGTTATGCGTATTAAAGATGTGTGTACTCTTTTTCCTTCACTAATGAATTTTTTTTCCCACTGAGTTTTTATCTTAGTAAGGTTTTAACGAGGCACATTATCTTCATAGACATCCAAGGGGGAGTGTTATGAATATTTATCTATGTGGATGTCTATCATGATTAGAACTTTATCTAAGGAGTTTGATTTATTTATTATTAGGAATATTATCTCTATTAATTAGAGTTTAATGTATTATGTACTTCTTATACCTATAAATAGATGATTCATTGGGGTGTTACACACTCTTTTCCCCTTAACCAAGGTTTTGTCCCAATGGGTTTTCCAGTAAGGTTTTTAATGAGGCAACATGTTATGCGTATTAAAGATGTGTGTACTCTTTTTCCTTAACTAATGAATTTTTTTCCCACCGGGTTTTTATCTTAGTAAGGTTTTAACGAGGGACATTATCTTCATAGACATCTAAGGGGGAGTGTTATGAATATTTATCTATGTGGATGTCTATCATGATTAGAACTTTATCTAAGGAGTTTGATTTATTTATTATTAGGAATATTATATCTATTAATTAGAGTTTAATGTATTATGTACTTCTTATGCCTATAAATAGATGATTCATTGAAGGCATTCTATACACAAGTCTATATTTGAGAATAATACAAATCTGCCTCTTTCTCTCATCTCTTTGTTTTTCCATTCTTCTTCTTTGTTCTTATTATTGTTCTTTGTTATTTTATTCACAACAATTATATATTAAAATTTCAATTAATTAAGTTGTTTTGAACTGATTTAACTGATAACCTAACTTTTAAAAAAATATTCTTTAATCGTTTACCGACCGAACAATTAATTAATCGACTCATTAACCAAATTAAATTTCAATTCGGTCGGTTAGTTTAATTTTAACCAAACAATGAACACCCTTAATTATATTTTTTTAGGTTTATATTTTTGTCAAGAATTTACATATTAATATTCAATGCTGTAATAAAGTTTTTTACACAACTATATTAATCAAACTAAGACTTAATCGAGAAGTAACAAATGGACGATTTTCGAAACCATTAAAGATTAATAAAATAGCAACTAGAGAAATGAATACGGACTATATTGAAATTTAATCCTGCTCAATATAATTAAATTGTTCATAGCCTGATAAAAAGATAACTTAGGATAATAAATTGCAGTAAAACTTTTGTTTCGTTTTGACCAACAGCACAAAATTTACCTAATTGAATGTAATTGTTTTGGTCACTATGAAATAATAGATGTTACCAAAGGTTATTATATATATATATATATATATATCGTTATGGTTATATAAAAAAATTGTTATGAAATTATTACGGCCTACGCGTAGCACATCTAGTATTAGTGGGTGAGTCTCCCATAAGAGATTTTATGCATGTACATAACCTCGGACTTAAGACCTGCTTAAGCGTTATCAAGTTGCTTACCACTTAGACCAACTATAAACCCTAAACTCTAAATCTTAAACCTTAAAAATAATTTTACAACACGTCAATATATATATATATATATATATATATATATTGAATAAGATAGGATGGCTAAGCCATTACATTAACAAGGGGTGTGCCGCATAAATGGGGACCATGAATGTCCTTGTACAAGATATTACTTAGAAACTCAGGAAGAGCAGGAAAGATAGGGATTGAGTCATCTTGGGCATGTCGAGCTTTGCTGAGGCTATCAGCAGTTTTGTTCGTTTCACGGCGAATAGGATGGTAACCAACAGATCGAGTTTTATCTTGATATCGGATGATGTCGCGGACGAGTGAGAGCGGATTGGTCGATGCCAAAGGAGACGTGATCAGTTCGTGAGCTTGGACATTGTTAATTTGGCATAAAACTCTTTCAAAATCATCACACCATGCGAGCTTGAGTCCCACCAAGATACCATCCGTACGAAGGGCAATTGTAACGCCCGAGTTTTGAGGTCGGGAGTTGAGTGTGTGAGTCGGGTTCGAGTCGTTGGGCTCGATCTAATTAAAATAGACTTTGGTTTTATTTTAAAAGGATTTGAAATTCATTAATGACAATTTCGTAAATTTTTAGACAAAGGAAATAAGATGAGTAAAATAGCCTTTTTGACAAAGAAAAAAAAAAGGTCTTCATCTTCTTTCTTGTTTCATTTCCACGACAAAACCCCCCAAAACCTCCCAAGTTACTATTCCATTCAATCCCTCTCTCATTTCAAGTGTTTTCTTTAAGGTAAGACTATTTTTGACTTTTCCTCTCAATTCCTAACACTTTGATGGTTTTAGGTTTTGTAAAATGTCATTGTAGAGATTTTTCAAGATTTCAAAGTTTGAAGAAAAGTATGAAACTTTAATGGCTTCTTGGGTTGTTTTTGATTTGTAGAGTTAAGTTTTGAACTAATATTGCCCTAAGGAACATTATATCTCAATTTGGTTGGTTTTTATTAAGAATCCAGAAATGGGTATTCATGGGTATTTTTAAAGTGTCAAAACTTGTGTTTTTGGTGTGATTTTGTGAAAGGGAGTTGGGCTGGTGTTATAGTGATACTAGAAGGGTGTTTTGAAGGTGTTTGGAGGTGTTTTGGGTATTGGAATTAGTAGTTTTCTGCTGGGTTATTAGGGAGTACGAAAATGAAGAAGTTTTGTTAGCTCATGAGTTTGAAATGTGTAAATGGGTCTTGAAATTTGTATCTTGATTGTGACAGTGGTTTTGGGGCTGAATGATTGAGTAAATTGTTGTTTTTGATTGACTAGAATCAAGGGAAACCATTAGAGAGGCTTCAGGCACTATTCCGAGGAATTTGGAGACTTGAGATTGGTGTTTCGGCATCCGGTCGGGCTTCATCGGTGAGTGGAAATGTTTTGAACTTGTTTTGCTTTCGGAATGGGTTCTTGGGGGTTTGGGTGGAGCCTTGTGGGCTAACCTAAACCCAAGTGTAAGTTTACTAATCCTAACTTGATGGTTAAGTGATGATGTATGATTAATTGTTGTGATATCATATGCATTGTGGATTGCTTTTACATCTGTTGTGGTGGTGTAGTCGTTGTTGGTGTCGAGCCTCACGTGATGGTTGTCATAACTACGGTGATGTGTAGTCCCACCGGTAGTGATTAATAGAAGAGTATGTTGATGTGTAGTCCCACCGGAAAACTATTAGTCGAAACGGTGATGTGTAGTCCCACCGTGTTTTGGGTTGTGCTTGTGCAAACCTTGTAATTGTGTTGTTGTGCCTCATTTCGTGCATATAAATGGTTTACTTATCTTTTAAGAAACATGTTTTGAAAACTGCATTGTTGATGAGTTTTTAGAGCTTCGCTCACTAAGCTGTCAAGCTTACGCTCTCCTTTTTCCAACATGCAGATCGTTAGAGTTCGGAAGGCAAGTGGGCAAGGGAGGAGCTTTTCGGAGTTCTCAAGTAGCTCATGTATGGTTTAAGTCTTTGTAATAATGCCTAGACAATGGGGGTACTAGACTTGTACGGAGTTGGTGCCAAACTCCTTAGTTTGATTTTGTTGATGTTTAGCATTTGAGTGATGTACATCGTTGAATATGTTTATGCTCATGTGTTGTGGATTGTAAACCATGTTTATTTTTTTGCTTAAATGCCTTGTGTTTGAAGGCTGAGGACCATTTTCCATGAATGCTATGTGTGTTTGTTTAAAGGCATGTAGGCTTGATATGCAATGTATTTGGTGAATGCTTGAATTCCTTTATGGATGACTTCTTTATGTATGTTGAGTGTCCGTATATGTTTGTAGTTGGGTGTATGCCTCTAGAGTATGTATATGCATGTTTTATTTTGATTCTTGATGTTTGAGGCATGTTGGGGACGTTTAGAGATGCCTAGAACTGATTTTAGAAACACACAGACTGCAGTCATTTCGGAACGGGTAGGGTTGTTTCGGAACAGGTGTGGTTCAAGGGATACCTGTATCGGAACGCGTTCCGATACGGTTTGGCTACTGTGAACCCATGTTCGATACGTATACCGAAACAGTTTGGCTACTGTGAGGGCATGTTCCGGAACGTGTTTCGAAACGTCTAGGCGAAAAAGGACCCTGTACCGAAACAGGGTGGGCCGTATCGGTACGGGTAGTCTGGCTTTTAAAACTGGGGCCCGTGTTTCGAAACGGGCAAGCCTGTTTCGAAACATAGGCCTGAAATTTAGGCTTTTGGCATCTTTGGAGGTCCTCAAGTGTTGGGCTTGGGTTCGGGTTGTTGTGTGCTTTCTTGTGAGCCTTGCTTGTAGTCGTTTATGTTTGGTTCGGGCGCATACGTAAGAAAATGGACTAACTTGAATACATGATAAATTTAAATTAACTCACGTCTCGTCTACTTAGTCTCAGCTCTGTTTATCTGCAGTCGTTTTACACATAGGACTTAATGATCCATCTAGACAAGATAATTGGAGAAAATTTTCTAGGGTTGCTAACCGAAGGGGAGCCTTAACGGGTTTCACTTCGGTTTTCCCCGTGTGACCTGCTCAGACCGGTCAGTCGTCCAGACCGAGATGATGGGGTTACATTTGGTGGTATCAGAGCCTGAGGTTTTCGAGACCTCAGGTAAGTAAGTGAGGTAAGTTTGATGTGTTATGTTGTTGCTATGTATCGATGTGTTTTACCATGCATGCTTGAATTTTTCTTGCTAGTACGGTGTTTGAAAGCATGATTTAATGGCCTTTTTGATTGGTTAAGGGTTAGTAAAAAGTTCCCATTGTTAGGTGCTATTGTCAAAAAAATGGTTTTGGTTTAACGAGCTTGAGAACCTAAGTCCTTGCCCTTTTGCTAACCTAAGGTTTTCTTGTGTGTTGTGTGTTTGTTGTTTTAGATTCTATCTTGATATGGTGAGACCGAAGGGGCGACCTAGAGCGGGTGATCAGGCACCCAGGGGTGAGCCTCTTGTTCCTCCTACTCCCGGTGGTAATGGAGTGGGTGGCGAAGGTAACGTGCCTCAGGCTCGTGCGCAAGTCGGAGGTGATGGTAATGGGCCTCAGGCCGGTGCTAATGTTGGGGCTCAGGCGGGTCAGGGTCCAGCGGGCGCGGACATGACCCATTTGATTTAGACCATAGCCGGAGCTTTTCAGACAGCTTTGGCCGGTATACAAGCTGTAGCACCACCTCAGGGTGCGGGGACAAGATTACCCCTAGAGCGGCTCTGTAGTTTGGGCGGAGTTGAGTTCCATGGGTTGACTCCCGAGGGTTCAGAGGCGTGGCTTGAGAGTACTACACACATCTTGGGTTAGATGGAGTGCTCAGACGCCCGTAAGTTGGGTTGCATTGTCTCCTTGCTTCAGGGGGACGCATACACTTGGTGGACCACTGTTACTTCGGGTATGGCCGAAGCGGATATCACGTGGGAGTTTTTCGGAAATACCTTGTAACCCCCTTAGCCCGGCCTAGACGGTTGACCCGAACTACGAAGATTACACGGGGAAAACCAAAGTCAACCCGAAAGTCAACCTTGATTAACGACCCTTTTTTTTTCTTTTTAAACTTGTCTAGATGCACATTAAACCTAGGCATACTCTTGAGATAAGCATACTCAAAAATACCATTATGAAATTATGGACTTTACAAATTTTAAAGATACCATTATGAAATTAGTCATATTACTTGCTTCCCTGTCAAATTTCACCTTAAACGGACCTTTCGAACTCAAGCAATTGCACATACAAAAATCAGGACTAAAATGTAAAGCTTGCAAACCTCAAAACCATTCAAATCAGTGCCCACCACATATTGTTCACAAATTCCAGAACACTCAGATGTTAACCACAGCTTAACCTTTCACACTTCCGAACTGCGCATAGCCCCAACAACAACCCGAAGAACCTCCAAACTTTTACAGCATACACCACCTTAACTCATAACTCCCAAAACTCGCACACACGGTGACACCAACCCATCCAGTTCAGCCACCATGTGACCCACAACCTTCACTGCTTCTAAAACCCCTTGCAAAACTGCTCAACCTCTTCCAAAGGTTACCACATCAAGCAAAAATTTCTTAAGCATCAACTACTTACTCAAACTTCTCAACGTATTGATAACATTCCTTCACCCCCGCCACTATCTCTACCATAACGACTCACCAAAACTACTCACACAACATTCAAAATTCACATCACAAAACCCCAACCTTGACTCCGCCGGCCGTTCCACATACCACTAGCTGACTTCAGAAGGGATTTACTTATACACGACTAGCCAACCACTTATCACAAGAACCCGTCCAACCAACAATGGCCCTTGAACTTACATTGCCTTTCCACTTCAAGCTTTGACTACAACACTAGCCTTACCAGGACACCGCCCATTCTAGACATACATATTAAGATTACGAAACTTTTATTCACCCCAGGCCAACCCTTTTCTACAACCCACAACACAACCTCTTCTCAACTCTTCGAAGGTTGCTACGAACCATCACCTACAAAAACAACCCTTCTATTACAACATCAATGCCAAGTTACCTCAGCACTCTGGAAACACATCCACTAACCTGCAACATCACCTATCACCAAGAAACTACCACTTCTACTAGCTACTCACAACCACTTTGACTGATTCTAACTTCAACCGGTAATCTCCTTACCACCATACCGCTAAACTCTTTAAGCGCCAAAACACTTCCCTTCTGCCAACATGCTATATCGCACTCACTATCACTAACAGCTCGCTTAATACCCTCCATTACTTCTAACATTCTCCTAGCACCAAAACAACTCTTAAAACCCATCATCCAAACTAACCCTATCACAACACTAACGGACCCAACTAGCTATTAGCAAGTTTGAACGTTCGTATGCATGGTCACCAATATGCCCTATCAATGCCTGTGTACATGTATGCAAAACCTCTAATGTCATGTCACATGTATGCATGGACCAACACATATATATATAATATAGTATATAACAATGGTTTTAACTGTGCAAGTATGTCGGTTCACACCCACCAATAATATCCTCAGGATCTGCCTAAGAACAACCTCGTACCTCACTTTTATCTTGTCCAACTCTACCATTCTAACAACCCATTAACCACAAAATACCCACTAATGCCCTCTTCACACTAAAGTTGTTTTCAAAACAACACCAACTACTACCCCAAACATGCTAGCTATGAGACCATACCCACTACGCAAGGGAAAACCAAACCGAAACCAAACTAAGATAACTAGGATAAAGGTTACTTAACAAGGTTACCTGTAAACATCTCACTGCCTCGGGGCTTCAACAGACAAACTCTCTTCTTCGCAGAACCATCATTCTCTAGCCGCACCACCGCAGCATTAGCCAACACCTTAAGGTCATCACCATCTCCCTGCGGTAAAGAACCCTGACTACCCCGAGCCAACTTCAAACAATTTCGTCTCAAATGTCCAACAGACCCACAATTCCAACAAGATTCATTCCCCAAGCTCCTCACACCTTTATGCCCTTCCTGCCACCTTCGAACTTTGTCTTGGCCGCGCCCACGACCCTTCTAAGACCCTTTTGCTACCACTGAAGCTGATCTCACCACTTGAGGACAATTTCGCTTCACATGCTCCTTAGAACCACAGTTCCAACAAACTCCCGCGCCCCAACAACCTCCAACATGACACCTTCCACAACGGTCACACTTCGGCAACTGAGCTACCACTCCTTGGTCATACTGCACTTGACCTACATCTGCACCACCACCCAGACTTCGATTCAAGTAAAACCTTCTATCACGTAGCCTCTTCCACTGACCACTCCCGAGGCTAGTGCCCACAACCCTCTTGCTTAAACTTTTCTCACCTTCATAATCTGAAACCACACCCCACGTTGCTTAACCCTTGGGAATTTCCCGCCAAGGTACCTTTCATAAAAGGCAGACACAAAGAAGTCCCAATATGTATCGTGGATATGCGTTGCCACCGCCACAGATGTCCACCAGGCACAGGCGTCCTCCAACATCAATGAGACAACACTTCCCAGCTTACAAGCGTAATCACACCTTTCCTGATCCAAAATCAGAATTACACTGGCTAACCAAGCCTCGAACGCCTCAGGTGTCGAACCACAATACTCTACAACTCCCAAATCATATAGGCGCTGTTTCGACAAACTCGCATGTCCCACAGTCGGCATGTCTACAGGCCTCACTTTCACCGCAGCCTGAGATGTTCCCGACACCTCTTGAACTATAGGTGATGAACCCTTCATCACAGAACCAACTTCCTCCTCCTGCCTCACTACCTCAACTCCAGGCACTGAAGACTGAGACGAAACACCTCCACTAAAAGGTGAATTCCACGCCTTAACAACCTGCTCTAAAGCAGCAACCATCTCACCCAACTGCCATTCTCTCATCGATTCCACCATGCTATTAACAACAAGCAATCATAACAAAACAACAAAACGATCAGGCCAACTTAAAGCAAGGATTCAAGACTCCAACCCCAACATAACACAATAGCTATAATAATAAGGCAATGGGTATCCCAAATTCTCCCCTTTTACATGACATAACAATCAATAAAAACATGGATATCACAACATCGAGCATATCAATCAACATACTTCGATCATGCTCTCATCAAACAACATTCTCCCGCAACAGCATAACATCAACATATCATCAGTACAAATTCACATTAGCTCAATGAAGATTCATAACCAAAAAGCATGATAAAAACATCAACAATTCGCTCAAAGACACACATTTCAACCGACTTTCAACCACACATCAGAATAAACATCAAACACTTATTACAACAATTTACCATTTCCCCAAACATTCGCAACTCAGCTCTGATACCACCAAATGGAACCCCCTTAGCCCGGCCTAGACGGTTGACCCGAACTACGAAGATTACATGGGGAAAACCAAAGTCAACCTGAAAGTCAACCTTGATTAACGACCCTTTTTTTCTTTTTAAACTTGTCTAGATACACATTAAACCTAGGCATACTCTTGAGATAAGCATACTCAAAAATCACAGCAATCGGAAAACAATAAGGGACTCAATTGCACAACATACGAATTTAGGGACCAAAATGTAAAATCTGGAAATTAAGAGGACTTTACAAATTTTAAAGATACCATTATGAAATTAGTCATATTACTTGCTTCCCTGTCAAATTCCACCTTAAACAGACCTCTCGAACTCAAGCAATTGCACATACAAAAATCAGGACTAAAATATAGAGCTTGCAAACCTCAAAACCATTCAAATCAGTGCCCAACGGTCAAGTGTTTCGAAACGGGAATTGACCGTTCAGAAACGGGGCTTGGCAGTAGCCAAAGTGTTTCGAAACACCTCTACTCGTTTCGAAACACCCAGGCCAAATCATGCACCTGTTTCGAAACAGGCAAGGGTGTTTCGAAACACCCTGCCCAGAAACAGCAGAAAAGCCTATTTTTACACATCTAATCACCATCAAACATACTCTAAATCAATCCTCAACATATCAACAACAAGCCAAGTATCATAAATACCAAATTGCATTAAAATCTAGATGCAAAGCAAACCTTAGGTGCACCAACTCTTTCAACACATCCAACCCTTGATCATGCCTTTAAAACAAGAAGCATAGTATAACAACTTATGAATAAGAAGATTCAAATGTTGCAAAGCGATAAACAACAAGATTCAAACCACAAACCAAATATGGTCAACATACTCAATCTCATTACACATCAACATAAAAGACTCTCCCCCCATTGCCTTTATTATCTATAGCTATTAACCGAGACATACTTCTCAAGTGGAGCTCTCCTTGAATCCCTTGCTTCTTGCTGCCCCAACTTCAATTATCTGCATTGATGGACACAAAGGAGCGTAAGCACATAATGCTTAGTGAGGGATGCTCAAAACCAAAACACCATCAACACAGTGATTCATAAAACTCTCTTAAGAAGTAGATACAATTCGATAAACCAAAGCATTGTTTGAAACTCCTTTTTAAACAACATGCTTTAAATCATGCATTGCTCAATCATAAAAACCAACCCTTAGCTTAGAAAAGCTAAATAACTCACTTCAAAGCACATTCTTGCAAACCATCAATTAAAACCTTTCCAAGAATGAACACCTTATGCAAAGTTAAACTCAAATTCCTTGAAAAACATTTCCTCTTCATAACATACTTTTCTCATGCTTAATGATCCATTCAAGCAAAATCTTTGGAAAACCATTTGTTCCCTCTAACTATCTCATGCATTCAACAAATGCACAACACATGAATTACCAAAGCAACATTTACATTTCATGCCCTTCTAAACAAGTCTTCACAAGACTTCAATACATTTAAGAGATTCCTTGCATATAAACACCATTCATAAAAGAAGATAAACACTTGTTCAAGCTTAACAAGTAATACATGCGCTCTTAAACCATTACACGCTTCCCATGCATCCTTGCATCATTCCAAGCATCTCTCGCTTCATTACATTCAAGAACATTACATTGGCTTTCAAGCGATAATTCATAAACCATCACAACACAAGACACAATCGGATACGCGGATTACAAGCGTTGTCCCACACGCTTCATACACACAACCGAACAACACAAGGTGGAGTTTACCGGTACAATCACAACCCCTCAACACCCGTGATAGAGTTTAATGGTACAATCACAACCCCTCAACAACACTCATCGGAAGTTGTATAACTCACTAGCGAGAGCCGGGACACATCACAAGGCTTACATATGGAAGCTACCACAACCATTGTAATCACCTTAACCAAGCTCATATACGGGAGCAACCCTCCACCGTTGTGACGCTTAACAAAGTCCACCCACGAGAGCCATCCTCCATCGTGGTGACATTTAACAAGGTTCACCCACGAGAGCCATCCTCTATCGTGGTGGCACTTAACAAAGCCCACCCATGAGAGCCATCCTCCATCGTGGTGATACCAACTCTCTCAATCGCTAGGATACTTGGATGGAGTTTACGGTACCATTACAACCCCTCAACATCCAAGGCGACTCAATTCACGGTGCACCCAATCCTATAGCCGGCTAACTATATCCGATTAAAGTAACCAACAACCACTTACATCACTTGCCAATACCATCAATTACCATCATCAATTCACTGTTTTAAAGCATTAAACAAAGCCATTAAACAACATGCAACACTATGCATCAATTCCACAATTCCAAAGTACAAAACCAAGGATCTCTTACCTTGAGCATCCTTCAACACATGACTTACAAAACCAGCATTAAACCATGCTAAAACATGCTTTCAAAACAGAATTTAAACTTGCAAATTAAATGTATGCATCCAACCATCTCATGGTTCATTCAAGAGAAAGAGTTTTCCCGAAAACTTACTCTTGAGCTTAGTTAAGTTGCTTAGACTTAAACTAAGCTCCCATAACCTTCAAACATAGGTTTCAAAGCTGAAAACCCAACTTCACTCACCGATACACAAAACTAAGCTAGCCGACAAGCCTTCCTAGCATCCGAAACCTCCAACGCCACCTCTATTGCTTCCGGATCATTTTCCCTTGTTTTAAACACATAACAACATAGGATTAATGCATCATCATGCATTAAAAACACCAGCAACACAACTCAACTCGCTGCTCTACACAAATCCGACATTTCGGCTACCAAACACAACCGAAATCACCTCCAAACTCTTCCGAAACTTAACCCAGCCAAGATCCATCACTTCTAACCATTTTTAAACATCAATTAACATCCAAAATGATCCCAAACTCGTTCTTATACCTCCAGCATTAACAGAACACCAAAATCACCCCAAAAACCACCATTTTCACAAGTAAAAACTTAGGAAAATCAACCTATTCGGGATTGCATTGATTAAACCTCAATTACACATCATTTAGACATCCAAAATACATCAAAAAGACATCTCAAAACAGAGCCCAATCATCCAATATGAATTTCTTCAAAATTAAATCCAAATCTTGCATTTCAAGCCAAAATCAAGAACACAACATTAAAACCTTTAATAAAACTCAATTTAAGGATTGAGAACTTGGGAATTTCAGTAAAGAACTGAGTATTTAGAGGAGAAGGACGTTCATACCTCTAAATGTGGATTTCTCCTTGTTTAGAGCCAAAATCCTTGAAAATTCATTAAGCAAATGGTGAGGATTTGATGTAGAAATGATTAGGAATCATTTGGGGATTGAAAACTCTTCTTTAGGTGTGAAAATCAAAAGGAAAGTTGCTGTGGAAATGTGTTTGGCTGAGAGAATTTTGAGAGAAAATGAAATAGGAAAATTTTGGTAAAAGTTAGTTATGAAACTAAAATATCACTTTTCCCTCTTTTCTTTTTATTAATTAAACACTAAATGAGTCTTTTAAAATCAAGAAAAATCTGGAGAAATCCTCCCTTGGGTAAATTAGCTCCTTAAAGATTCAAAGTTTCAATCCTTTAAAAACAGTCACGAACTTTTCAAAAATTACATTTTAGTCACTAACTCGAAATGTCATATTTCCAAACCTCATTTTGTAAAATTGATTTCACCACCCTCTTATATACATTAAAATAGGATTTTTAGATATTTTTCCATATTTTTAATGCATCCCGAACTAGGCTTTCCCTAAAACCACCTTTTATATTCGAACCGAAAATTAGACCGGTCCGGTTCAGACCCAAAACTTCTAAGCCCAAAATTGGGGTGTTACATACCTTTAAGAGGAAGTATCTTAGAGTTCGATATTTGGATGAAAAGAAGAGGGAGTTTATGGCATTGGTTTAGGGTAACAAGACCGTGTCAAAGTACGAGGTTCAATTTGTGAGATTGAGCCAGTATGCACCTGAGTTGGTTCCTAGTGAGAGGGAACGGTGTGAGCGCTTCCGGTATGGGTTGACTAGAGATGTGAAGACCTACATGCTTGCCTCTGACTACACTGAGTTGGATGTCTTGGTCTCTAGGGCCAAGGATATTGAGCAGAACTTAGGCTCCAGTGCTCGTGCTAGTGGGTCCAATTCCGGGAAGAGACACGCGAATTGGGATAGAGACCATGCCAAGAGGCATAGGGATATGAGGTATCAGCCCGATTCGAGACATAGGGGTGGTAACTACGGACAGGGCCACCAAGGCCAAGGAGCTGTTGTACACACTCCGGAGTGCACTAGGTGCGGGAGAAGCCACCAGGGTAAGTGTATGGGTATCTACGGGGCGTGTTGGAACTGTAGCTCCTGAGACCATTTGAGGCGTGACTGTCTACACCTGGCTAGGGGCGGACCGGCTCCAGCTAGGGGTTTTGAGCATCAAAGAGGTCGTGGGCGCGGTCGTGGTAACTTTCAGCCGAGGAACGAGGGCCAAAGGAACTTAGCTCACGTAGTGGCAGTTCAGCCCGAGGGTGGAGGACCGGCTAGGGTGTATGCTCAACGAGAGGCTGGGAATGACACGAATGTCATTGCAGGTAATTTCTCGTTATAGTCTTTGAGTTTGCTTTCTTTGATAGATTCGGGGTCGACACATTCATACATTTTAGGTGAGCACGCAAGATCATTAGGGTTACCATGTGAATGGTTAGAGGTAGGTGTAAACGTTACTAGCTCTTTTGGTGATACAGTGGTAGTTAGGAAAATGTATAGGAGGTGTCCCTTGATGGTTCAGGGCCAAGTGTTTCCATTCGATATGATGGAGTTACCGTTTTATGGCTTTGACGTGATATTGGGCATGGATTGGTTCGTAGAACATAGAGCTAGGGTTGAGTTTGAGACCAAGAGAGTCTTCTTGAGGCTTACAGATGACTTTGAGGTTGTGGTAGTTGGTGAGAACGTTAGGTTCTTGTCTAATGTTGTTTCTGCTTTGGAAGCTCAGAAGTTGTTGAATTCAGGATGTCAGGCTTATTTGGCTTATGTGATGAATTCGAATATGAGTGAGGTTAGACAACAAGACATCAGAACAATTTGTGATTTTTCGAGTGTTTTTCCGGAAGAGTTGTCGGGTTTGCCTCCAGATAGAGCAGTTGAGTTTGCTATTGAGACGTATTTCGATTCTACACAAGTGTCTATTGCTCCGTATAGAATGGCACCGAAAGAGTTTAAAGAGTTGAAGACACAGCTTCAGGAGTTGTCTGATAGAAGTTTCATTAGACCTAGTATTTCTCCGTGGGGTGCTCTGGTATTGTTTGTGAAAAAGAAAGACGATAGCATGAGGATGTGTATAGATTATAGGCATTTGAACAAAGTGACATTGAAGAACAAGTACCCTTTGCCTAGGATCGATGACTTGCTTGATCAGTTGAGAGGTGCTTCAGTTTTTTCGAAGATTTATATGAGGTCCGGGTACTATCAGTTGAAGGTAAAGGATGTGGACATACCGAAGACAGCCTTCCGTACACGTTATGGGCACTATGAGTTCTTGGTAATGCCTTTCGGGTTGACTAACGCCCCATCAGCTTTCATGGATATGATGAACCGTGTGTTTCACGAGTTTTTGGACTGGTTTGTGGTAGTGTTCATAGATGACATCTTAGTATACTCTAGGACTGAGGATGAGCATGATGAGCATTTGCAGTTAGTGCTTCAGACCTTGCTTAAGAATCAGTTGTATGCCAAGCTAAGCAAATGTGAGTTTTGGATTAGGGAGGTAGTCTTCCTAGGTCACGTGATCTCGGCTAAGGGGATTAGTGTGGATCCCAAGAAAATAGAAGCCATAGTGAGTTGGAAATAACCGAAGTCAGTGATAGAAATCCGTAGCTTCCTAGGTTTGGCGGGATATTATAGAAGATTTGTCGAGGGATTTTCTAGGATAGCGACTCCTTTGACTAAGTTGCTTCAGAAGAATGTACCATATGAGTGGACAAATGCAAGACAACAAGCGTTTGAGAAGTTGAAGAAAGCTTTGACCGAAGCTCCTATTTTGACTCAGCCTGAACCGGGAAGAGAATTTGTGGTTTATAGTGATGCATCCTATGTAGGTTTAGGTTGTGTACTTATGCAAGAAGGTAAGGTGGTAGCTTACGCTTCGAGGCAGTTGAAAGTTCACGAGAAGAATTATCCCACCCATGATATAGAGTTAGCCGCAGTAGTGTTTGCTTTAAAGATCTGGAGACACCACCTTTATGGTTAGAAGTGTACTATTTTTACTGACCACAAGAGTTTGAAGTACTTGATGTCTCAGAGGGAGTTGAACCTTAGACAGCGTAGATGGTTAGAGCTTCTTAAGGACTATGACCTTACGATAGAGTACCATCCGGGTAAGGCAAACGTAGTGGTCAATGCTTTGAGTAGAAAAGTGGCAGTTGAGTTGCGAGCTATGTTTGTGAGATTGAGCGTGTCCAAGGATGGTGGTTTGATAGCCGAGCTTCAGGTTAAGCCTTCGTTAGTCCATTTGATTCGGGAGAAGCAGTTGCGAGACGAGTCCTTGGCACCTAACGTGCAAGATATAGCCGAGGATAGGCCTACCGAATTTTGTTTCAGTGAGAATGGGATCCTATGTTACAAGGATAGGATAGTGGTTCCGGAAGATACCGAGTTGAGACGTACGATCTTGAATGAAGCTCATAACAGTCCTTTTGCAATGCATCCGGATAGTACGAAGATGTATCGTGGTTTAAAGGAAGAGTACTATTGGGTTGGATTGAAGAAGGATGAGGCCGAGTTTGTGAGTAAGTGTATGGTTTTTCAGCGAGTTAAGGCCGAGCATCAGTTTCCTTTAGGGTTGTTACAGCCGTTGAAGATTCCGAATGGAAGTGGGAATGTATCACCATGGACTTTGTGTCAGGTTTACCGTTGACTCCTTCGAAGAAAAATTCAGTGTGGGTGGTAGTTGATAGATTTACTAAGTGTACGCACTTCATACCCGTTCATACTACTTATAACTTAGATAAGTTGGCCGATCTGTACATCAGAGAGATAGTGAGGTTGCATGGGGTACCGAAATCGATTGTGTCAGACCGAGATATGAGGTTTACAGCTAGGTTTTGGGAGTGTTTGCATCGTGCTCTGGGTACTTGGTTGAACTTCAGCATTTCGTATCATCCATAGTCAGATGGTTAGTCAGAGAGGGTGATTCAGGTGTTAGAGGATATGTTGAGGTGTTGTATAATCGATTTTCAGGGGTCTTGGGAGAAACACCTACCGTTAGTAGAGTTTGCATAAACAACAGTTATCAGGCTAGTATTCAGATGGCATCGTATGAAGCTCTGTATGGTAGGAGGTGTAGGACTCCGATTTGTTGGGTCGAAGCTGGAAAAAAGATTGTACTGATGCCCGATTTGCTTAAGGGCACTACCGAGAAGGTGAAGTTAATTTGTGATCGCTTGAAGGCAGCTTCAGATCGACAGAATTTGTATGCCGATTTAAAGAGAAAAGAGATAGAGTATGCTGTGGGTGAGAAAGTTTTTTTGAAAGTCTCACCTTGGAAGAAGGTGATGAGGTTTGGTAGGAAGGGTAAATTGAGTCCGAGATTCATTGGACCTTATGAGATAGTTGAAAGGATTGGTCATGTTTCCTATAGATTGAGGCTCTCGACCGAGTTAGAAAAGATTCACGATGTGTTCCATGTTTCGATGCTTCGTAAGTATAGGTCAAATCCGTCGCATGTTATGCTTGTAGAGAAGATTGAGTTGAATCCAGATTTGTCATATGATGAGGAACCAGTGGAGATCTTAGCCTCAGAAAGCAAGGTGTTGCGTGGTAGATCAATTGAGTTGGTCAAGGTGAGGTGGCAACGTAGAAGGGTGGACGAGCCCACTTGGAACAGAAAGGAGGATATGGAAAGACAGTTTCCTTATCTCTTTCAGTCAGGTAATTTCGGGGACAAAATTCCTTAAGTGGGGGAGAGTTGTAACGCCCGGGTTTTGGGGTCGAGAGTTGAGTGTGTGAGTCGGGTTCGAGCCGTTGGACTCGATCTAATTAAAATAGACTTTGGTTTTATTTTAAAAGGATTTGAAATTCATTAATGGCAATTTCATAAATTTTTAGACAAAGGAAATAAGATGAGTAAAATAGCCTTTTTGACAAAGAAAAAAAAGGTCTTCATCTTCATCCTTGTTTCATTTCCACGAAAAAAAACCCCAAAACCTCCCAAGTTACTATTCCATTCAATCCCTCCCTCATTTCAAGTGTTTTCTTTAAGGTAAGACTATTTTTGACTTTTCCTCTCAATTCCTAACACTTTGATGGTTTTAGTTTTTGTAAAATGCCATTGTAGAGATTTTTCAAGATTTCAAAGTTTGAAGAAAAGTATGAAACTTTAATGACTTCTTGGGTTGTTTTTGATTTGTAGAGTTAAGTTTTGAACTAATCTTGCCCTAAGGAACATTATATCTCAATTTGGTTGGTTTTATTAAGAATCTCGAAATGGGTATTCATGGGTATTTTTAAAGTGTCAAAACTTGTGTTTTTGGTGTGGTTTTGTGAAAGGGAGTTGGGCTGGTGTTATAGTGATACTAGAAGGGTGTTTGGAGGTGTTTTGGGTATTGGAATTAGTAGTTTTTTGCTGGGTTATTAGGGAGTACGAAAAAGAAGAAGTTTTGTTAGCTCATGAGTTCGAAATGTGGTAAATGGGTCTTGAAATTTGTATCTTGATTGTGACAGTGGTTTTGGGGCTGAATGATTGAGTGAATTGTTGTTTTTGATTGACTAGAATCAAGGGAAACCATCGGAGAAGCTTCAGGCACTATTCCGGGGAATTTGGAGACTTGAGATTGGTGTTTCGGCATCCGTTCGGGTTTCATCGGTGAGTGGAAATGTTTTGAACTTGTTTTGTTTTCGGAATGGGTTCTTGGGGGTTTGGGTGGAGCCTTGTGGGCTAACCTAAACCCAAGTGTAAGTTTACTAATCCTACCTTGATGGTTAAGTGATGATGTATGATTAATTGTTGTGATATCATATGCATTGTGGATTGCTTTTACATCCGTTGTGGTGGTGTAGTCGTTGTTGGTGTCGAGCCTCACGTGATGGTTGTCATAACTACGGTGATGTGTAGTCCCACCGGTAGTGACTAGTAGAAGAGTACGTTGATGTGTAGTCCCAACGGAAAACTACTAGTCGAAATGGTGATGTGTAGTCCCACCGTGTTTTGGGTTGTGCTTGTGCAAACCTTGTAATTGTGTTGATGTGCCTCATTTCGTGCATATAAATGGTTTACTTATCTTTTAAGAAACGTGTTTTGAAAACTGCATTGTTTATGAGTTTTTAGAGCTTCGCTCACTAAGTTGTCAAGCTTACGCTCTCCTTTGTCCAACATGCAGATCGTTAGAGTTTGGAAGGCAAGTGGGCAAGGGAGGGGCTTTTCGGAGTTCTGAAGTAGCTCATGTATGGTTTAAGTCTTTGTAATAATGCCTAGACAATAGGGGTACTAGACTTGTATGGAGTTGGTGCCAAACTCCTTAATTTGATTTTGTTGATGTTTAGCATGTTGAGTGATGTACATCGTTGAATATGTTTATGCTCATGTGTTGTGGATTGTAAACCATGTTTATTTTGTTGCTTAAATGCCTTGTGTTTGAAGGCTTAGGACCATTTTCCATGAATGTTATGTGTGTTTGTTTAAAGGCATGTAGGCTTGATATGCAATGTATTTGGTGAATGCTTGAATTCCTTTATGGATGGCTTCTTTATGTATGTTGAGTGTCCGGATATGTTTGTAGTAGGGTGTATGCCTCTAGAGTATATATATGCACGTTGTATCTTGATTCTTGATGTTTGAGGCATGTTGGGGATGTTTGGAGATGCCTAGAACTGATTTTAGAAACACACAGACTACAGGCGTTTCGGAACGGGTAGGGTTGTTTCGAAACGGGTGTGGTTCCAGGGATACCCGTATCGGAACACGTTTCGGTACGGTTTTGCTACTGTGAACTCCTGTTCTGATACGTGTACCGAAACGGTTTGGCTACTTTGAGGGCATGTTCCGGAACGTGTTTCGAAACTTCTACGCGAAAAAAGGACCCTGTACCGAAACGGGGTAGGCCGTATCGGTACGGGTAGTCTGGCTTTTAAAACTGGGGCCCGTGTTTAGAAACGGGCGAGCCTGTTTCGAAACATAGGCCTGAATTTGGGCTTTTGGCATCTTTGGAGGTCCTCAAGTGTTGGGCTTGGGTCCAGGTTGCTGTGTTCTTTCTTGTGAGCCTTGCTTGTAGTCGTATATGTTTGGTTCGGGCGCGTACGTAAGAAAATGGACTAGCTTGAATACATGGTAAATTTAAATTAACTCATGTCTCGTCTGCTTAGTCTCGTCTTTGTTTATCCACTGTCGTTTCACACATAGGACTTAATGATCCATCTAGACAAGATAATTGGAGAAAATTTTCTAGGGTTGCTAACCGAAGGGGAGCCTTAACGGGTTTCACTTCGGTTTTCCTCGTGTGACCTGCTCGGACCGGTCAGTCGTCCAGACCGAGACGAGGGGGTTACAGCAATCCAACCAGGAGTAGGGGTGTTAGACTTTAATCGATAGTAATGATAGAATTGTATTAAACTTGTTGTGTTTACAATAGAAGATTGCATGTCTATTTATACAAGATCATACATCAAATGAGCTGCCATGCAGTTACATAAATCAGTTTCAACAACCCTAACAGATTTGTTTAACTTCCCTTGGTTACATGTTTAACATCTTCCTTGCTTTCTCATCTCTGGGAAAACATCTTGATCTTCAAGCACCGATAATTTCTCTCTGAATGATTCAAACTTCCCATTTGCAAGTGGTTTCGTGAGCATATCAGCAACCTGACTGTCCACTGGAATATGATTAACCTGTAGCTCATTCGCTGCGACTTTCTCGCGAACAAAGTGAAGATCCAGCTCAATGTGTTTGGTCTTGGCATGAAGTATAGGATTAGTAGCCATTGCTACTGCACTGGTGTTATCACACCAAACTTTTGGCGTTTCAGCTTGATCAATCTCCATTTGATTTAGCACAGCCTTTATCCATGTAACTTCAGCTGCAACATCAGCTAAGCTGCGATATTCCGCCTCTACCGTGGACCTAGAGACTGCTCTCTACTTCTTCGAGCCCCAGGTTAGCAGGTGATTCCCATGAAATACATAGAAGCCTGATATGGACTGTCGATCATCTAGGTCTCCTCCCCAATTAGCGTCTGAGAAAGCTGAAATGCACATCTTGGTTCGAGTTTGAGCAGGAAACCATAGTCCAAAGTTAGCCGTGCCAGCAAGTATCGTAAGATTCGTTTAACAACAAGCCAGTGATTATTTGTTGGACGTTGAAGATACTGGCAACCTTATTTACTGCATACGATATGTCAGGTCTCGTATGAGATATGTATTGCAATGCACCAACAACACTTCAATATGATTGCGCATCAACTAGGGCTTCTCCACCATCCTTGCTGAGTTTGGTGGAAGGTGACATAGGAGTTTTTGCTGCATTGGAGTCCTCCATGTGTACTTTGTTTAGTAGTTCAATGAAAAACTTCCTTTGACAAAGAAACAAGCCTTTCTCAGATCGACACGCCTCAATGCCCAAGAAAAAATGAAGTTGACACAAATCTTTGAGTGAGAACTTGCGATGAAGCTCTTGTATGACATGATCAACACACTGTTGAGAGCTTCCATTGATGAGAATATCGTCGACATACACCACCAAGTATGTGACATACGAGTCAGTCTTTAAGATGAAGAGGGATGAGTCTGCTTTGGATCCAACAAAACCAAGCTGATATAGAAACTCCTGTAACTTGAGGAACCAGTTTCTCGGGGCTTGCATGAGGCCATACAAAGCCTTTTTTAGCTTGCAAACAAGTACCTTCCCATCCTAAGAGTGTTGTTCAAAGCCAGGAGCTTGCTGCATATACACATATTCAGTTAGATCACCTTTTAGGAATGCATTGTTAACGTCCACATGCCTGATCTGCCATTGACACGACGCAACTATAGAGAGAAGAATGTTGACTGTAGAGAAGCGTACTACGGGGCTGAAGGTGTCCATGAAGTCAAACCTTGAGATCTGTGAGTAACCCTTGGCCACCAACCTGGCTTTAAGCCTTTCAACAGAGCCATCAACTTTGAGTTTAACCCGAAACAACCATTTACACCCAACGACCTTCTTACCAGTAGGTAATTCCACAATATCTCAAGTGCCATTGCCTATCAATGCCTCATATTCTGCAAGAACAACTTCTTTCCATCCAGTATCAGCTAAAGCCTCGTGAAAATTTTCAGGAACCTTCATGTATTGGGCAACATAAACCTTTGGTTTAGTTATCCCATTTTTGTGTCTGGTGATCATGGCGTGTGTATTGCCTAAGTGGGCATTGTTGTTGTTGGTAGAGACCTGAGGCGGTTCATTCAGAGGTGGCACAGAGTGAGCATTATCTAGGCTGGATGGTACATCCTCCGTGGCAGCTGGTTCATCGAGATATTCAGCAGATTGCCTAGAAGTGTGATCCGCAATAGGCTCATCAGCAGGACTCGCATCCATCCCATCACATGCACCTAAAGGAGAACTAGAGCCTGGTGTCGTGGTCGTAAGAGGAGTACCTGGAGGAGCTGATGATGGGTTTTCCTGACAGACCATAGAGGGCACTGTTGTAGATGGCATAGGTACTATAGGAACTGCACCAAACTGATGATTGAAAGAAGATGTAGTACTGCTCGTAGATTGACCAAATGGAAATGTACCTTCTTAAAAAACAACACTCTTTGAGATAAACACTCTTCCAGAATTATCCATGCACTAATATCACGATGAAAAGGAGAGTATCCAAAGAAGACATATGGCTTGGAGCGAAAATCCATCTTATGTCTGTTGAATGGCCTGAGATGCGGATAACACAAACATCCAAATACTTTGAGAAAGGTATAGTCAGGTGCTTCACCAAATAATTTCTGAAACGGTGACAACCATCCCAGGGTCTTGGATGGCATACGATTGATAAAAAACACAGCATTGAGCACATCATATGACCAAAATTTCAAGGGCAGAGACGCCTGAGCTAGAAATGTAAGAGCAGTTTCAACAACGTGTCTGTGTTTACATTTCACCACCCCATTCTGTTGGGAGGTGTGAGGACAAGATTTCCTGAGGTTTATGCCCATTTTGGCTGCTCTAGCATCCATAAATTTGAATTCTCCCCCACCATCTGTTTGTACAGATAAAATAGTGGTTTTAAACTAATTTTGTACAACGCTAGCAAACATTTCAAATGCTAATGAAGCCTCACTTTTATTTCTGAGAAGATAAAGTCATGAATTGCGGCTATACAAATCAACAAATTGTACAAAGTATGTAAATCCATTGGATACAATTGGAGCAGGCCCTCATACATCAATCTCAACTAGTTCAAAAAGGTTGAGCATACACTGTATTCGAATGAGAAAAGGGGAGAACATGGCTTTTACCCATTTGACAAGCCATGCATACAGTGTTGCTTAAGAAAAACGATTTATTTACAAAAATTTTTACTATATCAATTGCACGATGTCCCAATCGCCTATGCCATAGCCAGTATTATGAATATTCAGTGGAAGATGCATGAAATATCGATGCTAAAATGTAACCCCCTCGACCCGGTCTAGTCGCAAGACCAAATTGGGAGAGTCACACGGGGATAACCGGAGAAAAATTAAGAATTTCCCTCTGATTAACAACCCTAGATTAAGATTTATCTTGTCTAAATGCAATTTAACGGTCCTATGGTGTTAAGGGTTACAACGGAAGAACAACGTCTCAATCGGACATTAATCGAATGTCCAATTGGAGCTAAACAGTCACGAAGGACCATTTTGCAAAACCACACCAAAATAGAGGCAAAAAGGTAATTTAAACCTTACCAAATAGTTTATTAGTCATGTTTCAAGCACACGAGGCAAGACCAACACAAACGAGAGATATAAACTCACTTAGGAAGCATACAAGCATTAGAGACTAAAATGTAACATCGAGAAACCTTCAAAGATGCCTTTTAACCACTTTAACTACCTGTGTTTCGAAACAGGGGTTGCCCGTTTCGAAACGCGGGCTCTCAGCAAAAACCAAAACTAGGCTCTTCCGAAACGGCTCCTCTTGGTTTCGAAACGGGAGCCTCTAGAGGAAAAACGTACCGAAACGGCACCACCCTTGTTCCGATACGAGTGCTCCAAAGGCCTGGCCGTTCCGAAACCATACCAGGAGTTTCGAAATGCCTGGGCACAGATTAGCCCAAAAATGCATTTTGGCATCCTTAAACATTCCCAAACTTACCCCGAGAAAGCACAAACCACATGACAACATATTGAGCAAACATTCTAGAGGCAAAACACCCTAAAAATAGGATTCAAACATGCACACACACAAGCATGGATCTCAAACTTAAAAGCTCATAAGGAACACTTTAACTCAATACACCAACAAGCCAAAACACAAGGCATTTAACTAAAAGCCCAAGAAAGCCTCAACATAGCATGGTTTCAACATTTAAAACATGTAGCAACATGATCAAACTCATGGGAGTTTACATCAACCTCTCTAACCACAAAAGTAAGTACTCCCATTGCTAAATTATTGTTATAACTTAAAATCCATACTTGAGCTTAAGCTACGATCACCGGAGCCTTTCCCTCGCCTTCATTTGCTTCCTCGATCGCTAACGATCTGCATTGTTGGAAAGGAGCGTGTAAGCATAAAGCTTAGTAATTGGTGCTCAAAACCACCACAACAACAATGCAGTTTTAATAAAAACCATTTATGAATTGAAAACAAAACCACAAGCATGAATTCCATTAACATGATTATCAACAGTCTTACATGTGCTTGGCATCTTACATCAAGCAATGCAACAACATATAACAACAAGGCATGACTCTCAACATGTACCAAGATAACATTCAACCTTCCAACAAAAGAGTATTATAGCAATTATGGTTGCATTACTCGGATACGCGGATTGGATTCGATGGCATCTCACATCACCGAATCTATAAGAACAACAAGACTCACGATGGCATTTTACATCACCGAGGTCTAACAATAAAGCTTCTGGTAGCATCTTACATCACCGTACTCCTCCCTAATGGCATCTTACATCACTAGGGCCACGCGCGAATTTTACAAGTGCACTCTAACCCTATGGTCGACCAATTATACCCGGTAAGACTCTCATATTTACCAATACTTAAATGTCATATAAACCAACATAATAATACCACACTCATTAATCAAATACACACATTAATCTCATATCAACAATGCATAACAAGATTGAAATATAGAATTCCGGTAAAGTAAAATGTAAACATTTAATACTTACTCCCGAGCTTAGGTTGACCTTTCAAGCTCAACCTAAACTCTCAAAAACATTTCCACTCACCGGTAGAACCCAATGATAGCCGAAACACCGATTTCAAGTCTTCATAACACCGGTGTCGCGTCTGAAGTACCCAAATCTCTATCTGCTGCTTCTACCCAAATCAAAACAAAAAGTTAACATACTTTTCAACAATCAAACCCACTAAAACCAACTCTATTTCAATTCCACAACAACCATTTCTGATTCCTACCCAAAACTAATCAAAACCAATCACATTTCCATTCTAACCAAAAATCCGCCATAACTTCATCAATTTAACATCCAAAACACGCCCAAAAGCTTCAAAACCTTCAACACACATCCACAAACCCTTTAGGAACCATAAACAACCATAAACAACCCAAAAACCCATATTTCTCCAACTCAAAATTTATCCATTTATTCCATTTCGAGATTTCTTGAGAAACCCATCATCTTAACCTTATTTTGTACCCAAAACATGATTTAAAACTCTCCCAAATCATTGTTTTCACTAAATTGCTTAAACCCTTCAAAAACCCATTTTACACAAAATGAGAGAACTTGAGAAATCTACAAGCTTTTGGAAAGAAAATGTTACAAGCAAGATTCAAATGAAGAGAAGAGTGAAAACCAAGTTGTTTACCTCTTTGAAACCTTCAAAATGGTGGAGATTGGTGAAAATAGATGGTGGCTTGGCTTTGGGAGTTTTTGACGTGAAATGAAAAATGAGAAGGGAAGAAGATAGAAAGTGGGTATCCTTTTTTTTCTTTTTGAAATATTCTATTTTATTCCGCTCTTATCTTAAAAAATCTCTTTTGACAAAAATCCCCTCTTGCCTTAATTTATTTTTATTTATCCTTAAAAACTCAATTTAACATTTTAAAACTCTTTTATGAAACTATTTTCATTTAAAGACAGCCCAAACCCCAAAACTCGATTTACAAACCTTTCTCGGGTCCCGGTCTGAACTTTTAGACCCTAAACCCGAGGCATTACAACTCTCCCCCGCTTAAGAAATTTCATCCTCGAAATTTACCTGATGGAAAGAGGTACGGAAATTGCTCTTCCATGTCCTCCTTTCTCTCCCAAGTGGCTTCTTCCACACTCCGATGTCTCCACAAAACCTTGACTAACTCAATGGTCCTCCCACGCAACACTTTACTATTCGTAGCAAGAATCTCAATTGGTTCTTCATCATATGAAAAATCCGGATTCAATTCAATATTTTCCACTGGCATCACATGAGACGGATCTGATCTATACTTTCAGAGCATCAAAACATAGAACACATCATGAATCCTCTCAAGCTCGGATGGCAATCTCAACCTATATGCAACAGGGCCAATCCCCTCAACTACCTCGTAAGGACCAATGAATCTCGGACTTAATTTCCCCTTTTTACCGAACCTCATTACCTTTTCCCATGGGGAAACCTTCAAGAACACTTTGTCACCAACAGCATACTCAACCTCTTTTCTCTTCAAATCTACATACGATTTTTTTTGTCTGAAGCTGCCTTCAAGCAATCATAAATTAATTTTACCTTCTCGGTAGTGCCCTTAAGCAAATCCAGCATAGGTACAAGCTTATGTCCAGCTTCGGCCCAACAAACAGGTGTTCTACATTTCCTACCATATAGAGCTTCATACGGTGGCATCTTAATACTAACCTGATAATTGTTATTGTACGCAAACTCTACTAGCGGTAGATGCTTCTCCCATGAACCCTGAAAGTCGATGATGCAACACCTCAACATGTCCTCTAACACCTAAATAACTCTTTCCGACTGACCATCTGACTGTGGGCGATACGAAGTACTAATGTTCAACCAAGTCCCCAAGGCACGATGCAAACACTCCCAAAATATAGTTGTAAATCTCGGATCTTTGTCTGAAACAATAGACTTCGGTACACCATGCAGTCTCACAATCTCACTGATATACAACTCGGCCAACTTGTCTAAGGTGTAATTAGTATGAACATGTATGAAATGGGCACACTTAGTGAATCTGTCAACTATTACCCATACTGAATTTTTATTCGAAGGAGTCAACGGCAAACCTGACATAAAATCCATGGTAATTCGTTCCCACTTCCATTCTGGAATCTCCAACGGTTGTAACAAACCTGAAGGTAACTGATGCTCGGCCTTAACGCGCTGGCAAACCATACATCTACTCACATACTCGACCATATCTTTCTTTAACCCAATCTAGAAGTACTTATCTTTCAACCCACGGTACATCTTCGTACTACCCGGATGCATAGCAAAATGACTATTATAAGTTTCGTTCAAAATAGTACGTCTCAACTCGGCATCTTCTGGAACAACTACTTTATTCTTAAAACATAAGATCCCATTCTCACCAAAGCAGAAATCTGTGGGTTTACCCTCGGCTATATCTTACACGTGAGGTGCCAAAAATCTGTCTTGCAACTGTTTCTCTCGAATCAACTGAACTAACAAAGGTTTAACTTGAAATTTGGCCACTAAACCACCATCTTTAGACAAACTTAACCTAGCAAACATAGCTCGTAACTCGACTGCCACCTTCCTACTCAAAGCATCAGACACTACATTTGCTTTACTCGGATGGTACTCTATTGTGAGGTCATAGTCTTTAAGAAGCTCTAACCACCTACGTTGTCTAAGGTTCAACTCTCTCTGAGTCATCAAATATTTCAAACTCTTGTGGTTGGTGTAGACTGTGCATTTCTCACCATAAAGGTGATGTCTCCAAATCTTCAAAGCAAAGACCATGGCCACTAACTCTATATTGTGGGTAAGGTAAATCTTCTCGTGAACCGTCAACTGTCTCGAAGCATAAGCTACAACTCTTCCTTCTTCCATAAGCACACAACCTAAGCCTACATATGACGCGTCACTGAAGATTACGAACTTTTCCTTGGTTCAGACTGAATTAAGATAGGAGCTTCCGTCAATGCTCTCTTCAACTTTTCAAACGCTCCTGCCTTGCATCTTTCCACTCATACGAAACATTTTTCTGTAACAGTTTAGTCAAAGGTGCAGCAATCTTCGAGAAACCCTCAACAAATCTTCGATAATACCCAACCAAACCTAGAAAACTACGAATTTCGGTCACTGACTTCGGTTGTTTCCAGCTCACTATTGCTTCTATCTTCTTGGGATCCACACTAATCCCCTCGACTGAGATCACATGACCTAGAAAGACTACTTCCCTAATCAAAAACTCACATTTGCTCTACTTGGCATACAACTGATTTTCAAGCAAAGTCTGTAGCACTGACCGTAAATGCTCATCATGTTCTTCCTCAGTCCTGGAGTACACTAAAATGTCATCTATGAACACTACTACAAACCTATCCAAAAACTCGCGAAACACTCGGTTCATCATGTCCATGAATGCAGCTGGGGCATTAGTCAAACCGAAGGGCATTACCAATAACTCGTAGTGCCCATATTGCGCACGGGAAGCTGTCTTCGGTATGTCCACATCTTTTACCTTCAACTGATAGTACACTAATCTTAGCTCAATCTTCGAAAACACTGAAGCACCTCTCAACTGGTCAAGCAAATCATTAATCCGCGGCAAGGGATATTTGTTCTTCATTTTTACCTTGTTCAATTGTCTATAATCTATGCACATCCTTATACTGCCATCTTTCTTCTTCACGAACAAGACCGGAGCACCCCAAGGGGAAATACTAGGCCTAAAAAACCTCTATATGACAGTTCCTGAAGCTGTATCTTCAATTCTTTCAACTCTTTAGGTGCCATTCTATACGGAGCAATCAATACGGGAGCAGAATCTGAATACGTCTCAATAGCAAACTCAACATCTCTATCTGGAGGCAAACCAGGCAATTCTTCTGGGAAAACACTCGGGAAGTCACAAATTGTTCTGATATCTCCGGAACACTTTCCTAACTACAATTGTCTCACCAAAAGAACTCGTAACATCCATACCTATATCTAACAACTCAAACAGCAAACCTAATGATCTTGCATGCTAACCCAAGATATACGAATGTGTCGAGCTAGAATCAATCAACGAAAGCAAAGATAAGGATTGTAATACAAAATTACATGCAATCACATCCGTGTCATTCCCAGTCTCACGCTGTGCATAAACTCTAGCCGGTTCACCGCCCTCGGGCTGTACTGCGATGACATGAGCCATATTCCTCTGACCATCATTCCTAAGATGGAAATTACCTCGACCACGCCCATGGCCTCTCTGATGCTCAACAGCTCTAGTTGGTGCCTGACCATCCCTAGCCGGATGAGGACACTCACGCCTTAAAGGTGTCTGAGATCCACAGTTCCAACAAGCACGAAAAGTACCCCAACACTCTCCGGAATGGTTCCTCCCACATCTAGCACACTCGGGTGTGCGAGCAACAAAACCTTGACCCTAATGGCCTCGTCCCATGTTACCACCTCCACGCCTAAAGTTCGGTTGGTGCCTTCTATCCTTGTGCCTCTTGTTACGGTCTCGCTCCCACTCAGCAGACCTTTTCCCTGAATTGGATCCACCCGATCGAGCAACCAAACTTAGACTTTGCTTAATGTTCTTGGCCCTAAAGACCAAGACATCGAACTCAGTGTAATCAGAAGCAAGCATGTAGGTCTTTACCTCTGTAACCAACCCGTAACGGAACCGTTCACACCTTTCTCTCTCAGTGGGAACAAATTCTGAAGCATACTGACTCAAGCGCACAAACTGTACCTCATACTCGGATATGGACATACTACCTTGCACTAAAGCAATGGATTCTCTCTTCTTCTCGTCCTGATAACGAGCACCAAGGTACTTCTTGCGGAACGCACTACGGAAGAATTCCCAAGTAATCTCGGCCTCTGGCATACCTGAGATAATTGTGGTCCACCAAGCATACGCATCTCCCTGAAGAAACGAGACAATAAAACCCAACTTACGAGCGTCCAAACACTCCATCTGACCCAAGATACGAGTAGTGCTCTCAAGCCATGCCTCCGAACCCTCGGGAGACATACCACGAAACTCGACTCCGCCTAAGCTACGAAGTCACTCAAGGGGCAAACCTCTCCCCACACCCTGAGGTGGTGCTGCAGCATGAAGACCAGCAACAGCCATCTAAAAAGCTCCGACTAAAGTCTAAAGTAACTGGGCCATGTCCACACCAGCCTGACCCTGGCCAACCTGAGATCCATTACCATCACCTTCAACATTCGCACTAGCCTAAGGTACATTACCTTCGACATTCACCCCATTACCATCAGGAGCAAGAGGCACATCCCTGGGTGCCCGGTCACCCGGTCTATACCGTCTTCTCGGTCTCACCATAACAATAAAATAATCTAAAACCACAAACACATAACACGAGAGAAGAACACTGAGCCAGCAAAGGCAGGGGTCCGTGTGTTTAAGCTCTTTTAAATCAAAACCATTTTTCCATAATAATAATAATACCTAGCAATGAGAATGCTTAACCAACCTCCAAACATCAGTAGAAACACAAAGTCATGCTCACAAACACCGTGCAAAACAGACAAACATACACAAAATCAACTTACCTGACTTACCTTCCCGAGAAACCTTGAAACCGAAGCTCTAATACCACCAAATGTAACCCCCTTGACCCGGTCTAGTCGCAAGATCGAATCACGAGAGTCAAACGGGGATAACCGGAGAAAATCAGAGAATTTTCCTCTGATTAACAACCCTAGATTAAGATTTATCTTGTCTAAATGCAATTTAACGTTCCTATGGTGCTAAAGGTTACAGCGGAAGAACAACACCTCAATCGGACATCAATCGGATGTCCCATTGGAGAAAAACAGTCATGAAGGACCATTTTGCAAAACCATACCAAAACAAGGGCAAAAAGGTAATTTAAACCTTACTAAATAGTTTATTAGTCATGTTTCAAGCACACGAGGCAAGACCAACACAAACGAGACATATAAACTCACTTAGGAAGCATACAAGCATTAGGGACTGAAACATAACATCTGGAAACCTTCAAAGATGCCTTTTAACCACTTTAACTACCTGTTTTTTGAAACAGGGGTTGCCCGTTTCGAAACGCGGGCTCTTAGCAAAAACCAAAACTAAGCTATTCCGAAACGGCTCATCTTGGTTTCAAAACGGGAGCCTCTAAAGGCAAAACGTACCAAAACGGCATCACCCCCGTTCCGATACGGGTGCCCCAAAGGCCTAACCGTTCCGAAACCATACCATGTGTTTCGAAATGACTGGGCATAGATTGACCCGAAAATGCATTTTGGCATCCTCAAACATTCCCAAGCTTACCCCAAAAGAGCATAAACCACATGGCAACATATTGAGAAAACATTCTAGAGGCAAAACACCCTAAAAACAGGATTCAAACATGCACACACACAGGCATGGATCTCAAACTTAAAAGCTCATAAGGAACACTTTAACTCAAAACACCAACAAGCCGAAACACAAGGCATTTAACTAAAAGCCCAAGCAAGCCTCAACATAGCATGATTTTAACATTTAAAACATGTAGCAACATGATCAAACTCATGGGAGTTTACATCAACCTCCCTAACCACAAAAGTAAGTATTCCCATTGCTAAATTATTATTACAACTTAAAATCCATACTTGAGCTTAAGCTACGATCACCGGAGCCTTTCCCTCGCCTTCCTTTGCTTCCTGGATCGCTAACAATCTGCATTGTTGGAAAGGAGCCCGTAAGCATAAAGCTTAGTGACTGGTGCTCAAAACCATAACAACAACAATGCGTTTTAATAAAAACCATTTATGAATTGAAAACAAAACCACAAGCATGAATTCCATTAACATGATTATCAACAGTCTTACATGTGCTTGGCATCTTACATCAAGAAATGCAACAACATATAACAACAAGGCATGACTCTCAACATCTACCAAGATAACATTCAACCTTCCAACACAAGAGTATTATGGCAATTATGGTTACGTTACTCGGATACGCGGATTGGATTCGATGGCATCTCACATCACTGAATCTATAAGAACAACAAGACTCATGATGGCATTTTACATCATCGAGGTCTAACAATAAAGCTTCCGATGGCATCTTACATCACCATACTCCTCCCTAATAGCATCTTACATCACTAGGGCCACGAGCGAATTTTATGAGTGCACTCTAACCCTATGGTCGACCAATTATACCCGGTAAGACTCTCATATTTGCCAATACTCAAACGTCATATAAACCAACATAACAATACCACACTCATTAATCAAATACACACATCCATCTCATATCAATAATGCATAACAAGATTGAAATATAGAATTCCGGTAAAGTAAAACTTAAACATTTAATACTTACTCTCAAGCTTAGCTTGGCCTTTCAAGCTCAACCTAAACTCTCAAAAAACATTTCCACTCACCGGTAGAACCCAACGATAGCCGAAACACCGATTTCAAGTCTCCGTAACATCGGTGTCGCGTCTGAAGTTCCCAAATCTCTATCTGCTGCTTCTACCCAAATCAAAACAAAGATTTAACATAGTTTTCAATAATCAAACCCACAGAAATCAACTATATCTTAATTCAACAACAACCATTTTCGATTCCTACTCGAAACTAATCAAAACCAATCACATTTCCACTCTAACCAAAAATATGCCATAACTTCATCAATTTAACATCCAAAACACACCCAAAAGCGTCAAAACCTTCAACACACATCCACAAACCCCTTAGGAACCATTTCCAACCCAAAAACCCATATTTCCCCAACTCAAATTTTACCCATTTATTTCATTTTGGGATTTCTTGATAAACCCATCATCTTAACCTTATTTTGTATTCAAAACATGATTTAAAACTCACCCAAATTATTGTTTTCACTAAATTGCTTAAACCCTTCTATAACCCATTTTACCCAAAATGAGAGAACTTGAGAAATCACAAAGCTTTTGGAAAGAAAATGTTACAAGCAAGATTGAAATGAAGAGAAGAGTGAAAACCAAGTTGTTAACCTCTTTGAAACCTCCAAAATGGTGAAGATTGGTGAAAATGGATGGTGGGTTAGCTTTGGGAGTTTTTGACGTGAAATGAAAAATGAGAAGGGAAGAAGATAGAAAGTGGGTATCCTTTTTTTCTTTTTGAAATATTCTATTTTATTTCCCTCTTATCTTAAAACTCTCTTTTGAAAAAAATCCCCTCTTGCCTTAATTTATTTTTATTTATCCCTAAAAACTCAATTTAACATTTTAAAACTCTTTTATGAAACCATTTTCATTTAATGACAACTCGAACCCAAAACTCGATTTACAAACCTTTCCCGGGTCTCAGTCTAAACTCTCAGACCCTAAACCTGAGGCGTTACATGCAACTCCAGAAGTTGCACACTCAAAGTTGTACAGTCCTTCATCCAAGCCTCCCTTCAGCAAGACTTCTTTAGCTCCGTGGTCCTTAACATAGCAGACATTAGCATGAAATTCAAAAAATACAATGTTGTCTTTTGCAAATCTAGCGACTAACAAAAGACTTTTGTTATTTGAGGCACATATAATATTTGATAGAGACGTAAGTTCCCGGAGGAAGAATGCAAAACAGTACTACCAACATGATCAATATTCAATGTTGTACCATCCCCTAAATGAACCATTCTTTTTCCTTTGTAGCTCATCTTGTGCTGAAGAGCTGAAGCATCACTGGTTACATGATGTATGGCTCCTAAATCGGGAAACCGTTTGACAAATGAAGCCGATCCATTAGTTGTTAAGGCATTGACTTGAATGTTTTCATCACACACATCAGTGGAGGGACTTTCAACTCCAGTGTTGGTGGACACATAGGGACTGTAGGAGCCTTCAGAAGAGTGATGACAACACGAGCAGGTGTTAGCTTGAGCCCTAGAAGTTGGCCTAGATTGTTGCGCAGATACACCTTTGAAGTTCTGATCAAATTTGTGCCAGCATCTATCCACGAGATGCCCCAATTTTCCACATAACTGACATTGAATCTTGGGCCTTCCTTTGAACCTATTGGTGGTATTATTTCTAGTTCCTGAAGAATCTTGGTTACTATCTCTCCGGACCAAGTCATCCGAGACAGCTTCTGAACCTTGCTTGGAGTTATACCTTGTATAGTGAACACCTATAGGAAATCTTGAAGTGTCCTCCATTCTTGTTTCAGCATCAATCAAGATAGACACCACATTGTCAACAGAGTGAGGCTCTTTACTAGCAGTAATATCAGCTACAATAGGTTCAAACGAAGGTGGTAATCCATTAAGAATCGTGGCAATATGTTCAACATCCGAAATTGAACTACCATACGTAGCCAACAAATCACAGGTTTATTTGATTGTCATAGTGTATTCACGTGTAGATTGCGTACCTTTCTTGAAAGAACGAAGTCTGCAATGAAGATTCATCAACTTGGTTGTAGAAAGACTTGAGTAGAGCTTGGTAACGGCCCTCCAAACTACAACAGTTGTCTCTGATCCAACCAATTCAGGGAGTATATCTAGGCTTACCGTTGATAACATCCAAGAAGCCAACGAGCTATCCTGCTTCACAAACTGGAGATATAGCAGATTGATGATTTTCTCATTTGCCCTATTTCGCACAATCCTTGCTGGAGCAGTAATGGAGCCAGCAAGATATACTTCTAAACCCAGCCCTCAAATCGTAAGAACAACTTGTTGCTTCCAAAGAAGAAAGTTTGTTCGAGTAAGACAAACATTTACCCTCTTGTTGGAGAATACTTGAGTTTCAACAACCAGATCATCATCAGCAAGATCAAGAGATATTTCCAGTGGAGCCATGAAAGATAGAGTGCAGCAGAGACGAATTTCAAGAAAGAAGAAGAAGAAGGAGGAGTATAAAGAAAGAAGAGGAAGTGATCAGCAAGCGTGAGATCGAATGGCCACTGATACCATGTTAGACTTTAATCGGTAGTAATGAGAGAATTGTATTAAACTTGTTGTGTTTACAATAGAAGACTGCATGTCTATTTATACAAGATAATGCATCAAATGAGTTGCCATGTAGTTACATAAATCAGTTTTAACTACCCTTACAAACCCTAACAGATTTGTTTAACGTCCCTTTTCTATATGTTTAACAAGGGGATGCCATTGCATAATCTCATATATTCATAGTGTGTGCACTAACGGAGTCAAATGGCGACACCCCTAAAATTTTTATATATATATTGAGATTATTTAGTGAAACTCGCCGCCCACCAGTTGTCTCAACATGCTTTTAATAAAACATGAGTTAACACCTGAAATTTTGACAGTACAATATGTTTTCTTCGTCTCCTTCCCTGACCGTATACCGTTGGATTCTAGCCATCTCTTTTTGTATATAGCCAAATTTACAGTATCAAACTCAAATTCTTTTAAAAAGAAAGATAGGATAGTTATAGGTACATGATATACTTATTTTTCATTACAACTATTCTTTCCATTACAGTACTTGAGTCACATATGTTTTTACAGGTAATTTCGGTTATTACTCACGAATCAGTGACTCTTATTGGAAGTTCTTGCTAATGTTCATGAAGAAAGAATTCTATTTCTACAACATAAACTCTTGGAACTAAACCGGGTTTTTAAACCAGAGCCAACGCACGATCTTTTAACAAAGTTTCAACCGCTCTTGTACCAGATGTTGGGTCACGTCGGCACGCCCCGTGCCGCAATGGAAAAATTAATTCGATGTAATCCAGCCAGGATCAATGTACAGGAACGAATCCGGGGTGAAAAGATGAAGAGTTACCTTTTAAAACTCTGGAAACTGGAAAACCGATGGTATGTCGGAATAACCACGTCAACTAAAACTGGAATCGTCACAGGTTTGCAACGACGTCTACGGATTCCACCCGAACAAAACGAACAAAGTTTCCGCCTCCCTAACACTTAGGAATAAATTTCGACAGGTTTGGACACCTTCCAGGGAGAAGTCGAAATCCCTCCAAGGATTTCTGAGGGAGTCTGAAACCGAACAGGGGTTCTACCGGGACTTGGATTCGAACTAGGAAATCGCCAGGAATTTGCCAGGGGGCAAGAGGAACACCGGAAAAATATCGAACAGCTTCTCAGAAGAAATCTGGGACTTGTCGAAAATTCCAGAGGGGAATTCCCAGTGATATGTCGAAATTTGCAAGGAGGAATAGGGATGATTTGGTTGCTAGCCCTTGTCCCTTTAAATGGTATTCAGAGACTTAATTCTAGTTGAATTCCTCAAATCCAAGTTCAACCAAAATTCATAGAATCTAATTCTACTTGAAATTGGTTAATATTAAATATACATTATATTTAATAATATTAAATGAAATATATATATTTAATTATGTAGAATCTTATTCTACATAAAACATGGATTTGAATATACATTATATTTAATCTAAATATATATATTTTTATTATATAGAATCTCATTCTATCTTTACTTGGATTTAAATATATTTAAATATATATTTTTAATTATGTAGAATCTAATTCTACATAAACTTGGAATTTAAATATACATTATATAAATTCCAAATATATATTTAAATTTCTAGAATCTTATTCTATAATATTTAAGTCTCTAAATATTTTCCATACTCTAAATAATATTTGATAAATACAATATTTATCCAATATTATTCCCATTTAAGGGAGTTGCTGATTTCCCTTATCCCATAGGGGATTTTCGGCAACCTCCCTAAAATAGGGAGTATGGTTTCCAATTTTTTTGTTCGTTTCATTCGAAGGGTGAGACCCTTGTAGGTTCATGCAACGTTAGCAGCAAAATTAGAATTGTTCTAATTTTACAAACAATGAGTGGCATCTAGCAATACATCATTGCTACCTAAGTTGCATGAAGTCATGGTTTGACTTTCCTAACTCCTGAATAAACTTCCTTTATGTATTTCATCCTTTTGTCCTTTATATCTTAGATGAACACAAGTCATGGGTTAGTCACACTTGTGTTGTCCATCTAGTGTTTCTTGATGTCTTGAGTAGATTATGATAAACGAATCTCTATGATATCTCATATCATAATATTCGAGCATGGCCATGCATTTTCTAATCTCACTCAATCAAGTGACCGAAGATATTTCTCCCATTATGTAGGAGGGACAAATCCTTTCTTGATCAACCATATTTCACTATATAGGTCATCACGTATCCAATCATCAGTCTTTATAATGTAGTCAGTTACGACACACGTTTGACTATGTCAAAATACGTAAATCTTTATGTTGAAATCATGTTGATCTCAAGTCTGAGGATTATACATATGTTTATCATGAGCAATGTTGTGACTGTCACATAATTACCCAAGAAACATGCTCATAGCGGGTCAATCCAGTATGTTGTTCTCTAACAAATACTAATTTGTTGATTTTGACATCTCTATGTCAATGACAACACTTGTCATCAATCAACCACATATTAGTCTTTATATATTATCACTGTCCATACCCGTAATAATATTCGACTAAGGATCCTATTTAACAATAATCATATTATTGTATGGACATTATTATCCAATGGTTAGTTTGATGCACAGAAACATACCAAATGATAATAACGGCAATGTCATTACTTGATAAATCTAGTAAAATAGTATGTCTATTCAATCATCATATGATTGGTCTTTGGGCATACTCCAACAATCTCCCACTAGCACTAAGACCAATCATTCTCGTATCTAATACGATATGGCTTAGTGTAACTGACATGCTTATGTTGTGTCAAAAGCTTTGTCAGGGAGTTGACAAAGTTATCAACTTTGTGCGTATGTTGTATACTTTCACATCTCCAAGATGTAAGTACTTTAGAATATGTTTGGATTTATTGATGAGATCTGGGTTTTATTTGCTTATGCAAAGGTTCCATCATAACAGAGTTATGTAGCATCTAATATGCTGGGAACAACCCTTAGTTCAGAAGTGAACCCTTTAGATCCAAACATCCTTCTTTATTGCTATGTCGGCTGTAATACATTTAGCCTATGTTGTAGAGTTACATATTGTCTCATGTTGCTAACTCGAAATATCTTTTATTAATGCAAAACGGATTGCGATCTTTAGTTCCTTTTGATGAGTATGTCATCTACATACAATACTTAGGAAAGTAACAATGCTCCCACTAGCTCTTTTGAAAACAAGACTCCCCTTTGTTTCTAGATAAACCAAACCTTTTGATTGTATCTTCTGAAACGAATATCCCAACTTTGAGAAGCTTGCCTTAGTCTATGGATAGACCTTTGTAGCTTACATACCTTCCAAGTGTTTACTGGAGTGACAAAACCTTCTAGATGTGTCATGTACACATCAGTTTCAAGTTTTCCCTTAGGAAAGTGATTTTGGCATTCCTTTATTTGATTCCATAATCATCGTATGTAACTACTTGCAAGTGAGATTAAGATGGATTAAACATAGCTACAAAGAGGATGCTTTATCATAGTCTATACTATGAAGTTTTTCGAAAACTTTTAGCGACGAATCATCCTTTGTATGTTTTATCATCCATGTCGATTTTTCCTCTCTTTTTTTTGAAAAACTCATCCATACCTCTTAGGTTTTACCCTTTTAGGTAATCAAAGTCTATACTTGGTTTTAGACATGGATTCCATCTCATATCTCATGGCTCTTAGCCATTTTTCGAATTTTGGGCTCACCATTGCTTTCTGATAAGACCTAGTCTTTATCTTGATCAGAAAAGAAGAGTGTTTCCATATACGGATAGTGAGAAATCCATATTTCTCAAGTATATGGTCTTCTCTTAAGGATCAACACAATGGTTGTGTTTTGTTCCAATGTTCCTTGATCATTTGTGGAACATTCTCAATCTTTGGTTCATAAATTTGTTGTCTAAAATTTATTCACATTCCAAATTCCATTTTTTCCTTTTGTGAGAGGTAATCTCTTTCGAGAGAAACTCTCGTTTGAGCAACAAACATTTTGTTCTCGTTGAAAAATGAAATCCCTTAGTGATAAGTATTCTCTTTCGAGATAAACTATCGTTTGAGCAACAAATATTTTATTCTCGTTAAAGTTGAAGAAGTAATATCCCTTTGTGAGAATTAATCTCTTTCGAGATAAACTCTCGTTTGAGAAACAAACGCTTTGTTCTCGTTAGGATAAACAACAAATGGAGTTTTTAAGGTTCGAACTTTGTAAACATTTTAACATGTAAGTAACCTTAAAACTTCAAAGGTATTCTAGAACAATTCTTAGTCCATATCTTATATGACACTTTTTTTTTAAAAAAAAACACGATTAAGTATGAGAGTTGTTTTTCTAGTGTGTAAAGAAGTCGAAAATGACTTGTTCTGAGTCAAAACATGTCTAACATATTTGATTCTCTTTCAAAGACTTTTCGTTCCACTTGTGGGATTTAGTTATGGGACAATCCCATATTCTTTGAAAGTTCATCAAACTTTAAATATTCTTGAATTTGATCTCATCAAATTACCTTAATACTTTTTATGAGTTTGAGATTAGTCATTTGTTTTATTTATCTTATAAATATTATTGATTTGATTAGTTTAAAGATCATTGATTCGTTGTGCCATAAGAGATTAAAAGAATAATATTTATTTAAATAATCTCAAAATTAAAATATCTTGTCCTTACAAGATAACTGAAACTTAGGCACAAAATAATAATCTTAAAAACTAAAACAAATCTATTTAAGCAAAAACACAAGTCCTAATGGATGATGTAGCAACTCTTGCTTTATTTCTATTCGCATGTCCATGTCTATTCTGATGCCTTCTCTTTAGAAGCCTCTGAGGTTGATGCCTCACTCGTTTTTGCTTTCTTGACTTCTTGTAGGTGTGTGGGACAGTTTCTCTTCCAATGTCCGGTCTTGCCGCAATGGAAACATTTTCCATCCTTCTTGATTCCCTTCTTAGGTTTCAATGCCTCCTTTCCATCGGTTTTGGTCTTACCATCACCTTTAGACTTTGCTGCCGATTTACCTTTCTTCTTGCCCTTGCGGACCATCAGAACAGGTTTAGGTCCTACCTTCTTCAGGTTGATTTCAGCAGTTCTCAACATGCCGAGCAACTGTGGCAGCGTCTTGTTAATTTCATTCATATTGAAATTAAAGACGAACTGATTGAAACTATCCGGCAACGATTGCAGGATGACATCAGTAGCTAATTCGCCTTTCAGCGGAAAGCCGAGCTTCTCCAACGTTTGGATGTAGCCCATCATTTTGATGACGTGAGCTCCTACGGGAGATCCCTCACTCATCTTGCATTGAAACAGAGCTTTAGAGGTCTCATACCTCTCTTGACGAGCTTGCCCTTCATAAATCTCCTTGAGATTTTGAATCATATCATAAGCTACCATGTCCTCATGTTGCTTCTGAAGCTCAGGGGTCATGGAGGCAAGCATAAGACAACAGACATCCAGCATGTCGTCCATGTGTTTCTTAAACTTGTCTTTGTCAGCTTTGGAAGCAGTGGCAACCGGTTCATCAGGAACATGTTCTTCAATGACATATTCCTTCTTTTCCTGTTTGAGAACAATTCTCAAATTGCAGAACCAGTCAAGGAAGTTTATACCATTGAGCTTATCCTTCTCAAGGATAGATCGCAGAGATAGAGTATTATTTGCCATTAATTCTACAACAAAGAAAATATGCTACATAAGTTTTACTAAATTTTAAAATTTATAGATAGGTCTTTACTATAAATTTACTCCCACTATTTTCTTCAAAATTAAAAACCCTCTAGTTTTAATTTCAGAAAAATACTTCGATAGTTTTTCTAGTGAGTGAGGATCCGTATTTCACCTTTCCTAAATCAGCTTTGGCCAGTCTTTTAGGAAATGGTTATTTAGGTAAGTAACACCTTACTAATTACATCTCATGTAATTCCTCATCTTTTGGCGAACAACTCTTGTTCTTTAAATCATCTTATGATTATCCAAAACTTTTAACCACTATGTTTTCTAATCCTATTAGAACAACCCAGCTAAGTCAATACCAATATCTCAACCGGCGAATATCACTAGCTTATTCTTCGCGTTTAACTAAGATAGATAAATGTGACATTGCTTTGGCAAAGCTCGCATTATATCGATCGAAGCTTTAACGAGGGTAAATATTGGATGGTTAAAACAGACTTAGAATTATAGTGAGGGATTTACTTAATCATCTCATCATTTTAACATTGATCCTATCAATAGAACTATGTTTAATCATGCTTATAAAACATCCATTGCATCACATACAAGGTAAATATAAGCGGTAAATAAATATGCAATGATTATAGCCCTTCTTAACCTAAGGCGACCCGTCCCAAGCCAATGGGAGGACCATTCTACTGAAGATAGAATCTGCTTCTAAAACGCCTGGTCCACCAGGGAAGGCCCACCACGCTGCTATGTTGGTCCTTGCTTTATCTCCATGAGTATTTACAATTTTCAGAAACTCGCGTTACATGCGAGGGAGTGAGATGAGAAGAGAAGTACAATAGAAGATAGAGAAAGGCACGACACGCAGGCCGTATTTATAAAAACCAAAACTATAAAGGCTATGGGCTATAACCATGCAAAACAAACATCGTGCAATCAAACATGCATTTCAAACATCGTGCGAACAAAGTAACGACGTGTTTACGGAGTTTTAAACTGATTATCCCTATGTTGCGGTTAATGGGCCAAAGAAGGATCACGAGGTTTCATAAACCATTTGCGTTAACGAACAAATGCACCTGGTAGGTCAACATGAAAGAGAGGTGGCGCACTAGGCACACTTAAGTACCAGGTCTTTGATGATGCCAATCCTAGACATGCATTTTTCATAACGTCTAACCATAACTCTTATGGATTCACCGTGAAAGATAGTTTGATAACTTTTATCAAATTAGAAGCCCTTTCAGAGATTTCATACATCTATGAAACTACAAACAACTACTTGTTTTCTAGACTAACTATTAGTCTCAACATGTTAACATTTAACATTGAAGCAACCTAACATAGTTATGATTAACTTTTAATCATTCAGTGATAATCGAAATAAGTCTTTATTAGGTGTGATACGATAAACGATAAATATCTAAATTGAATCAAATAGCATGCATCTCATACATAAACATCACCCAATAATTTAAGTCTGAATTCGTATGATACAAGTGGCTCTGATACCAACGCTCGATCTTTTAACAAAGTTTCAACCACTCTTCTACCAGATGTTGAGTCACGTCGGCACGCCTCGTGGCACAACGGAAAAATTAATCCGATGTAATTCAGCCAGGATCCATGTACAGGAACGAATCCGGGGTGAAAAGATGAAGAGTTACATTTTAAAACTCTGGAAATTGGAAAACCGACGGTATGTCGGAATAACCACGTCAAGTAAAACCGGAATCGTCACAGGTTCGCAACGACCTCTATGGAGTCCACCCGAACAAAACGAACAAAGTTTCCTCCTCCCTAACACTTAGGGATAAATTTCGACAGGTTTGAACACATTCTAGGGAGAAGTCGAAATCCCTCCAAGGATTCCTGAGGGAGTCAAAAATCGACCAGAGGTTCTACCAGGACTTGGATTTGAACTAGAAAATCGCCAGGAATTTGCCATGGGGCAAGAGGAACACCAGAAAAATATCGAACAGCTTCTTAGAAGAAATCTGGGACTTGTCGAAAATTCCATAGGGGAATTCCCAGTGATATGTCGAAATTTGCAAGGAGGAATAGGGATGATTTGGTTGCTAGCCCTTGTCCCTTTAAATTTTATTCAGATACTTAATTCTAGTTGAATTCCTCAAATCCAAGTTCAACCAAAATTCATAGAATCTAATTCTACTTGAAATTGGTTTATATTAAATATACATTATATTTAATAATATTAAATGAAATATATATATTTAATTATGTAGAATCTTATTCTACATAAAACATGGATTTAAATATACATTATATTTAATCAAAATATATATATTTTTATTATACAGAATCTCATTCTATCTTTACTTGGATTTAAATATATTTAAATATATATTTTTAATTATAGAGAATCTAATTCTACATAAACTTGGAATTTAAATATACATTATATAAATTCCAAATATATATTTAAATTTCTAGAATCTTATTCTATAATATTTAAGTCTCTAAATATTTTCCATACTCTAAATAATATTTGATAAATACAATATTTATCCAATATTATTCCCATTTAAGGGAGTTGCCGATTTCCCTTATCTCATAGGGGATTTTCATTAACCTCCCTAAAATAGGGAGTATGGTTTCCAATTTTTTTGTTCGTTTCATTTGAAGGGTGTGACCCTTGTAGGTTCATGCAACGTTAGCAGCAAAATTAGAACTGTTCTAATTTTACAAATGAGTGGCATCTAGCAATACATCATTGCTACCTAAGTTGCATGAAGTCATGGTTTGACTTTCCTAATTCCTAAATAAACATCCTTTATGTATTTCATCCTTTTGTCCTTTATATCTTAGATGAACACAAGTCGTGGGTTAGTCACACTTGCGTTGTCCATCTAGTGTTTCTTGATGTCTTGAGTAGATTATGATAAAGGAATCTCTATGATATCTCATATCATAATATTCGAGCATGGCCATGCATTTTCTAATCTCACTCAATCAAGTGGCCGAAGATATTTCTCCCATTATGTAGGAGGGACAAATCCTTTCTTGATCAACCATATTTCACTACATAGGTCATCACGTATCCAATCATCAGTCTTTATAATGTAGTCAGTTACGACACACGTTTGACTTTGTCAAAATACGTAAATCTTTATGTTGAAATCATGTTGATCTCAAGTCTGAGGATTATACATATGTTTATCATGAGCAATGTTGTGACTGTCACATATTTACCCAAGAAACATGCTCATAGCGGGTCAATCCAGTATGTTGTTCTCAAACAAATACTTATGTGTTGATTTTGACATCTCTATGTCAATGACAACACTTGTCATCAATCAACCACATATTAGTCTTTATATATTATCACTGTCCATACCCGTAATAATATTCGACTAAGGATCATATTTAACAATAATCGTATTATTGTATGGACATTATTATCCAATGGTTAGTTTGATGCACAGAAACATACCAATGATAATAACGGCAATGCTATTACTTGATAAATCTAGTAAAATAGTATGTCTATTCAATCATTATATGATTGGTCTTTGGGCATACTCCAACACCAGAAACTAGAGCTCCATCGAAGGTAGTCGATGTTACATAATCACCGCACAAGTACAAGTCGAATTCGATTTTGGGATTCTTCATCAAATCCCTTGGCGGGGATTGGTTCGGTTGGGCAAAACCGATTCGATATGTGTTCAAATGCTGCCATGACTCGACATTTGTAGCTCCAGACCAACCAGAAAGCTCCTTGATAACCTTGGCTCTTATATCATCGTCTGTATCGTTCTCGTACAACCTGATCAATGATACAGATGCCAACGTTTTGTTCGGAGGGCCATTGTTAGATTAAAATTCTCAATTGTGGGCACATGTGTAAAATGTATGATGCTATTATAAAGTATGACACAAAATCAAGTGACCAATTATGTTAGGCGTGTCATAGGTATTAAAGTTTCATTCAACGATACGGATGCCAATGCTTTGTTCGGAGGGCCATTGTTAGATTAAAATCCTCAATTGTGGGCACATATGTAAAATGTATGATGCTATTATAAAGTATGACACAAAATCAAGTGACCAATTATGTTAGGCGTGTCATAGGTATTAAAGTTTCATGGAAATAAAAGTGTAGATACTATAAGATATATTTATAATTCAATGAGGGGCAGAGTTATAAATATTTAATAGTTGATTTAATAATCAACTATATAAAGAGGTAGTGGTCCCCAAGAAATAGGTTAACTTGTATTACTCTTGTCCCCGTCAGAGAGTTTTTACAGCAAGGGCTAACTTATCTTCTTGGAAGATCACAACCACCTTTTAGGCGATATTCATCAAAGGATTCAAGGTTTTCATCTATCGATTAATTTAGGTACGCTTTCGCATTCAGTTTAATGTTCTTGATGATTTGACATTCTAGATATTGGATTTAAGTTTCATATTAATTTATGATTTAGTTCTAACAAGTGGCATCAGAGCCTCGTCATATTGAGTCATTGAGAATCAATATATTTAAGTAATTTTGGATTGATACTTGAATTTTGATTTTAGGGTTTTGATGTTTTATATGGATTATGATAATTTTGTTGGTTTTGAGATTCTTTACGGTAATTGTTATTATTGTATTGTTTTTATGGCTACTTATGTTGCGATAACAATACACTTTCAGATTGCGAGAATAATGAAAACCGACCTTACGTAAGTTTTTTTAAAGATAGTGCAGATTTCATTCAAACCAAGGCAAAGAAGAACAAAAAACAATGGGCAACTTAGTCCCAAACACGATGGGCAACTTAGTCTCAAACACTATGTGTTCATTATAGTCCCAAGAAACACAGCAAAGCAAGGCCAAACAAACAGGCTAGAAAACAAACTGAAGGAAGAAGAAGGCAGTCATTGAACAACTCCGGTGGAGGAGAGCGAGTGTCGGTCGTTTAATCCAAACGGGAAGTCCTTGGCGGCTGGGAGAATCAAAGGGTGATCCAAGAGGCCGGGACGACGTAACCAATAAGAGACTGGCCATAAAGGCTAGAAAAACCTTCACCCAACTCACCGATAAGCTGCTAACCAAGCAGAGAACTTTCGAGCGGGTAGGAGGGGGACAAAGCCACCGAGCCGAAGACGAAACCAAGGATGAAACCTACAAAAATGAAGCACAAAACTAGAAGCACCAAGCCTTCTTTTCATCCATGACCCACTCAACGATGGGTCGATCTTCCTCCGCTCAGCAAAAGGACCGATCTCAAACCAAGGACGTCAGGGGAGACAAAACCCCAATGACCGACCAAGGAGGAGAATCCGAGAAACCACCAAACAAAACAAAGCGAAATGAAAAACACATGAAGGAAGCTCATGGAGAACAAAAGAGAAAAAATGGTGTGGTCGGGCGGCTCCCGATGAAGCCAGGGTCGTCGGAAGAAAGCTGCCTAGGGAGTACAAAACGAGAAAGAAAGGCTTTTGACTTGACTTGACCTTTCTATGTAAGTTGGTTTTAGGTTTCGAAGATGTGAGTATTACATAAGGTTTGTATTGAGATTTCTATTCAACCTTTTAGGTTTTTATTATTATGGATTTTGGTGAGCCTTAATCAATTATATATATATATATATATATAAAGTATCTAATTGGTTAAGATTAGTTTTTTGATTAAATTGTTCATTGATCAATCTATTTTGATCCTTTTTGTATTATGAAATTAGATAAACTACTCTTTTGTATTATTTGGTTGTCTCTACTTTATTTTTTTATAGTCAATTGAATCTTATTTTATTGTTTGGTAGTTAAGAAAATTGACAAATCAATGACGTTGAATGCATAGGGTGAATGTCTAATTCTTTTTTTATTTCCTTCATAAATTCAGTTTTGTTTATAAAATATTATGATCAGAATTTGTTTGGTGAATATTTAATTACAATTTTATATTAAAATTGTAAAATGACGTTAATGGAAATAATGAATGTTGTATAATTATTATTGTTGTAAATAAAATAACAAAGAACTATAATAAGAACAAAGAACAAGAATGGAAGAACAAAGAGATGAGAGAAAGAGGGAGATTTGTATTATTCTCGAATATAGACTTGTGTACAATGCCTTCAGTAAATCATCTATTTATAGGCATAAGAGGTACATAATACATTAAACTCTAATTAATGTAGATAATATTCCTAATGATAAAGTAAGTCAAATCTCATTGATAAAGTTCTTATCATGATAGACATCCACATAGGTAAATATTCATAACACTCCCCTTTGGATGTCTATGAAGATAATGTGCCTCGTTAAAACCTTACTAAGATAAAAACCCAATGGGAAAAAATCTTTAGTGAAGGAAAAAGAGTACACACATCTTTGATACGCATAACATGTTGCCTCATTAAAAACCTTACCAGGAAAACCCATTAGGATAAAACCTCGGTTAAGGGAAAAAGAGTGCAACGCGTATTTACTCCCCCTCATGAAAACATCACATAAGATATTTGAATCTTCATAATTCAGTCTTAAATACTATTTTTCTAAAGATCGTGAGGGATGGAACTTTGGAGTAATATGTTCCATGATGTATCCACCTTTCGATTGAGATATACATCTTGCATTATCTCTACACAAGATAGCTTTCTATCGTATCTTGTGAAAGTAAATCACATATCTTCTGGATATGTTGGGTCAATGGTCTTAACTAAACATTTTGGATTGCCTCGTGCACAACAATTATTTCTACAAGATTTGAGGAGGCATCGACGAATGTTTGAAGATCTAAAGGTAATGATCTTTGTATATCTATGGATATTTCTTAACCAACTAATATATGGTGCTTCAAGACCAAGAAAAGATATAATTATCTTCATTCACACCCAACAATCTTACAATAGATATGTTTTATCCATATTGAATATTCTTTAAGATTCTTTCAACTTATGTCCATTTATAGACAAAAACACATATTTAAGTGCTCGATCTTTAGGTCGAGAAAAAACCACATCTCAAGATTCTTTTTCTCAAATACTTTCATTAAATACTTTGAAAGCTCTTCATGAGTGCTAATGATATAATGAATCTTGATCCAAACTCCTTTATAAAATACATAAGGAAATATGATCATTCTTATAGTATTTCCTCAATTAGTACCCACTAAGGGGATTCTACCAAATGCACCAAAATATGAATATTCTAGAGGACATATCTAAATAAATTTCTTCGGAAATTTCCAAATCCGTCACGGATAACTTTCCTTTTATAGGGATCTACAAAATGATTAGACGCGTATAAAATGTTCCATAACTGCCAAAGTAATTGCATCCACCATGAAGTAATTAACATTCTTCATAAATCATAATTCAAGTCGTATTTATGACTACTTATTTGTGCCTCACTTGCATTACACCTTTAGGTGTTTGGATTGTCGGTCCTAATACTTCTCTTTTAGAAGTTCAAAGCGTCTTTCTATATTGGTCAATTCAATATCTATACTTTTGGATAGATTTCTATACAAGATCCTCATTTTTTTTTCTTTACTTTTATAGAAGTATTCTATTTAAAATTATTTGTAAAATCTTTGTCGACAACTTTTCAACTTTCTGGTTCCATTCTCGCAATGACATAACTCATCAAGATCTCTTCAAGATTTCAATCTTTATTTCAGGTACCTGAAACTCTTTTAGAGTTTTATTATTAGTTATGTCATAGGCATCTTCATGGTATGTGTGCGAATACGGTTGTTCAACATGGGTCTCACGTGGTGTGTAATGAAACTTCATCCTCGTTTTTGGATGATAGTCACTCTCAATCTCCATAACCCAGAAGCTATCACCCTGGCTTTCGAGGTCGTGGTCGAGGAAAGAATAACTTTAATAAGCCTCAATGCCATCTCTTTGGCAAGTTTGGTCACACTGTGGTGAAGTGTTATCGTTGTTTTGACCAGAATTTTCATGGTCCTGTTTTACCCACTGGTGAATCTCGAAAGTCGAAACGATGGGTCTCAACATTATGCTCATGGGTCTGGCTCTGGTGGTTATCACCAATCATCAAATGTGGAAGCCCTTGTTCAAGTTTATAATCATCATCTGAGTCCTGTACCTTCCAAGGTTTCTCCTGGTCCTATTTCTCCATCTCAGCCTCGTGTGTATTCTCTAGGTGTTGGGTTCTCGCATTCTCGCAGTACTGGTCATTTTGGAGGCTCATATTTTCCTTCCTTTGCAGGAGATTTCTCCTCTAATATCTGTGGCTCGTCTGGTCCTAGTGGTGGTAGCACCAGAGTGACTTCTTTGAGTTCTCTTCCCTCTGCCTCATTCTTCTCTACAGCTTCCTCCCTTCATGCATCAGCTGAGGGTGTATGGTACCCAGATTCTGGTGCAACGCACCACATTACATAGGATCAGTCTCTTCTTCAGACTAGTGCTCCGTATACAGGTGAGAATCAACTTCTCATGGGTGATGGTACTGGTATTTCGATATCTCATGTAAGAAATGGTTATCTTCCTACACATGGTAGGTCTTTGTTGCTACATAATATTCTACATATTCCTCATATACAAAAGAACTTGTTGTTTGTATCACAACTTGTTAGGGATAACGATGTGGTCTTTGTGTTTCATGCTAATGGTTGTTTTGTTAAGAACTCTCAGACTCAGAGAACGCTTCTCGAATGTTGGTTCAGCTCACTCCTGAGGGTTTTTTTGAGTTTGTGTCACCTGGTGCTGGTTCATCTCGCTCCTCTCGTGCTCCTGGTTTCTTTCCTGATCCTCGTGTATCATCGGTTGTTTTTTTTTATTCCAAGTCGAATGTTGTTTTTGATTTGTGGCATAATCTCCTAGGTCATCCGACTAGTGGTGTTCTAAGGGCTGTGTTAAATAAATGCAATGTTGTTTGTACTGAGAATAAACTTCCAAATGTATGTTCAACGTGTTTACAAGGGAAGGCTCATAAACTTTCATTTTCCGCTTCTTTAACAGAATATAAATCACCTTTTGATCTTGTTGTTTCTGACCTCTAGGGACCTGCTTCGGTTAATTCCGAGGGTTTTTTGTATTATGTTTCTTTTGTCGATATTTTCAGTAGACATACTTGGATTTACTTGATCAAGAGAAAATCCGAGGTTGTTCAATGTTTTTTCATTTTTCATAAGCTAGTTGAGGTTCAGTTTGGTGCTCACAATAAAGCTTTTCAAATTGATGGTGGCACTGAATATCTGCCGCTAACAAACTGGTTTGTTACTCATGGCGTCCATCATCACATCACTTGTCCATATACTTCATAGCAGAACGGGGTGGCTGAGCGGAAGCATCGACATGTTGTTGAGATGGGATTGACTCTTCTTGCCCAGGCTGCCCTACCTTTGAAGTTCTGGAGTCATGCCTTTGTCACAGTTGTTTACATCATTAACATGTTGCCCATTGATGTTTTACACGGTAAATATCCTTGTGAACAACTTTTTCAGCGGGCACCTGATTACAAGATGTTTAGAGTGTTTGGGTGTGCTTGCTACCCATTTTTACGACCTTTCAACAAACACAAATTGGAGTTTCGGTCTCGCATGTGTGTTTTCTTGGGTTATAGTTTTAGCCACAAAGGTTACAAGTGTCTTGATGACAGTGGTCGCATATTTGTCTATAGGCATGTGGTGTTCGATGAACGTGTTTTTCCTTATTCTGAGGTTTGTTCAGCTAATGGTGTTGATTCTTCAAATTTGCCATCTTTTCCGTTGTTAGTGAACACTTCTCTTTCGCATCAACAACAATCTTCTTGGCATGGGTTTTCTCGTACACCATTAGGGTTTACTCGTGGTGATCTGTGTGATAATCCTGCTCAATAGTCTGGTTGCATTGTTGATTCTATTGTTGCTTCTGAGTTTGTTTCACCAGAGGCAGTACAGGTGGTTCTTTGAATTTAGGACGTAGTGTTGATCCTACAGATACTATCGTGGAGCCTACTGTACATCCTATAGAGGTGACTGTGGATTGTTCTACAAATGCTGAAGTAGAATCTCATGTAACTCCTATAGATATGGATGGCCCTTCTTCTACAGATGCTAAAGTAGTCCCTACATATGATGAGGCAACTGATCTTCTTCCTTTGGATTCTGAAGTAGCTTCTTCTATTGATGTTCCAGTAATTGACTCACCTAACATGGAGTTTGGTGCGGATGTTGCAGACGTAACTGGTCCTGGTGATTTACTGAACTTAGGGCCAGATTCTTCTCAAGGTTTTCATTTCGACTCGACTGGCAATATGTTCCTTGTTGGTTCCAATACCGTAGAAGGTGTGCTTAATGTGCAACGTATGCCTAGTCCAGGTTTGCATGATACTGAGACTGAAGTAAGTACCTTTTGTGAAAAATGATCATTCGATGATAACCATGGGTAAAGCTGGTATACGGAAGCCAAAAGTTTTTCATGTTCAATATGCTTCCTCTGATGACGAGCCTCGAACTATTCGTGAAGACATGAAAACTCTACACTGGAAGGCAGCTGCTCAAGAAGAATATGAGGCTCTCATGCGTAACAACACGTGGACTTTGGTTCCGTTACCTGCAAACATAAGTGCTGTGAGTTGTAAATGGATCTTCAAAGTAAAACGAAATCCTGATGGAACGGTTGCTCGGTAAAAAGCTCAGCTGGTGGCTCGTGGTTACCTACAGGAGCCAGTTTTGACTTTATGGAGGTTTTTAGCCCAGTGGTCAAGGCTGTCACTGTCCGTACCATGTTGTCTTTGGCTGTTACAAAGGGTTGGGCGTTGCGGCAAGTTGACATCAACAATGCATTCCTCAACGTTGACTTGCTTGATGAGGTATATATGACCCAACCCCTGGCTATGAACAAGGCTCTTCTGACTCTAAGTTGGTTTGTAAACTCAATAAGGCAATCTATGGTCTCAAACAGGCCCCTAGAGCTTGGTTTGAAATGCTTAAACAACACTTGTTATCAACTGGGTTTCATGCTAGTAAGTCTGATTCTTCTTTGTTTATCTACTATAGTGGGGCTGGTTTTGTGTATCTTCTCGTCTACGTCGATGATATTACTATCACCGGTGCAAACAATGTTGCCATTGATGAGGTGGTGGCGAGACTGAATGCAACATTTTCTCTTAAGGATCTTGGTGTTCTTCGTTATTTTCTGGGAATCGAAGTACGATATGCTATTGATGGGAGTATTTTAATTAGTCAAAAAAAGTACATTTCAGATTTATTGGAGCGATGTGGGTATGATCGCGCGAACAGTCTTCCCACACACATGGTTACTAGTTGCAAGTTGTCTCTTCATGATGGTTGTCCTAATGCTAATGCTACAGAATTTAGGAGTATTGTTGGGGCTCTCTAGTACATTGTTATTACTCGTCCTGAAATTGTTTTCGCTGTAAACAAGGTTTGTCAGTTTATGCAGACGCCGACTGATGTTCATTTGCAGGCCGTTACGCGTATACTTCAGTATTTATAGGGAACTAGTGATTTTGGTTTAAGGTTCTCTCCCCATTCTTGTCTCAGCATCATTGGTTTTGCAAACACGAATTGGGGTAATGATTGTGATGATCGTCGATCTACAACAGGTTATTGCATCTTCTTTGGTGGCAATCCGGTGTCATAGGGGTCTCGTAAGCAACCAGTTGTTTCTCGATCGATCGCTGAAGCTGAGTATCGCAGCGTGGTATGTGCTGCGGTTGAAATAATGTGGCTTCGACCATTGCTCAGTGAGTTGTGTGTCTCCTCCGATGGCGTTCTTGTCCTGTGGTGCGACAACATGAGTGTTGTGGTTGTGTCTGCTAATCCAGTTCTACATTTTAAGTTTAAGCATGTTGAATTGGATTTGTTTTTTGTACGAGAGCAGGTTGCAGCATGTCGTCTTCAAGTAAATGAAATTCCTTCGTATGAGCAGGTAGCTGATGTGTTTACAAAGCCTTTGTCTGCGTCGTCATTTCATCGCCATCGTCTCAAGCTGGCTGTCGTTGCGTTCTCTAGCGTTTCAGAGAAATCTAACATGGTCGTTTCTTCTTTAGGGTAAATTTTGGTTTGCCTTATATTATTAGTGGTTTCTGTGTTTTTCTTGCAAGTTTTTCAGGTTAGGTGTTGCAAGAGGAATATTAGGAATTATAATTCCAACACATTATGAATTATAGCATCGTGGTTTAGTATAGAAAAGTGAGTGCAGATAGGTATTATGTACTGCATCACTTAGGATTGTTTTCACTAAGGGTTAGTTGAAATTTGTTAAGTTTGTTAGAAGGTTATCTAACTAACTCCTTCAGTGCTCACCTTTGTATATAAATGGATGGCTTTCTTTTGAAACTATTACAGTCACAAATCAATAAAATAGAGAGTACCGACTCTTTTCTAAATTCTCCACCTCCATTTCTCGCTAAGATTCGTTCATGGTATCTAATTAAGAAAGTAATCGAGATGTATTGTCCACGACATAAGTCTTTTTTCATCTAGAATAAAATTTTCATATCTTTTGTCGAGATACTCCTGCTCTACTATCTTATCTCGAGTACAAACAACACTTTACAAATTTGTCCGCAAATATTATCAGAAGATAAAATCTAGAAAACGATATTTAATATTGATATTTCAACTCTATAATCTTAGATAACCCGACCCTATTTTTTCTTAGCGGCAGCTAGTCACTGTCAACAACCACGATTGGCCTTCCATCTCGTATTCTTCCTCACCATCTTCTATTCTTTTTTGTTTTTTTGTCTAAACTTTTTTTTTGTTTTTTGTTCTTTTTCGATGGCCTATTCGATCAAGCTTATTTCCCTAACTGCCATGATCCTAGATCGAGTCCAATTTTGTGAGGTGGAAAGGGGAGAGAGGGCGTGAAGGAAAATTATGGCTCTTTTTTCTTCTGTTTTCTTTTCTTTTATGTTGCCTTCGCTTATTTTTTGTCTTTTTTTTGTAAGTTTCCGATTTTTTTGTGGGTGGTTGGTCAGGTTCAATGGTGAAGCCACGTATAGTTTAGGGGTCAATTGACCCCACTTGATTTGTTGTGGTATGAGATTTTCAAGGAGTTAAATGGGGTTTTCAAGGAGTTAGTATAAATTTTTTCATAAAAATATTAGAATTAACCCCACTTAATTTGTTTGAGTACGAGGTCAACAATATTTATATTATAGTGGTATGAGATTTCTCGTACCTCAAAGTCTACTTTGACACCACTATATGAAAATATTGACTCTGCCACTGATCAGGTTCCTCCTCCTTTCGTCGACTAATGTCGGTTATCTAAGCATTTTAACATTGATTCTTTCTCTTTCGTTCGTTGGACATCTATTACTTTAACATCTTGACGTGATGATCCTTTGATGGTTGTCCTTATGTATTTTTACAATTGTTTCTATCTTTTTACGACTCTTGGAGCGACATGTAACTGAAAATTTAAATTGTCAACTTTATTCTTATTGTGGTGTCTCTCGCAAGGCTTGGGTGATTTGGTGAGTCATCCATGCTTTGTTTTCTCTACTTGTTTTTTTTTGTTTGTTTGCAGTTTTTGCTGTAGGTTTTTTTTTGTTTCTATTCTCCCTCGATTCGTTTTCGAAACATTTTGTGTATGTGACTGTTTACTTATGTTTTTTTTCTTGCTTTTCTGTCAAAAAAAAAAGAACAACTCTGGATATACGATACTTCACAAATTTCCACTTTCAATTGCCATTGAAATGTGATAATATTATATATGTACATATTATATGTGGGGTTATGAATCACCTTTCCAAATGCCATTGTTGCTTTCTTTGCATATCTCATTTTTTTAGGGTAAACTACACTGGCAGTCACCCAACTATCGTTTTATTCCTATTTTGATCACCGAACTATTTTTTTTGGCATAAACGTCACTAACGTTTACTTTTGCTCCTAATTTGGTCACTCTCCGTTAAATAATTAACGGGTCTGCTGAGTTGGAATTAACGGCTATATTTTAAAATTTTCACATTATTTTTTTTCCATGTCAGCACACACACGTGACTTTTACCCTTTCCTTTTTTTATTTATGGGTTTGAAACCCTTATTTGACAGTGCTAGAAGACACGAGATTTTGTTAGACGCTATTCAGGTTTTGACTGATCTGAATCTTTCAATTAATAAGGCTTATATTTCATCTGATGGCCAGTGGTTCATGGATGATAAGCTGCTTTAACTTCAAAAAATTGAATCTTTATTTAAAGTTTGTTCCTTTGGCCTGTTATTGTTTCTGGGTTTTATTTGAAATTTTTGTTTCTAACATTCTCCTTCTGGGGTTTGCAGTTTTCCATGTGACTGGTTTAAACGGAAACAAGTTAACCGATGAGAGCATTATTAGTTACAGTGAGCAGGTAATTGTTGCAGTTGATTTTATTTTAATGTTAATGAACTTTGTACTAGTATAATTCGCCATGAAACCGATCTTTGTGTTTCTTTTTCTCTGATATAGTCCCTTGAGACCACTGATCCTGATCGAAGCCTCGGGTTTGATGGTCTAACAGCGTTGGAATTGACCAGAACATATAGAGTTGGTCTTTTATCGGAAGTATTTGCAGTTTTAGCTGATCTGCAATGCAATGTGGTAGATGCTAAAGTATGGACTCATAATGGTCGGGTTGCTTCTTTAATTTATGTGAAAGACTGCAAATCGGGGTCTCCGATCAAGGACTCGCAACAAATTCAGAGAATCGAAGCATGTTTAAAGAATCTTTTAAAAGGAGACAACATGTTCGTAGCGCAAAGACTTCGGTTTCTATGGTCGTAACCCACACCGAGAGAAGGTTACATCAAATGATGTTTGCCGATCGTGACTATGAGAGGAAGCCTATTTTGCAACACAAGGTGGATTCACCTGTGGTCACCGTGCAGAATTGGGCTGAAAGGGGCTATTCAGTCGTAAATGTTCAGTGCAAGGATAGAACCAAGCTTCTCTTCGATGTTGTTTGCACATTAACCGATATGCAATACGTCATGTTTCATGCAACTATCAACACAGCTGGGGATAAAGCATATCTGGTACTTGATTGTTCCATTAATCAATCTTTGAGATTTTAGTTACACGACTTTAATTTGTCGACTTAAACTTGTTTATTCTTGCAGGAATTTTATATCAGACACACAGATGGATCTCCGATTAGTTCAGAACCCGAAAGACATTGCTTGATTCAATGCTTGCAAGCTGCAGTTGAAAGAAGAACATCCGAGGTAACTCAGTTCTCCTTTCGACTACTGAATTAACTCTATAATACTGAAACACTTAAGCATTTGTTTTGTGATTTCAGGGCGTATGGCTGGAGTTATGCACATCAGATAGACAGGGTCTATTAGCAGATGTGACCCGAACGTTTAGAGAGAACGGTCTTAACGTAACGAGGGCTGAAATATCAACCACAAAGGATACGACTCTAAACGTTTTTTATGTAACGGATGCCATTGGGAACGTAGCCGACCCCAAAATCATCGAAGCTGTAAGACAAAAGATAGGTTTAGGGAACTTGAAGGTAAAGAAATTGTCATTGCAATACCATGAAAAGGCAGAAAGGGAGGAGCAGGCAGTAGGGGTTGGTGGGGCAGTGTTGTTATCCCTTGGGAGCATAGTTAGAAGGAATTTGTACAATTTAGGGTTGATAAAATCTTATTCTTGAAGTTGAAACTCCAGGGAAACAACAGGTGTTTTGAGAGGTGGGATTTGGGGTTGAGAATTGGCATATTCTTTGCTTTCAGTTGTAAATTGGCATGTGTACATATGAAAAAGGAAAAGAAAATGTGGAATTTGGTGATAGTTGTTGGTATAGACATGATCTCATTAGAGCAGATTTTGGGAGAAGACAGGGAAAGGGAAGACTTTGAATAGACATAATCGCATTGGTGAAGATGGTGGTGGTGGTTGTTGTTTGTGAATTTAATTACAGGCAGAGAGAAAATGTGATTAGTAGAACATATAGAATTTAAAAGTAAGGGTAAAAGTCACGTGTGTGTGCTGACATGGGAAAAAAATAACGTGAAAATTTTAAAATATAGTTGTTAATTCCAACTCAGCAGATCCGTTAATTATTTAACGGAGGGTGGCCAAATTAGGAGCAAAAGTAAACGTTAGTGACGTTTTTGCCAAAAAAATAGTTTGGTGATCAAAATAGGAATAAAACGATAGTTGGGTGACTGCCAGTGTAGTTTACCCTTTTTTTTATTACAGTTTCAACCCTGGACAGTAAAGCTTGTAATAGAAGAAAGGAAGGGCGGGACCCAGTTGTTTCGAAGCGTGCGTCTTTGGTCCGCGTTTCGATCCTTTCCCATCTTTTTAACATCTCATCCCCGACTACAATAAAAATAAATAAACAAATCAAATCTCCAACTAATCTAATTAAAGGTTTATTTCTGAATTTCATCCTTGTACTTTAAAGTTTTGAGAAATTGTTCTTTATACTTTACTTTTATACAATTGAGTCCTTTTACTTTATAAAAAAAATAGCTAGTTCTATTTATAAACATACAAACTTGCACTTCTGGTTTTGTTTATTTGTTGCATACAAATTGTTTAAATACCAAGTTTTACTAATTCTTTACGCATAAATTATTGATGTGTTGGTTTTCTATTTCCATAAAAAAACATGACCAAATTATGACAAATTAAAATTAATGGACTAACTTACCAATTTCATAAAACAAAGGGATGAAATTGAAATTAAACCATTGTTAAATTATAGTATATTTATAAAATTTAGTCAAATCACGTCACCTAAATTAATATAACTAAAATGGGTACATCCATAAGTTTTTTTTAAGTTAAAAATTATCTTTATTTTGAAAATAGTATATTTTGTAATAGCTAAGAAAGAGTGCGAATGAATAGTGACAAGAATTCAATGAGTGATTTAGTAAAAAAAAAGTTGAGGTTTATTTTTAAAAATTTAAGTTCAAACAACTTTAGACAACGTATATAAAAATATATCTTCTGGCAACAAAACAATTATAAACTACTTAAGAACAATGCAAATGCAAATGAATACGAGCCTAAAATATATACCCTATGTGTCTCGCTCAATATGTCTAATATCGACTATTTAAAAGTTATTTTTTTTAATTTTAACTATAATTATTTCAAATATTTTAAGTAATTAAATTATATATATATATATATTAAACTACTTGATTGAATATTTTTAAAACATATTTTTTTATTTTTTTATTAATAATAAATTTAAAATAATAATAAGTCAAAATTTTAAAAAAAATTGACAAAAAAATTAATATTAAATATACTAAATGAGACGGAGTGAGTGATAAATATTCGCTCTTCAAATATATGGTAAAATCTCGAGGGTCACATGATCGAAATACACAAAAATTCTAGTTCAAAGATTAATATTGACTAAAATGGATTGGATGAACTACTTGTTTAGTCACCCAACATCCAATATGTTATTGTTTTGGTCATTCAACTATTAAGTTTTATAATATGATCATTAAGCTTTCAGTTTTTACTCTTTTAGATTACTCGACTGTTAATTTGTTAATACCACTTAAAATTTATGCCAAGACCCTTGATATCTTTAATAAGTTTAAGCAATCCCTAAAAGTTTCATCCCAAAATCTCAAACTCAGATTTTCAAACTCCCTTTGGTTTCATCAACGTTGGAATATTTTCTCCCAAATTAGAACAATGGGAATGTTGACATGGATGAAAAAGCTCTCGATTTTCAACTAATCAGATGCGCAGGGATTGCATATCAGAAAAAAGTATTATATCTCTTTGGTTTGAGTTTTATCGATTTCGAAAAAAATCAAATTAAAAAAAAATTATATAAAAAATGTAACATTTTGATGCTATTTACGTCACAATATAACTTATGACAATCGAACAACAATGGACAAAGATCCTCACTAAAGGGAACAAAAAGAGTAAAATATTAGGTTTCTAAAATGTCCAAATTGCAATATTTTGGTGATGCAATATGACAACGTTAAAGATTAACATATGAGTAATTCAAACGAGCAAAATTTAAAAGTTGAATGATTAAATTGAAAAAATTATAAATGGGTGACTAAACAAGTAGTTTATCTAGAAAAAAAAAGTTAATTGATCAAAATAAAAAAATATACCAAGTTCAATGATTAAAAAATATTTTATTCCTAAATTCAATTATTAAATTGTCTCGGATTAACTCTAAACCAACTCGAGTAAATGAAAAAAATTTATTAAATTTTAGTATTATAACTATAAATTTTTTATTGGCTATAAGGGTTATTTTGCCATCGAGTTCAACCCGAATTAGCAATATCGTCCATCGCGTGAAAACACGTTCAATTAGGCTCCCGTTCGCACATTGTAGTAAATTAGCCTCTTGACCAATGTTGACAGTTATAATGTTGATGTGGCAGTCAACTGTGCTGACGTGGTAATGCATGTGTGATGATGACATAGCAGAGGGGCTGAATTGATTTTTTAAACCGAATTCGATGGTATAATTGAACTTTTTGCCGAGTTCAGGGGCATAATTCATTTAATTGGAAGTTTGATAACTTGCTTCATTTTTAAGCTAAAAAACAATAAATTACTAAAAATTTAATAATTTTTTAAATTCTTATTTTTTTAGCTCAAATATTAAATAAGTCGTCAAACTCTTAATTAAAATGAATTATTCCCTGAATTTAGCGAAAAATTCAATTATGCCCTTGAATTCAGTTTAAAAAATCAATTTAGCCCTTCTGTCACATCATTATCACACATGCACTGCCACTTCAGCATCGTGGATCGTCACATCAGCACAATTGATTGCCACGTCAGCACCATAACAGTCAACGTTGGTCAAGCGGTTAATTTGCTGCAATGTGCGAACTAAAAGACTTAATTGAACGTATTTTCCCGAGAGAGACAACATTAATAATTTGAGTCGAACTCGAAGACAAAATAATCTTCTTTAGCCCTTTTCATTTTATATAATTTTTAAATAAAATAATTAAAATTCAATCAACTCATACCGTAGAAATTTTATTGATTCATTTATAAATGTTTATTAGATAATTTCTTTAATAAATATATTCTCATAACCTGAAATGAAATGTTTCATATACACATGACATAGAACAATGAATTTTCATTTTCTGTTTTTTCTAATATTAGTATTCAATTCATTAATTAATCTGAATCAAATATTTTAAAATTTTCTTTTAAAAAACCATGTTATAATATGACTTTCGTTCTCTAATTTTTTTTAGATATCAAATGGGATAATTAATAAAACTCGAACTTTAATTCTCATTAAAATGCTGACGAATACTGAACCGGCTCATGTTAATTCGTTTTTTGTTGTTGTTTAATTTGAGAAACACATTAGTGAGTGGTAGGCTAATCGAACTACTTTTGACTAACCCAACAACAAAATTATTTTAAACTAAAAAACTCATCTTTTCATAGTTGAAATTAGTAATAAAATAATAAGAATTCTTACCTTCATTTCCGATTCCTCCCCCTCTTTCTTTCCCCTTTCATTTTCCCTCTTGCCAAACACAAAATTTTCCCTCCCCCAATTTCTTCCAAAATACTCAGAGAGGAAAAAAACGAGCGTGATTACGTTCTTGAAGTCAAAGAGAGAGACAGTGAGAGAAAGACAGCCAAGAACTTTCTGGAAATTTTAATTTGCGTTTTTCCCTTTTTGGTTTAGCTCGGAGAGAGTGTTATTTTAAGTTTATCGTATTTTTTTAGTTTTTTGTTCCTTGATTCGGTCAACGATCAGTACGTGTTAGATTCTGGATTTTCATTTTTAGACAGAACTGTTGGCTCCGCGATTCCCCAAAGTGGAAGTTTGATGACGGATTTTGAGGATTTAGCTCATGAAATCAAAGCTAGCGGAAACTAAAACGATGGACGAGCGGTTAATCTCCGTATGTTTACGGTTGGTTTTGGTGCTGGATTTAGTTTTCAGAGTTTCGGCAAATGCGGAAGGTTCGTCATGATTATTTCCTCTTTGTTCCTTTTAATTTGCTGCGTAAATTTTCTTTTTGAACTTCAAATTAAATGTATAGGATTCACATTAGATTAATTTAGTAGCTATTTAATTGGTTTAGCAGTGGCACAAGGTTGACTGCTTGTTTTAAATTTCAATTAGCTTCACTGCACTAATTGACTCGACTGTACAGATACGTCCTGATTCTTGAAAGTTTTCGATGTGACTTGACTGTAGAGATACAATGTTTGTTGTATAATTTCAAGTTATGTTGAAGCTTTGGCCATTCACAATATTTTAAATGGTTTCATGCTATAATTTGAATTTCAATGAAAATTCCTGTTTACAAAATGGAATGTTCTTTACGGTTTTTTTCTGTTTTGACTTCTCTCTGTTGCTGCAAATGGAGAAACATTTATTAGTTCACTTTCTTATATTTCATAGTAACACACACACACGCATATATATGTATGTATGTATATGTGCGTGTATATATACACATTGCTGACTGCAGAGAATGATGCTACGTAGCCACCAGTAATCAGTTGCTTTATTTTTATATGAAACAGGTGATGCTTTGAATGCATTGAAGAACCAATTGTTTGACCCTAATAATGTGTTGCAAAGTTGGGATGCAACCCTTGTTAATCCTTGCACATGGTTTCATGTTACATGTAATAATGAAAATAGTGTGACGAGAGTGTAAGCTTACTTATTGATCATTTTACTACTGCATTTGTGTTACTTTCGAGTTTTCTAATATATAAAACTAAATACCTTTCCTTTTCTTTTTCCTTTGAATTTAGGGATCTTGGTAATGCAAATCTAACTGGTCAATTGGTTCCACAGCTTGGACAGCTTCCGAATTTGCAGTATCTGTAAGTTGATAATTTTAGACCTATTCTATTTTCAATAGACAAAAACAAAAAATAACTCTTTCTTACCTGTTGTTTCACATTCTTAGAATTATTTAAAGCAGTTAAAGGTAAATAAAGGAGAGAAAAACACTGGCATGCTTTGTCAAATAGTTAATGATATTTTTTATTGTTTAGGACGACCTTTAGTTTTTCCATGATTTAGTTATAGTGGATAATTTCATTCAGAATAGTTCTTAAATTCCTAACCATGTAAAACCAAATAATCAAAACTGTCTAGAATGCCGGAGTTACTCTGTGAAATCAATCCTTCATCTTAGAAAAAGTAGAAATAGTTGTAAACGCTGATGTTCTGTGTGTTTGTCACTAAACACTGGTTTATCTGTTTTGTGATCTTAATACTGAAGATGGTTGTATTACATTGGATTTGGTTGAATTTTTCATAGGCACATTCTTGGATTATGTGCTTCTATTAAACTGCTTTTGCTGAAGAATTACTAACTCAATTTTTTTATAACAGGGAGCTTTATAGTAATAACATATCCGGGATAATTCCAGAGGATCTTGGAAATTTGACAAACTTAGTGAGCTTGGATCTTTATTTGAATTCTTTAACAGGACACATTCCAACTACTCTGGGCAAGCTTCAAAGACTACGATTCCTGTATGAGTTCATTTTACATTCTTATGAATTTATTTACCTAATTTCTTCGTGTTCTTGCTTTTTTGTCATGTGTTCTAGTATATCTAGAAGTCTTTTTTTATGTGTTGATACATTTCTGGTTGAACCGGATCTGTCAATTGTATTATTACTAAAATGTATGTCATTTATAATTTTTGTATATACAAGTATTTCCTCTTTTCTTCAATGTATGCATAATGTTGGTTAAGTCCAAAAAGTCGCCAGGCTGTAATTCCAATCCACATCTGATGCGAGTGTCATGTAGTTTTAAGTACAAAAAGTTGCAGTGCCGGTGGTGCTTGGTTTATATGGGCATTATAGAAATGGTTTCTTTTTGTGGTAGGCTTCTGGGGCAATTGGTGCTTGGTTGATATGGGCACCATAGAAATGTTTTCTGTGTAGTACACTGCCGAGCCAATGGTGCTTGGTTAATATGGGCACTATTGAAATGGTTTCCTTGTTGTAGGCTTCTCTCTCTCTCTCTCTCTCTCTCATCTGTGCCAAATTATTCACTAAGCACGAGTTTTTATTAATTACGTATCTAGGCATCTAATCAATATGCAATGTTTTGATGTTTTCTTTCTGTGGAGTAGGCGTCTCAACAACAACACGTTGACAGGACAAATTCCTATGCCCTTAACAACTATTATGTCACTGCAAGTGCTGTGAGTGTTACTGTTAGATTTTTTTCTCACAGTAGCTGTTGAACCTTTGCTTCAAGAACAATATATTAATGGTGTGGGATGTTGTCATATGTGATGCAGGGATCTTTCAAACAATAAGCTGGAAGGAGATATTCCAGTTAATGGTTCCTTTTCACTATTCACTCCTATCAGGTTTTTCTCTTATGCTATTTTACTTTGCTCTCACCCTAACTGCTTTTTTATTTTCATATTTATACTATCAGACCAGCTTCTTGATTTACTTCATCTTTTTTTCCACAGTTTTTCTAATAATCGATTGAATAATCCTCCACCTGCTCCACCACCGCCTATCACACCTACAACTCCAATTCCATCAGGTTTGTTCTTGATTTTATTGTTGTTGTTGTTGTTGTTATTATTATTATTAACTTTTAATTGTGCTCAACTTTGGGGCCTGCTACTCTTTTTTACCATGTATTTGTATATATTTTTTGGTGGGAGCTGAAATATTCCTTGGTATATTTCTTTGCCTTCACAATTTTTGGTATTACCATGTACCTTGTAACATACAAAGAATTGATATAGATCTGAGTATATTGCTGATCCTCAGCTTTCTTACATCTGGATCTATTTTTTTAAGAAGGTGCCTTTGAGCTCAGATCTAATTTCTGATGATAATTGTACCAAGGATGGATTTAGGTTCCATCGTGGGCTGGAACACTATTTGTTCCTCTGATCCCCTAGCCCACAAGTTCTCTCAGTTGAAATGTTTCCCGCTCCATTGGTGTTGGTACCAGATGAAAATGTTTTTAGTTGCAAATATTCTTGATACAGGTGTGTTGTGTTAGCAGTATCTAGATTTATCTATTTTCATACTTGCAGGTAATAGTGCCACTGGTGCTATTGCTGGAGGAGTTGCTGCTGGTGCTGCCCTGCTGTTTGCTGCTCCTGCAATTGTACTTGCTTGGTGGCGGAAGAGGAAACCAGAAGATCATTTCTTTGATGTGCCTGGTTAGTGATTTGTCAAAAGATGGGTTTAGTTGATTGTATGTCAATGTGTGCATGTATTTACTTCTTTTCTAATTTTCTTTACAGCTGAGGAGGATCCAGAAGTTCATCTGGGACAACTTAAAAGATTTTCTTTGCGTGAACTACAAGTAGCAACGGATAATTTCAGCAACAAAAACATTCTAGGTAGAGGTGGCTTTGGTAAAGTTTATAAGGGTCGCTTAGCTGATGGTTCTCTAGTGGCAGTAAAAAGACTGAAAGAGGAGCGTACTCAAGGTGGAGAATTGCAGTTCCAAACAGAGGTGGAAATGATCAGTATGGCTGTGCATCGGAATCTATTACGTCTTCGTGGGTTTTGCATGACCCCTACAGAACGGCTGCTAGTCTATCCCTTTATGGTTAATGGTAGTGTTGCATCCTGTTTACGAGGTACTGCCTGTTGTCTCCTTATTTGTTTATTTAGTCACATGTTCCCTTTTTGTTCTGCGCTGTCTGTATTACTTGTGCTGTTTTTTTTTTGGTTACCGGATTTTTTTCTGGCCTAAATTATTTAAGCTTATGAGATCTTCAATTATCAATATCAGTTCTATTGATTCTTCAGTTTGAGATGATATTTTGAACCACTTGATCACATATCTGAATCTTATAACGTTTTTTACTTTTAAATTTATCTGCTTGGTGAATGCGGATTGTCTTTGAATGTAGAGCGCCCGGAGTCTCAAGCACCACTAGATTGGGCTATAAGGAAACGGATTGCATTGGGATCTGCAAGGGGGCTTGCATATTTGCATGATCATTGTGACCCTAAGATTATTCACCGTGATGTAAAGGCTGCAAATATATTGTTGGATGAGGAATTCGAAGCAGTTGTTGGGGACTTTGGGCTGGCCAAACTGATGGACTACAAAGATACTCATGTCACAACTGCCGTTCGTGGCACAATTGGTCATATAGCTCCTGAATACCTATCAACTGGAAAGTCATCAGAGAAAACGGATGTTTTTGGTTACGGTGTCATGCTTCTGGAACTCATTACAGGGCAGAGGGCTTTCGATCTTGCTCGGCTTGCAAATGATGATGATGTCATGTTGCTTGACTGGGTAAGTACTGTCTTCCTATTATGCTTTGTCTCGATGATGCATTTCGAATTTTAAAAAATCAATTATTGTCTTGGGACTATTTAGTTATAGCTCTTCTTGGTTGGTCAAAACCAATACACTAAATACGGTACCATTATTACAGAACGAAACTTAATATTATTTTCCGGCAAGGTGAAAATGCAAAAGCCGAAAAATAGACAGTTGAAACTTAACAATGTTTTCTCTACAAGGTGAAGTTGGAAACATTTAATACAGAAATAGTTAAAATTTGTTGATGGGTTCATCCTATTCTATGTTATTCAAACTTAAGTATGGGTGTCGGATACATGTGTGTGCCTTATCTCTAAACTCATGTCTAAATATGCCCCAAACACGGGACTTGAACATGGGCACTCTAAGTACGTGCTTCAGACTGTTGCATTATTTCGAATGTACCTTGATTCAAAACAAATGGTATGTGAGAAGTCTATGTAATTAGTTACTTATGCCACTAAGATTAACATGAACAATTGGTTTTTGTTTCATTTTGTCTCCCTGATGCTGAAATTTCAGGTAAAAGGACTTCTGAAAGACAGGAAATTAGAAATGCTGGTTGATGCCGATCTTGAGGGTAATTACATAGATGACGAAGTGGAACAACTAATCCAGGTAGCTCTTTTATGCACTCAAGGCACCCCAGTGGAACGACCGAAGATGGCCGAAGTGGTCAGGATGTTGGAGGGTGACGGGTTAGCCGAGAGATGGGAAGAGTGGCAGAAAGAGGAAATGTTCCGGCAAGAGTTTACCCATAACCACCACCCGAATGCCGATTGGATCATTGCAGACTCCACTTCCCATATCCCTCCGGATGAATTATCCGGTCCTAGATAACCCCGTTTCCGAGAAAAAATACAAAACACTTGCGGCGGCAACGTTCCCCATTTGTGGATATAAAATATAATTTGTCTCAGCTCTTTCCTCACCTTTTGCTTATTTTTTAGCCCCATTTTTATCCTGTTGTAATTTATAGTACGTGTGTAGGGAATTGTTTTTTGTAATTTCCATAGGGTTGCCAACTGCAGCAGTCAAGAAAAACATTAGGTGCTATAAGGAATAAGTAAAACGAAGGGAAGTTATTTTGATGCACCGAAATGTTAGTGTTGACTGCTTACATGAATAAATAGTGTAATCAATCACAACACTATAACATTTTCTATCATTTCATTTAGGCTTAATTACAAATTAAGTGTTCAAACTATATTTTTGTGTTAGACGACTAAACTTTTTTTGGTCTCTAATGGTTCATTCCATTTTTATTTTAAGGTTGTCTGTTTAAAAAGGTTGTTCAATGAATGTGCGACACATGGCATGTTCATCTTCTTTTCTTTTAGGGAAAACTTTAAAAATTGATTCGGTTTTGAAAATCAAATAATTTTAAATCACAAATATTTTTATTTCGAGAACTCATCTATTCTTGGTTCATTATTTCAATCTGTGCCTCTTCATTCTTTTTAATTTTGAATCGTCTAAAAAATTTGTTAAAAAAACTCATCGAAAAAACTATGCAGAAGTGAAATTAAGACCTCAACTCTCATTAATTAGATGTAAAACGGTTCGATTTCGTTTGAAATGTCGAACCGGGTAATAAAACAAGTTGCAAAATTTGAAAAACTCATCAACAAGAGATTTTATTTTTGAAGACCGGCCTAAAAATTAATTTGCAAAATGACCTTAAACACCTAAATTCTAATATTCTCCATCTTGATTGACAAAGAGATGCTTCATTCTCCAGACTTCCTCCAAGAATGAAGGCTTTTCGCAGCAAGGACAAAGCGGTAGGCCCTCTTGTCATTCAATGAGCCACCGGCGGATCAGTCTAGGAAACGAACAAACCATGGAGAAGCTCTGAATGTAAAAGAAAAGGGCTCTTCATTTCTCACAATCTCCTTTTGGATTTAAGGCCGAAAAGGTTGACAAAATTGTCCATCTTTTCACATCAAAACATGTTCAATTGGGTCATATGACCTAACAGTAACACTATTGGGGAAAATGCCCTTTTTTCAGGTTCAATTCAGCGGATACAATTAGAGTTACAAATGGTCCAAATCTCAAAAGGGTTTCAAAATAACCCACAAACATGAAGAGAAAAAAATACAAAGGGAACTAAACATAACATCAAACCTCTCCCTTGGAATTATCCGTAGCGATTTTAACATAATACGTAGCTGGAGACTAATGTACTTATAATGCCTACGGCCGAAACTGATACCACCAAAGAGCCTGAGCTGCCAGGGGCTGGTGCCGGCGCTACCTCCTTTGCGCTTTCTGCTGTTGTCGATGCTTGCTCGTCTGCAGAATCTGGCAAGGAATTGAAGAAGAATAAAGGAAGGGACACCATAACCAACATAAAATTTGAGAAATCAATCGTTTATAGATATACATAATACATATACCGATCAGAATTATGAGAACATATACCTGGCGCAGCAGCAGGAGTGACAGAGACTGCCATAACAAAAAAAAAACATTATTACTTATTAATCATCAATTCTAAAACCCAAAATCTATTACTTTTTCTTGTTCAAATGAATCAATGCATGAAATGATGCTTAATTTATTTTCCAGATTGAACTAAAATTTGATATTTATTTTAAAACTGAAATCTAGTTCAGATCACTTAACATTTAAAATCTCTTCATGTTATTGCCCGCGGACCATTAAAATTTATCTGCATCACGGATTTAAATAACATATGTTATAGCATATGTTCTTTGAAAGATTTTATAACAATAACATACGTTATGCCCGCAACTATAATAAACGCAATAGAACTTAAAACACAGCCGCAACCAGAATTTAATTTCATGATCCAAGCCATCGGCTATGATAGTATCGAATGATTTTTTGTTCAATCGTATATCACTCACCAGCGCAGTTAGTGGCGGAAGGAGCAGAAACTTTGCAAGCAGCGGGCAAAGTGGAGGCTTTCGTCACATTGAGAGAGACACCCATGGAAGCACTGCTCTTAAAAGCTTCGCATAAACACTCTGGGCCCGTCTTCAACACGGTTTTCAACCCGGAACAGCAAGTTCCTTCCGGCTTCGACACCTCGCTCCCGCTCGACACGAACGACAAACAATCAGCCATGTTCAGGATCAGAGTCGAGCAGTCGACGGCGGGGGTGTTGGAGGAGGAGGAAGACGGTGATGGCGCCGTCGCCTGGTGGTGGGCAGCATCAACGGCCCAGATTGAGAGAATGGCGAGGCTGAAAGCAAAAGTGAATATAGAGACCGCCATTGTCGCAGAAGAGCGGATTTTGGATCTTTGGTTTTGTTTCGAAAATGGAACGACAATGGCGAGGTTTTTGCAGGAATTGAGTTAAAGGGGATGTGAAGGGGGTTTTATTGTGGAGGGAGTGGGAGAAAATATATTTAAAATAATAAATAAATTTTTAAATAATTTATATACTTCTATTAGATTTATACATTTATATTTGTATTTTTTTGAATAGTTATATTTGTATTTAAATAAATTCTATTTTAACCAACAACTCATTGTTTAGATGTTTGAATCATGGTGTGATGAATAGAGAAAATTAAATTAGAAGAGTCACTCTCACAATGACCTATGCAAAATCAGATTTAGATTGGTCGGTCAATAAATTAAAAATAAATGGTGAAACCAAAAAACTTCTATTTTAAATAAAAGTTGGGTTTTATAATTTAATTTTAAAAAATAAATTATTTATATACAATAATCGAGAAATATCAGGGCGCGGTCTACTCTTAGAAATTGCAAATTCCTATACAAGTTAGTATTATTTTTATTGATGATTTAATATCTTATTTCTTAAAATTTTATAATTCTACATCTTAAAATTTTAAAATAACTTGTTAACAGAGACGGATATGTAACGAGGGTTGGGGGAGGCCCCTCAACTTTTTTATATTAAAAAACACAATGGGAAAATGATCTATTTGAACTCTAATTTTCAATTCATATGAATTTTGTCCTTTTATTTTATGGTTAATTGTACTTTATCCCTAATCTTAATTCCTAATTCCGTCACCACTTGCTAAATTATTTTATAATATATATATATAGTTAAGATCCACTCATATTGTGTAAAACTCAATTACTTTTATACATTTTTTGGACCGTTGGATGATGATAATAAATGGCTAAGATTATTTTTTAATCTTTTTTTCCAAGTAATAATCTTCACATTTTCTATTGTTCATCTCATCCATCCATTTACCCTCATCGAACGGTCTAAAAACAATATAAAACTTTCAAAATTTACATAGTATAGGAGGATTCTATCTATCTATATATATACATATGATAGGGGAAAATAGTGAAAATAGAAAAAAATGATGAATCACACACTAGCATTGTGTTGGAAATGATTTGCTTAATTAGCTTTAAAATGGGATCCATACAACACACATTTGCATGCAGCTAAGTTAATGCATGATTAAAAGGGCAATGAGCTGTTTGCCTTTGTCTTGGCCTTCATGATTTCAGTAACTTGCCTTGTTCATTTCTTTTATGGGTGTGTGTGCATGCCAACGGGGAATTATCATTGCAGATGGCTCCACTACATGCTTTAGAGGAACCCTTTACAATGTTATTGGTGTCCACTCATCTAAATCGAGTGGGCCAAAGATTCATTTTAGAACGATTCTTTCAATTCAGTATATTTTGATTTATAATTTTTAAATTAAAGGTTAATATGTGTTTAAGTACATTCGAGTTTGCAAACTTTAGGATATTGTAAAAGCCAGTGATGGAACTAGAACTAAATATCGAAGAGGATAAAAATTTTAGGAACCCAAAAAGTATTTTAAACAAAAAAAACCCCGGAAAGTTAAGATATTCAAACAAGATGCTTGTGTAACACAATGTTAAACACGAACTCATTTCATGTAATGATATTATTCAAACAAATCATTGAATTTTGAAAATTTGTCCACCCATTTCTCTTCCAACACTGCTTATGATTTTGCTGGGAAGCATCATGTTGTAAGCCGCCCACCATTCAATCCACCAAATTAGGCTTTGTTGGGTGGTGGTGGTGGTGGGGTGGGAATATTTAGATTTCACATTTGAAAAGAACGAGATCAATGGCTCCAATGCCATTAACAATAAGATATGTGGGAAACCAATAAAGTTGTTCACAAGCTAGAGTATTCATCCCATAATTCCCATTTGATGAATTCGAATTTAAATTAAACAGCTTCTACCTAGAGGGAAGTGAGATTTTGCTCCTAATGGATATTGAACACACAACTTAGAGGAGAAGAGATGATATCAACTGAGAGCTTTTAACCGTTTGTTCTAGAGATTGATAACTAAATTAAACAGTTAAATTCATATGAATCGATCAATCAATCATTTATTTCTTATTTTTTTAACAGAGTTATATATATAAACTATGAAAAATACTTTGATACACAAGCTTGTATAAATTTTAGTTTACACAATTCTTTTAATGTTAAGGTTTAGGGTTTAGATTAGGGTTTAGGGATTTTGTGTGTAGAGTGTAGACTTTAAAGTTTATGGTTAAAATTTAGAGTTTAGGGTTTAGTTTTTAGGGTGCTAGGGTTAGGGATTTAGGTTCTAGATTTTATAACTTAAATTTGAAGAGTTGTGTAAATTTTTTTACACAGTTTGTGTATCAAAATCTGACCCATAAACTATATATTATGTTTTTAATTATTATTTAAAAAGAAAAAAATGTGATACACAAGCTGTGTAAACTTTAATTGTTAAATATAGTTTTTAGTTTAGAGTTTATGATTTAGGGGTTTTATGTAGTAGGGTTTAAAATCTAGGATTTAAGAGTAGAGTTTAAGGTTTAGAGAGTAGGGTTTAGGTTTTATGGTTTAGGAATTTAGACTTTAAATTTTAAAGAATGGTTGTGTAATATTTTTTACACAAGATTGTGTATCAAAATATAACAATGGTTATAAACCTAAAACCCTAAATGTTAAACCTTAAATCATAAACTATATCTCTAAATTCTAAACCTACTACCTAAACCCTTAAAATAACACACTAAATCTTAAAATTAATAAATTTGTATAAATTAACAACTTGTGTATCAAAATTTTTTTAAAAAAAATAAAGTAAATTATACTATTAATGTATTTTATGATAATTCGAGTGAAAAAAAACTATGTATTTCACCTTTTTTTTATGTAAATCTATATGTATTCACCTACATTCATATTTTCCAATCGGTTGCTATATACCGTTATTGTTTTTTTTTTTCTTTCAAAGAGGAAACAAACACTTTGTAGTTAGGATCATTCAAAAAAATTGGACTCAATCCAAAGTCCAAACTAAGTGTGAGCTTTATTGTTAGGGTAAATTACATCACAATTCACTCAATTATTAATAAGATATAAAAATAATCATTTATTCAAAATATTACAAACGAATCACTCAATTAATCGATTGTCATAAATAATTCATTAGGGCACATGGCATGAAATGTTTTATTCATTAAATATATTAGTGAAGTCACTCAATTAATGATTGTAACAACCAAATTATGTGCCACCGCGTCGATTTCATTGATCGTTGTATACAGTGATCAACGAACTCTAAATAATTAAATATCATCATAACATTCACCTTTATCTCCTCGCTCAATTAATCAAAATAGATTCATGAGAATCTCTCTTAAAACACATGAAATCACCCAAAAATCTTAAACCTTAAATTTTAAACTTTAAACCCTAAATTCAACAAGTTTATGTAAATTTTTACACAACTTGTATATCAAAGTTTTTTTCTAAATTAAATTCTATTATCAGTTTTTGCACTGCATAAAATTTAGTTATTGTTCTCCAATTTGATATTTTCATAAATCCTTGTAAATCAATAATGTTGTCCACGTACCATTTTGATTAGAACTAAAATGGTATTGATACGCCCTCACGTATCGATAATGTTGTAAATCAATAATGTTGTCCACGTACCATTTTGATTAGAACTAAAATGGTATCGATACGCCCTAACGTATCAATAATGTTGTAAATCAATACGTGAGGGCAAAGAGGGTATCGATACGCCCTTACGTATCGGTACGATAGGCTTAAAACAGGGGACTGTATCGATACCGCCCTTGAGCGTATCGATACGCCTTGCACAAAAAGACAGCAAATTTCAGATTTAACCCAAAAGGGGACTCACTTAAACGCCCTAAGCAAGCATTAGATCAACATCTAAACATAAAAGCAATCCAAGACAACCAAGAAAACTCTTATAAAGCACGTTAACCATTCAACGGGACTAAAATCAACAAAGCAAGATTCAACATAGGTAACCAAACATGCTTAACATCCGCAAAGAGGTCAAAAGCCAAACTAAAGCATACTTCAACATTTGAAACATGTTAGCAAGAATAATAATAACATTGGAGTTTGAACACCAACTCTCCAACACAAAAGTCTAGCATTCCCATTGCTTATCTATTATTACAACCATGAAAACCATACTTGAGCTAGCAAATGAACTCTAAGGTTTCTCCTTTGCCCCGCATGCCTCCTGAAGCCACTAACGATCTGCATTGTTGGAAAAAGACAGCGTAAGCTTAATGAGCGGAGCTCAAAATCACAACAACAACAACAATGCAGTTCAAAACATATATTTAGTTTAAAGACAAAACCATTTAGAAAGGAAACATGATGATCCGAAAGCATAAACCAAACCATGGTATGCACAGGCACAACCATTCCCGGTGGGACTACACATCACCGTTCACATCAACTAGCATGTTTTCGGTGGGACTACACAACACCGTACTCATCTACTAGTCACTTCTGGTGGGACTACACATCACTGTATTCAACAACACACTTTCCACTAACCATCACGTGAGGCTTTGACAACAACAACAACACGACAACATTAAAAAGGAGGTAAAAGCAATTGCATTTCAACTAACAACATGTATAATCATATACACCGACACTTAACGAAACAAGACAAGAATCAAATAAACTTACACTTGGGTTTAGGTTGGCCTCTAAGGCTCCACCCAAACCTCAAGAAACCTTCTCTGAACATTTTAAAGCTTCAAAACAATTTCCACTCATCGATAGAGCCCAAACGATGGCCGAAACACCGATTCAAGCCTCTAAACTACCCGGTCTCGCGTCCAAAGGGCCCAAACTTGTTTCCCCTGTTTCTAGCCAATTCAAAGTGATGTATTAGACCCAAATCAAGCCCCCAAACTTGCAGCAACACAGAACTCAACATTCATCATCAAAATCGAATCGATTCAAACCCGGATACACCATCAAAATGTCCCAAACCAACTAGCAGACAAAACCCAACAAATTTACCATCACAACTACTTCTTTAAACATCCAAAACACTTACCCAAGGTCTAGAAATCATCAGCCCAAGATTCCACACAAGAACAACCCAAAATCCCATATTTTAAACTCCAAACCCCCTCTTTTTCACTAGTTTCAGGTTTCCTACTTTTAGCCACTATTTTAGCATTTTTAAGACACCAAAACAAGATTAAAAACACCCTTAAACATGGCATCAAACTACCCAAATGAAAATCCCCTCATTTTCCTCTTTTTCAAACTCAAGGCATTTTGAAATAATTTTAAACAACGAGTTTTAGTAAAATTTAACTAATAACAAGTTTAAGGAAAGAAAAATCAAAACAAGGGAGAGCTTACCTTGAAAACTTGTTTCTAGGAAAGGTTGGAGCAATGGAGTAGTAACAATGGAGGTGTTTTGCAAAAGTAATTTGAAAAGGGTGTTGGGGAAGAAGATGATGATATTTTGATTAAAACCCCTTTTTATAAATTCCAAATTTTCCCTTTTGCCCTTATTCATTAAAACCCCTTTTTTGTGTTCAATAAAAATGTTTTCTCTCAATTAAATTAACCCAAACCCGGTTATCTCCTAGATCCTAAACACGAGGCATTACAACTCTTCCCACTTAAGGAAATTCTTCCTCGAAATTTACCTAATGGAAAGAGGTACGTAAATTGTTTCCTCATGTCTTCCTTCCTCTCCCAAGTGGCTTCTTCCACACCCCGATGTCTCCACAAGACCTTCACCAACTCTATGGTCCTACCATGTAAAACCTTACTATCCGTAGAAAGAATCTCAACTGGTTCTTCATCATACGACAAATTCGTATTCAATTCAATCTCTTCCACTGGCATAACATGGGACAGATCTGATCTATACTTTCGAAGCATCGAAACGTGGAACAGATCATGAATCTTTTCTAACTCGGTTGGTAATCTCAATCTATAAGCAACGAGACCAATTCTCTCAACTACCTCGTAAGGACCAATGAATCTTTTAACTTAGCTTACCTTTCTTACCAAACCTCATCACCTTCTTCCAAGGTGAGACTTTCAAAAATAATTTGTCGCCCACATCATACTCTATATCTTTTCTCTTCAAGTCGACATACGATTTCTGTATGTTTGAAGCTTCCTTCAAGCGATCACAAATCAGTTTTACCTTCTCGGTAGTGCCTTTAAGCAAGTCTGGCATAGGTACAAGCTTTTGTCCGGCCTCGGCCCAACAAATAGGTGTTATACATTTCCTACCATACAGAGCTTCATATGGTGCCATATGAATACTAGCTTGATAACTGTTATTGTACGCAAACTCTACTAGCGGTAGGTGATTTTCCCACGAACCCTGAAAATCGATGATGCAACACCTCAACATGTCCTCTAACACCTGAATAACCCTCTCTGATTGTTCGTGATATGAAGTACTGAAGTTCAGCCAAGTTCCCAAATCTCGATGCAAACAATCCCAAAATCTAGCTATAAACCTCGGATCTCAGTCTGACACAATCGATTTCGGTACCCCGTGCAATCTCACTATCTCACTGATGTACAGATCAGCCAACTTGTCTAAGGTGTAGGTAGTATGAACATGTATGAAATGAGAACACTTAGTAAATCTGTCGACTATCACCCATACTGATTTTTTCTTCGAAGGGGTCAACGGTAAACCTGACACAAAATCCATAGTAATATGTTCCCACTTCCATTCCGGAATCTTCAACGGCTATAACAAACTTGAAGGAAACTGATGCTCGACCTTAACATTCTGACAAACCATACATCTACTCGCTAACTCGGCCACATCTTTCTTTAACCCAATCCAGTAGTACTCATCTTTCAACCCACGGTACATCTTCGTGCTACCCAGATGCATAGCAAAAGGACTGTTGTGAGCTTCATTCAGAATAGTACGCCTCAACTCGGCATCGTCTGGGACAACTACCCTATCCTTGAAACATAAGATCCCATTCTCACCAAAGCAGAAATCTGTGGGTCTACCCTCGGCTATATCTTGCACGTGAGGTGCCAAAGATCCATCTTGCAACTATTTCTCTCAAATCAACTGAACTAACGAAGGTTTAACCTGTAGCTCGGCTATCAAACCACCATCCCACGACACACTCAATCTCGCAAACATAGCTCGCAACTCAAATGTCACTTTTCTACTCAAAGCATCAGCCACTACGTTTGCCTTACTAGGAAGGTACTCTATCGTAAGGTTATAGTCCTTGAGAAGCTCTAACCACCTACATTGTCTAAGGTTCAACTCCCTCTGAGTCATTAAGTATTTTAAACTCTTGTGGTCGGTGTAGACTGTGCATTTCTCACCGTAAAGGTGGTGTCTCTAAATCTTCAAAGCAAACACTACATCAGCTAACTCTATGTCATGAGTGGGGGAATTCTTCTCGTGAACCTTCAACTATCTCGAAGCGTAAGCTACAACTTTTCCCTCTTGCATAAGCATACAACCTAAACCTACATATGATGCATCACTGTAAATTACGAACTCTTTCCCCGGTTCAGGCTGAATCAAAATAGGAGCTTCTGTCAATGCTTTCTTCAACTTTTCAAACGCTTGCTGCCTTGTATCTATCCACTCATACGGGACATTTTTCTAAAGCAATCTGGTCAAGGGTGCTGCAATCTTCGAGAATCCCTCGACAAATCTTCGATAATACCCCGCCAAGGCTAGGAAACTACGGAGTTCGGTCACTGACTTCGGTTGTTTCCAATTTACTATCACTTCTACCTTCTTGGGATCCACACTAATCCCATCGACTGAGATCACATGACCTAAAAAGACTACCTCCCTAATCCAAAACTCGCACTTACTCAACTTGGCATACAACTGATTTTCAAGCAAAGTTCGTAGCACCAATCGCAAATGCTCATCATGTTCTTCCGCGGTTATAGAGTACACTAAAATTTCATCGATGAACACTACTACAAACCTATCCTAAAACATGTACATAAATGTAGCTAGAGCATTAGTCAAACCGAAAGGCATTACCAAGAACTCGTAGTGCCCATATCGTGTACGAAAGGCTTTCTTCGGTATATCCAGCTCTTTCACCTTCAACTGATAATAACCGGATCTCAAATCAATCTTCGAAAACACTGAAGCACCTCTCAACTGATCAAGCAAATTATCTATCCGTGGCAAATGATACTTGTTCTTCACAGTTACCTTGTTCAACTGCCTATAATATATACACGTCCTCATACTGCCGTCCTTTTTCTTCACAAACAAGACCGGAGCATCCCACGGGGAAATACTAGGCCTAATGAAACCTCTATCTAACAGTTCCTGAAGTTGTGTCTTCAACTCTTTCAACTCTTTAGGTGCCATTCCATACGGAGCAATGGACACGGATGCAGAATCTGAATACGTCTCAATGGCAAACTCAACATCCATGTCTAGAGGCAAACCTGGCAACTCTTTTGGAAAGACACTCAGAAAATCACAAACTGTTCTGATGTCTTGCGGTCTCACCTCACTCATATTTGGATTCATCACATAGGCCAAATACTCCCGACAACCCAAATCTATCAATCTCTGAGCCTCTAAAGCAGAAACAACATTGGACAAGAACTTAATGTTCTCGCCAACTACTACAACCTCAAAATCATCCATAAGTCTCAAGGAAACTCTCTTGGTCTTAAAGTCTACCCTAGCTCTATGTTCTACGAGCCAATCCATGCCCAAAATCACATTGAAACTATAGAACGACAATTCCATCATATCGACCGGAAACACATGACCCTGAATCATCAAAGGACACCTCCTATACATTTTCCTAACTACCACGGTCTCACCGAAAGAACTAGTAACATTCACACCTACCTCTAACGACTCATACGGTAATCCTAAAGATCTTGCATGCTCACCCAAAAAGTATGAATGTGTCGAACACGAATCTATCAACGAAAGCAAGGATAAAGATCATAACAAGAAATTACCTGCGATGACATCTGTGTCATTCCTAGCCTCTCGTTGTGCATATACCCTAGCCGGTCCTCCACCATCGGGCTAAACTGCTACTACATGAGCTACATTACTCTAACCATCATTCCTAGGCTGAAAATTACCTCGACCGCCCCCACGGCATCTTTGATGCTCAAAACCTCGAACTGGGGCTTGTCCACCCCTAACCGGGTGGACAGTTATGCCTCAAGTGATCTCGGGAACCACGGTTCCAACATACCCCAAAGGTACCCATACACTCACCCGAATGTTGTCTCCCACATCTAGTGCACTCAGGAGTGTGAACAACAGCTCCTTGGCCCTGATGGCCACATCTATGATTACCACCTCTATGTCTCGAGTCGGGCTGATATCTCCTATCTTTGTGCCTCTTGGCATGCTCTCTGTCCCAATTTGCATGTCTCTTCCCCGAATTAGAGCCACTAGAACTAGTGTTCGAGCCTAAACTTTGCTTAATATCTTTGGCCCTAGAGACCAAAACATCAAACTCGATGTAATCAGAAGCGAGCATATATGTCTTCACATCCCTAGTCAAACTATAACGGAAGTGCTCACACCGTTCTCTCTCACTGGGAACCAACTCGGGAGCATATTGGCTCAACCTCACAAACTGGACCTCATACTCTGACACTGTCTTACTACCCTGAACCAAGGCCATAAATTCCCTCTTCTTTTCATCCTGGTATCGGGCTCCAAGGTACTTCTTTCTGAAAGTTGTTCTGAAGAATTCCCAAGTGACATCCGCCTCTGGCATACCCGAAATAACTGTAGTCCACCAAGCATACGTATCTCCCTGAAGCAAGGAGATAATACAACCCAACTTATGAGTGTTTGAGCACTCCATATGGCCTAAGATTCGTGTAGTGCTCTCGAGCCAAGCCCTTGAACCCCCGGGTGTCAAACCACGGAACTCGACTCCACCCAAACTACGAATTCTCTCAAGGGGCAACCTAGTCCCCGCACCCTGAGGTGCTGCTGCAGCATGTATAACGGCTAAAGCTGTCTGAAAAGCCCCGGCTATGGTCTGAATCAAATGAGTCATGTCCGCACCTGTCTAACCCTACCCAACCTGAGCTCCATTACCTCCAACGTTCACCCCAGCCTGAGGTACATCCTATCCGACCTCCGCCCCATTACCATCGGAAGCAGGAGGAGGAGACATAACCCTGGGTGCCTGGTCACCCGCTCTAGGCCTTCCCCTTGGTCTCACCAGAACGAAGATAAAATCTAAAACAACAATCATAACACACAAGGAAACATTGGGTCAGCAAGGGCAAGGATCCAAGTGCTCAAGCTCTTTTAACCAAAACCATTTTCTAATAATAATACTTAGAATTGGGGACGCTCGACTACACTTCAACCAACAACAGGAACGAGAAATCATGCTTTCACACACCATGTAATGGCAAACAAACCAAACAAACCAACTTACCTAACTTACCTTCCCGAGAGACCTCGTAACCGAGGCTCTGATACCACCAAATGTAACACTCTCATTATGGTCTAGCCACCAGACCCAACCGGATGGGTTACACGGGGAAAACCGAAGCGAAACCCGTTAAAACCTCACTTCGATTAGCAACCCTATTTTTTTCTTAAAATTTAATCTTGTCTAAAAGCTTTATTTGAACCTATGTGAGAAAGCAGACAACAGAAAAGCAAACACGGATACGAACCAAGCAGACCAGACAATTAAAGACAACTTTTAGCCAATTAACTTCAGGCCGTATCGATACACCTAAGGCTCGTATCGATACGCCTTCAAGGGTCAAACTCCCCCAAAGTCAACTTTGAGAGACTGTATCGATACCCTCCAAGGCTGGTATCGATGCCCCTTTAACGGTCAAGTTTGCCAAAGTCAACTCCAGGACCGTATCAATACGCCTAAGACACGTACCGATACCCCAATTTCTCGTCAATTTCTCAGATTTCCAGAGGGCAAAGAGGGTATCGATACGCTCTCGCGTATCAGTATGATAGGCTTAAAACAGATGATCGTATCGATACCGCCCTTGAGCGTATCGATACGCCTTGTACAGAAAGACATCAAATTTCAGATTTAAGCCATAGAGGACTCACTTAAACTCCATAAGCAAGCATTAGATAAACATCTAAACATACAAGCAATCCAAGACAACCAAGAAAACTCTTATAAAGCACGTTAACCATTCAACGAGACTAAAATCAACAAAGAAAGATTCAACATAGATAACCAAACATGCTTAACATCCGCAAAGAGGTCAAAAGCCAAACTAAAGCATACTTCAACATTTGAAACATGTTAGCAAGAATAACAATAACATGGGAGTTTGAACACCAACTACCCAACACAAAAGTCCAGCATTCCCATTGCTTATGTATTATTACAACCATGAAAACCATACTTGAGCTAGCAAATGAACTCCAAGGTTTCTCATTTGCCCCGCTTGCCTCCTGAAGCCACTAACGATCTGCATTGTTGGAAAAGGAGAACGTAAGCTTAAAAGCTTAGTGAGCAGAGCTCAAAATCACAACAACAACAATGCAGTTCAAAACATGTATTTAGTTTAAAGACAAAAACATTTAGAAAGGAAACACGATGATCCGGAAGCATAAACAAAACCATGGTATGCATAGGCACAACCATTACCGATGGGACTACACATCACCGTTCACATCAACTAGCATGTTTCCGGTGGGACTACACATCACCGTACTCATCTACTAGTCACTTTCGGTGGGACTACACATCACCGTATTCAACAACATACTTTCCACTAACCATCACGTGAGGCTTTGACAACAACAACAACACGTCAACATTAAAAAAGAGGTAAAAGCAATTGCATTTCAACCAACAACATGTATAATCATATACACCGACACTTAACGAAACAAGACAAGAATCAAATAAACTTACACCTGGGTTTAGGTTGGCCCCTAAGGCTCCACCCAAACCCCAAGAAACATTCTCTGAACATTTTAAAGGTTCAAAACAATTTCCACTCACCGATAGAGCCCAAACGATGGCTGAAACACCGATTCAAGCCTCCGAACTACCCAGTCTCGCATCCAAAGGGCCCAAACTTGTTTCCCCTGTTTCTAGCCAATTCAAAGTGATGTATTGGACCCAAATCAAGCCCCCAAAATTGCAGCAACACAAAACTCAACATTCATCATCAAAATCGAATCGATTTAAACCCGGATACACCATCAAAACGTCCCAAACCAACTAGCAGCCAAAATCCAACAAATTTACCATCAAAACTACTTTTTTAAACATCCAAAACACTTACCCAATGTCTAGAAACCATCATCCCAAGATTCCACACAAGAACAACCCAAAATCCCACATTTCAACTCCAAAACCCCTTCCTTTTTCACTAGTTTCGGGTTTCCTACTTTTACCCTCTATTTTAGTATTTTTAAGACACCAAAACAAGATTAAAAACACTCTTAAACATGACATCAAACTACCCAAACGAAAATCCCCTCATTTTCCTCTTTTTCAAACTCAAGGTATTTTGAAATAATTTCAAACAATGTGTTTAGTAAAATTTAACTAATAACATGTTTTAGGAAAGAAAAATCAAACCAAGGAAGAACTTACCTTGAAAACTTGTTTGTAGAAAAGGTTGGAGCAATGGAGGTGTTTTGCAAAAGTGACGTGAAAAAGAGTGTTGGGGAAGATGATGATGATATTTTGATTAAAACCCCTTTTTAGAAATTTCAAATTTCCCCTTTTGCCCTTATTCATTAAAACTCCTTTTTTGTGTTCAATAAAAATGTTTTCTCTTAATTAAATTAACCCGAACCGGCTTAACCAAACCCGGTTATCTCTCGGACCTTAAACCTGGGGCGTTACAGACATGGCAGTCCACGGTGCTGACATGATATAGTAGAGGGGGCTGAATTGATTATTTTAACCGAATTTGTGGGCATAATTGATTTTTTGCCGAGTTCAGGGGCATAATTGATTTTAATTAAAAGTTCAATAACTTATTTAATATTTAAGTTAAAAATAAGAATTTAGGAAATTATTAAAATTTCAAAAATATTAAAACTGGATAAATAATTTGTTTAAATTTTAAGTTAATTTATTCGATCTTTTAGTTTTTTTATTAAATAGGGAGGTATTACATTTCCATATCGGGATTTAAACCCATACAAGATGTGATAATATGAGCATCCTTAGCCACTAGGCCAGTTAGTGGATCTCGATCTTTTAGTTTTTTAATAAAACTGGATAAATAATTTTGTTTTAGGTAAACTACACGAAATGACACTAAACTTTAGCCTTTGTATCAAACATACCACTGAAGTAAAAATTGATACTATTATACCACTAAACATTATTTTATGTTACCATTATACCACTGAACTATCGTAAGCTACACAAAATGCCACTAGTCCGTTAAAATTGTAACGACTTGTGACGTCATTTTCTTAGAAAAAAATTAAGTAAACACTTTGGGGAGGCTTGAACAAAAAACTTATAGGATGAAAGGCTTACACCAAACTAACTTTAAGACTTAATATAATCCTAACGAAAACAGTATATAAATAATAGATGAGTCTACCACGTTCGACTAACACCCCTGAACACTACTAACGCTGAACACCATTAAATTGATTAATAAATATTAAAAATATTAAGGACTCAACGTATAATTATAAATTATTTAAAATAAAATTTCAATCAAAATTTTTTCTATATATATTATATTTTTTAATTTTTTTAAATAATTAGATCAAATATCAATCTTAGTCAAATTAAAAAATAAAAAAAACCCTAAACAATAAACCCAAAATCCTGAACTCTAAACTCTAAACTACCTTAAACTCTAAACCTTGAAGCACAACTCAATGAAAAATGTATTTAGATGGCTCTAATACGCAAGGTGGCGCGGGAGCAGGCCTTGTTTTTTTCTCTCCTAATGGTTTACTTTCTCACCATTCATACCAGCAACATTTCCCAGAATTCTTGCTTGACTGGAACCATGAAGGTTGAAGGCATAGGACTAGACGCATTGTTAGAAGGTCAAAGAAATTTTGTAACACACAATGTTCGAATTTAGCGTTTATGGTTTTAAGTTTAATGTTTATGGTTTAGGGTTTATAGTTTAAGTTTTTTTAAAATTGACTAAGGTTGGTATTTGATTCAATTATTTAAAAAAATTAAAAATAATAATAATATATATAGAAAGTAATTTAATTGGAATTTTATTTTTAAATAATTTATAATTATAGGTTGAGTCCTTGAGATTTTTAATCTTTATTAATTAATTTAATGATGTTCAGCGATGTTCAGCATTAGTGGTGTTCAGCAGTGTTCGTCAAGCGTGATAGAATTTTCCATAAATAATATTATAGTTGAACTTAATTTCATTTATCTCATGATATAATTTTATAATATAATTTTATAAATATATTAACTTTATAAATAAATATTACAAAACTAAAATATTATTTATAATAAATACAACTAAACATTAAACCCTAAATTATACATGTAACTAACTAAACTACAAATCCTAAATATATATAATTAAATCTAAAATCTCAAACCCTAAATATATAACTAAATCCTAAATCCCAAAACCCCAAATATTATTTATAATTTATATTACAAATCCTAATATATTATAAATAATATTTTAATTTTAGAGTTTTAGGTTTGAGATTTATGATTTAGTTATATATTTAGGGTTTGGGGTTTGGAATTTCAAATTTAATTATATATATAAGGTTTATGGTTTGTAGTTTAGTTGGTTATATGTATAGTTTAGGATTTTTGGATTTAGGAATTAGGATTTAGTTACATATATTTAGTGTTTGGGATTTTAAATTTAATTATATATATTTAGGTTTAAGGATTGTAGTTTAGTTAGTTACATGTATGGTTTAGGGTTTAGTTGTATATATTATAAATAATATTTTAGTTTTGTAATATGAACTATAAATAATATTTATTTATAAATTCAATATATTTATAAAATTATATTATAAATATTATAAAAATATATTATAAGATAAATAAAATTAAGTTCAACTACAGCTTTATATATATAGTATTTTTGTTGAGATTATATATAGTCTTTAAGTTGGCCTAGTGATTTAGTGTAAACCTTTCATTCTGGAGGTTCTTGGTTTAAGCTTCCTCAAATGTAGTGTTTTTTTAATTTTTTCTAACAAAATAACGTTGTTTTGGCCTATCTTAGGCATCAAAACAACTATACCAAAACTACATTTGAGTGGCATTTTGTATAGTTTACGATAGTTCGGTTATATAGCAGTATCAATTTTTAGTTCACTGGTATGCTCGATACAAAGGTTAAAGTTTAGGGCATTTCGTGTAGTTTACCCTTTTTCTTTTTGAGTTAAACTTTTACAAATGGCATATATGAAAAGTTCATTAACAAATTGGTGTAAATATTCTTTTTGGTCCCTGATAATTTTAAAAATAAGAAAAGTGAGGACTCTCACAAAATATTCTTCAATTTTTTTTTTTATAAAATTCCATAAAGTTAATAACAATAAATAAAATATTCAAAAAATTATTAAAAAAATTTAGAATGTATTAGAAATTATAAAATTTAATAAAATTTTTTTATAAAGTATTAAAAAATTAAACATTTTCATCAAAAATTTCTTCGAGTTCGTAGTCTGAGTATTACCATTCGTTAAATAAATTTTAAGCGGAATCAACCTTGTATTAGAGTAATAATAAAACTAAAAATTTCTTTCGCTTTTTCTACATCAAATTGATGCTCATTAATATTTGATGTAGAAAAATGAATGAGAATTTTGGTTTTTTTACTGCTCTAATACAAGGATGTTTCAATTAAAAATATGTTCAAGGAACATTAATACGCTTAACATAACGAGAAACAGTTGAAGACTTTTCCGATGGTTTATAAATATTTTTAATTTTTAATTTTTTTATATTTATAACTTTTTGATATTTAAATTTTAATGTTTTTACTTAATTTTTTAAATTTATTATAGTGTTTTTATTTTTTAATATTTTATAAATATATATATATATATATATATTATTTTTTTAGCTTAAAGATTAAACAAGTTATTAAACTTTCAATTAAAATTAGTTATGCCCTTGAATTCGGTAAAAAAATTAATTATGCCCTCGAATTCGGTTAAAATAATCAATTTAGCCCCCTCCACCATGTCTTCATCCCACATGTATTGCCACATCAGCATCGTGGAGCACCATGTCATCACCGTTAATTGTCACGTCAGCACTGTAGCGGTCAACGCCGGTCAAATGGTCAAGTTGATCGATTTCGTGGGATGGAGGGCCACATTAAATGCGTTTTTCGGCAATGGACAAAATTAATTTTTTGGGTCTAACTCATAAGCGATATTAGAGTATACATCCACAACTTACATAGAATGCTCGTACAATGACAGAATTTGAATAATAAAAAACTATAGTAAATCAAATTTAATAAAGGGTAAACTACACCTCATACCACTCAACTATGGCCCCTGACTTAAAAAGGCCACCGAACTCTAAAAAAGTTCAAAACTAACACTGAACTTTAATATGTGACTCGAAAATACCACTCAGTCGTTAACTCTTAACATTCCGTTAAGCCAAAACGACGTCGTTTTGCTGGAGGGAAAATATTAAAACCATGCGCTTTAGGAGTTTTGAACCCATGGCATTTAGAAAAAAAGCTAAGCTTTAACCACTAAACCAACATAATTTTATATAATGTTTTACCATAAATAATATATAAATAAATAATAATATAAATAATATTAATATATAAATAATATAAAATATATTATTTGTATATATAACAATATATATAAAAATGTATTGTTTTTATTTTTATATAATATTTATAATATAAATATATTATTTAAAAAAAACTTCAAAATATTCATAAAAATAATATATTTTATATTATAAATATTATATAAAAACTTTAAACCCTAAATCCCAAACCTTAAATTGCAAAATCTAAACCTCAAACCCTAAACTTTATGGTTTGAGGTTTGGGGTTTGGGGTTTAGTGGTTAAAGTTTAGCTTTTTTCTAAAGGTCATGGGTTCAAAACCCCTAAAACGCATGATTTTAATATTTTTCCTCTAGCAAAACGACGTTGTTTTGGGCTAAATTAGGCTTCAAAACAACCCCACCAAAACGACGTAGTATTGGCTTAACGAAATGTTAAGAGTTAGCGGCGGAGTGGTATTTTCAAATCACATATTAAAGTTCAATGTTAATTTTAAACTTTTTTAAAATTCGATGACATTTTCGAATTAGGGGCCATAGTTAAATAGTATGTGTTGTAGTTAACATTTAATAAATAATAATTCTAGCTTCTTCCACCAAATATATTTATTTGTTTATTTAAGATGAATCCAAAATCTAAATAGTTTGGAAGCATAAGTACCTGTTGAAAAGACAAAACAGAAGACGCAAAGTGGCAAAGTCCAAAACCCCACTGCTCTCTAATCCATCCTCCCTTCTATTATTCTTCTCAGGATTTCACCAGAGTACCAGACAACATTTTTTGGTATATTCAAATGTAATCAAATTATTGGTCAACAAATTTAGATCGAGTAATCCATAGGTCTATTATGAGGCGATAATTCAATTACTTTATTCACAAATGTCATGGTTCGTACTTATGACCCTTACTTAAAGGAATTAGTGTGTCATCCCAGCAGTGGATGGATTTCACCAGATAACATTAAAACAGCAAGACATCATCTGCCCATTTCCATTACAAAACAGCAGCAAAAGAAATAAAGAAAAAGAACATGTCTTCAATATCTGCAACTGTAATAAATGGGTTAGGATTTTCACTTCTGTGTGTAGTAAAGAGGAGGCAGGCCCTTTCGGGTCCTAGTAATGGAGCCAGACCGGTCACCCCTGCAGCTGGAAAAAGGAAGTTGGTTGTCGTAGCGGCTGCACAGGCTAAGAAGTCTTGGCTCCCTGGTGTTAGAGGTGGTGGCAACTTGGTTGACCCCGAGTGGCTCGATGGATCGTATGTGTTCCCCTCTCTTCGAATGTTAGATTCAATCATAGTACTAAATTGCAGTTATAGTCTCGGTTGCGCATGCATTCGCGATGTCGCAATTGCAGACCTTGCGTGGTGATTTTTTTAAAATAAATAATTATGATTTTAAATACGATTTTGATTAGCGACATTGTAGTGACCTTCAAAACTTTTACAATATGATTGTTGTGTTGTGTTGCGGCAACAATTTAATACTACCAAACCGATTGTTTGGAACCGCTAAATAGTTCTACTTTGATCTTGATTTTCTAACTACAGACTTCCCGGAGACTATGGATTCGACCCATTAGGCCTAGGCAAGGACCCAGCTTTCCTCAAATGGTACAGAGAAGCTGAGCTCATCCACGGGCGTTGGGCTATGGCCGCGGTCGTCGGCATCTTCGTAGGCCAAGCCTGGAGTGGCATACCATGGTTCGAGGCAGGAGCCGATCCAGGTGCAATAGCTCCATTCTCATTCGGCTCACTTCTCGGCACCCAACTCCTCCTCATGGGTTGGGTCGAGAGCAAGCGATGGGTAGACTTCTTCAACCCACAATCTCAATATGTGGAATGGGCTACTCCGTGGTCGAAGACCGCCGAGAACTTCGCTAACGCCACCGGGCAGCAGGGATACCCGGGAGGCAAGTTCTTTGACCCATTAGGCCTCGCGGGAACCATCAAGAATGGCGAATACATCCCCGATTACGACAAGCTCGAGAGACTTCAGCTGGCTGAGATTAAGCATGCTAGGATTGCCATGTTGGCCATGTTGATTTTCTACTTCGAGGCTGGTCAAGGAAAGACACCCCTCGGTGCTCTTGGGCTGTGAAGAAAATGGCATACTAGCAATTAATGTAGGGAAATAATGGGCTTGATATAATAGATGTATATGTATAGAATAATACCAATTTTCTCTGAGAAATTCCATCAAACATCTTATGTGCTTGAGTGATCTCAGTAATTAATCGAGTGTGATTAGAGGATTTACATGGTTAGAGAGATGATCTAAACTTCCCCTAATCGACTATGAAAGGTTAATGCATTGATCAAAGTAACTTTAACTACCAAAATTATAAGTAAACTGGGAAGACTCTCAAATTCAAGAATAGAAAACATCTACCTTTTTTTTTATTTATACTCCAACACTGGAAAACTAAGTTTGAGCAGTGAAGGAACTTGAAGAAAGAGTTTGCGGGGACAAACATAATTTTTTAAATATTGATTGAAAATGAAATTTTCAGCAAAAATTTAAGGGTTTTATTTACAAATTTTAAAAATTTTGGGGCATAACTAAAATTTTTGAAATTTCAAGAGGTATACTGAGAACTTTTAAAAATTATAGGAAGAATCTAATTAAAAAATTCCAAAAAAAAATAAATTTTAATATGAATTTCTAAAAATTTTGTGGGGGCTAAATTAAATATTTTGAAATTTTAGGGGGTTAAAATCTAATTTTATAAAATTTAGGGGGTCGTGGCCTCACAGATACCCACTTAGTTTTTCCCTTGAGTTTGAGGTTTATGATTAAGGTTTAGGGTTTATGATATTGAGTGTAGGTTTCAAGATTTAAAATTTATGGTTAAAACTTAGAATTTAATTTTTTAGTGTTGCGGCATAAAAAGGTCAGATAAAGGTAGAAGATTTTTGTTCCAAATTCAATGGTTATGTTGAAATAGCAATCTTCTATCCTTTATATGTCTCTATTTATGTCTGATATTAAAAAATTACATTTCATGTTTAGGATTATAGTCTAGGGGTAGAGTTTAGGGTTTATAGCGTAAGGTTTAGTTTTTAAGGTTTATGAGATTTTTGTTCGTTATACTGTAGTCTAATTATGTATTTTATCTTTGGGTAAACTACTTTATTGACCATCATACTATTAGAAAAGTTGCAATTTGACTATCTTACTTTTTTCGAAGCAATTAAACCACCAAACTATTTAAATGGTATCAATGTGACCACCAACTGTTAAAAATAACAAAAAAGTTGACGGGATTGTTAAATAAAATTGGTATAATTACACATTTGGTCCCATATATTTAAAAAAATCTATCAATTTGGTCATAATTTTAAATTAATAAAATAAATAAATTATTTAATTAGGCGGTGACACGTGTCAACACCTATTTAGAGGAGAAAAATGAAATCCCAATACATGCGTTGGGCAGGAATCAAACCTGGGTAAACCAAGTGAAAAGGCAATGGCTTAGCTATTGCACCAAGCACATGTTTGTGTTATAAATCGCTACTTATAATATATGTCTTATTGTTTTCTACATTAATTTTTTTAATTTCATATATAATCATCGAATTATTTTTTTAATTCAATTAAATTTTTATATATGTTAAATTATATTTAAAAAATAAAATTTTAAATTATAATAAAAATTTATTTAGAGAATCCAAGCTCACGAATTATGATTTGTGTTATATTAAAAATTCATTTAGCGAATCTAAACTCACAAATATAATTTAAATTAATTTATCTTGTGATTTGTGTTATATATATATATATATATATATATATATATATATATATATATATATTAATTTAAATTATATTTGTGAGTTTAGATTCGCTAAATGAATTTTTAATATAACACAAATTATAATTCGTGAGCTTGGATTCTCTAAATAAATGTTTATTATAATTTAAAATTATATTTTTTAAATATAATTTAACATATATAAAAATTTAATTGAGATTTTTAATTGAATTAAAAAAATAATTCGATGATTATATATGAAATTAAAAAATTAATGTAGAAAACAATAAGACATATATTATGAGTAGTGATTTATAACACAAACATGTGCATGTGTTTGGTGCAATGGGTAAGCCATTCCCTTTTCACTTGGTTTACCCATGTTCGATTCTTGCCCAACGTAGGTTTTGGGATTTCATTTTTCTCCTCTAAATAGGCGGTGACACGTGTCACCACCTGATTGGGGGAGGGCCATATATTTATTAAATCAAATATAAATAATTAAAGTCCTCAAATAAGATTTTGACACGTATCACCACATAATTAAATTATTTATTTATTTTATTAATTTAAAATTAGGACCAAATTGATAGATTTTTTAAATATAGGGGACCAAATGTGTAATTATACTAATTTTATTTAACAGTCTCGTCAACTTTTCTGTTATTTTTAACGGCTGGTGGTCACATTGATACAATTTAAATAGTTTGATAGTTTAATTGCTTCGAAAAAAGTAAAGTGGTCAAATTGCAACTTTTCTAATAGTATGGTGGTCAATGAAGTAGTTTACCTTTTATCTTTTTATTTTATGAAAATTGAGAAGCTAATCCATTGACGTTTAATTTATTAGTGTTTTATCCTAATATTTTACTAAAACTAAGAAATTAAGCCAATTGGGTAACACTATTAATCTTTCCCCTTAAAATGTTGCTCTAAAAATTAATAATTCAGTAATTTATATTCAAATTATAATTAGTAAACTAAGCAATTTAAGTTAATCTGTTTACCAATAATCAAAATAGCCACTTAATTTTAAAGTAAGAGGGTCAAATTCTGACAAATTAAAGTAGAGGAACTAACTTTTAAATAATGGTGGAAATTCATAATTATTGATTTTTAGTATTATACTTTACCAACAAAAAAACTTATAAATCCTTATGATTTAATTTGTTAAATTTTGATCTCGAACTTTATGAAAAATTAAAAATTATAAGAGTTGGTAAATTCATGAATTTGAACAGTTGGTTTTTATTAATTTGTTACATATAAATAGTTGAACAACTGGTTTTTGTTATTTTTTTTTACATACAAATTGTTGAACTGTTGATGTCAAGTGAAATTTAGCTGTAAGTTTTAACGATAACATTGTTTAATTAGATGAATTTCTCGATCTCCGTAAAATATAAGAATTTAAATCTAACAAATTAAAGCAGACGAATTAATTTTCAAACTTTCGTGTAAAGTAAAATGATGAAGCTCACAACTAAAACCATACATCAAAATTTATATAAATGAACTAAAAGATAATATGAACACTATATTTCTTTATCTGTGAGAACAAAGCATTTGTCAATGATAATGATTAAATTTGCATGTTTCTGTTTGTAGATTAATCGAATCAGTTAACGTAGACAAAATTAACATATTCTCTAAACAAAAACGTCAACAATTCCTGCAGCACTACCCAAATCAGACCCAAGTTTATATAATTCAGACAGTGACAACTTAACAAGAGACAAGACGAATCTTATCCTACATGTTTGTGTTTTTAGAGAAAATTAATAACCTTACATCTCTAAGATTATTTTTAATCCTGAAAATGCAGTAAATTTTATCAGCTTACACTGCTAAAACATCATAGGTATATATGTATATGTTTCAGTTAATTAATTTTAGAGCAAACTTTTCGGATTTCACCGGCAGTTCCCGTTTTCACTTCTACATTGCTCATCTTCACCATGGATTTCCCGAATTCGACATTGAAGGTCAGGCCGAGCAAGCCCCTGATGCCCAAGAAACGTTGCACGAATGTCTTGGTGGAAGCATCGGTCCATAATCTTTGATCGGATTCCAGTATTCCCTTGCCGTCCCTCAAGTTTGCAAAGTAGGAATTGTCGAATCTGTTGCCGCTGCCGGTGTCGAGATCGATCCTTCGTGACCCATCGCCGCTCTGAGGGCAAAGCGCTTGAAGCTGGGAGACGAACGCGGGATTGATTGAAGGATCTGGTCCGGTTGAAGTGAAGTTGTAAAGCCTGTAACTGAAGAATTGGCAGGCACTGGTACCAATTGTGTGTCCTCCTGCAGTTTGAGACTTGGAGGGTAAGTTTTATGTCGGATACTTAATTTTGGTTACTACTAATATTTATTGCTCCGAACAACTATTAAAAAAAAAAAACAGTTGTTGGGAACAATTGCTTACCAACAAGTGTGACAAGATCTTGAGTGTTGAGACCCTTGTCTAAAAATTTTTGCTTTTGAATATCGATTGTATCACGGAAGCCCGGTAAATTAGCAGCATCAGATGCCCGAGAAAGCGTTCCATCTCGACGCCCCGTAGGCACTGCCCAACTGGCTCCACCGGTCTGCGTATATCGTTAACAACAATCGTTAATGACCTGAAATCGAAACAACTTTCACACTGATCATATCGAAATGAATGGTAAAAAATATTACCACGACTACGGAATCACGAGCAGCGAGAGCTAGAATATCGGCACACGAAACAACTCCAGGGCATGTAGATTCGAGCTGAGTCTTGGCATCATCGATGACTTCGTATCCCCTCAACAATCGGTTCGGTCCTGCGGTTTTCTCAGTATCAGACCCATCGATTAGGATTGAACCGTCACACCCTTGGACGAAGCAGTCATGGAAATGCATACGGAGCAACCCAGGAGCGACGGTGGGATCGGACCTAAAATGAGATTGAACCGTCGACTTCACGATAGACTCGACTTGGGGGCACGAGCTCGAGTAGAACCCGACTCGAGTCCCTTGCCCTTCCACCAAGGAGCCGACTATGGCTAACAATAATAGGGTAACTAAGAAGACACTTTGGGTGAAAGAATTTCCCTCCATTGTTGTAAAAGCAACAAATATAAGAAGCTAAAGGTTTATAATTCCTAGCAATTGAGAATTGGTATTTATAGGCAAAAAAATCTTCACTTTTTCCCGCCCATTATCAACTTGCATGAACATATTGCATGGATTGATTCATGCAATTGTGACACAAGTCTGCCGTCAACGAAATACTGTGGCAGTGATTATCTTTTCCACCGATTTCATAATCATATAACGATGATTACATTGGGACTGATTAAACAAAAATAGACAACCTTTTTGACTATATGACATCCAATTATTCATTAGTAAATACCCGAACAAATATTATTTGTCAATTTTAGTGTTTTCTTTTATGTCTCACCACTAAAAGTTTTAATCATATATTCTAACTTTAAATTTTAAATTTTAAACCCTAAATATTAAAATTTAACCACTAAACTTAAACTCTAAACCTATTTTTTAAATGTGAAATATGAATAGGAACACCAAAACGTGGTAGAAGGTCTCTATTCTAAATACCCTACTTTAAAATGAACAAAAATTATATGTCTCTTTTTTGGTACTCCTATTTATACCCCGCATTAAAAAAATAAGTTTAAGGCTTAAAATTAGAATTAGGTTTAAGATTAGAATGTAGTGGTTAATTTTTATGGTTTAGACTTTAGAAATTGGGGTTATGACTTAGAGGCATTAAAGAACAGAGTATTTTTGTTCCTTTAAAATATATACAGAACTATTAATAGGTTGGAAGGGTTGTTATTCCTCTAAAAAAAATTTGGTATAATAACGTTTTGACTCTTTTTTAGTTTAGGAAAATACTTTGATAAAGTTTATATAAGCCTTTCAATTTTAGGGTTTAGAGTTTAAGGTTTTAGGTTAGGGTTTAAGGGTATAATGTGTAGGGTGTAGAATTTAAGGATTATGATTAGAATTTAGAGTTTAGGGTTTAAGGTTTAGGTTTTAGGGTATTAGGACTTGAAATTTAAGTTTTAAATTTTATAGAAGAATTGTGTAATATTTTTTTCCACACAGTTTGTGTATTAAAATATAGCTCTTTAATTCAAATATTAATCAAATAAAATTTTTGTATTTTTAAATATAAAAAAATTAATTAACTTTTACCCTCGATCAACGCTCTATCCGTGACAATATCTAAAGTGATTCCTTACGGTTTTAGTTAAATGTTTAGTTATTGAAATTTCAGCACTGAGATTTTAACGTGTGGAATTATGGAATCCACATCACCTTGGTGCTTCTTCACCACAAAAGAAATTTAATATCATCTTAGTGTTTCATTTTTTTTATTTAAGTTATGCTGAGTGAACGTTAGGTTGACAATACGAACAGAATCTGTCTATCCTTTTTCTGGAACAAAAATCATAGGTTATTTTTTGTTTTTTCTTTTATGTTTTAACACTAAATAGTTAATTTGATAAAAAAAACATTAAAAATTAAACTGTACGTTCTAATTTTAATTTCTAAACCCTAAATTTTAAAGCATAACCCCTAAAAATTAAACCTTAAAAACTAAACTCTAAACTTAAATCTCAACCCTAAACATTATTTTTAGTATTGAGACATACATAAGAGAACAAAAAAAAAGATAAAAGATCTCTATTCCCTTTTCCGTTCCCTTTATATGTCTCATCAATGCTAATTTTTATGTCACATGTATTAATGATTTTTTTCTACTGTTTTATTGAATGTTTATATATTATTGATAATGCACGTGACATAAAATTATTGGTGGGGTGAGACATTAGATCTTTTAAGCAAGGTCAAAGGTTTGAGTTCTAACGTTGTGAATGAATCAAATTAAATTGGGAGAGTCGACCCAATAATAGGTCTCTACAATATTTAATTCGAATTAATCAGTTAATAAATTAGATAATTATACTAAAATAACAGAGTTTCTCTTCTTTGTCTTAGTGCCTGTTTCTTTGAATGCTGTTATCCGATATGTTTACCTGAAGAGGAAGACAATAAAGTTGTGGTACAATGGAGAAGTTAGTTTTCGAGGAGTTAGGCTTCCATGCATATTCTGCTCCTCATTTTCTCTGTCATTTGTTTAAGTGATGATAGTATTATGATGGCACACTTAGGACGAAGTCAAAATTAAAATTAAGAGATTTATAGTGGTTACATACAAATTATGAGTATATATATATATATATATATATTGCTTTAATGAAACAAAGTCATTCTTAATTATTTATCAAAAGAAAATTTTTAAGTTAATTATAATTATACAATACATCATATATATTTGCCCTAATACACTATCAACAATCAAATATAAACAAAATGGCATGTTTTGGTCATGCTTAAATTAGAGTTCTTCTTTAGGTGATTTTAATTTTAATTTATTAATTCGTCTGCAATAGAAAAAAAAAAGTATTAAATTTTTGTTAATTAGTGGTTCTGGTTTCTTCTCAGTAGTGGGTTTTAAAGTAGCAGCCTGTGAGTATAAAACTCATGTTTAAAATGAGAGAAAAGAATAAGAGTAGGAATCATTATACCACATAAAATTATTTAGTTTTATAATTTGATTTAGAATAGTTAGATAAATAAAAATGGTTGAAAAAGATTAACTGTAAAACGTAGGAGGTTTTCTTTCTTCAAAAAATAAATTTTTAATTTTAAAAAATAATTTAACTATTAAATTAATTCAATAATTATAAATCAATATAAAACTAAATTGTTTTATATCGTGTGAGTGACTCATAATACAAAGATTAAAGATTTTAATATCACTTAAGCAGATTTTGAGACTTTGTGTATGTAAAAAATTCTTCTTGGGAGACTCACTCACTAAAATTATGTGTGCAACGAAAATTAGTATAGATTAACCAGACAAAACTCTGAAGTACTACGAGGGCCTAAAATAAAAAATGTTACTATTGAAACCAGAGGTTCAGTTATTTGCTAGATTTGAAATTTCATACAATCAATAAATGGTCTCATTTGGGCGGCATTTTGCTGCACTCCAATTATGTAGTTTGCGTAGGCAATTTTTTTTATAATTTTTATAATAATTTTATATAAAAAATCATTTAATAAATAATTATAAACGGAGTGATAGGGAATTTATATACGAATTTATTAACCATCACATGTTTTATTTAAAGTCATTTGTGGAGCTAATTTTTTATTATATTAATATATTAAACAATTATCCTTATGAAAGTGGACAAAATTATTAAACTTTAGCTAAATTAATTTAAGAATTATTTAAACACTAAAAAGTTAAACCTCAAACTCTAACATTAAGTCACAAACTTTAAACCTTAAAATTAAATTATAATCTTATTTTATTTTTTTATGATAGACACACATAAGGCACTAAAAAAGGGACAATTGATTTATATTCCTCTTTATCGGTTTGTTTATTTTATTTTATTATAAGTTCTCATTTTCTTATGAAAATGGTAATTTTTGTTTGTTTGTTTGTTCTTGCAGCACATTTTATCTTGTATTTTGTAAGTTTTGTTTATTTTTTAAGGTTGTGTTTGTCAATGCCTCTCCAATTGTTAAGTTCTAAGAAGTAACTGAGTAATTATCTTGAGAATGAAAAGGAGGGAAAGAGAGACGGTACTCTTGTTAAGTTTTATTGATAATGTTGTAACATTCTCAATTGAGAACCGACCCTTTTATACAAAAGCTATGTAGAGAGGATGAGAAACGGTACTAACAACTTCCTAACCGTCTCTCTACCAAACTTTCCAGCTGTCACTGTAACCCCCTCGTCCCGGTCTGGTCGGATGACCGGTCCGAGTGGACCACACGGGGAAAACCGAAGCGAAACCCGTGAAGGTTTCCCCTCGGTTAACGACCCTAAAATTTTCTTTTTATTTTATCTTGTCTATAGGCATAATTAAAACCTATGTGAAGCATAGCAGCGGGAAATACAAACATTGAAACATACACCGACCAACGAATACATCAAACAGCTCATTTTAGCCCTTTACAGCAGGCCGTTTCGAAACGCCCTTAGGGTGTTCCGAAACGCCTTGACTAAGTCAACAGGTCAGGGTCAACCATAAGGTGACCATTCCGAAACAGGGGAGACCCGTATCGAAACGACCTTGACGGTCAATTTCTCGTGGTCAACGAGATTTGACCGTTTCGAAACTTCAAAGGCCCGTTTCGGAACGCCTTCATCTCGCCAATTTCTCAAAATTCCAGTAGCAAAAGTGTTCCGAAACGACCCCCATCCGTTTTGAAACGGCAGGCCAATTGCAAAGGGACCGTTCCGAAACAGGATGGCCCGTTCCGAAACGCCCCCTGTCTGCAGACTCGTTTTGGCTGTTTTAAGGCACAAGGGTGCCCAAAACACCACCAAAACACACTACAACACCATCACATATAAACTTAAGGCGACCCAGCTATTTTAACATGCTTCAACAAGATTAAAACAAGTCTAAACACTAAGGCAAGACATCATAGGCATGCATTCACACAACATCATTCAAGCATAAAGGTGACCTCTTAGGCATATGACTAACATTCAACAAGAGCAATTTAGGCATGAGTTAACATTCATCATGACAATACAAACCAAACAAAAGCAAGGCATCAAGGAGTCTAAACATGCTCCTAACAACCTACAACTATCCAACAAAACGATACATGTCCCATTGCTCAAACTATTACATATCCAAACTTTAAAAATTCATACTTGAAGCACTCAAGGCTAACAACCACACTTGGAGCCTTCCACTTGCGCAAGCAACCCACGAACTAAGGATCTGCAATGTTGAACAAAGAGAGCGTAAGCAATGATGCTTAGTGAGGGTAAGCTCTAAAAACAAACCTCAACATTGCAGGGTCCGAGCACGATCTAGCCAAGGCATTTTACAAACATACCAAGAATCCACAAGAGCCACAAGATAAGATGCATGAGCAATATATACAAGTAAGTGTCATGATCAACAAGCTCTAAACCCTCAACATAAATAGCCACATCAAGCATCCAAATAAGGATCATTTATCACAACACATTGATACAATTATCAATCAACATTGGCACCTAGTTATGACTCAAATACGCGGATAACCGTTGGAACTCACATCCAACAACACAACCATTACCTGACGGTGGGATTACACTCATCACCTGTCTCGCGGAGGGGATTCCACTCATCCTCACGCCCCGTCGATGGGATTCCACTCATCACCGACTATATTTAAATACAATTTCCGGGCGTACCCGTACTCCTCCTTGGTGACTCAACGCCACCAAGGCCACGCGCGACTTTTGACTCATGTGTACACACTAACATCCTAATGATCGATCATTTGTATTCAAGTATACTAGTGCCAATATTTTACTCTTTCCATATTACTCATTTCAATCATTTCCGTGCTTAGCACGTACTCACCATGAATACAATCATGAACCATTACCATGCATGCTTTAAGCATTACAAATCATGCCTCACCTCACATGTATAATACAATATACATAAGCATTCATATCACAAGACATACGAGGCATATACATTCATACATTTAAGTTCATCCAAAGGCTCTAGATCAAGTTTAGGATTAGGCTACCACCCCAATCCTAACTCTAGGTGGGTCTACCAAGCCCGACCTAGTCCATATACTCGAACCAACCATTTTAAATCCATTTAAAACATTTAACCACTCACCTAAGCTTCCAAGCCCAAAGACCAAGCAAGCAACAACCTTCAACTTCCCGGATTCACTTCCGATGCTTCACTGATGCCCAAACTTGACTCTAATCAATCCCAAACACAAACAAAACATCCACAATCAAAATCTTGTCATCGAAACTAACCCGGAATGCAATTCAACCACAAACTACCATGTTACAAGCATGAATAATACTCATTTTTCACCAATTCGGATGACCCCAAAACCTTGTCCAAAAACCATGTTTTCAACTTCCATTACACCCTCCAATGATCCCAAACCAACCCCTACCTATAGTACTATCAAAAGCCTATCAAAACCCACCTAAAACAACCCTCAAAACTCACCCAAAACCTCCCAAAAACCCCATTTTCACCCAAGTCCGAAATTTGTTCCAAATCATTTGAAATTCACATATGTAATATCATTTGGCTCCTATATTCCATAACTAACCATAACAAATCAAAATATTAAGTTTAGCTACACAAAGGCACCATTTTTAATCAAGATTTCCAAAACTTCCATTTTCCAAAACCTTTATGAAAATGAAAAAGAATAGTACTTTCATGAAGGGGAAGATGAGGGGAAGTCAAAAATGCTATTACCTTTCAAAACGGAGTTGAAATGAAGAAGAGAGGTGATGGAACAGTGTTCTTCAATGGTGAGGAGAGTATGTCGTGAGTTTTGTGGAGAGAGGGAGAAGATGAGTGAAATTTTGAGTTTTTTGTTTGTTTTGTTTTAGTTAAAAGCCCAATGGCCCTTTTGCCCTTAATGAAATGAAATATTTACAAGGACATAAAATCCATGGCTATTTGGGGTTTAATTCCAAAGCATAGTCTATCATCAAATTAAATAAATTTGAAAACCAAACCCAAACCATTATTTAAATCATAAAACCGAACCCAAAATAATATTAAAATATTATTTTCACCTAACCCCTAAACCCAGGTGTTACAACTCTCCCCACTTAAGGAATTTCGTCCCCGAAATTACCTGGTGGAAACAAATACGGAAACTGCTCAACCATATATGCTTTTCTCTCCCACGTGGCCTCTTCCACACCTCTATGTCTCCACAACACTTTGACCAACTCTATGGTCTTGCCACGCAACACCTTGCTATCAGAAGCAAGTATCTCAACGGGCTCTTCATTATAGGACAAATCTGGATTTAACTCTATCTCCTCAACGGGCATCACATGAGAAGGATCTGATCTATATCTCCTAAGCATAGACACATGAAAGACATCATGGATCTTTTCTAACTCAGAAGGTAACCTCAAACGATAAGCTACAGGCCCAATCCGCTCAACAATCTCATACGGACCAATGAACCTCGGACTCAACTTGCCCTTCCGGCCAAATCTCATTACCTTCTTCCACGGAGATACTTTCAGAAACACTTTCTCACCCACTGTGTACTCAACCTCTTTCCTCTTCAAATCTGCATAAGACTTCTGACGATCGGAAGCTGCTTTCAAGCGGTCACATATCAACTTCACTTTCTCTATGGTTCCCTTAAGCAAGTCTGACATAGGTAACAACCTCTGACCCGTCTCAGCCCAACAAATCGGAGTCCTACACCATCTACCATACAAAGCCTCATAAGGTGCCATCTGAATACTAGACTGATAACTGTTGTTGTAGGCAAACTCAACCAACGGTAAGTGCTTCTCCCAAGAACCCTGGAAGTCAATCACACAACAACGAAGCATATCCTCTAGAATCTGTATCACTCGCTCTGACTGCCCATCGGACTGAGGGTGGTAAGATGTGCTGAAATGCAAACGGCTACCTAAAGCACTATGCAAGCAACCCCAGAACCTCGAAGTGAATCTAGGATCCCTATCTGAAACAATAGACTTTGGAACTCCGTAAAGTCTCACAATCTCGCGGATATACAAGTTTGCCAACTTGTCTAAGGAATCCGTAGTGTTCACTGCTAAGAAGTGAGCACACTTAGTGAACCTATCAACAATCACCCAAACAGAGTTCTTCTTCGAAGGAGACAAAGGCAACCCTGATACAAAGTCCATGGTGATCCTCTCCCATTTCCATTCCGGAATCTTCAAAGGCTGTAGCAAACCTGAAGGAACCTGATGTTCTGCCTTCACTCTCTGACAAACCATACAACGGCTCACATACTCGGCTACATCTCTCTTCAAACCAACCCAGAAGTAATCATTCTTCAAATCTCTGTACATTTTGGTACTACCCGGATGCATAGAAAAGGGACTCGAATGTGCTTCACTCAAAATCTGACGTCTCAACTCAACATCTTCCGGTACAACAATTCTATCTCTAAAGCACAACAAACTCTCACCACTGAAACTATACTCAGTCGGTCTTCCTTCGGCTATGTCTTGAACATGAGGAACTAGGCTCGCATCTTGCAACTGTTTTTCTCTAATCAACTGAATCAAAGAAGGCTTCACTTGCAACTCGGTGATCAAACCACCATCATCGGACACACTCAATCTAGCAAACATAACTCTCAGCTCAACGGCCAATTTTCTACTCAAAGCATCGGCTACTACATTTGCTTTACCCGGATGGTACTCAATGGTCAAATCATAATCCTTTAGCAACTCTAACCACCTTCTCTGCCTCAAGTTCAACTCTTTCTGTGTCATCAGATACTTCAAGCTCTTGTGATCGGTGTAAACAATACACTTCTCACCATACAAATAGTGACGCCAAATCTTCAATGCAAACACCACCGCGGCTAGCTCTATGTCATGAGTAGGATAGTTCTTCTCATGAATCTTCAACTGTCTAGAAGCATAAGCAACAACTCTCCTATCTTGCATCAGAACACATCCTAAGCCTACGTAGGAAGCATCACTGTAGATCACAAACTCCTTACCTGAAACAGGTTGCACTAACACTGGAGCATTCGTCAAAGCTTCTTTCAATTTCTCAAAAGCCTTCTGTCTTGCATCTGACCATTCAAATTTGACTCCTTTTTGCAACAACTTAGTCAAAGGAGCAGCTACTCTAGAGAAGCCATCAACAAACCTCCTATAGTAATCGGTTAATCCTAGGAAACTCCTAATCTCAGTCACGGACTTAGGCTGTTTCCACTCGACGATAGCATCAATCTTCGATGGATCGACTCGGATACCTTCGGCCGAAACAACATGGCCAAGAAACACAACCTCTCGAATCCAGAACTCACACTTACTAAGCTTCGCATACAACTGATTACTCAACAATCTCTGTAAAACAAATCTCAAGTGCTCATCATGCTCTTCTTCTGTCTTCGAGTACACAAGTATATCATCAATGAAGATAACTACAAATCTATCTAGATAGTCCCTGAAAATTCTGTTCATCATGTCCATGAATGCTGCCGGTGCATTCGTGAGCCCAAATGGCATCACAAGAAACTCATAGTGACCATATCTAGTCCTAAAAGCTGTCTTCGGAACATCACACTCTTTCACCTTCAACTGATAGTACCCGGATCTCAAATCTATCTTCGAGAACACTGAAGCACCTCTCAACTGATCAAACAAATCATCTATACGAGGCAACGGATACTTGTTCTTCACAGTCATCTGATTCAACTGTCTATAGTCAATGCACATGCGCATACTACCATCTTTCTTTTTCACAAACAACACGGGAGCACCCCACGGAGAACTACTAGGCCTAATGAAACCACGGTCTAATAATTCTTGCAACTGACTCTTCAATTCTTTCAACTCTTTCGGAGCCATGCGGTACGGAGCTATCGAAACTGGATTAGACCCTGAAACTGTCTCAATCACAAACTATACATCTCTGTCAGGAGGCAAACCAGGCAACTCTTCAGGAAACACATCTGGAAAGTCACATACTGTTCTGATATCCTTTGGTCTAGCTTCACTCATATCCGGATTCATAACATAAGCTAAATAAGCCCCACATCCTGAGTCCATCAACCTATGAGCCTCTAAAGCTGACACCACATTGGACAAGAACTTAATGTTCTCGCCTACTACTACTACCTCGTAGTTATCAGAAAGCTTCAAAGAAATTCTCTTTGTCTCAAAATCCACACTAGCCCGATGCTCAACCAACCAGTCCATACCCAGAATAATATCAAAACCATAGAAGGGAAGTTCCATCATATCAACTGAGAACACATGACCCTGAATCTTCAGTGGACACCTCCTATACATACGTCTAACCACAACTGTCTCACCAAAAGAACTAGTAACATGCATACCTACATCTAAGATCTCAACAGGGATATCTAACTTCTGTGCATGCTCACTCAAAATGTAGGAATGCGTAGAACCCGAATCAACCAAAGAAAGCAAAGACATAGACTGTAACTCGAAATTACCTGCTATCACATCGGTGTCGTTCTCGGCCTCTCTCTGAGCATAAACTCTCGCTGGTCCTCCCGCCTCTGGCTGCACAGCCACAACATGAGTAAGGTTCCTCTGAGCATCTCCCCTAGGTGCATCAGCCCTAGGCTGGAAGTAGCCACGACCGCGCCCACGGCCTCTCTGAAAATCATTCGCTCTCGCAGGAGCCTGAGCAATGTTCGGTGCCTGAGCCGCCTGATGCGGACAATCCCTCCTAAAGTGGTCCCTCGAACCACAGTTCCAACAAACATGGAAGTTACCCCAACACTCACTAGTGTGTTGTCTCCCACAACGGGTACACTCGGGCAAGCGCCCTCCTTTTCTATGGCCCTGATGGCCTCTACCATGGTGGCCACCGCCACGTCTCTGATCAAACTGATGTCCGCCACCTCTGTGCCTCTTGGCATCTCTACCATCAAAGTGGTTATGCCTCTTGCCAGAACTAGAACCACCAGCTCGTTTGGCCGAACCCAAACTATGCTCTAAATCCTTGGCCCTCGCGACCAACACATCAAAGTCTGAGTAGTCAGAAGCTAGCGTGTACCTCTTAACCTCTTCATTCAACCCGTAGCGGAATCGGTTACAACGTTCCACTTCAGTAGGAACTAACTCTGGAGCATACTGACTCAAGCGGACAAAACGGATCTCGTAATCAGTCACAGAAGCATCTCCCTGAGTAAGAGCCATAAACTCCCGCTTCTTCTCATCCAAGTACCTAGGTCCCAAGTACCTCTTTCTGAAAGCAAACTCAAAGAAATCCCAATCTATCTCGGCCTCTGGAACCCCGGTAGTGATGGTGACCCACCAGGTGTAGGCATCACCCTGAAGCAACGAGATCACACAACCCAATCTACGTGCGCCCGCACAACCCATCTGAGCTAAGATACGAACTGTCTTCTCCAACCACAACTTCGATCTCTCTGGAGTAGATCCTCTAAACTCCTCGGCTCCCAAGATACGGAGCCTCTCCAAAGATAGACTAGCATCATCACACCTAGGCTGAGCTGTGGCCTGAGCTCCCGCAACTGCGGCCTGGAAAGCTCCCGCTATCGCTTGCACCAGCGGAGTCATATCAATTCCAGCTGGACCTTGGCCACCTAGGCCATCTTGAGGTCCATCTCCTCCGGCTCCATCTTCACCTCCAGCTCCAGGTGGTGGAGGTGGTGGTGGTGGAGGTGGAGGTGGAGCGCCAACTCCCGCGGCCACCGGCCCTTCCAGATGAGCCTCCACACCAACAGCCGGCTCAATAGGAGCCGCAACCCGTGGTTCCTGACGAACCACTCTCAGTCTACCTCTCGGTCTAGACATCGCTCTCACAAATATCAACTACAACCACAACAACAAAACATACAAGTTGGGTTAGCAAGGCAAGGCTTCCAAGTGTTCAAGTACGTTCCCTCACTAAAAACAAAATCATTTTTTCCAATGTAATAGTAGCAATGGGACTCACACACACATGCTTTGAATAAAACAAACAACATACTTGTCAAACAAGCAACCATTCTTACAAGCAAGCAAACACCGTGTATATCAAGCAAAAACTTGAACTTACCTCACTTACCTGCCCAAGGTCTCGGTAACCTTAGGCTCTGATACCAACAAGTGTAACCCCTCGTCCCGGTCTGGTCGGATGACCGGTCCGAGTGGACCACACGGGGAAAACCGAAGCGAAACCCGTGAAGGTTTCCCCTCGGTTAACGACCCTAAAATTTTCTTTTTATTTTATCTTGTCTATAGGCATAATTAAAACCTATGTGAAGCACAGCAGCGGGAAATACAAACATTGAAACATACACCGACCAACGAATACATCAAACAGCTCATTTTAGCCCTTTACAGCAGGCCGTTTCGAAACGCCCTTAGGGTGTTCCGAAACGCCTTGACTAAGTCAACAGGCCAGGGTCAACCATAAGGTGACCGTTCCGAAACAGGGGAGACCCGTATCGAAACGACCTTGACGGTCAATTTCTCGTGGTCAACGAGATTTGACCGTTTCGAAACTTCAAAGGCCCGTTTCGGAACGCCTTCATCTCGCCAATTTCTCAAAATTCCAGTAGCAAAAGTGTTCCGAAACGACCCCCATCCGTTTCGAAACGGCAGACCAATTGCAAAGGGACCGTTCCGAAACAGGATGGCCCGTTCCGAAATGCCCCCTGTCTGCAGACTCGTTTTGGCTGTTTTAAGGCACAAGGGTGCCCAAAACACCACCAAAACACACTACAACACCATCACATATAAACTTAAGGCGACCCAGCTATTTTAACATGCTTCAACAAGATTAAAACAAGTCTAAACACTAAGGCAAGACATCATAGGCATGCATTCTCACAACATCATTCAAGCATAAAGGTGACCTCTTAGGCATATGACTAACATTCAACAAGAGCAATTTAGGCATGAGTTAACATTCATCATGGCAATACAAACCAAACAAAAGCAAGGCATCAAGGAGTCTAAACATGCTCCTAACAACCTACAACTATCCAACAAAACGATACATGTCCCATTGCTCAAACTATTACATATCCAAACTTTAAAAATCCATACTTGAAGCACTCAAGGCTAACAACCACACTTGGAGCCTTCCACTTGCGCAAGCAACCCACGAACTAAGGATCTGCAATGTTGAACAAAGAGAGCGTAAGCAATGATGCTTAGTGAGGGTAAGCTCTAAAAACAAACCTCAACATTGCAGGGTCCGAGCACGATCTAGCCAAGGCATTTTACAAACATACCAAGAATCCACAAGAGCCACAAGATAAGATGCATGAGCAATATATACAAGTAAGTGTCATGATCAACAAGCTCTAAACCCTCAACATAAATAGCCACATCAAGCATCCAAATAAGGATCATTTATCACAACACATTGATACAATTATCAATCAACATTGGCACCTAGTTATGACTCAAATACGCGGATAACCGTTGGAACTCACATCCAACAACACAACCATTACCTGACGGTGGGATTACACTCATCACCTGTCTCGCGGAGGGGATTCCACTCATCATCACGCCCCGTCGATGGGATTCCACTCATCACCGACTATATTTAAATACAATTTCTGGGCGTACCCGTACTCCTTCTTGGTGACTCAACGCCACCAAGGCCACGCGCGACTTTTGACTCATGTGTACACACTAACATCCTAATGATCGATCATTTGTATTCAAGTATACTAGTGCCAATATTTTACTCTTTCCACATTACTCATTTCAATCATTTTCGTGCTTAGCACGTACTCACCATGAACACAATCATGAACCATTACCATGCATGCTTTAAGCATTACAAATCATGCCTCACCTCACATGTATAATACAATATACATAAGCATTCATATCACAAGACATACGAGGCATATACATTCATACATTTAAGTTCATCCAAAGGCTCTAGATCAAGTTTAGGATTAGGCTACCACCCCAATCCTAACTCTAGGTGGGTCTACCAAGCCCGACCTAGTCCATATACTCGAACCAACCATTTTAAATCCATTTAAAACATTTAACCACTCACCTAAGCTTCCAAGCCCAAAGACCAAGCAAGCAACAACCTTCAACTTCCCGGATTCACTTCCGATGCTTCACCGATGCCCAAACTTGACTCTAATCAATCCCAAACACAAACAAAACATCCACAATCAAAATCTTGTCATCGAAACTAACCCGGAATGCAATTCAACCACAAACTACCATGTTGCAAGCATGAATAATACTCATTTTTCACCAATTGGGATGCCCCCAAAACCTTGTCCAAAAACCATGTTTTCAACTTCCATTACACCCTCCAATGATCCCAAACCAACCCCTACCTATAGTACTATCAAAAGCCTATCAAAACCCACCTAAAACAACCCCTAAAACTCACCCAAAACCTCCCAAAAACCCTATTTTCACCCAAGTCCGAAAATTGTTCCAAATCATTTGAAATTCACATATGTAATATCATTTGGCTCCTATATTCCATAACTAACCATAACAAATCAAAATATTAAGTTTAGCTACACAAAGGCACCATTTTTAATCAAGATTTCCAAAACTTCCATTTTCCAAAACCTTTATTAAAATGAAAAAGAAGAGTACTTTCATGAAGGGGAAGATGAGGGGAAGTCAAAAATGCTATTACCTTTCAAAACGGAGTTGAAATGAAGAAGAGAGGTGATGGAACAGTGTTCTTCAATGGTGAGGAGAGTATGTCGTGAGTTTTGTGGAGAGAGGGAGAAGATGAGTGAAATTTTGAGTTTTTTATTTGTTTTGTTTTAGTTAAAAGCCCAATGACCCTTTTGCCCTTAATGAAATGAAATATTTACAAGGACATAAAATCCATAGCTATTTGGGGTTTAATTCCAAAGCATAGTCTATCATCAAATTAAATAAATTTGAAAACCAAACCCGAACCATTATTTAAATCATAAAACCGAACCCAAAATAATATTAAAATATTAATTTCACCTAACCCCTAAACCCGGGTGTTACAGTCACAATCATAAAGATGGTGTAGCACACATGGCCTAAGATACACTCATCAAAAACTAATTAAGCCAAACTAAGTAACTAAACCACACTACTCACCTTTATACTTGACATTCCCCCAACTTCTCTGAATGGAGCAGCCTCGAAAAACATTGTTCTTCATTCTCCTGGTAGACTGCACTTGAAAAGGTCTTGAAAGACTTTGTTTTTATCTTCATTCTACATTCATCTTCAGTCTTGTACGGCCCGTGTAATTTGTACATGTGAACAAACACAAACCAAAAACCAACAAACATATAACAACAAGCACTAATATATGCAACTAATGCAAAGGTACCACAGCTAATTTAAGTCGATGTCTATGGAAAGCAGGAGCAGACAATGGCTTTGTGAGAATATCTGCCACTTATTCATAGGCATGGACTTCATTAACCTGCAATTTCCCTGCAACAATTTGTTCGCGAACAATGTATAGAGTTAGTTCAGCGTGTTTAAACTTGAAATGCATTACTAGATTGGCTGAGACAGCCACAACACTCGAATTGTCACACCATAAAACAGACAACCCATCGGTTGTGACATGCAGCTCTTGAAGTAAGGACTGAAGCCACATTATGTCAGCAGTGGCACAGGCAACAGTCTTGTATTCTATTATAGTCGTTGAATGAGAGACAACTTGTTGTTTTCATGAACCCTAAGACACTAGATTGCCCATAAAATAAATACAAAAATCAGAAGTACACCTCATATCATCATCATCAGATCCCCAGTTAGCATCTGCAAAACCCTCAATACTCAAGCGAGAATGAGCTGAGAATTTTAAACCATAGTCCATTGTTCCTTGTAAGTACCGCAATATCTTTTTAACATCCTTAAAGTGAACATCACTGAAATTTTGCATAAATTGACATACCCTGTTTACAGCAAAAGCAATTTCTGGTCTTGTAATAACTATGTATTGAAGAGCTCCCACAATACTTATGTACACAGTGGAATTCTCAATTGGGCTTCCATCATGAGTAAACAACTAACAATTAGATACCATAGGTGTAGGAAGACCCTTGGCGTTATCAAACCCAAACTTTTGTAAAAGATCCAAGATATATTTCCTTTGATTGACAACCAAACTATCATGAAAATAAGTAATTTCAATTCCTAAAAAAATAGTTCAAAACTCCAAGGTCTTTCAAGAAAAAGGTATGATTTAACCTATCCACAACCCTTTGCACTTCAACAGAGTCAGATCCAGTCAAGATGATATCATCTACATAAACAAGTAGATATATCACATTTGTGATTGAAGATTTCACAAATAAAGAGGCAACAAACTTGGTTAGGGTGAAGCCATTAGACACTAAGTACTCTTTTAGTCTCTCAAACTAGGCCCCTGGAGCTTGTTTGAGCCCATATATTGCTTTGTTCAATTTACATACTAAATTCGAACCAGGTTCACCCTGTTCATAGCCAGGAAGTTGGACCATATACATCTCTTCTCTCAAAAATCCATTTAGGAATGCAATGTTGATGTTTACTTGTTTCAATATCCAGCCACGAGTAATAGCCAAAGAAAGAATCGTGCATACATTTACTGGTTTAACCACATGGTTGAACACATCATGACAGTCTATGCCTGCTTCTTGAATATACCCCTTGGCTACGAGCCTAGCTTTGTAATGATCTACTGACCCATCAGGCTTCCTTGTCCAAGTGTCATTCTTGACTAATGCATCATATTTAGCTTGAATGGTTGTCTTCCAGTGAGGATTCAGAATAACTTCTTTAATATTCTTTGGTTCAGTCTCAAAAAAGAAGAAGAAGAAACTTGATAAATCTTTGGTTTATATATATCGTTCTTACTTCTTGTCACCATATGATGTCCCTCAATACTTGGCTGATTCACTAAGTTTTAATTGGTCTTATCTGCACCAACTTGAACAAAGTTTGTCTCATCTGCACCAGCTTGAACAAAGTTTGAAGGATAGCACTGTTGATCCAGCAAACCCATTCTTATTACTTCATATGGTGAATCATGTGAGTTTGTATGCAGATCAAAGGGAGATTGGTGATCAGAAGAATTTGAATATTCAACTTCAGCATTAGACTCCAAATTCTCAACAAAATCTGTTGTGGGATAAATACCCTCAGATTTAACACTAGGATGAACATTATCAGATTTAACAGTATTCTCACAAGCTTGACCTGAAGAGTCAATCTCAGCTTCAATACTAAGATGAACATTTTCAGCACCAGCTTGAGCAACATTATCAGCACCAGCTTGCGCAGGAGATCTAATCTCATCTTGAAATAAATTTCTAGGAACATAAACATTCTCTTGGTCATTAACAATCTGAGCAGAAGACCCAGGCTCATATTGAGATATATTTTTTAGGAACAGAAACATTCTCTTGACTATTAACATTCTAAACACTAGTCAGAGCAACAACCAAACGACCACACCCTGACTGAGTGGGTTCGAGTAAGATAGGTAAACCAATATCACTCTTTCAACACTAGCACTAGGGTTCCCTTGTTTACTCAAGAGTGGAAACCTAGTTTCATCAAATACAACATGCCTTGAAACAATAACCTTCCTAGTGTCATCCATATACTTATAACCTTTTTGAGAAGAACTATATCCTAGAAACACACAGCTAGAAGTTCTGAAGTCAAACTTGTGATGATTGTACGACCTCATGTAAGGATAACAAGTACATCTAAAAACCCCAATGGATGTATAATCATGACTCTTTCCATACAATTTCTTAAAGGGTGACTTGCCTTGTAAAACCTCAGTTGGCATTCTATTAATCAAGAATACAGCTGTTGTGAAAGCATGACTCCAAAACTTTAGAGATAAACCAGCTTGGTCTAGTAAAGTGAGACCAGTATCAACAATATCTCTATGTTTTCTCTCAGCCTTACCATTCTGCTCAGAGGTATGAGGACAAAAAAAATCTATACTGAATGCCATTGGAAACTAACCAATTCCTTAGGGCTAAGTACTCTGTCCCACAATTAGTTTGCAACACTTTAATCTTCCTATCAAATTAAACCTCAACTAACTTGTGAACATTTATAAAATATTGTGCAACATCAGACTTGTTTTTCACTAAGTATAACTAAGTATGTCGACTACAAACATCAATGAAACAAACATAATAGAGATAACCATCAAAACTAACAGAAGCAGGGTCCCAAATATCAGACACAACAAGTTTAAAAGGTTCATTGTATTCTATTAAAGAATTGGAAAAAAGAAGGTTATGAGCTTTCCCTTGCAAACAAGCAAAACATACATGAGAAAGATTATTTGACCTTGAATCAATATTACACTTATGTAAAACAGAACTAACAACACGACTAAAGGGATGACCTAGTCGTTTATTCCACAAATCAAAAACATCTGAAGACTTAGAAACATTAATAACCCGAGCACCATGCTTTATTGAGCAGAAATAACCATTTTCAGAATGATCTGACAACTGATATAACCCTTCACGAGTGAGCTTCCCTTCCAGAAGGATCCTCTAAGTTTGTGTATCCTTAACACAACAACCATTAGCATAGAATTCAAAATAGACATTGTTATCTTGATCTAACTGTGAAACAGATAATAAATTTTTCTTGATTGCAGGAACATGCAACAAGTTTCTTAAAGCTAAAGGTTTAGTCTGAGTTGAGATGTACCCTTGACCAACATGCTTAATTTCCACACTATCTTTATTTCCCATAAGTAAAGAAGTATCACTTGTATATTGCACTCCAGACTGCATGTTGGACTGATCAGATGTAACATGATGAGAGGCTCTAGAATCAGGACACCAGACACCATGAGTCAAAGGTACTTGGGAAAAGTTGCTAGAGGATTGAAACACTGGAGCATTAAGCTCACCAGAAAAATCAGACATTGCACCAACTGCTGCCACACAAGAAAACTTCTTTCCACCAGTGTTTGAGAAAGAATTTGACATTGAATGACTGGAAAACCTCCCTTGAGCACCAGAAAAACCAACCCAGGAGAAACTTAAGCATAAAAATCAGGGGCAGAAGGGCTTGATTCATAACCAATTGTATGAGTATAAGCTTGAGCTGAATGATTTCTAGACCTGAAACTAACCCCTCCAGAAGCAAAGTTAGTATTCTGAGTAGATACCTCATTTTGATTGTCATCATCAGCCGTAGTGTTCCCAATATAACTCAGATCAAACCTATAGTAATACTTTTGCACAGTGTGTCCTATACGGCCACACAAATGATATTGAGGTCTGTTGGATCCATTTCTACCACGACCTCATCCTCTGCTATTATTATATTCACCACGACGGCCTCTTGAGTAAAACTGAACTCTACCTCCTAGTTGAAATTGAGATTGATACTGCCCAGAGGGATGAGACACATGTTGAGCACCACCTCGAGCCTCATCATAGGGAGACACATGTTGAGCACCACTGTTAGCCTCATCATTTTGTACAACAAGATTAACATGTACAAGTAGACTATCTTGCTGAAATAACTGCATTCGAGCTTCATAATCTAGTAACATTTCAGTTAACTTTTCAAGAGACAAAAGTTCCTTAGAAGCCACAGCTATAACTGACTCAAATTCTAATGATAACCCTGCAAGAATAACATTCACATGCTCTTGTTCAGAGACCACACTTTCTGAAGCATTGGGAGTATCACAGATCACTTTAATTTTAGCTAGGTATTCAGTGATAGGCAGTCCTAATTTTTTCTGTATGTGCAAATTATGCTGTAGAGATGAAGTTTTAGTTGTAGAACAAGCTCCAAACATACGAGTTATTGTATTTCATATAACACGAGTAGTATTACATCCAGTTAACTGAAGCAAAACATCAAAATTAATCGTAGACAACATCCAAGAAGCAAGAAGCTTATCTTGTCTAATTCATTAGTTTTCTGTATACCATGTTAAGATCTAAGAAGGAACTGAGTAATTATCTTGAGAATAAAAAAGAGGGAAACAGAGATAGTACTCTCGTTAAGTTTTATTGATAATGCTGTAACATTCTCAATTGAGAACCGACCCTTTTATACAAAGGTTGTGTAGAGAGGATGAGAAACGGTACTAACAACTTCCTAACCGTCTCTCTACCAAACTTTCCAGCTGTCACAATCATAAGGATGGTGTAGCACGTGTGGCCTAAGCTACACTCATCACAAACTAATTAAGCCAAACTAAGTAACTAAACCACACTACTCACCTTTATACTTGACACCAATCGATAGTTAGATAGTTATCTTGTTGATCTATTTTGTATTCTCGAGTTGTTTTTTTTTCATGTTGATAGGTCCTCGCAAGCACTCCATATATGTCATGTTTGAGTGTAATAAAATCAATTATCAATGAGTTGCCGTGTTCTATTATTGTATTAGTATTGATGGCAATTATTCTTCACTATCTATATTAGTGTTTTGTTTATATATTTTATTTTATTTTCAAATTGTTTAATTGAGTATTTAAATATTTTCTTGTATGATTGTATTTTCATTATTCAAAGGTGATGGTTTTAAAATAAATGATCTGTTCGTGTAATTTTTTGTTCAATAAAATTAATCTCTATTATTATTTTTATATAATATTGTTAACTTTCAATACTTGTGCGACCTTCGTATACCATCTGCAATGGAAACCACACATGGTTAGCAAATTGTCAATAATAAAAAAAATTGGGTCGTTTTCTAAAAAAATGGGTCGAACTCCAATCGAAATAATTGATGAAAGCGATAATTCTTGAGCGAATGTAATTATACTTAGAACTTGTTTGGTAAAGAGAGGTTTGAGCAAAAATTAGAGGTTTGAGGCATAATTAGAGGTTTGAAAAGTCAAATCCGCTAATATTATTGTTTGGTGAACAGCGGATTGAAAGAGCGGATTGAGGTGAAACCGCTAATTTTGAAAAAGCTCATAATAGGAGTTTTTTGAAATTAGATGTTTGATATTAGAGTTGTAAAGACTCTTTTACCCTTACTAGTTACCAAAAATCTTAAAATAACCCAAATTAAATATTTTCTCACCCTATTTATAAGCTAATCCTATTTACTTTTTTCTTTTTTATTATCACATATTTATAAGTGTATTTAAATTTATTAATTAATTAAATTATATTAAAATAATTATATAAATAATAAATTTTTCGAATATGTTTAGAAAAATTATATTAAAAATAATTTTATAGAACTAATTAATATTAATTAGATACAAAATATTGATAACTAATAAACCATTTAAACAAGTATTGAATATAATCATGTCATTATATGTCATTTTGCTTGTTTAAATAATCTAACAGCTATCAGCTATAAGTTAATTTTACCAAACACTTTTATACAATCAGCTAATACAATCCGCTATCAGCTATCCGCTAATTGCCAAACAGGGCCTTAGTTTTTTTTTCCGGTGATTTATTTTTTAGTTTGAAATTCATAAAAACTTTAAAATATAAAAAAATCATAAAAATGTGAGAAACACGCAAAAATAATTCTAAGGAATTATGAGTTTAAAAAGCATTTTAATTTATTTTTCAGATTTTTTAAAATTGTTTTGGCATTTTTATGAATTTTTAAATTTCTTGCTTTGTAAAAAAATTACTAATATTTCTACTAACAATCAATTAGTCTAGCAGAATGAGGCGCTAGATCCTTTAAGTAATGTCAGAGGTCTTGACGTTGTGAATATAGAAAACAGAGTTGAGAGAGTCGTGCCTATAATAGACCTTTATAAAGTTCGATTTGAATTAGTCAATCAATAAATTGAATACCCATAATTATAAAAAAAAATAACGTTTTATTCTTTATTATATGTAGCCGCCTCAGATTAGACAATTTACACAAAAGAGCAACCCGCTGTCATTTTCGAGTCACGTCGCTCCCTTGTTACAAATTTGAATCTTTTAATCATTAAAATAACAATTATTGGAAAGAAAATAAAAAATTAATACTATAAAATTTTAGAAAAGTCAAATTTATGCTTTAAAGCATATAAATCAACAAAAAAAATGTAAAAGAATATGCGAATTCATAATTAATACTTTTTAATATACATAACTATCTAAATCTCATGCGTTTGAATTTATATTTTTTAAATATTATAATAGTAAAAAATATTTTTATCATAATCAAATCTAAAAATTAATTATAATTTTCAAAAACTATTAATGATAATTTATTATTGTGAATTAACTTTACAGGCAGTCTAACTGCCAAAGAGTTCTAGATTAGATTTGTTGAGTTCAAGATATTTTTCTGTGAAACAAACTTTAACTTCACGTTTAGGAAGCTAGAAATGTGTGAACTAAAATTTTTGGGTCCAACGATAGTCGACAACAGTGGTTGCTGGCTATCGGCAACAATTGTTGTTTGTGGTGGTTGTTGGTGGTTGGAGACTTTTATCGAATTTATAGGTTAAATTGATATGTCACCTAAAGTTTTATGGGTCTAAAATAATAGTTCATTTAAAGTTTAGTAGTCAAACTAAAAACTAACTCATTTTACTGATGTGGCATGCCATTAAACTAACATGAATTAACGTTTCAGTGATAAAAGTTTAACAAATTGATAATGTAAGTAATCATAATATAATAAATCAATAATATAAATGACTAAAACGTATCCTTTTCAAAATCAATAGTAAAAAATGAGCACTTATGAAAGACAGAAAAGATTATTTTGATAGTTTACCCATAATTTTTATATGATATAGATTATAAAAATTATATTATAATATAATTGAAGAGCAAATCTAGTCCTGTCATTCGTGCTTCATTAGGAGCCCAAAATTTTTCAATACTTGTTATTAGACGTCTATTCTTAAAATATTTTTTTTAATATTTGTTATTAGGGGTCTAATTTTTCTTTAATACTTGTTATTAGAGTTTAATTTTATCCAATATTTATTATTAGTACATACAATTAAAATATAAAATTTTCTATTACTTGTTATTAGAGCCCCGTTTTTCTCTAATATTTGTTATTATAAGCTTACTCTTAAAATTTATTTTTTTAATACTTATTATTAGGGGACTACTTTTTAGATTCGCCCGTAGACTACATAAATCTCAAGAACGAGCTTCACGGAGTCAGAACATATATTTTTGGTGTCAAATTTTTTTAGTGTTAACTTGTATTTTATTAAAAATGGACGAAATCAAATGATAAATGTCAAGTTTCTTTAAACAATCTCAATTATTTTTCTAAAAATGACAATTTCCTTATATATATATATAATCATATAAAATACATATAAAAATTAAATTTTCTAAAATTTGAGGTGTCAAGTGACCTCCATTGTTTCATATAGCTCCGCCCATTTTAAACTTTCTTAAAAAAATATAAAAAACTTAAAAGTTTTATATGACATGTTTGTATATACATCACTAAGGACACGTGTTTCAATATTTTAATGAATTATTGGAAATTGTTGGTTAAAAAAATGAATGTTTGGGTTTAGTGTTTTCTTTTGACTTAAAAACAGTGAGGGGACTAGGGGTGATAATGAGCCTGACCGGCTCGCGAGCTACTCGGGCTCGACTCGGTCAAAGCTCGGCTCGAGTGAGCTCGGCTCGGGCTCGGGCTCGGCTCGAAACCTTAACAAGCCGAGCCGAGCATATCCAGGCTCGGCTCGAAAAGCTCGTGAACAGGCTCGGAATTTACATATGCACTAAAATAAATTACGTGCTTGTATTTTCTTTCATTAGTTGATTGTTGTTTGATTTTGTATTTTCTTTAATTACGTGTTTGTATTATAAGAATATTTATTGATTATTAGAATTAATCTAATTTTTGGAATTTTTCTCTTTCCGGTCATTGAATTTCGTTTTAGTGTTGGTCAGGGATTTAAATAGCGTTCGCGGTCGCGTTTTCGATCGCGTCGCGTTTATCGCGTTTGCGGAGATAACAGATGCTATTGCGGTCATTGCGGGTGTCGCGGTCGTGATTTTTTTTTAAAATTCGCACAACTTATTGTATTAAACAATAATTATAATTGTAATTATTTAAATTCACTCCTTATGATTTTTAAATTGTTTTTTAACACTTAAATTAGTAGATTATTAAAGCTAAATAACTAAATTCAATAAAAAATAAACTTTGCACTCTAAATTAAAAGAAAATGAGGATTAAATTAATATAACTAAAATATGAAAGGGCTGAAATGGATATTTATTCATCCTTACATAAAGCTTAAGGGGAAAAGGAGAGAATACAACGTATAAATGGCTGGTTATACACTTGCCCAATATCCCACATCAGTGAGATATGTAAAGCAATAAGGGGAAATAGCCTATAAATAGAAGTCAGGCGCTGGAGGAAGAAAGTAAATTGACTTGGCTTTTACGGCTGAGATTAAGCTTAAATGGCCCATTTGTGCACACAAAGCTAAGTATATTTTCAGAATGAGGCTTATTTGCCTTTATGTACAAACTGTGATGAGTTTGACTTTGAGTATAAACGTCGATAACGGTAGTAGCGCCCCGCTATTTCCGCGATTGACCGTTATCCGCTAAACAACGGCCGTTAACAACCGCAATTAGTGTGATTCTAATTTCGAGCCGAACCTGACAAGCCCAATAGAATTGTTTTTGAGCCGAGCTCGAGCCTAAAATTCTGAGCTCGGCGAGCCTCGAGCCCAAGTCGAGTCTAAATATACTGTTTCCGAGCCGAGCCGAGCTTGGCCAGGCTCGGGCTCAGCTCGGCTCGTTATCACCCCTAGAGGGGACACCTAATTGGCGTCCGTTTTTAGTGTTTAGTATACTGCACGTGTTTGAAAAGTAAATAAAGGAATTTGTACCTAAATTTCAAATTTCTGGATTTTTTTTTATTTATGTTGACTAGTTGGTGCTATGTAACGAAACCCAAATAATTATATTATAATCTTCGCCTCGCTTCGAAAAATATAATAATTCGATAGATATACTTATTCGATATATGAATAAAATTTTAATTTAAAACTGTTTCATTATGTCAATTGGGATAAAATATGAGATATGTTAAGACATAACACTAAAAAAATTATAACATATGATAACACAAAATATACGGTAAAATTATTGATGTATAAAACTTAATATAAGTTATAACACTTTAAATATATAAATTTAATATAAATTAAACATTATAAATACAAAAAATGTTAAAATTTCACAAAAGAAAATATATACTCATGATTCCTTCCACCTTAATCTATGTTGTCAAAAAAACAGCTCACCCCTTGTTGTCATAGTGGTAAAGGATGATGTAATTCATCCAGGTGACTCGGATTCGAGCACCAATTTTGTACGGTGTGTGTGCCTTATTAAAAAAGACTAAGGAAGTTGAACATATGCTATCTTTGTATCACACCAACATATTAAAAAATGCTTTTAAAAAAACAACATTCAGAACCTAATAAGTAGTCTCACTAGAAAAGCGAATGACACTTCTATATAATTAAAAAAATTTAAAAAATATATATAATTGACATCCTTTTATAAATAAAATGACACTTCTTACTATGAATAAAAATATCTATAAACAAATACATTCGTCTAATCACCTTCGTACTATTAAAAAAACATGCATTAATTTCTCAAACTTTAGCAAGATATTTTTTGAAGATAACTTTTATATCAGATATAGATTTAGTAATTTCGAACGGGAAACGAGATACATCACTTCTTTGAATAAGCCTTTACAGTATTATAATTTGCATTTAAAAAGGGATTTATTTAAGTATAGATTAAAGGTTAAGAGTTTTATATTTTATCAGTAATGGGACTAGAGGGGATCATGAGGGACGGAGCTAGAATTTAGCGTTGGAGTGGGTTGATCTAATTTTTTTAAAAAAATTATACAAATCAAAGGTTAAATTTTTGTGGGAACAGGAGGCAAAGCCCCATTGCCCATATATATCCGTCCATGGCAGTGGCGAAATTTGGTAATAGAGTTTAGGGGAATTATTTTTTTTAAAAAAATAAAAGTTTAAAATGATTTTTTCAAAAATATCAAATGATTTAATTTGAAAATTTTCAAAAAAATATTGAGGTCTAACTAGAATTTCTAAAATTTTGAAAGGTTTAATAAGTAATTTTAAAAATTATGGAAGAGATTTAATTAAAAATATTAATTTTTTTTGAAATTCAATATAATAAAAAAAAAATTGGGGACCAAATTAAAATTTTTAAAATTTTAAGGAGCTAAGTTCAGAAATTTTCTTAAACAAAAGTAAAATGCAACCGTAATAAAAAAAACAAATTTTATTTAGCAAATCCAACCTATCAAAATTTATATAAATATAGAATATAATTTAAAATGATAATACAAATACAAATGAATAATTTGGCATTACATTTAGGATTTTGCTATTGACAGCCAGGGCTGTCAATAAGAACTCTATAAATTCTTATAATTAATGCTTGTTTTGCTTTGTAATTAATGTTTGTTTTGCTTTATAATAAATGGTTGTTTTGCTTTGTAATGAAATCTAGTAAAATGTAATTAAATACATTTCTAAAAAATCATGTTTAATTAATTTTAGGTTGTTTAATGTAATTAATACTCACTTAAAACGTTTTATTGTTTAGGGTTTAGGGTTTGAGGGTTTGGATTTAGGGTTATGGCTTATAGTTTAAGTTTTAGGGTTTGATGTTTAGGGTTTGGGTTTAGGGTTTGGAGTTTATGGCTTAGTGTTTAAGGTTTATGGTTTGAGGGTTTGGATTTAGGGTTAGGGTTTAGGGTTTATGGCTTATGGTTTAAGTTTTAGGGTTTGATGTTTAGGGTTTAGGTTTGGGGTTTGAGGTTTATGATTTGGGGTTTAAGTTTGAGGTTTGGAGTTTGAATTTAGGGTTTTATTGTTTAATTAAATTAAAAAATTTAAATTAATGAAACACAACTTTTTAGGAATGTAATTAATTACATTATACTATATTTCTTTAAAAAAAATTAAAAATATTAATTACAAAAATATATAGTGTTCTTATTGACAGCTCTTAGGGCTGTCATTAGCATAACCCTTATATTTATTAGTAGTTGTAATCATTAAATTAAACTAATTTTGACTTTATAAACCTTATGATATATCCACGTTAAACAATGAATTGCCATGCAAACTCGATTGCAAATTGCATGCATACGACAAAAAGTCAAAGGTACTCTTTGCATCCCTGTCCGGGCAATCCGGCGGCTTGTTGTTTTCAGCCGATTTTCTTTACTTATTTTTCACAATATGGACTCAAGTGTTGCTTAATATATATATTTTTTAAAAATTAAAACCTCGAGTTTTGGAAAATTCTATAATAAGCTTCCTGTATATGTATTGTTAATTATATGTATTAAATAAGCGTCATGTATATGTAGTACTAATTATATGTGTTGATATACACTATTAGCTTTTAAACTTACGAAAACTTAAAATGTGATAATCTTTTTTTTTTAAAATAAAATATGTTTAAATACTTTTTGTGTCAAATTTTCATATTTTTTAATTTTCCCACTATTTATTTTAATAATTAATTATTTTTGAATTAAAAAACTAATAAAACTAAAAAGGGGAAAATGTTTTAACATTTTTTATTCTAAAAAATGATCACGTTTTAAGTCTTCACGGTTTCAAAAGTTAATAAAATAGTTAGTTATACATATCAGTGCATATAATTAGTTCAATATATTATATATGTTTAAGTTCAATATACACAAACCTCTAAACCCTAAATATGACTCATCAATGTATTATATATGTTTAAGTTAAATATACAAACAACCTAGAACCTCAATCAAGCATCTCATTTTAACAACCAACACATACGCGCCCATCTCTTGTCCATTTGAAACCCATTTAACAACCAACGACAAGTTAGTTTAGTGAGAATGAGACACTAGGTCCCTTAAAGTAAGGTAGGAGGTTCGAATTCTGACATTGTAAATGAAAAAAAATTAATTAGGAAGGTCGCCCCTATAATAGACCTCCGTAAAATCGGACCCAAATTAATCGACCAATATGTCAAACACTGGTGGTTAGACCAAAACAATATCGAACATACTCAAATTTTGAATTAATGTTGGTTTGGGCTTCGGGTTTGAAATGAATTATTTAAAATTGAATTTGGGTTTTAGTTTTTGTTTCCAGGCTTTGGATCGTTGAAGTTGGACTTTGATTGATTGAGTTTGGGTTTATATAAATGTTTTGGATAAATAAAACTGTAAAGTCTCTTTTTATTTTAAATATATCCAAATAGAGTAAATTATTCATATCATCACTCAACTTTCTCACTTTTATTTTTCTCATTCAATTTTAAAATTTTTAATTTAATAACTTGACTTTAAACATTAACTTTTTTATTTATCTGAATCATTTTATTAATATTTTGGTATGACATGATATATTTTATTATTAGTAAATATAAAAGTAATTTAAAACAAAATTATATTTTATCATCATTAAATATAAAAGTAATTTAGAATAAAAATCGTGTAAATTACCCCAAAAAATAAACCTCCAAATCATTTCAAATCCTCTATTCACAAACCCCAAAATTCTCCACTTTACCGGTCACACCGTCACCAACATTTTGGACTGTCAAGAACTGGTCCTTCTTTGAAAAATACTCATGTTAGTACTGCAGTGAAGGGCAGCTTTGGATACCTTGATCCTGAGTATTTTCGCAGGCATCAGTTGATATTACACATTTTTAATGAAATATTTTAAAGAAAGTTATTAAAATTACAAAATAGCTCTAAAAAACCTAAGAATTTATTAAAAATTAATAAAATTTTAAATATATCACTTACTACACCATGATATGACATGTGGAACCAAATGATCTAAAATTGGTAATATTTAGCGCTCAATCTTGGTCAAAGAAATAATTTATAAAATTTTAAAGTATTTAGACTTAATTAGATGAAAAATGGAATTTAGGAACTTAATTGATTCTTTTCAAAAGTTGTGAGAACTATACATATACATAAGCCTATTTTATAACTTTCATTGTCGTTCTATTAGACGAATAAAGAATAACCAAAATACCAAAAAGAGAAAGTATATATATAATGTTTAAACCATTTATATGCCTCTTTTATAAATTATTAAATATTGTATGTTATAAATATAGTACATTCGAATTTATATTTCTCTATATATTAATAAAAACAGTGTTAAGAAAAATCTTGAAAAAGCAGTGTTAATTTTTCAAAAAAAAAATACTAGTGGTAAAAATTACAAAGTTTGAAATTAATATTAGATCACGAGATTGATTCTGGACAACCTTTTATCTCTTATTGACACAAATGTTAGACCGACAAACTATAAGCAATTTTTTTTAAAATTCTGATCGAGAAAACTAAAAATATAACTCGATAAGTTGAAATTTTGAAGTTTTTTTAAATTAGTACAATATAGATTTTCCTTTCGAAAATACCTTTTTCATGATTGAAATGATCAAAGTCTGAATATATATATATATATATATATATATATATATATATATATATATATATATATATATATATATATATAGAGAGAGAGAGAGAGAGAGAGAGAGAGAGAGAGAGAGAGAGAGAGAGAGAGAGAGAGAGAGAGAGAGAGAGAGAGAGAGAGAGAGGATCAACTTACACAGTGTAAAATTCTTTAAGTTTTACACGTTTTTTGGATCCAACTGAGGGAAATGGATGATTCTGATTAACTCCTTACTTTTTTTCCCCAAGTGATAATCTTCACATATTCTATTGTTAATCTCATCCACTCGTTTTACCCATCCAACGATCTAAAAAACGTGTAAAACTTAGAGAGTTTTACACTGTGTAACTGGATCTTATCATATATATATAACTAGATTTCATTAATAAAAACAATAGAATCATAATTACAACGCACTCATGCATAGAGTGAAAAAATAGGGACAATAGTTATAAAAAACTCACACATAAAACAAAAATATTAAACCAAAAGATACGAAAAAAAACAAAATCTTCCCTTAAAAATAGCGTCCAACAACAAAGAATCTAGTAACCTTCATAAAAACTCACTGTCTCTATCGAACAAGACGCTTTACAAAGTGACAAAGGAGTAGTGCGCGAATATGGCAGGCTGCTTTGCTACACAATTCTGATTATATCAACAAACAACCTTTTACTAAAGAGAAAATATAACTATATGTGATCGCCGACAAACTAACCAAAAAACAAAAATTGTGAGGGTCTTTGTGCGAGCACTAAAACTTAAGTTTCTAAGCATCAATGAAATCAAGTTACGTCATTAATTTTTAAAAGTATTAAAATATAACTATACACCTATCCTTATCTAATCTCGTCTCCATATCAAACTACATTTAACTTTAATTAAATTGTTTAAATGTAGATAATTGAAATTAATTACAAATTCAACAAGAACGCTGAAACTATATTTTTGGGGGGAGAAATTCATATCATAGTAAACCAAATTTGAGTTCTACAAAAGTATAATTATATTTTTATAGCATTGATATATGGTTTTAATTTTTGGTAATTAGTTAATATACACGACGTTGTTTATTTCAATCATAAACCTTAAACTTTAAATCTAAAACTAGGGATGAGCATTTGATCCGGACCCGATGGGTTCCGATCCGACCCGATCCGATAAGGTCAAATTTTTTTATGAAATAAATCGGGTTCGGGTCGGGTCGGGTGAAACATTTGCAACTGCCGGAGTCGGGTTTATGGGGAAAAAACCCTACCCGACCCGATTCGAGAATAATTAAAAAAATATTTTTAGGATTTTTAATTTTTATTTCTCTTTTATACTTTTAGCGTCTGCGATTCTTTACTTTTTACTCTTTACCCTTTCCCCTTTCACTTTTTTTTTCCAATTCGACGAAACTCGAAAAGAATCAAAGTATCAGACTTGCTTTCGCTTGTATCTGATCTTCATCTTCATCAACAATCAGACATTCAATTTCAGACTCCTCACTCCTTTGTATTTACGGTAAGAATGTATTTTGAAACTCTGTCTTTCGTTTGTTTTGCTTTATATAATGCTGAAACTTTGCTTTTTAGGGTTTTTAATTTTCATTATCTCCTTTATATAATGCTTCAATTTTCCTTATAATCTGAAACTTTGGATGAAACTTTGGGGTTCTACATTTACACTTTTACCTTAATTATACATGCTGAAACCTTGGATGCCTTATATGTTGTGTTTTATTACTCATAATTTTTTTATAGGAAAATGTCTGATCATATGGGACAAAATACAACTTCGTCAACATCTCCAACTTTTAACTCTCCTCAATTACCATCCGAGGAAAAGCCCGTCACCAACTACTCAAGAAAGTTCAATTCCATGTCTTGAGTCAAATGAAGGCAACACATCAAATTCAAAGTTGAAATATGTGGTTTGGGAGCACTTTACAAAAGAAAAAATCAACAATGAGTGGAAAGCAACATGCAATCATTGTAAAAAGAAGCTTAATGGTGATTCGAAAAATAGGACAAGTCATTTACGAGATCATATAAGGAGGTGTAACAAGCGAGGTCAAGTGGATATTCGACAACAAGTCCTACTAGCTAATCAAAAGAAGTCGGATGGAAAAATAACGCTAAAGACTACCTCATTTAATCAAGATGTTTCAAGGAGAGAGCTTTCAAAGTTGATAGTCATGCATGAATATCCTTTGTCGATTGTGGATCATGTGCAATTCAAAAAATATTGTGCTAGTTTACAACTTTTGTTTGAAATGCCTTCTCGCAGTACAATAAAGCGTGAAATTTTGAAAATGTTCAAAGAGGGAAATGTGCAAACAATGTCTAATTTTGAAGCTAATGAAAGACAGATTGCCCTCACAACCGATATGTGAACTGCAGATCACCAAAACAAAGGATATATGGTTGTCACGGCTCATTACATTGATAACTCATGGACTTTACAGAAGAGAATCATAAGGTAATTTTTTTAAAGATATATTTTTTCAATTTCTTAAGTTTCAATATTTACCAAAACTTATATATTTTAATTACTGCTTAATTAGGTTTGAATATGTGCCAGCCCCACACACTACAGATGTCATTGCTTCTAGTCTAATGAAATGCTTTCTAGATTGGAATATTGATAGGAAGCTCACATCTATCACTGTTGATAATTGTAGTGTGAATGATAGTGTTGTTAAAGTGTTAGTTGATAGATTGAGAGGTAGTACACTATTGCTGAATGGTGCATTTTTTCACATACGTTGTTGTGCGCACATATTACATTTAATTGTAAAGGATAGATTGAATGTGCTTGGAGATAGTATTGAAAGAATTCGTCAAAGTGTTCTTTTTTGGAGTGCTACTTCAAAAGGATGGGAAAGATTTGGAGAGGCAGCGCGATAATTGCGTATTCTAACTACAAAAAAATTATATGCTGATGTTAGAACACGATGGAATTTAATCTTTTTTATGCTTCAGACAACTTTATCTTACAAAGATGTATTTTCGCGTTGTGTGCACTTGCATGATGATCCTTTGTACAAGTCTTTACCAACCGATGATGATTGGGCCTTTGCAACAGAGATTTGCGAGAAGTTTAAATTGTTTTATGAGATCACCGAAGGCTTTTTAGGAACAAAATATACAACATTAAATCTTTATTTTCCTGGAATTTGTAAGATTAGAGTTGCATTGAATGAATGGGTTATGCATAATAATAACACCATTGCAAGTATGGCACAATCTATAATGGTGAAATTTGAGAAGTATTGGAGTAGTGTTAATGGTGTTATGGGTGTTGGCACACTTTTAGACCCACGATACAAGACAACATTGTTGGAGTACTATTTTGAGAATATTTATGGAATTGGTGCTGAATATGAGGTTGAAAAAATTGTGCAATTATGTCGTGATTTGGTTGCCGAGTATGAAGGAAAAATGATGTCTTCAAATAATGAACCTCAATGCTTCAACACTACATCATTAGATAGTGTTCCGATTGATTTGGGAGACCCGGGTGATTTTGATGCCTATCTTTCAAGGAATAAGCAAAAGAAATTAAAAGTTAAATCCGAGTTAGATCGTTACTTGGAATTAGATATTGTTCCAAGGACATTGAATTTTGATGTTTTAGCTTGGTGGAAGATGAATGGGCCACAATTTCTACACTACAAGCTATTGTGTAACCCCCTAGACCCGCCTATGCGTTACAACGGATCCTAGGAAGTCACATTAGGGTCACAAGAGCGACCCACAGTGAAAATACACATGAAAATATTTTTTTCTTTCTCAAAACACTTATTAAACTGTAAAATCAACTTCTGTTTAAAATACAATTTCAGGAAATCATTTAAACACATAACAAAAATTTCAGAAAAGTATTTTACAGACACTGACATGAAACCATACATGACCTACATGCCCCCTAACTATACAATACCGTACTCCAGAGGCAACACCGAGGGAACTCCGAACACTGATGTCAACATTTTGTCATGCTATATTCTTTTAACCTGCGATAGCAAAAATAACGTGAGCTTGGAAAAGCTCAGTAATACAGAACTACCAAAAGATGTTATAAGCTCATGCAGACATAGGGTAGGCATAACATTTTTATGATGTTCCAGGCAATACTTGTCTCTATTTATGTTTCGCTAATTTAGTGAAGCACTATTCTTGAGGACAACAAGGTTTGTTCTTTCTATGTTACTGAGTATTAAAAGAGAGCTTATTGTTCAGGGAATCAACAGAGTGGCGGGTTGGAGAAGTTAAACCACGAAGCCTAGTGTGTTTTAATAATTTGCAAATCAAACATACCTAAGTACTTAACATCATATCATATGAGCATATAACAGATTTAATACAAATGTTCAATGTTCATACCGAAGTTTACAAGAACTACCCTCCAACCTTACACCAATATGCGGTCCCCCAGAACTGCATACAGAAGGTCTTACCCTAGGCCTGAGGCGTAGGAGCCTACCTAAGGGAATGCCTTAGGTCCAGAAAGACTTACCCTAGGCCTGTGGGCGTAGGAGCTTAACAGAAGGGTTTACCAGCTGGATCAAGGCTGTACCTGCAGACACTTCATAACATAACCCAACAGTATACCCCAGATAGTAATCGGTGTTCAGATTCCAGACATGAGTAACATAATACATGTAACAGACATATTCTATTCAGAGTATCAGAAACAGAAGTTCATGCTTTTGACAAATAAATGGGCATACTATTGAGCAGAATAGACATTTTCAGCATTCATCATGCAAACAGATTATCACATCATAGGTCAAACTAACAGATCATGCTAACAAATTCATCAAACAGTCGGACAATACCATCACAGATCAAACGATCACATACCAAGTATACAGATTGAGTAGACGTATATCAGGTAGGCAGAGAATGTCATCATATATCAAGTTCATCATTTTATCTCATTTTCTAACATAGTGATGCAATCTCAATAACAATTGAAATGTTCATCAAACATAATATTATTCATGACTAAATAATTATACAATCCATTCAACAGAATATATCACACATGGAATACACTAGGTGGGACAGATCATTTCTTGGAGATACTTGGCATTTACGGAATGAGACATATTGAACTCTTGGCAACTTGAACGGATTTCTGAAACGTGACCCCTATTAAAAAGGGGTTCATACTAACGGTTTAACCTAGATATTCAAGAGGTGATACATCAAGATCTTAGAAAGTTCAGATATATTATGGGTACTTTAGTCCTTTTAGCATACAAGGGCATTATGGTCATTTCAACGTTCATAGACATTCTGGTAATTATACCAACATTGAAAGCAATGGTTCACAGAACTGGGGTATCCTATTTGCTCATTAGTTTTCTAACCGGACATTCAAGAATTTCTAAATTAAAGTCTTTTAAGTTATCAGATATTTTCAGTGATGTTCCGATTATTTAGGCTATCATGGCCTTTTAGTTGTTTGACTGTCATGACAAATTTTATACTATGGCACAATCATATCAGAACGAAAATTATAATTATCAGGGGCTCTAACAATTTATCATACCTCCAGAATTTGTTTAATGTTGCATAACCCAACTTGACAATACTTACCAACGTTCAAATGTGAGTAATTTACGTGCATCAGAACTTAACACTGACTGTATTGTATGTCTGAACAGTCTCCCTCATACTTTACTATACGGTTAAACTTTGAGCAACCGAATATACAATTTATGCAGATCTTCTACCTTACATTGATATGGTGAGCGATGGGCATACACGTGTCGTATTTCTCAACACTTAAGGGAACCTTAACTATTTAAGTCTTATTAACAAATCCAGAATTTCGTCAAATACAAAGTTACCGATTAACTCAGGAGGGTATTTCAGTTATTTTAGACTAAGATAAATCTATCATTTCTTTCTGAATTACCATTTGGTACCTCCATCATTCACGTACTCAAACGAGATTAAGTCGTCCTAACTCTCCGGCCCTTTACAGACGATTCATTCATTACAGAACTTGAGGGTATAACGTCATTCTTATACCTCAAGGGCATTTCTGAAATCTCATATCCAATATCATTTACTGCATATTATGGGCATTAAATCTTAGACACCATTGATAGAGTTTCAGATTTAACTATATTATTATTATTATTAGCACTTTCGACACTCCTGGCCTATCAATATTCTTATCCGAGTATTTTGATCTTACTGACTCTCATACTTATTTTTCGTATCGAATTCGGCTTAAGCAGAGTTCACAAAACACTTCATCATAAGCATGAATGCTTTAACCAGATATCAACATGTACATAAAGCATACAAGGGGTAGTAATGTATTACCTTAACTCCGAGCTATACTTGTCGATTCATGAAACCCTATTCAATTGCAATCGAACTCGAATTCGATGTCCATCCACAATTCGTATTCAAGGAGCTAAGAGTACCTTCAATCACACAATATTCCATTTTAGTCCTTATTCATAGAGCTCTTAACTGAAAAATTAACTACATAAACAAGTTCGGGTTTAAATTCAGATTTGGAGGCTTTCTGGTCAGAATTTTGCGAAACGGGCTTCAAAAACGGACTCAGGACGTCGAAAAACATAGAATAGAAGTTTTCGGAAAATTTGACTTTTTGGTCAATGGTCAAAGTCAACGCTGACGTCAGCAGGTCAACGCTGACGTTAGCAGGTCAAAGTGAACGGAAGGTCAAAGTCAACTGGTCAAAGTCAATGCTGACGTCAGCAGTCAATAGGGGTCAACTGAGTTGACTCGGACTGACTCAGACGAGTTGACTCGGCTGACTCGGACGAGTTGACTCGGCTGACTCGGACGAGTTGACTCGGGTTGACGGATCGAGTTGACTCGGGTTGACGGGTCGGGTCGGACTCGGGCAGACGGGCTCGGGTTAACTGGGTTTGGGTTTTTGGGCCATCTTGGTTTTGGGCTCGGGTTTGGTTGGTGGGCCGACCGGTCCAGCCGGTTCAGGCCGGCTCACTTACCCAAACGAAGACAACCGTCGGACGGCCACCGAAAACTCGTTGGAGAGCTCGTAATGGCTCGATTTCATCTGAAAAAAATGACAGATTCAATTATACATCCAACCCAACCCACACAAGCCTGAAATCACCAGAAAAATAACCAAAATCTTCGCGGAAAAACAAAAGATTGCCGGCACTCACGTAGCTCCGATAGGGGCTTCGCCGGCGTCGGTTGGGCGCAGAAGGATATGGGTTTTGCACGGTACGAAAAGGGGAGTTCAACGGCCACACCCACGCTCCAAACAGAGCTCTCTATCGGCCGAAAACAACGGAGAGGTGTTGCGCCACAACGTCAAGGTTTCAGACGTTGATACGCGGCGGATGACGGCGTGAAATCGCGCGTGGCCTACGGTGCTTGGCCCGGAGCAAGACGGCGCACACGCCGACGGTGGCAGTGTCGCGCACGGAGGGGCGGTGAGGGAGCTAGGGCGGTGGCCGGATCTGGTTTTGGGGAGGGAGTTGGGAGAAAATATGGTTCTCGAAACGGGGAAGATAGATGAGCATTTAATTTTGGGTAGGTGAAGAGTTGGGTTATTAAATCTGATTTAATTATATTTTTACGCTTAACGTTAAAAGGAAAACAAGGCAACCCTTAACACAAAAGAGCCATTGGCTCAACGGTTTAAGCAAAGGGGCAAGGGAAGGGTGATGTCGTGGGTTCAAATCCCACCAACCTCACTTTTTTTTACCATAAGAATTTCATAGTGTTACATATTGCCAGAGATATTTATGCTATACCAGTTTCTACTGTTGCTTCGGAGTCTACTTTTAGTACCGCAAGGAGATTGGTGAATGCACAACGCAATAGACTCCATCCATCAACTGTTGAAGCTTTGGCATGTTGTCAAAATTGGTTGTGGGCCGAAGAAGAAGGTACACATATATTTATCCTAAAATTTCAGTTATTTTTTACTTATACATTTACCTATCATTTCTTATTAGAAATTTTCATTTATATCATTTTAGAAACAAATGAATTAAGCTATTGCGAAGATGATGAAATCGAGGAAGATGAGATTGAGGTAATTAAAAATTTTATATTTGTTTTGTTTATTATATTCTTGTTCATATATATTAATTTATAATTTTTTATAGGATTTAAGTGACTAGATAAGATTGAAGATTATGAAGTCGATGTCAATGGAAGCCTTTTTATAGGATGTTTATTTTCATGTCTGGTTTTATAAGATTTGTACTTGAACTTATTTAATTATATTATGGACTTCTACTTTTAATTATGGATTTGTAATTTTAATTATCTTATGTTTGAACTTATTTAACTGTATTATGGACTTGTAAGTTTTAATTTTAATTATTATGTTTGGACTCTTTTAATTTTGTAAGAGTTGTGTGAATCATGTTTTAATTATGGATTTGGAGGCTGTTTAGATTTATATTTTTAATTTTTGGATAAATTTTGAGTAAATTATTAAGAGAAAAATCCATGTCGAGTCGGGTTTCTATGTTTAATATTCGGGTCGGGTGAGATGCCTCTAAACCCCGGGTTGGGTCGGGTGTCGGGTGGAGGAACTAAAAATTCGGTTCGGGTTCGGGTGGGTCAAAAATCCGACCCTACCCGACCCGTACCCATCCCTATCTAAAACCCTATTTCTAACATAACAAATGACATTGAAATAAGTAAAATTATGTCAATTTCATTTTGGTCACTGATCACATAAAAGAATTATAGTACAAGGGATACATTTACCGAAGATGAGATCATTATTCATAGTAACTTTCTAGAAGATGAAGCAAACATTGAGAGGAGTGGAATGAAATAGTCACAGAAGAAAGAAGAGGTTGGACGTAGGTTTTTTTTTTCTTTTACAAAAAAGATTAAGAAATTGTAAAAGAATATAAAAAATGTTTTTTTAGAATCATTAAAATATTGATTAAATATATAAATATAGAGAACCGAGTGTATTATTATTCAGACTTTGTTAAAGAACGTAAAATTCCATGGTCTAGAGGACAAACCTAAAGTAAGGTTGTCGTCCTTTAAAGATGAAAGATCGTTTAAAGATGTTCTTCTTGGGGCTACCAAGATTTCGAATAGGGAGATTCCTAGCAGTAGCAGCGGGAGCTTTGAAGATGAGACAGCCGTTAGAGTGTCGATTGTGGAGGAGGTGGACTATCAAAACAACGACCGTTTAGCTGACTTTGAAGGTTCAGTGGTGGTCCCCAAAAAAGGAGATGGAATGGAAGAGACTGTTGAATGAAGGAATACATGCATGACCTCAGCCATGCAACATCATGAAATCTCCAGAAACCTCACCTGTATACGTGTCTCGTATCCATTCCATTAGCTGTCAGGTTGTTAGGGTTTATAACAAACTTCTCCAGCTCATACAATAGCTGTACACAGCATGCTTATCCTCATGCTTTTCTGTATATAAACACCCCTGTGTATCGACTTGAAACAATGAATGAAATCATCCTCTTTACACATTGTTTGTTAATATGGTATCATTCGCTTCTGATCTTGGGTTTTTCAGCTTTCGCTGACATTTCTTCATTTGTTTTTCCATGGTGAATCCATCTTCTTCCTCAGGTTCTGACGAACCTCTTCTTGAGTTTTCTTCCAAATCCTCCAAATCCTTCACTAACAAGAAGGTTAATATCATCTTAGATGACACCAACTTTCTCTTATGGAAGCAGCAAGTGCTTCTCACCGTTCGTAGTCATCGGCTTGAACGTCTCCTCACAGGGAAAATCAAGCCCCTGTCTGAAACAATTGTTGATGATACTGGCACTATAGTGGACAATGATGAATATGAAGAGTTTGTAGCACAGGATAGTGCTCTTACTTCGTGGCTGTTGTCGACGATCAGTCCCCATCTTCTTTCTCAGTTTGTAGGTGCTGAAACTGCTAATGGAGTATGGAAGACGGTCACTCAGTTCTTTGCAAACAAATCAACTACGTCTGTCATGAGCCTCTATGGAAAGCTTCGGTCGTTGAAAAAGGGTGATGACAGTATGAGGGTTTATCTCACTCGTGTCAAGGAGGTGTGTGATGCCCTTGCTTCCTGTGGAAATGTTGTGTCTTCAATGGAACAGATTGCAAGCATTCTTAAAGGTTTGCCTCGTGACTACCATCCTTTCATGGCCGTTATCACTAGCAGCACCACTCCATTTTCTGTTGATTCTGTCTATACCATGCTCATTGATGCTGAAGCACAGTTGGCTGGATTTGAATCTGAGTTTGAGGGTCTCACTGTCAGTGCAAACATGGCTCGAAGTTCTAATTTCTCTGGAGATTCCTCTTTTTCCCTGGTTCACCTCAGTCGCGATCCACAAGTTTTGGTGGTAGATCTGGTGGCCGTGGTCGTGGCCGCATGCGTGTCCAATGCCAACTGTGTGGCAAGAATGGTCATCTGGTTGACCGCTGCTGGCACAGGTTTGACCAAACCTTCCCAGGCGTCACTTCTTCACAAGGGTCTCGTCCCAATGATTCTGCTTCTACTCACTACTCCTCTTACAGTGGCAATCCAACCTCTCCTTGCACATACAATACTCGTAGCTCATCAGTGCCCAACCCACCTTCATCCTCATCTCAAGCTCATGTTGCTAACACTACTAATGAATAGTGGGTAGTTGACTCTGGGGCCACGCATCATGTCACTGCTGATGCTGGAAACATAACCAATGCAGTTGATTACAGTGGTCCAGGTAAGGTCCTTGTTGGTAATGGTGTTCCTCTCACAATTGATTTGGTTGGATCAAATTCTCTTTTTACTACTTCTCGTGCCTTACAATTGCATGATTTATTGTGTGTCCCTCACATAACCAAGAATTTGCTCTCGGTATCCAAGCTTGCTAGGGACAATCAGGTCTTCTTTGAGTTTCATGCAACTGATTGCTGTGTTCGAGATGAGATTTCTGGGGATGTACTGCTTGAAGGTGCATAGCAAGATGGGTTATATGTTTTCAACCTGAAGAATAAAGCTATTCCAGTCTATAATGTATCGAAGTCCTATGATATGTTTGAGTTATGGCATAGGAGGCTAGGCCATCCAGCCTTTGAAACATTGGTTACAATGTGTAGTTCAATGAATGTAAAGATTTCCTCGAAAGATATTAAAACGTGTACCTCGTGTCTTATGGGCAAAAGTCACAAGCTTTCTTTCTCTCCTTCTTCCACTGAGTATACTTCTCCATTTGAATTGATCTTTACAGACCTATGGGGTCCTTCACATAATGTGTCAAATGGATTTCGTTACTACATTTGTTTTGTGGATGCTTACACACGACACACATGGATCTACCTATTGAGAGATAAATCTCAAGCTCTCTCTGTGTTTCAAATATTCCAACAGATGGTTATGACTCAGTTTGGATGTAAGATCAAAGCAATTCAAAGCGATTGGGGAGGAGAGTATCGTTCCTTCACCACTTATCTTCTCAAAGAAGGAATTAATCACAGAGTAACATGCCCTCACACATCTGAGCAAAACGGCATTGTCGAAAGGAAACATCGACATGTCATTGAATTAGCTTTTGTTCTTCTGGCACAAGCTTCTATGCCTCTACGTTATTGGTCCTATGCTGCCATTACTACTATGTTCTTGATAAACAGAATGACTACTAAAGTTCTCAATGGAGTTTCACCCTTCGAAAAGCTCCATGGGAAGAAACCTAGCTATGACCAACTGAAGATCTTTGGATGTAGATGCTTTCCCTATCTCAGGCCCTTCAACTCTCATAAACTTGAATTTCGGCCTGAAGCCTGCACTTTCCTGGGTTATAGCCCACATCATAGAGGCTTTGAATGTTTGGCACCCAGTGGCAGAGTGTACACATCAAGACATGTTGTCTTTGATGAAATGTTTTTCCCTTTTGCTCAACAGAAACATGAGGTATCAAGAGACTCAACACATACATCTCAGTCTCTAAAACTTGTCACTGACACCAGCCGCATAAATGATCAACACCACCAATTATCTCCTACAAGGGATAACTCTCTAGCACCTCCATCTCAAGCATGTGACACATCCTCTCTAGACCATGATCAAGGTCAACATCCTATTTCAGGTGATGGTCTTTCTCCTACTACTGAAACCACATCGACTGAAGAGCATCTTCAACATACTACACCAACTGAACCTGAGCTCATACATCATAGCCAAACTGTTTCTTCTGTTCAGAATCCTTCAATCTCAGGTGATGATATTTCTGCTCCTTCAGTTTGTCATAATGAACCTTCATCTACTACAAGTAACATCTCAGGTGCTACTTCCAATCAACATCCGATGCTTACTCGAGGGAAATATGGTATCTTCAAACCAAAATCCTTCCTAAGTACAATTGACAGTGATGAGCCTGAAGATATCTATCATGCCTTACAGTCCCCTCGATGGAAAGAAGCAGTTGTTGCTGAGTTTCATGCTTTACAAACCAATGGCACATGGACCTTGGTTGAACTACCTCCAAGAAGATCAATTGTTGGGTGTAAATGGATCTTCAAATTGAAAAGAAATTCAGATGGTACAGTTCAAAGACATAAGGCAAGACTTGTTGCCAAGGGATACTCTCAAATCCCTGGGCATGATTTCCATGATACCTATAGTCCTGTTGTGAAGTTCCCTACTGTGAATATCATCCTCTCTTTGGCAGTGTCACAAGGATGGCAACTTCGACAGATTGATGTAAACAACGCCTTTCTTAATGGCGAGCTTGAAGAAGAAGTCTTTATGCAACAGCCACCAGGATTTGAGAAGCAGTCCTCGACTGGTGTTCCACTTGTGTGCAAATTAAACAAAGCCCTGTATGGGCTAAGACAGGCTCCACGTAACTGGAATACCAAGTTAAAACAATGCTTGAAGAACTTGGGGTTCACTGAATCTAAAGTTGATAATTCTTTGTTTATCAAGTGCACCAACTCTATCTACACTTACATGTTAGTGTATGTAGATGGCATCGTGGTTACAGGATCCTCAGCCACAGAGATTTATAAAGTGGTTGAACAACTTCATCAGCAATTCTCGTTGAAAGACCTAGGCTGTCTGAACAACTTTCTTGGCATTGAAGTAAGCAGAACCAGTAACACTCTTTTTCTCAGTCAACAAAAGTTCATTTGAGAGTTACTTCAGAAGACTCAGATGGAAAGAGCTAATTCTACACCAACACCTATAGTTGCGTCTCAGAAACTGTCAGTCGAGGGTGCAGGGAAACCATTATCTGATGCTCGAGAGTACAAAAGCATTGTAGGAATGTTACTTTATGCTTGCCATACTCGCCCTGACATTACCTACAGTGTCAATAGAGTTGCTCAATTCATGCATGCTCCTTGTGAATTACATATGGTTGTTGTTAAAAGGATCCTCCGATACCTAGTTGGCACTCAAGACTTTGGCTTAACTTTCACCAGATCTTCATCTAGCCCACAAGTGGTAGCATTCTCTGATGCTGACTGGGGATCAAGCACTGTCGACCGACGCTCCATATCAGGCCATTGTGTGTTCGTAGGCAATGGTCTTGTAACATGGAATTCTTCAAAACAAAAGGTGGTTTCAAGGTCCACAATGGAAGCAGAGTATAGGAGCCTTGCGGACTCAGCAGCAGAAGTTATTTGGATTAATGCCTTACTAAAGGAAATGGGAGTAAAATTCGAACAAGTCCCAACCATATGGTGCGATAATACGAGTGCCATAGACCTCACTGCAAATCCAGTCTATCATGCTCGCTCCAAGCATGTCGATCTCGACATTCATTTTGTTCGAGAAAAGGTAGCCCTCAATCAGATATGTGTGAACTATGTTCCTACCACACATCAAATTGCTGATGGTTTCACTAAACCATTGACAAGAATGATGTTTGAAGCTTTCAGAGACAAAATTTGCGTCAAGAAGCTTGAAGAAGTAGGGGGAATGTTGAATGAAGGAATACATGCATGACCTCAGCCATGCAACGTCATGAAATCTCCAGAAACCTCACCTGTATACGTGTCTCGTATCCATTCCATTAGCTGTCAGGTTGTTAGGGTTTATAACAAACTTCTCCAGCTCATACAATAGCTGTACACAGCATGCTTATCCTCATGCTTTTCTGTATATAAACACCCATGTGTATCGACTTGAAACAATGAATGAAATCATCCTCTTTACACATTGTTTGTTAATAGAGACGGTGTCTGGCAGGCCAAATAAACAGGGCCATCAACAGGGCAGCGCAGTTAAAGCTGTGGCAACGTTTGAGGTAGGAGAGCAACTAGGCGTAACCTTCAAGGCACCCGAGACGGTGGTGATACAACGTTTGGAGGAGATAGAAAGAGAAGAAAGGAGCCAACTATAGTGGTATGTGCTATATCCCTTTCGTGTGTTTAAATCTTTTTTATGACATGTTCAATTCTTACTTGGAATGTGAGAGGGCTTGGAAAAGCAGAGAAATTGAGAGCATTGTGTCATGTTATCATTTCAACAAGAGCCAATGTTGTCTTTATACAAGAAACGAAGCTGGAAAGCATCAAACCATGTGTTAAGACCCGATTTCAGAGATGCAAGTTGGGTGAATTAGCTACAGCCCCATCTGTGGGTGCATCGGGAGGACTAATTTCAGTATGGGATCCGAAATTCTTCAATGTGGAAGATACGATTGTGTTGGGTAGAATTGTTGGTCTCACTGGAACTATAGTGCATCGAAATTTGAAAGTGGGATTCTTAAATATATATGCACCTAACGACATAAGTGAAAGAATCAAAGAAGAGCTTTCTTCGAACAATTAAGCAGTGTCATTGATTCCTTGGAGCTTCCAATCTTAGTTGGGGGCGACTTCAACATACTAAAGTCGAGTGATGAGAAAATAGGAGCCTTTGTAAGTCAAGCATCCATGAACAATTTCTCTAAATTCATTCAGAGAAATAATCTTATTGATTTACCCATGGCTGGTTGTTCGTATACTTGGTGCAGAGGGGGCACAACTCATCGGCTAGTAGACTCGACATATTCCTTATATTGTTAGAATTTTTGCAGACTTTTCCTCAGCTAAATCAGAATGTTCTTTCGAGAAGCCTCTCGGATCATAATCCGTTACTGCTGAAGGAGGAGATAGTACAAGGAGGGCCCCGACCTTTCAAAAGGTTTACACACTGGGGGGACGACCAGAAGTTCTATGAAATGGTGAAATTAATATGCTCAAGGTGTCAACACAAGAACATCAGCACTTCTTTGAGGGAGATCAATGGGGCATCAAAGTCTTGGGTCAAGGCGTCTCGGTCTGAGGATAAAAAGTCTATTTTTTCAATTAAAGAAAAGATTACAACTCTTGAAAATGCAGTATTATCCAACGCAGGATCTCTATCGGCCTGGGCAGCCATTAAAGATTTAAAAGCAGAATTGTGGAAGAAGTATAGAATCGAAGAAAGAGAATGACTTCAGAAATCGAGGTTGAAATTCTTCAAGGAGGGAGATCGTAATAAAAAATTCTTTCACATGATGACGTCTATGAGGAACAAAGCCAACCATATCTCCTACATTCGTGTTGGGAACACAATGTTGTCGAATTCCAAATAGATCACCAAGGCCATTGAGAATCACTTTCGAAAAAGCTATAACGAAGTAAACACAATTCCAGTTTCAGATGTGAAAGTATAGTTCTCTAAGTTAGACCCAAACTCAGCCATCAGACTCGAAGTGCCTTTCACTGAAGAAGAAGTCTAGTCGGCCATTCAGTCCGCAGAAGGATCTCGAGCCCTGGTCCAAGATGGGTTTAATCTAGACTTCTTTAAGAAGTTTTGGGACCACATGAAGACGAGCATAATGGATTTTCTCAATTGTTTCTACAATGGGAGACTTGTCGATATTTCCATTAACCATTCCTTTATTACTCTAATCCCTAAGAGTAATTGTCCTCAAGCGATTGATGATTTTTGTCCTATCTCTCTAGTCAAAAGTTTATACAAAGTGTTGGCTTGGGTTCTCGCTAGAAGGTTGGTAAGATGTATAGAAGTGGTGGGTGAACGACAGTTTGCTTTCATTCCCAGGAAACAGATCACAGATTGTTCACTAATTGCCAATGAAATCATTAACGATCAGAAGCGAAAAAAGAGGGAGGCTGTCGTGTTTAAAGCTTATTTTAAAAAGGCGTACGATTCAGTTAATTGGAGATTTCTCGACCTCATAATGGAAAGGATGGGTTTCGGCAAGAGATGGCATAAATGGATAAAGATGTGCATTTCGACTGCAACCATCTCAGTGTTGGTAAATGGGTCTCCGTCGAAATCTTTCAATATAAAGAGGGGCTTAAGGCAAGGCTGCCTTTTGTCGCCATTGTTTTTTAACCTCGTAGGCGAAGCGTTAAGCGCGATTCTGTTTAAAGCAGAGGAGGTGGGACTAATTACCGGAGTACAAGTGGGAAATAAAGATTGTCGTATATCCCATATTCAATTTGTCGATGACTTGATTGTGTTCGCGGAAGCAAAGAAGGAGTCGATCTTAAACATCAAGCGAATCCTAAGGATTTTTGAGATCACCTCATGGTTAAAGTTGAACATGAAAAAATCCAAATTATTTGGAGTGAATGTCAATGATAACACAGTGCAGGAATAGGCGGAGTTGGCTAAATGTGGATGGGATAATTTGCCTTCTGTGTACCTCAACCGTTCTTTGGGTCACACGCGCAACTCAGTCGAGTTGTGGAACCCAATCTTTGAGAAGTTTCGATCAAGATTACAGGGGTGGAAAGGAAAGAATTTATCCTTCGGGGGGCGCATAACATTGGTGAAGTCAGTATTATCGAATCTGCCTGTCTATTACCTATCCATATTCCTTATGTCTGCTGAGGTCGCCACTAAATATAACAAGATTATTGCGAATTTCATCTGGGGGCCAAATTCAAGCTGCTCGATCCATTGGATCAAATGGGAAAACATATGCAAGCCTAAGATGGTGGGAGGACTCGGTTTCTTCGATCTAAGACTAAAGAACCACTCACTTTTAAATAAGTGGATTTGGCGGTTCAGTTGTGAACCAGGTTGTCTATGGCGGAAGGTACTGGTTAGGGTTGTAAAAACAAGTCAGGACCTGAAAACCTGCCTGAAATCTGCTCGAGTCAGAACTTGATTTGACCCGAGAATTTGATAATCCGAACCCGAATTGTAACTGACTGTTGCTGACCCGAACCCGAGTTGAACCTGTTACTGTAGCAACCGAACCCGATCTGTGTCCGACTGAAAACGACCCGAACTCGAATCTGACCTGTTAATTTTGACCTGAAACCCGACCTGCATCCGACTGAAACGAACTCGAACCCGAGACCGACCTGGCAAATTACCTGATATTATCCGACTGAATCGACCCGAGATCCGATTTTACCCGACCTGTTTTGAACCCGACTTGTTAATGGACCCGACCTGTTTTGAACCTGAACTATTGTTGACCTGAACTAATGTAGACTTGGCTAAAAATGTTAAATAATTTAAAGTGTAAACTGTTCATTCTAAACTTAATAATTTTTTAGTAAATTATGTTAATTTCATTACTTAGAAAATTTTTATCTTCCATTATACTTAGAAAATTGTCTTAATTTGTAACTACATTATGTATAATAAAATTATATACTTAGAAATTTGTTTAAGTATAAAAATATATATTATGTATAATAAAATTATATACTTAAAAGATTTGTCATAATTTTTACTAAGTATATAATATATTAGTAATATATATTATATAATATATTATGTTAACTTTATTATGTTCATAAAATTAAAATAAATACAAAATATAAGTTAGTATTATGTTTAACATAAAGTTAATGTTATTATACATATATAACATGTGAAACAATTGTCTTTCAATTATATAATGTATTTTAGATGGGCCCCTAAAACCTATAATGTATAAATAATATATATATATATATATAAACTTATAACTTATAAGTTATAAGTTATAAAATGTATTTATAATATAATAATTAATAATAAATAATAATTAGTAATAGTTTAGGCCTTGGGCCTTTGGGCTCATATCCCACCACCCATTTATTTGAGATGGGCCCCTAAAACCTATAATGTATAAATATAATATATATATATATATATATATATATATATATATATATATATATATATAAACTTATAACTTATAAGTTATAAAATGTATTTATAATATAATAATTAATAATAAATAATAATTAGTAATAGTTTGGGCCTTGGGTCTTTGAGCTCATATCCTACCACCCATTTATTTTAGATGGGCCCCTAAAACCTATAATGTATATATATATATATATATATATATATATATATATATATATATATATATATATAACTTATAACTTATAATTTATATAATAATTAATAATAAATATTAATTAGTAATAGTTTGGGCCTTTGGGCTCTCATCCCACCACCCATTTATTTTAGATGGACCCCTAAAACCTATAATGTATAAATATAATATATATATATATATATATATATATATATATAAACTTATAACTTATAATTTATATAATGTATTTATAATATAATAATTAATAATAAATAATAATTAGTAATAGTTTGGGCCTTGGGCCTTTGGGCTCATATCCCACGACCCATTTATTTGAGATGGGCCCCTAAAACCTATAATGTATAAATATAATATATATATATATATATAATGTATTTATAATATATAAACTTATAACTTATAAGTTATATAATGTATTTATAATATAATAAATAATAATTTGTAATAGTTTAGGCCTTGAGCCTTTGGGCTCATATCCCACCACCCATTTATTTTAGATGGACCCTAAAATCTATAATGTATAAATATATATATATATATATAAACTTATAACTTATAAGTTATATAATGTATTTATAATATAATAATTAATAATAAATAATAATTAGTAATAGTTTGGGGCTTGGGCCTTTGGGCTCATATCCCACCACCCATTTATTTGAGATGGACCCCTAAAACCTATAATATATATATATATATATATATATATATATATATATATATATATATTAATATATAAACTTATAACTTATAAGTTATATAATGTATTTATAATATAATAATAAATAATAATTAGTAATAGTTTGGGGCTTGGGCCTTTGGGCTCATATCCCACCACCCATTTATTTGAGATGGGCCCCTAAAACCTATAATGTATATATATATATATTATATATATATATAAAAACTTATAACTTATAATTTATATAATGTATTTATAATATAATAATTAATAATAAATAATAATTAGTAATAGTTTGGGCCTTGGGCCTTGGGCCTTTGGGCTCATATCCCACCACCCATTTATTTTAGATGGGCCCCTAAAACCTATAATGTATAAATATAATATATATATATATATATATATATATATATATATATAAACTTATAACTTATAATTTATATAATAATTAATAATAAATATTAATTAGTAATAGTTTGGGCCTTGGGCCTTTGGGCTCTCATCCCACCACCCATTTATTTTAGATGGACCCCTAAAACCTATAATGTATAAATAATATATATATATATATATATATATATATATATATATATATATATATATATAACTTATAACTTATAAGTTATATAATGTATTTATAATATAATAATTAATAATAAATAATAATTAGTAATAGTTTGGGCCTTGGGCCTTTGGGCTCATATCCCACCACCCATTTATTTGAGATGGGCCCCTAAAACCTATAATGTATAAATATATATATATATATATATAAACTTATAACTTATAAGTTATATAATGTATTTATAATATAATTGTAACCCCCTCATCCCGGTCTAGCCGGATGACCGGTCCGAGTGAGTCACATGGGGAAAACCGAAGCGAAACCCGTTAAGGTTCCCCCTCGGTTAGCAACCCTATTTTTTTTCCATTAATCTTGTCACATTCGAGTATTAAATTCTAAGTGATCAAACAACGGAATATATCACACGAGGCAACATTTAAACTCCTAAACCACATTCAAACATCCAAATTTTAATCTTGGCTAATGGCATATTAGTACCTATGTATCTTTCTCTTCAAACAGGCCTACAAGGGTCAAACAGGGCATATAAGCCCTCAAATTATCAATTGATATATAATTCAAACTAAATTATTTATTTTTCATTTCTAAAATACCTCCCCTGTTTCTAATAAATTTTTCAGAATTTATTGGTATCAATTAAACCCCTAAACATTTCGAATTTCACAATTTAGACCAGCAGATTCCAATTCATTCAGTTTCAGTCCCGTCAACTTCTAACAACAATTCAGAGACTTATACTTAACATTTTTGAGCAAATCATACCTCTATTTCATGTAAAATTTTGTCCTCTACAACTTTGTAGAAGAACACTTTTTCCAGAAATGACTCTAACATGCTCAAAAATGCAGTTTTCCCCAAAAGTTTTGAAACCTTGGGAAGGTTTCGAAACCTTTGACCATAGTTTCGAAACCTTGCCCAAAGGTTTCGAAACTTTGGCTTCCAGTAGCCCCTGGAACCCAAAAATTTGCAAAGGTTTCGAAACTTTACCCCTAGTTTCGAAACCTAGATGCAGGGGAGCATATTTTGCTTCATTCTAATGACTTTCAATGATATAAACACATTAGAATCATACATATTCATACATATGAGTTTAAAAGAGGCAAAGGCACTCAACACCAGCCACCCAAGCCTAGATGCATACGTCCTAGATTAAACGTACTCCAACATACTCAAGGCATGAATATGAACCCTCATACATACCTACATAGTACACAACATGAGCATACCTCAATCAACCGAGGAAAATCATGCATTCGATCAAAAGAAGGCAAACATGCACATAAGGTCTCATGCTTCAACATCCAAACACTTAGGCATTCTCATAAGGCATATGATCAACACACATGAAAGCATCAAGAACATCGACACTTATCCCATTGCTTTACTATTACAATCTTTCAATTTATAAATCATACATCGAGCTCACCAAAAGCAACACTTGGAGACCTTTCCTTTCCCTTGCCACCCACAAGCTATTTATCTGCATTGTCGAACAAAAGAGAGCGTAAGCATAAAAGCTTAGTGAGGGTAAGCTCATAAAACAAACCTTCGACAATACAGGGCCCAAGCTCGAGCAATTATCATGATGAAATACATGACTTTATCTTCGATCCACATGAACTAAAATGAACATGATGCATGAACATATAATCAACATTATGTCATGCTCAACATCTCATAAGCTCAACTTACAACGATATATATATACCTTAATGCATTAACCAAATCATATATCACTTCACATTTGAAATTCACATTTCATATCACATTGATACACATATCAATTCATTTTAACATGTATGCATAATCTCATATTGGCATAAACATACTTTCTCATATTGGCACCTAGCTATGACTCGAATACGCGGATAACATGTTGGAACGCATTTTCCAACATCAACCTTACCTCGGTGGGATTACACTCATCACCGGCCTTGCATGGACGGGATTCCACTCATCGCCACATGCCCTACGGATGGGATTCCACTCATCATCACGTAGAATATATATAAATTTCCGGTGGAATATTACATCACCGTACTCCTCCTTGGTGCCTTAACGCCACCAAGGCCACGTACGTTTTGACTCAATTTGTGTGCACACTCATCCTAATGATCGATCATTGTACCCAAGCATACTAGTGCCAATATTAATCAAATTCCACAACCTTTGATGTTCAGAGTCATAATATGGCATCTTACTTCATATTAAACTCAACATCAAATATCTCAACAACATGCATATAACAATGCATTAAATCATGCCCCAACATACATGTATATCACATTATACATAATCATCATAATGTCATGTTCAAGAGTAATAATATGGCATCCTACATCATATTAAACTCAACATCATCATACACAGTTTACAATCCAAACCACATGCATAGCAATGCATCAAACCATGCCTCAACAACATGTACAACACATTATACATACACAAATCATCATGAGGCATAACATCAATTAAAGAGATCATCCAATGTCTCTAACTAAAGCTTAGGATTAGGCTACCACCCTAATCCTAACTCTAGGTGAGTCTACCAATCTCAACCTAGTCCACATGCTCGAACCAATTGCTCAATACAATTTAAAATATTTTAACCACTCACCTCTACCTCCAAGCTCAACTACCAAGCAACCATCATCTCCAAGTTTTCGGATTTCTTCTCGATGCTTTGCCGACCCAAATTCTTGCTTCAAAACAACCTCAATACAATTCAAACAACCTCAAATCAGCCCAACATCAAATTATCAACCCGGAATACAACTCAAGTACAAATTACCATTTTGCAAACCATGACCAAACCCCATACTTAGCAATTTCGGACAGCCCCAATACCTCTTCCAAAAGTTATGTTTCCAACATCCATTGCACCCACAAATGATCCCAAATCAATCCCTAATCATAGTACTACCATTGGCTATCAATTTCCCACCTAAAACAACCCCTAAAACTCACTCAAAACCCTCCAAAACTCCATTTTCGTACTCCTATTTTACTTAGCAGAAAATTATGTTTTTAAACACCCAAATGATATCTAAATGATTCCAAAACATCCTCCTAACATATATAAACCATCAACCCTCTAATTACAATCTAAAACTCACCAAAAATTAAGTTTTTGACACCTTAAAAATGGGTCTAACAATTCACTTCGGATTTTTACCAAAATTCAACCAAATTGATATATGTTACACCTTTTAACATGATTAACTAAAGCCCCAACTCAATTTATCAAAACCAATTGGAAAACCCCCATAAAAACCCAAATTTTGATATGAACCCTAATTTTCAAAACTCCATAATTTTGAAATCTAAGACTATTGATAGATAGAGGATGAAGATGAGATTAAGAAAACATAATTACCTTTCAAAAACCCCTTGAATTGATGAAGAAATTTGATGGATTATGAATTTTGGGTTTGGGAGAGTTTGGGGTAGTTTGCACGGTGGAGAGGGGAGAAATGGGAAAGATGATAACATTTTTTTCTTTTAAGTCAAAAAGGTTGTCTATTTATTTTTATTTTCGTTAAATTACCAAAATGATCCCTCCCTTTCTTCCTAAACTCAATTTGCTCACACTAAGGTCAATTTGATTAAAATAAATTTTACCGACTCGAACCAACTAACCCGACTAACTTCTAACCCCAAAACACGGGTGTTACAACTCTCCCCCACTTAAGGAAATTTCGTCCTCGAAATTATCGAACAGGAAGAGCCACTGAAACATGCTCCTCCGCACTTTCCTTCTCACCACAACATACTCACCAACTCGGTAGACTTACCACACGTCTATAGATATCTAATGCTAAAATCTCAACGGTTCCTTCAAGGCATGTCGACTTTAAACTCAACTCGATCTCTTCTACAACATAGCACAGAACATATCTGACTCACACTCCCGAATCATAGATACACAAATCACATAACCAACCCCTTTCTAACTCTGGTGGTAATCGCAACAGATAAACAACATGACTAGCCCGATTCACAATCTCATACAACACTGTTTTGAACACCTGACCCATAACTTTCTCTGACAAATCATCTGACTTCAACAAGTAGCCAAACACTATGCAGACGCCTTCAAAAAATCTAGTTGAAATTTCGAATCTCTATCACCCACTTTCACTAAGAATCTCCCACAATTGTAACAGGCTAAAAGAAAACTGATACCCGGTCTTGACACGCTGGCAATTTTACACACTTGTTCTCATACTGAACAATGTCATCCATCAACTCAATCCAGAAGTACCTACTTTCAACCCACAATATGTCTTCATACTACTCAGATGCAATACAAATGAACTATCGTGTACTTCGGCCAAAACAATGCATCTCGAAACATTATGTTAATCGGCACAACTATTCTGTCTCTAACAATACAAACTCTATCATCTCTGAAACTGCATTCTGACGGTCTTCCTTCCGCTACGTCATGCACGTGAGGTGCCAAGAATCTGTCTTGCAACTGTTTCTCTTCAAGTATCTGACTCAAGTAGGTTTAACATGAAACTCGGCCACAAAACACTATCGTTCTATGAACTGAATTCAGCAACATAGCTCGCAACTCAACCATTAATCTGACAACAAAATAACTCGGAACATCGGTTACCACGTAGACTCTCTTCAGATAGTTCTCAATCTTGGGACCACAGTCTTTAAGCAATTCTAACAACTCATGCTGTTCAAGTTCCAACCTTTCCTAAGTTGTCTAACAATTCAAGTTCTGATGATATGTACATACTCAATGTGCATTTCTTGCTATACGAGCTTTGTCTCTAAGTCTTCAAAGCAAACAAAACTGTAATTACTCTTCTCTCGGTCTTTCAACTATCTCGATGAATAAGCCATAATCTTCTATCTTGCATAAGCATACAACCTAACTCTACATGTAACACATCACTATATTTATTTATTTATATTTTTTTTTCTCGGATCAAGGTCAAAGCTTCAATTAAAGTTTCTTTCAACTCACATCTTCTTCTGCATAGTTAGGATTTACTCTAATGCACTCGACTGATCTGCATGTCCTAGGAAAACATCTTCATTAACTCGAAGCTCACGTTGCGTAACTTGACATACAGCTGATTTTCTAAAAGGTGCTACCACACTAACTTCAAAGCTCGTCATGGCCTTCTTCGATACTTCCACTTTTCTCACTTTCAACTGGTAGTAAACGGATCTCGAAATAAATCTTCGGAAAAACTGAAGCACCCACTAATTGATCAACAAATCGATGACACTCGGAAGCGGATACTAATCTTTCACTACCACTGGTTTCAACTGTCTGAAATCTCAACACATTCTCGTATTGCCGCTCTTTCTTCCTCACAAACTGTACTATCATTCCACGGTCTAATCTTCATTCAAAAATCAAATCCATCACCATTGCCAAACAAGTCTGCCAACTAAACTCAATCAATCTTCGACCTCCACAGCTGGATCAACCATTCAATAAGAAGTTCACACCCTCGTCTACTACTACAGTCCCACTGAAACCTGCAACTTCAAGGCAACTCTGTGCTCTTCAAGCCAAATTGAGTCAAAACGTACCTCAAAACTGTAGGAAGACGATCACTTCACGTCTACTAGAAACTAATAACTCCAAACTACCAACAAATATCTTCCGTACATCTTCCTGGCCATCACTATCTCACCACAAGGTCTAGTCACATGTGTCCCTACTTCTAAGGTCTCAACACGTACATCAAATTTTCTTACATGCTCACACAAAAGGAAGTATCCGTGAAAATTGCAACTACACATGTGCACAGCTGATAGTCTTCGACCCTCTTGTTTTCAGACTGGTTCTTCAACAAAATCTGACTCTTCTAAACTGTTCCTTGAGCTTCTCGTAACCTTAAGATTCAATTCTGAACACACGCAAACAGTCATGTTGGACTTGCTCTACCTCTAACAAACAACCTAGAGTCAAAACTCAAGACTCCTTTCTCAACTCAACTATATCGGAAGTGACTTCATCTCTCATTCTAACTGAAAGACAACTCAGACGCACACTGGCCCAATCACACAAATTGATTTCCACTCACAGACACTGATCAACTGTCTTGTACTAAAACCATAGTCCGAACCCCCAACGATCACCAACTAACATTTCTGAAATTCAGATTACTCACACGAGACCCCTACCTAGATCTCGCCAAAAGAACTAAGGTACTCATACCTACCTCTGACACCTCATCGGCACATTCAAACTTGTATGCTTGCTAACAATATACAGAAGTGTAGACTCAGAATCATCAAAAGGGAACAAGCTCAAAACTGTACCAAGGCTTACCTACTATATCATTGATAATACTCTGACTCCCACTTATAGGTCGTCACCTCTTTCACCACTATCACCAGAACCGATCACATTGTTCCTCATCAACAGGAACCAACCCACATACACACTAACTCGGTCAAAAAAAATTGTACCTCAACTCTGGTACAACCATACTTCCCTGAATAAAGCGATGAATTCCCTCAACATCATTCACATTTTCAGAACCCACCGTTTCCACTTACCGATTCACAGTCCACGCCTTGGCCTCAAACTTACCAAAAAGTAATAAACTAACAACAACAACAACACATTAACATACAAACTGGGTTAGCAAAGGAAAATGTCCAAGTGGCTCAAGTATGATTTCCTCACTTAAAATCTCTTTTTCCGATGTAATAGAAGCAATGAGACTCTACTCAATATGCTTCAAGCAACTCAACATACATACATGCTCAATCATGCATATTACAAGGCATACTTGCTAAACAAGCAAACATATGCGTACGATCAAACAACATACCTTCTCCATCAAACAATCACACATCACCGCATACACGGGTAACGAGCAACATGCTTTTAAATAAACAATCAACATACTTGTCACACAAGCAATCATACTTACAAAGCAAGCAATCATTCATTTCAGCATACTCGAATAACAAGCAACATGCTTACATGATAAGCAAACACCGTGCATATCAATCATAAAACATAACTTACTTCACTTACTTGCCCAAGGTCTCGGAAACCTTAAGCTCTGATGCCAACTAATGTAACCCCCTCATCCCGGTCTAGCCGGATGACCGGTCCGAGTGAGTCACACGGGGAAAACCGAAGCGAAACCCGTTAAGGTTCCCCCTCGGTTAGCAACCCTATTTTTTTTCCATTAATCTTGTCACATTCGAGTATTAAATTCTAAGTGATCAAACAACGGAATATATCACACGAGGCAACATTTAAACTCCTAAACCACATTCAAACATCCAAATTTTAATCTTGGCTAATGGCATATTAGTACCTATGTATCTTTCTCTTCAAACAGGCCTACAAGGGTCAAACATGGCATATAAGCCCTCAAATTATCAATTGATATATAATTCAAACTAAATTATTTATTTTTCATTTCTAAAATACCTCCCCTGTTTCTAATAAATTTTTCAGAATTTATTGGTATCAATTAAACCCCTAAACATTTCGAATTTCACAATTTAGACCAGCAGATTCCAATTCATTCAGTTTCAGTCCCGTCAACTTCTAACAACAATTCAGAGACTTATACTTAACATTTTTGAGCAAATCATACCTCTATTTCATGTAAAATTTTGTCCTCTACAACTTTGTAGAAGAACACTTTTTCCAGAAATGACTCTAACATGCTCAAAAATGCAGTTTTCCCCAAAAGTTTTGAAACCTTGGGAAGGTTTCGAAACCTTTGACCATAGTTTCGAAACCTTGCCCAAAGGTTTCGAAACTTTGGCTTCCAGTAGCCCCTGGAACCCAAAAATTTGCAAAGGTTTCGAAACTTTACCCCTAGTTTCGAAACCTAGATGCAGGGGAGCATATTTTGCTTCATTCTAATGACTTTCAATGATATAAACACATTAGAATCATACATATTCATACATATGAGTTTAAAAGAGGCAAAGGCACTCAACACCAGCCACCCAAGCCTAGATGCATACGTCCTAGATTAAACGTACTCCAACATACTCAAGGCATGAATATGAACCCTCATACATACCTACATAGTACACAACATGAGCATACCTCAATCAACCGAGGAAAATCATGCATTCGATCAAAAGAAGGCAAACATGCACATAAGGTCTCATGCTTCAACATCCAAACACTTAGGCATTCTCATAAGGCATATGATCAACACACATGAAAGCATCAAGAACATCGACACTTATCCCATTGCTTTACTATTACAATCTTTCAATTTATAAATCATACATCGAGCTCACCAAAAGCAACACTTGGAGACCTTTCCTTTCCCTTGCCACCCACAAGCTATTTATCTGCATTGTCGAACAAAAGAGAGCGTAAGCATAAAAGCTTAGTGAGGGTAAGCTCATAAAACAAACCTTCGACAATACAGGGCCCAAGCTCGAGCAATTATCATGATGAAATACATGACTTTATCTTCGATCCACATGAACTAAAATGAACATGATGCATGAACATATAATCAACATTATGTCATGCTCAACATCTCATAAGCTCAACTTACAACGATATATATATACCTTAATGCATTAACCAAATCATATATCACTTCACATTTGAAATTCACATTTCATATCACATTGATACACATATCAATTCATTTTAACATGTATGCATAATCTCATATTGGCATAAACATACTTTCTCATATTGGCACCTAGCTATGACTCGAATACGCGGATAACATGTTGGAACGCATTTTCCAACATCAACCTTACCTCGGTGGGATTACACTCATCACCGGCCTTGCATGGACGGGATTCCACTCATCGCCACATGCCCTACGGATGGGATTCCACTCATCATCACGTAGAATATATATAAATTTCCGGTGGAATATTACATCACCGTACTCCTCCTTGGTGCCTTAACGCCACCAAGGCCACGTACGTTTTGACTCAATTTGTGTGCACACTCATCCTAATGATCGATCATTGTACCCAAGCATACTAGTGCCAATATTAATCAAATTCCACAACCTTTGATGTTCAGAGTCATAATATGGCATCTTACTTCATATTAAACTCAACATCAAATATCTCAACAACATGCATATAACAATGCATTAAATCATGCCCCAACATACATGTATATCACATTATACATAATCATCATAATGTCATGTTCAAGAGTAATAATATGGCATCCTACATCATATTAAACTCAACATCATCATACACAGTTTACAATCCAAACCACATGCATAGCAATGCATCAAACCATGCCTCAACAACATGTACAACACATTATACATACACAAATCATCATGAGGCATAACATCAATTAAAGAGATCATCCAATGTCTCTAACTAAAGCTTAGGATTAGGCTACCACCCTAATCCTAACTCTAGGTGAGTCTACCAATCTCAACCTAGTCCACATGCTCGAACCAATTGCTCAATACAATTTAAAATATTTTAACCACTCACCTCTACCTCCAAGCTCAACTACCAAGCAACCATCATCTCCAAGTTTTCGGATTTCTTCTCGATGCTTTGCCGACCCAAATTCTTGCTTCAAAACAACCTCAATACAATTCAAACAACCTCAAATCAGCCCAACATCAAATTATCAACCCGGAATACAACTCAAGTACAAATTACCATTTTGCAAACCATGACCAAACCCCATACTTAGCAATTTCGGACAGCCCCAATACCTCTTCCAAAAGTTATGTTTCCAACATCCATTGCACCCACAAATGATCCCAAATCAATCCCTAATCATAGTACTACCATTGGCTATCAATTTCCCACCTAAAACAACCCCTAAAACTCACTCAAAACCCTCCAAAACTCCATTTTCGTACTCCTATTTTACTTAGCAGAAAATTATGTTTTTAAACACCCAAATGATATCTAAATGATTCCAAAACATCCTCCTAACATATATAAACCATCAACCCTCTAATTACAATCTAAAACTCACCAAAAATTAAGTTTTTGACACCTTAAAAATGGGTCTAACAATTCACTTCGGATTTTTACCAAAATTCAACCAAATTGATATATGTTACACCTTTTAACATGATTAACTAAAGCCCCAACTCAATTTATCAAAACCAATTGGAAAACCCCCATAAAAACCCAAATTTTGATATGAACCCTAATTTTCAAAACTCCATAATTTTGAAATCTAAGACTATTGATAGATAGAGGATGAAGAGGAGATTAAGAAAACATAATTACCTTTCAAAAACCCCTTGAATTGATGAAGAAATTTGATGGATTATGAATTTTGGGTTTGGGAGAGTTTGGGGTAGTTTGCACGGTGGAGAGGGGAGAAATGGGAAAGATGATAACATTTTTTTCTTTTAAGTCAAAAAGGTTGTCTATTTATTTTTATTTTCGTTAAATTACCAAAATGATCCCTCCCTTTCTTCCTAAACTCAATTTGCTCACACTAAGGTCAATTTGATTAAAATAAATTTTACCGACTCGAACCAACTAACCCGACTAACTTCTAACCTCAAAACACGGGTGTTACAATAATAATTAATAATAAATAATAATTAGTAGTAGTTTGGGCCTTGGGCCTCTGGGCTCATATCCCACCACCCATTTAGTTTAGATGAGCCCGAAAACCTATAATATATATATATATATATATAAACTTATAAGTTATAAGTTATATAATGTATTTATAATATAATAATTAGTAATAGTTTGAGCCTTTGGCCTTTGGGCTCATATCCCACCACCCATTTATTTGAGATGGGCCCCTAAAACCTATAATGTATAAATATAATATATATAAACTTATAACTTATAATTTATATAATGTATTTATAATATAATAATTAATAATAAATAATAATTAGTAATAGTTTGGGCCTTGGCCTTTGGGCTCATATCCCACCACCCATTTATTTGAGATGGGCCCCTAAAACCTATAATGTTTAAATATAATATATATATATATATATATTATATATAAACTTATAACTTATAATTTATATATTGTATTTATAATATAATAATTAGTAATAGTTTGGGCCTTGGGCCTTTGGGCTCATATCCCACCACCCATTTATTTTAGATGGGCCCCTAAAACCTATAATGTATAAATATAATATATATATATATATATATATATATATATATAAACTTATAACTTATAATTTATTTAATAATTAATAATAAATATTAATTAGTAATAGTTTGGGCCTTGGGCCTTTGGGCTCTTATCCCACCACCCATTTATTTTAGAAGGGCCCCTAAAACCTTTAATGTATATATATATATATATATAAACTTATAACTTATAATTTATAATTTATATAATGTATTTATAATATAATAAATAATAATTAGTAATAGTTTGGGCCTTGGGCCTTTAGGCTCATATCCCACCACCCATTTATTTTAGATGGGCCCCTAAAACCTATAATGTATAAATATAATAATATATATATATATAAACTTATAGCTTATAAGTTATATAATGTATTTATAATATAATAATTAATAATAAATAATAATTAGTAATAGTTTGGGCCATGGACCTTTGGGCTCATATCCCACCACCCATTTATTTTAGATGGGCCCTAAAACCTATAATATATATATATATATAAACTTATAACTAGAAGTTATATAATGTATTTATAATATAATAATTAATAATAAATAATAAATAATAATTAGTAATAGTTTGGGCCTTGGGCCTTTGGGCTCATATCCCACCACCCATTTATAATAATTAATAATATCAATAATAAATAATAATTATTAATTGTTGGGCTTTGGACTAAATATTTTTAAATGGGCTAAATATAATAATTATTAATAATTATTAATTGTTGGGTTTTGGGCTAAAAATTTTAGATGGACTAAATATTTTGTAGCCCTTTGAATTTTAGATGGGCTAAATATTTTGTGGCCCTTTAAATTTTAGATGTTTTTCATTTAAGTCCTTTAAGTTTTAGTTCAATTCAATTCATGTATTTAAATACATATATAAATACATATATTTTATAATTTTATAAATACACATATATGTATATATATATATACATATATTTTATATGTATATTTATGTATTTATATACATATACACACACATATATACACACATATATATATATATATATATATATATATATATATATATATATATATATATACATACATGTACATTATATATTATATATTAACATACATATATTTGTATAATATGTATTCATTATTATGTATGATATGTTATATGTATAATGTATTAATAATTTAATATATACATATGTTTGTATAATATATATATATATATACATGTATTTATGTATAATATATTACATATACATAAATACATACATATTTGTATAATATATAATTATATATTGTAATTTATATACATGTGAATACATAAAAATACATATATATACACATAATCACATATATTTATACCTATAAAGTTATTATAATAATTAATAAGTTATATTATATTATAATAATTAATAAATAATATTAAATTATAATATATATGGGCGGGAAAATTTATTTTGAAACCGCCTAATTCTCAAATTGATTTTCAATTTGGGGTAAATTATAAATAAAACCCTTTATATTATATAAGTTTTTTATTCAAGTTCTTTAAGTTTTAATTCAATTGAATTGAGTCCTTAAAACTTTAATTTTATTTCAAATTAACTCTTATTTATTATTATTTTTCACTATAGTCCATAAAACTTTGTTTTTATTCAAAATTGAGCCTATTATAGTCCATAAAACTTTATTTTAGTCCAAATTAGCTCTTATTTATTATTATTTTTTCACTATAGTCCATAAAACTTTGTTTTTATTCAAAATTGTTCATTTCTGGTGAACCTGAATTAACTCGAACTGAAATGAACCCGACGACCTGAAATTACCCGACCTGAAATGAAACCGAACTGAAATGAACCCGACCTGAAATTTACCCGACCTGCAATTTACCTGCCAATTAACTGATTTTACCCGACCTGTTTTTACCCGATCTGCAACGAGTTTGACCTGAAATGGACCCGACCTGAAAATTGACCCGACCTGCAAATTTCCCGACTGCAATGGACCCGCACCCGACCCGAGTCGAGTCAAAAAAATTTTTTTTACCTGAAATGACCTGTATCCGATTTTACCCGACCTGATAGAACCCGACCTGAAACCTGTCCGATTACCTGTTTTTACATCCCTAGTACTGGTAGCTAAATATGGCTCTAACTTGCTTTCGCTGTCACCTAAGGTGGATCAAAGGAGGCAATTCTCATGGATTTGGAAGAACAACACAACACCTTTGGCTAATCCGGAAGATGTGCTCACTAGAAATATGAGATGTGTTTTTGGCGATGGAAAATCCATTGATTTCTGGGAGGATAATTGGACCAAGGTGCCGTCACTCGAAACAACTTTTCTGAGAATCTTTGCAGTGGCTGTTAAAAAGTCGGGGAAGGTGCAAGATTTCGGGTCGGTGGTGAATGGAACATAGAAATTCGTAGAAGATTATTTGAGTGGGAAATAAATATTTGGCAAGAGTTTATGCATACTATAAACAGGGCAGTGCACTCACCGAACATTAGAGACACAATCAAATGGGTTGGATCTTCTACAGGCCATTACACTTTGAAAGCTTTCTGCGAAGCAGTAGCTTTTGAAGGGAGGAAAATTGATAGTTTTTGGAGATTAGTATGGTCGAATTTGGCTCCACCAAATGTAGAAGCTTTTGTTTGGAAGGCTGTTTTTTCAAGAGTTCCCACTCGTTTGGAGTTAGCAAAATGTGGTGTCTTGAACCTAGAATCGAGCTCTTGTGCTCTTTGCGGGAAAGAGCCAGAAGACGTAAATCATTTACTCTTACATTGCAGCGTATCATGGAGACTTTGGCTAAAGTGATGTAGTTCATGGAAGGTAAGCCTATGTTTCCCAAGTAATATCAAAATTTTCCTGATTATGTGGACGAGTGTACCCATCAAAACCAATTTGTAACTTGGCATTCTTTGCGATACTTTGGACCATATGGATTTGCATGAACGAAATCATTTTCAGCAATAAGGTGTTTGGATTAGACCAAATGTTCGATCTGGCAAAAGTAAATGGCCGAGTTCTATCCCCTCAATCTCAGACTTCATTCGTTGCCCTTCTATCACTGACCTTTCTGTCTCCATTAATGTTCGACCTCCGTTGGGCTCATGGTCACCGCCAGCGGTGGGATCCCTAAAATTCAATGTAGACGTTGCCGTACGTGGTACTGTAGGGGATGCTGGAATTGGTGGAATATTGAGGGATCACGCTAGCAAACACCTCATTTGATTCTCAAAGTTCATTGGGATATCTGATCCAACAAGTGCAGAATTGCAAGCCATTCACAAAGCAAGTACATTGTTTGCAAACTCAACTTGATTGCTACACACACCCTCATAATAGAAACAGATAGCGCTCTTGCAGTGAAGTGGATTGATAATCTGAGTGCTGCCATCTACCTTTTTTATGTGTCGTTAAAGAATGTAAGGACCTTTGTGTGAGATTCGATTCAAAAGTTGTATTTAACTACAGGGAAGGGAACCGTGAAGCACACATATTAGCAAAACAAGGCCTTGGGAGGAATATAGATTTTGTATGGTTTTGTAACGAGTTAGCTACTGGTTCATAAGATGTAGGAGTATCAAAATATATATCGATGTAATTCTAAAGCGATGATCAATAAAAAGGGCACTCTTTTCGCCTAGGTATTTCACTGAGCCTAGGGGTCTTTAATGAGGCCCGAATCCTTTTCAAAAAAAAATTGTCACATCATCCAGCAATTAACTAGGGATGGGCACGGAACCCGGACCCGACGGGTTCCGACCCGACCCGGCCCAATCGGGTCGGGTATTTTTATAAAAAAATCGGGTTCGGTCGGGTTTTTGTGTAGGGTGAGGTCGGGTCGGGTCGGGTTCGAGTTTTAGGGTGAAAAAATCCGACCCGACTCGACCCGGGACTAATAGTGTAATTTTCCCCTAAATTTTTTAGGGATATTTGTAATAATACCCCTTTTTTATATATTTTTTTATAATTAGGTCCTTAAAATTAATTTTTTATTTACAATTTAGTCATTAAATTTATTATTTTTTACAATTCTGTCTCTTAAAATTATTTTTTTTTACAATTTAGTCCCTAAAATTGATTTTTTTATATAGGTCGGGTCGGGTCGGGTCGGAGTCGGGTTTAAGGTATTTATTTTCGGGTCGGGTTGGGTCGGGTTTTTTAAAAATATGGACGGGTCGGGTCGGGTTCGGGTGGGCCAAAAACCCGGCCCGACCCGACCCGTGCCCATCCCTACAATTAACGGTTTAATGACTATTCTGTAATAAAAACTTTGTTTAATGCTCATTATATAAATATTTGGTTACCAAAATAAATATTTTAAGAGAGTTTGGTGATCATTTGTATACTTTACCATTTGAAATAACATTTAAAAACCGGTGATTTCTTAACCCCTGCTCGAGCATAGTCAAACTCATGGCTTCTCCGGCCCGATCATGGTCGAGTGAAAAAGGTTTTCTGCTAGAAACTAAGCGAAAACCTTCTTAATAAATACTTTTCAAAATCCACGAGGTTCATTTGTTTCGCTTCTCTTTTGGGGCTGCCCTCTCCACATATTCATAAATATTTTTCAGGGTGGGTACATGTATATTAATATTGTGTTTAAATTCGATTCGTTTATTATTTAGTGTGTTCAAACTTAGTTCGTTTATCTTTTGCGAACATGTTCATTCATATCATTATATGTTTAGAAATAGATACTAATAGGAACAAAGAGATGGCTACATTTATTTGTAAGTATAGCTCAATATATTTGTTTGCGAACATAATAAATGTTTTACTCTTGAAATCTTGTAGAATAAAATGTAAAAAAAATAATTGAGCTATACTTCTATATATTGAATAAATGAAGAATCTTAAAAATAAAAAAGTGCATACCTTCAGTATTGAGAGGTTTGGAAGTCTTGAACTTTGAAAACTGAAAATTGTGTGTTTGATGAAGAAAAAACGTTAAAACTGAGAATAATAACCGATTGCTTCTGTGCTCTCTTGTAGATGATTATTATTTTTTGGGCTTTTATGTAGAATTGTAAATGAACTAGGCTAAAATGAAATTTTGTGGACTCTTAAGAAAGAATAAGTTATTAAATGAATTTGATCAAAAAAGAAGATATTAAATGAATTGTTTGTGGACTCCTAAAAAAATAATAAATTACTATTTATGGACATCTTTCGTCAGCCTTTTATTATAATTTATATGTGGGTGAGACAAATAAAATTTCAGGGTGGGCACAGTTAATAAAATAGATAACTAATAGGAAAAAATTCGGATTCCATGTAGGCACGTGCCTACCTTGGATATAGGGTGCATCCGCCATTAGCCATCTCTTTGGTTTTGCAAATAGATAAGTAATAGTTAGTTATCATATATGTTACTTTAATTTTTCGAGGAAATTGTGTTTTTGTGTTTGGATTTTTAGATTTTTGGTACTGGTTTATTGTGTGATTTATTTGAAAGAAATTTGTTGGGGGCAAAACATGGCAGATTCCTACAAGATGACGATTGACGAGGAGACTACTGTTGAGTCCCTCGATAGTGGGGATCGTGCATATGCAGATGGATTGGAGAACAAATTGCAAGAGAGTGATGAAAATGTGAATAACAGAATGATCGAGCAAAGGAAACATATAGCTCCAAAAGAAAAAGGAAAAGGCACGAAGCCAATGATGTTGGCGAACCATCTGAAGCTTTCCAACAACCAGATTCTGCTATGGAGTTGGAGAGCCAACAAAAAGCCAATAATACGATGAAAAATTTTATCCCGGTATAGCCAAGGAAACAACAATTTCCCAAAGAATTAACGAAAGCAAAAGGAAAAGGGCATTAAATCTTTGATGTTAGCCGACCATCAAAATCAACAGGAAACGAAAATCTTGTTAGCGTATTAATCAAAAAGAAGAAATCTCTTCAAGAAGTACTTAAGATTCCAAGGGATAGATTAAATCGACGGAAGAAGAACGTAAATATAACTTCGTTCCTAGTACTTCATTTCAATTTATACTTTTGCTATTAATATTCATGATTTGGTTCATAATTATTGTTTAATTTTTATAAATTTGATAAATGCAAGACAAATATGAAGACATGACAAATTGTATTAATATTTTGAAAGATATGATGAAATACAATGTTAAATCTCTCTTTCTACTACTAGTCTATTCTGTTTACAAAATCTTAAGGCAGTGGCCTGCTCGGTCTGACCTGGACAACGCATTGAAGGATATCCAGAAGGAATGTGTCATGAGTAAGAATTCCATTTTGATGAGAAGAGCATCATGAGATTTAAAGCAATAGAACAAGCGATTAAAACATCAGATGACAGCCGAGTTTCAGTACTCTTAATTTGTTTGATTACATTTTTTTATTTAAAAGAGACTTAAGACGTGGAACTAAATAGCAAGGAGCTTACAATAAGAAGGAGACCTTGTAGGATCAGGGTGGTAAGTCATAGATCCTAGTTTGAAAGGTAGCAAGTAGGATCTCTTAGTTAGTTTGTTTGTTTCTCTTAAATTTCAGCGGCTAACACATATATCCCAGGAGAGAATGTATAACTTTTGTTTCCTTCCTTCAATTTTTTTTCCATGCATTTAGCTTTTGTTGTAATGAGAGCTGCATTTAAAAGTAGTGTGCCCATGAAAGTACATATATAGAGACAAACACACACACATGTGTCATGGGGTTAAATTTTCACCCTAGCAAACCGCAAAGACCTAAGAAAATATTCTCGAGACATATGCCTAAAATCTCTTTTAAAAATCAAACTCTTCCTAGACACTGAAAAGTCAAAAACTTTACAAGCGAAAGTAAATAATGAGAAGGCTACAAAGAAAAAAAGTGTAACACCCGGGTTTAGGGGTCGGGTGAAAATAATATTTTAATATTATTTGGGCTCGGTTTTATTATTAAAAATGATTCTTTCAAATTTTGAGTTTTAAAATAAATAATTTAAATGGGACAAATTGATTTAATTGCAAGTTGAAGAGCTTTTTAAGGATCAATGAAATAGCCATTTATTAATGGCCTTTTTGGTAATTTACCCATAATTAAATTTAAAACCCCTTTATATTAAGATAAGCATTATCATCATCTTCCTCCCTCCCCAATTATTTCATTCTCACGACAAAGGAGAGAGTTTTCTCCAAGTCACTATTTCATCTCCTTCCTCCCTCGTTTTGGCTCGGTTTTGAAAGGTAATTACGTTTTTGACTTGCTCTCAACTTCCTCTCTTCAAAAGTACAAGTAGTTTTCATTTTCATCCATGTTTTAGAAATTTGATGTTTTGGAGATTTGAATAAAAATGGTAGTTTTATGGAGTTTAACTTGATATTTTGATTAAACAATGATAGATATGAAGTTTATGAACCAAAGGGTTCAACATATATGATTTTTAAAGGGTTTTGTTAAGTTTCCCGAATTTGTGTTTTGGAGGGTTTTTAGAAGGGTTTTAAAGTGGTTTTGGGGGTGGTTTGATGTTGGTTTTCGAGGGCTGTTGTTAGTATGATGTTTGAGGATCATTTTGGGTGCGATTGATGTTTGTTTGGGTGCTTGAAATGAGAGTTTTCAGTGGGTCAAGTGGGCTGCTCGAAAATCCTGTTTTTGGTCTAGTTTTGAGTGTTGAATGCTTGGTAATGATAATCCGGGTTAGTTACGATGACAAGATATTGATTGTGGATGTTTTGTTTGTGTTTGGGATTGATTAGAATCAAGTGGGCACCGGTGAAGCATCGGAAGTGAATCCGGGAAATTGAAGACAATTGCTTGCTTGGTCTTGAGCTCGGGAGTTTAGGTGAGTGGTTAAATATTCCTAAATGGTTTTCAAGTGTTGGTTCAAGCATGTGAACTAGGTTGGGATTAGTAGACCCACCTAGAGTTGGGATTAGAGTGGTAGCCTAATCCCAAGCTTTAATTAGAGACTTTGGTTGCACTCTTTAATGGTCGTATATGCCTCGTGTTGAATTGTGATGGTGTTGGTTATATATGTTGTATACATGTATGTTGAGGCATGATGGATGCATTGTTACATGCATGTTGATGATAAATGTGATGGAAATATACATATGACATATGAGGTGATATTTGTGTTATTGAGATGCATGTAGTGTTGACATGTGTAATGATGTTAGGAGGTGATTGCTTGATTCGAGGATCATGGTGAGTACGTGCTAAGCACGGAAGTTGATAATAAATGATATTGTGGAATGTATTAGTATTGGCACTAGTATACTTGGGTACAAATGATCGATCATTAGGATGTTAGTGTGTACACATGAGTCAAAAGTCGCGCGTGGCCTTGGTGGCGTTGAGTCATCAAGGAGGAGTACGGGTACGCTCGGAAATTTATATATATTCTACGTGATGATGAGTGAAATCCCATCCGTAGGGCATGTGGCGATGAGTGGAATCCCGTCCATGCAGGGTCGGTGATGAGTGGAATCCCATCGACGGGCGTGAGGATGAGTGGAATCCCCTCCGCGTGAGATGAGGCGTGAGGATGAGTGGAATCCCCTCCGCGTGAACGGTGATGAGTGGAATCCCACCGCCAGGTAATGGTTGTGTTGTTGGATGTGAGTTCCAACGGTTATCCGTGTATTCGAGTCATAGCTAGGTGCCAATACGGATTGTATTTATGTTGCCATTATATGGTTAATTGTGAGCTAATGAGATTTGTGATGTGTTGCTAACATGGTTTAATATATATGATTTCATGAATTGTGGTATTAAACATGTTGAGCATGACATGACATTGAGTATATGTTCATGCATCATTTTATGATCATGGCTCGTGTGGACCGGAGGTATGAATATGCATTTTATCTCAGTTGTATCTCGTGTTTGGACCCTGCATTGTTGAGGTTGTTTTTAAAGAGCTTACCCTCACTAAGCTTTTATGCTTACGCTCTCTTTTGTTCGACAATGCAGATAACTAGCTTGTGGGTGGCAAGGGCAAGGAAAGGTCTTCAGGTGTTGCTTTTGGTGAGCTCAATGTATGAGTTTTAAGTAATAAAATGTAATAGTTAAGCAATGGGATAGGTGTTATTGATTTAAATGCCTTGTTGTATGTTGAAGTGGTGTGGCTCTTGGATGCCTTGTTGAATTGTAAAGCTTGCTTATGATGCATGACTTGTATGCCTACATGTTTTGGTTGCTAAGGCTTGATATCTTAAGTGCTTGAGTGACCATATATGCATAAATTGCTCTTTTGTTAGAATGCCATGTATGAATGCTTTAATCCATGTTTGAGTGATTCCTCTGGCTTAAATATGTGTGTTTACATGCTTGTATATGCTTAGGTGAGTCGAGAATTGCATCTAGAGTCGTGTTTGAGGTCGTTTAGCTTAAAATTGTGGACTTGCAGTGCAGGGCGTATCGATACGCTAAGGGCTGTATCGATACGGCCTTGCTCATAGAGAACACAAATTTGGCTGGGCGTATCGATACGTGGGGTGTATCGATACGGTCCCAACTCTCTGAAATTCAGGTTAGGCTGGGCGTATCGATACACAAGGGTGTATCGATACCCTCTTAACTCTCTGTAATCTTGGGGAATTGTGGAGTGCATGGCGTATCGATACGGTGTCCAAGCGTATCGATACGGTTCAACCTAGTTGACCAAGTGGTGTTGACCGAGAAGGGCGTATCGATACGCTCAAGGGCTGTATCGATACGGTCTTCTTATGTTGACCATAGGGTGTTGACTTTGGTCAATGTGTATCGATACGCTCTGAAGGCGTATCGATACGCTCTGAATAAAAGGGTTAAATGGGTTGTTTTAAGGTGCTGTTTTGGTTGGTCGTTGCTATAGAGTTGTGTTTCCGCTGTCGTGTTTCACTTAGGACTTAATAAGGCATTTAGACAAGATTAATTGAAAAAAAATAGGGTTGCTAACCGAGGGAGAGTTCCTTAGGGAGTTTTCACTCGGTTTTCCCCGTGTGGCTCTCTCGGACCGGTCATCCGGCCAGACCGGGACGAGGGGGTTACATTTGTTGGTATCAGAGCTTAAGGTTATCGAGACCTTGGGCAGGTAAGTGAAGTAAGTTGTGTTTTATGATTGATATGCACGGTGTTTGCTTATCATATAAGCATGTTGCTTGTTATCCGCGTATGCTGTGATGTATGATCGTTTGATTGAGAATGTATGTTGTTTGATCGTATGCATAGGTTGCTTGTTTGGCAAGTAAGCCTTGTTATATGCTTGGTTGAGCATGTATGAGTGTTGAATTGTTTGAAGCATGTTTAGTAGAGTCCCATTGCTACTATTACGTCGAAAAAGAGATTTTAAGTGAGGGAATCATACTTGAGCCACTTGGACCTTCTCCTTTGCTAACCCAGTTTGTATGTTAATTTACTGTTGATGTTGTTGCTGATTTTAATTGCTTTTCGGTAAGTAGAAGTCGTAGTTTCTGAAAGGGTGGACGATGTTGAGGGAGTCCATCGCCTTAGTTAGGGAGGTGTGGTCGTACCGAAATTGAGGTATAAATTGTCCGTTTGAGACAGTGTGTATATGGGTTGATTCTTGTGGATGAGGGACGGTGTGATCAACTCTGGCATCGGTTGGTAAGAAGAAGTGAAGGCCTATGAGTGAGGGTCAGAGTAGTTTGATTGTTTTATCGAATGATCCCTTGGTACAATATCAAGTTGTTTCCTCCAGTTGATTCTGAATCCGTATCTCTATACATTGTTAGCAAGTATGCAAGTGGAACATGCCTGGTGAAGTGTTAGTTGGTGACCGTTGGGGTTCGGCCTATGATTTTAATGCAAGACAGCCGGTCAGTGTTCGTGAGTGGGAGCTAGTTTGTGTGATTGGGTCAGTGTACGTCGAGTTGTCTTTAAGGGAGCAGAAGAGATGAAGTCACTTCCGATATAGTTGAGCCGAGAGGGGAGTCTTGAGCTTTGACTCCAGATCGTTTGGTAGGGGTAGAACAAGTCCAGCAAGACTGTTTGTGTATGATCAGAATTGAATCTTGAAGTTACGAGATGCTCTAAGAACAGTTTAGAAGAGTTAGATTTTGTTGAAGAATCAGTCTGAGAACGAGAGGACCGGAGACTATCAGTTGGGTACCTGTGAAGATGCAATTTCCGCGGATTCGTCCTTTTGTGTGTATGAGCATGTAAGAAATTAGATATCTTTGTTGAGACCTTAGATGTAGGGACATCTGTGACTAGCCTTTGGGAGATAGTAGTGATCAAAAAGATGTACAGATGATGTTGTTGGTGGTTCAGAGTTACTAGTTTCTAGTAGAGGTGAAGTGATCGTCTTCCTACGGTTTTGATGTGCCTTTTGACAAGGTTTGACTTGAAGAGCACAGAGTTAGCGTATACGTTGAGATGAAGAGAGAGTTGCCTTGAAGTTGCAGATTTCTGTGAACTGTAATAGTAAGTGAAGATGTAAACTTCTTATCGAACGTTGATCCAGTTTAGAGATCAAAGGTTGATTGAGTTTAGTTGACAGACTTGCTTAGCAAGTGTAATGTATTTGATTTTTGAATGAAGATTAGACAGCAGAATGCTAGAATAGTTTGTGTTTATCTAGAAGTGTTTGCAAGAATTACCCAGTTTGTCTCTTGACAGAAAAGAAGAGCTTATTATTGATACCGTCTCTGAGTTTGCTTCTGCTTTGATTTTTCTGTGTCTTATGGTTCCTGAAAGAATTGAGAGTGTTGAAGAATCAATTATGAGTTTGTTAGACCGTAAGTTCATTAGGCCTAGTACGTCATCTTAGAGTATAACAGTACAATTTGTGAAGAAGAGAGAAGACAATACAAGAACGTGATTAGATTTCAGACAGTCGAAACAAGTGACAGTGAATGATTAGCATCAGTTTTCGAGTGTTAGTGATTTGTTGGTCAGTTAGTGTGTGCTTCAGTCTATTTGATGATTAGCTTGAGATCTGTTTACTACCAGTTGAAAGCAAGAAAAGTTGAAGTACCGAAGACATCTTTAGGGGCAAGATGTGATTACCTTGAGCTCTAAGTTATGTTGTTTTGTTGGACTAGTGTATTAGTTACCTTCATAGAGATGTGAGCGGGATAATTTTCTGAGTTCCATGATCAGTTGTAGTAGCTCTCCTAGATGTCATGTGAGCATATTCAAGTACCGAGAAAGACCATGGCAAGTTTTGAAGTTAGTGTGGTAGATCCTATTAGAGAATCAGTGGTATGCCAAGTTGAGCGAACGTGAACTCCGAGTTAAGGAAGATGTTCTCCTAGGACATGTAGATCAGCCGAGTGTGTTATATCTATAGTTCCTAGGTCTAGCATTGTTACTTTCAGAGAATTGTAAATAGTCTTTTGAAGATAGCTGCTCCATTGATAGATTGCTACAGAAGAATGTTCGGTGGTGTGGTTAGATGCGAGACAATGAGCCCTTCAGAAACCGAAAGAAACTTTGAAGAGAGCTTCGACCTTGATCCAGCCTATACTAGAGAAAGAGCTTGTGAACTGTGGTGATGTATTACATGTAGGGTTAGGTTGTGTGCTTATGCAAGACGGAAGATTGTGACTTGTTCATCGAGATAGTTGGAAGACTGTGAGAAGAGTTATCTGATATGAGACATAGAGTTGGTTACAGTTGTATTTGCTTCGAAGACTTAGAGACAAACTTGTATGGTAGGAAATGCACAATGTATATGTACGTATCATTAGAGCTCGAAATGTTTGAAGACTTAGGAAGGGTTGAAACTTGAACCGCCTAAAGTGTTAGAAATGCTTGAAGACTGTAGTATCAAGATTGTGTACCATCCGAAGATAGCCTACGTGGTGACCGAAATTCCGAGTTATGTTTGTTGTTAGATTAATAGTAGAGTTGCGAGCTGTGTTTGTCAGATTTAGTTTGCCAAGTGATAGTGTTCTTGTGGCCGAGTCTCATGTTGAATCTATATTGAGTCAGGATGATTGAAGAGAAACGGTTGCAAGACAGATTCTTGGCACCTCATGTGCGAGGCATAGTAGAAGGAAGACCTTCAGAATACAGTTTCAGAGATGATAGAGTTTTGCATTTCAGAGACAGAATAGTTGTACCGACTGACCTAGTGTTTTAAGACGTATTGTGTTGGCCGAAGCACACAGCAGTTTGATTTATTTGCATCTGAGTTGTATGAAGACGTATTGTGGGTTGAAGACGAGCACTTCTGGATTGAGTTGATGAATAATGTGGTGCAGTACGAGAATAGGTGTGTAAATTGCCAGTATATTGAGACCGAGCGTCAGTTTTCTTCTAGTTTGTTACATCCGTGGAAAGTTTTTAATGGAAGTAGGTAATAGAGGTCCGGGACTTAAATTAGATTGTTTTTGAAGACGTCTGCATAGTGTTAGGTTAATTGATGAAGTTAGATGATCAGTCAGAGAAAGTTAAGAGTCAAGCGTTCAAACAGTGTGGTATGCGTTGGGAGTCGGGCTAGATCTGTTGTTTATCTGTTACGGTTATCACCAGAGTTAGAAAGAGGGTTGTGATGCGATTTATGAATCTATGATTCAGAAGTGTGAGTTGGATTTGTCCCGTGCTATGTTGTTGAAGAGATTGAGTTGAGTTTTATATTGACATGCCTTGAAAGAACCAATGGGAATCTCAGCATTAGATAGCTATTGTTGTGGGGTAAGTCCACTGAGATTGGTTAGTATGTTGTGGTGAGAAGGAAGTGTGGAGAGACAGTTTCTGTGATTCTTCCTGTCCGATAAATTTCGGGGACGAAATTTCTTAAGTGGGGGAGAGTTGTAACACCCGGGTTTAGGGGTCAGGTGAAAATAATATTTTAATATTATTTGGGCTCGGTTTTATTATTAAAAATGATTCTTTCAAATTTTGAGTTTTAAAATAAATAATTTAAACGGGACAAATTGATTTAATTGCAAGTTGAAGAGCTTTTTAAGGATCAATGAAATAGCCATTTATTAATGACCTTTTTGGTAATTTACCCATAATTAAATTTAAAACCCATTTATATTAAGATAAGCATTATCATCATCTTCCTCCCTCCCCAATTATTTCATTCTCACGACAAAGGAGAGAGTTTTCTCCAAGTCACTATTTCATCTCCTTCCTCCCTCGTTTTGGCTCGGTTTTGAAAGGTAATTACGTTTTTGACTTGCTCTCAACTTCCTCTCTTCAAAAGTACAAGTAGTTTTCATTTTCATCCATGTTTTAGAAATTTGATGTTTTGGAGATTTGAATAAAAATGGTAGTTTTATGGAGTTTAACTTGATATTTTGATTAAACAATGATAGATATGAAGTTTATGAACCAAAGGGTTCAACATATATGATTTTTAAAGGGTTTTGTTAAGTTTCCCGAATTTGTGTTTTGGAGGGTTTTTAGAAGGGTTTTAAAGTGGTTTTGGGGGTGGTTTGATGTTGGTTTTCGAGGGCTGTTGTTAGTATGATGTTTGAGGATCATTTTGGGTGCGATTGATGTTTGTTTGGGTGCTTGAAATGAGAGTTTTCAGTGTGTCAAGTGGGCTGCTCGAAAATCTTGTTTTTGGTCTAGTTTTGAGTGTTGAATGCTTGGTAATGATAATCCGGGTTAGTTACGATGACAAGATATTGATTGTGGATGTTTTGTTTGTGTTTGGGATTGATTAGAATCAAGTGGGCACCGGTGAAGCATCGGAAGTGAATCCGGGAAATTGAAGACAATTGCTTGCTTGGTCTTGAGCTCGGGAGTTTAGGTGAATGGTTAAATATTCCTAAATGGTTTTCAAGTGTTGGTTCAAGCATGTGAACTAGGTTGGGATTAGTAGACCCACCTAGAGTTGGGATTAGAGTGGTAGCCTAATCCCAAGCTTTAATTAGAGACTTTGGTTGCACTCTTTAATGGTCGTATATGCCTCGTGTTGAATTGTGATGGTGTTGGTTATATATGTTGTATACATGTATGTTGAGGCATGATGGATGCATTGTTACATGCATGTTGATGATAAATGTGATGGAAATATACATATGACATATGAGGTGATATTTGTGTTATTGAGATGCATGTAGTGTTGACATGTGTAATGATGTTAGGAGGTGATTGCTTGATTCGAGGATCATGGTGAGTACGTGCTAAGCACGGAAGTTGATAATAAATGATATTGTGGAATGTATTAGTATTGGCACTAGTATACTTGGGTACAAATGATCGATCATTAGGATGTTAGTGTGTACACATGAGTCAAAAGTCGCGCGTGGCCTTGGTGGCGTTGAGTCATCAAGGAGGAGTACGGGTACGCTCGAAAATTTATATATATTCTACGTGATGATGAGTGGAATCCCATCCGTAGGGCATGTGGCGATGAGTGGAATCCCGTCCATGCAGGGTCGGTGATGAGTGGAATCCCATCGACGGGCGTGAGGATGAGTGGAATCCCCTCCGCGTGAGATGAGGCGTGAGGATGAGTGGAATCCCCTCCGCGTGAACGGTGATGAGTGGAATCCCACCGCCAGGTAATGGTTGTGTTGTTGGATGTGAGTTCCAACGGTTATCCGTGTATTCGAGTCATAGCTAGGTGCCAATACGGATTGTATTTATGTTGCCATTATATGGTTAATTGTGAGCTAATGAGATTTGTGATGTGTTGCTAACATGGTTTAATATATATGATTTCATGAATTGTGGTATTAAACATGTTGAGCATGACATGACATTGAGTATATGTTCATGCATCATTTTATGATCATGGCTCGTGTGGACCGGAGGTATGAATATGCATTTTATCTCAGTTGTATCTCGTGTTTGGACCCTGCATTGTTGAGGTTGTTTTTAAAGAGCTTACCCTCACTAAGCTTTTATGCTTACGCTCTCTTTTGTTCGACAATGCAGATAACTAGCTTGTGGGTGGCAAGGGCAAGGAAAGGTCTTCAGGTGTTGCTTTTGGTGAGCTCAATGTATGAGTTTTAAGTAATAAAATGTAATAGTTAAGCAATGGGATAGGTGTTATTGATTTAAATGCCTTGTTGTATGTTGAAGTGGTGTGGCTCTTGGATGCCTTGTTGAATTGTAAAGCTTGCTTATGATGCATGACTTGTATGCCTACATGTTTTGGTTGCTAAGGCTTGATATCTTAAGTGCTTGAGTGACCATATATGCATAAATTGCTCTTTTGTTAGAATGCCATGTATGAATGCTTTAATCCATGTTTGAGTGATTCCTCTGGCTTAAATATGTGTGTTTACATGCTTGTATATGCTTAGGTGAGTCGAGAATTGCATCTAGAGTCGTGTTTGAGGTCGTTTAGCTTAAAATTGTGGACTTGCAGTGCAGGGCGTATCGATACGCTAAGGGCTGTATCGATACGGCCTTGCTCATAGAGAACACAAATTTGGCTGGGCGTATCGATACGTGGGGTGTATCGATACGGTCCCAACTCTCTGAAATTCAGGTTAGGCTGGGCGTATCGATACACAAGGGTGTATCGATACCCTCTTAACTCTCTGTAATCTTGGGGAATTGTGGAGTGCATGGCGTATCGATACGGTATCCAAGCGTATCGATACGGTTCAACCTAGTTGACCAAGTGGTGTTGACCGAGAAGGGCGTATCGATACGCTCAAGGGCTGTATCGATACGGTCTTCTTATGTTGACCATAGGGTGTTGACTTTGGTCAATGCGTATCGATACGCTCTGAAGGCGTATCGATACGCTCTGAATAAAAGGGTTAAATGGGTTGTTTTAAGGTGCTGTTTTGGTTGGTCGTTGCTATAGAGTTGTGTTTCCGCTGTCGTGTTTCACTTAGGACTTAATAAGGCATTTAGACAAGATTAATTGAAAAAAAAAATAGGGTTGCTAACCGAGGGAGAGTTCCTTAGGGAGTTTTCACTCGGTTTTCCCCGTGTGGCTCTCTCGGACCGGTCATCCGGCCAGACCGGGACGAGGGGGTTACAAAAAGAGAAAGAACGCAAAAAACAACGAAGTACACAAGAGAGAGTTTTAGAGTAAATGTATTGATTACTTAAATGATGGATGAGACAAATGAGGTGGAGAAAACCTCTATTTATAATTGAGTCCACTTACATCCGATGATCTCGACTGATTTACATCGATGGCTAAGATTGACACCAACAAAAAATAATACAAAATTGAAATATTCTGTATATTACAATCTCTAAGGAAAGAATCTCTTATGTTCACATGGTGTGTTCACATAGGTGTGAATAGGTCATCTAGAATCCTCCATGAATAGAGCTAAATCTGGTGGTCTCTTCAAGCTCAAAATCTCTTTAAAATATTAGTTTTCAGGCACTAATAAAATCATGATATGTCATTAATTTTTAAAAATATGAAAATATAATGCTTATTGTCAAAATAAGTGCCCAAATTATCATGCTTTTCCCTTTTAAGTGCCTAAAATATCATATTTTTCTTTCTTAGGCGCCTAAACTTTTTTTGCCCCTTTTAGACGCCCAAACTATCATTTTTCTCTTTTAAGGTCAAACTTAGGCACCTACTTTGACCAAAAAATGATAGTTTGGGCACTTAAAAGGGGAAAAAGTTTAGGCACCTAAAAAGGAAAAACGAGATAGTTTAGCCACTTAAAAGGGACAAAAAATAGTTTAGGCACTTAAAAGGAAAAAATGGGATAGTTTGGGCACTTATTTTGATATTAAGCCAAAATATAACTATACACCTATCCTTATCAAATAGAGTAGTTCTGCGGTGAAACCGTTAATTTAAGGCTAAAATGAGGCTGATCAGTTCTACAAGTAGCATGTTTTTACATAAATTCTTACGCGACAGTTACATAAATATTTACCGTAACGTTAGGGAGAACAATATATACATAAAGTCTTACGATGTAAGAATTTGTGTACCAACATAAATGCTACAAGGTAACATTTTTTCTTACAAAAACTATGAGAATTTGAGTAGCTACGTAAATCATTACAGAATATACATAATTGGTTACAGGAAACGTAAGGAAAAGTGTACATACAAAAATTATAACTCAATATCAGCCAAACAAAAAGGACCTCAACTTATAGTAAGCATTTCTGTACACACAGAATTTGCTACGCGATAACCTTTTTTCTTACAAAAAATATAAGAGTTTGAGTAGCCACAAAAATCATTACAAAAAATAAATAATTGGTTACATGAAACGTAAGCAAAAGAGTACGTACCGAAATCCTTACCCGAGATTACTTAATCCAAAAGGAGATCAACTTACATTAAGCATTTGTGTACATGCAGATTGGGCTACAAAATAACCTATTTTCTTACAAGAAAGATAAGAATTTGAGAAGGTACACAAATTATTACAGAATATACATATTTTGGTACAAAAAAGGTAAGACAAAAGGTACATACATAAATTCTTACCCGAGATCACCCTAACCAAAAGGAGCTCAATTTACGGTAAACATTTGTGTACAGACAGATTGGGCTAAAAGGAAACATATTTTCTTACTAGAACGATGAGAAACTGAGTAGGTACACAAATTATTACAGAATATACATAATTTGTTAAAGAAAGAGTAAGAAAAAAGGTACGTATAGAAATCCTTACCCGAGATCACCCAAACCAAAAAGAGCTCAACTATAAGTAAGCATTTCTGTACACACAAATTGAGCTACAAGATAAACTATTTTCTTACAAGATGGATAAGAATTTTAGTAGGTATACAAAGTATTACATAATATACATAATTTGGTACAAAAAGTGTAAGAAAAAAGGTACCCACAAAAACCCTTACCCGAGATCACCCAAACCAAAAGGAGCTCAACTATAAGTAAGCATTTGTGTACACACAGATTTCGCTACATGATAACCTATTTTCTTACAAAAGGGATAAGAATTTGAGTAGGTACACAAAGTATTACTGAATATACATAATTTGGTACAGAAAGGGTAATAAAAAAGGTATGTACAGAAATCCTTAACCAAGATCACCCAAACCAAAAGGAGCTGAACTTATGGTAGCATTTTGTGTACACATAGAAAATGCTACAAGATAACCTATTTTCTTACAAAACATATGAAAATTTGAGCAGGTACACAAATTATTACAGAATATACATAATTTGGTACATAAAAGGTAAGAGAAAAGGTACGTACAGAAAATCTTACCCAAGAAAACCCAAACCAAAAGGAGCTCAACTATTAGTAAGCATTTTTGTACACACATATTGGGCTACACGATAACCTATTTTCTTACAAGAAGGATAAAAATTTGAGTAGGTACACAAAGTATTATAGAATATACATAATTTCGTACGTAAAGGGTAAGAAAAAAAGGTACGTACATAAATCCTTACCCGTATCACCCAAACCGAAAAGAGCTCAACTTATGGTAAGCATTTTGTGTACACACAGAAAGTGCTACAAGATAACATATTTTCTTACAAAACATATAAGAATTTGAGTAGGTACACAAATTATTACATAATATACATAATTTGGTGCATAAAAGGTAAGAAAAAAGGTACGTACAAAAGTTCTTACCCGAGATCACCCAAACCAAAAGGAGCTCAAATATAAGTTTTTACACATAGATTGGGCTACACGATAACCTATTTTCTTACAAGAAGGATGAGAATTTGAGTAGGTACACAAAGTATTATAGAAATACATAATTTCGTACAGAAAGGGTAAGAAAAACAGTACGTATAGAAATCCTTACCCGAGATCACCAAAACCAAAAGAAGCTCAACTATAAGTAAGCATTTGTGTACCCACCGATTGAGCTACACGATAACCTATTTTCTTACAAAAGGGATGAGAGTTTGAGTAGGTACACAAAGTATTACTGAATATACATAATTTTGTACAAAAAGGGTGATAAAAAAGGTACGTATAGAAATCCTTTACCGAGATCACCAAATCCCAAATGAGCTCAACTTATGGTAAGGATTTGTGTACACACAGAAAGGACTACAAGATAACCTATTTTATTACAAAAAGGATGTGAATTTGAGTAGGTACACAAAGTATTACATAATATACATAATTTCGTGTAGAAAAGGTAAGAAAAAAATATATACAAAAATCCTTACCCGAGATTACCCAAACCCAAAGGAGCCCAACTATAAGTAAGCTTTTGTGTACACACAGAAAGGGCTACAAGATAACCTATTTTCTTACAAAAAGGATGAGAATTTGAGTTGGTACACATATTATGACCGGATACATATAATTTGTTACAAAAAGGATAAAAAATGGTACATACAGAAATCCTCACCCGAGATCACCCAAACCCAAAAGGGCTCAACTTATGGTAAGCATTTGTTTACACACAAAAAGGGCAACAAAATAATCTTTTTTTTTCTTACAAAACGGATGAGAATTTGAGTAGCCACACAAATTATTACAGAATATACATAATTTGTTACAGAAAAGGTAAGAAAAAAGGTACGTACAAAAATACTTACCCGAGATCACTCTAACCTAAAGGAGCTCAACTAAAAGTAATCGTTTTTGTACACACAGATTATGCTACACGATAACCTATTTTCTTACAAGAAGGATGAGAAGTTGAGTAGGTACACAAATTATTACAAAAGATACATAATTTGTTACAGAAAAGGTAAGAGAAAAGGTACGTACAGAAATCTTTAACCGAGATCACTCAAACCCAAAGGAGCTCAACTTATGGTAAGCATTCTGTGTATACACAAAAAAGGCTACAAGATAACATGTTTTCTTACAAAACGAATGAGTTTGAGTAGGTACACAAATTATTATAGAATATACATAATTTGTTACAGAAAAGGTAAGAAAAAGGTACGTACAAAAATACTTACCCGAGATCACCCAAACCCATAGGACCTCAACTTATGGTAAGCAGTTGTGTGCATAGAGAAAGCGCTACAAGATTACCTATTTTCTTACAAAAAGGATGAGAATTTGAGTAGGTACATAAATTATTACAGAATATACATAATTTTTTAAAGAAAAGGTAAGAAAAAAAGGTACATATAGAAATCCTTACCCGAGATCACCCAAACCCAAAGGAGCTCAACTATAAGTAAGCTTTTGTGTACACATAGAAAGGGCTATAAGATAACCTATTTTCTTACAAAAAGGATGAGAATTTGAGTAGTTACACAAATTATCACATAATATACATAAGTTGTTATAGAAAATATAAGAAAAATGATACGACAAAAATCCTTACCTAAGATCACCCAAACCCAAAGGAGCTCAACTTATAGTAAGCATTTGTGTACTCACAGTAAGGGGTACAAGGTACCCTTTTTCCTTACAAAAATAATAAGAGTTTGAATAGCTACATAAACCATTACAAAATATACATAATTTGTTAGAGAAAAGGTAAGAAAAAATGTACGTACACAAATTCTTACCCGATATCACCCAATCCAAAAGGAGCTCAACATATGGTAAGCATTTGTGTAGCCACACAAAGAGCTACAAGATAACATTTTTTCCTACAACAATTACGAGAGTTTGAGTAGCTATATAAATTATTACTGGTTATAGATAATTTGATACAGAAAAGGTAAGCAAAAGGGTACACACACAAATTCTTACTTGAGATCACCCAATCCAAAAGTGCATGGACATAAGTTTTCAGGGGTCTCGAAACCACTCTAATCTGGTTTCGAAACATGCTTGGCAATAGTGCTTTTGGTCAGGAGGTTGCGAAATCACCTCTTTAGTTTCGAAACCGGTGGTACCGAAACCGCTTTAATGGGTTAGAAACCATCATGTCAGATTCACGGGGGTGTTTGCTTTTTAACCCTAAAACTATTTTTAAAACCCCAAAATCTTATTTCCTCTCTTGCAAACGTTATATACTCCATATACTCTAAAATCCTCTCAAGTATTTTGCTTCAGTCTTGCAAAATCTCTCAAGTACTTGAGTTGCTTCATCATCTTCATCAATTTCTCAAGGTAAGTTTATCAAAAACTCATATTTAGCGAAACTTCAAACTACCAAAATTTGATACAATCTTCACTACAAATTTGTTTTTCATGCTTTAAATTTTTAATACTCATGTCTTTTCTTCATGCTTTATTTTCCTAAACATGATTTTAACAACACCCATAGTTTTTCAAATAATTTCATGTTTATGTGCCTTTCGAAATTCATTACATTTTTAAATAATTTATGCATGAAATTGACGAATGAAGATTTATTTTATATGCTATATGTTGCTTATTTTGCAAGAGGTTACAGCCAATCCTTCCTAATTTCCTTGGAAAAATATTTTTTACTATTAATGAGGGAACCTTAAATTTAAAAGAAAATTACATGTAAATTTATAAGTATAATTATAATTACAAATAAACAAAATTATATTATTTTTACCAAAGCTTTAAAAATTAGAATTATTAAAACCATGCAACAACAATCTCAACTTTTATAATGGAAAACTCACCATTCATTCCCAAACACAAAATCAAATAAAAAACCATCCAAAACATAGTATGAAGAAACAAAAAATAGATATTACAAAGTAGTGAACTAGGAAACTATAATCTATTCCAAAATAGAGAAACAAACTTCAATTCCTAAACAATGGCTTAGTATTGCCTGATATATCAAAAGATTCGGCTGAGGCAGCAGCAACAGCTCCAAATGACGACTTACCATTGAAGTAGAGTTGTTGGACATTTGATTGAATATAAACATTCCCATTAGTTGGGGGCATTTTATGCAGGTGATTCATTTCCAAATGATTGATGACCTAGCTTCTCTTCTTTATTAGTTCCAAAAGCATATGCATGAGGAGAACCTGAAAAGAAAGAAAAAATGACTCAGGGTAACAACTTTCGGAAAGCTTCTAGAAAATAAGAGTTTGAGGGGAAAGTATATACCACCAGAGAATTCATTTAAACTTAAACTAAAAAGGGGCCTATCCTCATTTTGTTTAGCTGAAGAACCTCTCCGACGGCATAAAAAGAATAACAATGTTGCAACGACATACGTTACTAATGTAGTGATAACACAAGTCTTAAAGGCACTATCTTCTCCAGGGGCGGGAGCCAGGGATGGTCCTAAGTTCGGGGCAGGGGTAATGCTCTCAGTAGCCAAAGCCCTTCTAGGAACTCCATGCCAGTGAAACAATGAATCAAAATATCCAGCGTACGAAGTCTTAAAGGCACTATCTTCTCCAGATACTTGGAATAAAAGATTATTCTTTCTTATGCAGTCAAAAAGTGCTTGTTTTAACTCGGGATGGAGAACACTAATCAATTTTTAGTGCTTTCTCTCTCAAAAGAGTGACTTTTTGTAGTATTATCATTGGTTGTACTAGGTGTCTCCTTGGAAGACCTAAGTGTAACGCCCCAAGTTTAGGGCCGGGAGATAATAGGATTAGTCAAGCCGAGTCCGGTTAAATTTAAATTGGAGAAAACTAATTTTTTAACACACCTAAAAGTGTTTTAAAAGAGAAAAGGGTAAAAATGGGATTTTGTAATTAAAGAAAAAAAGGTTTTGAAAATAGCCTCATCTTCCTAAAGTTTCTTTTCACGTTATCTTCTCAAAGGTAACCCATTTCACTATTCCATTGGTTTCAACACTTCATCCAAGTGATTTCTTCAAGGTAACTTCTTCCTCATCATGATTTTTACTTTTTGAGTTATTCTCATCGAAACCTTCGTTTTAAACCCATAAAAATGCATTTTTGGTTTGGGTTGAAAAAATGGGTATTTTTCATGGGAATTTCATGGGTTTGTTTTTCCATGGTTAAACATGTACTTTATTTTAAGCTTTGAGTAGTAAAACATGTTGGGATTGTGGTTGGATTTGGGGAAACCCGAAATGGGTCTAAAAATGGGATTTTTGGGTTGAAAAGGGGTGAGTTTTGGCTTGGATTTGGGGAGAAATCGTGGCTGATGGTTCCTTTGTTGTTAGGGGATGTTTTTAGATGTTATTTGGTGTGTTTTGATGTTTGGAAATGGTGGGTTCAGCTTGAGGTTTCATTAGAACGAATTTGGGTGAAGTTTAGGCTTGAATCGATGTGTATTGTTGCAAGATTGTTGAGTTTCGGGTTTTTGCTGTGTTTGTGAGTGTATTAGTGTTCCAACGTTCAGTTTTGGGTTGCTCAAAATAGAGGAATCAGATTCGGGCCTTGCAAACAGAAATTCGGGTAGTTCGGAGGCTTGATTCGGCATCTTGGACAACATTTGTGTGTTGGCTAGTGAGTGGATCGATTTTAAAAGCCTTAACGTGGTTAAAGGAATGTTTTGGGAGTTTGGATTGAGCTTGAAAGGCCAATCCAAGCTCAAGAGTAAGTTTTCAAGTTTTATGCAATCAATCCGTGTTTTATGATTCTCGAGGCAATGTGAACATGTCATGTTGGTAATGTGTTAGTTTGCATATTATACATGTTAAGACTTATGACTTGTGTTTATACTTGCATCGTGGGTACATGCCTTGCATGGAAGTTTGGACATGGTAAGTGGTTCAAGCATTGGTAATGCTTGTGGTTGTGAATGAGTATATTGACACGTGTTGAGTCGTTACCTGATATAATTGATCGATCAATAGGATTAGAGTGCACTCGAGGTAAAAGTCGCGCGTGGCCTTAGTGATGTTAGATTCCACTAAGAAGGAGTACGGTGATGTGAGATTCCACCAGAAGTTATGTTTTTGCTAGATGAGTGAGTATGGTGATGTGAGATTCCACCGGAAGTGTCTAGTGGGTTTGAAAAACTATCCGCATATTCGAGTAAAAGCGATGAATGTCAATATACCCATGATGCTTTAATTCTCATGTTAAGCATGTTGTTGATTCTTCTATTTATGCTTAAGTATGTGGTTGATTGCTTTACTTGCGTTATGAGAATGAGCATGTGGTAAGCCTATGGCTTGTGGTTGCATTCGGTAAATGCACGTGAAGGTAAATGCATGTTGTTATGTGATCAAGTATGTAGAAATGATTTGGGAGTGGTTTTGGTTTTCAAGCAAATTAATGTTTTAAAACTGCATTGTTGTAGCTACCGTTTGAGCACCGCTCACTAAGCTTAAACGCTTATGCTCTCTTTTCCAACAATGCAGGCCCTTAGACCTTCGGAGCAGCTCGGGGAACAAGGGAGAATCCAAGGGAGTTTGGTTTGCTCAAGTACGAGTTTAGACTAGAATAATTAGTATTAAGCAATGGGATATGACCTTTATGTTTGAGGTGTTGATGACATGTCCTTTTTGCTTAGACAAGTTTGTTTAGTTGCTTGGGGCTTGTAACGCCTTTTACCTTGATGATTTATGCTTTTGTTTAGCTTTTGGTTATGTTAGTGAATGCTAAATATGCATGTTTCCTTTTAAAATCTTATCATGTTGGATGTTACCTCGTTATGTGTTTATCTTGCCTTATAAGTATATCCACGTATGTCTTGTGTTGTATTTGAGTTTGTATGTTGCTTAAACGCTTGTTGATGCCTCATGTGTTGAGTTCCTTGTGCTTTTAGCATCTAAAACTTGTTTTGCAGGGTAGGGCGTATCGATACGCTCAAGGGCGGTATCAATACGGTCCCTTGTTTTGGGCAAGGCGTACTGGTACGCAGGGGCGTATCGATACCCAAAATGCTCTCTGAAAATTTGAGAAATTGACGAGATTTTTGCGTATCGGTATGGGTCCTGAGAGTATCGGTACGGTCTTCGAAGTTGACCAAGGGAAGTAAACCATTGAGGGCGTATCGATACGCACCTTGTGGGTATCGATACGGTTTCCCTAGGTTTGACTTGGGGTGTTGACCAAGTACAAGTGTATCGATACGGTCCTTTGGCGTATCGATATGGCCTGTTGAAAAATTTAAAAAGGGTTATCTTAATTGCCTATTTTGCTTGTTTTGTATCCATGTGTGTTTTTCGCTGCGTGTCCCCTCACATAGGATATAATTAATGCATCTAGACAAGATAACTTTAAAAGAAATTTTCCAGGGTTGCTAATTGGAGTGGAGCCTTAATGGGTTTCGCTTCAGTATTCCCTGTGTAACCTGTTCGATGCGGTTTGGCGGCTAGGCCGGGTCGAGGGGGTTACATTTGTTGGTATCAGAGCCTAGGTTCCGCCTAGTTTCGTTGAGTTTCTGCAAGCCGAAAGGTAAGTGAGGTAAGTTTATGGTGTAAGCTTGTTGATTGTGATTGCATGGTGATTGTAAGCATGCTTGTGGTTATCTTTGTGTTGGTTGAAAAATAGTTAAAGGCACTCATTGCTAGTATACTATTATTGTATGTGATTTTAAATTTAAGGACTTGAGCACATTGGACCTTGTTCCTTGCTGACCCCAAATCATTTCACTTGTTGTGTTTGTTGTTTAGCTTTGCATATGTTAGCATGGTGAGACCGAGGGGAAGGCCAAGAATGAATAATCCGAGGGTGGAGCGGATTGAGAATGTTGAGGATATGCGAGGAGAGAACTTGCCTCCTCCTCCTCCTCCGAGGGGTGGAGCGAATGCGGAAGGTGTTGGACCCCAGGCTGGTCAGGGACAAGCAGGTATTGATGTGAATCTGTTGATTCAGGCTATAGCTGAAGCTATTCAGACAGCTTTAGCGGGTGTTCGGGTTGCAGCACCGCCTCAAGGTGCAGGTTCTGGTTTACCGTTAGAGCGACTCCATAGCTTGGGCGGGGTTGAGTTCCGTGGGTTGTCACCCAAGGGTTCAGAGGCATGGTTTGAGAGCATAATTCGTATTTTGAGTCAGATAGAGTGTTCTGAAGTGCATAAGCTAGGTTGCATTGTCTCTTTGCTTCAGGGAGATGCCTACACTTGGTGGACTACTATCACTACGGGTATGCCAATGGTCGAGGTTACTTGGGAGTTCTTAAGGACTGCTTTTTGTAAGAAGTACCTATATCCTCGATACCTAGATGAGAAGAAGAGAGAGTTCATGGCTCTAGTTCAAGGTAGCTTGACTGTGTCTGACTATGAGGTGCAGTTCGTACGTCTGAGTCAGTATGCTTCTGAGTTAGTTCCCACTGAGGGGGAACGATGTGAGCGTTTCTGTTATGGGTTGATTCAGGAGGTGAAGACATACATGTTGGCTTCCGACTATACAGATTTTGATGTGTTGATCGCTAGGGCCAAGGACATTGAACAGTCTTTGGGACTTGCGGATCGCAAGGGTGGATCTAGTTCAGGAAAGAGGACTGGTGAATGGGACAGAGATCGTGCCAAGAGGCACAAGGATAGGAAACCTCATCATGATCATAGTCGCAAAGGTGGTAATCCGAGACGAGGCCATCACAGCCAAGGGACTGAGAATCGTACTCCTGAGTGCAACAAGTGTGGTAAACGTCATTACGGTGAGTGTTGGGCCACTTATGGCTCTTGATGGAATTGTGGATCTAGGGCGCACTTGAAGTGCGATTGTCTACATCCATCTAGGGATAGACAAGCTCGTGCATGAGCTGTCGAGCATCAAAGAGGTTGTAGGCGCGGTCGAGGTATCTTTCAACCTATGAATGACGGTCAGAGGAATGTAGCTCATGTTGTAGCAATCCAGCCCGAGGTAGGTGGGCCAGCTAGAGTGTATGCACACCGTGAGGACAGGAATGACACAGATGTGATTGCAGCTAATTTCTCGTTACAGTCTTTGACTTTGCTTTGCTTGATTGATTCCGGTTCTACACATTCATATATTTTGAGTGAGCATGCAAGATTGCTAGATATTCCGGTTGAGATATTAGATGTGGGTATGAATGTCACTAGTTCCTTTGGTGGTTCAGGGTCATGTTTTTCCCGTGGATATGATGGAATTGCCGTTTTATGGTTTTGATGTAATATTAGGCATGGACTGGCTTGTAGAGCATAGGGCTAGGGTAGATTTTGAGATAAAGTGGGTGTCCTTGAGACTTTCAGAGGATCATGAGGTAGTAATAGTGGGCGAGAACGTTAAGTTCTTGTCCAATGTAGTTTCAGCCTTAGAGGCTCATAAGTTATTGGATGTGGGTTGTCAAGCGTACCTAGCCTATGTTATGAATCCGAATATGGATGAGGCACGACCTCAAGACATTAGGACAGTTTGTGACTTTTCGAGTGTATTCCCAGAAGAATTGCCTGGTTTGCCTCAGATAGAGATTTCGAGTTTGTTATTGAGACTTATTAAGATTTAGCTCCAGTATCGATTTAACCGTACCGAATGGCTCCTAAAGAAATGAAAGAGTTGAAGACACAACTTCAGAAATTGATAGACCGAGGGTTCATTCGTTCGAGTACTTCACCTTGGGGTGCACCGATGTTGTTTGTGAAGAAGAAATATGGTAGTTTAAGAATGTGTATCGATTACCGACAGTTGAATATGTTGACAGTGAAGAACAAATATTTGTTGCCGAGGATTGATGACCTGTTTGATCAGTTGAGAGGTGCTTCAGTGTTCTCGAAGATAGATTTGAGATCCAGTTATTATCAGTTGAAAGTGAGAGATCAAGATGTACCGAAGACAACTTTCCGCACTCGTTATGAGCACTACGAATTCTTAGTGATGCCCTTTGGTTTGACTAATGCACCGACAACTTTTATGGACATAATGAGTAGAGTGTTTCATGAGTACTTGGATTAGTTTGTGGTAGTGTTCATTGATGATATTTTAGTGTACTCTCGTACCGAGGAAGATCATGATCGGCATTTGCGTTTGGTGTTGCAGAAATTGTTAGACAATTAGTTGTATGCCATGTTGAGCAAATGTGAATTCTGGATTAGGGAAGTAGTCTTCTTAGGCCATATTATATCATTTGAGGGAATATGAGCGGATCCCAAGAAGGTTGAGGCAGTTGTGAATTGGAAACCACCGAGGACAGTGACCGAAGTTCGTAGTTTCTTAGGTTTGGCCGGTTACTATAGACGTTTTGTAGAGGGTTTCTCAAAGGTTGCAGCTCCTTTGACTAAATTATTATATACGGATGTTTGGTTTGAGTGGACTGATGCAAGACAACAAGCATTTGAGAAATTGAAAGAAGCCTTAACCAAAGCTCCTGTTTTAATTCAGATCGTGTCAGGGAAAGAGTTTGTAGTCTTCAATGATGCGTCGTATGTTGGCTTAGGTTGTATGCTTATGCAAGAGGGAAGAGTAGTGGCCTATGCATCTAGACAGTTGAGGATCATGAGCGTAATTATCCTACACATGACATAGAATTGGCTGCAATGGTTTTTGCTTTGAAAGTTTGGAGACATTACTTGTATGGTGAGAAATGCACAGTGTATACGGATTACAAGAGTCTGAAGTATATAATGACACAAAGAGAGTTGAATCTTAGACAACGTAGGTGGCTAGAGTTACTTAAGGACTACGATCTCACGATTGAGTACCATCCGGGTAAAGCCATTGTAGTGGCTGATACTTTGAGTAGAAAAGTAGTAGTGGAGTTACGAGCTATGTTTGCTAGATTGAGTTTGTCTAAAGATGGTGGTTTAGTAGCCGAGTTGCAAGTTAAACCTTCGTTGCTTTAGTTGATTAAAGAGAAACAGTTGCAAGATAGATCATTAGCATCCCATGTACAAGACATAGTGGAGGGTAAACTGACATATTTCTGTTTTAGTAGTGATGGAGTCTTGTGTTTCAAGAGTAGAGTAGTTGTTCAGGAAGATGTAGACTTGAGACACACCATCCTAATTGAAGCTCACAGTAGTCCGTTTGCTATGCATCCGGGAAGTACGAAAATGTATCGTGATTTGAAAAATGAGTACTTCTAGGTTGGTTTGAAGAAAGATATTGCCGAGTTTGTGAGTAAGTGCATGGTTTGTCAGCGAGTTAAAGCCGAGCACTAGTTTCCTTCAGATTTGTTACAACCGTTGAGAATTCCCGAGTGGAAGTGGGAGAGAATTGCCATGGATTTCGTATCGGGTTTGCCGTGTACACCTTCTAAGAAGAATTTGGTTTGGGTAACTGTTGATTGTCTTACGAAATGTGCGCACTTTTTGGCCGTTCACACCACTTATACTTTAGATAAGTTGGCCGATTTGTATATCAGTGAAATAGTGAGATTGCATGGGGTACCAAAATCTATAGTGTCAGACAGAGATCCGAGTTTCACGGCTAGATTTTGGGAGAGTTTGTATAGTGCTTTAGGTACTCGACTGAATTTCAGCACTTCATATCATCCTCATACCGATGGTCAGTCAGAGAGAGTCATACAAGTGTTGGAAGACATGTTGAGATGATGCATTATTGAATTTCAGGGTTCGTGGGAGAAACATCTACCGTTAGTTGAGTTTGCATATAATAACAGTTATCAAGCGAGCATTCAGATGGCACCTTACGAAGCTCTGTATGGTAGAAAATGTAGAACACCTCTTTGTTGGGCCGAAGCGGGACAGAAATTGATACATTTGCCTGATATGCTTATGGGTACTACCGAGAAAGTACAGTTGATTTGCGACCGTTTAAAGGCAGCTTCAGATAGACAGAAATCTTATGCAGGTTTGAAAAAAAGAGAAATCGAGTATGTCGTGGGTGACAAAGTGTTCTTGAAAGTCTCACCTTGGAAGAAGGTGACGAGGTTTGGTAGGAAAGGTAAGTTGAGCCCGAGGTTCATTGGTCCGTATAAGATAGTTGAGAGAGTGGGTCTCGTTGCCTATATATTGAGACTGCCAGCTGAACTAGAGAAGATTCACGGTGTGTTTCATGTTTCGATGCTTTGAAGGTATAGATCAAATCCGTCACATGTTATACCAGTTGAGGAGATAGAATTGAATCCAGATTTGACCTAAGATGAAGAACCATTTGAGATTTTGGCTTCGGACAACAAAGTGTTGGGAGGGGGGACCATTGAATTGGTTAAGGTTAAGTGGCGACACCGAGGAGTGGAAGAAGCCACTTGGGAGAGGAAAGATGACATGAGAAAGCAGATTCCGCATCTCCTTCCGCCAGGTAAATTTCAGGGACAAAATTACTTAAGTGGGGGAGAGTTGTAATGCCCCGAGCTTAGGGCCGGGAGATAATCAGATTAGTCAAGCCGAGTCGGGTTAAATTTAAATTGGAGAAAAACTAATTTTTAACACACCTAAAAGTGTTTTAAAAGAGAAAAGGGTAAAAAGAGGATTTTGTAATTAAAGAAAAAAGGTTTTGAAAATACCCTCATATTCCTAAAGTTGCTTTTCACGTTATCTTCTCAAAGGCAACCCATTTCACTATTCCATTGGTTTCAACACTTCATCCAAGTGATTTCTTCAAGGTAACTTCTTCCTCATCATGATTTTTACTTATTTGAGTTATTCTCATCGAAACCTTTGTTTTAAACTCATAAAAATGCATTTTTGGTTTGGGTTGGAAAAATGGGTATTTTTCATGGGAATTTCGTGGGTTTGTTTTTCCATGGTTAAACATGTACTTTAATTTAAGCTTTGAGTAGTAAAACATGTTGGGATGATGGTAGGATTTGGGGAAACCAGAAATGGGTCTAAAAAATGGGATTTTTGGGTTGAAAAGGGGTGAGTTTTGGCTGGGTTTTGGGGAGAAATCGTGGCTGATGGTTCCCTTGTTGTTGGGGGATGTTATTTGGTGTGTTTTGATGTTTGGAAATGGTGGGTTCAGCTTGAGGTTTCATTAGAACGAATTTGGGTGAAGTTTGGGCTTGAATCAATGTGTATTGTTGCAAGATTGTTGAGTCCCGGGTTTTTGCTGTGTTTGTGAGTGTATTAGTGTTCTAACGTTCAGTTTTGGGTTTCAAAATAGAGGAATCAGATTCGGGCCTTGCGGACGAAAAATTCGGGTAGTTCGGAGGCTTGATTCGGCATCTTGGACATCATTTGTGTGTTGGCTGGTGAGTGGATCGATTTTAAAAGCCTAAACGTGGTTAAGGGATTGTTTTGGGAGTTTGAATTGAGCTTGAAAGGCCATTCCAAGCTCAAGAGTAAGTTTTAAAGGTTTATGCAATTAATCCGTGTTTTATGATTCTTGATGTAATGTGAACATGTCATGTTGGTAATGTGTTAGTTTGCATTGTTATACAAGTTGAGACTTATAACTTGTGTTTATACTTGCATCGTGAGTACATGCCTTGCATGGAAGTTTGGACATGGTAAGTGGTTCAAGCATCGGTAATGCTTGTGGTTGTGAATGAGTATATTGACACGTGTTGAGTCGTTATCGGATATAATTGATCGATCAATAGGATTATAGTGCACTCAAGGTAAAAGTCGCGCGTGGCCTTAGTGATGTTAGATTCCACTAAGGAGGAGTACGGTGATGTGAGATTCCACCGGAAGTTATGTTTTTGCTAGACGAGTGAGTACGATGATGTGAGATTCCACCGGAAGTGTCTAGTGGGTTTGAGAAACTATCTGCATCTCCGAGTAAAAGAGAAGAATGTCAATATACCCATGATGCTTTAATTCTCATGTTAAGCATGTTGTTGATTCTTCTATTTATGCTTAAGTATGTGGTTGATTGCTTTACTTGCGTTATGAGAATGAGCATGTGGTAAGCCTATGGCTTGTGGTTGCATTTGGTAAATGCACGTGAAGGTAAATGCATGCTGTTATGCGTTCAAGCATGTGGAAATGATTTGGGAGTGGTTTTGGTTTTCAAGTAAATTAATGTTTTAAAACTGAATTGTTGTAGCTACCGTTTTGAGCACCGCTCACTAAGCTTAAACGCTTATGCTCTCTTTTCCAACAATGCAGGCTCTTAAACCTTCGGAGCAGCTCGGGGAACAAGGGAGAATCCAAGGGAGTTTGGTTTGCTCAAGTACGAGTTTAGACTTCAATAATTAGTATTAAGCAATAGGATATGACCTTTATGTTTAAGGTGTTGATGGCATGTCCTTTTTGCTTAGACAAGTTTGTTTAGTTGCTTGGGGCTTGTAACGCCTTTTACCTTGATGATTTATGCTTTTGTTTAGCTTTTGGCTATGTTAGTGAATGCTAAATATGCATGTTTCCTTTTAAAATCTTATCATGTTGGATGTTGCCTCGTTATGTGTTTATCTTGCCTTATAAGTATATCCATGGATGTCTTGTGTTGTATTTGAGTTTGTATGTTGCTTAATCGCTTGTTGATGCCTTTTGTGTTGAGTTTCTTGTGCTTTTAGCAGCTAAAACTTGTTTTGCAGGGTAGGGCGTATCGATACGCTCAAGGGCGGTATCAATACGGTCCCTTGTTTTGGGTAAGGCGTACCGGTACGCGGGGGCGTACGATACGCAAAATGCTCTCTAGAAATCTGAGAAATTGACGAAATTTTGGCGTATCAGTACGGGTCCTGAGAGTATCGGTACGGTCTTCGAAGTTGACCAAGGGAAGTTGACTGTTTAGGGCGTATCGATACTCACCTTGTGGGTATCGATACGATTTCCCTAGGTTTGACTTGGGGTGTTGACCATGTACAAGCATATCGATACGGTCCTTTAGCTTATCGATACGGCCTATTGAAAAATTTAAAAAAGGTTATCTTAATTGCCTGTTTTGCTTGTTTTGTATCCGTGTGTGTTTTTCGTTGCGTGTCCCCTCACATAGGATATAATTAATGCATCTAGACAAGATAACTTTAAAAGAAATTTTCCAGGGTTGCTAATCGGAGTGGAGCCTTAACGGGTTTCGCTTCGGTTTTCCCCGTGTAACCCGTTCGATGTGGTCTGGCGGCTAGGCCGGGTCGAGAGGGTTACAGTAAGTTCAAATCTTCAAAAGCTACATTCAAATCTTGTCTGCAACTAATCCATAACAACTCAGCCTGCATGTAAACAATTGAATAATTTTAAACAATGTTGCAGCATAGTAAAAGTGGATTTATTTCCTACTTCCTAAACCTATAGAAAGCAAAAGCATCTTAATGTTTTATATTATTGACAGTGAAAATTACCAGGTACCCAAAGTAATCTCATCAGCAACTTTGAACCTTTTGAACAATGATGGTTACTATCGAATGTCCATTTTTAAAAATGTATGTTGTCAATATACACGCTATTGTCATCAACGAATGATATAAGTTCTAAAACATAAATAAACAGCATATTTAAGACAAATCATAGTGCACCTAATGCCACTTTTTGGTTCTCAAAAGTTAAGTATACACCAAAGTTGATCCGACTCACCATTTTTCTTTAAGTACCTTGTACCCATGCCCGACACCTATACCTATCAGGAAACGAGTATGGGAGAATGGCACTCTAAGGACCCTTTAAATGCATTAAAAAGCTTTGAAAGAAAGGAACAAACTCGTGCCAGACAAACACTCGTATCAACTAATAATCCCCGATTCCAACATAGGTAAACATTATCCATATATACATGCAAGGTAATGATGTCCTGAAAACTCTCTAATTCCAACAAATATTTTGATACACTGGGACAAAATACTCCCAAATATTTTCACAACTAATGTTGGTTTTCTTTTCACTACATATCTCCCTATTGACATCCGAGTAACATATGTCCCCGATATAAAAGCGATAGGTAAATACTAAAACAACTTTAATATATGAACCGAATGTTTTTGTACGGTCCTTATATATTGCTCAAAGTTCCATTAAACATACTATCAACCATTTCTACCCAACAATACAAGACTAATAAACAAATTTATAATTGCTTCCGGGCCATAAAACAATAGTGTTCAAGCAAATCAATTGCAGCCAATGAACATTAATGTAAACACAAACAATCACTAAAGCAAATCAGGACTCAAGATCAAAGAAGTAAAGCAATCTACTTTACCAGATTCTCATCAATTTCCCCAGTTGCTGGATCTACTAATTGGTTAAAGGGTAATCTTCACTCGTGGTCCCTTTTGTTTGGGATTTTTTCTATTTTGGTCACCCGAATTCAAAAAAAGATCATTCTTGCCACTTATGTTTTGAATTGTGTCTATTTTGGTCCCTTGGTTGTTAATCTCCGTTAATAAAAAATAGGGTAAACTATACTAATGACCACCAAACTATAGGGTTGGTGTCGATTTGACCACTATATTTTTAATTGTGTCAAATATACCACTTAACTAATTAAATGGTTCCAATTAAGCCACTCGCCGTTAAAAAAAACAAAAAAGTTGACAGAACTGTTAAAAAAATTGATATAATTACACATTTGGTCCTTTATATTTATATAATATATCAATTTAGTCCTAATTTTAATCTAATAAAATAAATTAATTATTCAATAAGATGGTGACACGTGTCACCACCTTATTGGAAGTGGAAAAATGAGAGGAACAAAATCTCCCCATGAAGGATCGAACTTGTGACCTTGAAGCAACCAAGCTGTGTGCTTGCCACTGAACCAAGCACGCTTTTGTGCTATAGGGTACAACATTTAATATGTGTTTAATGATTGTTAATGCCCAAAAAAATGAAAGAAAAGAAAATGCACTTGGGTGGATTTGAACCAGGGACTTAGGGATGCAAAGCACATGTGCTTGCCACTGCACCAAGTGTATACTTTGTAATATGTTGTACAACATTTAATATATTTCTTATATAATTTTTAATGCTTGGAAAAAGGAAGAAAATGTAATTTTAAGAAACTCGAACATAATATTTTTATGATGCATAAAAACATCTAAACCAATTAAATAAATCTAATAACTAAATTAAAGTTAAGAATATTAAATTATGTTTGTGAGTTTGAATTCGCTAAATGAATTTAATATATTTTTTAATTTTTTAATATAATTATATATAAAAATTTAATTAATTTTTTAATAAATATTAAAATTATTAATTAAGTTAAAAAATCATTATATACGTGAAATTATAAAAATAAATCTGGAACTAAAAAATATATTAAATTTAGATTAAAATATAAAAATTTTAAAATTATTTTTCTATTAAAAAATTAAAAAATAATATTAAATTTTTTATTTCAAATCGTGCACCAACTATAATTTAAAATATATACAAAATATTCTTAACTTTAATTTAGTTATTAGATTTATTTAATTGGTTTAGATGTTTTTATGCATCATAAGAATATTTTGTTCGAGTTTCTTAAAATTACATTTCCTTCCATTTTCCAAGCATTAAAAATTATATAAGACATATATTAAATGTTGTACAACATATCACAAAGTATACACTTGGTGCAGTGGTAAGCACATGTGCTTTGCATCCTAAGGTCCCTGGTTCAAATCCACCCAAATACATTTTCTTTTCTTTCATTTTTCTGGGCATTAACAATCATTAAACACATATTAAATGTTGTACCCTATAGCACAAAAGTGTGCTTGGTTCAGTGGCAAGCACACAACTTGGTTGCTTCAAGGTCACATGTTCGATCCTTGATGGGGGTATTTTGTTCCTCTCATTTTTCCACCTCCAATTGGGTGACACGTGTCACCACCTGATTGGAGGTGGAAATTAATTAAATAAATTAAATAAAAATAATTAAAGACTTCCAATAAGGTGGTGACACGTGTCACCGTCTTATTGAATAATTAATTTATTTTATTAGATTAAAATTAGGACTAAATTGATATATTGTATAAATATAAAGGACCAAATGTGTAATTATACCAATTTTTTTAACAGTTCCGTCAATTTTTTCGTTTTTTTTAACGGCGAGTGACTTAATTGGAACCATTTAAATAGTTAAGTGGTATATTTGACACAATTGAAAATATAGTGGTCAAATCGACACCAACCCTATAGTTTGGTGGTCATTAGTATAGTTTACCCTAAAAAATAATTTCTAATTTAACCCCTGAACTTTCAAAACTTTGTGTTTCACCATCTTCCCCAATACTTAAAAATTTTATTTCTCCGCCCACCAACCGATCCCAATCCTATTTCCACTGCCATGAGTTTGCCACTCTCCTCCGCCCCAAAGCGTTAAACTTAAAAGATGCTTTACCTTTCGACGAACAAGATGATTGATGTCTACCTCACCTACAGCACCAGCTTTTGCAAGTCTTATCATCACTTCTTTTCCACCATCTCTTACACTTTGTAAACACTGCAAAAATGTTTGAGGTTTCCCCAAGGCTTCCTCAGCAATGTCAACACCTAATCCTCCAGTAATTTCCTACTCAAAACAAGCAATAAATGTCTTTAAGTAAAAATATTTAAAAAACAACAAAAAAGCTAATTTAGAATCAAATAATTTCAAACAAGCACTTCCGAAATAGTCAGAACACTCCACAAAAGATCATCAGATTTCACTATATTTTATTTCAAAATCTAAACCATTGTTACCAGGAACGGGGGACGACCCATTGGACGATGAACCCGGAACTACGACTCAAAACGTGAAATGAAACGCGACCGGTACATGATTCAGAAATGAAGAAGGACGACAAAGGATCTAGTTTATAAACGAGCTGTCAGAGTGGGTTCTCGCCGTAGCCATAAACCATGACGAAAGTTGGCTTGTAGATCTAGAATCGACGGTGATTGGTAACCCAGAAACCAAAAATGGACGATGGTTTTTGACGGAAAGTTGGGGTTGTTGAGAAATAGAAGGAGATGAGCTATCATCGGTTGCTTTGGATCCTGATTCCCAAAGCGTTTATTTGCCTTTTTTTTATTTGACTTTTTATGGATTTGAATTTTTATGGGATAAACGAGCAAAAGAATAGTTATTTTATTATTAAATCACTAGAATCAAGTGTTTGCATTTCATAAATATTCTAATCCTAATATAGCGGCTTGAATCAAGCTAGCTTGATTCCAATTCCAACGTGGACTAGCTGTTAGCTAACGTGCTAAAAAATATATTATGATATCAATTTTGAATTTATGATAAAAAAGGTACGTTGCAAATTTAAATTTCAATGCATAATGGTTCTTTGTTCTCCTATTTAAACCATCTTAGCTTCTCCAATTTACGTAGGTCACTACTCATACATTAAAAAATCAGATTTCAAATGGTATTTGGTAAAAAAGGACAATGATTGGAAGGAGGACAATCACAAAATCAAAGTTCTCCAATTGATGGCATCCATGACATGGAAGAAGAAAATTATCCAATGGAGGAAGAAGAAGTCACGAATACAAGCACTACAATAAATTCGAGTGCATCTTAATCGGCAAATAATAGTAAGCCATTAATCGATGAAGTGACAATCAAAACGAATAGGACGGGAAAAACTCCAGAAGGAACAAAGAGATGGATTTGCAACCATTGTAAAAAATCTTACAATAGTTCGTATTCCAGAATTCATCAATATTTTTTCGGTCCTAGGTTGGAAAAAATCGGAGGTTGCTCGTTGTCAAACTTTGTTAATCAATCGAGTAGAATTTCAAAGAATAAGGAAGAAAGTTGAAGAATTAGAGAATGTTGGCATTTCACCGTCTTTGTCTAAATCTACTCTCAACAACAGCCACAGTAGACCAACAACAACTACTTGGCCCATTGCAAAATCTTTTGGCACAGTGGAGCGACATCAGGTTGATATTTTAATTATTAGAGCTCTTTGTGCGAATGGCATCCCATTCAACGTTCTTAGAAATCCATACTTTTTTGCCATGTTGAAGGGAGTTAATCAAGCTCCAAAAGACTACAAACCCCCATCATTTGATCGAGCAAGAACAACTTTGGTGGATGAGTGTTAACGACAACTTGAAAAGGAGTTGACTCCGGTGAAGGATACATGGATGACTCAAGGAACTTCCATAGTCTCTGATGGTTGGACAAATGTGAAATGGCAACCACTTATAAACATTGTGGCATCCAAAAGTTGTGGTTCCATGTTTATGTACGCTAAAGATTTTACTAGACAAGAGAAAACATGGACAAACATTGCAGAGTTTCTTTTGGAATTCATTGAGGAAGTCGGGCCTTCAAATGTGCTTCAAGTTGTTATTGATAATTTAGCAAATTGTAAAGCAGCGGGAAAAGAAATTAAAAAGGTACACAAACATCTTTAGGTCTCCTTGTGTGGTTCATACACTCAATCTCACATGTAAAGATTTTGTTGCCACATTTTCATGGATGAGTGAAACATATAAAAGGGGGGAACATTGTTAAATATTTTTTGAACCATGAAAAGGCCAATGCAATTTTTAAAAGCCAATCTGATCTTGAGTTGCTTAAGGTAGCAAAAACAAAGTTTGCTTCTCATTATCTTCTATTGAGAAGATTGTCACGTTGTAGGGAAGTTTTAGCTACTACTACTGTTCTTAGGTGTTGGAGGGAATGGGTCAATTCAGGGGATGAGCACACCAAGGCTCTAGGTAAGGAACTGGCATCAACAATAATTGATGATGAATTTTAGGAAGAAGTAGAAAATATTTTGGTAATAACACAACTAATTTACTCGATGATAAGATTTACAGATAGGGAAGGAGAAAAAATGAGGGAAATTTATGAGAAAATGAATTGTATGATTGGAGAAATTAGGGATCTATTGATTGATAACAAACATTCGGTTGATTATGTGAAAATGAAAGAAATACTAGTATCTAGATGGGAGAAGATGAACACCACAATGCATTGTTTGGGATTTGCCCTCAACCCTTTCTTTTATGATTCTAAATATCTAAATGATGAAGCTCCCAGTGGAGTACCTAGGCGTGCTCCAAATCAAGATCGAGAAGTTGTTGCCGAAGTCCTGAAAGCTTTTGATGTAATCGGTGAAGATGAAAATGAAAAGGCCGAATTACATAAACAACTAGCTAAGTTCCAAAACAAGCAAGGGATGTTTGAGGCAGCATATGCTAGGATTGATGCTACAGCGATGAGTCCTATTTCTTGGTGGTCCACTTATGGTTCAGAAACTCCAAAGTTGGCAGAGATTGCAATAAGAGTTTTGTCGCAACCTATTAGCAGTTCTTCAGCAGAAAGAGTGTGGAGCACTTACTCTTACATACACAATATCAAAAGAAACTGGTTAAATGCTAAGCGTGCTGACAAGTTAGTGTTTATTCACTCAAATATAAGACTTTTGTCTCAATTCACGACATCTTACAAAGAAAGCCCTTGTAAGAAGTGGGACACCGACCCCGAAAGTACTTATTTTGATGATTCAACCGTGAGATTAGAAGATTTGAGATGTGATGATTAAACTTTTAATTTGGTAGTCATTGTAAGACTTTAATGAATTTAATAATTGTTGAGTTGAGAGATGCTCGATTCGATCAACCAATGATGCTCACCAAGTGGTGGAGAGGTGGATTTTTGGGTGTTAGGGTTTAGGAAGCTAAAACAAAGATAGACACAAAGATTTATAGTGGTTCAACCTTCTAACCAAGGTCTACATCCACTACCTTAGCTCCCCACTAAGGATTTCTCAATCAATCCACTATTGATTCGTCCCCTTTTCTAGGCTTAGGAGGTAACCCTTACACATAATCAAGCTTTCTACCCAAAGCCTTGATTGAAACCCTCTCTTACAAAGAGATAAACAAAGCAAACTTAAAACCCTCTAATAGGTGTTTGTTTGCACAATTAAGCACTCACCCAAAACCTAAAAACACTTGAGCAAATTTGACAATTTTGGCTCACTAGTGTTTGTCTATACAATAAATGACAATTTAAGTACAAAGACAATCTTTGATCATTTGATGTTTGACAATATGAGCATTAGCCTTCTCTTGATGCTTGGAGGTCCCTTTTATACTCCCAATTGAGTTTGTAGCCGTTACTAGCCGTTGGGATCAAATTGGAGCCGTTGAGGACTTTAATTCCCACCATAAATGCAGTTCTGCAGCTCCCCGTTTCGAAACGCTCGAAGCCGTTTTGAAACACTCTCAATGTAGAAAGAGCCGTTGCAGTCTGTCATGGTACCCGTTTCGGAACACCCCCTTATCGTTTCGAAACGCGTATCGAAACGCTATAGGCCTGTATTGAAACGCCTGCATTTAAAAGTTAGTTGGGAAAATAGCCATTGGGGTTTATAGCCGTTGTGGTCAATGCCACGTAGGCGTATCGAAACGGCCTACCCCGTTTCGAAACGCTGGGCAAAAATCCTGTCCAAGGAAGGCCCGTTTCGATACGAGTATCGAAACGATTTTGCCACTGGAATCCCCTGTTTCGAAACGCCCTAAGGTGTTTCGAAACACCTGGACAGTTTTGTGAAATTTGGCTTTGAAAAACATGTAAAATCTTTTAAAACATCCCTAAAAATTGTTTCAAGATATTTGTACTTTGGAAGTTTGTTTTAAATACTTTTTAAATCAGTCCAAAACATTTTTCAATTATTATATCAAAACATTAGTTCTACAATCTCCCCCTTTTTGATATAATAAAACTATCTTGAAAAATTGTTTGGGATTCTCCCCCTTTAACTTTAAAAATGTGAATAAGAGAATGAAGATATGAAATCAATTAAAGCTCCCCCTTATTCATTTGAAAATTCAATTTTTCAATTTTTCAAACCATTTCTCCCCTTTTTTTTATATCAAAAAGAATTAAAACATTAAGTTCATAACAACAATAGAGGTAAAATTTTGACAAAAATAAAAATTTGGTTTTAAAATGGCTCCCCCTTACTCAAAGCATCATTAAAAATGTTAGTCCAACATTTATGATCATCTAGTTGAATAAACTAAAATTAAAACAAATAAATGCTAAAACAACTAGATTTTTACCAACACTTGAACCCAAAGGGAGGATGTGAAGTCTTCCTTCTTCAAGTGTTCTTCCTTGTGTGCATGGAGCTCCCCCTCAATGTTTGACTTGTTGAACATCTCCATCACACCTAACAAAAGACAATCAAGTGACTTTTGGTATCCAAATTGCTTTGGATCCATAAACGTTAGTAGCACAAATTTTAGTCCCCTTTGGAATTCAATTTTCAATGTCATCCTTTTTAATTGAAGTGGTTAGTCCTTTTGGGACCCAAACACTTCTAAAACATTTTCCTTTTACAAATCTAGGGGCACTAGATTGTCTCACATAAAAATTTGATTTTCCAACATTATTTTTCTTTTCAAGCTCTTTGGAAATCAAAACTTTTTCTTCTTGAACTTTTTGAAGCAATTTTTGTAAATCAAAACATTTTAATTCAAACTCTTCAAGTTTTGCTTCAAGTTCAAGTTTGGTTTTAGAAAGCAAATCATTTTGAATTTTTAACTTTGAAATCAATTTATTGTTTTTCAAAATGTGGCTTTTAAAATCTAAAACCAAATCGTCATAGGCATCTTGTAATTCATCAAAGGAATAAGAACATGAAGTAGATGAATTAGAAGTTACCCTTGAATCTTCTTCGATGGCCATAAGGCAAAGGTTGGCTTGTTCATCGTCGGTGGAGTCCTCATCACTCCAAGTAGCCACATGTGCCTTCTTCTTATGGCTAGAAGTGCTTGCCCTCTCCTTTCTCTTAGGTTCTCGTTCAAGCTCTCTCAAGGCTTTCTTCATGAACGGGGCACACTTCTTGAAGAGATGAACTATCTCTTCATCTTCATCCTCCTCTTCACTTGAGTAGACATGGTGGCAAGTGGAGGACTTGAGAGCCATGGCACTTGCATTGATGCCAAACCCTTTGATTTTCTTCTCTCCCATAGCTTTAATTTCTTCCCTCTTCTTCTCATCCTCTTTATTCTTCTTCATGATTTGATGAGTAAGGGGTGACCCCATGAGTTCATCAAGCTTCAAAGTCTTCAAATTCTTGGCTTCGATGATGGCGGTCCTCTTTGAGTCCCATGACTCGGGAAGTGAGTAGATGAGCTTTCGGACAAGCTTTTCTTCCGGGATGGCTTCTCCATAACCTTTAAGACCATTGGTGATGGTGGAGAATCTATCAAACATCTTCTCGATGTTCTCTTCCGGATCCATCTTGAAGTTCTCATACTCTAAGGTTAGGAGCCCAATTTTAGTCTCCTTGACTTCATCGGTTCCCTCGTATGTGACTTCAAGCTTGTCCCATACCTCCTTGGCACTCTCACAAGAAGACATCTTCTCATAGATGGATGGACCAAATGCACAAAATAGAATATGCAAGGCTTTGCAATTTAGCTCCATCTTCTTGCGATCGTCGGCACTCCATTCCGCTTTGCTTCTTTGAGGCACGAACGGACCATCTTTAACTATATCCCATAGCTTGTAATCTCTAGATTTGATGAAGAACTTCATCTTTGTCTTCCAATGGGCATAGTGGGTTCTGTCAAAGAAAGGTGCTCAATTGAGCCGGTTGATGAAAAAGTGATCGAGCTTGCCGGATCTTCTCAATAGGATGTGAATCCCCTTCGATTGAGCCAAGCTCTGATACCAATTGTTGAGTTGAGAGGTGCTCAATTCGATCAACCAATGATGCTCACCAAGTGGTGGAGAGGTGGATTTTTGGGTGGTAGGGTTTAGGAAGCTAAAACAAAGATAGACACAAAGATTTATAGTGGTTCAACCTTCTAACCAAGGTCTACATCCACTACCTTAGCTCCCCACTAAGGATTTCTCAATCAATCCACTATTGATTCGTCCCCTTTTCTAGGCTTAGGAGGTAACCCTTACACACAATCAAGCTTTCTACCCAAAGCCTTGATTGAAACCCTCTCTTACAAAGAGATAAACAAAGCAAACTTAAAACCCTCTAATAGGTGTTTGTTTGTACAATTAAGCACTCACCCAAAACCTAAAAACACTTGAGCAAATTTGACAATTTTGGCTCACTAGTGTTTGTCTATACAATAAATGACAATTTAAGTACAAAGACAATCTTTGATCATTTGATGTTTGACAATATGAGCATTAGCCTTCTCTTGATGCTTGGAGGTCCCTTTTATACTCCCAATTGAGTTTGTAGCCGTTACTAGCCGTTGGGATCAAATTGGAGCCGGTGAGGACTTTAATTCCCACCATAAATGCAGTTCTGCAGCTCCCCGTTTCGAAACGCTCGAAGCCGTTTCGAAACACTCTCAATGTAGAAAGAGTCGTTGCAGTCTGTCAGGGTACCCGTTTCGGAACACCCCCTTGCCGTTTCGAAACGCGTATCGAAACGCTATAGGCCCGTATTGAAACGCCTGCATTTAAAAGTTAGTTGGGAAAATAGCCGTTGGGGTTTATAGCCGTTGTGGTCAATGCCACGTAGGCGTATCGAAACAGCCTAGCCCGTTTCGAAACGCTGGGCAAAAATCCTGTCCAAGGAAGGTCCGTTTCGATACGAGTATCGAAACGATTTTGCCACTGGAATCTCCTGTTTCGAAACGCCCTAAGGTGTTTCGAAACACCTGGACAGTTTTGTGAAATTTGGCTTTGAAAAACATGTAAAATCTTTTAAAACATCCCTAAAAATTGTTTCAAGATATTTGGACTTTGGAAGTTTGTTTTAAATACTTTTTAAATCAGTCCAAAACATTTTTTAATTATTATATCAAAACATTAGTTCTACAATAATTTTGATATTTTTCTATTTATTTTATGTTAAATTTTTTAAATAAATTTGTCCTATTTTAATGTAATAAATGTGATTTGGTAGTCATTGTAAGTTACTAATGGCTATTAATTAATTTCTATAATTTTATGTTAAAATTTTTAAAAAATTCGTCTTAAAATTATGTAAATAAAATGTTGCCTTTTTAAACTTATAATAAAATCGATTTAATATATAAAGGCTTGGTCATAGAATTAATTTTGTATCACATCCCTCGTCGTACTGAATTCAGTAAGGTAACGTTCCACGTTTCCGTTTTCGTTTACCGTTTCATATTACGTTCCAGATAACTATGATCTAAACCTTAATAGTCATGTCTCAAATCTCAATATCCTACATTAACACAACTAAATCACATGCTAAACCCCAAGCCATGCCTTGAATAAATTCAAGAAGGTGAGGCAATTTGAACAATATACCTAACACTCCCAAGTGTACACCTAAGCAAAACTAGATTCTTTTTGGTTATTGCTTTTGCTACTTGGTTTCTCCTTCTGGAAGCCAAGAAAGCATTTAGATGCAAAGTAAACAATCATTTTTTTCATCAATAAAAATTTCAGATAGCTTTTTGGAACAAGCTATTTGGATGTATTACATTTACTTGTGCATTTTAATTCAATTTATGATTTTGCTTTACGCAATTTACTTTTGACTTTTAGCAACCTTTTATAAATAACAAAAGCAATTAGCAAAGGCCACAGCCAAATTGATCCCATATTCTAAATTTCTTGATAAAATTTCCATCCAAATCTTGGATATCCCCAATCGAGATCACATGTAAGTGTATTAAGATTTTAAAAAATGTGCATGCTGAAAGTGTGTTCAGAGTGATATTAAAATGCAATGTTATTTCAGCTACCACAAATCAGTATCTAAATGCTAAAGAACCATGGACCTTGTACTTACTTTAACTCGTTCAACGGCATCTTCTTCTATTGCATTTACTGTATGAGTGGCAGTGGCACCCAAAGTCTTAGCTTTCTGTAGTTTATCCTTCTGAATATCCACAGCAATAACTTCAAAGGCACCATATGCCTTTGGTATCTGCAAACAAATGAAGCAAAGTTCTTGTCATTTACATGTCAATTTTTTTCCAATCCGTCAAAGTTCATAAATGGAAAGTTACTGTAAAAAATACCAAAAAATGCATTAAGATTCAAAGTTGGGAGCTCAGATTTCAGACAGTAACATTTACCTTTACAATTAATGGGCTTGCAGATATTGAAGACAAATGAACGAAACATGTTTAAGGGACGGGATCGGGTGGTGGGGGGAGAAATAAAAATTTTAAGTTTTGGGGGAAAATGATAAAAAAAATAAAATTTTAAAAGTTTGAGGGTTAAATTAGAAATTATTATTTTTATTAACGGAGGTTAACGGACAAGAGATCAAAATAGACACAATTTAAAACGTAAGGGACAAGAATGATCTTTTTTTGAATTCGAGTGACTAAAATAAAACGAGCCCCAAATAAAAGAGACCACAAATGAAGTTTACCCTTAATTAAAAAGTGTTTTTCTCTTAACCTTACTGTAATCTAAGCTGGAAGCCAATGAAACACAAAGTAAAGCTATCAAAAACCCCAAACAAATTGTTCTTATGACACCCATGTTTCCTTTATATCTTCACCATCATCACAAGAACTTGAAGGATTCTTTTTCGTTTCATCAATAACCATAATTTCTTTCAAAACCCTAAAAAAGCATTTTCCTTCGTTACTCATGTAGTTTCACTATTGAAATTTTAAGACTATTTTCACCTAAATAACATACCCTTCATCCTAAATCCTTCACACATAATCCCAAACTATTACTTCTTTCAAAATTTTAGAAAAAAACATTCCTTTTCCTACTCATGTAGTTCAAGTACCGAACTAAGCAGAATTTACAGTATATATATATAGCATACTTTCATAAATCTGATATTCCATAAATCATAGTTCATAATCAAATTCCATAAATCCATACATCATGATTCCATAAATCCGATGTTTAGTTAAATCTTAGACTCAAGTAAAAATGCATGGAAAATTAATCAAACCACATCACATGTAAAAATATGTATACGATATAAATTAGCGTCCCCCGATAAAATTATCAATACATAGCATAATAAAAACACATGTATTAAAACACCAAACTTACTTGCAAGGAATTTATTAGAAACAAAGACGGAGAAAACACACACTAACACTAAATTAACTATCAAAGACGTAGAATTAATTTACAAAGACAAGGGAAAGACACACACTAACACTAAATTAATTATCAAAGACGTAGAATTAATTTATGGAGATAAGGGGAAAGGCACACACACCAACACTAAATTAACTATCAAAGACGTAGAATTAATTTACGAAGATATAGGGAAAGACACATTCCTATTTAGCTAGCTAAACATGAGCGATAGCTTTCTCTGAGTTGATGAAAAGTTCGATCAAACGAGCTTTGTACAGAAGTATTCGAATGGCGAGGGTTTTCTCAATTCGGTTCAGATGGTGAAGAAGATGCTTATGGCGGCGTGAGTGGCTTCAAATAGTTGGGGTAATAGGATATATATATATATATATATATATAACCTTTTTTTATTTAAATAAAAAATGGTAAATCACGTAACTGAAAGCAACAGAAATTTACCTAAAAAGGGTAAATCACGTATTTAGTCATTGATCTTTCTAGGATTTTCAAAACATCACCTAAAGTTTTAAACTTAAAAGTCATGCCTTGAAATTCTAAAACTTTAAAATTTGATCGTAATTTTTTTCTTGAGTTTAGAAATTCTAAAAAAATATGAAAGCTTGATTTAATTTAAAGTTTACATATTAGACATTAAAAGATTAATATTTCATAAATTGGTCCCAAAATTTGATTTTCAAAATTCTATAAATCAATTCAAAAATCTCAGAAAATTAGGGTTTCAAAAATTGAGAATCTCAAAATTAAAGTTTTTATTTGGGGCTAATATCGGGGTGTTACACTGTGTTCTATGTGTAAAACTTTAAACTTGGATGTCACATTTGAACCTTAAGCCCAAATCCATTTTAATAAAGTTTCTCATCTCGATTTAGCACAACAAGGTATTTTCCAAAATATTAAATCCAATGGTTAAAAACATAGATAAAAAATTGACTAATTGACCTTTCTTGACTACAAAACTTCTATTGTAATTTCTGTCATTTTTAGATGTTGAATTAAAAAAATTGTGATTATAGTTGTGACTACAAAAGACTATTGTTCATAAGCAAAAAAAATAAAAATAAAAAATAAAATTTGTCATTTATCTATTCAGTAACCATTTTTAGTATTTGTAGCTTCATTTGAGGTGCATTGACTGATTGACCTTTCTTAACTGCCGGTCATCCATCTAACAACATGAATTGTTGGTGGTTGCTGGCTGCACTTGTGAAGTGTGCTTGGATGGAGCACTTGTGGATGCTGCGCCTTTTTTAGTAGTACCACACAAAATCTTCTCTTAACCTATATAAGTGAGCAGGGAAATTCTAAGGAAAGGCGGACTAATATACGGTTAAGAAACGGCATTACCAGAAATATTATAAGATAAGTAACAAAGTCGGTAAAGCACTACCGGATATGTTGACATAATATAATGTATCTGGTAGAAAACATGAAGTAATATTAAAAAAAATTGGTAACCGGCAAATTTAAGTTATCAGTAGGTATAGATACAAACATAACAAAATAGGTAAAATTACTTATTTTGTTGATAAGAGTATCAACATATTAGGTAGCGCCTATTATGTTATTGAAGTTTAAGCTGATGGGACTTGGAAATCTGACGATAACAAAATAAGTAAATTACTTATTTTGTTGATAAGAGTATCAACATATTAGGTAGCGCCTATTATGTTATTAAAGTTTAAGCTGATAAGGCCTTGGAAATCCGACGATAACAAAATAGGTAAATCACTTATTTTGTTGATAAGAGTATCAACATATTAGGTAGCGTCTATTATGTTATTAAAGTATAGATACTTTCGAAACTATATATACTTTTTTAAAAGTTTAAGTTGATTGACATAGCATACTGGGAATGTGGCTCGAAAGTATCTATAATTTTTTAAAAGTATCGATATTCTTTTAAAAAGCAATGTAACCGGTTGCAATGTGGCTCGAAAGTATCTATACTTTTTTAAAAGTATCTATACTTTTTTAAAAGTATCGATACTTTTTTAAAAGTATCGATACTTTTTTAAAAAGCAATGTAACTGGTTGCAATGTGGCTCGAAAGTATCTCTACTTTTATGCAACCGGTTACAATGCTTTTTAAAAAAGTTTAGATACTTTTGAGCCACATTGCAACCGGTTACATTGCTTTTTTAAAAAAAAGTATCGATACTTTGAAAAAAGTATAGATACTTTCAAAAGTATCAACAAAATAAGTAATTTACTCAAAAGTATCAACAAAATAAGTAACCTATTTTGTTATCGTCGGATTTCCAAGGCATATACACAAATTATAAGATAAGTAACAAAGTCGGTAAAGCGCTACCTAATATGTTGATAATATTATCAACAAAATAAGTAATTTACCTATTTTGTGCTTTTAACCGGTCACGCCGTATATTAGCCGTATATTAACCGCCTCACAGCAGAATTGCCCTAAGTGAGCAAATTAGTTAATAACCCTAAATCATTTATTATAATAAAAAAAATTATCACTAAAATACATAATGTATTAAGTAAAGACACGCATTGGAAGTTTAGAAACTATTCTCTTTGTTGATGCTTGAAATTGAGGAGACAAATTTATTTACATCCACCTTACCTCCTCAAAATATGTAATGAGTCAGAATATTCAGTTTTATTATCCCTCATTATCTTTTCTCAAAATGTATTTTAAATTAACTAGCATGTTTAGTAAAAGGTGGTTCACTACTATTTTGGTTTAATTTCATTATCAAACCCTTTTTCAGTAGAAAAATAATTCTCTTCAAAATCAGATTCTGTGTCATATTCATATTCAGTATCACTACCTATTGGTTCATGTTGATCATTTGATTCAATTTTAAGTTCTATATTTGGTACAATTTCAGGTTCAATATTTGGTTCAGGTTCAACACTTGGCTCATGGGAAGGTAGTTCGTACAGAAATGTATTATCTTTTTTTCAACTAAATAAAGATGCACAATATGATTCATGGACAATTCAACTATCATGTTCAGAACATCATTATCATTACTCAATGGCAGAACCTTAAATGATCCGTTGGTATTGTCCTAAATACTATCATTGTGGTTTTAATCCTTAAACTCTCATTCATATGAATCATCTAAAAAATAGACATTTCATCTACAACATAAAAATTAAAATAATCAACCTTTTTACTTATATATTTCAGATTACGTGCATTTGAAAAAAAAAACACACCATAGTGTATAATTATAATAAAACTTGTTGGCTGGGAGCCTGCAGATCATATACAAAACAAATAATGTTATAAGACCTAGAACATACCATAAAGAAAGCATAACGTCCCTTTCATTCGAAGCTTCCAACCTCCCATCGCGTTTCAGATTGAAATACCCTTACAATCAACAACGTAATCGTGTGATTAAAACCCTAATACACAGCGATTAAATCCTAAACCTTTAGATTAATTCCTAACACATTGTTTCTTTTGCGATTAAGAAGAGAAGTGTCTGGATTTTTTTTCAAATGAAAGAAAATCTGAGAAATTTGATTAACTGAAGGATTTTCTTTGTTCAAGTCTGAGAGGCTTATTTGAATTAAAACGCTTCGTTTTGATTCACATCCCATGGTCTTCCAAAAACAACCACGTGTATTTGCTGAATAGGAATAAAAAAATGGCTGGAATTTGTGAAATAAAAAAATCTAACTCAACAATGTCGTTAGATATTTAACGGTGAGTAACCAAACTAGGAAAAAATAAATGTTAGTGACGATTTTGTCAAAAAATAGTTCGATGACTAAAATATGAACTAAACAATACTTGTGTGACTGCTGGTGTAGTTTACCCTAAATTTAATTTATTGGTTTGGGAGCTTAACTGGGGCAAAAAAAAGTTCGGTAGTTTAATTATTTTTAAAAAAAAATAAGGGTTTCAAACACCCTCAAGCCAAAAAAAATTAAAACATATGATAACACAAATAATATACGGCAAAAGTATGTTAACATATTAAAATCTATGTCAAATGAATTATTTTCTAAATTTATTTGAACAATTTCTAATTATGGGAGGAGAATTAGAATTTTTCTCATAATAGGTATTGAACTCACAACCTAAGAAAAGGGGGTGTCAACTGAAAAATTTAATCACATAATTAAAATTTAATTATGGAATTTTCTAGAGGTTGTTGACAATTATTTTTTAAATGGAATTAATACAAAAAAATTACACATAATGAATTAAAATCTATTACATTTTGGGAAAACAAAATTAAAGAAGTTGTTTTAAAAAGAGTTTAATTCAATCGTTAATTTTTAAAAGAGAGAGAAAAACAGTTCTCATTTAATTAGACAATATAAAAGATTAATCAAAATTTTAATTTTTTTCTGAAGTTACCATTTTTCAAGGATCATTTACTCTAATATCGCATGTTACGAAACCATTAATCTCTTTCAATGGTTAGTTCTTAGTAGAAGCAATCCATCCTTTCTCCTTTTCTAGCTGGAAATTATTTTAAAAAATGTGTTTAATGTGATGTGCAATGGAAACACATATAAATCCAAAGACATCTTCTTTTCATTCCAATGTACCTTACTTAGAGACCAAACTACTAAGAGGATATGAGGGATTTTAAATTGTGTTATTTATGAATTTTTCCCCTACATTTAAACTTTTACGTTTTGCCGCCAATCTTAAATTATAAATTACATCACTGCTTTGAATAAGCATTTACACTATTTTAGGTAGGTTTAGTAATTTTGAACATGAGAGGGGATAATTACACCACTTTACCTACCAAAATTCTGTAGAACTAATTCGGTATATTGTCTACCTTGAGAAATAAAATAAAAATGTCAAATGGGTTCGATCTAGTGGACACCTTAAAAAACAAAAATAATATGTCGAACTGACTATAAATCTTTAAACAACCCTCAATAATAATGAATCAACCATCGTGAACCACAAACAAGTACTATCATCATTCTTTAAAAAGTTATTATAATTTGATTTGTATTAAAAAAAGATTTATTTAAGTATAGATTAACAGTTACGAGTTTTACGTTTTATCAGAGGTGAAAGATAACGGAGACTAGAGGGAATCATTGTCTATTTTTTTTTATAAATTAGAATTTAACTCCTCAAAATTTTTAAAAATTTATATCAAACTTGAAATTTTTGAATATTTTAATCAAATCTACTCCTATAATTTTTAAAATTTCTCATTAATTAAACCTCTCAAAATTATTAACAATTTTAGTTAAAACCCAAAACTTTTAGTTTAAGACTCTTTAAAAAAAATAATCCCAAACTCTTTCATTAAGATCTAACACTACGTATTATTAATGGTTGATTTTGATAAAAATTAAAGTTTGAGGACTTATATATGGTTAATGAAACTTTTTATTATCTTAAACAAAACTAAAATACAGCCGTGATATTAAAAAAACACAAAAATTTATTTATTTAACAAAACAACCCATCAAAATTTATATAAATATAGAATATAATTTAAAATGATAATACAAATTTAATCGATAAATTGGGGAATTATTACTAGTTGTAATCATTAAATTAAACTAATTTTGACTCTATAAACCTTTGATTAAGACATGATCTATCCACGTTAAACAGCGATTTGACATGCAAACTGGATTGCAAATTGCATGCATACGACAAAATGTCAAATGTATTCTTTATCGGTATCCCATTCTCCGGACAATCCGGCGGCTTGTTCTTACTAGCCGATTTTCTTTACTTATTTTCACAATAGGGACTCAAGTGATGTTTAATAAATTGAATAGTTTTATAAAAAAAATTAAAACCTTAAATTTATGCTATAAAATTGTTTGTATGCGATTGAAACCAATGTTTTGTAAGAATAATATATATAGAATAATTTAACCCAAAAAGTGTTTCAGTGAAAAAGCGGATGATATTATCCTAGGAGACACGAGTTTAAATCGCTTTGTTTACAAAGTGTATGCGCATTGTCAAGGAGTTAAGAATATGTATGAACAAATACTACCTCGTAATCATCTTTAGATCATTCAAAAAATAATATATAGAATAATTATTTTATGTACGATTTTTTTCTCACAAACGGTTCTAAAATTGTCTCAAATTTTATTTGGATGTCATAAACTATGAATCTATTCATAAAGCTCTAAAACATAACACTAAGCTTTAAAAAGGCATAAGGCTTAACCATCAAATAGGTGTTCATATTATGCCCTTTTTCTAGTTAAGGTGCCTAAATTATTTTTCGGGTCAAATAGGTACTTAATATTTTATTCTGGGACAAATAGGCGCCTACCGCTAATTTTCACTATTAAATACCATGTGTCACCTCCTGAAAAATCTAAAATTATATTAAAAATAAATAAAATTACTTAATTTTCAGAAAATCTCTAAGTTTTCCAGATTTCACAAAACAACCCCAAATTCTAAAATTCCTAACTCCCTAAAACCTAAATCCCGATTTGGGCATATTCCGCCGCTGATTTCTCGCTGCCGCCCACCACATCGGTCGTCGGACCATCACGACCATTTCCCCCCCACCTCGTCGCCGGAAATTGACCAACGTCGTGCGAATCGCCATAATTGTCGAATGATTCTCTCGAACGATTCGCGACGAACGGCGGCAAGAGGGGCGACAAACGACATGTGGGTTCTTCAGCTAGGGGAGGGCGCTTCATTCTGTCGCTGGCAACACAATCAACGCCGGTGGGAGTGGCCAAAGTTAGGGGGTTTAGGGATTTGGGGACTATTTTGGAAATATTCAAAAAATTTAGGATATATTTTTATTTTGTTTTATTAATTTTATTTATTTTTAATATAATTTTAGAATTTTCAGGTGGTGACACGTGGCATTTGACGGTGAAAATTAACGAAGAACCTTAAACGGGTCACTGAATGAATGTTAGGCACCTATTTGGCCCGGAATAAAATGTTAGACACCTATTTGGTCTGAAAATTAGTTTGGACATCTAACTGGAAAAAAGGCATAGTTTGGGCACCTATTTGCCTATTAAACCAAGGCATAATGTCAAAAAAATATTTTTTTAAAAAATGTTCATAATGTTTGACTAGAAAGTCATTTTATCCCATATTTTTTTTGAAGCACTTCAACCCTTAAATCTTTCATTTTTGGTCAAAATTACCCCTCCGTGGATGACAAATGTTTGTAAACTAACGATAAACAACTTGAAAAATGACATGTCAGCAGAAAAATAATTTTATATTTTATATAAGTTTATAAAATTATATTTTGACTGATGTGTCATACTGTCAAGTCAGCACATTTGTCTATATGACATTGTTATGTTAGTGTGCACTGTCACATAGGTTTACCACATCATTTTAAGTCATTTACCGTTAGTTGACTAATTGTTTTCATCCATCGAGGAGCCATTTTGGTCTAAAATGAAACGTTGAAGGTTAAAGTATATAAAGAGTGGGTATTATTATAAATATCCCTAAAAAATTTAGGAAAAATTATACAATTAGTCACGGGTGGGATCGAATATTTTTCACCCTAAACCCGAACTCGACCTGACTTTATCCATAATAAAAACCCGACACGACCCGAACACGATTTTTTTTATTAAAAAATATGACCCGATCGGGCTAGGTCGGTCAGAACCTGTCAGAATCGGGGTAAAATGCCCATCCCTAGTTCAAGTTGAATCAAGCATCTCGTTATTGACCAACTCATACATGCCTGTCTCTTGTCCAGTTGAAACCCATTTAATATGGAACAGACTCACAATTTGAATTAATGTTGATCCGGGCCTCGTGTTTGAAATGAATTATTTACAATTGAATTTGGGTTTTAGCTTTTATTTCCAGGCTTTAGATCGTTGAAGTTGGACTTTGGTCGATTGAGTTTGGGTTTATATACATGTTTTGGATAAATAAAACTGTAGGTCCATTTTTATTTGAAAATGTATTACTCATGCATAAGCGGTGAAATTTTTTTGTTTTCACAATTGTCTTAGTTTTAGTGTTTTCGTTTAGGATTTAGATTTTAGGAGTTTTATGGTAGAGGTTTAAATTGTAGGGTTCATTGTTATAATTTAGGGTTTAGAGGTTAGGATTTAGGTTTTAGGGTAATATAGTTAGAGATTTAGGTTTTAGCTTATAAACCCTAAATTATATTCACAATCTCTAAATTCAAAACTACTACACCTAAACCCTTAAATCCTAAATGGAGTCCCTAAACTCTAAAACCAAGGCGTTTGTGCTTGTGCATGGAATAACTACCCGATTGGTTTTTTATTGTTATTACAATTATATGGAAAATACCAAAAAAGTGGATTTCCATAAGATACCCATAAAATTGAGATTTTTTATATTTTAAATGATTTTTTTATTTTTTCTAATTTTTTAATTTCATGATTTTTTACACAAAATATATTTTAAATCCCCCCAAAAAGAAAAAAAGATAAAATATTCTCATTTTTTTTGAAAATATCAGAATTTTCTCAATATTTTTTTAATTATAATCTTTTGGAAGAAAATAGATAAAATTGGAAAGGAAAATTTCACAATTATGTTAAAAATCCAAAAATGTGAAATAAAAAGGTCAAAGTTTTTTAAAAATGATTTTCCCCTTCAATTTTTATAATTTATTTGGATATATTCATATATATATATTTTTTCAAAAAGGATTAAAAAACCTCATATACCAAAGTGATAATGAAATATAACTTTGAGGTTAAAATACTCTTTAATCCATAAATTTTTTTATACAATGTTGAGTCTATCAGACCCCTTTTAACCCCTAAGTCAGAGGATAATAAGAGTTCAAACACAATCAATTTTACGTTCTAATGTAAATTATATCAACTAAATTAAATTCAGTTCACATTTAAGTCATATCTTCTTCTTCTTTTGAATAGATATTTAAGTCATATCTTTTAAATTTTAATACCTAAATGGTTAGCACTTAATATTTTCGTTGTCATTTTGACCTTGTTTTACAACTTCCATCATCATTGTGATTTTAGTCGACAAATAAAGAATCACGGGAACGACCAAAAAAAGAAAAAAAATGAACTTGTGTATATAATGTTTAAAACACTACGTTCTCTATAAACAAAAAAATATTATGTGATTTAATATATTTATTTTACAAAGTATATGTTCTTTATCAATAAATAAATAAAAAATATAAATATATACTATCTTATAATCACCTTACTATTATAAAAAAATTAAATTTAATACTTAGCCAACAAAGTAAATGTTTGCACCGATGGTTTGGATGTTTAATAATTAAAAATTTAACTTATTTAAGATGAAAAATTATTTAATGCACTCGCGACGGAAACCAAATTGTTTAGTTTAGAGATTAAGTTTTAGATCGTAGGATATAAAATTTAAAGTTTATGATTAAAATTTAGAATTTAGTATTTAGGTGTTTAGGGTTAAGAATTTTAGTTTTTAACCTTAAAATAGACATAGTTGTGGAATTTTTAAACTCCACTACCAATGCATAGAATATTAACTCTTTAAAATGAACTTCGATCAAATTTGTAATATATTGACATGAAACATCGTTTTAATTCTTATGGGCATGCATTAAATTTTAAAATTAATCCTAGATAATCCTTCCCCTTATTAGGAAAAAAAAAAGTGAACCGGAGAACTATAAGCATAAAAAAATTCCAAATTATTATCGAAAAAACTAAGAAGTATAGCTGCATTGTTGAAAGTTTGATTTTTTTAGAATTACTTTTTAGTACATGGATTTTCATTTTCAAATTATATTTTCCTGGCTGAAACGGTCAATGTGTGAATCACCGTAACTGTTGCTATATTTTTTTAAAAGAGATTAATATATTAGGATTATGAGTGAACACAATTTGATATGAGCAGAAGAAATCAAATTTTTTTATTTAACTCGATGCGAAAAATTCTACTTGACTTTACTCAAATCGTAATATTATAAATTGAATTTGAAAAAAATCAAATAAAATTTGAGTTTTAAAATGAGACTTTGAATAACTCGAAATATTTAGTAATTAGTGATTCAGTTTTCAAGCTCAAGTCGAATTTATCAACTATGCATTATATATATATATTGCATATAAAAAAATATATACATATATTGTATATAGTTGTCTGCTCTTTAATTGGATAGGGTGTTTATAAATCTTCTCTAAGGAGTGGAGGATTGGGATTTTTTTCCTAGGCGTTTTAGATTAAAAGGAGAGTTAGGGGCAGTCGATTGAATGGCGGAGTTTGGTGTTTGTGTGCTTGATGTGGAAGCATTGGTATGTATCTGAATAGTCTTGTTATAGATGTCTGCTATGTAACCTTGAGAGGCATATTTTGGTTGTGTTGTATTTTTTTACTTGATATAGGTTCAATGAAGTTTTTTTAATAAGGTATACAATTCAGAGTAGGTTTTTTTCGAATGTTTTACTAATAAAATTATGATTGTTGAACAAAAAAGATATTATATATTATAGACAGTTGTTTAAAATGAGATCAAGTAATATCTGAACATTATAAATATTGACAAATAAAATTAAACAGAAACTCGGACAATTCAACTTAATTTTTTAAAAAATTAAATGAAATTTGAATCATAAAATAATATTTAATCAACTTTAATAACTCAAAATTTTTAAATTTATGCTCCATCAAATATATAAATTATTTATCTATTACGTGTATCTGATATGTACTTTTGAATCTAATTAATTTAGTTTTTGTAAAAAAATATATATATTAAATTTGACGGATCAGTGTAAATAATTCAATCATCTAAATTCCACTCAAAATTCCATTTACCAAAAACTTTATAATTGTTAGGTTATTTGCATACATAATATAATAATAAGAATAAAAGTAAAAGTAAAACCTCCAAGATTTTTCAACACGCGAGAGACAATAGATGAAACCAAAAGATTTCAAAGTGAAATTTGAAATATATTTAAGATAATTTAATTGTGGATGGCAGAGTCTTTATCGATGGAAGAGTTCGAACCTAACCTAATTATTCTCAAATTTATCAGCCGCAATGCCATGTCTTTCTTCTTCATTTTTTCGCTCTTTTACCTTTTTATGTAAATCATGTGTTTTCTATTAGTAAATAATTATTTCTTTGACGATGACATCTCCATCATATCAAGGCTGGTTTCAATACCCTGATTTACTACTAAATGAATTTTTGGACTTTTTTTCCTTCCAACATTGCTAGAGCTTTCCTGCCTCCTCACATTCATGTAATTTTAAAATACCTCTCATATCTTTTTATGTTCTTAATTGAGTTCTTTGTTTAGATTGCTTTAATGTTTTATTAAATTTTTTAACAGTCTAAAAGATGTTGTATGTGAATTCTAATTGACTTAAATATGTTTTTTCTTACTAAAATTTGTTATTGGAGTCAACTGCAAAAAAAAAAAAAAACACATCTAACATAATTACATTTCGTATTATTAATTCACATAAATATATTTATTTTTCGGAATATGACACATATAATAGAATAGAATATATAAATTCTGAGACAAAATGTTATTATATTATGTCACAGTAGTCGTCTATTTCAATTTTAACTACAGAATAACATGTTTATAATAGTATTTTAATTGAATAACCTATTAAAAGAATGATATATTTATCACTAAATTTGACTTTGGGTGTACTTTATCCTCTATTTTTAAAGGGGAAATTGCATCAATTTTGCATGAGATTTTTTTTAGAAATATGACATCTTATTTTTATTTTTAAATTTGTAGTATTTGCTACAATAAAAGTAAAGTCGGTGAGAATACAATCTGGCTCCACTGTGCATCCTTTATGTTGAGTGGATCGAAAGATCGATATTTACCAAGAGGGGGGGTGAATTGGAAATTTAAAGGTTTGTAGTGGAAATTGGCAAGTTAAAAATTTATGGACAAGGGATTTAGAGTGGTTCAAGTTCCAAATGAACTCTACATCCACTACCTTAGCCTCACTAAGGATTTGCAACAATTTCACTAAATTAATCTTCCCCTTTTCTAGGACAAGGAGGCAACCCTTTACAATTTCGGTTGATTTTTCTACCCAAAAATCAACCCAACCCTCACACAAGAGAACAAAGAAATTTGTAGGCTAATTAGGTATCTCTCAATACAAATGATAGCCCCAATACAAGCACTCAACCCAATTTTACAAAATATGAATGAAGAACACAAATTGGGATTTTTACACAAAGTGGGATTTTTGCTCAAATGCTTGAATTTGATGTTTGGATGTTTGCTTTAGGATCAAATAGTTGTTGCTGATGCTTTTGGATGTCCCTTTTATACCTTCTCATTGATTTCTAGCCGTTTGGGTGGTTGGGAACATAAATGGAGCCGTTGGAACCCTCTCTTGCCACCATAAATGCAGTCTGTAACAACCCGTTTCGGAACACGGGAAACCTGTTTCGGAACGGACTAAAATAGAAAGAGCCGTTGGGGTGCATTTAAGAGCCCGTTTCGAAACGCCTTAGGGCCGTTTCGGAACGTTTTGCCACTGCCAAAAGGGTGTTTCGAAACGGCCTTAGCCCGTTTCGGAACATGTTGCCACTGCCAAAGGGGTGTTTCGAAACGGCCTTAGCCCGTTTCGGAACGCCCTGTTTATCCTTCAAAAATCAGTTAAAAACCGTTGCCCTTGTTCATGTGAATGAAGAACAGTTTCGAAACGAGTTATATCGTTTCGAAACACCTTAACCCGTTCCGATACTCGTTTCGGAACAGGTGTACATCGAACTGAAAGTGTTTCGAAACGCCTTATGGCCGTTTCGAAACAGGGCTTGAAAATCCACTGTTTTGACTGAAATACTTAAAAAAATATTTTGAAGGTCTTTGGTTTTAACTATGAAGTGGTCTTATCAATATATAGGAAATTTTGAGGACTTTAAAATTCGTTTTGTATTTTCATTTTAGTCCTTAGGTTTTTAGTTATATCAAAATTAAAACATATGTTTCACAATCTCCCCCTTTTTGATATAACAAAACCAAAGTTAGAATTTTTAAGAATTTTGAAAGTTTTGAAGAAATTCTAACTCCCCCTTAATTTAAGATAGGTTTTGAAGTTTAAGAGTTTTGATTTGTAAAGATTAACAAAACCTTTTTAAAAAAATTGAAAACGAATCTTTGTTTTGTGGCAAGGCAAGGCTACTCCTCTTAAATTTCTTCTCCCCCTTTTTGTTAGATAAAAAAGAAACAAAGAAATCTTATGAAGAAGATTAGTACCAATAAGCAATAATAAGCAATCATAGTTTATATCATCAAAATATTCAAAGCATAAACAATAAGTTCATAATAAAATCACAAATAAAAGATCAAAAGCATAGGTTCCTAAAACAACATAAAGATGCAAACTTAATCCTAAATGCATAGATAATATAATATAAAATGATATGAATATCCTAGGCCTCGTCATCACCATCCGAATCATCATCGTTCTTGGCTTGAGAACGGTGAAACTTTGTCCATTGCCCATAAAGAGTAGAGAAGGAAAGATCAAGGTTTGCATTGGAAGTCTCAAGAGTGTGAAGACGATCCTCAACGTTCTTCAACCGATTGCCCATAGATTCAAAGCCCGAAGCAATGCGAGTGTCCACAGTATCGAGTCGAGAATCCAAGGCATTGAATCGTTCGGTAAGGAAAGCCGTGAGAGCATCATTGTTTCCCATTTGGACTTGCGGTGGAGGAGCAACGGGAGGAGGAACCGTTTCTCTATCAACTCTTTCCCAAAAACCATCCACATATGTGAATCCGGACTTGCGAAGAGAGGACTCACCAATTTTGGTCTTGCGAGGTTCCGAGGAGTCGTAGGTACAATCAATACCAAGATCATTGAAGAGGTAACTTAAGACAATGCCATAGGTGAATGATGTCAACTCATTTGTGTCAATAAGCTTAATATTATTGACTATCTCGGCAAAAATTATCTTAGGCACATTAGGGCGCTCACCTCTTCGGAAACACTCAAGCCAAAAATGATCTTTTTCACGGATATGAGAGTATTTACCTCCGGAAGGTCGAATAAACCAAGAAACTATCAAATGAAGAACACGATCGTGCACATCCAAATTAAGAGCTTTCCCGGTGAAAGTGCCAAAGTGGCGTTCATCTTCAAGACCCTCATTCTTAAGTTTAAGGGCAGACTCCAAAAGAGCAACATTAACAACAAACTTCTGGCCCAATAAGGATGACTCTATGCCTACAATTTCGGTTTTGGTCTCATCGTAAAGAAAACGAGCATTAGAGTAGAAAAGGAGTACCATGTTTTTGTAGCAAACATCCTCAATGCCCAAGAAAAAGAGAAGATTCCATTCATCCAAACGTTCAAGATAACGGAAAAGGAATCGCTCGGAATTGAGGAACTCAAGGTCAATGACTCGTTCTTTACGAACCGCGAGATCTTTGACATAAGAGAAGCGAGCACGCTGCTGCGGAGTTTTGAGTGTTTTCTTAAAGAGCATAGTGATATTCGGACGAATGCTCGATTCATCGGTTTGAACGGCTTTGCGTTTCTTGTTAGATTGATCCGCCATCTAAAAACATTAAGCAAGTGTTTTAAAATTAAGTGTATGCATTGATAATTAAAATCAATCCAATAAGAAATCCCTCTTAGGTTTTTGAAAACAAAATTTAAAAAAAAATACGACTAAAAAATTTTATATTCGAATCAAAAATTTTGAGATTTTGAAATTTTTTTACAAGATATGGAAAACCCATAACTAAAAACATATAATGTATACTAAAATAAAATTTTCTATCCCAACATTCAAACAAAAATTGAAAAAATAAGAAAAATTACCTTAGTTTGGGATTTTGGATGATTTGAGTAAAATCCTTGCACAAGATTGATGAAGCTTGCTTAGACTTGAGTTTTAGAGTAAAACCCCTCACAATTTTGTGAAAAACAAAGGGTTTGAGAGGGTATTTATAGAGAGGGATTCGGTTAGGGTTTTTAGGGTTTTAAGAGTTTGAGTAAAAATAGAATTTGAGTCATTAAAAGCCCTAAATAAGGCATACCGCGAGGCCGTTTCGGAACGGTCAAGACCGTTTCGGAACGGGGCGGCTAGGGTTTTGACCCTTCTTAAAACCATTGACTGGCCGTTTCGAAACGGTGTTGACCGTTTCGAAACCCGTTTGACCCGTATCGGAACGCGTTGCGATACACCCATTCATCGAATCAAAACCGTTTCGAAACACTCTGGAGGCGTTTCGAAACGCCCTTCTCGCAGGACGGATTTTAAGGTATCCGTATCGAAACAGGGGGACCCGTTTCGATACACCTGGGCCTGGAAGTGCAGATGAGGCTCTAAAAGTGCAGAAAAATGAAATTTTAAGAGGCCAAACATGCATAAATGTTATGAATGAGCAGGCAAAACATATTTAGGCATAAACATACTCCCCCTAACTATATGCATGGATGAAATTAGGAGTTTTAAACACATCAACATGGCATTTCACAAAATCAAGCATATTTAAGCACAAAAGAGGTCCTAGAAGGTCAAGATAGGCTAGCTAGACCTAACTCTCTCCTAAGGGACCAAAAATGCTCTTTGTCTAAGGGTTTTGTAAATATGTCCGCTAATTGATTCAAGGTGTCTACGTACTCTATAACCACATCTTCCTTAAGGACATGATCTCTAATGAAATGATGCCTTATTTCTATATGTTTGGTTCTAGAGTGTTGGATGGGATTTTTTGTTAAACAAATAGCACTAGTGTTGTCACATTTTAGGGGTATGGTTCCAACTTTAATTCCATAATCTAAGAGTTGTTGCTTCATCCAAAGGACTTGAGCACAACAACTCCCTAAGGATATGTACTCGGCTTCGGTGGTAGATAAGGCTACACTATTTTGTTTCTTAGAGAACCAAGATATGAGCATACTACCTAAGAATTGGTAAGTTCCCGAAGTACTCTTCCTATCAATTTTGCAACCCCCATAATCCGCATCCGAGTAAGCATGTAGGTTGAAGGTAGAGTCTCTAGGATACCAAAGGCCTAAACAAGGAGTGTCTCTAAGATACCTAAAGATTCTCTTAACGGCTATAAGGTGAGACTCTCTAGGACTAGATTGAAACCTAGCACACAAGCAAACACTAAACAAGATATCCGGTCTACTTGCGGTAAGGTAAAGCAAAGACCCAATCATTGAACGATAAAGCTTAGAGTCAACACACTTACCTCCTTCATCTTTTTCAAGCTTTGTAGATGAGCTCATAGGAGTGGCTTGAGGTTTTGCATTCTCCAAGCCAAACTTCTTGAGCATATCCTTTATGTATTTTGCTTGGTTGATGAAGGTGCCATCCTTCTTTTGCTTGATTTGGAGTCCCAAAAAGAATGAGAGCTCCCCCATCATGCTCATCTCAAATTCACCTTGCATTAACTTAGCAAACTCTTGACAATGACATTCATTAGTAGAACCAAAAATGATATCATCAACATAAATTTGAACTACTAAGATGTCATTTTTATACATTTTTATAAAGAGTGTAGTGTCCACCTTACCTTTTTCAAATCCTTTTTCAATCAAAAAATTTGAAAGCCTTTCATACCAAGCTCTAGGAGCTTGTTTTAAACCATAAAGTGCTTTGGTAAGTTTGAAAACATGATTTGGAAATTTTGAATCTTCAAAACCCGGTGGTTGTTCCACATACACTTCTTCATTTATAAAACCATTTAAAAATGCGCTTTTAACATCCATTTGAAAGAGCTTGAAATTATGATAACATGCATATGCAAGCAACATCCTAATGGCTTCCATTCTAGCTACGGGTGCATAGGTTTCATCAAAATCTATTCCCTCTTCTTGAGTGTAACCTTGTGCTACAAGTCTAGCTTTATTTCTCACAATGTTACCACTCTCATCTAGTTTGTTCCTAAAGACCCATATAGTTCCTATTGTAGATTGATTACTAGGCCTATCAACTAATGTCCATACATTACTTCTCTCAAATTGATTTAACTCTTCTTGCATAGCCATAATCCAAAAGTCATCTTTCAATGCTTCTTTTATATTTTTAGGTTCTATGCATGAGATAAATGCAACATGGTTCATTAATCTAAGAGAAGAACGAGTGGTTACCCCCTTGGATGGATCACCCAAGATTTCACCATCTTTGACATAGTTCAACTCCCTTGGGTAGCTCACTTCATTTTCCTCAATGGCCAAGTCCTTCAAGGCTTCAAGAGGTGGATCTTGTGAGTCCTCTTCCTTTGTTGGAATCTCATCCTCCTTTGAAGTTTGACCTCCATCAAAGGCATTTATGATCCCTACATCATCATCATCACAAGAATCCTTCCTAGGAAGGAGGTTATCATCGAATACAACATGAATGGATTCTTCTACTACTAAAGTTCTTTTGTTAAATACTCGATAAGCTTTAGAGGTTAAAGAGTAACCTATAAAAATGGCTTCATCACTTTTTGCATCAAATTTACCTAAGTTATCTTTTCCATTATTTAAAACAAAACACTTGCACCCAAAAGGGTGGAAATAGCTAATGTTAGGCTTTTTAGATTTTAAAATCTCATAAGGTGTTTTCTTTAAAATTGGCCTAATCATTACTCGATTTACAATATAACAAGCGGTGTTTGTGGCTTCCGCCCAAAAATATTTAGGTAAATTGTTTTCACAAAGCATAGTTCTAGCCATTTCTTGTAAAGTTCTATTTTTCCTCTCAACTACCCCATTTTGTTGAGGAGTTCGAGGAGCCGAAAAATTATGGCTAATACCATTTTCATTTAAAAAATCTTCAAACCCTAAATTTTGAAACTCGGTTCCATGATCACTTCTAATATGTGAAATTCTAAGTTCAAGATCATTTTGGGTTAGTTTTGAAAATGTGATGAATTTTTCCAAAGCCTCATCTTTAGTACTTAAAAAGAGAACCCAAGTAAATCTAGAAAAATCATCAACTAGCACAAAAGCATAAGACTTACCACCCAAGCTCATAGTCCTAATTGGCCCAAATAAATCCATGTGAATTAATTGTAAGCATCTACTAGTAGAAACATCATTAATGGATTTAAAGGAAGACCTATGTTGTTTACCCTTTGAGCATGCATCACAAATTTTATCATTTGAGAACTTTATTTTGGGTAAACCTCTAACTAGGTTTAGAGAGACTAGTTTTTCTAAAACACTTATGCTAGCATGTCCTAGCTTCCTATGCCACAACCATGCATCATTTTCATTTTGAGCAACTAAGCATGCATGAGATGTATGTATGTCATCTAAATGCACCATGTATATGTTTCCTATGCGATGACCTATGAGCATAATATTATTAGATTTAATGTCTACAATTTTGCATCCATTTTTATCAAATAAAACATTAAATCCTTTATCACATAGTTGACTTATGCTCAATAAATTGTGTTTAAGACCATCGACATATAAGACATTTTCAATAAGAATGGTAGAGTGATTACCTATGGAGCCAATACCTTTAATGTGGCCTTTGGAGTTGTCACCAAATGTTACTACTCCTCCATTTTTTGGCTTTAGATCCATGAATCGACTCTTGTCTCCGGTCATGTGTCTCGAGCATCCACTATCAAGGTACCATGAGTTTTGACTTTGTGCCTTGGCCTTGTAGCAATGCTCCCCCTACAAACAAAGATATTAAACTTTGGTTTTTGGTACCCAAATCATTTTGGGTCCATGAGTGTTAGCTCCCAAAACCTTGGTTCCCTTAGGAATCCAAGATGACATAGCAATAAAATTATTAGATTTTACAAGTTCCTTAGGAACCCATACACTTCTAATTCTTTTAGTTCTACTATGTCTAGGGTAGCTACCTTGTTTGTAGTAATTAGTCTTTTTCTTAGGTTGGTGTGTTCTAGAGGATTCTCCTAATTCATGCTTGACACTACCAATATTTTTTAAAGACTTTTTGAGCTCATTTAGCTCACCCAACACCTTTTGGTGTTCACTATTACATTGAGATAAAAGATTATTAAGATCAACATTTTCATCTTGAAAAAATTTAAGTTCATCTTTTAATCCTAAAATCTTTTTCTCAAATTTAGAATTAGATTGAGTAAGTGAGTCATTTTTCTCATTTAGTTCTAGAATAATCTTTTTATTCCTAATGACCGACTCCTTATACTTCTCAACTAATTCATCATATACCTCTTGTAACTCATCATATGCATCATTTAATTCTTCATATGAAAAATCTAAAGTAGATGAGTTAGAGGTTACCATGGAGGAATCTTCCTCAAGTGTCATGAGGCAAAGGTTAGCCACTTCTTGTTCGTCATCCTCCGATGACTCCTCATCACTCCAAGTAGCAAGCTTGGCCTTGAGCTTTTTCTTCTTCTCAAAACCCTTCTTCTTGAGTTGAGGGCACTCCGAACGTATGTGGCCGGGTTTATTGCACTCAAAGCAAATGATTGGATCCTTTCCATCTTCCTTGTTCTTGCTTTTGAAGTCCATCTTCCTTTGGATTTTTCTTCCCCGGTTGGACCTCATAAAGCGTGAGAATCGTTTGGCTATCATAGCCAATTCCTCAAGTTCATCCTCATCACTAGATGAGCTCTCATCATGTTGTGAAGCTTTAGCCTTGAGAGCTATTCCCATCTTCTTCTTCTTCTCTACCTCAAGCTTCTCTACCCTTTTCTCTTCTTTCTTCTTCTCATCTTCCCTTCCTTGCTTCATGATCTCATGTGTAAGGAGAGAACCCACAAGCTCATCAAGCTTCAAAGTCTTCAAGTTCTTTGCTTCGATGATAGCGGTTCTCTTCCCATCCCAAGACTCGGGAAGTGAATAGAGTAGCTTCCGGACAAGCTTGTCTTCCGGTATGATCTCTCCAAATCCCTTTAGACCATTGACGATTGTGGAGAATCGATCGAACATCTTTGACACCGTCTCATCGGACTCCATCTTGAAGTTTTCATAACTAAGATTGAGAATTCCAATCTTAGTTTCCTTGACATCATTGGTGCCTTCATAAGTGGTCTCAAGAGTGTCCCACACTTCCTTGGCACTTTCAATTGATGAGACCTTCGAATAGATGTCCGGACCGAAAGCACAAAATAGCATGTGGAGAGCTTTATCATTGACTTGAATCTTTTTCCTCTCCTCTTGACTCATTTCGGCTTTCTTCTTCAACACCATCTTGCCTTCACCGTCTTGCTTCAATGGAATGTATGGCCCATCCTCAATGACATCCCACACAAGATAGTCATTTGACTTGATGAATAGACGCATTCTATTCTTCCAAAAAGAATAGCTATCACTGTTGAAGAAGGGGGGCTTTGTGGTCGATTGTGACTCGTACATGCCGGAACCGGAGGTAGAAGCCATCTCTTGATAATTTGATGATCACACTCTTCCAAGGATCTCCTCTTGTGGTTGTTAATCCTCAAAGAGTTAAGCTCTGATACCAATTGTTGAGTGGATCGAAAGATCGATATTTACCAAGAGGGGGGGTGAATTGGAAATTTAAAGGTTTGTAGTGGAAATTGGCAAATTAAAAATTTATGGACAAGGGATTTAGAGTGGTTCAAGTTCCAAATGAACTCTACATCCACTACCTTAGCCTCACTAAGGATTTGCAACAATTTCACTAAATTGATCTTCCCCTTTTCTAGGACAAGGAGGCAACCCTTTACAATTTCGGTTGATTTTTCTACCCAAAAATCAACCCAACCCTCACACAAGAGAACAAAGAAATTTGTAGGCTAATTAGGTATCTCTCAATACAAATGATAGCCCCAATACAAGCACTCAACCCAATTTTACAAAATATGAATGAAGAACACAAATTGGGATTTTTACACAAAGTGGGATTTTTGCTCAAATGCTTGAATTTGATGTTTGGATGTTTGCTTTAGGATCAAATAGTTGTTGCTGATGCTTTTGGATGTCCCTTTTATACCTTCTCATTGATTTCTAGCCGTTTGGGTGGTTGGGAACATAAATGGAGCCGTTGGAACCCTCTCTTGCCACCATAAATGCAGTCTGTAACAACCCGTTTCGGAACACGGGAAACCTGTTTCGGAACGGACTAAAATAGAAAGAGCCGTTGGGGTGCATTTAAGAGCCCGTTTCGAAACGCCTTAGGGCCGTTTCGGAACGTTTTGCCACTGCCAAAGGGGTGTTTCGAAACGGCCTTAGCCCGTTTCGGAACATGTTGCCACTGCCAAAGGGGTGTTTCGAAACGGCCTTAGCCCGTTTCGGAACGCCCTGTTTATCCTTCAAAAATCAGTTAAAAACCGTTGCCCTTGTTCATGTGAATGAAGAACAGTTTCGAAACGAGTTATACCGTTTCGAAACACCTTAACCCGTTCCGATACTCGTTTCGGAACAGGTGTACATCGAACTGAAAGTGTTTCGAAACGCCTTATGGCCGTTTCGAAACAGGGCTTGAAAATCCACTGTTTTGACTTTGAAATACTTAAAAAATATTTTGAAGGTCTTTGGTTTTAACTATGAAGTGGTCTTATCAATATATAGGAAATTTTGAGGACTTTAAAATTCGTTTTGACATTTTCATTTTAGTCCTTAGGTTTTTAGTTATATCAAAATTAAAACATATGTTTCACACTTTATTTAATTAAAATATGTTAAAGACGATAAACCTGCAATTCGGATTCAGTGTAAAATATTGTTAAAAAACGGTGTATGTTTCTTTTGATTTTAATTTTTTAATTAAAAAAAGTCATTCACAACTCAAAGATGGTGTGTTCCCTCCGATTTCACTTTCACCGTAAAAAAATATTATATTTCTGAAAAAAAAATCACATTTGTGAAAGAAAAAAAAACCAAGTACTATCTATAAAAAAAAGCCAAGTACCATATTTGTGTAAAGTTTCCATTTTAAAGGTTTATTATTGGCTAAAGGGTCAAATTTGCCCCTGTAGTAATATAAAATCAGTAATGTTGCCTCTACTTTTTTTTCCCGTAATTTTGCCCTCAAAGTCAATAAATTGTAGCAATGTTGTCCTTTGACCGATTTTGACCGTTAAATGCTGACGTGACAGTTAACGGTGCTGACGGGGCAATTTTACCCTCGAAGTCATTCATGCAATTTTGCCCTCGAAGTCATTAATTGCAGTACTTTTACCCTTGGTTTATTTAGTTTTTGAATAAAATTAGATAAATAATTTGGTTTTTTCAAGTTGAACTTTAACAAACATAATATATGAAAAATTGATTAACAAATTGATGTAAATATCCTTTGAGTCCCTAGTAATTTTAAAAATAAGCAAAATGAGAACTCTAAAAAAAAATTAAAATATTATTCAATTTTTTTTAAAAATCTATAAACTTAATAAAAATAAATATGATATTCAAAAAAATTATTGAAAATAAACCAACGAGAAGCGTGTTAATTGAACGGTGAACGCGAACTATTCTATTCGAACGACGTTCGATTGACACACTTACCGACGATGGGTTGTTAGGAAAAAATGTACAGTGAACTCGAATCACGTGGCTCAGGTTGAATTCTGCTTTATCTTCTGAATATCCTTGTATTTATCTCCCATGCCCTTATCTCCCATGTCGTTTTCGCCGAACACCACTAATGTCGTTTTTTGAGATCATCGTACATTTTTTCCTAACAACCCATCGTCGGTAAGTGTGTCAATCGAACGTCGTTCGAATAGAATAGTTCGCGTTCACCGTTCAATTAACACGCTTCTCGTTGGTTTATTTTCAATAATTGTTTTTGAATATCGTATTTATTTTTATTAAGTTTATAGATTTTAAAAAAAATTGAATAATGTTTTGATTTTTTCTGAGAGTTCTCATTTTGCTTATTTTTAAAATTATTAGGGACTCAAAGGATATTTACATCAATTTGTTAATCGATTTTTCATATATTCTGTTTGTTAAAGTTCAACTCGAAAAAACCAAATTACTTATCCAATTTTATTCAAAAACTAAATAAACCAAAGGGTAAAAGTGCTGCAATTAATGACTTCGAGGGCAAAATTGCATGAATGACTTCGAGGGTAAAATTGCCCCGTCAGCACCGTTAACTGCCACGTCAGCATTTAACGGTCAAAATCGGTCAAAGGGCAACATTGCTACAATTGATTGACTTTGAGGGTAAAATTACATGAGAAAAAAAAATAGGGGCAACATTGCTGATTTCGAATTACTACATGGGCAAATTTGACCCTTTAGCCTTTACTATTTATTTATTTAAAATAACAGTTAAAGACAGGTGATTTCTTAACCCCTGCTCGAGCTAAAAACCATGGCTTTTCTTCTCAAGCTCGAGCTTGGTCGAGTGAAGGTCTTCCCGCTCGAGACTAAGCGAAAACCTTCCTAATAAATACTTTTCAAAACCCACCAGGTTCATTTATTTCGCTTCTCTTCTGGGGCTGCCATCCCTTCGCTTCTGCAGACACAACATCCTACCGGTGAGTAATAGTTTGTGATAAAATATGTTGCTCTATTTTTTCGAGGAAATTGTGGTTTCGTGTTCGGATTTTCGGTACTGCTTTTCTAGTTTATTGTCTGATTTGTTTGAAAGAGAGATGATTGATGTTTGATCAATTGCAAGCTCTTATCCTTGACTTGCCTCTGGTTTCTTATATTGATGTAATTTCCATCCTTAAATGATCTGATCTTAACTGAGTTTCCTTAATCAAAGTATAGTATATGCTGCACGCCTTAATTTCCGAGGAAATTGTGTTTTCGTGTTTGGATTTTATTGTACTGCTTTGTTGGTTTACTGTCTGATTTGTTTGAAAGAGAGATGATTGATGTTTGGTCAATTGCAAGCTCTTATCCTTGACTTGCCTCTGGTTTCTTATATTGATGTAATTTCCATCCTTAAATGATCTGATCTTAACTGAGTTTCCTTAATCAAAGTATAGTATATGCTGCACGCCTTAATTTCCGAGGAAATTGTGTTTTCGTGTTTGGATTTTATTGTACTGCTTTGTTGGTTTACTGTCTGATTTGTTTGAAAGAGAGATGATTGATGTTTGGTCAATTGCAAGCTCTTATCCTTGACTTGCCTCTGGTTTCTTATATTGATGTAATTTCCATCCTTAAATTATCTGATCTTAACTGAGTTTCCTTAATCAAAGTATAATATATGCTGCGCTCCTTAATTTTCCGAGGAAATTGTGTTTTCGTGTTTGGATTTTGTTGGTTTATTGTGTGATTTGTTTGAAAGAAATTTGTTGAAGGCAAAACATGGCAGATTACTGCAAGATGATGATTGATGAGGAAACGGAGAGCTCCAAAAGGAAAAGGAAAAGGCGCCAAAACAATGATGTTGGCGAACCATCTGAAGTTTTCCAACGACCAGATTCTGCTATGGAGTTGGAGAGCCGACAGCAAGCTTGTGATATAGTTCAAGGCCGGGCCAAAAATAAGATGAATAAATTGATCCCGGTACGGCCGAGGAAACAACAATCTCCAAATGAATTACTGAAAGCAAAAGGAAAAGGTCATCAAACCTTTGATGTTAGCCAACCACCTGAACCAAAGGGAAAGGAAAAGTCTGTAAGAGTACTATTTATCAATGAGAAGAAATTTCCTCAAGCAGTTTGCAAGATTCTGAGGGATAGAGTAAACCGACGGAGGAATATTGTAAATACTAAATATAATAGCTCTGTTCCTAGTACTTCATTCCAATTTATACTTTTGCTATTACTATCAACGTTTTGGTTCATAACTATTGCTTAATTTGTATAAATTTTGTAAATACAGGACAAACGTGTAGACATGGAAATTTGTATACAGCTTTTGATATTGGTGAACAAATACAAAATTGTAGATAACTGTTCAGCAATATTCAAATCACTTGAAAAAATCTCAAAGGAGTGGCCACCTCGGTCTGACCTGGCTGACGTAATGAAGCATATAGAGGAGGAGCGGGGCATGAGTAAGCAATCCACCGTTGATGAGAAGTTGATCCAGAGATTTGAAGCAATAGAACAAGAGATTAAAAAACTAGATGAAAATCGAGCTAAGGTACCATTAGTTTGATTGCATTTTCTTTAGTTCTAAATCTAATTACTAATTACTAGTTGAAGGATTTAATTCAATTGATTCACATCCTCATATGTATTCATACCCATATTTGAATCTAACATTGATATTTTTTTCTTTCTTTTTAACCTCTAATTATGATGGCGTCCTCCTGGAAAAAGAAAATCTATTTATCAGTTTAATGTCTAGGCCTCTATCCCTAACTTTTAAGGGTTTTTTCAGGACTCAGAAAAATCTGCTAATCTTGCAAATATCGTCTGTGATAAGGTATGCAAAATTCTTGTCATGTATATGATTCGTTACCTTCTAATAGAATGATTGTTAATAGGACAGTGACTTCATAAAATCTCATTTTCTCTGTTATGGCATCAAACTTATGCACTGCTTGTTGTAGATATAAATCCGAAGCTAATATATTTGAGATTTGAATTTGAACATTTATAGTTTCTTGACTTTATTATCAGACTGGACTTTCCTTTTATACAAAATAACCTATTCTCATGTCTCAACGCTCAAGTTGTAAGTTTTATAGCTGTTGACTACAATGTTTGTTTCTCTTGAATTTCAGGGGCTTAGCACGGAGACCCTAAAAGAAGAGGTATGGAATTTGCTAGTTGCTACCTTGAATAAGTTGGGAGTGCATGTACGTTGTCTATGTATAATGCTTACTCTGAGTTCTTCCATTGTTGTTTTAGCTTTCTACTCTTGCTCCATGGCTCTTTTTTGAAGAGAATGCAACTAACGAGTCACCAAAACAAATCTCAGATATTGAGGTATGAAAATTTCTTGATCATTTGTTTGTTTCTCCTTGAACAAGTTGTGTCTGTCTGTATACATATATAATGTATAATGCTTACTCCGAGTTCTTGACTCTTCTTCCATTGTTGTTCAAGCTTTCTACTGCTTTTGCATGGGCTGTTTTGGAAGCAAATCCAAATAACGAGATACTAGGAGACGTTGGTGATGGTACACTGAGTATTGCGGTATGGAATCTACCAGATCACTTGTTCAAATTTCTCCTAATCTTAAGATTCCTAGAAAGGCATAATATTTGCTGCCTTGAACAAGTTGTGAGTGCATGTATGTAATGTATTAGTGCTCACTCTGGGTTCTTCTATTGTTGTTGTTGTTTTAGATTTCCGATTTTGGATTGGACAACCCTGCTGTAAACCTGCGTAAGGATAAGGAAGATTTAGACAAGGAACTTTTTGACAAGAAAAACATCCAAGTGGAAGTTTCGGACTTCCATGGCTTACAAGATGCAATCAACGGTGCTGGAGATGGTATTCCGGATCACCTCAAACCTTTTGCTATGATAATCGAACAGGATCGTGGGGAATGTACTCCTGCTAACTCTCCATACCAAACTCTTCTACTTCTTCTCTCTGCTGCTGTTAAAGAGATGCAAGAACTGCCCAACAATGAACTCAACAGGCCTATATTACGTAAGTGGGCAGCTATCTCCAACCTGGCTGATCTTATGGGCTTCCAACTCCCATTTTTTAAAAACCTTTTGCTCAAAAATATGCATGCTTACCTTCATTATTCAAGAATGAACTCCGGTTAGTCTTGCCGGCAAAAACTGCGATGATTTCTGAGTTTTATTTCCAGCTTTCCCGATCAGGACCTCTTAATGCTTGTTGTTGTTATATTTTACCTTTTACAAAACCAGACTTTGAAGGTTTGTGCATTTGTTTTTGTTATTTGTATTTTTACATTCTTAATTATTAAGGTTTGCATGTTTTTAATTTTCGGATTCTAAATATTTTTATTACTTTTTTCCAGGCTAAAACCAGACAATGTCTCTTGTGTTGGGTGCCGGAGTTAAATTGAACTATTAAATTTTAAGAGCGGCCAAAATTAGAATTTTTCTATTTAATAAATAGAACTTATAGAGATATTCTTTGTTTGTTTTTAATATTTCTTCTTTTTTTGAGAGATTCTTAAAGACTTTTAGGTTTAATGTTTGACATTTAAGGTTTTATCTTAAAAAATTTCTGCCACGTTCGACGAGTACCGATGAGCAGCACCATTAACGACGAGCACCGATGAGCACCATTAATTCAATTTATAAACATTAAAAATTTAATGGACTTACCGTGTAATTATAAATTATTTAAAAATCAAAAGATAAATTAATTAAAATATTTTATTTTATTTTTAATTTTTTAAACATAGATCAAAATACCTATCTACCCCTAAATTACAAAACTTTAATTTTTGTTATTTGAAATTTAAGCCGCCGCCGCCGCTATACTGCCACTGTTTCGGTGAATGAATTTTTGATAACACAAAGCAAATGTTTAATGCAATTCAAAACATAATAAACTCTGTTGCGACTAATTTTTAGAAAATACCTCGGTGTCACTTAGAAGAACCGGGTTTTAATGGTTTTTGAAAAATTTAATCAGATTTATAAAAAATAGAGGAGTCGCCACCGGCCATTTAAAAATGGTAGACCGGACACCGAAATAAAACCAGAGATTCTTTTCGAAAATGGGTTCGGGAGTCGGTTACACGCGAGGAAGGATGAGCACCCCTGTCGTGCCCGAAAATCGGTACCAAAAACATTACCGCTTAATTAATATTAAATTTTGCGAATTAAAGTGACGAATCGTATCGAAATTTGGTTATACGAGCGAGTAAATTTTAAAGGTCTTAATATTCGAGAAGGAACGTCCGAACCACCACCACTACGACTGGTACTGGCCTCGTTCGTTCCCAAATAAAAAGACGCTCGCATTGCAATTTAAAAATTAGGATGCAACTTAGTGTAACACATGACCACATGTATATCAAGAATAAATAAACATTGTATGTAACAATACGAATAAGTCAACAAAAACGTATGAAATAAATATAGCATAAAAAAGCAAGTATATAAACAATGGTATTTAAATGCATGAACAAATATATACAAAATAAAGAAGTAAATCTGAAAGTGGTTAAAAATGAATTCGGGACGGACTAAGGAAATAAACCATAAAAAAAGAGTGCCAAATCGTCAAAACAGGGGTTAAAATTAAAGCTCGCCGAAAGTTCCAGGGACTGAATCGGCCATTAGACCATTCGAAACCAACCGACAAACACAGGGGACGAAATTGCGACGATTTGAGAAATTTGAAGGGCCTGGGACGTGATTTTAAAAAGCGGAAACCCCTTTGGTGATATTTTCAAAACACGGAAGGGTTTAAAATGGAGTTTAACCATTTTTAAAAATTTCGAACGATTATAAATGGTCTTTTAAAAAAAAACCCTAGTCCCCTTTTGCCCACTTCGGGTAAAACCAGAGAGCTTCACTTCTCCCTCTCCCCGTTCCGGCGAGCAAAATCGGCCGATTACCCTTTTTTGCCGGCAACGACAACGAAACCAAAAAGAACCCGTCCCCTAAAAATTCACCCGGAAACAAACTTTGAAAATCCGAGACCCTTTTGAAAGAAAAACATAAGTCGAAAAAAAACAACACCCCCTCCTTTTTCTTTTCGAACCCAAATCGGAACCCTAAGAAAGGAGTCACGTGATGACTCCGGTGGCTCACCCGACGGCTTCCGAGACGGAAGCCAAAGGCTTGTTGCCGGCGGCACCAGAAAAATCAGAAGGGGAAAGTTTTTTTTTTTTGAAAGGTAAGAAGAATGAACTTCTCTTGTGTTTTCTTACTTGACCATTGCATGCATAAAAAATGAAATGAGATATACCTCAGAAAATGCTTTTCTATTGCTTTTTGAAAATCCTCTCCTTTTCGCTTCTTACAATGTATCCTCTCCTCTCGGGTTTACATTGCTTCCCTCTCTCTCTCCTCTTAATCCTCTATGTGTTTCGGTTTCCTATATAACCGAATAAAATACATGCAATGCTTAGAAAATTAATTTTCTCTTTGATCTCTGAAGCTTTGTCTGGTTGACCTTTTGTTGTGTTTGTTTGTTTGCTGTTTTGGGTATCTGACTTGCTGCATTTTCTCTGTTTTTTCTGCTGGTCACTCCCGAAATGGTGAGAACATTGAGTCAGATGCGGCAGACGGCGTGGAGGGGAGGCTGACTCGTATGCGCGTCGAGATCAGCTGGTGGCAGGGGAACGGTCGTGAAGCGTGAGGGATCTGGACCGTTGATCGCCTTTGATCCGACGGTAGCGGCGCTATGGCTTGATGACACCCTCATTAGGGTTTTATCCGGACGCGATCTGGACCGTTGGATCTTCGCATGATCCGACGGCTACGATGGTGTGGCGCGAGACTTGGGGAAGCTTGCTAGGGTTTCTCCTAACCTGGGTTGATCTGGACCGTCAGATCTCAGCAGATCTGACGGACGGGGCTTGTGGCGGCTGCAACATCAAACAAAGGATTAGGGTTTTTTTGTTTTGTTGGGCTGTTGTATTATTTTGGGCTTAGACGGGCCTTATGTATGTATATTTATTTTTTGTTAAGTTTGGACTCTCACTATTTATTTTTTGTTAAGTTTAGACGGGCCTTATGTTTTATTTTTAATTATGATAATAATACTAGTAATTAATACTAATAATACCTCTAATAATAATAATGCCACTACTAATAATAATAACCATACATGTTCACACTCACACATTATTACTCAATTATGAACAAAGACACCTATATCTAAATGTGTCACATGTGTTTATATATACAATAAATAATACTAATAATAGTATGTTAATAGTATGTATGATACTAATAAACAATAATATGATAATAAGACCTGGCATATATATATATATATATATATATATATATATATATATTTAGTTTACATAATAGCCTGATATAAGCCCATTAACAACACAAACTTAAAGGGGTCCGATGTCCGGACAAAATTAGTGATTACAGCTGCCCCTCTTTGCTTATACTTGTGGAACAAGAATAAAGCAAAGACCATAAGCACTAATTTTGTCCAACTTCCCTATTGGACGGTTTGTCTCCCGAAGTAGCCACGCGATTCCAAGTAACTCTTCTTCCCAAAGCCTTCTGATCATGAGTTCTCCCTCCGGATGCCCCAAACAGGTAGACAGAGAGTTTTTTTTTTTTTTTTTACAGATTTCCATTCTCCAAGTGCCCGAACGGATAGGCAAGTTCTATTCTCCAAGTGCCCGATTGATGAGCAGATTTCGAATATCTTTCTCTTCTCTTTTCGAAAAAACAAGCTGGTCATTCAAACAACCTTGCCTTCCCTTTCGCGGTCTAAAAGCAAGTTGTCCATTTCGCGGTAAAAAAGCAAGTTGAAACTCCAAATATTTTTGCCTCCTCTTCATAGCCAAAAGGCGAACTTAGGCGTCCAAGTGGATTTGCTTTCCCTTCACGGTCGTAAAGCAAACTGGTCATAACTATATCTGTCCAACTTCCCTGTTGGACGATTTACTCTCCTAGAGCTGCAACGCGCTACACCGAGTAATTTTCTCTTTGAAGCCTTAAGAATATGAGTTCTCTCTCTATAGAACTCATTTCCTTGGCGTGTTCTTCGAGTGGCAGTTCTTCCTATATAGAACTCTCGTCCTCGTATTTCTGAAATTAAAGATCTCCAAGTCCTCTCTCTGTAGGACCCTCTGCTTTCGAGATCTTGAAGCCTTAGGATTCTGAGTTTTTTCTCCACTAAACTCCTCTTCCTTAGCATACTCTTCGAGTAGTAGTTCTTTCTCTATTGAACTCCTCTCTGAAATCAAGGATCTACAAGTCCCCTCTCCGTAGGACCCTCCACTTTCGAGATCCTGAAGCCTTAGGATTCTGAGTTTTTTCTCCACTAAACTCCTCTTCCTTAGCGTACTCTTCGAGTAGTAGTTCCTTCTCTATCGAACTCCTCTCTGAAATCAAGGATCTACAAGTCCCCTCTCCGTAGGACACTCCACTTTTGAGATCCTGAAGTCGCAAGTTCCTCATATATAGAGCTTGTTTGGACCCTTTCTCTATAGGATCCTTTATCTTGAAATCTATCAGCAAGCTTGGAAGCTTTCATTTGAAATCCTTGAGTGGAGAACATGAAGGCTTCACCTGACATTCTGGAGCGGCGGCTTGAAAGGCTTCGCCTGAAATCCTTTTAGTTCTCGCTTTATCGTCTTCTCTTCGTCCCGATAGGTATTCAAGCTGTCTTTCAAAAATCTGTGTAAATGGATAAAATTAAGAAATTTTGATCTTTTTAAGAAAAATATCCTTTAGGAAGGATATAGTTTTGAGGAAAACATATTTTTAAAAGGGGTAAAGTTGAGAAATTTTGACTTTTAAGAAAAATATCCTTTGAGAAGGATAAAATTGAGAAATTGGGCTATGAGGAAAACATCCTTTTGAAAGGATAAAAATTGAGAAATCGAGTTTTGAGGAAAACGACCTTTTGGAAGGATAAAAAAATTGAGAAATTTGAGTTTTGAGAAAAACGACCTTTCGGAAGGATAAAAATTGAGAAATTTGGGTTTTAAGAAAAACATCCTTTTGGAAGGATAAAAATTGAGAAATTTGAGTTTTGAGAAAAACGACCTTTTGGAAGGATAAAATTGAGAAATTCAGTTTTGAGGAAAACGACCTTTTGGAAGGATAAAAATTGAGAATTTTGAGTTTTGAGAGAAACGACCTTTTGGAAGGATAAAATCAAATTTTAAGAAAACCATCTGGAAGATTAAAATCGGGGGTTGGAAGGATTTTAGAAATCCGAATTACGCAAGTCGAAGGACTCTTGACTCTTGTGAAATCCGCTTCTCCTCTCATGAAGCTGTAGATCTATTCTTTTACCGATCTTCAAATGTGTTGAGAAATATTTTGATATAACAATTATGTGAAAAATGTTTTGGACTTGTTTAAAGATTTCAAAAATAATTCAAAAGTCCTTAAAACTTGAAAAATATGTTTAAAATATTTTTGACTTTGCACCTATATCGAATATATATTTTAAAGTCAAAATTTAGCCAAAATTGGGTTTTTGAGTGAAAGTTTCGAAACCATAATATAAGGTTTCGAAACCTCTCTAGGCAGTAAGCTATTGTTTTTTGAAACCTTAACAAAGGTTTCCATACCTCTGAGTAAGGTTTGGAAACCTTGGCACAAAGGTTTCCATACCTTAGTAAGGTTTGGAAACCTTGGCACAAAGGTTTCCATACCTCTGAGTAAGGTTTGGAAACCTTGGCTCAAAGGTTTCGAAACCTTTACAAGGTTTCGAAACTTTGGCCCTGTAACGGCTCCAAACGGCTATAAAACGGCTAGTTTTTCAAATCCCCTCTTAAGGTTTCGAAACCTCTTCAAAGGTTTCGAAACTATAGTGCAGGAGAGCATTTAAAGCTCGACTTTAATGGCTTCCAACGGCTCCAAAACATCCCCAACGGCCATAAACAGCTAGATACTCATTCCACACTATAAATACACCCCAAGGACACCTGAAGATAGAAAGAAACAATATCCAAGCTTCATGTTCAAGAGAAATCGAGCTTAAGTCTTCATTTCCTTTATTTCTCTTGTAAATATTGTATAGAGAGTGTTTTGTTTTTCAGTGTTTTTATTCTTTACACTCTTGTGAGCTTAGTTCTCGTAAACACCCACCTTGTGAGGTATATTTGTTTACATCTTTCTATCCTTGTATAAGGAGAGGTTCTAGTTTAGCCTTGAGAGAAAAACTAGAGTGGTTCTATCTTAGCCATTGAAAAGATAGGGTTGTAAGGTTACCCTTTGTCCTCAAAAGGAAGAATTCATTGTTGAGTGAATTGGGAAATCCTTAGTGGTGTGCTAAGGTAGTGGATGTAGACTCGGTTGAGTAGTCGAACCACTCTAAAATCATCGTGCAAATTGTCTACCTTTATTTCGGTTTTAGCCAATTCAACCACCAAGCATTTACAACCCTCCTTGACGGTTTCGGTGATCGATTCGAGCGTGCCCAAAAAACCCAACAATTGGTATCAGAGCCTCGTCTCCATCGAAGGACTAACATCTAGGAGTAAAGATCCAACGCTCGTAGTCCACCGTACAAGAAAATGGCAAGCGGTTCTACAATGATTTCATTTGAAGAAGGCCGCTCTATCATGTGTCCTCCTCTCTTCAAAGGAGAAGGTTACTTCCAATGGAGCAACATTATGAAATATTTCATCCAAGGATTCAACCTTGACATTTGGAAGATTATCATAAATGGACATTCGGAAGCTCCTAAGAAGAAGAAGAAAAGGAGTGTCAATGACACAAAGAAGGACCATCTCAATGCAAAGGCTATGCACATTCTTCTCTGTGCCCTAAGTGAAGAGATTTCCAAGAAGGTCTCCCCATCCAAAAGTGCCAAAGAAATCTGGGAGAAGCTTGAGAAATTCTATGGGAAAGAAGAGAAGAAAGATGATGCTTCATCATGTGCAATCCTCCCTTCAACACCTAAGGTGGATGGTGTTTTGGCTCTCGATGAGCCCGAGGTATCTTCTAACTCAGATGAATTAAATTCACATTCTTTTGATGAGTTACAAGATGCATTTAATGAATTATATTTGGAATTTGAGACCATGAATTCCAAATTTAGGAAAATGATTTCAAAACTCGAAACTGAAAATGATTTTCTTTTAAAAACAAAAATGGATTTTGAAAATCAAAATGAAATTTTGAAAAATGATTTAGAATTTTCAAAAACAAACAAAGATGTTTTAGAAAAGGAAAATCTTGATTTAAAAGTTAAGCTTGAAAGCTTAACAAAAGAAAAAGAAATCATTTCTAATAATTCATCTCATCCCATAATGGCAAAATGCTCACATTGCCATTATCATGGTCATTCGTTGCATACTTGTCCTATAAAGAAAAGAAAAACTTATAGGATTAGACAAGTATGGGTTCCTAAGGGAACTAGAGACATCGAGATTAATGTTAATGGATCCAAAGCAATTTGGATACCAAAATCGAAGTAAATGTCTCTTGTAGGTGTGTTGGAGCAAAGGCAAGAAAAGCAAGAATTTTATATGCTCTAGTCACACAAGTGAAGAAGATAGGTAACCTCTAAGCTTAATGCTTTTATTTTTTATTCATTTGGTTATCTAATTTCTGTTTGACTAATGTTCATGCATTTGAGCTTTTATTCAAATATCTAAAGAAGCATGACATTATTTGAAAATTTTATGCATATGAATCTAATGGTTTCATTCATATGTTTGCATAAAAAATTTTTTTGTCTTGGATAAATTGAATTTCATATGTTCATAATTTGATTTTATTTTGAAATTCAATGCCTTTAAGTGTCAAGTTTTGAGCTAAAAAGTTAATGGAATGCTTGAGTAAGGGGGAGCCAAATTTTAAAACAAAATTTTTAACTGAATCAAATTTTTTAAACCTCCATTGTTATTTTGAACTTAAAATATTTTAAATTCTTTTTGATATAACAAAAAGGGGGAGAATTTGGTTTGAAAAATTGTATTTTCAAATGAATAAGAGGGAGCTACTTACTTTTCAGATTTTCATCTCTTATTCACATTTTTAAACGTTTTAAACTTGAAGGGGGAGAATCCCAAACAATTTTTCAAGTTGGTTTTATTATATCAAAAAGGGGGAGATTGAAGAACTAATGTTTTGATATAATAATTGAAAAATATGTTGGACTGATTTAAAAAGAATTTAAAACATTTCCAAAGTCCAAACAACTTGAAATTATGTTTAGGAAAGTTTTCAAACCGTTTCGATACTCCCACATAAACCCCATTGTTATTATGTACTATAAAGATTTGAATTATTTTTGATATAACAAAAAGGGGAGAAATAAGTGAAAAATTAAGGGGGAGCTTTTTGTCAAAAACAATTTTTCAAAGATGTTCTGTTATATCAAAAAGGGGGAGATTGTTGAGAAATATTTTGATATAACAATTATGTGAAAAATGTTTTGGACTTGTTTAAAGATTTCAAAAATAATTCAAAAGTCCTTAAAACTTGAAAAATATGTTTAAAATATTTTTGACTTTGCACCTATATCGAATATATATTTTAAAGTCAAAATTTAGCCAAAATTGGGTTTTTGAGTGAAAGTTTCGAAACCATAATATAAGGTTTCGAAACCTCTCTAGGCAGTAAGCTATTGTTTTTTGAAACCTTAACAAAGGTTTCCATACCTCTGAGTAAGGTTTGGAAACCTTGGCACAAAGGTTTCCATACCTTAGTAAGGTTTGGAAACCTTGGCACAAAGGTTTCCATACCTCTGAGTAAGGTTTGGAAACCTTGGCTCAAAGGTTTCGAAACCTTTACAAGGTTTCGAAACTTTGGCCCTGTAACGGCTCCAAACGGCTATAAAACGGCTAGTTTTTCAAATCCCCTCTTAAGGTTTCGAAACCTCTTCAAAGGTTTCGAAACTATAGTGCAGGAGAGCATTTAAAGCTCGACTTTAATGGCTTCCAACGGCTCCAAAACATCCCCAACGGCCATAAACGGCTAGATACTCATTCCACACTATAAATACACCCCAAGGACACCTGAAGATAGAAAGAAACAATATCCAAGCTTCATGTTCAAGAGAAATCGAGCTTAAGTCTTCATTTCCTTTATTTCTCTTGTAAATATTGTATAGAGAGTGTTTTGTTTTTCAGTGTTTTTATTCTTTACACTCTTGTGAGCTTAGTTCTCGTAAACACCCACCTTGTGAGGTATATTTGTTTACATCTTTCTATCCTTGTATAAGGAGAGGTTCTAGTTTAGCCTTGAGAGAAAAACTAGAGTGGTTCTATCTTAGCCATTGAAAAGATAGGGTTGTAAGGTTACCCTTTGTCCTCAAAAGGAAGAATTCATTGTTGAGTGAATTGGGAAATCCTTAGTGGTGTGCTAAGGTAGTGGATGTAGACTCGGTTGAGTAGTCGAACCACTCTAAAATCATCGTGCAAATTGTCTACCTTTATTTCGGTTTTAGCCAATTCAACCACCAAGCATTTACAACCCTTCTTGACGGTTTCGGTGATCGATTCGAGCGTGCCCAAAAAACCCAACAAAATGTCTGTTTAAAGAAAACCAAAATGCTATGATGATATGATTTAGCATGCTCCTAGCATGAGTGATATCTAGCTATCGATGATGCATGAGCATATTTCAGGATGCAAAGATGCATGCGTTCATGAGAATGCAAAGGTGCATGGATTTAGTTTGTCTTCATTTCTTAGGGTTAGTGGTCGTTATCTTGAGACTACAACCATTCATCAATCTTGTGTCTTAAGAAATCTGGCCCCTAATTTTCTGCCGCTCGTTCTTCGTTTTAAAATTCGAGTCGAGTGACCTCGGTCGCACTCTAAATCCTTTCTGGCCTTGTGCCATCTTTCATATACTTCGGTTTGAACCTCTCTACGTGAAAACCTTAGTTCCTCCACGGAAAATGGTGCCCCATCACGGCAATTTAGCCTCGTTGACTCTTCGTTGTTCCACCTCGCGTCGTGCCCCTCATCCTTTGGGCTTTTGTTCCTCTAAATTTGTGGTTGAAAGCGCCTCTTCTGAATTTCGCTCCTTTGCCCCAAAGTGCATTTTGGGTTTTCGACTCGGCTTCTCTTCTTCTTCTTTTCTATCTTCCTCCTTTTCTTAGGCGTACTTATGTCTTCATCGCCTTTTGTCGAGTTGATTTCATATCACTTACTGTCTCATCTTGGTGCGCGGCGCACACGGTCCTTCTCAGGATATTCCTTCCGACAAGATGCCTAGGCTCCGAGGGTAACTTCTGTTCCCTGACTCTCAATGTCAAAATTTCTACCCTCATGTTCTATTCCAACACTTCTTAGCGAAGGTTGACTTCATAGCTCGACATTTTACCGAAGACGGTATGGATATTTCAACTGGAGGGATTAGTAGCAATGTTTGAACCTCTGATGGTACCCCTCTGGGTACTGATGGATTTACCTCGGGCCATGGTCAATCCGCTTGTTCATTCCCATGTAGAAGACTTATGCAAGTGATAGGGTAAAAATAATTTTATTATGTATAAATATACATTTTAAAGAATCATGTCAAGTGAAAATTAAGTTTGGGGTCTTTGAAAAAAGGTCGACCCCAGTGACATTTTCTGAATGTTGCGGGGATGCACATATGAAATCTTTTCTGGGCTATTAGGCTTCCGAGATGAGCGACTCCCATACTTAGTTTCTACCCAATTTAAAGGTGGCTCTCTTTAACTCACTAACTCACCTTGCCCCATCTTTCCCTCTTTTCTGATCTCAATCAGGCATTAGAAGTGTGGCAGTCCTTGAAGAAAGGTTAACCCCGATAGGCGGGATATGATCTAAAGACAAATTCATCCTTCCGTATATGGTCCAAATGGTCTTTTATGGCTTGTAATGTAGGCTAAGGCTCACGGCTACGAAAGAAAGGGTAAATAGGCCCAAACAAGTGTTTAAGGGTTGTGAAACCAAGGATCAATTCTTCCAATCTGAAGTCTCAATTATGCTCTGATGAAATGTTATCTCTTTTCTTATTTCTTTGGATTGCTCTAGAGTGCCCCCTTTTTTGGGGTTTTCACCCTAGAGTTCATTTCCTTTCATCAAGTGTAGTTTCGGATCCATTTGCACCTTCGCATTGTATTGGTGCAGACTCTTGCTCAAAGGTGAACAATCTTTCGAGGCTCATCTAAGTAGAGATTCATTTGGATAGGGAATTCTCTTGTCCCTTTTCTTTATCCGCTTCTCTCTCTTTTCAAAATTGCACTTTTCACTTTAGTGCCTTTGCTTTTGATTTCTTCAACTTTTATGTCGGTAACTTTTGACTTGATTTGGGTAGCTCTTTGAGAACCGAATTTTCTTTCGATGTTTCCTTTTGATGTTTTTGGCTGCTCAAACTGAAAGTGTATCCAATGAATCTGTTCTCTTTTATTGTCCTTTAATTCACAAGGCCTCATCTTCATAGCACAATCAGGATCCATGGTCATTCATTTGTCCGCAAACTTCTACCTCATTTGCCCCCGGTGTAGGGGTGATCCTTGGTTTGGGTTCAATTAGAAGAAGAAAAAGTTTAACAAGCTCAAACAGGGACAACAATGGATATTTTCTTATTTTCTTTCTATGTGAAGGGAATTGAAGGAATGCCAAATGTCCTCCCACACACGGATATCAAAATTGGTCTTCAGGTGGTAGAAGTTTTAGGGTTATCACTTCATTCAAGGACCTTAAACAACAATGCCCGAGAGGGAAAATTCACTCAATGGGAGTGGCCCATTATTCCTGAACACTCATTATCATTCCTCCCTTGGCCTAAGTAGAGCATAGGGTTTTCATATTTATAGCGTCCTCACATCATTCGGTCTTTTAGAAAAAAAATTCTTTTTAAATTGAATTAAAGTTAATCTTACAAAGTATATACGTGTGTAACTGGAAAACAAGAGTAAGCTTATGAAATGTTTAAAGAATTAAGGAATACCAAAATATTTTCTAAATGAAACTTTCGTTATGATAAAAAATCTAAAGCTTAGCTTATTCCTTTTGCATTTTTCCCAAATGCACAGGGATCAACGGATTTGAAATGCCTTTACCGGTAGCCGTTTGCTCCGGGCTAGTTGTACCATTCCCCTGGGTACAATCAGTTTTCACCAATAATGAGAATTGGATTTTTGCAAAGGATTTATTTCCCTTCGACCATTCGTAAAAATGGATTTTCGATGGACATTTGAATTATCCATTGTCTTAAACTTTACCGTATTTAAGCACGTTGTGCCAACATTTCTGTCGGACTTGCCCAAACATCGTTTCTTCTTTCATGAAGCGATGTAACGTCTCCAATTTATTTTTCTTGAAATCGAGACTTGCATTTTTCCCAAATGCACAGGGACTAACGGATTTGAATTGCCTTTACCGGTAGCCGTTTGCTCCGGGCTAGTTGTACCATTCCCCTGGGTACAATCAGTTTTCACCAATAATGAGAATTGGATTTTTGCAAAGGATTTATTTCCCTTCGACCATTCGTAAAAATGGATTTTCGATGGACATTTGAATTATCCATTGTCTTAAACTTTACCGCGTTTAAGCACGTTGTGCCAACATTTCTGTCGGACTTGCTCAAACATCGCTTCTTCTTTCATGAAGCGATGTAATGTCTCCAATTCACTTTTCTTGAACCAAGACTTGCATTTTTCCCAAATGCACAGGGATTAACGGATTTGGAATGCCTTTACCAGTAGCCGTTTGCTCCGGGCTAGTTGTACCTTTCCCTGGGTACAATCAGTTTTCACCAATCATGGAAATTGGATTTTTGTAAATGATCTATTTTCCTCGTATACAATATTATCTCCTTTTGTTTCTGAAACAAATGTTCTTGAAGCTGTTTGAGCTTATCCATCCTAACCACTAGGTCATTCATGCTTCTGAAGCTGTACTGGCTAGAAACTGTTCTTTTGTCCATTTTTTCTCTCTTTTCTCTCTCTGACATGAGTGTTTTCCCCAATTAGTAATGGTGCGATGAAATGCCTTAAGCGAAATTTAATGTCCAATGATGGATGTATTATGGACTCGAATCAACAGATGCATGATCATGAGATGGGTGCATGTCTGACAATTTTAATGCTGCTCTAAAATGATAGATGGAACAAATGCTACAAATGTATGCAAGTCAAAGGTGTTGGTCATATAGGTGATTCCCCGTAGATCAACTTTCATTTGAACGTATAGGAGGCTCCTCGTTACAAGATAGTCATAGAAAAAGTCCTACGGGTACCCTTCTTGCCCTCGAATAATGTTCAAGGAAATGAAAACTTCGGCAAAAATTGTTGGGGCTGGATTTGCTTTCTTCTCTAGCAATTCATGACCCTCTAAAACTGCTGGTATCAAGTCCCAGAAAACAAGCTACTTCTTCGAAGCTGAATCCATCTCTTGACCTAATCCATGCTCTTTCCGGTCGCCACGCTCTTTTCGGCCGCCTCTTTGTACTCGGTCGGGTAGTTTCGTGACTTTGGATGTTCGGAGTAGATCCGATCTTGCTTGACTTCCCTGGGATGGAGAAGGGTCGTGCTTTCTTCAATGGTAGGTATTAGATCTTCCACTGTGTGTTCGCTCGGTAAGTTGTTCCCTTATCCTTTCTGATTCACCTTTGACCGATATCGGACTTGCTAATTGACAACATCTTTTTTTAGCAACCTCCCGTCCACAATAATAGCCCTTGATCGGGTAAAACCACCTTGACTCAACACCTTTATGTCATGAAATGCATGCGAGAATAAATGCAAAAAGATCATAAGAAAAATCGTTAGTGTCAGATAAACATGATAAGAAAAAGGCAAGCATGAAAGCAAGCAACCCTACTTATCCCGTCTAATAAACCTAGGTTGTCCGCATGGCTCTAACAGGGGTGGGCATTCTAGTTCTCTAAATGTAATTTTGGTTCTAGGAGGTACTCGAATTGTCCTTGCTGTCCCCTTCTAAGGGTAGCAAGGCCCCCGGTCATCACCCATTATAGGCTCCTCTCAACCGAGTTCAATTCGAGGGGACCCTTTAGCTATATCTGCACGGAGAAACGATATTCTCACGAAGATATAGGGTATTCGAGCCCCAAAGGTACTTACTAGGCCTACACGGAGGAACAATATCCCCACGAAAGCACTAGCGTTTTCCCCCCACTTAAACGAACGGGTTTAAATGCCAATTTTAAATGCGTTTAAAATAAACTCGCACTTATAAACAAATATCGATCGACTCGGTCACTTTAATTCGCAACTTTTAATATTAATTAAGCGGTAAAGTTTTTTTGGCTTGACTCTCTTTTTTGTTTTTGAAAACAAAAATTTATCCCCAGCGGAGTCGCCATCTGTTGCGACTAATTTTTAGAAAATACCTCGGTGTCACTTAGAAGAACCGGGTTTTAATGGTTTTTGAAAAATTTAATCAGATTTATAAAAAATAGAGGAGTCGCCACCGGCCATTTAAAAATGGTAGACCGGACACCGAAATAAAACCAGAGATTCTTTTCGAAAATGGGTTCGGGAGTCGGTTACACGCGAGGAAGGATGAGCACCCCCGTCGTGCTCGAAAATCGGTACCAAAAACATTACCGCTTAATTAATATTAAATTTTGCGAATTAAAGTGACGAATCGTATCAAAATTTGGTTATACGAGCGAGTAAATTTTAAAGGTCTTAATATTCGAGAAGGAACTTCCGAACCACCACCACTACGACTGGTACTGGCCTCGTTCGTTCCCAAATAAAAAGACGCTCGCATTGAAATTTAAAAATTAGGATGCAACTTAGTGTAACACATGACCACATGTATATCAAGAATAAATAAACATTGTATGTAACAATACGAATAAGTCAACAAAAACGTATGAAATAAATATAGCATAAAAAAGCAAGTATATAAACAATGGTATTTAAATGCACGAACAAATATATACAAAATAAAGAAGTAAATCTGAAAGTGGTTAAAAATGAATTCGGGACGGTTTCCAGGGACGGACTAAGGAAATAAACCATAAAAAAAGAGTGCCAAATCGTCAAAACAGGGGTTAAAATTAAAGCTCGCCGAAAGTTCCAGGGACTGAATCGGCCATTAGACCATTCGAAACCAACCGACAAACACAAGGGACGAAATTGCGACGATTTGAGAAATTTGAAGGGCCTGAGACGTGATTTTAAAAAGCGGAAACCCCTTTGGTGATATTTTCAAAACACGGAAGGGTTTAAAATGGAGTTTAACCATTTTTAAAAATTTCGAACGATTATAAATGGTCTTTTAAAAAAAACCCTAGCCCCCTTTTGCCCACTTCGGGTAAAACCAGAGAGCTTCACTTCTCCCTCTCCCCGTTCCGGCGAGCAAAATCGGCCGGTTACCCTTTTTTGCCGGCAACGACAACGAAACCAAAAAGAACCCATCCCCTAAAAATTCACTCGGAAACAAACTTTGAAAATTCGAGACCATTTTGAAAGAAAAACATAAGTCGAAAAAAAAACAACACCCCCTCCTTTTTCTTTTCGAACCCAAATCGGAACCCTAAGAAAGGAGTCACGTAATGACTCCGGTGGCTCACCCGACGGCTTCCGAGACGGAAGCCAAAGGCTTGTTGCCGGCGGCACCAGAAAAATCAGAAGGGGAAAGTTTTTTTTTTTGAAAGGTAAGAAGAATGAACTTCTCTTGTGTTTTCTTACTTGACCATTACATGCATAAAAAATGAAATGAGATATACCTCAGAAAATGCTTTTCTATTGCTTTTTGAAAATCCTCTCCTTTTCGCTTCTTACAATGTATCCTCTCCTCTCGGGTTTACATTGCTTCCCTCTCTCTCTCCTCTTAATCCTCTATGTGTTTCGGTTTCCTATATAACCGAATAAAATACATGCAATGCTTAGAAAATTAATTTTCTCTTTGATCTCTGAAGCTTTGTCTGGTTGACCTTTTGTTGTGTTTGTTTGTTTGCTGTTTTGGGTATCTGACTTGCTGCATTTTCTCTGTTTTTTCTGCTGGTCACTCCCGAAATGGTGAGAACATTGAGTCAGATGCGGCAGACGGCGTGGAGGGGAGGCTGACTCGTATGCGCGTCGAGATCAGCTGGTGGCAGGGTAACGGTCGTGAAGCGTGAGGGATCTGGACCGTTGATCGCCTTTGATCCGACGGTAGCGGCGCTATGGCTTGATGACACCCTCATTAGGGTTTTATCCGGACGCGATCTGGACCGTTGGATCTTCGCATGATCCGACGGCTACGATGGTGCGGCGCGAGACTTGGGGAAGCTTGCTAGGGTTTCTCCTAACCTGGGTTGATCTGGACCGTCAGATCTCAGCAGATCTGACGGACGGGGCTTGTGGCGGCTGCAACATCAAACAAAGGATTAGGGTTTTTTTTGTTTTGTTGGGCTGTTGTATTATTTTGGGCTCAGACGGGCCTTATGTATGTATATTTATTTTTTGTTAAGTTTGGACTCTCACTATTTATTTTCAACCAATATTTTGGGCTTTCATTTATTTACTTATGTTTTATTTTTAATTATGATAATAATACTAGTAATTAATACTAATAATACCTCTAATAGTAATAATGCTACTAATAATAATAATAACCATACATGTTCACACTCACACATTATTACTCAATTATGAACAAAGACACCTATATCTAAATGTGTCACATGTGTTTATATATACAATAAATAATATTAATAATAGTATGTTAATAGTATGTATGATACTAATAAACAATAATATGATAATAAGACCTGACATATATATATATATATATATATATTTTAGTTTACATAATAGCCTGATATAAGTCCATTAACAACACAAACTTAAAGGGGTCCGATGTCCGGACAAAATTAGTGATTACAAACTCTAGTGTAAAATTCATGGGCAACAACGACAGCCATTTATGATCCACAACAAAACTGGCGCGAAATGGCTGAAAATGATAGAATGCCTCCAAAATTTAGATGAGTACAAGCACTGTAAAGGCACTATTTGATTCCAAAATTTAGACGACGGCCATGCAAGGGCGGCAGCCATGCAGGAGACAACGTCGGAGACTTAAATTTCAAATGAAAAAAATTAGAGTTTTGTATTTTAAAGTAGATAAGTATTTTGATCTATGCTTAAAAGAAAATTAAAAATAAAATAATATATTTTAATTAATTTATCTTTTGATTTTTAAATAATTTATAATTATACGGTGAGTCCTTTAGTTATAAATTAAATTAATGGTGCTCATCGGTATTCGTCATTAGTGGTTCTCATCGGTGCTCGTCGAGCGTGGCAGACTCATCCTTTATCTTAACCATTTCAAAGATAAAGACTGTAAATTTATATCTTGTCCTTAACGTTAATCAAGCCTAACAAATTGGGAAATCGAACCCAACAAGTGGTCCTAAGAAAAAAAGATATGGTATTTATTATAGGAAATTCAGATTTAAATCTATTTGTCTATAAGATGTGTGTGACTTGTCAATTAAAAATATGTATGAACATATACTACTTTATAATCACCTTGAAACTGTTAAAAAATAAGAAATCATTGTCTAAATTTTCGTTTTCCTTTACCTCTCCTTAGAATTTTAATCTCAATTCACCCTCCTCTTGAGATACTTAAGCTAACAATTATTATAAATGATACTTTTGTATAATCTTTAAATAAAATAACTAAAAATTACTATTTAAGATAAATTAAGTGTTCAATATTCGGATATGAAATTATGATCATTACAATCCATCTATGATCATTCACAATGTAAATTTATAAATATATTTTAGGGAAAACTATACCACTGAACAATAAACAAATTGGGGATACCTATTTGGACCATCGAACTATAGAAATCATCAATCAGACCACCGAACTTATAAAATCAACTTATTTTGACCACCGCCGTTAAAAACCTAACGGTGGAGTGAAGGAACTGCCACGTGACAATTGACGGAAAAATTTAAAAATTACACATTTGGTCCATGTTATTTCCACATTTTTTAAATTTAATCCTAATTTTAAATTAACAAAATAATAAATTATTTAATTAAGTGCTGACACGTGTCAACAACTTATTGGAGGACTTTAATTATATTTAATTTTATTAATTTATTTTCCCCCTCCAATCAGGTGGTGACACGTGTCACCACCAATTTAAAGGAGAAAAATAAATTTCTCTTCACCTGCACTAAACAAGATTCGAACCTGGGTCTTTCAAGTGTAAAGCCAATGGCTTTGCCACTGCACCAAGCAAAACTTTGTGCTATAATTGTAACGCCTCGGTTTAGGGCCCGAGAGTTTATCGGTTATAATCTAGGATTAGTCCGGGTTAAAATTAGATTTAAAATGATGATTTTATAAAAGTTGCCTTTATTTACGAAAATGCCATTAATGAAAATTTGAAAAGGGTTTTATCTTGTTTCTTTTCAAATTCAAAAGGAAGAAAAGCTATCATCTTCTTAAAAGCTCCCTTTCCTCCAAAACCCCTTCTTAAACCCTAAAGTTACTATTCCATTGCCAATCCCTCATTCAAGCAAGATTTTTGGAAGGTAATCTCTCCCTTGTTTCAATTCTACCCTATCTAACTTGTGCTTTTTGAAAACCTTCTTATAAAAGCCATTAAAATGTATTTTGATTTGGTGTTGGGTTTGAGAAAATGGGTATTTCCATGAGTTTTTCGTGTGGGTTCCTAATGTAATGTTATAGGGTATTTTTTATTATACTTGGGTGTTTTAAAAATGTTAAAAAGATGACAAATGTTGGGAATCCCGAAATGGGTATTGGCCGGTGAGTTTAGAAGTGGAAACCTTGAGTTTTGAGGGTAGTTATGTGAGGGAAAGTTGGGCTGGTGGTATGGTTACACTTGGGGGCTGTTTTGAACATGTTTAGTGATGATTTGGATGATGAATTTGATGGGTAACTGATGGGTTGTGTCCAAGTCCGAAAATGAAGAGTTTAGGTTAGTTCTTGGCTTGGAAATGTAGCGAAATTTGTCTTGGGTTGTAATCTGATTTGTGGCAGTGATTTTGTGGATGTTTTGATGTGTAATGCACTATTTTTCATAGATTAGAAGCAAGGGAAAACGTTGGAGAAACTTCGGGCTAAATTCCGGGGAACTTTGAGGCTTGATCGACATTTTCGGCTTGTGTTGGGTTTCACCGGTGAGTGGGAATGTTTGAAGTTTTAAGTGTTTTCAAAGTGGGTTCTTGGGGGTTTTGGGCGGAGCCTTGAGGGCTAACCTAAACCCAAACATAAGTTTGCTAATTTACCTCATTCGTTAAGTTTTGGTGTGTGTGTAATTGTTTGTGATATTGCGTGAAATGTGGATTACCTTTACTTCCGTTTAATGTTGTTGTGTAGTCATTGTTGGTGTCGAGCCTCACGTGATGGTTGCCGTTACTACGGTGATGTGTAGTCCCACCGGTAGTGACTAGTAGGAGAGTACGATGATGTATAGTCCCATCGAAAAACTACTAGTTGAACGGTGATGTGTAGTCCCACCGGGTTTTAGTTATGCATGTGTATACCACGTATTGTGATGATTGTGTTTCATTACGTCTTTCCTTAAATGGTTTTGCTTTAAATCTAAGTTTTATGTTTTAAAAACTGCATTGTTGTTGTGTTTTAGAGCTCCGCTCACTAAGCTTTAAGCTTACGCTCTCTTCTTTTCCAACAATGCAGATTGTTAGAGGTTCGGGAAGCAAATGGGCAAGGAATGGTTTCTCAGAGTTCTTGGTTGGCTCAAGTATGGTTTATGTTTTGTAGTAACACTTAGGCAATGGGATTGCTAGATTTTTATGTTAAGGAGTTGGTGTCCAAACTCCTATACTTGTTTTGTTTATGTTTCAAGCATGTTTTAAGTGGTGATGCTATGTTATATCGAGACTCAATATGGCCATGTATGAATTGCTTTGACTTTGATATGTTAGTGTTTTGGGATCTAAGTGTTCATGTGAGCTTAGAGCATGAAATCTAAATTGTTGCTTGAATGCATGTCTAATGTTGTGATTAGGACTTTTCGCATCTAGAATGTATGCATGATATGTTGCCATATGGTTTTTGATGATTCGGGACACATTTGGGGACATTTGGAGGTGTCAAAGTAGGATTTCGGGCCAATCCGTGTGCAGGTGTTTCGAAACGCTCGACACGGTTTTGAAACGGTTGTAGCTCCAGGGATTCTCGTATCGGAACGGGGGTGGTGCCGTTTCGATATGATTTGACACTGTGAGCCCCCATTTTGGAACCCGTTTCGATACAATTCGACATTGTGAGCCCCCGTTTTGGAACTCATTCCGATATATTTTGTCACTGGAAGCCTTCATTCCGAAACAAGGTGGGACCGTTTCGGAACGACTCTTGTCTTGCTTTTAAAATGGAGCCCGCATTTCGGAATAGGCAAGCCTGTTTCGAAACGCAAGTAGTTAAAACACTTAAATGACACTTTCGAAGGTTCCCAGATGTTGCATTTTAGCCCATATGGATTGTATGTTTCCCAATTGAGTTTATATGTATCCTTTTGATGGTTTTGCCCCGTGTGCATGAAATCCGGCTAATAACTATATGGTAAGTTTAAATTATTGTGAGTCCTCTGCTCGTTCGTATTTGTATCCGCTTATCCGCTGTTGTTTACTCACCTAGGATAAATTGTGATATTTAGATAAGATAATAAACAAAAAAATAGTGTTGCTAATCGAAGTGAGGCCTTAGCGGGTTTCACTTCGGTTTTCCTAGTGTAACCCGTTCGAACTGGTCTGTTGGCTAGACCGAGACGAGGGAGTTACATTTGGTGGTATCAGAGCCTCGGTTACGAGGTCTTTCGGGAAAGGTAAGTCAGGTACGTTGGTTTGTATGGTTGGTTGCTATTGCACGGTGTATGAAAGCATGTTTCAAATGTTCTTGTTGTTGGTTAAAGTTTAGTCAAGTGTTCCCATTGCTAGGTGTTGTTATTGGAAAAAGATTTTTGGTTTAAAGAGCTCAGAACTTGGATCCTTGCCCTTTCTAACCTAATATGTTTCCTTGTGTGTGATGTGTTGTTTGTTTTTGATTTTATCTCGTTATGGTAAGACCGAGAGGACGACCTAGAGCGGGTGACCAGGCACCCGAGGAAGTGCCTCCTGCTCCGGATGGTAATGGGGTGAACGTCGGAGGTGATGGCAATGGGCCTCAAGCCGGTGCTAATGTTGGAGGTAATGGGGCTCAGGTGGGTCAGGGTCCGGCGGGCGCGGACATGACTCATTTGATTCAGACTATAGCTGAAGCTTTTTCAGACAGCTTTGGCTGGTATGCAAGCTGCACCACCACCTCAGGGTGCGGGGACGGGTTTACCCCTAGAGAGGCTCCGTAGTTTGGGCGGAGTTGAGTTCTGTGGTTTGACTCCTGAGGGTTCAGAGGCTTGGCTTGAGAGTACTACACGCATCTTGGGTCAGATGGAGTGATCAGACACTCGTAAGTTGGGTTGCGTTGTATCCTTGCTTCATGGAGATGCGTATGCTTGGTGGACCACCATTACTTCGGGTATGGAAGAGGCGAATATCACTTGGGAATTCTTCAGAACTGCTTTTAAGAAGAAGTATCTCGGAGTTTGATATCAGGATAAGAAGAAGAGAGAGTTTATGGCCTTGGTTTAGGGTAACAAGACGGTGTCTGAGTATGGGGTTTAGTTTATGAGGTTGAGCCAGTATGCACCCGAGTTGTTCCCAGTGAGAGGGAACAGTGTGAGCGCTTCCGATATGGGTTGACTAGAGATGTGAAGACTTATATGCTTGTCTCAGACTACACCGAGTTTGATGTTTTGGTCTCTAGGGCCAATGATATTGAGCAAACCTTAGGCTCGAGTGCTCGTGCTAGTGGGTCCGATTCCAGGAAGAGACACACGGATTGGGATAGAGATCATGCCAAGAGGCATAGAGATAGGAGGTATCAGCCTGATTTGAGGCATAGGGGTGGCAACTATGGACGGGGCCATCAGGGCCAAAGAACTGTTGTACACACTCCGGAGTGCACTAGGTGCGGGAGACGCTATCAGGGCGAGTGTATGGGTACCTTTGGGGTATATTGGAACTGTGGTTCCCGAGACCATTTGAGGCGTAACTGTCCACACCCGACTAGGGGCGGACCGGCTCCAGCTAGGGGTTTTGAGCATCAGAGAGGTCGTGGGCGCAGTTGTGGTAATTTTTAGCCAAGGAACGATGGTCAGAGGAACTTAGCTCATGTGGTAGCAGTTCAGCCCGAGGGTGGAGGACCGGCTAGGGTGTATGCGCAGCGAGAGGCTGGTAATGACACAGATGTCATTGCAGGTAATTTCTCGATACAGTCTTTGACTTTGCTTTCTTTGATATATTCGGGTTCGACACATTCGTATATTTTTTGTGAGCACGCAAGGTCTCTAGGTTTACCATATGAGTGGTTAGAGGTAGGTGTAAATGTTACTAGTTCTTTCGGTGATACCGTGGTAGTTAGGAAAGTGTATAAGAGGTGTCCCTTGATGATTTAGGGTTATGTGTTTCCGGTTGACATGATGGAATTACCATTCTATGGTTTTGATGTGATTTTGGGCATGGATTGGCTCATAGAGCATAGAGCTAGGGTAGACTTTGAGACCAAGAGAGTCTCCTTGAGGCTTATAGATGTTTTTGAGGTTGTGGTAGTTGGCGAGAACGTTAGGTTCTTGTCCAATGTTGTTTCTGCTTTGGAAGCTCAAAGGTTGATGGATTCGGGTTGTCAGGCTTACTTGGCTTATGTGATGAATCCTAATATGAGTGAGGTTAGACTGCAAGACATCAGATTAGTTTGTGATTTTTCAAGTGTTTTTTCGGAAGAGTTGTCGGGTTTGCCTCCAAACAGAGAAGTTGAGTTTGTTATTGAGACGTATTCAGATTATGCACCCGTGTTTATTGCTCTGTATAGAATGGCACCGAAAGAGTTGAAAGAGTTGAAGACACAACTTTAGGAGTTGTCAGATAGAGGTTTCATTAGACCTAGTATTTCTCCGTGGGGTGCTTCGGTTTTGTTTGTGAAGAAAAATGACGGTAGTATGAGGATGTGTATAGACTATAGGCAGCTGAACAAGGTAACAGTGAAGAACAAGTATCCTTTGCCTCGGATAGATGATTTGCTTGATCAGTTGAGAGGTGCTTCAGTATTTTCGAAGATTGATTTGAGATCCGGTTACTATCAGTTGAAGGTTAAAGATGTGGACATATCGAAGACAGCTTTCCGAACATGTTATGGGCACTACGAGTTCTTGGTAATGCCTTTCGGTTTGACTAATGCTCCAACTGCTTTTATGGATATGATGAACCGAGTGTTCCACGAGTTTTTGCACAGGTTTGTGGTAGTGTTTATAGATGATATCTTAGTGTACTCTAGGACCGAGGAAGAGCATGATGAGCATTTGCGGCTAGTACTTCAGACTTTGCTTGAGAATCAGTTGTATGCCAAGTTGAGTAAATATGAGTTTTGGATTAGGGAGGTAGTCTTCCTAATTCACGCGATCTCGGCCAATGAGATTAGTGTGGATCCCAAGAAGATATAAGTCATAGTGAATTGGAAACAACCGAAGTTAGTGACAGAAATTCGTAGTTTCCTAGGCTTGGCGGGGTATTATCGAAGATTTGTCGAGGGATTTTCAAAGATAGCAGCTCCTTTGACTAAATTGCTTCAGAAGAATGTTCCATATGAATGGTCAGATGCAAGACAACAAGCGTTCGAGAAGTTGAAGAAAGCTTTGACCGAAGCTTCTATCTTGATTCAGCCTGAGCCGGGAAAAGAGTTTGTGATTTACAGTGATGCATCGTATATAGGTTTAGGTTGTGTGCTTATGCAAGAAGGTAAGGTTGTAGCCTATGCTTCGAGACAGTTGAAAGTTCACAAGAAGAACTACCCCACTCACGATATTGAGTTAGTCGCAGTAGTGTTTGCTTTAAAGATTTGGGGACACCATCTTTATGGTGAGAAGTGCACCGTTTATACCGACCACAAGAGTTTGAAGTACTTGATGTCTCAGAGAGAGCTGAACCTTAGATAGCGTAGGTGGATAGAGCTCCTTAAGGATTATGACCTTACAATAGAGTACCATCCGGATAAGGCAAACGTAGTGGTCGATGCTTTGAGTAGAAAAGTGACAGTTGAGTTGCGGGCTATGTTTGCGAGATTGAATGTTTCAAAGGATGGTGGTTTGATAGCCGAGCTTCAGGTTAAGCCTTCGTTAGTTCAGTTGATTCGAGAGAAACAGTTGCGAGATGAGTCCTTGGCACCTCACGTGCAAGATATAGCCGAGGATAGGCCTACAGATTTTTTCTTTGGTGAGAATGGGATCCTATGTTTCAAGGATATGATAGTAGTTCCGAAAGATGTCGAGTTAAGGCGTATTATCTTGAATGAAGCACATAACAGTCCTTTTGCTATACATCCGGGTAGTATAAAGATGTACGGTGGGTTGAAAGAAGAGTACTACTGGGTTGGGTTGAAGAAAGATGTGGCCGAGTTTGTGAGTAAGTGCATGGTATGTCAGAGAGTTAAAGCCGAGCATCAGATTCCTTCAGGTTTGTTACAGCCGTTGAAGATTCCGGAATGGAAGTGGGAACGTATCACCATGGACTTTGTGTCGGGTTTACCGTTGACTCCTTCGAAGAAGAATTCAGTATGGGTGATAGTCGATAGATTTACTAACTGTGCTCACTTCATACCTGTTCATACTACCTACACCTTAGATAAGTTGGCCGATCTATACATAAGTGAGATAGTGAAGTTGCATGAGGTACCGAAATCGATTGTATCAGACCGAGATCCGAGGTTTACAGCTGGATTTTGGGACTGTTTGCATCGTGCCTTGGGTACTTGGTTGAACTTCAGTACTTCGTATCATCCACAGTCAGATGGTCAGTCAGAGAGAATGATTCAGGTGTTGGAGGATATGTTGAGGTGTTGTATTATCGACTTTCAGGGGTCTTGAGAGAAATACCTACCTTTAGTAGAGTTTCCATACAACAACAGTTATCAGGCTAGTATTCAGATGGCACCGTATGAAGCTATGTATGGTAGGAGGTGTAGAACACCTATTTGTTGGGCTGAGGCCGGACAAAAGCTTGTACCGATGCCCGATTTGCCTAAGGGCACTACTGAAAAGGTAAAGATGATCTGTGATCGTTTGAAGACAGCTTCAGACCGCCATAAATCGTATGCCGATTTGAAAAGAAAGGAGATAGAGTATGCCATGGGCGAGAAAGTGTTTTTGAAAGTCTCACCTTGGAAGAAGGTGATGAGGTTTTGTAGGAAGGGTAAGTTGAGTCCGAGATTCATTGGACCTTACGAGGTAGTTGAGAGGATCGGTCCCGTTGTGTATAGATTGAGACTCCCGACCGAGTTAGAGAAGATTCACGATGTGTTTCACGTTTCTATGTTTCGGAAGTATAGATCGGATCCGTCTAATGTAATGCTAGTGGAAGAAATTGAGTTGAACCCGACTTGTCATATGATGAAGAGCCGGTTGAGATTCTTGCCACGGACAAGAAGGTGTTGCGTGGGAGGTCTATTGAGTTAGTTAAGGTTCTATGGAGACACCGAGGTGTGGAAGAGGCTATATGGGAGAGGAAGGAAGACATGGAAAGACAGTTTCTATATCTTTTACCGTCAGGTAATTTCGAGGATGGAATTTCTTAAGTGGGGGAGAGTTGTAACGCCTCGGTTTAGGGCATGGAAGTTTATGGGTTATAATCTAGGATTAGTCCGGGTTAAAATTAGATTTAAAATGATGATTTTATAAAAGTTGCCTTTATTTACGAAAATGCCATTAATGAAAATTTGAAAATGGTTTTATCTTATTTCTTTTCATAATCAAAAGAAAGAAAAGCTATCATCTTCTTAAAAGCTCTCTTTCCTCCAAAACCCCTTCTTAAACCCTAAAGTCACTATTCCATTGCCAATCCCTCATCCAAGCAAGATTTTTGGAAGGTAATCTCTCCCTTGTTTCAGTTCTACCCTATCTAACTTGTGCTCTTTGAAAACCTTCTTATAAAAGCCATTAAAATGTATTTTGATTTGGTGTTGGGTTTTAGAAAATGGGTATTTCCATGGGTTTTTTCGTGTGGGTTCCTAATGTAATGTTTAAGGGTGTTTTTGATTATACTTGGGTGTTTTAAATATGTTAAAAAGATGACAAATGTTGGGAACCCTGAAATGTGTATTGATGGGTGAGTTTAGAAGTGGAAACCTTGAGTTTTGAGGGTAGTTATGCGAGGGAAAGTTGGGCTCGTGATATGGTTACACTTGGGGGCTGTTTTGAACATGTTTAGTGATGATTAGGATGATGAATTTGATGGGTAACTGCTGGGTTGTGTCCAAGTCCGAAAATGAAGAGTTTGAGTTAGTTCTTGGTTTGGAAATGTAGCGAAATTTGTCTTAGGTTGTAATCTGATTTGTGGCAGTGATTTTGTGGATTTTTTGAAGTGTAATGCACTATTTTTGGTTGATTAGAAGCAAGGGAAAACGTTGGAGAAGCTTCGGGCTCAATTCCGGGGAACTTGGAGACTTGATTGACATTTTCGGCTTGTGTTGGGTTTCACCGTGAGTGGGAATGTTTGATGTTTTAAATGTTTTCAAAGTGGGTTCTTGGGGGTTTGGGTGGAGCCTTGAGGGATAACCTAAACCCAAGCGTAAGTTGCTAATTTACCTCATTCGTTAAGTGTTGGTGTGTGTGCAATTGTTTTTGATCTTGCGTGAAATGTGGATTGCCTTTACTTCCGTTTAATGTTGTTGTGTAGTCATTGTTGGTGTCGAGCCTCACGTGATGGTTGTCGTTACTACGGTGATGTGTAGTCCCACCGGTAGTGACTAGTAGGAGAGTACGGTGATGTGTAGTCCCATCGGAAAACTACTAGTTGAACGGTGATGTGTAGTCCCACCGGGTTTTGGTTATTCATATGCATACCATGTATTGTGATGATTGTGTTTCATTACGTCTTTCCTTAAATGGTTTTGCTTTAAATCTAAGTTTTATGTTTTAAAAACTGCATTTGTTGTTGTGTTTTAGAGCTCCGCTCACTAAGCTTTAAGCTTACGCTCTCTTCTTTTCCAACAATGCAGATCGTTAGACGTTCGAGAAGTAAGTGGGCAAGGAAGGGTTTCTCGGAGTTCTTGGTTGGCTCAAGTATGGTTTATGTTTTGTAATAGCACTTAGACAATGTGATTGCTAGATTTGTATGTTAAGGAGTTGGTGTCCAAACTCCTATACTTGTTTTGTTTATGTTTCAAGCATGTTTTAAGTGGTGTTGCTATGTTATATCGAGACTCAATATGGCCATGTATGAATTGCTTTGACTTTGATATGTTAGTGTTTTGGGATCTAAGTGTTCATGTGAGCTTAGAGCATGAAATCTAAATTGTTGCTTGAATGCATGTGTAATGTTGTGATTAGGACTTTTCGCATCTAGAATGTATGTATGATATGTTGCCATATGGTTTTTGATGATTCAGGACACGTTTGGGGACATTTGGAGGTGTCAAAGTAGGATTTCGAGTCAATCTGTGAGCAGGTGTTTCGAAACGCTCGACATGGTTTCGAAACGGTTGTATCTCCAGGGATACTCGTATCGGAACGAGGGTGGTGTCGTTTCGATACAATTTGACATTGTGAGCCCCCGTTTCGATACGATTCGACACTGTGAGCCCCCGTTTCGGAACTCGTTCCGATACATTTTGTCACTGGAAGCCTCCGTTCCGAAACAAGGTGGGACCGTTTCGAAACGGCTCTGGTCTTGCTTTTAAAATGGAACCCGCGTTCCGGAACGGGCAAGCCTTTTTTGAAACGCAGGTAGTTAAAACACTTAAATGACACTTTCGAAGGTTCTCGGATGTTTCATTTTAGTCCCTATGGCTTGTATTTTTCCCAATTGAGTTTATATGTATCCTTTTGATGGTTTTGCCCCGTGTGCATGAAATCTGGCTAATAACTATATGGTAAGTTTAAATTAATGTGAGTCCTCTGCTCGTTCGTATTTGCATTCGCTTATCCGTTGTTGTTTACTCACCTAGGATAAATTGTGATATTTAGAAAAGATAATAAACGAAAAAATAGGGTTGCTAATCGAAGTGAGGTCTTAGCGGGTTTCACTTCGGTTTTCCCTGTGTAACCCGTTCGGACCGGTCTGTTGGCTAGGCCGGGACGAGGGGGTTACAATAATTCTCCAGATATAATATATACATCTTATTAGTTTCTACATTTATAAGCCAACAGCTCAAACCCTAAACACTAATTTCACATATATAAATCATAAACCCTAAACTCTAACCCTAAATATTTCAAATTAATTTCACGCTAAAAATTTCAAATTAAACCCCAAACCCTAAACATTTCAAATTAATTCCACGTTAAATATTTTAAATTAAACCCTAAACCCCAAACCTTAAAATTTCAAATTAATTTCACACTAAATATTTCAAATTAAACCTAAACCTTAAATATTTCAAATTAATTTCACACTAAATATTTCAAATTAAACCCTAAACCTCAAACCCTAAAAATTCAAATTAATTCCACGCTAAATATTTTAAATTAAACCCTAAACCCTAAAAAATTCAAATTAATTTCACGCTAAATATTTTAAATTAAACTCTAAACCCTAAATATTTCAAATTAATTTCACACTAAATATTTCAAATTAAACCCTAAACCCTAAAAATTTCAAATTAATTCCACACTAAATATTTCAAATTAAATCCTAAACCTTAAACCGTAAAATAGGATGTAATGTTTAATTTAAAATATTTAGCGTGTAATTAATTTGAAAATTTAGGGTTTAGAGTTTGGGGTTTGGGGTTTAATTTGAAATATTTAGTGTTAAATTAATTTGAAATATTTAGTGTTTAATTTAAAATATTTAGCATGGAATTAATTTGAAATTTTAGGGTTTAAGGTTTTGGTTTGGGGTTTAATTTGAAATATTTAGCGTGAAATTAATTTGAAATATTTAGGGTTTAGGGTTTAATTTAAAATATTTATCATGAAACTAATTTGAATTTTTTGGGATTTAGGGTTTAATTTAAAATATTTATCGTGGAGTTAATTTAAAATGTTTAGGGTTTGGGGTTCAATTTGAATTTTTTAGTGTGAAATTAATTTGAAATATTTAGGGTTAGAGTTTAGGGTTTAGGATTCATATATGTGAAATTAGTGTTTAGGGTTTGAGTTTTTTGCTTATAAATATATAAACTAATAAGAGGTATATATTATATCTGGAGAATTATAGCACAAAGTTGTGCTTGGTGCAGTGGCAAAGCCATTGGCTTTACACTTGATAGACCTAGTTTCGAATCTTGCTTAGTGCAAGTGGAGAGAATTTTATTTTTCTCCTCTAAATTGGTGGTGACTGATTGGAGGGGAAAAATAAATTAATAAAATAAAATATAAATAATTAAAATCCTCCAATATTGAAGGTGTTGACACGTGTCACCACTTAATTAAATAATTTATAATTTTATTAATTTAAAATTAGGACTAAATTGAAAGAATATGTAAATAATAGGGACCAAATGTGTAGTTTTAAAATTTTTTCGTCAATTGCCACGTGGCAGTTCCATCACTCCACCGTTAGGTTTTTAACGACAGTGGTCAAAATAGATTGATTTTATAAGTTCGGTGGTCTGATTGACGATTTCTATAGTTCAGTGGTCCAAATAGGTATTCCCAATTTGTTTGGTGGTCAGTTGTGTAGTTTTCCCTATAAAAAAGCTTAACATATGTTTTATACTTTATATTTTATGTAATCACATCAATATCGTTAAATATTATTAAAAGGTGTTAAAAGAAAGATGAAAATTCTCTGCCCCTTTTCGGTGTTTTTACTTATGGCCCACGCTTAAAATTAGGTTTATGGTTTAGGGTTTTAGGTTAGGGTTTATCGTAGAGTTTAGAGAATTTAGAATATGGTGTATTTTTTAGGGTATAGGGTGTAGGGTGAGATTTAAAATTTAGGATTAGAGATTAGAATTTAATTTTGTAGTATTTTTTAATATCGGGACATAAATAGGAACACCGAAAAAGGATAGATAATTTTTATCCTTGAAAGAACAAACATCAAAAATCATATTAGAAGTCATGAACCTATAAAAATTAATTTTGTGCCTCATCAAAATCCTCCTCATTGGAAGGAAGAAAAAAAGTACAACACAACTTGAAACTAACGTGACACTAAAATCATATTCAAAGCGAAAACTATGCACTCACAGCCCACTCAAAAACACAACGCATGTATCAAATACAACAGCAAGACAACAACCACCAAATCTGCAAGATGGACGGTCACCATCACGACTACTACATGAAATTGCACCACATCTACACACCCTTAAAAAACAATGGCTAAATCCACACCCCAAGCTACTCACGTCCAAAAGCTTACAATTCTAGCAGCAAAACACACGGTCCGTGAACGAAAATGTAAACTCCTCTATTGATTGAGAATGCAATTTTCAAAAGAACTCCCAAGACTCTCGCGACCACCTTTGTGCCCTGCCATTCACCGCACCCATGGGCGGAGTCATCCTTTAAAATGAGGTGTCTTATGACACCCCAAAATTTTTTAGAATTTTTTTTTTCTATATAATTTGTTTATAAAAAAATTAAAAATATAGACAAATGACACCCTTTTCGTGAATAAAATGACACCTATTTATAAATAAAACGACACCCTTTATAAATAATTAACCTTCCTTGAATATCGTTAAAATAATAACACCCCTTAAATAAATTTCTAGCTTCGCCCCTCACCGCACCTACTCCTCGATTCACTTTACTTTGCTATTCTCCAACTTCCTCTTCCAATCACCTCTTTCCACTACACTTGTCTTCGATGGATGGATTCTGGCCATTTGCCCATTTGCTTTTCTCCAACTCACAAGGCGACATACAAATCATTCCACAACACCAACTATTCGTCACCCAAGATCCACGAACATCCAAGAAAATTTACTCCACACTCACAATCTCCAACTTAAACACCAAAACTTCCCAAATAACTAAGATATCCCTCTACGGCCATATGAAGGAGAAGAAGCACACTCAAAAATAATCTGAATGCCAAACAGATTTAGCAATACATGACATAATTACCTCTAACTTTGTCTCGAACAAAGTTTCACACCGTTTCCGTCTCAATAATTCACGTACGACTTTTGTCTTTGCCGACGACCTCAAACCCCTTACGTTCCAAGACAACACGCACATCCTCCACAACTAATGGCCTTTCTCCTGAGCCTTAATTAATCTTACAATATCTTTAACGATCTCTTCTTCATTCCCTATAGTTTTAGCCCCGATCAATTTGCTCAAATTCAACGTCTCTCTCGTCTCGTTGTTTAGGCGAGTTCTTTCTTGGGCATCCACGACCTTTCTTTTTTAAAGTGGATTCTTTTGCAGACTCGAATTGAGGTCCAACCGGTACCGAAATCAGCAGGGGCCTATCCAACACATTTGTGCCCATCGGTACAATGTTGAGCTATGAAGCACGGGTATTTCATTCTAATAACGTACCACATACTCGATACGTTCCCGTACCGGAGACATATTGGGTACGGCTTAGGTACTCCTCAGTACTTCATCTCCTTATTTTTTCTTATTCTTCTATTATCCCACACTTTTTATGTTTTTTTTTTCTTGTTTCTTTTCGACACATTTTTGCTCACATAATAGACTATGAGTATATAAGTGTGACGTCATACTCACATGATTTTTGTATGACTTTTTATTTTTACATTTGCTTAGAATATAAAATTTATTTTATATTTGTCGTACCCTAACCGTACCCGTATCTTGTAATTTTAGAAATCGTCGTTTTTCGTCTGTGTTTCCATACCTATACCCGTATGTGAATCCGTATCGGTGCAACATAGATGTGGAGCACACAATTCTCCCTCAACATGATATCCATCTCGTGGCTTAGCTCCTGATCACGCCTAACCATGCCAACACCTTCATCCATCATCCATGCACCCTCCATATCATGTTCCTCCGGCACACGTAGATCATGTTGGCGCTGACCCTCCCATAAACTGTTTTCTTGCCAAAAGGAAAAATAATAGAGGGATCATGTGCAAAAACTTTGAACAGGATGAAAGAAGTGGTAGACAAAGATGGAAAGAATGCCAAAAACCTTGAACTGAGGGGACAGCTAGTTCTTTATAAACCACAACAGACCTCTTTGACAGCTTGAACCAGGGTAAGATGGAACTCCTTAAAACATTCTGTTCCGAGAGCACCATACAGAATTTGCATCCAAATGAATTCCCTAAAAAGATGGGTTTTTTTTTTACAAAGAAAAATATAACACATATACATAAAAAGAAACATTATGTTTCACTAGCTCCCTGAAGCCACGACAGCAGTTCTGCAACATCAAAGAACAACTCGGACGTGAATAACCACCATCAGACGTCGGAAAAAGAGACTCCTAATCACTCTTAACATCATTCCTGAGTAATCCTGTTGAGCAAGAAAGGTCTCTAATCGACGATGATGAGAAAAAGGAAAGTTTCAATTGATGGCGATGAAGAACTGGGGTTTGTTAGAGTTAGAGAGCTAATAGAAAAACAGAAGAAAACCCCTATGCAGGTCTTGAAGATTCTGAAAGATAGAGCCTTTAGAAGGGAGAAAAAGGTACCGTTTCTTGAAACGTGTTTTCTAGCTAATAAAACTGTAGTTTTAATTGATGCGACGCCGTTTCGTGTAATTTATGTTGAAAATTGAATGAAATCTTCTCAACTGTTCTTTGTTTTGTTGGTAGATTTTATATTTCTTTTAAACGCTGCCGTTTCAATGTCCATAGGGTTGCTGAATGAAAAAAAATTGGTTGTTTTCTCTTTGTGATACAGAGGATTTTTTTTTCAAAGGATAACTTCATTCCACAGAAATAAAAAAAAAACATAATATGTGATGGGGACGAGTCAGGTCCCCACAGCGTTTGACCCGGAATTTTTTTAGCATACTTGGCTAACCGGTCGGCAGCCTAATTACAAGAACGAGGGACAAAACTAAAGCTACAGGAAGTGAAGGATCTAGATAAAAAACTAATATCATCTTCCACGGCCGCTGTGGCCCAATCGGACCTGGATCCTTCATTAAGCCTGTTGATCACGGCTTTGCAATCGGCTTCAATGATGATGTTGCCGAAACCATTCCTTTGAGCCAGAGAAGTACCCAATCTCATGGCCAAAGCTTCCGCCACTGCAGCGGAAGAAGCAACAAAGGATTCAGATATTCCATAGATGAACGAACCCGAGCAATCTCGTGCGATAGCCGCTGCTGAGACTGTCCCTGAGTGTGAGTCGAAAGCAGCATCACAATTGATTTTGATTGATCCCGATGGGGGTGGTGTCCATTGCCCCGATTCCGGACATGGATGAGGCTTCGCTGGATGAGAAGGAGAAGAGATTCGGTGATATTCAGTAAAACTTCTTTTCGCCCGAAGCCAGACGTCCCAGGGGAGATCCTTCATGCTCTCAAAGACCAAAGCATTTCGTGACTTCCATAAGGACCATAAGAGGTAAGCGATAAGAGCGCACCCTTCATCGAAATTCCCTATTTGGCGGAAATCATTAATTTTGCACCACCATTTTGGAAATCCTGGAAATCCAATTAGGGTCGGGGAGTAACTAAAACCTGATGCCTTCCAAACTGCCTGTGCGAACGAGCAAAAGAAAAGGAGGTGTTCAATCGATTCCCCTTTCTCCCGACACCGAGGACAACAATCTGAATCCTGAAAATTTCCATGAAAATGAGAAGCCATAATACCCTTAGTTGGGACAATGTTATGGCATAACTTCCATAGGAAGGACCGGATTTTGGAAGGTACCCCTAAGCTCCAGATAGATTTCCAAAACTCCTTCCTTGTGTACGGGTCCTCGCTAGAAGAAGGATTATACCGAGCCTCAGAGGAAGCCTCAATGAACTTGTATCCTAATTTTGCTGAGTATTCCCCATTCTTCGTTCCAGCCCATATATAAAGGTCTTTAACCTGCGGCCCTCCGATGGGAATAGACAGAATTGCTTTGGCTTCAACCGGATCAATCAGATCTTTAATCTTGGAGTCATTCCACGAACGACAATCTGAATTCATGAGGCAGCTCACAGTTGGGGCAGGGGAGTCCGGAGGCAAATAAGTGGATATCCGAAACTTAGGTAAATTTGGAACCCAATTATCTTTCCACGTCGAGATGTACCTGCTGTTCCCGATTCTCCATAGCGCTTCTTCTTTAATAACCTTAACGCCTTCCCTAATTTCTGACCATGCCCATGAGGGATTGGAGCATTTGGTGGCATCAAAGATATTCCCGTGAGGATAATAAATTCCCCGAAGAATCTGAGCCAGAAGGGAGTTCGGATTCTTAATCACTTTCCAAGCAACTTTGGTGATAAGGGCTTTGTTGAAAATTCTCAAATTCCGGAATCACATTCATCCTTGGTCCTTTGGTCGGCAAAGGTCCTTCCAGTTCATCTAGTGTATATTCCTATCTATTTTAAAATTGCAGACATGGAAAAATTCATACAATTTTTGGATCTTGTATTCCAACTTGAGTTGAAATTTATGTTCCCACCAATAGCCAAAGCCCTTCACAGAATCGCAACGCGTTGGCCTGTTCGGCCCAACTTAGATAACGTGTTAAAGGACATAGCGAAGGAACAAGCCCGTTCCACATTTGATGAGGAGATGATCTCGAGACTTGAATCAATAGAAGGTGCTATTAAAGCATTAGATGAAAAGCGAGCTGAGGTAGTTTGTTTGGTTGCATTTTCTTTAATACATTGATTCATATCCTCATATAGACCCATATTTTAAACTTGGGGTTTTCAGGACTCAGCAAAAGTAGGTGATCTTGGAGAAATTTTCTGTTTTGAGGTATGCAAATTTCTTTTACTTATGCACTACTTGTATTAGATATAAATCGAACCTAATACATTTGAGATTTAAATTTGAACATTTACAACTTCTTGACCTTATTTTCAGACTGGACTTTCCTTTTATACAAAATAACCTAATCTCATTTCTCAACACTCAAGTTGTAAGATTTATACCTGTTGACTAGTCTCCATCCCAATAATGTTTGTTTCTCTTGAATTTTAAGGGTTAGCACGAAGACGATAAGAGAAAAGGTATGACATTTGCTGCCTTGAACAAGTTGGTAGTGCATGTACGTTGTCTACATATATAATGTTTACTATGTGTTCTTGTCCCTTCTTTTTTTGTTTTAGCTTTCTACTGCTTTTCCATTTCTCTTTTTGGAAGAGAATGAAACTAAGGAGTTATCGAAAGACAATATCCTTGAAGAAATCTCAGCTACTAAAGTATGAAAATTCTTGCATGGATATAATGCTCAAGTTAAGTTTTAGTCCTTGTTGATTTTCCCCATCTCAATCGTTTGTTTCTCTAAATTTCAAATCGACAAGCATGCCTTAAGAAAAAAAGGTACGTGTCTACATATATAACGTATAATGCTTACTCCGAGTTTTTGACCCTCCACTGTCGTTTTAACTTTCTATTGCTTTTCACGGACTTAATTCTCTCAAACCGATCCGTGCGGCACTAGCACTCCCGACACAATGCTAGTAAGCCTTTTAGCCACGCAACGCGATGGAAAACAAGTGAGAACTTAAGAAAAGAAGCTTTATTAGCTTGGAGAAAGCTTTATAAGAGAGAGAACTTGTAGAATTTCTGGGATGGATTACAAATGAGAGGAGTGGCCCTATTTATAGGCTCCCACCTCCTCAATGGGCGGCTAGGATTTATCTGTTCCTACGGCTAGGAGTTTTCCTCCCAAAATATCTACTACACCTAGATATCTCTAGATAAGTCTACATGTATCTACACATGTCTACATCTATCTAAAGTATTCTAGAATATTCCGGAGATGTCCGGAGTTGTCCCGAGCCTTCCGGACTAGTCCCGAGCCTTCCCGAGTCTTCTAGGTTCCTCCGGATGAGCCTAGATGAGTGTGGAACCTTCTGGAACCCCTTGGATTCGTGTGGACAAGTGTGGAGCTCTCTAGGCCGTTTTAGATCCTTTCTTGGATCATCCTTGGCCTTAAAATCTCTAAGGCATCTCATTTTACCTTGGTTGGCCTGAGTGCACCTGAGTGGGGCACCTCGGTGCTTCACGGTGCACCCTGGCGGGTGTGCCCCTCGGCTGGCTGTGGTGCGCATTGGTGAGGCGTGACATTTCGTTGGAGGAGAATGCAACATATGAGAAACCAGGAGACGCTGATGAAATGTTCGCTGCTGGGGTATGGAGATTTTTACCTTTGAACTGAATAGACTATGTATCTTATATATAATGTATATGTATCTTATATATTTCGTCCACTGTTGTTTTAGTTTCCTGATTTGACAGCATTACATGATGACAATATTAAGGTGACATTTTTTTTTTCAGATCACTGACAGAGTTGATGTCCCTGATTTTGAAGAAAATGCAAATTACCAAGAATTATTGTCTGATGGGGTATGAAGAAAAAAGGTCTATCCCTAACTTTAATTTTTAAACCTCTATCCTAACTTTTTAACTTTGATTTTGCCAGGACTTCGACTTGGACGAGTATGAAGAAGAAATCGACAGTATGGTATGTGTGTGTACATATATGTATATATAATGTATTAATGCTTACTCGGTTCTTCTATTGTTGTTGTTTTAGTTTCCTGATCTGGGATCCTTTTTAGTCAAGACTGAAAAGCTAAGACCGGAGAGGGTTGATTGCGGTGAGAGTCTTGATTTTAGGGGTTAGCGTTCGATCGAGTCGAGTCGAGTAAATTTTTTTTGAGTTATTCGAGTTGACAAGTCATATTTTATAACTCAAACTTTATTTGAAATTTTTTCAATTCGAGTCGAGTTTAAGAAATTCGAGTCGAGTCGAGTTTTCGAGTTTCTATAAAAATTTAATTGTAATTATTTATCATGTTATAGTAGGGTTTGATTCCAATTTAAACTCTTTTCTCTAATCATATAAGATATGCACATATATATTTTTCACATGTGACAATATTTCTTCATATTTTTATATATCAGTATGTATATATCATAAAAAATAGAGGGACTCGTCTCGAACTTAAAAATAAATCCACTAATTACTAAAAATTTCGAGTTATTCGAATTTCCATTTCACAACTCAAACTTTATTTGAAATTTTTTCGAGTTATTCGAGTTTATGAAATTTCGAGTCGAGTCAAGGCGAGTTGAATATTTTTGCCTCGAGTCGAGTCGAATTATTTGGTTTTTTCGAGTCGAGTCGAATTTTGCTCACCCCTACTTGATTCTGTCTTCTCGTCCATCACCCTTCGTAGCTTTCAGATTGTATGCTTCGGTGACTTTCAAAATGACATACTCTAGAATTTTATGCTTTGGTTTTCTATTCGCTTGTTGGTTTGTTGTGTATCAACTCTATTTTTGTTTTTTCTTGTTGTGTATCAACTCTATTTTTCTTTTTTCTGAGTGTGTTTTGTGCCATTTTGCTTTGTTTGGTCTTATTTTACATTGATTAGTATTTTAGGTTGAAATAAAAAATGTTACGTTCTTCGATGGTTATAAATCAGGTAAATTGGATAACTATTGTGGTTGCAACATAAAAAGTTACTCATGTAATGTTTTGGATTGTAAGTGAAATTATTATTAATTGTGTAACTTTTTAGAGTAGCATAGTAACATTTTAGGTTAAAACTCCTTGAATGTAACATTTTTTATTATAAACAAAATTATTATTAATTGTGTGATATTTTTTTAGGTTAAACATGATAATATTTTAGATTAAAACCCGCCACAAATTGATCACATGGTACCCGCTGCATAGAAGAACTACCACAATTGTTTATATAGCAATATTAGGCTTGACAAATTTGATCCCAGACCCGAACTATTTTACCTGACACGTGACCAGATATCAACTTGAACATGATGGCCCAAGCTCGATCAGAAATCCAAAATAAACCAAACGGACCTAAATTTTAGTTGAATCGAAATTGACTCAAACCGATTTTCACCGTACCAAAGATAACTTGAAGTAAAGAAAAGATATTAAAAAAATAAAGAAAGATTTGATGTGAACTGTCGCACAACTCACAAAAAAAGTCAAATGTACCGACTTTATAAAGTCATATTTATGGGTGTAAAAAATGGCCCGACCTGAAAACCCGACTATAACCAACCGATCTCCTATTAACGCGACTCGAAATCACCAACTCGAAAATAGCCGGTCCGATAGTAATCGACTCGAAAATCAACTAAACCGATATGATCCGACCCGACCCGAATCACCATAGACCTAAAATCGAACAAGACTAAATCAAATCCGACCTGAACTTAAATCGAATATAGTCAAACACGAAATAATTCGAACCGAAATGACCTAAACCGAACCTAACCCAACGACCCATTTGCCACCTCTAAGCAATATTCTGAGTTACTTCCTTCACATTCCACGTGTTTGGGAGCAATTATTGGTATTTTAATTATGCACAAACCCGGCCTCAGTCCTCACCAATGTTTCATGCCGCTTTGATTGCTGTGAAATTATAACTAATTATAGTATGTTTTATTTTAATTATAACCATAATTATTTTTAGATCATTCTTTTAAAAATATTATTCTTTAAGTAAACTACACGAAATACCATTAAACTTTAATATATGTATTTAAAATACTATTGAATTATAAAATAATACTATTATATAGAATACCAACTCAAATAAAATTTAAACCACAAATTCAAAGAACCTTACATTTTAAAGAGGCTTGAACAAAGACTCGAAAATAATATATAAATAAAACTGCAATTAAACTTAATTTCTTTTATCTCATGATATAATTTTATAATATTTATAATATAATTTTATAAATATATTATTTTTATAAATAAACATTACTTATAATTTATATTACAAAACTAAAATATTATTTATAATATACATAATTAAATCTTAAACCATATATTCAAAATCCCAAACCCTAAACTCTCCATCATAAACCTTGAACCCAATACCACATATATAACTAAACCTAAACCACAAACTCAAAATATCAAACCCTAAACCCTAAACCATAACCTCTTAACAATAAACTCCAAACCACAAACCTTATATATAACTAAATCCTAAATCACAAATCTCAAACCCTAAACCCTAAAATATTATTTATAATATATATTAAGATTTTTAATACAAATTATAAATAATAATTTAATTTTAGGGTTTGAAGTTTAGTTATATATATATTATAAAAATATTTTAGTTTTATAATATAAATTATAAGTAATATTTATTTATAAAGTTAATATATTTATAAATTATATTATATTATATATATATATATATATATATATATATATATATATATATATATATATATATATATATATATAATATTTTAGTTTTACATTACTTTTGAAAAGTGACGTGGAAAAGAGATTTTTAAAAGTGTGTGGAAAGGTGATTTTAAAAAGTTGAGTGTAAAATTTTAGTGTTTGATATTGCTATTAAAAATTGTTTTGAGAAGATAAAATGTCTATTTTAGACATAATGTCAAAAAATGTTATTGGCAAACTGAAACTTATATATAAGAATTAATAAGGGTTAAACTTGTCATTTTAAATCCAAACAAGACTCTCAACCCTAAAAGCTAGAAAATATAGCTTTTGAGTTTGGATCAATAATAACTTTTCAAAAGTGATTTTTTATCAAAATTTAAGTGTTCTGCATTGTTGAGTGGATCGTTGAATCGATAAATGATAAGAGGGGGGGGGGGTGAATTGGATTTTTAAAATGTTTGGCAGTGAAGTGGTAAAATAAAAGTTGAAGACAAGGCACTTATAGTGGTTCAAGTTCTAAATGAACTCCACATCCACTACCTTAGCTCCCACTAAGGATTTTCCAAACAACTTCACTAGTTGATCTTCCCCTTTTCTAGGCTTAAGAGGAAACCTTTATACAAGTGGTCAATTTTCTACCCAAAATTGACCAAACCCTCTCACAAGATTACAAAGAAGAATTTGGCAAATAAAATATACCTCTCAATACAAATATTGCCCAAATTACAAGTACTCAACCCAATTGAATTTAAAAAATAGGAAATTACAAGAAAGACAATTGAGGTTTTACAAAGAATATTGAAATTAAGCACTTGAGCTTGGATTTGATGTTGGAATGTTTCTCTTAGGATCAATAGTTGTTGCTGGTTGTTTTTAGGCTCCCTTTTATACCTTCTCATTCAATTCTAGCCGTTGGGGTTGTTGCAATCATAAATATAGCCGTTGGGATGCAATCTTCCCACCATAAATGTACTTCTGCAACTACCCGTTTCGAAACACATGTACCTGTTTTAAAACATACCAAAATAGAAATAACCGTTGGGGTGTAATTAAGAGACCGTATTGAAACAGCTCCGATCGTTTCGATACTGCTAAGAGCTCGTTTCGAAATGTGCTTGACATCGTTTTGAAACATTTTGACACTGTCAAAACTCGTATCGAAACGTGCTTAAATCGTTTCGATACACCTTAATTGTTTTCTGAAAATCAGTTATAAAATTGCAACGGTCATAATTTTGAATCCAAGTTTAAATATCGTTTCGAAATGATTGAGATCGTTTTGATACAACCGTATCGAAACGGATCTTCCCGTTCCGTTGTTCTTCATCCATTTTGAAACATAGGTTCATGTTTCGATACTATCATATTGAAACGGCAGGACTCGTTTCGAAACACATGTTAATAGTTTTAAAACGTCCCAAAATGCCTAAGGGCTGTTTCGAAACAATGACTCGAAAATCAATGTTTTGACTTGGGAAACACTTAGAAAAATTTGTATAAACATTGGTTTTGACTTGACCACTTTGCTTAAAAAGTTTTGGGAAGTTTTGAGGACTTAAAAATTTATTTTCTCTTTTCAATTTAGTCCTTAAATCCTTTGTTATATCAAAATCAATTCTTTGGTTTTACAATCTCCCTTTTTTGATATAACAAAACCAAGTATAAATTTTTAAGTGTTTTGAAATCTTTGAAAAACTTTTAACTCCCCCTCAATTTAATATAGGTTTTAAAGTTTTGAAAAATTGAAATTTAATGCACTTGAACCTTAAAACCAACTTAAAAACACTTAGGCTCTTAGGAATTACTTCTCCCCCTTTTTGTTAGATCAAAATATATAATCAAGGCTAAATGAGAATAAAAGAGATATAAAGCATAAACCAAACCAAACATAAATCAAACTCAAATCTTAAAAAACAGAAAATCAAAGCATATGTCTTTAAACAAAACAAAGAAAGGTGCATGAACTCAATCCTAATATGGCAAAATAAGATGATATGCAATAAGCCTAGGGTGCCTCATCGTCTTCATCGTCTCTAATGTCATCCAAGAAATCATCCTTGTCATTCTCTTGATCTTTGCGAAAACGCCTCCAATCACCATAGAAGTTGGAGAAGGAGAGATCCATGGATGATTGTTGGGTTTCAAGAGCGGTATGACGATTCTCGTTGCCAAGAACACGATCCTCCAAGGATTGTAAACGAGTGTTGATAGCAGCAAATCCCGAAGCCATGTTTGTATCCATGGTGTTAAACCTTTCGGTGAGGAAGGCCATGAAAGCATCATTGTTAAGAGCCACAACGGGAGCTTGAACTTGTGGTTGAGGCTCAACTTGAGGTGCTTGACCTCTACGATCAACTCGAATCCATTGACCAAGAGTGTAACGAAATCCGGATCTTACAAGAGAAGACTTACCAAGCTTTTGCTTTTGTGGTTTTGTAAAATCGTATGAGACATCAAGACCAATGCGAACAAAGATGTAGCTCAAAACTGTCCCATAGGTGAAGGAGGTGGTGGAGTCAGATAGACGATGCCTCACTTGATGGACCATCTCGGCAAACATGATCTTCACCAAGTTAGGATGCTAAGCTTGGCGGAAACACTCGAGCCAAAAAGTATCAACTTGGCAGATGTGGGCAAATTTTCCTCCGGATGGGTGAAATAACCATGAGATGATTAGGTGCAAGAAGCGGTCATGGACATCCAAAGTAAGAACCGATCCAGTTTGAGATCCAAAGTGGGTTTCATCCTCAATACCTCATCAACAAGCCCAATGATGTTCACTAAGATGGATGGATCAATATGAAACTTCTTGCCCAAGATGAAAAGATTCAATCGCAATGACTTCGGAATGATCTTCATTGCTAATAAGAGTAACATTGGAGTAGAAGAGCAAAACCATATTCTTGTAGACGATGTCGGGAATGTTCATGAAGCTTAGGAAACTCCATTGTGTCAAAAGAGGTAGGTACTTGAAGTAGAAACGCTCGGAGTCAAGGAATGCCATGTCTACAACACGATCTCGGCGAACAACGACATCTTGAAGAATTTTAAAACGATTCTTACTCTCTTGATTCTTAAGACTCTTGGAATAGAGGAGGGTAAGGTTTGGATGAATATTGTCACTGGGGTTCGAACCTTTACCCCCTTCAATCTTTCTTTTCTTAGAATCCATTAAAAACACCTAAAAACAAAGCAAGCAAGAAAATTTTAAGTGTATGCATTAAATCCTAATTCGATCCAATAAGAATCCCATTAAGGTTTTTAAAAACACTTTGAAAGTATATACATAAAAAAAAATTTGATGAAAAAAATTTGAAAAACAGTGTTAAAAACGATTAAAACAAAATATATTCGAACCAAAAATTTGAGATCTTGAAAAAATTTACAATATTTTGAAATACCATAATATAAAACAAGTATACTATACAAAACTATAATTTATTAACATAGGATTAAAAAAAAATCAAAAGAAAAAGAAAAAGATAGAATAGACCTCAAATATGGGATTTTTGGAGGAATTGGTGGATGAAATTGCACCAAATTGATGAAACTTGCTTAGATTTTCGTTTAGGAGTAAAAGCCCTCAAGTTTTGATGAAATACAAAAAGATTTGGAGGGTTTTTATAGAAGAATTTGATTTAAGGTTTTGAGGGTTTTGGTGTTTTAAGTAAAATAGTCTTTTAGCATTTAAAATCCTTTAAATTAGGCTTTTCCGGATACGCGTTTCAAAACATGAGAAATCGTTTCGAAACAGGCGTACCGAAACGTCTACGAACGTTCCAAAACATGCTGACCGTTTCGATACAAGTTTGACTGTATCGAAGCCCAAGAGTTTGCCCGTATCGAAACGCATAGGTGCCGTTTCGATACATGTTTTAACAGAACCAAAACGTTTCGAAACCCTTTGGGGCGTTTCAAAACAGCTTGGTCCATTTGTGTTCTTTAAAGGCATCCCGTATTGAAACAGGGTGACCCATTTCGATACCAATAGCCCTGGAAGTGCAGATGAGGCTCTAAAATACAGAAAAATTGAACTTTGATTGATCCTAGATGCATGAATGAGATGTATGAGCAAGTTTAACATATCAAAACATAAATATCCTCCCCCTGACTATAAGCAAGGATGTAATTAAGATAAAAAACACATAAGCATGGCATTTAACAAGAATTCAAGCAATTTTAAGCACAAAAGGTCCTAAAAGGTCAAGATAGGCGAGTTAGACCTACCTCTCTCCTAAGGGACCAAAAATGATCTTTATCTAGAGGTTTGGTAAAGATGTTCGCTAATTGATTTAAGGTGTCCACATACTCTAAAACAATATTTTCCTTAAGGACATGATCTTTAATGAAATGTTGCCTTATTTCTATTTGTTTGGTTCTAGAGTGTTGGATGGGATTTTTTGTAAGATATATGGCACTAGTGTTATCACACTTAAGGGGTATGATGTCTACCTTAATTCCGTAGTCTAAGAGTTGTTGTTTCATCCAAAAGACTTGAGCACAACAACTCCCTAAGGATATGTACTCTGCTTCGGTGGTAGATAAAGCTACAATATTTTGTTTCTTAGAGAACCAAGATATGAGCATACTACCTAGGAATTGACAAGTGCTGGAAGTACTTTTTCTATCTATCTCACAACCCCCGTAATCTGCATCCGAATAAGCATGAAGGTTAAATGTTGAGTCTCTAGGATACCAAAGGCCTAAATAAGGAGTATCTCTGAGGTACCTAAATATCCTTTTAACGGCTATAAAGTGAGACTCTCTAGGACTAGCTTGGAACCTAGCACACAAGCAAACATTAAACAATATATCCGATCTACTTTCGGTAAGGTAAAGCAAAGACCCAATCATAGAAGGATAAAGCTTAGAGTCAACACACTTACCTCCTTCATCTTTGTCAAGCTTTGTAGATGAGCTCATTGGTGTAGCTTGAGGCTTTGCTTGCTCCAAGCCAAACTTCTTGAGCATATCTTTGATGTACTTAGCTTGATTGATGAAGATGTCATCCTTCATTTGTTTGATTTGGAGTCCTAAAAAGAGTGAGAGCTCTCCCATCATGCTCATTTCAAATTCACCTTGCATCAACTTAGAAAAATCTTGACAAAACAACTCATTAGTAGAACCAAAAATAATATCATCAACATAAATTTGAACTACTAGGATATCTTTGCCATTGTTTTTAATAAATAGTGTTGTGTCCACCTTTCCTTTTTTCAAAACCTTTTCCAACTAGAAAACTTGATAATCTTTCATTCCAAGCTCTAGGAGCTTGTTTTAAACCATATAAAGCTTTTGACAATTTGAAAACATGGTTTTGAAAAATGGGATCTTCAAAACCCGGTGGTTGTTCCACATACACTTCTTCGTTTATAAAGCTATTTAAAAATGTGCTTTTGACATCCATTTGAAAAAGCTTGAAATCATGATAACATGCAAATGCAAATAAAATCCTAATTGCTTCTATTCTAGCTACGGGTGCATAGGTTTCATCAAAATCAATTCCCTCTTCTTGAGTGTAACCTTGAGCAACAAGCCTAGCCTTGTTTCTCACTATGTTACCACTCTCATCTAGTTTGTTTCTAAAGACCCATTTAGTTCCTATAGTAGATTTATTTCTAGGCCTATCAACTAATGTCCACACTTTACTTCTCTCAAATTAGTTTAACTCATCTTGCATAGACATAATCCAAAAGTCATCTTTTAATGCTTCTTTAACATTTTTAGGCTCAATGCATGAGATAAAAGCAACATTATTAAGCATTTTAAGAGAAGAACGAGTAGTTACCCCCTTGGATGGATCACCCAAGATCTCACCACCCTTGACATAGTTGTACTCCCTTGGGTAGCTCACTTCCTTTTCCTCAAGAGACATGTCTTGCAATGCTTCTAGAGGCGGTTCTTGTGCTTCTTTCTCTTTGGTTGAAATCTCATTCACCTTTGATGATTCTCCACCATCATTGGCTTCAATGATCCCTACATCATCATCATCACAAGAATCCTTCCTCAGAAGGAGGTTATCATCGAAAACCACATGAATAGATTCATCTACAACTAAAGTTCTTTTGTTAAACACACGATAGGCTTTAGAGTTTAAAGAGTAACCTAGAAAAATAGCTTCATCACTCTTTGTATCAAATTTACCTAAATTATCTTTTCCATTGTTTAAAACAAAACACTTGCAACCAAAAGGATGAAAATAGCTAATGTTAGACTTTTTAGATTTTAAAATCTCATAAGGAGTTTTCTTCAAAATAGGCCTAATCATTACTTGATTTATAATGTAGCAAGCGGTGTTAGTAGCTTCCGCCCAAAAATACTTAGGTAAATCATTTTTACAAAGCATAGTCCTAGCCATTTCTTCTAAAGTTCTATTTTTCCTCTCAACTACCCCATTTTGTTGAGGAGTGCGAGGAGCTGAAAAATTATGACTAATCCCATTTTCATTACAAAAATCTTCAAAACCCATATTTTGAAATTCGGTTCCATGATCACTTCTAATATGTGAAATTTTAAGTTCAAGATCATTTTGGGTTACTTTTGAAAATGTGATGAAGTTTTCTAAAGCCTCATCTTTGGTGCTTAAAAAGAGAACCCAAGTATATCTAGAGTAATCATCAACAAGTACAAATGCATATGATTTTCCACCCAAGCTAGTAGTCCTAATTGGTCCAAAGAGATTCATATGGATCAATTGCAAACATCTACTTGTAGAAAAATCATTAATGGACTTGAAAGAGGCTCTATGTTGTTTACCTTTAGCACATGCATCACAAATTTTATCTAATGAGAACTTGAGCTTAGGTAGCCTCAAACTAGATTAAGGGAAACTAATTTTTCTAAAACGCTAATGCTAGCATGTCCTAGTTTCCTATGCCATAACCATGCATCATTTTCATTTTGTGCAACTAAGCATGCATGGGATGTATGAATGTCATCTAGATGCACCATGTAAATATTGCCTATGCGATGACCAATGAGCATTATTTTGTTAGATTTAATGTCTACTATTCTACACCCATTTACATCAAACATGACATTAAACCCTTTATCGCATAATTGACTAATGCTCAATAAATTGTGTTTTAGACCATTGACATACAAGACATTTTCAATAAGTATGGAAGAGTGATTACCTATGGAGCCAATACCTTCAATGTGGCCTTTGGAGTTGTCACCAAAAGTTACTACTCCTCCACTTTTTGTCTTTAATTCCATAAATTGACTCTTGTCTCCGGTCATGTGTCTCAAGCATCCACTATCAAGGTACCATGAATTTTGACTTTGTGCTTTGGCCTTGTAGCAATGCTCCCCCTACAAACAAAGAGTTTAAACTTTGATTTTTGGTACCCAAATCATTTTGGGTCCATGAGTGTTAGCTACCAAAAGCTTGGTTCCCTTAGGAATCCAAGGTGACATGGCATTAACATTATTAGATTTTACAAGTTCCTTAGGAACCCATACACTTCTAATCTTTTTAGTTTTAGAATGCCTATAGAGCCACTTTGTTTGTAGTTCAAATTCTTTCTTTTTATAAAGTTGGTTTTTGAAGATTCACCCTTTTCAAGCTTTGAAGAACCAACATTTTTGAAAGAATTTTTGAGCTCATTAAGCTCATTCACCAATTTTTGGTGTTCATCATTACATTGAGAAAGAAGGTTGTTCAAATCAATATTTTCTTGTTCAAAGAACTTTAAATCATCTTGTAAGCTTAAAACCCTTTTCTCAAAATCCGAGTTAGTTTTAAAGAGTAAATCATTTTGAGCTTTTAAATCCGAAATGACCTTTTTGTTTTTCAAAACGGACTCCTTGTATTTCTCTACTAACTCATCATATACCTCTTGTAACTCATCATATGCATCATGCAATTCATCAAATGTAAAATCAAAGCAAGATGAGTTAGAGGTTACCATAGAATCCTCCTCAAGAGCCATGAGGAAAAGGTTGGCCACTTCATGTTCCTCATCCTCGGATGACTCTTCATCACTCCAAGTAGCAATCTTGGCTTTGAGTTTCTTCTTCTTCTCAAAGCCCTTCTTCTTGAGTTGAGGACAATCGGAACGAATGTGACCCGGCTTCTTGCACTCAAAGAAAATGATGAGATCCTTTTCTTCTTCTTTGCTTTTGTTCTTGAAGCCTCTCTTTCTTTGAAATTTCCTCCCTCAGTTAGACTTCATGAACCGTGAGAAGCGTTTGGCTATCATTGCCAACTCCTCAAAATCTTCCTCCTCACTAGAAGAGCTCTCCTCTTGTAGAGAGGCTTTGAGAGCAACTCCTAGCTTCTTTTTCTTGTCCACCTCTTGCTTTTCTTTTCTTCTTTCTTCTTTTCCTCTTCTCTTCCTTGTTTCATAATCTCATGAGTAAGGAGAGAACCGACTAGCTCATCAAGCTTCAATGTCTTCAAATTCTTAGCTTCGATGATGGCCGTTCTTTTACCATCTCAAGATTTCGGGAGAGAATATAGAAGCTTTCTAACTAGCTTGTCTTCGGGAATCACTTCACCGAATCCTTTAAGACCATTGACGATGATCGAAAATCAATCAAACATCTTGGAGACACTCTCATCGGGATCCATCTTGAAATTTTCATAACTCAAATTTAGTAGCCCAATATTCGTCTCCTTAACGTCGCTAGTTCCTTCATACGTTGTCTCAAGAGTGTCCCACACTTCTTTGGCGCTCTCGATTGAAGAAACCTTAGAATAGATGTCCGGACCAAGTGCACAAAAATGATGTGCAAAGCTTTATCGTTGACTTGCATCCTTCGTCTATCTTCTTCGGTCATCTCCGATTTCACCTTCGGGACAAGTCTTCCTTCATCATTTCTTTTCATTGGAATGTAAGGCCCTTTTTCCACTACATCACAAACCATGTAGCTGGTGGATTTGATGAAGAGACGCATCCTATTCTTCCAATATTGGTAGTTGTCCCCATTGAAGAATGGTGGTTTAGTGGTGGATTGAGACTTGTAGAGGTTGGAGGTTGAGGTAGATGCCATGGCTTGAGTAGAAACTTGATCACACTCTTCTAGGATCTTCTCTTCTAGGATCTCCTTCAAAAGAGGTAGGTTATGATACCAATTGTTGAGTGGATCGTTGAATCGATAAATGCCAAGATGAGGGTTAATTGGATTTTTAAAATGTTTGGTAGTGAAGTGGTAAAATAAAAATTGAAGACAAGGCACTTATAGTGGTTCAAGTTCCAAATGAACTCTACATCCACTACCTTAGCTCCCACTAAGGATTTTCCAAACAACTTCACTAGTTGATCTTCCCCTTTTCTAGGCTTAGGAGGAAACCTTTACACAAGTGGTCAATTTTCTACCCAAAATTGACCAAACCCTCTCACAAGATTACAAAGAAGAATTTGGCAAATAAAATATATCTCTCAATACAAATATTTCCCAAATTACAAGCACTAAACCTAATTGAATATGAAAAGTAGGAAATTACAAGAATGATAATTGGGGTTTTACAAAGAATATTGAAATTAAGCACTTGAGCTTGGATTTGATGTTTAAATGTTTCTCTTAGGATCAATAGTTGTTGCTGATTGTTTTTGGACTCCCTTTTATACCTTCTCATTCAATTCTAGCCGTTGGGGTTGTTGCCATCATAAATATTGCCGTTGGGATGCAATCTTCCCACCATAAATGCACTTTTGCAACTACCCATTTCAAAACAGACCAAAATAGAAATAGCCGTTGGGGTGTAATTAAGAGACCGTATCGAAACGGCTCCGATCGTTTCGATACTGCTAAGAGCCCGTTCTGAAACATGCTTGACACCGTTTCGAAACATTTTGACACTGTCAAAATTGTTGCGTGTAAAATAGTCTATCGCAACTGTAGTGCAAGTGTACACGACGCAAGTAGTAAAGTGATACGAAGTATCGGATATCGTCTCCGCAGGGACTGGGCTAATAGCTTCACCTTAGATTGCTGCACAAGAGTAAAGAAAATATTTGAGAAAGTTGTCACGAAAATAATAAAGAGAACTTAAATAAAAGAGTAGAGAAATCAAGATAGAGAGAATGGGCTGGTATTGAATTGCTCAGTAGTGCAGGTATTGCTGAGTCTAGGAAATCCAGTTCTGTCGTCGTCCCCGTCGCGGCAGCACCTGTCGCGGCAGCAGTCCGTTGCAACTACTCCCGATATTAAGTAAATAGATAACCTCGCAATGCTCTCCCGATACTCTTGCAAGATGTTAAAACCAGAATAAGAGAACTTGAAGTTTATTTTATTGAACTGAAAATTCCTAAAACAAAAGCAACCCTTGCAACTACTTTACAAATCAACCCGTGGCCCTAAGGGGAATTTAGAACATGTTGAGAGGATGAGAACGGCTAGGGTTTTGGGAAGAAGGCTAGAGAATGGTGAATATCCTCCTAGGTTGAAATACATGCCCTTATATAGGCTTTGGGTCCAAGTTTTCTAAATTAGCAAGAATACAACTTTAAATTAAAGTACAATTCTAATAAAGACTAAATCTTTAGAGAATCTATCTTTAAGTCGTCCTCCTTCTTGCTTGGGATTTTCTCTCCTTGAACTTTGGGCTTGGTATTTCTTCTGATCTAGGGCTTGGAAAAATATAGTGGTTTTACACGACAGACGGGCTGAATTTTCTCTATCTGTCGAGGTCCACTTTGCTTCTTCTCCACAAAACTGCTATCGTCCTCTGCTGTCACGGCAGCAACCATGGAAACATCGTCCTCATTGACTGCTTGTCCAGTTCCAGCTCTTCTACTTTACTGCCCAGCGCCTGCCTCTCCATCTGCTACAACATCAACCTGCAAAAACAACCAATTTCAGTAGAAACTGTGCCTTTTAATATATTTGTGATGTTTAACTGTAAACTGACCTAAATGCAATAAATAATGCTTGAATGCAGCAGAAATATGGGTTAAATAGGGGGTAAATAATAGAACTTTTACACACTCAACACACCCCAAAATCAAGTTTTTGCTTGCCCTCAAGCAACTAAGACCTAAAGAAAAAAGAAATATTTTTGTTTTGGCTTAAAATAGTGAACTTTCCCTTACCCTTCATTCGTTCCCTGTGGCGGCAGCACCCTGTCGGATAATCTAGGATATGTCTGGAGTCTCACTATAGTCCTCGTGCAGTGTGTGCATGCTTGTGAACAGTTATATGCCAAGACTCTCTTAGTTTCACTAGAATATTTCAGCTCTTAACTCGAATTTTTATGCCAAAGTTTATCTTTTGAAGACACTTCTTATGCTCTTTTGATTTTCTGTTTTGACTCGATTTCATTTTTTAAAGCTAAAGTTTCACTAGAGCCAGTTTCGGGCACCTCTAGCTAACTTCCTAGAGCCGGTTTCGGGCACCTCTAGGGCTGTTGAGTCTATTTTGCTAAACTTCTTTCCTAGAGCCAGTGTTAGGCACCTCTAGGGGCTATTCAAGTGCTAAGCTTCCTATTCTAGTTGACTAAAAGAGTTCTAAGCAGTATAACAGTCACAATGGTGTTTAAGTTTTCAGAACTATAGAAAGGCTCTAAACTTCTCCTAAAACTATCCTAAAGGCACTGCCACGACAGAGCTGTCACGGCAGGTAAGTTCAGTTCACAGACTTAAGCCAAAATTTTCAATTTTTTTATTTTATTATTATTTTAACTAAAAATAAAACTAAGTAAAAGACACCATTAAAACTAAATTAGACTCCATTGATGGAGGGATGCTACCCCCAAACTCGAGGGTTGCATTGCCCTCAATGCAAAATGACAGATAAAAATAAAATAAAAACAGTACATCACAAAATATATAGGCAGACATCAAAATAAGATAAGAAACTTAAATTTTTAATCGCTGTCTTCGCTGCTGCTGCTGACTCTGATCTGGCGGCGGGCACGAGCTTTCGGAGCTGGCTGGTGGATAGGGGAAGCAAATGTGTTCTTTGTTTTGGCCTCCCTCGATGGTTGTATTCTGTTCGGGGAGATATGAGGAGGTTTCTCCACAACCTGGACTTCAGAGCTGCTGCTGCTGTCCTCACCGCTGTTGCTGTCACCGCTGTTGCCGCTGGCTCTTGGCATATTGTTTTTGTCCGCCATTCACTTCTGCCTCTTCACCGGTGAGAATTCCTTCGATAGATTCCTCTTAATAGAGGGTTCATTGTCACTGGCGGCCCAAACGGAGGAGGACGAGAAACCGGCAATGAAGTCTTCAAGTTCTTCCGACATCATTTTTCTCTTTGTCCCACGGGCAGAAGTCTCTGCTGCAGGGTTGCTGCCAGCAGCTGTCATGGCAGGTGTTGGTGTAGATGCTGCAGGAGGTGTTTGTGGTGTGGCAGTAGGTGTGGGAGTGTGGGCAGGTGTAGTGACAGTAAAATAATGTGCAGGGAAGGTGGGGAAGACAACATCAGGGAAATTTAAAGAATTATGGATAAAATTTACCGTAGAAGCAGTAAAATCCCTGATGAAGGTCATCAGACCGAGCTACCGTTCCTCCATCTTCTGAATGGCAGCTAAGATCTGGGAGGAGGAGTCTGTCGGGGCGGCTGCTGCGGCAGCTGGTTCGGTCTCTGGCTGCTTTGTCGTGTCTGCTGTTGCGGTAGCTGGATCAAATGACGACAAAGGGGTGGCAGCGGTCAGCTCCATGAGGCTTAGTATGCTCTTTTCTGTCCAACCTTTCCCTTAGACTCGATGGTTAGTGGTCACCTCTGGTATGCCATGGCCACGGCAGAGGGATGTGATGAGGTATGGCAAGTAAAGCGGACCCGTCAGTCTGTGTGCGCACTCCAAGATGCTTTCACGGATATAGCTGCCCACGTTAATGGGCCTCTCATGTAGTATGGAGTGAATTAAGGCTAACCTGGGTTGGTCGACCGTTTTATTGTGTGACGTCGGCATGATACGCTTTTTGATAAAAGCATTCCATAATTTAGCCTCCGGCAGTAGTTGAGTCCTCTTTACTGTCCGTGGATTCTTGCGGTTGGTGTTCCATTGAGTTCCCTCATCTGTCAACTCTACCATGACAGCATCATAGGCAGCAGGGTCTAATGTGTTGAGGAACTGTTGGTGAGCGTCGTCGTTGCTGCCAACGTAGAATCCATACAGTGTGTTAATGTACTCAGCTTCGAACGACACTTCCTTTCCTCGTACGATCACTGCTGTCGCCGTCCTGCTGTTAATGGCAGCGTAGAAATCTCGCACCAATGTGACGTTCATCTCCTCAGGCTGTTCGGCAAAGAGCTTCCAATGTAGAGCTTGAATTTTTCGGGCTATGAACGGCTTTAGACCCAGATTTTCCTCTTCTGCCGTGTAAATGAATCCCCTTTCTTCCCACATGTCTCTGATCTGAAATGAGCGTGGGATGGTTGCTGTCGGTGTGGAGCTGGAAGCAGCATTCCTACGGGTATTCCTGGAAGACATTGTTGCAAGGGTTGTGAAAATGAAAATGAAAGCAAGAAAATTCTAGAGGAGTAAGTAAGAAGAGTAGAAGTGAGTGAGAAGGACAAAATGAAACGGGGTTTATATAGAGAAGAATTTGCTACCCGTTGGAGCTGTAACGGCAGGCGCAAATAACGGGGCCAGCTGTTACGCGGTAGCGTGTCTGACGCGTCTGTCACGCGTTTCCGTGTCTGTTGCGCGTCTGTGACGTAGTATCGCGTCTGTCGTGATAGCGTGTTGACAGCCTATATTTTCCGCGTCTGTCGCGGCAGCTGTAACGACAGGCTCTAAAATTGGGGCTTTGTTGGGCTGGTGGACGGATGGTGGGCTGAGTTCACTTCTCCTGTTCTTCTTGACTCCTTTATTTCCTAAAAACAATAAAACTAAAAACATTATTCAAATAAAATAAATCTTACTTCCTAATAAATAATATGCAATAATAAAACTTAAAAATAAAAATGAAAATTAGGTTAAGTTAGGAGTGCCAGGTGGGGCATCTCCTAAGGTAACCACTTCCTGCATTCTTGGGGCTTCAGTCCCCTGATAATGCTTTAAGCGCTGCCCGTTGACTTTGAATTGGTGCCCGTCTTTTAATGATCGGATTGTGATGGCACCATGGGGAAAAACCTGTACGACTTGGAACGGGCCAGACCATCTAGATTTTAGCTTTCTTGTGAAGAGTTTCAGTCTAGAATTGAATAGCAATACAAGCTGCCCTGGGCAGAACTGTCGTGGCAGCAACTTCTTGTCATGCCACTTCTTAGTTTTATCCTTGTAGATTCTTGCATTGTCATAGGCCATTGTCCGGATTTCTTCAATTTCGTCCAGATCCAATAGCCTTTTCTGCCCTGCCTTGTCCAAGTCCATATTCACTGCCTTGATTGCCCAGTATGCTATGTGCTCGATCTCGACAGGTAGATGACATGTTTTCCCATAAATCAATCGGTATGGAGACATTCCCAATGGAGTTTTAAAAGCTGTCCTATAAGCCCATAATGCATCATTAAGGAGTAAAGACCAATCTTTCCTAGTTGGCTTGACCATCTTCTCAAGAATGTTCTTAACTTCCCTGTTGGATATTTCAGCTTGTCCATTGGTCTGTGGGTGATATGCTGTCGCTATTCGATGCTTAACACCATACTTTTTCAAGGCGGCAGCGATAACCCTGTTGTCGAAATGTCTCCCTTCATCACTGATGATCGCCTCAGGGATGCCAAACCTAGAAAAGATATTTTTGTGTAAAAACCTTTGGACTGTCTTGGCATCATTCTTTTGAGTTGCGATAGCTTCAACCCACTTAGAGACATAATCTACTGCCAGGAGGATGTATAGATTCCCACATGAAGATGGGAATGGTCCCATAAAATCAATCCCCGAAACGTCGAAAATCTCGACTTCAAGAATGTTCTGCAGCGGCATCTCGTTTCTCCTGGAGATGTTTCATATCCGTTGGCACCTGTCACAACTCTTGTAGAAGATTTGAGCATCTTTATACAGTGACGGCCAATAAAAACCTGACTACAGCACCTTGGCAGCAGTTTTGTTGCCTCCTAAGTGTCCTCCATACTGTGAAGCATGGCAATGATGAAGTATGTCTTCTTGCTCCTCCTGTGGTACGCATCTTCTTATAACCTGATCTGCACAGATTTTGAAAAGAAGAGGTTCATCCCAATAATAATGCTTAACATCATTTTGGAACCTCTTCATGGCTTGATAATTAAGGTCAGAAGGAATTATTCCGCTAACTAAGAAATTAACGAAATCTGCATACCAAGGAAGTTCAAAATACTTACCTGCCGCCATGGCTGTCGCGGTAGTGACTGCGGCAGCAAAGAGCTGCTCATCTGGGAAGGTCTCCAATCTATTTGTATCGTCTTTCGGTAGACTCTGTCCCTTCTCCAACCTTGACAAGTGATCTGCTACTTGATTTTCTGTCCCTTTTTTTTTCCTTGATTTCAAGGTCGAATTCTTGCAATAGCAGGATCCAACGTATCAATCGAGGCTTTGCATCCTTTTTCGCGAACATATACTTTAAAGCAGAGTGGTCTGTGTGCACTATGACCTTCGTTCCAAGTATATAAGAACGGAACTTGTCAATGGAGAAAACCACAGCTAATAACTCCTTCTCTGTGGTGGTGTAGTTCACTTGGGCGTCATTCAGTGTCTTGCTGGCATAGTATATGACATGAAAAATTTTGTCTCTTCGCTGCCCAAGTGCTGCCCCGACAGCATAATCACTAGCATCACACATGATCTCAAAAGGCAGTGTCTAGTCTAGTGGCTGTACTATTGGGGCTGTTATGAGCTTTTCCTTCAGAACCTTGAATGCTTCAGTACATTCTTCGTTAAAGTCAAAGGGTCGGTTCTACTCCAGAAGATGGCATAAGGGCTTGGTCATTTTTGAAAAATTCGTAATGAACCTTCGATAAAAACCAGCATGTCCTAAGAAACTTTTGATTCCCTTGACTGTGGTGGGCGGCGGTAGCTTTTCGATCACTTCTATCTTAGCCATGTCGACTTCTATGCCACGACAGTTAATCTTATGGCCAAGGACTATCCCTTCATCCACCATGAAGTGGAATTTTTCCCAATTCAAAACTAGGTTTGCTTTTTCACATCTTTCGAGTACCTTTTGTAGGTTGCCTAGGCAGCTGTCAAAATCGTCTCCAAAGACTGAAAAGTCATCCATAAAAATCTCTAGGAAGTCCTCCACCATATCGGAGAATATGGCCATCATGCACCTTTGGAAGGTGGCTGGTGCATTGCACCGTCCAAATGGCATTCTCCTAAAAGCGTATGTTCCGTAGGGGCATGTGAATGTCGTCTTTTCTTGATCTTCCGGTGTGATAGCTATTTGATTGTAACCTGAATAACCGTCAAGAAAACAATAGTAAGGTTTACCTGCTAATCTATCAAGCATTTGATCAATAAAGGGTAAAGGAAAGTGGTCCTTTCGGGTAGCTTTGTTAAGCTTCCGATAGTCCATACAAACCCTCCAACCGGTCACAGTCCTGGTTGGGATTAACTCATTGTTTTCGTTGGTTACCACGGTCATTCCTCCTTTCTTGGGAACACATTGCACCGGGCTCACCCATTTGCTATCCGAGATAGCGTAGATTATTCCAGCATCTAACCATTTGATTATCTCTTTTCGCACCACCTCTTTCATCGCATGATTCAGCCGCCTTTGAGCATCTATAGTTGGCTTATGATCATCCTCTAAAAGGATTTTATGCATACATAAGGCCGGACTAATGCCCTGAATATCAGCTATCGTCCATCCAATCGCCTTTTTGTGCTGTTGCAGCATCCCTATTAGCTGTTGTTCCTGTTCCTGCATCAACTTGGAAGAGATGATTATGGGCAACGTATCATTTAAACCAAGAAAAGCATATTTTAGCTGCCCTGGCAGGGGCTTAAGTTCTAAAACAGGGGGCTCAACAGTTGATGGCTTTTTGATTGCATGGTTATCCGAAGTATAATTTAGAGGTTCGAATAACTTACCTGGACGATCGCCTATCCAGTTTACCTCCTCCTGATCTTCAGTATCAGATGTATCAGATTCTGAGGAGTTGCTGTCGTTGGTGCTGTCGTGACAGTCCTGTAGGTGGCTGCCGAGGCAGTGACCAATTTTTATGTCGTGACAGCCCGACCTGATGCAGGGTTGGTCAAGGGTAACTTCAGTGATAACCTTGCATTCTTCTTCTGCATCAGCGTGCTTCATAGCTTGGAGAACATTCAACTTTATCTCTTGATCATTCACTCTCATGGTGAGTTCTCCTTTTTCCACATCAATCAGTGATCTTCCCGTGGCTAAGAAGGGTCGCCCCAGGATGATTGGTGCGTTTTCATCTGCTTCACAATCTAAAACAAGAAAGTCAGCAGGAAATATAAATTTATCCACTCTTACCAGAATATCTTCGATTTTTCCTTCCGGATGAACGTAAGAGCGGTCTGCCACCTGCAGAATTACTGTTGTGGGCTGAGCTTTTCCAATACCTAATTTCTGAAAAACAGATTTTGGCATTAAATTTATACTAGCACCAAGATCACAAAGTGCCTTACCCACATATTTATCTCCGATTACACAAGGTATGATGAAGCTCCCCGGATCCTTCTTTTCTGGGGTGGTTGCTTGTAGAGAATACTCATACATCCTTCTGTCATCTTAACTGTTTCAAATTCCCCAAGTCAAGATTTCTTTGACATGGCATCCTTGAGAAATTTGGCGTAACCGGGCATCTCCCTAAAGGCATCTAACAGTGGGATGTTGATATGAACCTGCTTAAAAATATCATAAATCTTTTTAAGCTGTGATTCTTGCTTCAATTGCTGTAACCGTTGAAGAAAAAGAGGTGGGGGACGATAATCAGCAATACGTCCTTCCCACTGCATACGAATCTGAGGAGGTTTGGGTTCATCATCTTTCTCCTCTGTCGCTTCTGCTGTCATGACAGGCTCATCGGTAGCATGATGTTTATTACCTGTCGGGGCAACTTCCTCGGCATGTGTCTTCAGGGATGGTTTCTTTGCTGTTTCAGTTTCCTTCTCTGGCCCTGGTAATTGCTTCCCACTCCTAGTAGTGATGGCTTTACACTGCTCATGTGTGGGTTGCCTAGCATTTTCAGTATTGCTAGGAAATCCGCAAGTCTGCCTTGGGTTGATATGCTGGGAAACCTGACCCATCTATGTCTCCAACGATTTCAGAGTAGCTTCATGATTTGTCATCCGCATCTCTGTTTTATCCATGAATGTCTCTGTCTTCTTGACAAATTGATTCATGTTCTCAATATAAGTTCCTGTCTGAGACATAAACGTAGCCAGAGTCTGTTCCAGTATACTATTTGAGGCAGCTGGTGGCTGTTGCTGCTGCTGTTGCGGCTGCAATTGCTGTCGAGTCAGCAATCTAGGTCCTCCCTGATTCTAATTATTGTGTGCTTGAGGATTCATGGCCTTATTAGGATTACTCCAAGAAAACTTGGGATCCTTTCTCCAGCTGGGATTGTAGTTGTTGGAGTTGTAATTCTGCTTGTAGTTTCCAACATACTTTCCCTCTTCTAACTGTATAGGACACTCATCCGAACTATGATTTCCCTCACAAATCTCACATACCTCTTCGACAGCAAATACCGGTTGTGAATCATCGTTCAAAAGCTTCTTCATTGCCTTAGTAAGGTATGCCACCTGTGATTTCATCGTGCTGTCGGCCTCATAATCCTTAACAGCTAGGACCCGTTTACCCCCTCTTCTTGCTGTCGAAAACTGCTCCTCATTCTTAGCCAGATTTTTCAATACTTGCATTGCCTCATCCGGGTCTTTGTCCAATAGTAATCCGTTTGCTGCTGAATCAATTCGAATACGAGTTTGTAAGTTGGCAGCATTATAAAACTTAGTTACCTGGTTCCAGACGGGGAATCCATGCATTGGGCAGTTCCGTAGAAGAGTGGTAAATCTGTCCCAGGCCTCGTGCATCGGCTCGTCATCTTCTTGTTGAAAAGTAGCAATTTCATTACGTAATCGCTCAGATAAATGTGAAGGATTAAAACGAGATAAGAATTCACGAGACATATCTACCCAAGTTCTAATTGAACTCGGCGTAAGTTTATTCCACCAAGTCTTTGCTCTGTCCCTCAATGAATGGGGAAACAACCGAAGCCTCAGTATCTCCGGATTAACTCCTGGTAGTCTAAACGAACCACAAATTTCCTGGAACGTTTTGAGATGCTCCCTAGCATCCTCTGTAGCAGCACCACTAAATTGGCAGGCGTTGTTGATCATGCTAAACATAACAGGTTTCAGCTCGAAGTTATCAACATCTATATCCGGCAGCGTGGTTTCCAGTTCTACATGATCATTCAACATGTAGTCACGACAGGACCGTCGTCCGACAGCGGCAGGCGGGTCGTCGACAGGAGGGATAATCTGGCCATCTCTGGCAGGATTATCAACCTGGGGGTTCCCTTGGTTTTGCATCGTCTCTAACTGTTCCTCAAGATACTCGTTCCTGGCTAGTACGTAACGAAGTCGGTTCCTAAGATTGAACGAACGTTCTATTTCAGGATCTAATGGATACTCAGGTTCTTCTCCTCGTCTCGATCTGCGCATAAACAAGCAATCTTGTGAAAAGCAAATGTTGAACAAACCAAATTAAAACAGAAAAATAAAAATAAAAACGAAAAGTGCAGTAAAAGAAAAGGTAGAGTTATGTTGCCAGTCCCCGGCAACGGCGCCAAAAACTTGTTGCGTGTAAATTAGTCTATCGCAATTGTAGTACAAGTGTACACGACGCAAGTAGTAAAGTGATACGAAGTATCAGATATCGTCTCCACAGGGACTGGGCTAATAGCTTCACCTTAGATTGCTGCACAAGAGTAAAGAAAATATTTGAGAAAGTTGTCACGAAAATAATAAAGAGAACTTAAATAAAAGAGTAGAGAAATCAAGATAGAGAGAATGGGCTGGTATTGAATTGCTCAGTAGTGTAGGTATTGCTGAGTCTAGGAAATCCAGTTCTGTCGTCGTCCCCGTCGCGGCAGCACCTGTCGCGGCAGCAGTCCGTTGGTTATCGCGTCAGCGATTACCCAACTCAGTACTTCAAGTTTGGCAAGAATCTATGCTGTGCCTTGGCCTATCCCTAGGTCCAAGTCTGTCGATGATCACGTCTTTGATGATACCTCCCGGCGTGAATCGAAGGTTGAACACCGATGTTGTTGAATTCTTCTTTAGCCACTTAACCTCGTCCTATCCCTAGATCCGAGATAGTTCAACTATAAACTAGAGAACTCGCACTTATCCCTTTCGTATACTTAACTCTCCCGATATTAAGTAAATAGATAACCTCGCAATGCTCTCCCGATACTCTTGCAAGATGTTTAAACCAGAATAAGAGAACTTGAAGTTTATTTTATTGAACTGAAAATTCCTAAAACAAAAGTAACCCTTGCAACTACTTTACAAATCAACCCGTGGCCCTAAGGGGAATTTAGAACATGTTGAGAGGATGAGAACGGCTAGGGTTTTGGGAAGAAGGCTAGAGAATGGTCAATATCCTCCTAGGTTGAAATACATGCCCTTATATAGGCTTTGGGTCCAAGTTTTCTAAAATAGCAAGAATACAACTTTAAATTAAAGTACAATTCTAATAAAGACTAAATCTTTAGAGAATCTATCTTTAAGTCGTCATCCTTCTTGCTTGGGATTTTCTCTCCTTGAACTTTGGGCTTGGTATTTCTTCTGATCTAGGGCTTGGAAAAATATAGTGGTTTTACGCGACAGACGGGCTGAATTTTCTCTATCTGTCGAGGTCCACTTTGCTTCTTCTCCACAAAACTGCTGTCGTCCTCTGCTGTCACGGCGGCAACCATGGAAGCATCGTCCTCATTGACTGCTTGTCCAGTTCCAGCTCTTCTGCTTTACTGCCCAGCGCCTGCCTCTCCATCTGCTACAGCAACAACCTGCAAAAACAACCAATTTCAGTAGAAACTGTGCCTTTTAATATATTTGTGATGTTTAACTGTAAACTGACCTAAATGCAATAAATAATGCTTGAATGCAGCAGAAATATGGGTTAAATAGGGGGGTAAATAATAGAACTTTTACACACTCAACAAAAACCCGTATTGAAATGTGCTTAAATCGTTTCCATACACCTTAACCATTTTCTAAAAATCAGTTATAAAATTGCAACGGTCATAATTTTGAATCCAAGTTTAAATATCGTTTCGAAACGATTGAGATCATTTCGATACAGACGTATCAAAATGGATCTGCCCGTTCCGTTCTTCTTCATCCGTTTCGAAACATAGGGTCCTATTTCGATACTATCGTATCGAAACGGCAGGACTCGTTCCGAAACACATGTTAATAGTTTCAAAACGTTCCGAAATGCCTAAGGACTGTTTTGAAACGGTGACTCGAAAATCACTTTTTTCACTTGGAAAACAATTAGAAAAAATTGTATAAACATTGGTTTTGACTTGACCACTTTGCTTAAAAAGTTTTGGGAAGTTTTGAGGACTTAAAAATTTATTTTCTATTTTCAATTTAGTCCTTAAATCCTTTGTAATATCAAAATTAATTCTTTGGTTTTACATGCATTGATTTTGCTTAAAAAAAGTGATTTTGGGTTGGCGAAAACAACCCTAAGTCTTTAAGTTGGCTTGGTGCCAACCATTCAACCTAAACATTCTTGGTTCAAGCCTCCTAAATTTTAAGATTTTTTTAATTTTTCTCTATCAAAACGACATTGTTTTGACCTATCTTAGACATCAATGCAAGTATACCAAACCAACGTTGTTTTGTATTTAACGGGCCGTTACAATTTAAAATCAAAGTGCTTGGATTGAAGCCAAAAACAAAGTTCAATGGTATAATAATATCGTTTTATAGTTTAGTAGTATTTTCGATATATATGTTAAAGTTCAATGGTACAATAGTATTGTTTTTGATGAGTTCTTCAAAAAAAAAAACCAATTCTGTTTTAATCCAATCTTATTCATGTTAATGCTAAATAAAGATTAATAATAATAACAAAAGCAACAATAATAATAAAATATGGAAAAAATACAAACCTTAATAATTTAAAATGCAATAATCCAAATAACAACAACAAAAAAACAAATCCACAAGCCTGAAATCTGGAATTAGTGTACCGAAACGAATTAGTGTAGTTGAAGGTGTATTTCGGTACTCGAGCATCCGTTTTGATATGAGTATAGGCTTTTTAGCTAGGCATTTCAATACACAAAGAAGTGTTCCGGTACGACTTTGAGCTACTGGAATCTGAGATTTTGAAATTGTGTAAGCGTACTGAAACAGTCCCTCGTGTAACGGTACGGGCAGCAGTTAATTCTGGTAGTGTACAACCTGAGTTTTATATTCTTCTGTTTTAGTCCCTAAATGTTAAGCATGCAATTAAATGAGTTCGGATGGTTGTTTTAAGTTGAATTTTGACACGCAAACGTGAAATCTGATTAACTATTGGTAATATCAAATTGCATTAAGTCCTCGTAATATTCTAAATTTGCAATTTGGTCCGTATTTCGTAATCGGTGCAATTGGATGTCAAATTGACGCCCGATTCAGTTGAGTTTTCACCCGCTGCCAATATGCTCACCTTAGGTTATAGTCTTGTATCTAGACAAGATAAAAAATGGACGTAATTTGAGTTAATTCTTTACGGTTTACTTTGGTAAATCCAATGTGGCTCGCTCGGTTCGATCTGGCGTCTAGACCAAGTCTAGGGGGGTTACAATGAGATAAATAAAATTAAGTTTAACTGTAGTTTTATTTATATACAATTTGTGTTAGAATTATATTAAGTCTTTAAGTTGGCTTGATGGTTTGATGTCAACCATTCATCTTAGAGATTCTTGGGCCAAGCCTCATAAAATTCAATATATATATATATATATACATATATATATATATATATATATATATATATATATATTTAATTTTCATGTATCAAAACGACGATATTTTGGCCTACCTTAGACATCAAAGAAACTATACCAAAACGACGCCGTTTTGCATTTAACGGGCTCTTACATGTTAACGTCGAAGTGCTTGGATTGAAGCCAAAAATGAAGTTCAATGGTGTAAGAGCCAAAATTTGTCCGGATATACCTATATATAAATAAATATACCATATTTTCACTATAAATAAAGCCAAATAAATAAACAAACCCTTAAATAATAATATCAGCCTAAAATCCCTTAATGTCCATTTTTTCATCCAAAAGCCATTTTACAACATAAGGCCCAAGTCACATATTATAAAGCCCATATACATCTAATATACCCATTTTTACAACTCACAAATAACCCATGCCAGCCCAAGAAACACAATTTTAATCTAGAAATCCGTTTTCCTGCCCAAAATGTTACACGTGGCAGCTTCTCGTTGGTAAAAAAGCTTTCACGCGGATAACGATTTTGACGATGTCATAGCGATGTCACCTTCTGACCCACTATAAATACCTATGAGAGAGAAAAGTCAAACAATTAATGACCATAACATTTACCATTAATAAAAAATAGTAATAGTTAATGAAGAGGAGAGAGAGAGTTTACCTCGGGAGACCAACCGTTGCCTGAAGCCGAACCGTTAGGAGTTGGAGTATCACCGGGAGGCTGCACCGTCGCCGAAAAAGTAGCACCACCGTTAGAAACGTCACTGAATCACTAAAATCGAGGTAAAGCTCTCCCTATCTTTTCATTTCCTGCAAAAATTGAATGTTAGCCTTAAAAAAAACATAAACGAAAAATATTAGAAATAAGATTGAAAATTTTCTCGAGTGACAGCCTGCGAGTGTTTAGGATTTTTCAGTGGAGTCGAACATGATGGAGAGAGTCGGTTTGGGTAGATTTATAGGGGAGAAGCCGGGAGATCCTCATGGATTGAGTAGATCTAGGTATTTGAGGTGAAAAAATGTGAAAAAAGGTTTTTTTAGGGTTTAGGACGGCTGCCGGAAGTGAATCTAAGAGGCCAAAAAAAGGTCAGGGATGACCGAAGAAGGACGGTGGTTGCCGGTGTCGCCTGCAGCGGCTGGCTAACCGCAGATGATGAATGGAGGTGGGTGGATTAAGATCAAATGGCCAAAATGTGAAGAACAGATGAAGAACATGAAGGATTTTGGTGGTTTCAATCCAAAATGGGATGTGATTCTGGGTTTGAGGGTGTTTGTTGAGAGAGAGAGAGAGAGAGAGAGAGAGAGAAAACTCGACGGAAAGAGAGAAAGAGAGAGGGCTCGCACAAATGGCCGATCCAACTCGGTCAAGGGGTTTAAATACCCGAGTCGAAACAGTGCCGTTTTGGCACCGGGTTGACTCGACACGCGCGAGTGGTTCGGATTTGGGAAAAGGACCCACACCCTTCTTTCCCCATTACATGATTTGGGCTTTATACTTTGCATTTATTTCAATTTAGTCATTATTTTCTTGTAATTCGACTCATAAACTTGCAATTTAATCCAATTGAGTCCCTTCTTTAAATTTGTTTTAGTTTAATTTAATTTCTTAATTGTTGTATGTTGCATGATTTAAAATAAATTAGGTAGTATAATTGTTTAGGTAAATAATTCACATAGTTCTAAAATAATTAGAGCCTTAGTATCTAGGCTGCTTTAATTGATTTGAATAATTTAAATAGGGAGATAATTGTAGAAAATAAATAAATATTAAATGGAAACTTCAATGTTCTAAGCTTATTAGTATCTCAACGTAATGAGATGTTAATCAAGGGGACATTTTAGTTGAATATTTAATATTTCGCTTAAACTTAGAATATTGTAATTACACATAGCTAATCTAATTAAAATAAATTAGGTTTGGTTTGAAGTAGTTAGAGTCATTAAATAATTAAAAATATTATTGATTTAAGGCCTAATATGGATAGTGCCCAACTGTTTGGGTGTTATCACATAAACCCCTAAATTTGATAATATTTATAGGTTCTTAATTAATTTAATCAATTAGAGCCTAATTAGGTTAGAACTTAAAATTGACAAGAAAATAAATGGTCATGCATTAAAACCTTTTGTGTTGAGATACATTTTGAATATAAATTGAAGTATCCTAAAGCAACTGGATGTTTCAAAACTTATATTCTGTAAAAATGTATTTTCTTACAAAATGATACCTCCATTCAAAATGAAATTCAATTAACAATTAAAGATTTAATTAAATTCTGACTATTGTTCAAAATGCGAAAATGCCACGTGGAATTAATAAGGTACCGATAACGGGCGTTCATAGGGGTGCTAACCCTTCCCTACACGTAACCGACTCCCGAACCCAATTTTAAAGAAAATAATCTTTAGTCTGTTTTTATGGTGTCCGGTCTATCAAAGTGATCGGTGGCAACTCGAAATTGATTTTCAAGAATATGTAAAAGAAATCCAATTTAATATGGAAAAACCCAATTTCAAGACTAAATTAAAAATGAAAAAATTCCGATTTCAAAACTCTAATCGTCAAGTTATTTTTACACTCGGTTCTAAAAATGGTCGTGACAAATGGTATAATAGTATCGTTTTATAGTTCAGTAGTATTTTCGATACACATGTTAAAGTTTAATGGTAGAGTAGTATCATTTTTGATAAATTCTCCAAAAAAAAATATGTTTTAATCCAATCTTAATCCGTTAATGCTAAATAACAACAACAACAACAACAACAACAACAACAACATAATAATAATAATAATAATAATAATAATAATAATAATAATAATAATAATCTAAAAAAAACCTGCAAACCTTAATAATTTAAAATGTAGTAATCCAAATAACAAAAAAAAAAACAAATCCACAAGCCTTTATAGTTTAATGTAATAATTCAAAAAAAAAAAGCTAAAAATAAAATTCAGAAATCCAATAGAACTAAATCGAGAATTATTTTTGTTTTGGTGTTGGCTAAGGCTAATTTTCCAAAACGGGGTTTAATATTGAATAAGGGAGGTAAGCAAGCATATTTTTGAGCAATAAGTTTTTAAAGAATGGCACTTGGAACTGCATACGATTAGCCAGGTTGAAGGTAGCTGCCCACTTGCGTAAAATAGCCATGTTGAGTTCATTATCCGATATATCTTCCATCTCTTTAACAGCAGCAGAGACAAGGACTAAGAGCTGTTGATAAAATTCATTATCAGGAGTACATTCCCCACGATCCTCTTCGATTCTCACAGCAATAGGTTTCAGGTAATCGGGAATATGATCTTTACCACTGTTTATTGCATCTTGTAAGCCATGGAAGTCTGCAACTTTCACTTTGCACTTGTTCTCGTTAAAAAGTTCCGTTTTTAAATCTTCCATACCCTTATGCAGACTTGCAGCAGCCAAGCATTCTTCAACAACGTCTCCTAGTATATTGTAAGTTGCAGTTTCTTTCAACACAGGCGTAGGAAAAGCAGTAGAGAGCTTGAATAACAACAATGGAAGAAGAGTCAAGAACTCGGAGTAAGCATTATACATTATAAATGTAGACAGACAGGCAGACACACGTGCATGCGCTCAGAACTTGTGCAAGGCAGCAAATGTCATACCTTTTCTCTTAGGTTTTCTTGTTGAACTCATGATATTTAAGAGGAACAAACAAATTATTGGGATAGAGACTAGTCAACTAGGTATAAAACTTACAACTTGAGCATTGAGACATGAGAATAGGTTATTTTGTATAAAAGGAATGTCCAATCTGAAAATAAGGTCAACAAGTTTTAAATGCTCAAATTCAAGTCTCAAATAGTATTAGATTCGATTTATATCTACAGCAAAAGGTGCATTAGTTTTGGTGAGAAGCGATTTTGATGCCATAACAGAGAAACTGAGATTTTATGAGGTCACTGTCCTATTTATAATCATTCTATTAGAATGGAGCAAATTATATCCACGATAAGAGTTTTGCATACCTTGAGAAGGAAGAATTCTGCGACCTCCTCTGCTTTTGCTGAGTCCTGACAAAACCAAAGTTTAAAAGTTAGAGTTAGAGGTTTAGAAATTAAACTGATAAATAGATTTAGAACTAAAGAAAATGCAATCAAACGAACTAACTAATCGTACCATAGCTCGCTTTTTATCTGATTCTTTAATCTTTTGTTCTATTGCTTCAAAATTCTGGATCATCTTAACAAATAATGTCGCCTGCTCACTCATGTCCTGTTTCTTGCCTATATTCTTCAGTATGTTGTTCAGGTCAGACGCAGTAGGCCACTGCCCATTGTTCAGTTCCTTGAGTATGTTGTCCAGGTCAAACCGGGTAAACCAGTGCCTCGTTTTCAGTTCCTCGTCTATATCTTTTTGTATGTTGATCAGGTCAGACCGAGCGGGCAACTTGGTTGAGATTTTGCCAAGGGATGGGAGTATCGGTGAAAATAGAGATTTAATATCATATTTGATCACAAGATCCATAACCTGTATACAATTTAACATGTCTGCAGATTGGCCCTGCATTTACCAAATTCATACAAATTAAACAACAGTTGGACACTAATAGCTGCAGGATAAACTGAAATGAAGTACTAGGGACAAAGTTATTAGATTTACAATCTTCCTCCGGTGGATTACTCTATCCCTCAGAATCTTGAGTACTTGCAGATGACATTACTTCTCAATGATAAATAGTACCCTTACAGGCTTTTCGTTTCCCCTTAGTTCTGGTTCAGATGGTTCACCGGCATCATCGGTTCGACACCTTTTCTTGGTGCTTTTTCCTTCTCCTTTTGTAGCTTTCCTTTTCCTTTGCCCGGACATCTCATATGTATCATTCTCTTGCAATGTGTTCTCCAATTCCATTGCAAAAGCACGATCGCCACGGTCGAGGGACGACGAGAGTGATTCAACAATATCGATCGTCATCTGGCAGGAATCTGGCATATTTTGTCCCCAACAAATTGCTTTCAAACAAATCACACAATAAACCAAAAATCCAAACACGGAAACATAATTTTCACTAGAAACTAAACCATCATATATTAATTATACTTTGAATAAGTAAATTCAGATCATTTAATGGATGGAAACAAGAGGCAAGCCAAGGATAAGACCCATCTAACGGACATAAATCATCTTTCTTTCAAACAAATCACACAATAAAATAACAAAGCAGTACAAAAAATCCAAACATGAATACACGATTTCCTCGAGAGATCAGAACTATTACTCACCGATCGGATGTTGTGTCTGCAGAAGCCAAGAGATGAAGAACAGCAAAACAAATGAACGCTGTAGGTTTTGACAGGTATTTATTAACAAGTTTGGAGCGCCAAGACCAGGGACGGAGCCAGGATTTGAAGTTAGGGGGGGCAAAACATAAATTTTGAAAGGTGGGGGGGGGGCAAATTCACAATTATCCCAATTTTTTCAGGAAAAATATAAGTAATCAAAGGGTAAAAAAAAAAATTTTCCCCCTACCGGGGGGGGCCACAGCCCCTCCCATGTCCCATGTGGCTCCGTCCCTGGCCAAGACTTTCACTCGACCATGCTCGAGCAGAACTAGAGAGTGAACTCGAGCAGAGCAATATCATTATTTTTAAGTAAACTACCTATTTAGTATCCACCTATTTCGGTGTTTCTGTTTTAATAGCCAACTAATTTTTTTTTGGCAGAATAGTAACTAACATTATATTTTTGTTTTGTTTTGGTATTTCGGCCGTTAAAATTTACCTGACTCATTTTTAATTGGGATAATATTAATTTCAATCTCAAAGACTTGTATATTTCTATCATTTTTCCATTTTTTCTTTCTTCTTCCCAAAAATCCTAACCTCTCTTTTTTAGACCCTAACTCGCATCACCAATCACCGACAACCGTTCACACGACAGTTTGTTGACAACTCTCTTCATTTTCACTACTTCCGCCTAGCCTTTTTTTCTTCTTCCTAATCCCTAACCACCTTTGTTTTCCTTTTTGCAAATTGCACCTTCGTCGTTTGCAATTGCACAATTGCAGTTTTAGGCGACGATGGGGTTACTGCGGAGTGGGTGTAAGGAGAGAACCCAACACATGTCTTGCCCAATTAACATCTCTAACTATACTTTTTGACAAAACTGTCATTACTGTTACATTTACATTTTTATCACCGACTGTTAAAAAATTAATGGTGATACTGACATATATTTTCTTTTATTTTTTACAAAAATAAATTATATTACCATAACTCCTCCCACCTAAGGAATACTTCCATCCCTGCATGAGACCGGGTAAAATGAGCCTAAAATGCAACCCCTAAACCTAGTTAAACAACCACTATATTTCAAAGCAAATTTATATTTAGCTTGAATTGTGATTAAAATTAAAGATCATACTAGAATTATTTTTTCGCTCCGTTTGTGAATAAAAATATTAAGGGTAAAGTTCACAAATGGTCACAAAACTTTGTTAAAAAAAGCAAAACAGTAACCAAACTTTCCAATGTTACAAAATGACAATTAAACTTTATGTTTTGTAACAAAATGATAACTCGACCGTTAAGTACTTAACGTGGCTGTTATGAAACTTTGTATAATAGCACATTTAATCATCTATATTTACACATTCAATCAATTTAATCCTAATTCGAAAAAATTGAATAAATTTAACCATGGTTATTTACACATTATTTCAATTTGAACCAAATAAATTGCTCTTATATTACCTTTATTCTCTTGTCTTAGCAAGATTGAAAACAATTTTTGCTTCTTGCAGATTGTGCCATCATCTGCTATTCCTGATGGCTGGATGGGATTGGATATTTGTTGCATGCAAAAGTGATGCGCAATAAGCGTGCAAGTGTACACGGTGCCAAGTTATAGTATTTAAGATATCGTCTCTACAGGGATTGTGACAGCTTTTCGGAGTTCACTTTTCTGCACAAGTAAAGTAAAAACACAAATATTAGGAGTTAGTTTGATTGAAGCTAAAACAAAAACAAGTAAAGTGAATTGAGAAATCAGGATGAGAGAATGGGCCGATATTGGATGTTTCGTAGTGTGGAGAATTGATGTACTATCTCGACACAATTTTGCTGATCAACTTAACAACTTCAGCCACCGCCCACAAGTATGCCTCGGCAGGCGCCCACCTTGGCAGAGATGTGTGAGATCGCCTGGGCAGTTAAGTGATGATTCAAGGTTCGACAAGGCTCCCTTCTATGACTCCCTCTTCTCCCGAAGCTTGAAGTACTATTAGCGAACACGTCTTGGATGATACCTTCCGGCGTGAATCTAAGGGCGAACACCAACCGATTATGGATCCTCTTTTAGCCGCTGAACTTCTTAACTTATCCCTAAGCCGGAGTAGCTTTACCCTATGGTTGGATAAAACCGTGTTTACTCGTTTCGTGAGTTCAACTCTTACGATATTGAACAAATGGATTGAAGCCCTCTTCTCTCCCAATAAAGATTGCGATAATGAAGAACCGAGAGTAAACAAACCTTGAATTTTATTGCAAAACTGAAATCCTAAACGAATACAACAAGACTCTCACAACTACTACACAACCAACTCTTATTCCTAGGGAAGGTTTAGAACATGGTGGGTTTGGATGGCACTAGGGTTTCGACAAGGAGTTTTTTTTTCTAATCTCAATTCTCTTCTCTCTAACTTGTCGATTACATATATATAGGGGAGGAGCCTAGGTCTAAGTCAGTTTAAGGTAGGAATACTAGTTAGAATATGATTACAACTCATTAAAAGATTATTAAATGCTCCTAGATTCCCGTTTGACTTTTCCTCAACTTGACTTTGACCTGGCTTTTCTTTGTCTACTGGTCTCCCATACACGCGCAAGTGGTCTCTAAAAATCGAGCTTGATGAGCTCTTTCTAACGCATACCACTTTGCATTTTTCCATTCTTCCTTGAAGTGCTGCCTCGGCAGGGATATGGACTGGTGTGCAAATGTTGGCACAGATCTACATTGTGGTTCTTTCCTCCTCGATCAGCTCTCCTGATGCTCCAACAACTTCCTTCTTCAGCTCCTAGCTTTCTCTTCATCTACCCTCTTTGTTGCCTCGGCGACATCTGCCTGGGCGTGTACCTACGCACATGGAGAAAACGCACTTGAGTAGTATCATATATATAAAATCAACTAAATTCATCAAACAAGGCAGATTGTCTAATCTATGCTATTTTGTGTATGTTGCCTACTAAATGCAACCTAAACTATACTTAAGAACAACAATAATTGAGCTAAACTAGGGTATAAATATAGGACTTTTGTGCACTCAACACACCCCCAAACTCGAACTATTGCTTGTCCTCATGCAATGCAATCTAATAATAACATGCCAAAACTTAAAATCATATGCAAACTAAGTCGAGAAAGCATCTTGAGCAACCTTTACATACCGTGTAGATTTATGCCTAATTAGCAACCCTTTGAATGACAAAAGATTTACCCAGAACCGAACTATGTATCTCGTGAGTGTGTGTGTTCCTTGTGATAAGCATTTTTCTTTGGCTTCTAAGTAAACCTTCAATAAACACCTTAATTCCTTGGGTTTCCCTCTAATTTATTTTTCAATTTAACCACTAGTTGCCGGTAATAGGCTTTTCTAATGATTGGAATTTTCTTTTTTTCTTTTTTCTCTAGAGTCAGTTTCGGGCACCTCTAGCTTATCCTAGAGCCAGTTTCGGGCACCTTTAGGACGTCTGATTTTTTTTTCAAACTTCAAGTTCTACCCAAGTTTACTAAGCGAAATACCTAAGTTTCCTAGAAGTCCTAAAATCAAACTAGTCACAAAGAGTGTTTTATTTTAAGTTCAGACCATAGTAGGATTCTAAGTTAACCTAAAGTCATGCTAAGGTTGCCGCCTAGGCGGGCCATCTGCCGCGGCGAGAGGATACTCAAGAATTTTTCTCAAACTAAGAGTTCATTAGGCTTTAAATAAAGGCATGTTACAATTAGAACCTAATTAAAACAGAAAAAATATAAAAAACTAGAAAATACAAGAAAAAAAAACAAAGGAAAGAAAAGAAAAGACAAAATTAGAGGACTAATTCCCCCCCAAACTCGAGAGGAGAATTGTCCTCATTGCATGCCTACATACACAAAATTAATGCATAGATTAGATAAGAATAACAAAAGAGAAGAAGGGGAGAGAAGCTTAAATCGGTTGTGATTCGGAGGAGCTGTCGTCGTTGCCAATGATCACCCTCTTCCGTGCTGCCATCCTGAAGCACTTGGCCGCCCTCGGTGACTGTTGGCGGGAAGGTAGAGTTGAGAGAGTTTCTTGAAACAAACCTAAAAAATAAAGTAAAGATAAAATAGAAAATTGGATCCTAAAAAATAAACCTAATTCCTAAAGCATAAAATGAATAACAAAAAAATTAGGCTTTGTTAGGAGTGCATTGGTATGCGTCTCCTAACGTAACCACTTCCTGGTCTTTGGTGATGTGGGTTCATGTATAGTGCTTTAGTCGTTATCCATTCACTGTGAATTCATGGTCATCTTTGTTGGATTTTATAGTGACTGCACCATATGGGAATGCTTTGGTTACCTCGAAGGGTCCAGACCATCTTGATTTTAACTTTCCTGGGAACAGCTTTAATCGAGAATTGAAGAGTAGAACCTGATGACCGGGCATGAACAGCCGCAGCAACAACTTCCTGTCGTGCCACTTCTTGGTTTTTTCCTTGTATATCCTGGCATTGTCGTACGCTGCAGCTCTAAATTATTCAATTTCATTGAGGTCCAAGAGTCTTTTCTGCCCATCTTTTTCCTAGTCTAAGTTTACCGTATTGATGGCCCAGTATGCCTTGTGTTCAATATCGACAGGTAAATGGCAACTTTTTCCATATATTAGCCTATAGGGTGACATGCCCATTGGGGTTTTGAAAGCAGTTCGGTATGCCCATAATGCATCATGGATCCCGAGGGACCAATCCTTCCTAGATGGGTTGACCACCTTTACAAGAATGCTCTTTAGTTCTCTATTTGAGATTTCGGCCTGCCCGTTGGTTTGAGGATGATATGTCGTGGCAAGCTTATGTGTGACACCATATTTAGCCAATGCCTTGGCAATCAGTTTGTTATCGAAGTACTTCCCTTCGTCACTTACTATGGCTCTGGGAACTCCAAACCTTGCAAAGATGTGTTTGTAAAGAAAGTTCAACACGGTCTTGGAGTCATCCTTTGGTGTAGCTATGGCCTCCACCCACTTGGACACGTAATATACTGCCAGTAATATGTATAAGTTCCCACAGGATGATGGGAATGGGCCCATAAAATCGATTCCCCACACATCAAATAGTTCGACTTCTAGGATATTCTGTAATGGCATCTCGTTTCTCCTTGAGATATTGCTTGTTCGCTGGCATTTATCGCACTGCATGTAGTATGCCTGGGCATCCTTGTATAATGTTGGCCAGTAGAATCCTGATTGGAGAACCTTGGTGGCGGTTCTGGTTCCTCCAAAATGTCCTCCATATGGTGAGTTGTGGCAATGTTGGAGAATTTCATATTATTCTTCCTCTGGTACACATCTCTGGATTACCTAGTCTGCACATTGTTTAAAAAGGAGAGGTTCACCCCAATAATAATGTTTTGCATCATTTTGGAACCTCTTTTTCCCTTGGTAATTCATGTCAGGAGAAAAATGCCAATAACGAGAAAATTTATGATGTTAGCGTACCAGGGTGTGGTGGAGTCTATCTTGGCTGCCAATGAGTCTGCCGCGGCGGCTATGGCATATGCTGCCTCGACAGCTATGAGGTCTGCTGCTGTGGCGGCTAAGATTTGTTCGTCTTGAAAGTTCTCCTGGATTTCTGTTGCATCTATAGGTCTCCCCTCTATTCGTGATAAGTGATCAGCCACCTGGTTTTCTGTCCCTTCCTATCTTTAATTTCTACGTCGAATTCTTGCAGGAGTAGGATCCATCGTATCAGCCTTGGTTTCACATCTTTCTTTGAGAACAGGTATTTGATGGCTGAGTGATCTGTGTGTACTATCACTTTTGCCCCAAAGAGATATGCTCGGAATTTGTCGAAAGCAAAGACTACTGCCCACAGTTCCTTTTCGGCAATAGTGTGGTTCACTTGGGCTTCGTTAAGTGTCTTGTTGGTGTAGTATATAACATGAAGGACTTTATTTTTCCTCTGCCCAAGCACAGCTCCAACAGCTTGGTCACTAGCATCACACATTATTTCGAAGGGTATAGTCCAGTCTGGGGGTATTACAATAGGGGCTGCTACCAGTTTCTGCTTTAATGTCTCGAATGGCTCAGTGCATTGATCATCGAAGTTGAAGGGCTTATCCTGCTCAAGTAAGGAACACAATGGTTTAGTGATTTTTGAAAAATTTTCAATAAAACGTCGATAAAAACCAGCGTGTCCCAGAAAACTCCTTATCCCTTTAATGTTGGTGGGCGGCGACAGTTTTTCGATAACATCGATTTTTGCTCTGTCGACTTCGATGGCGCGGCGGAAAATTTTATATCCCAGGACAATGCCCTCGTCTACCATGAAATGGCATTTTCCCAGTTTAAGACCAGATTGGATTCTTCACATCTTTCGAGTACTTTTTCCTAGTTGTCGAGGCATCTGTCGAAACTATCCCCAAAGACTGAAAAATCGTCCATGAAGATTTCTAGAAAATCCTCCACCATGTCTGAGAAAATGGCCATCATACATCGTTGGAAAGTTTTTGGTGCGTTGCAGAGTCTGAACGACATTTTTCTAAAGGCGTACGTTCCATATGGGCATGTAATGGTGGTTTTCTCTTGGTCCTTTGGGGGTATAGCAATCTGGTTGTATCCTGAGTAACCATCAAGAAAACAATAGTAAGGTTTCCCAGCCAACCTATCTAACATTTGGTCTAAGAAAGGTAAGGGGAAGTGGTCCTTTCGAGTAGCTTTGTTTAGCTTTCGATAGTCCATACAAACCCTCCAACCGGTCACAGTCCTAGTTGGGATTGATTCGTTTTCTTCATTTGTAATGACTGTCATCCCTTCTTTCTTGGGCACGCATTGGACGAGGCTCACCCATTTGCTGTCAGATATGGTGTAAATGATTCCTGCATCGAGCCACTTTATTATTTCTTTTCTCACGACATCCTTCATTGCCTCATTCAGCCGCCTTTGGGCATCAACTGTCGGCTTATGATCATCCTCTAGGAGGATCTTATGCATGCAAATTGTAGGACTGATTCCCTTCAGATCAGCTATTGTCCATCCAATGGCTTGCTTAAGCCGCCCGAGCATTGTAACTAGCCGTCGTTCCTGTTCCTGTGTTAACTTGGAAGAGATGATTACGTGCAGAGTATCATTTTGTCTAAGGAAAATATATTTTAGTTGTTCGGGCAGGGGTTTCATTTCTAGTTTAGGCAGCTGTTCAATAGATGGCTTTTCGATAGTACTTTCTTTCATTGTATATTTAAGGGGTTCGAAGTACTTACCTGGACGAGTACCAGTCCAGTTTACTTCTTCAGTGTCGTCAAAGAAGTCGTCGAGCAAGCTGTCGAGATAGATGTCGAGGTAGTCGTCTGAATAACTGCCTCGACAGTGATCAGGATCTCTGCTCAGGCAGTGACTGTTGAGGCAAGGGGCATTCAATGTGAAAAGTAATTCCATTTTTGTCTGGATTAGTTGGCACTCTTCTTTGTTTTCTACTTTCTTGAGGGTCTGAAGTACATTTAGTTTTATGTGTTGGTCGTTTACCCTCATGGTCAGTTATCCCTTCTCCACATCAATTAACGTTATGCATGTGGCCAGGAATGGTCTTCCAGTATGATTGGTGCATTCTCATCTACTTCACAGTCTAAAATGAGGAAGTCAGTCGGAAAAATAAATTTATCTACTCTTACCAAGATATCTTCAATCTTTCCTTCCGGATGCACGTATGAGCGGTTGGCTAACTGGAGCATGACCGTGGTGGGTTGAGCTTTCCCAATTCCCAGCTTCTCAAACACCGATTTGGGCATTAAGTTTATGCTTGCCCCGAGATCACACAAGGCTTTCCCTTTGTAGTGATTTCGAACCGCGCATGGAATTAAGGGTGATAACGAGCCGAGCTGAGCCCGAGCCTGGCCAGGCTCGGCTCGGGCTTGAGGCTCGCCGAGCTCGAAATTTTAGGCTCGATCTCGGCTCGAAAACTATAGTATTGGGCTTGGCTCGGGCTCGAAGCTCGTCAGGCTCGGCTCGGCTCGACTCGAAATGAAAATTTTTGCTATAGTTTTTTTTATATAAAAGATTCGTTAAAAATCCCTTTTCATAACCAACACTAAAACGAAATTCAATGACTGGAAAGAGGAAAAAAGTGCCAAAAACTATATTAATCCAAATAATCAATAAATAATCTTATAATACAAACACATAATTAAAGAAAATACAAAATCAAACAACAACCAACTAAAGAAAGAAAATACAAACATATAATTTATTTTAGTACATATGTAGATTCCGAGCCTGTTCACGTGCTTTTCGAGCCAAGCTTGGGTAAGCTCGGCTCGACTTGTTAAGGTTTCGAGCCGAGCCCGAGCCCGAGTCGAGCTCACTCAAGCCGAGCTTTGACTGAGATTTGACCGAGCCGAGCTCGAGTAGCTCGCGAGCCGGTCAGGCTCATTATCACCCCTACATGGAATGAGGAAGCTGCCTGGGTCTCTTAGTTTAGGCGGTGCTCTGTTTTGGTACATCGCCATGCATCCTTCTGTCATGGACACTATTTCGAATTCCCCTATCCTTGCTCGCTTTGACACCATGTCCTTGAGGAACTTTGCATAATTTGGCATTTGCTCTATGGCCTCGACGAAGGGTCTGTTGATGTGTACCCGTTTGAGAATATCCAAGAAGTTCTTAAATTGGTACTCTTGCTTCTGCTGCTTCAGCCGTTGAGGGAATGGGGGAGGCGGTCGAATATTTTCAATACCCTCCTTGCATGGGAATCTGATTTGAGGGAGTGTGATTTGCTATGGTTTTTTTGTTTTCTCTTTAGCCATGTATGGGTTATCGGCATAATTGGGTGTGGGAAGAGTTGGTTCTGATTCTACCGAGGCAGTGGCGTTAGGGTCTGTCGCGGCGGCTGGATCTGTCTCCTTCGATTCGTCGGTGCATGGTTCCTTGAGTTGTTTTCCACTCCTAGTTATGATTGTCTTGCACTGTTCATGGGTGGATCTCCTTGCGACTTCAGTATCGCTGGGCAGTACTCCACTATTTTCAATATTCAGTAGATGCACAAACTGTCCTACTTGGGTTCTAGTGACTTAAGAGTAGCTTCGTGATTTTTCATTCTCGTCTCGGTCCTGTCCATGAAAGCATCGATCTTCTTAACAAATAAATCCATGTTGGACATATAGGTACCTGTCTGAGTCATAAAGGCACTTAGAGTCTGTTCCAAGGCACTGGTGCTACCTATTGCGGTGGCTGCTGCTACGACATCCTCTGCTGAAATCTTTGTGATTGATTCGTCTGAGTAGCTGGATTCAGAGCGTTGTTAGGGTTACTCCATATAAATTTAGGGTGCCTTTTCCAACCAGGGTTGTCGGTGTTCGATGTAGGGTTGTTGTTCCTGTTGAAGTTTCCTACAAAGCAGCTGGTCTTTGTCCCTTGTTGGCATTCAGATGAGTCATGGTCTCCCCCACATTGGTGGCAAAAGGCTTCAATTGCTTTAACTTGATGTGTATTGTTCTACCCTTGCATTGCTTCTACCATCTTCGTCAACCGAGTGACTTGTTCTACGAGTGCATATGATGTTCCTAGCTTGTTTGTTGTGGCCTGCCTTCTTATGCCGCCTCGGCGGGCATTAGGAAACTGATATTCGTTTTTGGCCATCCTGTTCAGGATTTGAATTGCTTCGGTGGGCTCTTTATCGAGCAATGTACCATTGGCAGAGGAATCCAACATCATCCTTGTTGGTGTGTTCACACCGTTGTAGAATATAGATACTAGTGTCCATTCTGGAAGTCCGTGGGAGGGGCATTTATTCTGCAATTCGCAATATCTCTCCCATGCCTCGTACATTGGTTCATCATCTACCTGTCGAAACGTAGTGATATCAGTCCGCAGTTTATTATTCAAATAGACAGGATTAAATCGAGCTAAGAAATCTCTGTATAATTCTATCCAAGATTCAATGGACTCTGATGGTAGGTTGTTAAACCAAGTCTTTGCTCTATCCCTCAATGAATAGGGAAATAATCTGAGACGCAGCATGTCCGGATGAACTCCATGGATTTTGAAGGACTTGCAGATGTCCAGGAAAGACATCATGTGATGGCGGGCATCTTCAGTGGCGGAACCTCCAAACTGTCTAAGTGTATTTAGCATGTTGAACATGACAGGTTTGAGCTTGAAGTGACACGCTTCTATTTCAGGATCGATCGCGCCAGAGTTCAGCCTTCTAAGATCTTCCTCCAGGTAATCTCTAACTAACCGCAGAGCGGTAGGAAGTTTCCTGTCATTGCCCACCGCGACATTGTCACCTGGGGGTGGTGGTGGTGGGTTATGGACGTTTTCTGGATCAGCCATGGGTTCCTTGTTTGCTTGTCTTAATTTTCCTGCAGTACATTCAGGCTCTAGATCGTATTCTCGCAAGGGTGATTTCTGGTTGGCTCTGGTCATAAACCAAAGAAAACTAGGGGTTTAAACGAAAATAAAAAGTGCAGAAAAACAAAAACAAAAAGTTGTACGCCAATCCCCGGCAACGGAGCCAAAAACTTGTTGCATGCAAAAGTGATGCGCAATCAGCGTGCAAGTGTACACGGTGCCAAGTTATAGTATTTAAGATATCGTCTCCGCAGGGATTGTGACAGCTTTTTGGAGTTCACTTTTCTGCACAAGTAATGTAAAAACACAAATATTAGGAGTTGGTTTGATTGAAGCTAAAACTAAAACAAGTAAAGTAAATCGAGAAATCAGGATGAAAGAATGGGTCGGTATTGGATGTTTTGTAGTGTGGAGAATTGATGTACTGTCTAGGAACAGTTTTGCTAATAAACTTAACAACTTCAGACACCACCCACAAGTATGCCTCGGCAGGCGCCCGCCTAGGCATAGATGTGTGAGATCATCTGGGCAGTTAAGTGATGATTCAAGGTTCGGCAAGGCTCCCTTCTATGACTCCCTCTTCTCCCGAAGCTTGAAGTTATATTGGCGAACACGTCTTGGATGATACCTCCTAGCGTGAATCTAAAGGCGAACACCAACCGATTGTGGATCCTCTTTTAGCCGTTGAACTTCTTAACTTATCCCTAAGCCGAAGTAGCTTTACCCTATGGTTGGATAAAACTGTGTTTACTCATTTCGTGAGTTCAACTCTCCCGATATTGAACAAATGGATTGAAGCCCTCTTCTCTCCCGATAAAGATTGCGACAATGAAGAACCAAGAGTAAACAAACCTTGAATTTTATTGCAATTATGAAATCCTAAACGAATACAACAAGACTCTCACAACTATTACACAACCATCCCTTAGCCCTAGGGAAGGTTTAGAATATGGTGGGTTTGGACGACACTAGGGTTTCGACAAGGAGTTTTTTTCTAATCTCAATTCTCTTCTCTTCAACTTGTCGATTACATATATATAGGGGAGAAGCCTAGGTCTAAGTCGGTTTAGGGTAGGAATACTAGTTAGAATATGATTACAAATCATTAAAAGATCATTAAATGCTCTTAGATTCCCTTTGACTTTTCTTCAACTTAACTTTGACCTGGCTTTTCTTTGTCTGCTGGGCTCCAATGCATGCACAAATGGTCTCTAAAAATCGGGCTTGATGAGCTCTTTCTATCGCATACCACTTTGCATTTTTTCACTCTTCCTTGAAGTGCTGCCTCGGTGGGGATATGGACTGGTGTGCAGATGCTGGCACGACTTTACATTCTAGTTCTTTCTTCCTCGATCAGCACTTCTGATGCTCCAACAACTTTCTCCTTCAGCTCCCAGCTTTCTCTTCATCTGCACAGCTTTCTCTTCATCTGCCCTCTTTGCTGCCTCAATGGCATCTGCCTGGGCAAATACCTACGCACAGGGAGAAAACACACTTGAGCAGTATCATATATATAAAATCAACTAAATTCATCAAACAAGGCAGATTGTCTAATCTATGCTATTTTGTGTATGTTACCTACTAAATGCAACCTAAACTATACTTTAGAGCAACAATAATTGAGCTAAACTAGGGTATAAATATAGGACTTTTGCGCACTTAACAATATTCAATGAAGCTTTGGATACTACCCAAACCGTCAACTGGAATGGACTAATGAGAGTGTTTGAATTTGACAAGTTTGCAGTTGGGACTGAGGTATGCTTGAGTTTCTTGACTATGGGGTTTAGCTCTTGATGACATTGCAGTCTATGTAGAATTAAAAGTATCCCTTCAGTTTTAAGTTCATAGACACTTGCTTTCCAGGCCAAACTAGCAAAAATCAAGTCTTTCTCCAATTACCTTTATAAATTCTTAAATCTCATTTACTAATATGCTTCGAATCCCTCTGTCTCCAGCGGAGTGGCAAGTTTTCGAGATGACTGCACCTATTTTATTTTCTATTTTTGCATAAGTAAATGAGGATTAAGATTGCTTTCTACTTGCAGGCTATTGCAAATAAGCTAGCAGAACTCTGTGGCAAGGAAGTGACAACAATCATTGGAGGTGGAGATGTTAGATTAAAATCCAATAATAATGGGCACATATGTATAATGTATGTTGTTATTATAAAGTTTAACACGAAATTAAGTGACCAATTATGTTACACGTGTTATAGGTATTAAATTGTCATGGAATTAAAAGTGTAGATATCATAAGTTATATTTATAACTCAATGAGGGGCAGAGTTGTAAATATTAATAAATTGTTTTAATTCAGTTTATATAAAGGGTAGTGGTCCCCGAGATATAGGTTAACTTGCATACCTCTTGTGTGGCAAGAGGTAACCTATCATCTTGGAAGATCAAACCCTCTCTGGAAAATCTCCATCAATGGATTCAGGTACGCTTTCGCAAATCTAGTCTTTATTGTTAATGATTTGGCATGTATGGATCTTTAGTTTATTATTTATATGAATAAATTTTGGTTCTAACAAGTGGTATCAGAGCCAGGTTATGTCGAATCATTGAGATCATTTTTGAGTTGGGTTATTAATCTTCCATCATTTTTGTCGATTTGAATTTCATTGTTTTTATATTTATGGATATTCTTGGTTGCGAAATTAATCTGTAATCGGAAATTAAATATAATTTAGGGTTTGTTTTCTTCGATGCAGTTTGGATTCTCAATTAATATAGGTATTCTGATCGTGTTAATTCTAAATGAATTATGGGTTTTTTTGTTGTTGTTGTATTAATCGACAATTGCATGATTAGGTTTTCAATTAGCAATAAGTGATTGATTTTTTAATTTGTTAGATTTTGAAATTGAAAATCAATTCTATTTATTATCCAATTTTTATTGAATTTAGGGTTTGAATAATCGTAAACATATATGTGTATATTATGTTTTGGTTAAGGAATTCATTAACAATAATCGCATATTCGGTTTACTGTTATAAAATATATATTTTATTAAAATATGTATTTAATTCGGTTGTATCAAAATTTTAGTTTTGATCATTAGGTACAAAGATAAATCTTTAGAAACATATATATATATATATATATATATATATATATATATATATATATTCATGTTTTGGCTATGTCTAATATTTTAGTGGGGTTAATTAAAACACAATGTCACCAAAGTGACCGCTTCTGTGTAGATTAAATTATTTAAAATATCAAGATGTTTATGTTTTTGTAATTCATGCGTTTATTAATTGACCCAAAGGAAAATTAATATTTGGCTGAATTTCAACGACACCTATGGTAATAAATCTGTGACAATTATAAGGTATTTTATGTGTGCAATACGTTAGTCCAAAGATTAATCTGTTGTTCGACATAGTTTATTGTTAGTGTTTGATTACTACAACAAGAGTACCGCTTACTGTTAATATTACTATCCAAAGACTTGATATTAATGTTGTGTTTGGTATCTTGAGGGGAATTAGTTATTACTTTGAATTTATTTGTTTACTTGTGAATTGATGTAAGCCTGATTATTTTTTATTTTGTTCTATATTCAGCTAGTTCTTCTGCTGCAACAATATCTGCCAATATCATTTCTATAACCATGCTTAATGGGACAAATTTCAAGGAATGGAAAAGGCACTTACTCATAGTGCTTGGCTGTATGGACATAGACCTTGCATTAAGGCAAGAACAACCTACACCTCTCACTGCGGATAGCACCTCCGATACAAATATGGATTTTGAGAGGTGGGATCGTTCTAATCGCATGAGTCTGGTGATCGTGAAACACAACATTCCGGAAGCCTTTAGGGGCATAGAATCTGAAGAGATTACTCAGACCAAGTCTTTCCTTGACGATCTTGAGCAACGTTTTGCTAAATATGATAAGGTTGAAATGACATCACTTTTGACTTATTTGATGTCTATGAAGTATAAAGGTCAAGGAAATGTAAGGGAGTACATTATGGAGATGTTCCATATCGCTTCAAAACTTAAGGCACTTATGATTGAGCTTTCTGAAGACTTTCTCATTCTTATGGTTTTGGTATCGCTTCCTGCGTAGTTTAGCCAATTTAAAATTAGTTATAACTGCCAAAAGGAGAAATGGACTCTAAATGAGCTCATTTCTCATTGTGTTCAAGAGAAAGATAGGTTGAAGCGTGAAAAGACTGAAAGTGCTCATTTGCTTAGTGCCTCTAAGTACAAGGGAAAGAAAAGAAAATATCAAAATGAAGCTACTAAGGGCCAGGCTCAAAAGAAACAAGAGCAAGTTCCAAACAATTGTTTCTTTTGTGACAAGCTGGACACATGAAGAAAGATTGTGCAAAATATCAAGCATGGTGTGCAAAGAAAGGTATGAATCTTACTTTGGTCTGTTATGAGGTTAATTTAGTTTTAGTACCTAGAAACACTTGGTGGTTAGATTCTGGTGCTACTACTCACATAAGTGTTTCTATGCAGGGGTGCCTGAGCTACCTAAAGCCAAGTGACGGTGAAAGAAATATCTTTGTGGGCGATGGAAAATCGGTGGAGGTTGAAGCAATTGGGCATTTTAGGTTGTTATTAGGAACTGGTTTTTATTTGGATTTGAAAGACACTTTTGTTGTTCCATCTTTTAGGCGGAGTTTAGTTTTAGTTTCTTTGTTGAACAAATTTGGATATTATTGTTCATTTGGAAACAATCAATTTACTTTGTCTTTAAATTCAAGTATTGTCAGAACTGCTTATTTAAATGCTTATGAAAACCTTTATTTGCTAGATACAATTGCATCATATAATGAAACCTTGCATGTGGAATCAAATGGTACTAAACGCAAATTAAATAAAAGAAAATTCAGCATCGTTATGGCATAAACGCTTAAGTCATATCTCAAAAGGTAGGATCGAGCGACTTATGTCTAATGGTATTTTAGAGTCCCTTGACTTTACAAACTTTAATGTTTGTGTTGATTGCATCAAGGGAAAATAGAACAAAACCAAGAGATTTGGTGCCAACAGATCTACAAATGTCTTAGAATTAATTCATACCGATATTTGTGGTTTATTCCCTACAACATCTAGAAATGGTCAACAATATTTCATAACATTCATAGACGATTACTCATGTTATGGGTACCTATATCTCATTCATGAGAAATCTCAGTCTTTGGACGTGTTCAATTCTTATAAAGCTGAAGTTGAGAATCAACTCAACAAAAGAATTAATAAAGTTAGATCTAATCATGGTGGTGAGTACTACGGTAGATATGATGGCTCAGGTGAACAACGTTCATGACCATTTGCAAAATTCCTAGAGGAATGTGGTATTGTCCCACAGTACACCATGCTAGGATCACCTAGTATGAATGGTGTAGCTGAGAGACGTAATAGGACTCTTAAGGATATGGTAAGGAATATGATTGCTCATTCTACCTTACCTAAGTCCCTCTGGGGAGAAGCATTAAAGACAACAATGTACATTCTGAATAGAGTACCAACTAAAGTAGCTGAAAAGACACCTTATGAGCTTTGGACATGTCAAAAGCCTACTCTAAAGCACTTTCAGATTTGGGGATGTCTAGCTGATGCAAGGCCTTATAGGCCACATGAAAATAAATTGGACTCCAAAACAGTGAGTAGTTACTTTATTGGGTATTATGGGCGATCTAGGGGCTATAAATTTTATGATCCCACTATTAAGAATATTTTTGAGACAAGAAGTGCAACATTTTTTGAGGATGTTGAATTTGGAAGGAGAAATAAGGTTAGAGACATTGCTTTTTAGGAGGAACGGAGTTCTAACTCAGTTCCTACTATCACTTTTGATAATGTTCAGGTTCCCATACCTGTCACTAATCAAGAAGTGAATCTCGAACCTCAATAAGACAATGTTGAACAACTTCCTCCTATTCAGGATGAGGTAATTGTTCTAGAAGAACAAATTCAACAACCTCAACAACAAGTGCCATTAAGGAGATCCAAGAGAGAAAGGAGAAATGCTATTCTGGATGATTATATTGTAGTTCTCCAAGAAAATGAGGATGCCAATAGAATGATAGAAGATGAACCAATCAACTTTCATCAGGCCATGCAAAGTATTAACGCTCAAAAGTGGATTGATGTCATGCATGAAGAGTATAAATCCATGCAAGATAATAAAGTTTGGGAACTTGTCTCATTACCTGAAGGTGCAAAACCAATTCATTGCAAATGGATATTTAAAACCAAGAGGGATGCAAATGGTAATGTGGAGAGTTATAAGGCACGTCTTGTAGCTAAAGGATATACTCAAAAGGAAGGCATTGACTTTACAGAGACTTTCTCTCCGGTTTCATCAAAAGACTCTTTTAGGAAAATCATGGCACTTGTAGCTCATTTTGATCTTGAGTTACATCAGATGGATGTTAAGACTGCGTTTCTTAATGGAGACACTGAAGAAACAATTTATATGGGGCAACCAGAAAACTTTGAGTTGGGAGACCCAAAGAAAATACTTTGAAAATTAACGAAATCCATCTATGGACTCAAGCAAGCTTCTCGTCAATGGTACCGCAAATTTCATCAAGTAATTGTCTCGTTCGGTTTTGAAATTAATATTGTTGATGATTGTGTGTATCACAAGTTCAGTGGGAGTAAGCATATATTTTTGGTTCTATATGTCGATGACATTTTGCTTGCCACAAATGATATAGGCTTATTGCATGAAACCAAGAGATTTCTATCTAAGCATATTGGAATAAAAGATCTTGAGGATGCTTCTTTTGTTTTAGGAATTCAGATACATCGAGATCGATCTCAGGGTATTCTTGGATTTTCACGATAGAACTATATCGGTAAAGTACTTAAAAGGTTTGGCATGCAAAATAGTAAACCAATGGACTCCCTTGTCGCTAAAGGAAACAAATTTTGTCTTGCCTAATGCCCTAAGAGTAACCTTGAAATTTAAGAAATGCAGAAGATTCCCTATACATCAGCTATTGGGAGTCTTATGTATGCTTAAGTTTGTACGCGTCCGGGTATTACGTACGTTGTTGGGATGTTAGGCAGATATTTAAGTAACCCTGATATGAACCATTGGATAGCAACCACGAGAGTTATGAGGTATCTTTAGAGAACAAAAGATTACATGTTCACTTATAGGAAATCATATCATTTGGAGGTCGTAGGGTATTCAAATTCTGATTTCGCCGGGTGCCAAGATAGCAGAAAATCTACATCAGGCTATATTTATATGTTAGCTGGAGGAGCTATATCCTGGAAAAGTGTCAAACAAGCACTTGTAGCTTCTTCCACTATGGCAGCAGAGTTTGTAGCATGCTATGAGGCATCAAATCATGGAATATGGCTACAAAACTTTGTCATTGGGCTGCGTATTTTGGAGAATATAGAAAGACCACTTAAATTATTTTGTGACAATAAATCAGGAGTACTGTATTCCAACAACAATAGGACCTTGTCTAAGTCAAAGCACATAGACATAAAGTTCCTAGTTGTAAAAGAAAGAGTGCAAAGTGGACAAATATCCATAGAACACATTGGGACAAACTTCATGATAGTGGATCCGCTCACAAAAGGTTTACCACCCAAGGTCTTTCATGAGCGTACTGCTCATATGGGTGTTGTATCATTTGAGGATATTATTGTTTGAGTGGGAGTTTGTTATTTGTTTGCTTTATGTTTGATTTCAGACATTTATGTATTTCGTTATTTTTCTGATCAGAAATGAAGTATTCAATTTATTCACTCTTTTCTTATTTTGATAAGGACTTCACTTAAGTTTAAAGAGGACCAGTTGGAAACAAACATGTTCGGATCACATTTACATGTAATTTCCATGCTACGCATACATGATTGATCTATGTCATTTGATTGTGTTTATGTACGTGACCATTGATGTGTCCAGTCATGATTGATATGGCGAAGACCGCTTTGATCCTATATAGATATAGTTGATGGACGAGATTGTTAAAGAATACCTATTGTATGATAGCAAATTTTTTAGCTCATAAGGATATACATTTTTCAGGAAACATATGTTGCCGAAGTGGGAGATTGTTGGGTTAAAACCCAATAATAATGGACACATATGTATAATGTATGTAATACCCTAAACTATACCCTAGAAGAATTGAAGCTTGTCACCTAAGTTAGAGTAATTTAATTAAGCTTGGTCCTAAACTAATTAGGATACCTAGTGACTTAAATAAAAGGAAATGAAAGATGAGTAACTTAAATAAGATGACCAAATTGAAGAACTTAGATTTCACTAGGATTGCATGGTAAAAGATAATAAAATATAAACCTTATACACATGACACCTCAAGGTCCAGCTTGAAGGTGAGTGACCGGCCATGTGGAAATCTCCACACTAAATTATCATCTTCCTTCTCCAAGGAAGAACCCGAAAGCATAGAATGGGAGAAAGGAGAGAGAGAGAGAGTAAGCTGGTTGCCATGGAGGTTAAAGAGATCGGGTAGTTAGTTTATTTCCTTGTTAAATTGACTTGATTCTCTAAAATCAACGAGGTAAATCCCTTCCTTTCTTGCAATTCACCTTAATTGTTAGATAGTCTCATGATAAAATTTGAGGTAACCTTACTTAAGGTTAGGACTTAGGTCCTAACCAATTGCATTTGTTTACATAGTTGATATGAATTTGACATGAAATGAACCTAATTTCTACTTGGTAAATGTATAAGGGAAGGATGTTTAATTGGAAACTTGATGATGAATACATGCATGCTTGCTTTCTTGATAATTAATTGAATTATAGTGGAATGAACTTGCTTGGACTGTCTTGTTTGAAACTTGATGTGTATACTCATGTGCTATTGAGTTGTCCCTGCCTTGGGTGTAAATTGACACTTGTTTGTGTGTGATAACTATTCGAATAATACTACACTATAATGAACTTGCTTGCTAAGTGCTAAACACTTGAAGTGAATACACACTTGGAAATTATGAAGGCACGATAATGAAAAACTTGCTTGATGGTTTAATTGGCATTGCTTAGTGCTTGAATCTTTGAATTATTGATTGATGATGGTTTGAATGACTTGGAGTCTATATAGCTTTTCTTGATAGCTAATAAACACTTGAATCGATTATATAACTGAAAATACATGAATACTTGATAATTGAACTATGGTTCAAAATGGCCTAAGGTCTTAATTGACCTTGATCTTGATATGCTTAACAATTGACCACTTGAATTCGAAAGCCTGATACTTACACGATCTTGATTTGAATATAAATTACTTAAAAGAGATAATATACTTAAGTTGCCTACAATGGAAGTCCTTGGATACAATGGTATGATGCATGGTATACTTGGGACTATGGTTCATGAGCCACGGCTCGGGGGGGGGATGCCCCATTATATGTAATATGTTATTGACGACAGTTGGAGGTAACGTGGGAGTTGTACGGGTGGCGATAGTTGGTTGGATAGTGAGAAGTTTATGATATCTCTTGGACCTTGATGGTCAAACATGGACCAATGTCATTCATAATCAATTGTGATCCAAGGCGAACTTATTGAAAGATATGAACCTTATCAAGAAATTGAATAAGCAATACAAAAGAAAATCTGGAATACATGAATTATATCATGAAAATATATAAATAATCTGACAAGAAATCTTGAATACTCGAATCGCTTGACTTGAATTCTTGAAATGCTCGAATTGCTGGATGCGTAAGGCTTGATTCTCGACAATAAATTATTGAAATGATAATTGCCTATACTCAGACCTTATATTATACGATTTACTACTTAAAAAGGACTTATGGTTTCACTTGAGCTATTGTTAATTGAATGACTTACTTGAATTGTTTGTACTTGAATGTGTGTTACTTGTTTAGCTTGTGTAAAGTAGATCCTTGAAGTAATTTGATTGCTCTTGTTCGAATCGAGATGCTTGTTGCTAGATTGGATGTTTGTGATACTAAGCTATTGAGTGCTAGTGTTACGAGTCTAAAATCCTTGGACTAAATTCAAAAGAAATAGATGTAAAATGAGATTATACATGATAAGTTACCTTGGTTTTATTCGAATAGGACTAAAAGCCCTAGACCAATTGTCTATTTCTACCTAAATGGTAGGGTCCTAAAATGAATTAGAAGTCTAAATTTAAATAAGGGATTATTCATGTTAGTTTAATGGATTTAATTGAACCATAACTACATGTAATTGAATTAGCTAAGACTAGTTAATGGACTGCTCAAGAAATGGATTAAAGTAATGTGGTTAATCAAATGGATTAAATTGAACATAGTATTATAATGCCCTGTTTTAATCACATTAATAGGTAAATTGGATTGACCTAGATTAGTAGGAATATGTATACATGTTGAACAATAATGTTAGAAGTATGGTCTAGGTGATTAATGAAGCTAAAAATCAAGTCTATGGAAATTTGCCCAGAAAATTCTATTATGGGCAGCAACTTTGAAAAATCACCATAAATTATATAGCTCGAATTAAGGGCTGAAATTTATATGGATTGAACCTTAATGTGTCTATTTTCATTAAAAGAAAACATAATTGAATTATGGATTATGAGCTGGAATCTGGAAATGAAAACCCTTGGACAGTGCAAACTGCCCAGAAATGCAATTGCCATGTCTTTGAACTAAAAACTGTATTAATTGGAAAGACATTAAAATGAAATGTATAAACTGTTGTAAAGAGGATTAAATAAGCTTTCTAACAGTGTAAACAAATTGAAATTCTGACGTACGGAATGAAAGTTATACATGTTTAAGTAAACAGTGCACAAGCTGCCTGGCGGTAGCGGTCTAGGTATTTTGGACAAGTTTGTAAACTGTTTTGTAAACAGTTTGTACAGTTTGGTTTCTGCCCTGCTTTTGCCCAAATTGGAATATACATGTAAGCATGTTGTTTGATCATGAATATGTGTATTGGAATAGTTTCAATATAAGGAAACAATTATAAAGTAGGTTGTCTAAATGATGTCAAATGAATAGGGTTAGAGTCCTAAATTACTGGCCTAGTCGAATGGAATATAATCCTAAACTGATTGTTAAACTCAACATGAGATGTCTTAAGGACTTAAACTTGATAAAATGGATGTATAAATAAGCTCAATGAACTTAAATGAACTTGGGCCTAGTCTTGTACATGTCTACAACTAGATCATGCATTCTACTTTTAAAATAAAATAGTGTGTATAAAAATTGATCTAATAGCTTGTAATGACTAACTAACTATTGAATACTAAGCTTAATAGTCTAATAAGTTTACATACTAGTGAAGTAAAAGAAATTATTTGTGTGATGCATAAAAGTATAAGATCGTTTTAAACACTTGTTAAATGGAATATTAAGATACTACTCAAACGATAAGTTATAGCATAAATGAATCCAAATTGAATAAGAAGGTATGATTGTCTAGCTTAGTGGCTTAGATCATATGAAAATGAATGAACACTTGTTTGGTGCCTAGTTCTTGTACATGATATGCTTGTTTAAATGTGTAATGTAAACCTTTGAATTGAATTCCTTGATTATCGTGTGATTGTATGCTCGAATGGTGATTGAAGTCTAAGCTATGATTCAATCTAACTTGATTAAACCTAATTAAGTTGTAATTGAATTTAAGATCCTAAAACTTGAATAACTACTAGTTCTAGATACTATCTCACTAAGTACATTATGTACTTACCACTCACGTTTGCATTCTTCCCAAACCTTAAGTTAAAGCCATCCCGATTGGTACCTTGTCCCTGAAGCTATCTTTCTTGGACCCGAAGTAAGATATGCAAGACTTGAAGTATGATTGTGTATTTATTTGTAATCTCATAGTTGGTGGCACATAGCTTGACATGCATTTTACTTGGCTAAAGAATATGTATATATAAACTTGGTTAAGTCTTGTAATGACCTTTATGGTGCTTTTGATGAGTATATGTTTATACGATGGTCACTTGGTAATGTTCTAAATTTGTCTTGCAATTGAACCATGTTAACAACTTGCTTGTCTCAAAAATAATAGTGAATCTATAGAACTTGAACTTGTTTAGATTAACTCTATGTGAACTCATCTAGTTATAGTTCCATTCGAATAAGGCTAGGGTTTTATAAGGCTTGTCTGATTTAACTTGAAATGGCCTAGAAATATGAATATAGTTAAGGAGATTAAACTTATTAGATTAGTGTATTAAAAATAAATTAGATGCGCAAATCTTGAAGGGAAATTAGTATTGAACTTGGAAACTAGCTTGTCATGCTTTCAGATAATTTACAAATTATGACTAATTGGTAACCATATCGAATGAATCTATTGGTATTAAAATGAAATGAATTGCCTAGTGAATCGTATGTGTTATAATGAAATGATTTGTTAACTTGCTATCTAAGTAACTCATCCATTAGGGATGAGTTCTAAACGGAAAAGTTTTAATTAGCTCTTAATTTCGTGTTTTCTCGCCGTAACGCTCCTAACCCCTTAACCCGAGTTGGGGGTGTTACTGAAGAACTAAAATCAAAAATAACCAGGATAACTATTTTTACTCTTTTATATCTTTTATGCTCATTCCACATCTCAAATGAAATCAACAAGGCCTTTATATAGACACTAGGCACTTGTTATGTTAAAAAAAAACTTAAACACAATAAATTATATTAAAAACCATAAAGACCACTAACTCCTATATCACCCTTTGGCCTTTCATCTACTAAGACTCTTGACCTTTTATTTTCCACATAACTTCTAAATTTAAGACTCACTAAAAGCAACATTTAAAGTTTATTCAACAAAACTCCCCCATAAACTTAAATGCTTCTACCATCCATCATGCCAATCATCTTCTTGCATTTGTCGAGAAGTACTTTCGGTAGCGGTTTCGTGAAGATATCCGCAACTTGATCCCGACTCGCCACATGCACCAATTCCACATTTCCTTCCTTCACATGATCTCAGATAAAGTGAAAACGAACGTCGATGTGTTTGCTTCTTTCATGGTTCACCGGGTTCTTTGCCAACTCAATTGCTGATTTGTTGTCAACTTGAATCACAGTTGCACCTAGTTTCTTTAGCTCCATCTTGCTCAACAAATTTCTAAGCCATATCGCATGACATACACACCAAGATGTTGCCACATATTCAGCTTCACATGTTGAGAGCGTCACGAAAGCCATGTAAATGCAGTATCTCCCATAAAGAACACATATCCCGATGTGTTTTTCCGATTGTCTATGTCTCCGCACCAATCGCTGTCGGAGTACCCAACCAATTTGTAATCTTCTACTTTCGAGTAGAACAACCCGAGTGTCATCGTTCCTTGGATGTACCGTAGGATTCGCTTCAACGCCTTCCAATGTGAATGAACCGGCTCCTCCATGAACCGACTTACAATGCCGACACTTAATGAAAGATCCGGCCTTGTGCATGTGAGATAGCGAAGGCTTCCAACCAAACTCTGGTATCTACTCGCATCGACACGTTCTCCTCCATCGAACTTCGAGAGTTTTGCACCTGGTTCCATTGGTGTTGATACCGGGTTGCAATTTGCCATCTTGTACTTCTTCAAAATTTCTTTTGCATATGCCTCCTGTGATACGAAAATACCTGTCTCTACTTGTCTAACCTCCAAACCAAGAAAAAACTTCATCAAACCCAAATCTGTCATTTCAAATTCCCGTATCATTGTGCCCTTAAACTCTTCTATCATCTCATCATTGTTACCCATAAAAATGAGGTCATCGACATAAAGAGCAACAAATAACACGTTACCTCCATTCTCCTTTACGTAAAGGGCATGCTCGTAGGGACATTGCTTGAACCCATTCTCCTTGAAATATGTATCGATACGTGTATTCCATGCCCGTGGTGCTTGCTTCAACCCGTAAAGCGCCTTCTTCAATTTTAACACCTTCTTCTCTTCTCCGACTTTCATGTACCCGGGTGGTTGTTCGATGTAGACATCTTCTTCAAGCACACCATTCAATAATGCCGACTTGACATCCATTTGAAATATCGGCCATTTGAATTGAGCAGCTTGTGAAATGAGTAATCAGATTGTCTCCATTCTTGCAACGGGAGCAAACACCTCGTCATAGTCGATACCTGCCTTTTGTTTGTATCCCTTCGCAACAAGTAACGCCTTGTACCGTTCTATCTCGCCTTGAGCATTCATCTTTTTCTTGAACACCCACTTCACACCAATAGGCTGACTTCCTTTCGGAAATTCTGTTAGCTCCCATGTGTTGTTGCGGTCAATCGCCTTAATCTCCTCATTCATGGCAGTTTGCCACTTCTTGTCTCGCAAAGCCTCTTCAAAACTGATATTTTCATCATCTGCCAAAAGACATACAAGGTGTACCTCATTTGTCGAATCATACAATTCTTGCAAACTTCGCATTTTGGGTTGTCGTGGTTCATCTTCATCATCGGTAGTTTCAGAGTTTGCTGGTATGCTTGTTGGTGCAGCGACTGATGATTCTCCAACTTCGATAATAACCTCTGTCGAATTGTTCCAGTCCCACTTGCTTGCTTCGTTTACTCGCACATCACGACTCACTGTCACCTTCTTGCTTATTGGATCGAGTAGCTTGTACCCTTTTGTCTTCTCATCATACCCAATAAAAATATACCTTTTGCTTTTGTCTTCGAGCTTCGTTCTTCGTTGATCCGGTACGTGTGCATAAGCCACACTACCGAACACTTTGAGATGGGAAACTGTTGGCTTTTGTCCGCTCCATGCCTCTTGTGGTGTTTGATCATCTAACTTCACATGTGGACATCGATTTTGCACATAGACTGAACATTGCACAGCTTCTGCCCAGAATTGCTTCATCATTTTCTTGCTTTTGAGCATTGATCGAACCATGTCTAGAATGGTCCGGTTCTTCCTCTCGGCCACACTGTTTTGTTGAGGAGAGTACGGTGCGGTTAGAAATCTCCGTATGCCTTGCGTCTCACAATACTCCATGAAAGCCGTCGAAGTATACTCGCCACCTCTATCGGATCGAACGGCTTTGATGTGTCTACATGTTGCCTTCTCCACCATCACTTTGAACTTTTTGAACGCCTCAAATGCCTTAGATTTTTCTTTCAGAAAATAAACCCAAGTTTTTCGTGAGAAATCATCGATAAAGGAAATGAAATACCTTTTACCGCTGAAAGATTCGGGGGTGATTGGTCCACATATGTCGGTATGAATCAACTCGAGAGGATGTTTAGCTCGATATTCTGCCTTCTTTTGAAACGAGATTCTCGTTTGCTTGCCAAGCACACATGCTTCACAAAATTTGCCCTCATAATCCATGTCCGGCAGCCCGTGCACCATGTTCTTCTTTGCTAACTCTTTTAGACCACCATGATATAGGTGACCAAAGCGGAGATGCCACAGCGATGCCTTGTCTTCTACGTCGACTCGCAAACATTTTTCTTGCAAGCTTCTCAAATTCAGTTTGTACATCCGATTTCTACCCATCTCGACTTGAGCAACTAGACGCCCTTGCTTGTTCTTCAAGTGTAGTACCCGGTCTTTCAAAAGTACCGAGTAACCTTTCTCTGTGAGGTGCCCCATACTTAAAATATTGGTCTTGAGATCTGGTACATAATAAACATCTTGGATTGACCCCATCAAGCCATCCTTTTGTAAGTAACAAATTGTACCTCGGCCTTTGACCTCCACTTTTGATGCATCCCCAAACGACACATGACCATCTTCAATCTTTTGCATCTCTTTGAATAGGTGCTCGTGACCACACATATGGTTGCTTGCGCCCGAGTCGAGGTACCACAGAGTGTCATTGTTGTCGTTAACTTCATTTTGAGCCATCAAGAGAAAGCCTTCATTCGCTTTGTCTTCCAAGGCTAGGTTGGTTGTTTCTTCTACCTTTTTATCGACTCGACAATCTTTTGCAAAATGCCCCACTTTACCACAATTATAACATTTGTTGGAGTTGCAATCCTTCGCATAGTGAGCATACTTGTAACACTTGTAGCACTCGATGTTGGAATAGTTTGATCGGCTACCTCTTCCTCGACCGCGTCCTCTTCCACGCCAATTTTGTTGGCTCGACTGTCCCTTCTCATTATAGAACCCTTCATGACTACCGCCTTAACCACCGCGACCATTTCCACGACCTCCACGACCACGCCCTCTACCTCGAAAATTTTGAAAATAGAGTACCTTTTCTTCTTTGATTGATGCCTTGGTTTGAAGTGCTTGCTCGAGTGTCTCCTCCTTCTTTTTCTTCTTACGTTGTTCGTGTGCCTCGAGAGAACCCGCGAGCTCGTCGACTGTGAGCGTCGCAAGGTCCTTTGACTCTTCTATCGCGCACACAACATTCTCAAAATTGTCGGTTAATGATCTCAAAATCTTCTCCACAACTCGCGCATCGGTTAATGTTTCACCATTACGAATGAGTTGGTTCACCACAGCTTGTACACGCGTGATGTAGTCGGATACACTTTCCGACTCTTTCATCTTCATGCCCTCCAACTCGCAACGAAGAGTTTGGAGACGCACTTGCTTGACTCGATCGACTCCTTTGAACACTTTTTCTAAAATGTCCCACGCTTCTTTTGAAGTAGTTGCACCGGCAATCTTCTCAAAGCCCGACTCATCAACGGCTCGAAACAACATGTATAGTGCCGCATTATCCTTCGATCGCGCCTCTTTCAACGCCTTGGTTTGAGCCGCTGTATATCCCGTGGTAGTTGTTGGTTCTTCGAAACCTTCTTGGACCACCTCCCACGCATCTTGAGATCCGAGAAGAGCTTTCATTTGAATGCTCCAGTTTCCGTAGTTCGCCTTCGTTAGTCGTGGTAGCGACATTTGACCCGTTACATTCACCATTAGCTCTGATGCCAATTTGAAGAACTAAAATCGAAAGTAACCAGGATAACTATTTTACTCTTTTATATCTTTTCTGCTCATTCCACATCTCAAATGAAATCAACAAGGCCTTTATATAGACACTAGGCACTTGTTATGTTAAAAAAAAAACTTAAACACAATAAATTATATTAAAAACCATAAAGACTACTAACTCCTATATCACCTTTTGGCCTTTCATCTACTAAGACTCTTGACCTTTTATTTTCCACATAACTTCTAAATTTAAGACTCACTAAAAGCAACATTCAAAGTTTATTCAACAGTTACAATGTATGTTGCTATTATAAAGTTTAATACGAAATTAAGTGACAAATTATGTTACACGTGTTACAGGTATTAAATTGTCATGGAATTAAAAGTGTAAATACCATAAGTTATATTTATAACTCAATGAGGGGTAGAGTTGTAAATATTAATAAATTGTTTTAATTCAGTTTATATAAAAGGTAGTGGTCCCCGAGATATAAGTTAACTTGCATATCTCTCCTTCACGTCAGAGAGTTGTGTGGCAAGAGGTAATCTATCATCTTGGAATATCAAATCCTCTCTGAAAAATCTTTATTAATGAATTCAGGTACGCTTCTCAAACCTAGTCTTTATTCTTAATGATTTGACATGTATGGATCTTGAGTTTATTATTCTTATGAATATATTTTGGTTCTAACAGGAGACTCCGTCGCCGCTGTAGATAAGGTCGGAGTTGCTGATGTCATGATCCACATATCAACTGGTGGTGGTGCCAATTTAGAATTGTTGGAAGGGAAGGAGTTCCAGGTGTGATTGCCCTGGATGAGGCTACCACAGTTGTTGTGTAAGATCAAATCAAAATTTCTACATCCTCGCTGTTAGTAATTTATCCGGCTTTGTAATTGAAAAATAAAAATGTTCTATGATGAAATGAGTTCTTGATGTAAATGTACACCTTAAATCGCTAGGACCCATTTCTGTCTCTTCCTTTCTTGCTTAAAAGGTTGCCAGAACAGTGTTGATTTTAAAAAAAATTCTTCATTTTTATCAAAACCTTCCTATATGGTTCACTTCTGTAAGTATCATAACATGCCTCCTTTTTCTTGCCTTTTCATTACATTTTATATTCTTTGTATTACAAAAATCAAAACCAGATAAAACCACATATAATTTCTTGTGAAATTACCCCCAGAATTTCACAAGTGTAGATTTATGCTAGAATTGTTACCAGAACTAGAAATTTACTGTTTGGGAGCCTGGAAATATTGCTCCAGCATATGAATACAAATGAACACTGGTTTAACAATCTGCAAGAAGCAAAATTTGTTTTCAATCTTGCTAAGACAAGAGAATAAAGGTAATATAAGAGCAGTTTATTTGGTCCAAATTGAAATAATGGGTAAATAACGAGGGTTAAATTTAGTTAATTTTTTCAAATTAAGACTAAATTGATTGAATGTTTAAATATATAAATTAAATGTGCTATTATAAAAAATTTTATAACAGCCATGTTAAGTGCTTAACGGCCGAGTTACCATCTTAATACAAAACATAAAGTTTAATTGTCATTTTGTAACATTTGAAAGTTTAGTTACCGTTTTGTTTTGTTTTTTTTAACAAAATTCCGTGATCATTTGTGAATTTTTTTTAACAAACAACAACAATAATAATAAAATCTGAGAAAAATGCAGACCTTAATAATTTAAAATGTAATAATCCAAATAACAAAAAAAAAACAAATCCACAAGCCTTCATAGTTTAATGTTGTAAAAGGTAAAGCATGACGACAACCAAGGAGAGGTCCTGATAAAAAAAAAGCTAAAAATAAAATTATATATTTATTTTATAAAATTAATATTAAATCATCTGAAAATTTAAAATTATAATGTTTATTAGGATAAAACATAAATTCTAAATTATCTAAAAATGTGAAAAATTAAAATTAAAGATTAAACTAAGATTATTTTCCACTTTATTTGCAAATAAAATACAAAATTTAAATTATTTGAAAAATATGAGAATTTCTATTTAAAATTATTCTCTTCAATGTCATACAAAGAAGAAATCATATTATGGCTTCTCCCTACTAAGTTAATTATGGTCTTAACCAATAAAAAATATTAATTTTATTAAATTTTTACTTGCAATCTTTTTACCAGGTGAATTTTCACCGGTACTTATTGTAAATTAAATAAAAAACCGTTCTTACCAAATAAAGATTCATGACCGACGTGGTGAAAGAGTTCATACAAAGATGTTTTTATAAAAACTGCATAAGTTCATCTTTCAACTTGCATCTCATCTCCAAAATTATCCATCAATAACTCGTTTCTTAAGCATCCATTGTTCATCTTTCTAAATTCTAAACCATATTGTGGATCAAGTGCCTCAATTAAAGAATTTTCCACAAACTAATAGAAGTCTCATGTTCTTTTTCGGTGTCCCTATTTCTCTACTCACACTAAAAATTTAAATTTAAGATTTAAGATTAATGTTTAAGGTTATAATTTAGTAGAATTTTAATTTTAATTTTTAGAGTTGAAAAAAAACACCAAAAAGAACACATGATTTTTACTATCCACAAACACTGTCATTTTGTACTACTAGTTTTTTCAACCCTCTAACTTTATCAGTTTAACTTCTTTTAAAATTAATCTAAATATAACATAATAATAATATCGTTAAATTAACACTAATTAGTTTGATGTTGTTAAGAAATTATTTTCCCTTTTTTATTACATTAACATTTAAAAATTTTAATAAATCATTTTGTTGACATTACAAAAATGACAATAACTAACATCAACTTAAGAACACCTTTATTATCAAATTTGGATCAATTTAAAAAAAAATAAAAGTACAAAAACTAAATAAACTCAACCTCCACTTCAAATTTAGATGGAAACCCAAATCCTGGAAATGGTCTATCAATGGAATACATCTATTACTGAACTTTTGATCTAAGGTTTTACTGAGATGATAAATTCATGGAATTATGGACCCAACAAATGAAAAAGGTAAACAGCAACAGATATAGACAAAGATCAAAGACATCAATACAATTCGATTCAATACACAGCTCGAATCTGAATTCGCTAAGCACTAACCAAGATGTGATCAGAGCACAGATAAATTCATGTAAACCCGCATTCGACTCTCATATAACTGATCGAACTGACATGACCCAAAGGGAAAAGCAGACCGGCAGGAGAGCTAGGCAACTGCCACGTGGAATTAATAAAGTACCGATAACGGGCGTTCGTAGGGGTGCTAACCCTTCCCAACACGTAACTGACTCCCGAACCCAATTTTTAAAGAAAAGAATCTATGGTCCGTTTTTATGGTGTCTAGTCTACCAAAGTGATCGATGGCGACTCCAAATTGATTTTCAAAAATAAGTAAAAAAAAATCCGATTTAATATGGAAAAACCCTAGTTTCAAGACTAAATTAAAAATGGAAAACCCATGCTTTCAAAAGCATAATCGTCAGACTATTTTTACACTCAGTTCTAAAAATGGTCGCGACAAATGGTATAATAGTATCGTTTTATAGTTTAATAGTATTTTTGATACATATGTTAAAGTTTAATGGTAGAATAGTATCATTTTAATAAATTCTTCAAATAAAATCTGTTTTAATCCAATCTTATTCCGTTAATGCTAAAGAAACAACAACAACGACGACGACGACGACAACAACAACAACAACGTATAATAATAATAATAATAATAATAATAATAATAATAATAATAATAATAATAATAATAATAATAATCTGAAGAAAAAAATCATGCAAACCTTAATAATTTAAAATGTAATAATCCAAATAACAAAAAAATCCATAAGCCTTCATAGTTTAATGTTGTATGTACAACCAAAATTGATTTTGATATAACAAATTATCTTGAGGACTAAATTGCAAAACAATAATTTTTTAAGTATTTTCAAAGAATCACAAATTGACAAGCCATTTTGAACCAAATATTATTTTAAGTCAAAACACATTAAAATGGTTCAAATTTTCTAAGTGTTTTCAAGCCAAAGAGCAACAAAATGCCCAGGCGTATCGATGCGGTTTTTTAACACTGGAATTTTAAATGTTCATAGCGTACCGATACGGTTTAACCCCGTATCGATACGATATTCATCTAGGCAAGACTTTAAGCTATAGCGTATCGATACGCATCGAGACTGTATCGATACAGTTTTCATATAAAAAATATTCTTTGATATAGCGTATTGATAGGGTATGTCACCGTATCGATACGACGTGCTGACCTTTGCAAAAATCTTTGCATTTAATATTCGAACGTTGGGTTGTCGGTTATTGGAATCCAAAATTTTAAATGACCGTTGCACGGTATCGATACGCTAAGGTAGCGTACCGATACACATTTTAGCAAAACTCAATTCAGGATTCCAGTGAGCAAAATTCGTATCGATACGACATTTCGTATCGATATGCCCCTTAATATCGTATCGATACACCCTTCAAGCGTATCGATATGCCCTGTTTTTCAGTCACAATGACTCTTTCTTCATTGAGACAGGTACCATTACGCCCACGAACCGTATTGATACGGTAGGTTGTTGAGGAGCATTTATTGTGGGAAATTGCAACCCAACGGCTAGAATAATGACCTCAACCACCCAAACGGCTAGAAATCAATACAATGGTATAAAAACAAGTCTTAAATGCTACAACAACAACTATTGAGCCTTCAAGCAACATGAAAGCATTCAGATCCAAACCTTGAGCCTTTTTAGAGTCATATCTTTGAACCCAACGCAATTGAGTCTTTTATTGTAAATTTGATTGAGAGTTTGGAGTGTGATTAATTGTATTTGGGTAAACATCAACCTTTGAAAGGTAATTGTAAGGTTTACCATACTTCTTCTTTGTAAAGAGTGAGTTGGATTAAGCTTTGGTTAGAAAGCTTAATAGGTCTTGTAAGTTTTCCTCCTCATCCAAGAAAAGGGGAAGAATCAATTAGTGGATTGGTTGAAAATCCTTAGTGTGAGCTAAGGCAGTGGAGGTAGAGTTCATTTAGGAACTTGAACCATTATAAATTGTCTTGTGTCCAATTTTCATTCATCCATTTCTCCCTTCAAATTTTAATCGCTAATTCACCCCATCTTGGCCATTTGCTATAACACCCGGGTTTTGGGGTCGGGAGTTGAGTGTGTGAGTCGGGTTCGAGTCGTTGGACTCGATCTAATTAAAATAGACTTTGGTTTTATTTTAAAAAGGATTTAAATTTCAGTAATGGCAATTTCGTAAATTTTTAGACAAAGGAAATAAGATGAGTAAAATAGCCTTTTTGACAAAAAAAGTGGTATTCATCTTCTTCCTTGTTTCTTTTCCACGACCAAAACCCCCCAAACCTCCCAAGTTACTATTCCATCAAAGCTCTTCATCATTTCAAGTGATCTCAACGAGGTAAACACATTTTTGACTTCTCTCTTCTATTCCGAACATTTCCATGGTTTTAGATTTTCAAAAGCACCATCTTTTTAGTTTTCAAGTTTTCAAGTTTTTAAAGGAAAAGGAAGAAGCTTTAAGGGTTTTTGTTTAACTCTTGATTTGATAAGTTTATTTATGTTTTAATCTAGTCCTTAGATGTATTATAACTTAAAATGGTGGACTTTTGTCAAAAATCCCAAAATGGGTTTTTGGGGGTATTTTAAAAGTGTCAAAACTTGTGTTTTTGGAGTGGTTCTGTGATAGGTTGTTGGGCTGATGTTATAGTGATGTTAGAGAGGTGCTTTGAAGGTGTTTAAAGGTGTTTTGGGTGTTGAGATTAGTAGTTTTATGATGGGTTTAATGGGAGTACGAAAATGGAATTTGTGGTGGTTAGCTTTCGCTTGAAGTTGTTGAGAAATGGGTTATGGTTGAAATTTGAGTAGTGACAGTGTATTGTGGATTTTTGTGTAGTAATGTGTTGTTTTTGATTGGTTAGAATCAAGGGGAAACGTTGGAGAAGGTTCGGGCACGATTCCGGAAGTTGTGGAGACTTGATTCGGCTTTTCTTAGTTTGCTTAAGGAAGTGTGGTGAGTGGAATTTTTTAAATTGGTTCAAGTGTATGATGGTGGAGTTGGATTGCACTTGGTAGGCAATCCAAGGTAGAAGTTAAGTTGGTAGCTTAACTTCTTGTGTATTTTATGAGTTTGGCTTAGTATTCATGATATATACTTGTAGAGCATGTGTTGATTATGTATGTTGTTATATACATTGATGTGTGTGATGATGAATATGTTGAAGTGCATGATGGATTATCATGGTGTGACTTGATAGTATGATTGACACTAGTTAAATTACCGGGTATAAATGATCGATCATTAGGATGAGAGTGTGCACACGGTTGAGTCAAATTCGCGCGTGGCCTTGGTGGCGTAAAGTCATCAAGGAGGAGTACGATGATGTAATATTCCACCGAAAATTTTATATTATTACGTGATGATGAGTGGAATCCCATCTGTAGGGCATGTGATGATGAGTGTAATCCCATCCATGCAAGGTCCGGTGATGAGTGTAATCCCACCGAAGGTAACGTTGTTGTTGAGTACGTTGGAGGTGAAAGCCCCAACGGAAGTTATCCGCATGTCCGAGTAAACTAATAGTTGTCAATCTTGTTTATGTGGTTTTGTTGTTAAGATAATTGTTGTATCTTGTTGGGCATAACATGAGGTAAGATGCCATGTTAGTTCATTCATGAGATGTTAGCTTGATGCTATGTTGATGCTTATGTATGCATGTGTGTTGTCTTAAGGATGGTATGCTTGAACCCTGCATTGTCGTTGTTTTTGTTTTAGAGCATCCTCACTAAGCTTCTAGCTTACGCTCTCGTTTTCGACAATGCAGATCATTAGCGTGGAGTTAGCAAGGAGCAAGAAAAGGGGCATCCAAGCTTTTGTAATTGCTCAAGTATGGTCTAGTAAATAATGTGGTAGTTTAGCAATAGGGATGCTATGTGTTTTGTATGAGCGTTGTTAGACTCATATATGTTGGTTTGTTGTTTATGCCATGATATGGATTTGTAAACCATGTTATGTCGTTGTCTAATGCTTTGTGTTTTGAAGGCTTATGACCTTTGTTCTATGAATGCTATATGTTGTCTTGTGAGCATGTAAACCTTGATAGTGGATGCATGTATCCTTTGGTTAATTAGACCCTTTATGTATGTTTAGAATGCAAGTTTCTCTTAAGTATGGTTGCCTTGGTGTTGATGCTCCGTTGTTCATTTAAATTGTTCCGTATGTTGATTCATGGTTTCTAAATGTTGTATGAATGTTTGTTTGTGGATAGGTGAGTCGTAAATTGCATCTAGAGTTGAGTCTTAGTGCTTTTTGCAGCTAAATTGAGGCTTGCAGTGCAGGGCGTATCGATACGGTCCTACATTTTGGGCCTCAGTTTAAGCTTAGCGTACCGGTACACGGGGGTGTATCGATACGCCAAAAGCTCTCTGGAAATCTAAGATATTGACAAGATTTTGGTGTATCTGTATGGGTCTTGGGTGTATCGGTACGGTTTTTATCGTTTGACCGTGAGAAGTTGACCATGAAGGGCGTATCGGTACGGTCAACGTATGTACCGATACGGTCTCCCTAGGTTGACTTTGGGAAGTTGACCTAGTCAAGGCGTATCGATACGCACTTCTAGTGTATCGATACGGCCTGTTGAAAAAATGTAACACCCGGGTTTGGGGGTCAGGTGAATTAAAATAATAAAATAATATTTTGGGCCTCGTGTCTTCAAAACAAATATTTTATGTTGGACTTAATTTGATTTAAAACCCAAATCCCATGGATTTTAGGATTTTTGAGATAGCCATCTCATTAATGGCAAATTGGTAAATATTTTGACTTGTAAAATAAAAACACTATTATTTCAAAACACCCAAACTATTCATCATCTCCTACCTTCAAGCTTTTCTAACGTGAAAAACCTCTTCACCATTGGAATCACTATTCCATCATCTTTCTTGCTTGTTGTTGGATATCTTTCAAAGGTAAACCCATTTTTGACTTGTCCTCTCTTTCCTCTACAAGCTTGTACCATTATTTTTCATAAAGCTCATGGTTTTTGTATTTTGGAGTTTTGAGATTCTTGATTAAAAATGTCATATTTATTATCTTTAACTTAAGTTTTTGATTTGTTGAGGTTATATAAGTTATTTACAATCTAAAAGGTCCAACATACTCGATTTTTTACAAGGTTTTATGGTGATTCCCGAAATTGGGTTTTAGAGAAGTTTTACAAGGGTTTTAGGTTGAGTTTTGGGGGTGTTTGATGTGAGAATTTGTTGGCTGATGGTTAGGCTATGTATGATGGTTGTTTTGGAAGCTTTTGGGAGTAATATAAGTATTGAAATCAGTGGTTTTGGGCTGTGCTTTATGGCTACTCGGGAATTAGGATTTTGGGGGTTGTCTTTAGCTTGAAATCATGTGTTTTGTGCTTGGCTTCTGTTCCGGGTTGCTACATTGGTTTGTGGACTGATTTGTAGTTGTTTTGCTTGTGGTGGAATGTTTAGAAGCAAGGATTTGTGTTGGTGAAGCCTCGGAATCGAGTCCGGAATCGTTAGGAGCTTGATCGGCTTGTGTTGTTGAGCTTGGAATAGTCGGTGAGTAGTTAATGGTTTCAACTTGATTTAAATTGATTTTGAAAGGTTGGTTCAAGCATGTGGACTAGGTTGGGTTTGGTAGACCCACCTAGAGTTGGGATTAGATTAGTAGTCTAACCCCAAACTTTAGTTGGAGACTTTGGTTGAACTTGAATGTTGAGTATGCCTCTTGTTTCATGTTAATTATGATTAGTGTGATTATGTATATTATGTTATACATGGGTATTGAGGCTTGATATTTGATGCATTGTTATATGCATGTGGTTTTGATTGTGGTTTGTGCGTGACGGTAAGTCATGGTGAGTACGTACTAAGCACGGAAGTTGATATGAAATGATGTTGTGAAAGGTTATGAAATGTTTTAGTATTGGCACTAGTATGGTTGGGTACAATGATCGATCATTAGGATGTTTAGTGTGCACACGAGAGTCAAAATGCGCGCATGGTCTTGGTGATGGTAGACATCAAGATGGAGTACAGTTTCGCCCGGAAATCTTCATATATATGTTAGTCGGTGATGAGTGGAATCTCATCGACGGGGCGTGAGGATGAGTGGAATCCCCTCCGCGTGAAACAGTGATGAGTGTAATCCTACAGAAATGTAATGGTTGTTGTTGGATGTGAGTTCCAACGGTTATCCGCGTATTCGAGTTATAGCTAGGTGCCAATATGGATTGATATATGTGTTGCCAATACGGATTGTGGAATGTGTTCGCTAATACATTGATATATGTGTTTCCATATGTTGTGATTATGAATTGTTGAGCATGGCATGATGTTGAGATTATGTTCATGCATCATTCTTATTTTGGCTCATGTGGTTCGAAGGTAAGATCATGCATTCTACCTTAGTTGTGCTCGTGCTTGGATCCTGCATTGTCGAGGTTTGTTTTACGAGCTTACCCTCACTAAGCGTTATGCTTACGCTCTCTTTTGTTCGACATTGCAGATCCCTAGTTCGTGGGTTGCTTGAGCTAGGAGAGGGCCTCCAAGTGTGCTTGTTGGGCTTTTGAGTTTATCAAGTATGGATTTTATGTTATGAGAATGTAATAGTCAAGCAATGGGATTTGAACTTTTGATGTATGTTGTTGTTTGTGTTAGGAGCACGATAGACTCTTTAATATGTTAATGTTGGTGTGGCTTGTTGATGCCATGTTATGGATTGTAAAGCATGTTTGTGTTGCTTACCTTGAATGCTTATATGTTGTTGGCTCTAAGGCATGTTATCATGAATGCTATGTATGAATCTTTTGTTGATTTGATGTTTCTCTTAATGTATGGAATTTATATGTATGAGGTGTGTTAAGCATGCTTGTTGTGTGTGGTTTTGCCTTAGACTGATGCATGTTGGTTGTTGGAGGTCTTAGTTGGTGTTTTGGGGCAGCCTTGTGCCATAAACCAGCTAAAACTTGTCTGTTCGCAGCAGGTGTATCGAAACGGTTGGTCCCGTTTCAATACAGTCCCTTGTTTCAGGCCAGGCGTTTCGATATGATTTTGCTACTGGAAATCTGAGATTTTGACGAGAAATTGAGGGTATCGAAACGGTCCTAGTCGTTTCGGAACGGTCTTCGTAGTGTTGACCACGAGAAGTTGACCGCTGAGGGCGTATCGGAACGGTAGACCAGCGTTTCGAAACGGTCTCCTCGAGTTGACTTTGGCCAGTTGACCTAGTCAAGGCGTATCGATACACCCCCTGGGCGTTTCGATACGGCCTGTAGTTTAAATTAAAATGGGCTGTTTTTGGTTGGCTGTTTGCTCGTTCGCCTCGCTTGTTGCTTCCGCTGTTGCCTTTTTCACATAGGACATAATAATGCTTCTAGATAAGATAATAATAAATGAAAAGTTTTCTCGGGTTGTTAACCGAAGTGAAGCCTTAACGGGTTTCGCCTCGGTTATCCCCGTGTAACCCGCTCGGACAGGTCAGTCGCCCGGACCGGGACGAGGGGGTTACACTTGTTGGTATTAGAGCCTGAGGTTTTCGAGACCTTGGCAGGTAAGTGAGGTAAGTTAATTTCTTGTATTGCAATTGCACGGTGTTTGCTTGCCATGTAAGCATGTTTGCTTGTTTACCAAGTATGCTTTGATGTATGCTTGTTTGCTCGTGTATGTATGTTGGTTGAAGCATGTTGAGTAGAGTCCCATTGCTACTATTACATCGGAAAAAAAGGATTTTTAGCGAGGGAACATACTTAAGCCACTTTGACCCTTGCCCTTGCTAACCCTATCCTTGTGTGTTGTTGTTGTTGTAGTTTTTATCTGTGAGCGCGTATATCGAGGCCTAGAGGTAGACCGAGAATATTTCATCAGGAACCACGTGTTGCGGCTCCTGTTAATGAGTTGGTGGCTGTAGTAGAGGCTCCTGTGGGAGAGCCTGCTGTTGGAGTTGGAGCTCCTCCACCACCACCACCTCCTCAGCATGAAGTGGGAGGCGAGGCTGGAGCTGAGGGAGCGGAACCTCAGGTTGGCCAGGGTGGCCAAGGTCCAGCGAGGATAGATATGGCTCCGCTAGTTTAAGCTATAGCGGGAGCGTTTCAGGTTGCAGTTGCCGGAGCTCAGGCTACAGCTCAGCTGAGAGGTGATGATGCTAGCTTACCGTTAGAGAGGCTTCGTAGCCTAGGAGTCGATGAGTTCAGGGGATCTACACCTGAGAGATCTGAGTTGTGGTTGGAGAAGACAGTTTGTATCTTAGCTCAGATGGGATGTGTGGGAGCTCGTAAGTTGGGCTGTGTAGTTTCGTTACTCCAGGGTGATGCCTACACCTGGTGGGTCACCATTACTACCGGCGTGCCTGAGGCCGAGATTGGTTGGGATTTCTTTGAGACTGCTTTCAGAAAGAGGTATTTGGGGCCGTGATACTTGGATGAGAAGAAGCTGGAGTTCATGGCTCTTGTTCAGGGAGATAATGACTAATTATGAGATTCGTTTCGTCCGTTTGAGTCAATATGCTCGAGAGTTGGTTCCTACTGAGAGGGACCGTTGTAATCGGTTCAGATATGGACTTCACAAGGAAGTCAAGAGGTACACCTTGGCTTCAGATTATTCTGATTTTGATGTCTTGGTCGCTAGGGCCAAGGACATCGAACATAGCTTGGGGCTGACCAAGCGTTCGGGAAAGAGGCACAACAACTTTGATTGTGGTAATGCCAAGAGGCATCTGGGCGGTGGACATCAGTTTGACCACAGGCGTGGCGGTGGCCACCATGGTAGAGGCCACCAGGGCCATAGAGCTGGAGGGCGTTTGCCCGAGTGTACTCGTTGTGGGAGACAGTATTCAGGATAGTGTTGGGGTAATTTTCATGCTTGCTGGAACTGTGGATCGAGAGACCACTTCAGGAGAGAGTGTCTGCATCAGGCGGCACAGGCACCGATTCAGGCACAGGCTCCTGCGAGAGCGAATGACTATCAGAGAGGTCGTTGGCGCGGTCGTGGTTACTTCCAGCCGAGGGCTGGTGCACCTAGGATAGAGGCACAGAGGAATCTTTCTCATGTTGTGGCAGTACAGCCAGAGGCCGGTGGACCAGCTAGAGTCTACGCACGGAGAGAGGCAGGGAATGACACAGATGTGATAGCAGGTAATTTTGATTTACAGTCCATGTCTTTGTTTTCCTTAGTTGATTCGGGTTCTACGCATTCTTACATTTTGAGTGAGCATGCAAAGAAGTTAGATATACCTGTTGAGATTTTAGATGTAGGGATGCATGTGACTAGTTCCTTCGGTGAGACAGTTGTAGTTAGACGGATGTATTGGAGGTGTCCGTTGAAGATTCAGGGTTATGTGTTTCCTGTTGATATGATAGAGCTTTCGTTCTATGGTTTTGATATCATTTTGGGTATGGATTGGTTGGTTGAGCACAGAGCTAGTATAGATTTTGAGACGAAGAGAATTTCGTTGAAGCTTTCTGATGACTACGAGGTAGTGGTAGTAGGCAAGAACGTTAAGTTCTTGTCGAACGTTTTGTCAGCTTTAGAGGCTCATAGGTTGATGGACTCCGGATGTAGGGCTTACTTAGCATATGTGATGAATCCGAATATGAGAGAGGTTAGGCCGAAAGATATCAGAACATTTTGTGATTTTTCGGATGTGTTTCCAGAAGAGTTACCAGCTTTGCCTCCTGACAGAGATGAAGAGTTTGTAATTGAGACTGTTTCAGGGTCTACTCCAGTTTCTATTGCTCCGTACCGTATGGCTCCGAAAGAGTTGAAAGAATTGAAGAGTCGGCTTCAGGAGTTGTTAGACCGTGGTTTTATTAGGCCTAGTAGTTCGCCTTGGGGTGCTCCCGTGTTGTTTGTGAAGAAGAAGGATGGCAGTATAAGGATGTGTATCGACTACAGGCAGTTGAACCAGTTGAAAATGAAGAACAAGTATCTGTTGCCTCGTATAGATGACTTGTTTGATCAGTTGAGGGGTGTCTCAGTGTTTTCGAAGATAGACTTGAGATCAGGGTACTATCAGTTGAAGGTGAAAGAATGTGATGTTCCGAAGACAGCTTTTAGGACTAGATACGGTCATTATGAGTTCCATGTGATACCGTTTGGGCTCACGAATGCACCAGCATCTTTCATGGATATGATGAATAGAGTTTTCAGATACTATCTAGACCGGTTTGTAGTTGTTTTCATAGATGACATCCTTGTGTACTCGAAATCAGAAGAAGAACATGATGAGCACTTGAGGCTTGTTTTGCAGAGATTGATGAGTAATCAGTTGTATGCTAAGCTTAGTAAATGTGAGTTCTGGATTCGAGAGGTTGTGTTTCTTGGCCATGTTGTGTCAGCTGAAGGTATCCGAGTTGATCCGACGAAGGTTGAAGCTATTGTTGAGTGGAAACAACCTAAGTCAGTGACCGAGATTAAGAGTTTCCTAGGATTAGCTGGTTACTATAGGAGGTTCGTTGATGGTTTCTCTAGAGTAGCTGCTCCGTTGACTAAATTGTTGCAAAAGGGAGTTAAGTTTGAGTGGTCAGATGCGAGACAGAAGACTTTTGAGAAATTGAAAAAAGCTTTGACGAATGCTCCAGTGTTAGTACAGTCAGTTTCAGGGAAAGAGTTCGTGATCTATAGCGATGCTTCCTACGTAGGTTTAGGTTGTGTTCCGATGAAAGAAAGAAGGGTTGTTGCTTATGCTTCGAGGCAATTGAAGGTGCACGAGAAGAACTACCCTACGCACGATATTGAGTTAGCCGCAGTTGTGTTTGCGTTGAAGATTTGGCGTCACTACTTGTATGGTGAGAAGTGTACGGTTTACATTGATCATAAAAGCTTGAAGTATTTGATGACCCAAAGAGAGTTGAACTTGAGACAGAGAAGATGGCTTGAACTGTTGAAAGACTATGATTTGACTATCAAGTACCATCCGGGTAAGGCAAATGTAGTAGCCGATGCATTGAGCAGAAAAGTTGCAGTTGAGTTGCGAGCTATGTTTGCTAGATTGAGTGTATCTGATGATGGTGGTTTGATCACAGAGTTGCAAGTGAAGCCTTCTTTGATTCAGATGATCAGAGAAAAGTAGTTGCAAGATGTGTCACTAGTTCCGCATGTTTAGGACATAGCCGAAGGTAGACCGACTGAGTATAGTTTCAGTGATGAGAATGTGTTGTGTTTCAGAGACAGAGTTGTAGTACCTTAAGATGTTGAGTTGAGACGTACGATTCTGAGTGAAGCACATTCGAGTCCTTTTTCTATGCATCCGGGCAGTACTAAGATGTACCGAGATTTGAAGAACGATTATTTCTGGGTTGGTTTGAAGAAGGATGTAGCCTAGTATGTGAGCCGTTGCATGGTTTGTCAGAGAGTGAAGGCAGAACATCAGGTTCCTTCAGGTTTGTTATAGCCTTTGAAGATTCTGGAATGGAAATGAGAGAGAATCACTATGGACTTTGTATCAGGGTTACCGTTGTCTCCTTCGAAGAAGAATTCTGTTTGGGTGATTGTTGATAGATTCACTAAGTGTGCTCACTTCTTAGAAGTGAACACTACAGATTCTTTAGATAAGTTGGAAAGTTTGTATATCTGGGAGATTGTGAGGCTTCATGGAGTTCCGAAGTCTATTGTTTCAGACAGAGATCTGAGATTCACAGTGAGGTTCTAGAGTTGTTTGCATAGTGCCCTAGGTAGCCGTTTGTATTTCAGTACTTCTTATCATCCGCAATCTGATGGACAGTCAGAGCGAGTGATACAGATTTTAGAGGATATGCTTCGCTATTGTGTGATTGACTTCCAGGATTCTCGGGAGAAGCGTTTGCCCTTAGTTGAGTTTGCTTACAATAATAGTTACCAGGCTAGTATACAGATGGCTCCTTATGAGGCTTTGTACGGTAGACGATGTAGGACTCCGATCTGTTGGGCTGAAACGGGTCAGAAATTGTTACCTATGCCGGATTTTCTTAAGGGAACTACCGAGAAAGTGAAGTTGATTTGTGACCGTTTGAAAGCAGCTTTCGATCGTCAGAAATCTTACGCAGATTTGAAGAGAAAAGAGATTGAGTTCTCAGTGGGTGAGAAAGTGTTTCTGAAAGTATCTCCGTGGAAGAAGGTAATGAGATTTGGTCGGAAAGGCAAGTTGAGTCCGAGGTTTATTGGTCCGTGCGAGATCGTTGAGCATATTGGGCCAGTAGCTTACCGTTTGATATTGCCTTCAGAGTTAGAGAAGATCCATGATGTATTTCATGTGTCGATGCTTAGGAGATATAGATCAGATCTGTCTCATGTTATGCCCGTTGAAGAGATAGAACTGAATCCGGATTTGTCTTACAATGAAGAACCAGTTGAGATACTTGCTTCTGATAGCAAGGTGTTGCGTGGCAAGATCATAGAGTTGGTCAAGGTGTTGTGGAGACATAGAGGCGTGGAAGAGGCTACGTGGGAGAGGAAAGCTGATATGCTTGAGCAGTTTCCGTATATGTTTCCGTCAGGTAATTTCGGGGACGAAATTCCCTAAGTGGGGGAGAGTTGTAACACCCGGGTTTGGGGATCGGGTGAATAAAAATAATAAAATAATATTTTGGGCCTCGTGTTTTCAAAACAAATATTTTATGTTGGACTTAATTTGATTGAAAACCCAAATCCCATGGATTTTAGGATTTTTGAGATAGCCATCTCATTAATGGCAAATTGGTAAATATTTTGACTTGTAAAATAAAAACACTCTTATTTCAAAACACCCAAACTATTCATCATCTCCTACCTTCAAGCTTTTCTAACGTGAAAAACCCCTTCACCATTGGAATCACTATTCCATCATCTTTCTTGCTTGTTGTTGGAGATCTTTCAAAGGTAAACCCATTTTTGACTTGTCCTCTCTTTCCTCTACAAGCTTGTACCATTATTTTTCATAAAGCTCATGGTTTTTGTATTTTGGAGTTTTGAGATTCTTGATTAAAAATGTCATCTTTATTATCTTTAACTTAAGTTTTTGATTTGTTGAGGTTATATAAGTTATTTACAATCTAAAAGGTCCAACATACTCGATTTTTTACAAGGTTTTATGGTGATTCCCGAAATTGGGTTTTAGAGAAGTTTTAGAAGGGTTTTAGGTTGAGTTTTGGGGGCGTTTGATGTGAGAATTTGTTGGCTGATGGTTAGGCTATGTATGAGGGTTGTTTTGGAAGCTTTTGGGAGTAATATAAGTATTGAAATCAGTGGTTTTGGGCTGTGCTTTATGGCTGCTCGGGAATGAGGATTTTGGGGGTTGTCTTTAGCTTGAAATCATGTGTTTTGTGCTTGGTTTGTGTTCCGGGTTGCTACATTGGTTTGTGGACTGATTTGTAGTTGTTTTGCTTGTGTTGGAATGTTTAGAAGCAAGGATTTGTGTTGGTGAAGCCTCGGGATCGAGTCCAGAATCGTTGGGTGCTTGATCGGCTTGTGTTGTTGAGCTTGGAATAGTCGGTGAGTGGTTGATGGTTTCAACTTGATTTAAATTGATTTTCAAAGGTTGGTTCAAGAATGTGGACTAGGTTGGACTTGGTAGACCCACCTAGAGTTGGGATTAGATTGGTAGTCTAACCCCAAACTTTAGTTGGAGACTTTGGTTGAACTTGAATGTTGAGTATGCCTCTTGTTTCATGTTAATTATGATTAATGTGATTGTGTATATTGTGTTATACATGGGTATTGAGGCTTGATATTTGATGCATTGTTATATGCATGTGGTTTGGATTGTGGTTTGTGCATGACAGTAAGTCATGGTGAGTACGTGCTAAGCACGGAAGTTGATATGAAATGATGTTGTGAAAGGTTATGAAATGTTTTAGTATTGGCACTAGTATGCTTGGGTACAATGATCGACCATTAGGATGTTTAGTGTGCACACGAGAGTCAAAATGCGCGCGTGGTCTTGGTGATGGTAGTCATCAAGATGGAGTACGGGTTCACCCGGAAATCTTCATATATATGTTAGTCGGTGATGAGTGGAATCCCATCGACGGGGCGTGAGGATGAGTGGAATCCCCTTCGCGTGAAACGGTGATGAGTGTAATCCCACCGAAAGGTAATGGTTGTTGTTGGATGTGAGTTCCAACGGTTATCCGCGTATTCGAGTCATAGCTAGGTGCCAATATGGATTGATACATGTGTTGCCAATACGGATTGTGGAATGTGTTTGCTAATACATTGATATATGTGTTTCCATATGTTGTGATTATGAATTGTTGAGCATGGCATGATGTTGAGATTATGTTCATGCATCATTCTTATTTTGGCTCATGTGGTTCGAAGGTAAGATCATGCATTCTACCTTGGTTGTGCTCGTGCTTGGATCCTGCATTGTCGAGGTTTGTTTTACGAGCTTACCCTCACTAAGCGTTATGCTTACGCTCTCTTTTGTTCGACATTGCAGATCCCTAGTTCGTGGGTTGCTTGAGCTAGGAGAGGGCCTCCAAGTGTGCTTGTTGGGCTTTTGAGTTTATCAAGTATGTATTTTATGTTATGAGAATGTAATAGTCAAGCAATGGGATTTGAGCTTTTGATGTATGTTGTTGTTTGTGTTAGGAGCAGGTTAGACTCCTTAATATGTTAATGTTGGTGTGGCTTGTTGATGCCATGTTATGGATTGTAAACCTTGTTTGTGTTGCTTACCTTGAATGCTTATATGTTGTTGGCTCTAAGGCATGTTATCATGAATGCTATGTATTATTCTTTTGTTGATTTGATGTTTCTCTTAATGTATGGCTTTTATATGTATGAGGTGTGTTAAGCATGCTTTTTGAGTGTGGTTTTGCCTTAGAGTGATGCATGTTGGTTGTTGGAGGTCTTAGTTGGTGTTTTGGGGCAACCTTGTGCCATAAACCAGCTAAAACCTGTCTATTTGCAGTAGGTGTATCGAAACGGTTTGTCCTTTTTCGATACGGTCCCTTGTTTCAGGTCAGGCATTTTGATACGCAAAGGGGGCGTTTCGATATGATTTTGCTACTTGAAATCTGAGATTTTGATGAGAAATTGAGGGTATCGAAACGGTCCTAGGCGTTTCGGAACGGTCTTCGTTGCGTTGACCACGAGAAGTTGACCGCTGAGGGCGTATCGGAACGGTAGACCAGCGTTTCGAAACGGTCTCCTCGGGTTGACTTTGGCCAGTTGACCTAGTCAAGGCGTATCGATACACCCCCTGGGCGTTTCGATACGGCCTGTAGTTTAAATTAAAATGGGCTGTTTTTGGTTGGCTGTTTGCTCGTTCGCCTCGCTTGTTGCTTCCGCTGTTGCCTTTTTCACATAGGACATAATAATGCATCTAGATAAGATAATAATAAATGAAAAGTTTTCTCGGGTTGTTAACCGAAGTGAAGCCTTAACGTGTTTCGCCTTGGTTATCCCATTGTAACCCGCTCGGACAGGTCAGTCGCCCGGACCGGGACGAGGGGGTTACAAAAAAACTAAAAGGATCTATTTTAAATACTTGCTTTGTATGTTTTTCGTATTTCGTTGTGTTTCCGCTGTCGTGTATCACATAGGATGTGTTAAAGCATTTAGACAAGATAATGTTTAAAAGAAATTTTCTAGGGTTTCTAACCGAAGGGGAGCCTTAACGGGTTTCACTTTGGTTTTCCCCGTGTGACCCACTCGGACTGGTCAGTCGTCCAGACCGGGACGAGGGGATTACATTTGCAATCGATTGATCAACTCAACAATGTGTATTGGAGCCACACTCATTGGAAGGATTAAAACTCTATTGAGTCAATGCTAGGAGAGTTTGATCAACAACAAATTGAAGCAATGGCATCCACCTCCGGCCTCAACCTCTATGAGTCTCAATCCACCACCAAACAATCATTTTTCAATGGTGATAACTACACATATTGGAAGAATCAGATGCGACTCTTCATCAAATCTAATGACTACATGGTATGGGATGTGGTAGAGGACGGGCCAAGCATTCCTATGAAGAGAGATGGTGAAGGAAGATTAGTCCCAAAGATCAATGTCGAGATGACCGACGAAGATAGAAAACGGTTGCAAGTCAATGATAAAGCCTTGTATATGATCATTTATGCTCTTGGTCCCGACATCTATTCAAAAGTTCCTTCAATTGAAAGTGCCAAGGAAGTTTGGGATACCCTCGAGACCACATATGAGGGAACTAGCAATGTTAAAGAGACAAAGATCGTGCTGCTCAATTTAAGCTATGAAAATTTCAAGATGGAACTCGATGAAAGCGTCTCCAAGATGTTTGATCGGTTCTCGATCATCGTTAACAGGTTAAAGGGCTTCGGTGAAATCATTCCCAAAGACAAGCTAGTTTGGAAACTACTATATTCTCTTCCAGAATCTTGGGATGGAAAAAGAACGACCATCATTGAAGCTAGCGATTTGAAATCTCTCAAGCTTGATGCCTTTGTCGAATTTCTACTGACTCATGAGATCATGAAAGAAGGGAGGGAAGAAGAGAAGAAGAGAAGAAAGTTGAGAAGAATGAGGTTGAAAAGAAGAAGATTGGAATCGCACTTAAAGCTTCATACAACGATAGCGATTCTAGTGAAGAGGAAGGTGAGGAGATGGGCATGTTGGCCAAAAGATTCACACGATTCATGAAGTCCAATCGAAGAAGAAAATTCAATAGAAAGGGACTTCAAGAATATGAGTAATGAAGAAGAGAAGGACCAAATCATTTTTTATGAGTGCAAGAAGACCGGCCATATCCGATCCGAGTGCCCTCAATAGAGAAAGAAAACCTTTGGGAAGAAGAACAAACTCAAAGCTCAAGTGGAAACTTGGAGTGACGAGGAGTCATCCGAAGAGGGGGAGGAAGTGGCCGACCTTTGTCTCATGGCATTTGAGGAGGAACCAATGGTAAACCCTAACTCATCATCTCTTACTTACAATGAATTATATGAAGCCTATGATGAGTTACAATATGTTTATGACGAGTTGGTTGAAAAATACAAAGAGTCTATTTTGAAAAATAAGAAAAACATTTCCGATTTGAAAAATCAAAATGAGTCTCTTTCAAAAACCAATTCTGAATTGGAAAAGAAGGTTTTGTATTTGATTAATCTTTCAAATGATCTCAAAAAGAAAAACATTGATTTAGAAAAACTTCTTTCCGATTTTTAAGATTATCACACCAAAGAGGTGGATAATCTTAGAACTTCTCTTACTATTGGGAAAAATAATTTTAAAAAATGGAATTCTTCTAAAACTCAATATGAAAAGAGAAAACCTTTTTACCTCAAACAAAGAAGCTTTCAAAAGCAATCTGAAGTAAAAAAGAATTAGGAGTGTATGGGTTCCTAAGAAACTCATTGTTTCTAATAATGTAAATGATATTGCTTCTTGGATTCCTAAGGGAACCAAGCTTTTTGGAGCTAACACTTATGGACCCAAAATGATTTGGGTACCAAAATCAAAAAACTAATCTTTGTTTGTAGGGAGAGCATTGCTACAAGGTCAAAGCCTCAAGTCAAAACACATGGTACCTTGATAGTGGATGCTCAAGACACATGACCGGAGACAAGAGTAGATTCAAGGAGCTCAAGCCAAAGCATGGTGGAGTAGTGACATTTGGTGACAACTCCAAAGGCCATATTGAGTGTATTGGCTCCATTGGTAATCTCTCAACCGTACTCATTGAAGATGTATTGCTTGTCAATGGTCTAAAACACAACTTGTTGAGCATTAGTCAATTATGTGATACAGGTTTTAATGTTCTCTTTGATCAAAGTGATTGTAAAATAATGAACATTAAAACAAATCAATTGGTGCTCATAGGGCTTAGGATAGGCAATATCTATATGGTGCACTTAAATGAAATAAAAAACATCCAATGCATGCTTAGTTGCATACGATGAACATGATTCATGACTTTGGCATAGGAAATTAGGATATACTAGCATGAGTGTTCTAGAGAAATTAGTTTCCATTAATCTAGTTAGAGGTTTACCCAAACTTAAGTTCTCCAATGATAAAATATGTGATGCATGCTCTAAGGGTAAACAACATAGAACTTCATTTAAATCCATTAATGATGTTTCTACTAGTAGATGCTTACAATTGATTCATATGGATCTTTTTGGGCCAATTAGAATTATGAGCTTGGGTGGTAAATCATATGTTTTTGTGCTTGTAGATGACTATTCTAGGTTTACTTGGGTTCTATTCTTAAGTACAAAAGATGAGGCTTTAGAAAAAAATCATCACATTTTCTAAAATAACCCAAAATGATCTTGAGCTTAAAGTTACTCACATTAGAAGTGATCATGGAACCGATTTCAAAACTTGGGTTTTAAAGAATTTTTAAATGAAAATGGGATTAGCCATAATTTTTCTGCACCTCGCACTCCTCAACAAAATGGGGTAGTTGAGAGGAAAAATCGAACTTTAGAAGAAATGACTAGAACCATGCATTGCGAAAATAATTTACCTAAATATTTTTGGGCAGAAGCCACAAATACTGCTTGTTACATTATAAATCGAGTAAAGATTAGGCCTATTTTAAAGAAAACACCATATGAGATTTTTAAAATCTAAGAAGCCTAACATTAGTTATTTTCATCCATTTGGTTGCAAGTGTTTTATTTTAAACAATGGTGTAACGGGGTTTTTTTTTTCGCAAATCATGTTCCCGCTAATTTTGAAAAATATTCAATTTAATTTAAGAAAAAGGGGGGGAATCTAAAAATTGGTTCGGGTTTCGGGAAAACAACCTTTTTAAAAAAAATCTTTTTTCCTCTGTTGGAGTCGCCACCGGCCACTAAGGTAGGCCAGACACCGTAAAAGCTAAACAAAACCAGAGATTCATTTGAAAGGGTTCGGGAGTTGGTTACGCGTGGGGAAGGGTTAGCACCCCCATCACGCACGGAAATCGGTACCAAAACAATTGTTGCTTTTAAATTGATGGAAATTATCTGAAATTTAAAAAGACTTTAATTAGGGGTTCTTAATTGAAAATCGGACTTTAATCGTACGAGCTTTCTTCGAATTAGTGGCTTCGAATTAATTCGTCGTTTAATTAAAAAGAATGACGGTACACCGGACCAAAGACTAAACCGACATCATATAAGGCTGACTGCCGTGTTAGTCTAGGGTTCGGATCCCGTACGTCACCTTTATGCATGATGTGAGTAGATAAAATATGATGCTATGGTCTTGTCCGTTTTAATTACGAATTTACCTTTAGACGATTCGAATTAATCCGAATATTCGCGGGACATCCAATAAGCTAGGCTAGTCGACCCGAATACGCGAATTAATAAGTATCTCCGTTTTATAATTAAAGTTAATTAACATGCATTTCAAAATGCTAAAACCACGTGTAATGACATTAAAATGCATGTCACGAAAACATATATATTCGAACAAGAGAAGACAAAATAAGCACGTACTAATATAAACAATATGGCAAAAATAATATATCTGATATAAGTAGCATGCATGAATAACACAAAAAAAACATAATAAAATGCTGAATAAATAAAAAGGCAAACTGGCAGGGATCAAAGCTGCAATAAACCCTTTTAAAACTGATTACAACATGAAATGGGACTCAATTGAAAGGACATAGAAAGCTTCAGGGACCAAAACTGGGATTTTCCCATCCGAATGCCAATCGACATGAAAATGGTGACGTAATTGAAAAACATTTAAAAAGCAGAGGGACGTGGGATGGGGTTTGAAAACGCGGAAGCCCTCCCCGCGCAATTAAAGTGACGCGGAGGGGCTTAAAGGGCGATTAAACCTTTTTAAAAACTTTAAAACATCATAAAACCCAAATTGAAAACCCTTTCACCCTTTTTTTAAATTTATCAACCCTAATACACCGAGAGGCTTCCCCCCTTGCTTTCTCTCTCGCGCCGCAAGGCACTCCGGTCGCCGTTGCCGGCGCCGGAAGCCTAAAAACCTTTTCCGAACCCAAAAACAGAAAACCCTTCTTTTTACGAAACCAAAATAAAACCAGAAAAAGCCTTTGTATTTTAAAACCAAACCCCGGAAATATTTACTGTTTTTTTCAAAAAACCAGACCCAAAATGCTTTAAAAATCCCTACTGGCGTTTAGCCTTTTCACCGATTCACCCGTCGCTCCCGCAGGGAACCATGGGCTTATCATCGGCGAACAAAAAGGCGAAGAAGCCGAGACGGCCAGAGGTAAAAAACGCGACCTTGCTACTGTGTTTCCCTCTTTTATTTTTATTATTCGAAATGAAAAATGAAAACAAAGTCGGTACCTCTAAACTTTTTTCTCCGATTGTATTGACTGAAATCTCGGTTACAATGCCTTTCTCTGAATTTTTTCGAATCCTCCTCTTACAATTTTTTCTCTCTAAAAATCCTCCGAAAAAAATCCCCTTTACATTGCATTCTGCTCGGGTTTATATAGCCCGATTTTTTTACATTTTTTGCTTTTCTAAATTGCATGAAATGCTGGAAATTGCTGGTGCTGGTGCCTCTGATTTGTTTGCATTCGGCTGCTGAAATGGTTGTTTTTGCTCTGATTTTCTGTTGCGTTTTGGCTTCATGCATCTGACATCTTCTGATATTTTCATCTTTTGTTGCATGTGAGTTGTGGCTGCTGGAGGAGGGGACCAGAGGGGCATCAAACGGCCGTGGATCGATCTGGGCAGCTGGAGAGGTGGGCGTGTGATGCATGCGCGCGTATGGAGACTGAATCGACGCGCGTGGATCTCACGCGCTTGGGCAAGACCTAATCCTGGCCGTTGATCAAGATCCTAATCCGACGGTGGATCTGCTGCGGCGCTGGAGCTCGAGGAGGGGCCTCTGGGGTTTCTCATTCCCTGGTGCAATCTGGACCGTCAGATCTAGATCAGATCTGACGGTGGAGAGGGGGTGGCGACTGCACAAAAACACAAGAGAGTTAGGGTTTCTTTATTTAAGTTGGGCCTGAATTGGGCCATGTATAATATGTATAATTTTTTGGTTTTTTTTGTAACTCCTGTAATGGACTGTAAAAATAAAATAAATTTTGGGCTTTTTATTTATATAATATGAGTTGGGCTTGTTTATTTATTAATATATAGTTTTGTTTTCTGATTTCCAAAGTTAATAATAATAATAATAATTAATAATAATAATAATAATAATAATAAATAATACTAATATGACACTAATAATAATACGGTGATAACAAATATAATGGTGGAAATAGTAGATGATAATAATAAGTAGTAGTAAGGGATGGATAATAATGGTGATAATAGAAGGTGATAGTATATGCTAATGGTAACAAGAATAATAGATAATATATAAGTAATAAGAAGGAATAATAATAATAATAATAAATATTAATAGTAATAATAGATAGTAATAATAATAATATCAACATATACTGTTTTTTGTTTTTTCCTTTTTCTTCTTTTTTTTTGGTTTTTAATCACAACATAAATATTAAAGCCCATTAAAGAAAAGAGGACGTGTTTAACACCCCGGACAAAATTAGTGATTACAAATGGTAAAGACAACTTAGGTAAATTTGATCTAAAAAGTGATGAAGCTGTTTTCTTAGGATATTCTTTAAACTCTAAAGCCTGTCGTGTATTTAATAAGAGAACTTTAGTAGTAGAAGAGTTTATGCATGTTGTTTTCGATGATAACTTCCTTCTGAGGAAAGATTCTTGTGATGATAATGATGTAGGAATCATTAAAGCCGTTGATGAAGAAAAAACATCAAAGGTGGATGAGATTCAAACCAAAGAAGAGGAACCACAAGATCCACCTCTTGAAGCCTTAATGGATTTGGCTCTTGAGGAAAATGAGGTCACCAACCCAAGGGAGTTCAACTATGTCAAGAGTGGTGAAATTTTGGGTGATCCATCCAAGGGGGTAATCACTTGTTCTTCTCTTAAATTAATGAACCATGTTGCATTTAGTTCATGCATAGAGCCTAAAATATCAAAGAAGCATTAAAAGATGATTTTTAGATTTTGTACATGCAATAAGAATTTAATCAATTTGAGAGAAGTAAAGTATAAACATTAGTTGATATGCCTAGTAATCAATCTACTATAGGAACTAAATGGGTCTTTAGGAATAAACTAGATGAGAGTGATAACATAGTGAGAAACAAGGCTAGGCTTGTTGCTCAAGGTTACACTCAAGAAGAGGGAATTGATTTTGATGAAACATATGCACTCGTAGCTAGAATGTAAGCTATTAGTATGCTTCTAGCATTTGCATGTTACCATGATTTCAAGCTTTTTCAAATGGATGTAAAAAGTGCTTTTCTAAATTGTTTTATAAATGAACAAGTGTATGTTAAACAACCACCGGGTTTTGAGGATCTTAAATTTCCAAATCATGTTTTTAAATTAAACAAAGCTCTTTATGGTTTAAAACAAGCTCCTAGAGCTTGGTATGAAAGGTTTTCAAACATTTTGATTGAAAAAAAGTTTTGAAAAAGGCAATATGGATACTACACTTTTTATAAAAAGATATTGTAATGATATCTTAGTATTACAAATTTATGTTGATGATATCATTTTTTGTTCTACTAATGAATGTTATTGCAAAGAATTTTCTAAGCTAATGCAAGGTGAGTTCGAGATGAGCATGATAAGGGAGCTCTCATTCTTTTCGGAGCTCCAAATCAAACAAATGAAGGATGGCACCTTCATCAATCAACCAAAGTACGTGAATGAAATGCTCAAGCAGTTCAGCTTGGAGAATGTGAAGCCTCAAGCCACTCCTATGAGCTCTTCTATAATGCTTGACAAAGATGAAGGAGGGAAATGTGTCGATCCTAAGCTTTATAGATCTATGATAGGTTCTTTGCTTTACCTTACTGCAAGTAGACTAGATATTATGTTTAGTGTTTTCTTGTGTGCTAGGTTCCAAGCTAGTCCTAGAGAATCACACTTAGTAGCCATTAAGAGAATTTTTAGATACCTTAGAGACACACCTAACTTAGGTTAGGTCTTTGGTATCCTAAGAATTCTTCCTTTAGCCTTCATGCTTATTCGGATGCGGATTATGGGGATGTAAGATAGATAGAAAAGTACCTCCGGAACATGTCAATTCTTAGGTAGTATGCTCGTTTCTTGGTTCTCTAAGAAACAAAATAGCGTAGCCTTATCTACCACCGAAGCGGAGTACATATCCTTAGGGAGTCGTTGTGCTCAAGTCCTTTGGATGAAGCAACAACTCTTTAGATTATGATGTTCAAGTAGATGCAATACCCCTTAGGTGTGACAACACTAGTGTCATTTGTCTCACTAATAATCTCATCCAACATTCTAGAACCAAAAATATAGAAATTAGACATCATTTTATTAGAGACCATGTTTTGAAAAATGATGTTCTAGAATATGTTGATACCTTGAACCAATTAGCGAATATATTTATCAAACCTTTAGATAAAGAGCGTTTTTGGACCCTTAGGAGAGAGTTAGGTTTAACTAGCCTTTCTTGACCCTTTTAGGTCCCAAATGGTCAAAAAATTTACTTGAAATTGGTTGATATTCATGCTTATGTTAATTTGTATCATTTTGCTTCTATGCGTGTTGCTAGGGGGAGTATGCATTAATTTTAGTCATTAAATCTTGCTCATATGTCATTCACATACATTTAGGGATGTTTAAAGTTGGATTTTTGGACTCGAAATTGTCCAAAATGCACTTTTTGGTAATGGCGTATCGATACGGTTTCAAGCGTACCGATACGGGTTCGTCAATAAGAAGTGATACATGTCAAAATGTATCGATACAGTCACGCGTATCGATGCGGTATTAAAAGTTAATTTAAAATTAGGGCAAGGCGTATCGGTACGCTCTACAAGTGTACTGATACAGTACCTGCAGAAAGCTTAAATTAGGATTTTAATGAAAAACCACTTTTCATTAAAACTCCTCTCTTTGCCCTAAACAAACCCTGGCCGCAAATAACTATAAAAAACCCCTCTTAATCTCTCAAACTTTTACATCAAACTTCAAATTGACTGAGAGTTTTTCATCAACACATCAAAGCCAAGCTTTGTTAGCAATCTTGTGCATTCCCATCACCCCATTCATCCATTCTCATAACTCAAGGTGTAAACTTTTTTCCTTATTTTTTTAATTTTCGTTTAATTTTATTTGTTGTTTTCAATTAATTTTTGTATAAAACATATACATATGGTATGGGTTTTCAAGTTTTTACAAAAACTTTTCAAAATTTGAAAATTTTTCATTCGAATATAATTTTATACCGTATATTTTTATAAACTATTTTTCAAAAAAATCACCAAAATTTTCTTTTATACTTGTATATATTTTTAACCTTGAATTATTTTTCAACACCTTGAATTATTGAAATTTATTGATGGATTGAATGAGATGATAATTGCATACACATTCGATTTGTTTTGATGTTGTTTTTCAGGATTATAGCACCCAAAAAGAGAGCGAAATGATACTAGCCTCTACATCTTCCGATTCTATCGAAGACAATGAGGGTAATCCTAAACCTAACATCCCTTACATAATCCAAAATAGTTTTCCACACCCTTCGGACTTGTAACGTTATAAACTATTCCAAGGATTTACTCTTAGAGAAGAACGTGCCGTGTCAATCCCATTTTTGAACTCTGAACGTTTTAAATTTGAATATCTTCCTTTGTTTCGAAGATGGAAATTTATAAACATTTTGAACCTAACTCCTATTTTATATCGAAATTTGGTCATAATTTTCTTTTCAAATGTCAAATGCATTCATGATGCACAAAGGGAACATGTTGTTGCTATAGAGTCTCGTCTTATGGGCACAACTTTTCGAGTCGATCAAACCGTTCTTTGCAATGCTTTAGGTTTTAAAAATGTTGAGATTGATGATGAAAATTCTTTAGGTCATGGCCCTCTTGGTTCTGTCAATGTTTTAAATGCCCAATATCGTATACTTCATCTCATAATTTCATGGTTTATTCGTCCCTCGGGTGGGAAATTTTCAACTATTCGTCAAGCTGATGATTTTTGGCTTAGGTGTTTTCATGAGGGTAAGCACCCTAATCTTTGTCAAATTATATTTGTCTATCTTGTTCAACATCGTCACACCGACCAAGTCAAATCTTTTTACTATTCAACAGCGTTGAGTCATTTGTTTCACTCCCTTAAGATAGATTGTACCCATGACTATCTCGAACCCCTTGGCCTACCCATAGATGAGTGTTCCCTCACCCATGCTCACTTTTCCTACCTCAACAATGAATGGGTTCGTGTTCCTCGAGCTCCTCGCCAAGATGTTCAAGCCAAATCTCCACAAGGCTCTCAAGATGCTCATATTGCTCAATCCTCCATGGATACTCTCATGACGTTTCTTAATGAGAAATTCAACAACATGGAAGCCGAGTTTGCCGCTATTGACACTCGATTCACAACATTGGAAGATCGAGTCAAGGGCCTTGATACTTGCTTCACATCTTTGGAGGATCAAGTCAAAGCCATTGTTCTTCAACAAAATTCCATGGATGTCTCTCTCACCGCCTTCCATGATGCTTGGCTCAATCAAACTAGGAGGCCTCAACCGAATCAAGATGATAAGGATGAAGAGGACGAGGATGAAAAAGATGGTGGGAACGAGTAGTCGTGCATTTCATCACATCTCATTTAGTTTTTCTAGTTTTTGCACCTATCTATTAGAACTCTATGCTTTCATTTATGTTGTTAGGATTTAAGTTTGGCTTTATGTTTTTGAACTATTGGTAGCTTTTGTAACCCCCTTAGCCCGGCCTAGACGGTTGACCCGAACTACGAAGATTACACGGGGAAAACCAAAGTCAACCCGAAAGTCAACCTTGATTAACGACCCTTTTTTTCTTTTTAACTTTGTCTAAATGCATATTAATCCTAGGTGTACTCTTGAGATAAGCATACTCAAAAATTACAGCAATCGGAAAACAATAAGTGACTCAATTGCACAACATACGAATTTAGGGACCAATTTGAAAACTTTGGAAATTAGGAGGACTTTATCAGTTTTTAAGTTACCATTATGAAATTAATCATGTTTCATGCCTCTCTGCCAAATTTCATCTTAAACGGACATCTCAAACTCAAGCAATTGCACATACAATAATCAGGACTAAAACGTAAAGCTTGCAAACCTCAAAACCATTCAAATCAGTGCCCAACGGTCGAGTGTTTCGAAACGGGTCTAGACCGTTCCGAAACACGGGCTGGCAGTAGCCAAAGTGTTTCAAAACACCTCTGCCGTTTCGAAACACCCAGGCCAAAATATGCACCTGTTTTGAAACAGGCAAGGGTGTTTCGAAACACCCTGCCCAGAAACAGCAGAATGGTCTGTTTTTGCACCCTTTCGACCCACCGAACACACTCATATGACTCCCACGTCATGCCAACAAGTCATCAAACATTAAAGGAACATATTTGCATCATCAAAGCTCAATCACGGCCTCTAATAAGAAAAACCATAAGTCTAAAGGCATGCATCCTATAATGAAAAGGAAGCAATCATCAAATCTCCAAAACAAATACCAAATGGCCAATTACATGTTCCAAACTCAACATAGGCATTAAATCAAACTTAGGGAGTCCAAAACATCTCCCCAAAACTCAATCTAGGTTCCCATTGCCAAATACCAAAAGCTAATAGTGTTGTGAAAATAGTCACCATACATGAGCTTAAACTTTCACTTGGATCCTTGACCTCCTTTCTGCCCTTTAAGCACCTCAATGCTCTGCATTATTGGTTCAAGAAAGAGAGAGCGTAAGCACACATGCTTAGTGAGAAAGGCTCTAATTAAACAACACAATAATGCACTTTGTAAAAAACACCTTTCCAAGGCCTTTGATTTCAAAACAACATTTATCATGCAACTATGCATACAAATCAAGCATCTCATGCTTCAATACATCAACATGTCATATTGGCTTTCAAGTGATAATCCATAACCATTTTTCAACTCAAAACACAATCGGATTCGCGGATTACAAGCGTTGTCACATACGCTTCATACACACTACCAAACACTCAAGGTGGAGTTTACCGGTACAATCACAACCCCTCAACACCCGTGATGGAGTCTACGGTACAATTACAACCCCTCCACATCACTCATTGGTAGTTGTATAACATCACTAACGAGAACACGGGACACACAACACAAGGTCCTCACTTGGCATTTTAACCACCATTATGACCTTAGACATCTCGTTAGTGTTCTTGGATGGAGTTTACGGTACAATCACAACCCCTCAACATCCAAGGCGACTTTATTCACGGTGCACCCAATCCTATAGCCGGCTAACTATATCCGATTCAAGTACTTTTAAACCAACACATCACTTGCCAATATACATTAATTACCATCATCAATCCACTGTTTTTAAGCATCAAACAAAGCCATTACATAAACATGCATCACTATGCATTAAACCAAATTTATCAATGTCCAAATCAAGGATCTCTTACCTTGAGCATCCTTCAACATATGGCTTACAAAACCAGCATTAAACATGCTAAAATATGCTTTCAAAACAGGATTTAAACATGCAAAATAAACACATTGCATTCAACCATCTCATGGTTCATCAAAAAGAGTGTTTCTCCGAAAAACTTACTCTTGAGCTTAGCTAAGTTGTTTAGACTTAAACTAAGCTCCCATAACCTTCAAAGATTGGTTTCAAAGCTGGAAACCAAACTTCACTCACCGATTCCGTTTCGAAGGCTTGCCGAAACACCGATCAAGCCTCCGGATCAACACCACAAGGATCCGAAGATGTCTCCCCTATTTAAAACACATCAAAGCAGAGGATTAATGCATCATCATGCATTAAAATCTTCAACCAAAGCACCTAAACTCGCTGCTCTCATCAAAACTCACATTTCGGCTACCAAACACAACCGAAATCCCATCCAAACACCTCTACAACAATACCCAGCCAAGATCCATCAAATCCAAAAATTCTTAAACATCAATTAACATCCAAAAAGGACCTAATCACGTCCTTATACCTCCAGCTATAGCAGAACATCAAAATCACCCCAAAAACCACCATTTTCTCAAGTAAAAACTTAGGAAAATCAACCTATTCGGGATTGCATTGATTAAACCTTAATTACACATCAATTAGACATCCAAAATACATCAAAAAGACATCTCAAAAAAGAGCCCAATCAGCTATTACGAAATTCTTCAAAATTAAATCCAAACTTGCATTTTAAGCCAAAATCAAGAACACAATATTAAAACCTTTAATAAAACTCAATTTAAGGATTGAGAACTTGGGAATTTCAGTAAAGAACTGAGTATTTAGAGGAGAAGGACGTTCATACCTCTAAATGTGGGTTTCTCCTTGTTTAGAGCCAAAATCCTTGAAAATTCAATAAGCAAAAGATGAGGATTTGGTGTAGAAATGATTAGAGATCATTTGGAGATTGAAATCTCAACTTTAGGTGTGAAAATCAAAGGAAAAAGTGGCTGTGGAAATGTGTTTGGCTGAGGGAAAATTGAGAGAAAATGAAATGGAAAAATTTGGCAAAAGTTAGTTATCAAAACCAAAATATCTATTTTCCCTCTTTTCTTTTAATTAAATAACATTAAATGAGTCTTTAAAATTTAAGAAAAATCTGGAGAAACCCTCCCTTGGGTAAATTAGCTCCTTAAAGATTCAAAGTTTCAATCCTTTTAAAATAGTCACCAACTTTTCAAAAATTACATTTTAGTCACTAACTTGAAATGTCATATTTCCAAACCCCATTTTGTAAAATTGATTTCACCACTCTCTTATATATAATAAAAGAGGATTTTTAAATATTTTTCCATATTTTTAATGCATCCCGAACTAGGCTTTCCCTAAAAACCACCTTTATATTCGAACCGTAATTTAAACCGGTCCGGTTCAGACCCTTAACTTCCAAGCCCAAAATTGGGGTGTTACAACTTTGATTTTTTAAGTTTTCATTTTGGATTTAATGATATTATGTTGCTATTATCCTTACCTTGTGCTATTATGTTTGATCTAACAAAAAGGGGTGAAGTATTATATAGAGACAAGTTTGAAATTTTAAAACTTAATTTTGAAAACCTATCTTAAATTAAAGGGAGTAAGCTTTTCAATGTTTTCAAAACTTAAAAATTTATATTTGGTTTTGTTATATCAAAAAGGGGAGATTGTAAAATCAAAATTGATTTTGATATAAGAATTTACCTTAGGGACTAAATTGCAAAATAATATATTTTTAAGTATTTTCAAAGACTCGCAAATTGACAAGACATTTTGAACCAAATACTATTTCAAGTCAAAACACATTAAAAGGGTTCAAATTTTCTAAGTGTTTTCAAGTGTTTTCAAGCCAAAAAGCAACAAAATGCCCAAGCGTATTGATACCCTTAGGCGTATCGATACGATTTTTCAACACTGGAATTTTAATCGTTCATAGCGTACCGATACGGTTTAACCTCGTATCGATATGATATTCATCTGGGCAAGACTTTAAGCTGTAGCGTATCGATACGCATCGGGACCGTATCGATACAGTTTTCATATAAAAAAAATGTTCTTTGCTATAGTTTATCGATACGGTATGTCACCGTATCGATACGATGTGCTGACCTCTGCAAAAAAAATTTGCATTTAAGATTCGAACGTTGTCTTGTCAGTTATTGGAATCCAAAATTTTAAATGACTATTGAACGGTATCGATACGCTAAGGTAGCATACCGATATGCTTTTTAGCAAAACTCAATTCAGGATTCCAGTGAGCAAAATCCGTATCGATATGGCATTTCGTATCGATATGCCCCTTAATACCGTATCGATACGTCCTTCAAGCATATCAATACGCCCTGTTTTTCAGTCATAACGGCTCTTTCTTCTTTGAGATAGGTACCGATACGCCCACGAACGTACCGATACGGTAGGTTGTTGAAGAGCATTTATTACGGGAAATTGCAACTCAACGGCTAGATTAATGACCTCAACCACCCAAACGGCTAGAAATCAATGCAAGGGTATAAAAACAAGTCTCAAATGCTACAACAACAACTATTGTGTCTTCAAGCAACATCAAAGCATTCAAATCCAAACTTTGAGCCTTTTTAGAGTCATATCTTTGTACCCAACTCAATTGAGTCTTTTATTGTAAACTTGATTGAGAGTTTGGGGTGTGATTAATTGTATTTGGGTAAACATCAACCTTTGAGAGGTAATTGTAAGGTTTACCAAACTTCTTCTTTGTAAAGAGTGAGTTGGATTAAGCTTTGGGTAGAAAGCTTAATCGGTCTTATAAGGTTTCCTCCTCATCCAAGAAAAGGGGAAGAATCAATTAGTGGATTGGTTGAAAATCCTTATTAGAAACTTGAACCAATATAAATTGCTTTGTGTCCAATTTTTCATTCATCCATTTTCTCCCTTCAAATTTTAATCGTCAATTCATCCCCTCTTTGTCATTTGCAATCGATTGATCAACTCAACACTATAAAAGGTAAAGCATGACGACAACCAAGGAGATGTCCTAATAAAAAAAACTAAAAATAAAATTCAGAAATCCAATAGAACTAAATCGAAAATTATTGTTGTTTTGGTGTTGGCTAAGGCTAATTTTCCAAAGCGGGGTTTAATATTGAATAAGGGAGGTAAGCAAGCATATTTTTGAGCAATAAGTTTTTAAAGAATGGCACCATACGATTAGCCAGGTTGAAGGTAGCTGCCCACTTGCGTAAAATAGCCATGTTGAGTTCATTATCCGATATATCTTCCATCTCTTTAACAGCAGCAGAGACAAGGACTAAGAGCTGTTGATAAAATTCATTATCAGGAGTACATTCCCCACGATCCTCTTCGATTCTCACAGTAATAGGTTTCAGGTGATCGGGAATATGATCTTTACCACTGTTTATTGCATCTTGTAAGCCATGGAAGTCTGCAACTTTCACTTTGCACTTGTCCTCGTTAAAAAGTTCCGTTTTTAAATCTTCCATACCCTTATGCAGACTTGCAGCAGCCAAGCATTCTTCAACAACGTCTCCTAGTATATTGTAAGTTGCAGTTTCTTTCAACACAGGCGTAGGAAAAGTAGTAGAGAGCTTGAATAACAACAATGGAAGAAGAGTCAAGAACTCAGAGTAAGCATTATACATTATATATGTAGACAGACAGGCAGACACACGTGCATGCGCTCAGAACTTGTGCAAGGCAGCAAATGTCATACCTTTTCTCTTAGGTTTTCTTGTTGAACTCATGATATTTAAGAGGAACAAACAAATTATTGGGATAGAGACTAGTCAACTAGGTATAAAACTTACAACTTGAGCATTGAGACATGAGAATAGGTTATTTTGTATAAAAGGAATGTCCAATCTGAAAATAAGGTCAACAAGTTTTAAATGCTCAAATTCAAGTCTCAAATAGTATTAGATTCGATTTATATCTACAGCAAAAGGTGCATTAGTTTTGGTGAGAAGCGATTTTGATGCCATAACAGAGAAACTGAGATTTTATGAGGTCACTGTCCTATTTATAATCATTCTATTAGAATGGAGCAAATTATATCCACGATAAGAGTTTTGCATACCTTGAGAAGGAAGAATTCTGCGACCTCCTCTGCTTTTGCTGAGTCCTGACAAAACCAAAGTTTAAAAGTTAGAGTTAGAGGTTTAGAAATTAAACTGATAAATAGATTTAGAACTAAAGAAAATGCAATCAAACGAACTAACTAATCGTACCAAAGCTCGCTTTTTATCTGATTCTTTAATCTTTTGTTCTATTGCTTCAAAATTCTGGATCATCTTAACAAATAATGTCGCCTGCTCACTCATGTCCTGTTTCTTGCCTATATTCTTCAGTATGTTGTTCAGGTCAGACGCAATAGGCCACTGCCCATTGTTCAGTTCCTTGAGTATGTTGTCCAGGTCAAACCGGGTAAACCAGTGCCTCGTTTTCAGTTCCTCGTCTATATCTTTTTGTATGTTGATCATGTCAGACCGAGCAGGCAACTTGGTTGAGATTTTTCCAAGGGATGCGAGTATCGGTGAAAATAGAGATTTAATATCATATTTGATCACAAGATCCATAACCTGTATACAATTTAACATGTCTGCAGATTGGCCCTGCATTTACGAAATTCATACAAATTAAACAACAGTTGTACACTAATAGCAGCAGGATAAACTGAAATCAAGTACTAGGGACAGAGTTATTAGATTTACGATCTTCCTCCGATGGATTACTTTATCCCTCAGAATCTTGAGTACTTGCGGATGAGATTTCTTCTCGATGATAAATAGTACCCTTACAGGCTTTTCGTTTCCCCCTAGTTCTGGTTCAGATGGTTCGCCGGCATCATCCGTTCGACACCCTTTCTTGGTGCTTTTTCCTTCTCCTTTTGTGGCTTTCCTTTTCCTTTTCCTTTCCCCGGACATCTCATCTGTATCATTCTCTTGCAATTTGTTCTCCAATCCCATTGCAAAAGCACGACCCCCACGGTCGAGGGACGACGGGAGTGATTCAACAATATCGATCGTCATCTTGCAGGAATCTGGCATATTTTGTCCCCAACAAATTGCTTTCAAACAAATCACACAATAAACCAAAAATCCAAACACGGAAACATAATTTTCACTAGAAACTAAAGCAGCATATATTAATTATACTTTGAATAAGGAAATTCAGATCATTTAATGGATGGAAACAAGAGGCAAGCCAAGGATAAGACCCATCTAACGGACAGAAATCATCTTTCTTTCAAACAAATCACACAATAAAACAACAAAGCAGTACCAAAAATCCAAACATGAATACACAATTTCCTCGAGAGATCAGAACTATTACTCACCGATCGGATGTTGTGTCTGCAGAAGCCAAGAGATGAAGAACAGCAAAACAAATGAACGCTGTAGGTTTTGACAGGTATTTATTAACAAGTTTGGAGCGCCAAGACTTTACCTCGACCATGCTCGAGCAGAACCAGAGAGTGAACTCGAGCAGAGCAATATCATTATTTTTAAGTAAACTACCTATTTAGTATCCACCTATTTCAGTGTTTCTGTTTTAATAGCCAACTATTTTTTTTGGCAAAATTGTAACTAACGTTACATTTTTGTTTTGTTTTGATATTTCGGCCATTAAAATTTACCTGACTCATTTTTAATTGAGATAATATTAGATTTAGTCTCGAAAACTTGTATATTTCTATCAATTTTCCATTCTTTCTTTCTTCTTCCCAAAAATCCTAACCACTTTTTTTTAGACCCTAACTCGCGTCACCGATCATCGACAATCGTTCACACGTCAGTTTGTTGACAACTCTCTTAATTTTCACTATTTCCGCCTAACCTTTTTTTCCTAATCCCCAACCGCCTTTCTTCTCCCTTTTGCAAATCGCATCTTCGTCGTTTGCAATTGCACAATCGTAGTTCCAGGGGATGATAGGGTTACGTCGACTGGCTGATGGGGCTACAACGAGAGAGGGTGACTGTAACCCCTAAACCATATACCCCAAATCCTAAACCTAACCACAAACCCAACCCAAATCCTAAATTTCGAAGAAATCAGACAGTTGTAATGGAAGGGTAATTTACAATTTTACCCCTAAAAATTTAAGATGATGTTTAAATTATATGGATTTTGGACTAATCTGATAAATATATATATATATATATATATATATATATATATATATATATATATATATAAGTGTTTTGCAATGAAATTGTGATTATACTAGGCCGCATCATCATCTACGTTAATTTTAGACGGTTGAGATATCAAAACCGAAATCCGAACATAGGTGGAGAACTAAATAGGTAGTTTACCCTTATTTTTACAATTTATCCACGTTTTTTTTACCAATTAGAGTCTTATAGATAAATAATTTATATAATAAACAAATGGGAAAATATATGATACACTGGTTGGTTGTGGAAATATTTTGTTTCCACAAGTGCCCTAATTTGGGTTTATGATTTATAGTTTAGGGGGTTTAGGTTTAGGGGTTTAGAATTTAGAATCTATTGTTAGAATTTAGGCTTTAGTATTAGAGTTTAATGGTTAGGATTTAGGTTTTAGGATAATATGGTAGAGATTTAGGTTTTTACCTATAACCCCTAAATTTTATCCTAAACTCTAAATTCAAACCACACTCCCTAAATTCTAAGCACATAAACCTAAACTATGAACCCTAAACTGAATCTCTAACCCTTAAAATTAAGGCGCTTGTAGAAACAAAATATTTCCACCGCCAATGTATGTTATAATTACCCTAAATAGATTATTAACAATTAAAAGAAGTTTTTCATAAACATATTGAAATGATCATAAATAGGGAAACTACTCCGTTAATACCCCACCTATTACCTCGTTTTGGGTGGGAGGACAATGATTTTAGATTTAGTACCTTCAGTGGATTGTGAGGTGAGGACAAAGATGAAAAATGTTATAGAATTAGTTTAGCCTTGCGGGTCATAGGACGAAGATAGTTTTAGATTTTGTACCCACAACGGGTCGTGAGGTGAGGACAGAATAAAAAATCTTAACGGAGTGGGTGCGAGGAGAGAACCCAACACCTACCTTGACCAATTGACATCTCTAACTATATTTTTTGACAATATCGTTACTACTGTTACATTTACATTTTTTATCACTGACTGTTAAAATATTAATAGTGATACTGACTTAGATTTTCTTTTATTTTTTACAAAAGTAAATTATATTACCATAACTCCTCCCACCTAAGGAATACTTCCGTCCCTTCATGAGACCGGGTAAAGTGAGCCTAAAATGTAACCCCTAAACCAAGTTAAACAACCACTATATTTCTAAGCAAATTTATATTTAGCTTGAATTGTGATTAAAATTAAAGATCATACTGGAATTATTTTTTCGCTCCGTTTGTGAATAACAATATTAAGGGTAAAGTTCACAAATGGTCACAAAACTTTGTTAAAAAAACAAAACAGTAACCTAACTTTCAAATGTTACAACATGGCAATTAATTTTATGTTTTGTAACAAAATGGTAACTCGGCCGTTAAGTAATTAACGTGGTTGTTATAAAACTTTGTATAATAGCACATTTAATCCTCTATATTTACACATTCAATCAATTTAATCCTAATTCAAAAAAATTGACTAAATTTAACCATCGTTATTTACACATTATATTAATTTGAACCAAATAAATTGCAGTTACATTACATTTATTCTCTTGTCTTAGCAAGATTGAAAACAAATTTTTCTTCTTGCAGATTGTGCCAGCATCTGCTATTCCTGATGGCTGGATGGGATTATATATTCAATGAAGCTTTGGACACTACCTAAATCGTCATCTGGAATGGGCTAATGGTAGTGTTTGAATTTGTAACACCCGAGTTTAGGGGTTGACATTTGAGTTTGTGAATCGGGTTCGAGTCGTTGGGCTCGTTTTAATTAAAATGAGCTTTGTTTTTAAACTTAAAAAGGCTTGTGGTTCATTATGTGGCTTACAGAACATAGAGCTAGGATAGATTTTGAAACTAAGAGAGTTTTCTTGAAGCTTGCGGATGACTATGACATTGTGGTAGTAGGTGAGAACGTGAAATTCTTGTCGAATGTTGTTTCAGCCCTAGAGGCTCAGAGATTAGTTGAGTCAGGTTGTGAGGCGTACTTGGCCTACATGATGAATCTGAACATGAACGATGTTAGACCTCAGGATATCAGAACAATGTGTGATTTTCCGAGTGTGTTTCCGGAAGAATTGTGTGGTTTACCGCCTAATAGAGAGGTAGAGTTTTCTATAGAGACATATTCAGATTCTGCTCCTATTTCAATTGCTCCGTACCGTATGACACCGAAAGAACTAAAAGAGTTAAAGACTCAATTACAAGAGTTGTCGGATAGAGGTTTTATCCGTCCGAGTTTTTCACCTTGGGGCGCTCCGGTATTGTTTGTGAAGAAGAAAGACGATAGTATGAGAATGTGCATTGAATATAGACAATTGAATCAGTTGACAGTGAAAAACAAGTATCCCTTGTCGCGTATCAATGATTTGTTTGACCAGTTGAGAGGGGCATCAGTCTTTTCGAAGATTGATTTGAGATCCGGTTATTACCAGTTGAAGGTAAAAGAGGTCGATGTACCGAAGACAGCTTTTAGGACTAGGTATGGTCACTATGAGTTCTTAGTTATGCCGTTTGGGTTGACTAATGCATCGGCTGCTTTCATGGACATGATGAACAAAATTTTCCATCAATACTTAGATCAGTTTGTGGTTGTCCTCATAGATGACATTTTGGTCTATTCGCGTACCAAGGAAGATCATGACGACACTTGAGGTTAGTTTTACAGACTTTGCTAGATAACCATCTGTATGCTAAGTTAAGCAAGTGTGAGTTCTGGATCAGAGAAGTAGTCTTTCTAGGACATGTGATGTCACCCGAGGTGATAGAGTTGATCCGAAGAAGATATAAGCTATTTTTGAGTGGAAGCAACCGAAGTTTGTGATAGAGATTCGTAGTTTCCTTGGCTTAGCTGGTTACTATAGGAGGTTTGTGGATGGTTTCTCGAAGATAGCCGCTCCTTTGACAAAGTTGCTTTAGAAGAGTGTTCAGTTTGAGTGGTCAGATGCGAGACATCAAGCCTTTTAGAAATTGAAAGAAGCTTTGACCAATACGCCGATCTTGATTCAGCCAGAGTCGAGGAAAGATTATGTGATCTACAGTGATGCTTCGTATGTAGGGTTAGGTTGTGTGCTCATGCAAGATAGAAGAGTTGTGGCTTATGCCTCGAGATAGTTGAAGACTCATGAGCGTAACTATCCGACACACAACATAGAGTTAGCCGCAGTTGTGTTTGCCTTGAAGATTTGGAGACATTATTTGTATGGTGAGAAATGCACAGTGTATACGGATCACAAGAGTTTGATGTATATCATGACCTACGTTTCAAAATTTGTAGTTTCCAGGTTTAGGGGTCGGGAGTTGAGTGTGTGAATCGGGTTCGAGTCGTTGGGCTCGTTTTAATTAAAATGAGCTTTGTTTTTAAACTTAAAAAGGCTTGTGGTTCATTAAGCGCATTTTAGTGAATTTTTAAAGAAAGGAAAAATATGAGTAAAAAGTGCCTTTTTGACAAAAAAAATCACCATCTTCTTATTCCTCAAAGAAATCCCACGACAAAACCCCCTAACCCCCAAGTTACTATTCCATCAAATTTCTTCACCATTTCAAGAGCTCTCTTCAAGGTAAAATCATTTTTGACTTCACCTCTTTATACCGAACATTTCCATGGTTTTAGTTTCTCCTAAACATCATTTTTATTGTTCTTCAAGTTTTCAAAATTCAAGAAAATGGAGGAAGCTTTGTTAGGTTTTTATGTGGGTTTTGATTTGCAAAGTTATTATATGTTTTAATCTTGCCCTTAAGTACATTCTATCTCAAAATGGTGGGGTTTTGATGAAAATCCCGAAATGGGTTATTGTGGGTATTTTAAAAGGTTGAAAACTTGGGTTTTTGAGGTAGTTTGGTATAGGAGAGTGGGGTTGTTATATAGTGATGCTTGAAAGTTGTTTTGAAGGTGTTTAATGATGGTTTGGGTGTTGGAATTGATAGATTTCTGCTGGGTTGAATGTAAGTTCGAAAATGGGGATTTTGTGTTAGTTTTGGCTTGGAAATGTAGAGAAATGGCTTGGTGGTAGTAGTTTGATTTGTCATAGTGTTTTGTCGATGGTATGTTGAGTAATGTGTTGTTTTTGGTTGATTAGAAGCAAGGGAAATTATCATAGAAGCTTCGGGCTCGATACAGGGAAGTTTGGAGGCTTGATCGACTTTCTCTGTTTGCTTAAGGGTGTTCGGTGAGTGGATTATTTAAAACGGTTTTAAGTTGGTTCAAGTGTGTGGTTGAGGTGTTGGATTATGCTTGGTAGGCCAATCCAGGGAGGGGATTTAGTTGGTAGCTTAATCCCTTGTTCGAATTTATGAGTTCTTGCTTATTTGTCATAAATGTGGACTTGTGAAATATGTGTTAGTTTATGCATGTTGATATACATATTGATGTTGTATAATGTTGATGATATGTTGTGTTGCATGAATGGAAAATCATGAGGATGAGACTTGCTTAGTATAATTGGCACTAGTTAATTATCAGGTATAAATGATCGATCATTAGGATGAGTGTGCACACAGTAAGAGTCAAATTCGCGCGTGGCCTTGGTGACGTGTAGTCATCAAGGAGGAGTACGGTGAGGTAATATTCCACCGGAAAATGTTAGCATGTGATGATGAGTGCAATCCAATCCATGAGTGTGAACGATGATGAGTGTAATCCCACCGGAAGGTAATTGTTGTTGAGTACGTTGGGGGTGAAAATCCCAACGGAAGTTATCCGCATATCCGAGTAAGCTAATAGATGCCAATATACTTGTTCATGTGTGGTTGTTGTGTAAGATATTTGTTATATCTTGTTTAGCATAACATGAGGTAAGATGCCATGTTCATGCATTCTCTTAACGTTTGGCTATGTTGCTATGTTAGCGTAAATGTATGCCATGCGAATGTCTTAAGGATATCATGCTTTGAACCCTGCATTGTCGTTGTTTTGTTTTAGAGCTCCCTCACTAAGCTTCTAGCTTACGCTCTCATTTTCGACAATGCAGATCATTAGTGTGGAGTTAGCTAGGAGCAAGGAAAGGGCATCAAAGCGTGTGGTGGTTGCTCAAGTATGGTTTTAGTAAATAATGTAGTAGTAGGCAATGGGGATGCTACGTGTTGTAGGAGCGTGTATCTAAACTCCTATGTGTTTGGCTTTCATGTTGTTAAATACCTATGTTGATAATGCTTTTGTGTTAATGACTTGTAAACCATGCTTTGTGAGATGTTTATGTGTTTGTGCAAAAAGGCATGAAAACCTTGTTTTATGTTGTGTTTATGTGGATGAATGTTTTCTATGAATGAAATGACCTTGACATGAATGGTTATGTGTTTGAACATGTTCGTGGTAGGTTGAAATGCCTTTAGATTATATGTATGATTGTTGTTTCTTGATTCTTGATGTTTTGGGGTATGTTTGGGGACATTTGGAGATGCAGAAAACTGTTTTCACGGTCACACAGAGTGCAGGCGTTTCGAAACACTCGTGGTTGTTTCGGAATAGGTGTAGCTTCAGGGATACTCATATCGGAACATGGGTGGTGTCGTTTCGATACGATTTGACAATGTGAGCCCCCATTTCGGTATGCGTTTCGATACGATTTGCCTCTGTGAGTGCCCGTTTCGGAACCTGTTCCAGAACGTTTTGTTACTGAAGACCCCCATACCGGAACGGAGTGGACCGTATCGGTACAGCTTGGTCTGACTTTTAAACTGGAGCCCGCGTATCAAAACGGGCAAGCCTGTTTCGAAACCCATGCTTGTATTTTGGGCTTTTGGCATCTCCAAAGGTTCTCGGATGTCGGGTTTTAGCCCCGCTTGTTGTATGCTTCCTTGTTAAGCTTATATGCATCGCTTGTGAATTGTTTTGGTTTCGAATGCGAGCAATTGGACATAACATGTCACTTGGTAAATTTAAATTACCTTACGTTACGTCTGTATCGTCTTGCCCTCGTTTTCCGTTGTTGCTTTCACACATAGGACTAAATGATACATTTAGACAAGATAATTAAAGAAAAAATTTCTAGGGTTGTTAATCGAAGTGGAGCCTTAATGGGCTTTGCTTCGGTTTTCCCCGTGTAACCTGTTCGGACCGGTCTGTTGCCTAGCCCGGGACGAGGGGTTACATTTGTTGGTATCAGAGCCTGAGGTTTCCACGACCTCAGGTAGGTAAGTGAGGTAAGGTTGAGGTGTATGTTGTACGGTGAGTGTTTTGCTATCTTTGCTTGCTTGCACGGTGTTTGAAAGCATGTGTTAGCATAGTAGATGAGTTGAGGCGTAGTGTCGAGTTCCCATTGCTACTATTACTTATTTGAAAAGATTTTGAGTAAAGGAATACTTGAGCACATTAGACCCTTGCCTTTGCTAACTTAATCCTTGTGTGTTTGTTTGTTTGTAGTTGTTATCTTGCTAGCTGTGAGATGAGACCTAGAGGCAGGCCTAGGATGGTTCATCCGGAACCACGAGCAGCAGCTCCGGGAGTTGAGCCGGTTGTTGAGGCGCAGGCTTCTCCTTCTCCTCCTCATCAAGGGGGAGGTGAGGCGAGAGCTGAGGGTGTAGGACCTCAGGTTGGCCAAGGTCCGGCCGGTATAGATCTAGCTCCGTTAGTTCAGGCTATAGCCGGGGCTTTTCAGGCAGCAGTGGTCCGGGGACAGGCAGTGGCAAAACCTCAGGGTGAGGGCACCAGTTTGCCACTTGAGAGGCTTCGTAGTTTGGGAGGTGAAGAGTTCTGAGGGTTGGCGCCCGAGAGATCCGAGGCTTGGTTTGACAAGACTGTCCGTATTTTGTCTCAGATGGGTTGTACTGGAGCACGTAGACTTGGATGTGTTGTTTCTCTACTTCAGGGTGATGCCTACACTTGGTGGGTCACCATTACTACAGGCATGCCAGATGCCGAGATTACTTGGGAGTTCTTTGAGTCTGCTTTCCGTAAGAAGTATCTGGGTCCCCGTTATTTTGATGAGAAGAAGAAAGAGTTCATGGCATTGCTTCAGGGTAACTTGACAGTGACCGAGTATGAGATACGGTTCGTCAGATTGAGTCAGTATGCGTCTGAGCTAGTTCCTACTGAGAGGGAACGTTGCGACCATTTCCGTTATGGGTTGAGTGAGGAGATAAAGAGGTATACTTTGGCTACGGACTACACAGACTTTGATGTCTTGGTCGCTAGAGCCAAGGACATAGATCATAGTTTTGGTCTGACCAAACATTTTGGTGTTTCTAGTTCCAGGAAGAGGTCTGACGACTTTGATAGAGGTGATGCCAAGAGGCATAGGGACAATAGACATCACTTTGATCATAGACGTGGTGGTGGTAACCACGGTAGAGGCCATCAGGGCCAGAGAGCTGGTGGGCGTTTGGCTGAGTGTGCTCGATGCGGGAAGAATCACAACGGTGAGTGTTGGGGGAACTTTCATTCGTGTTGGAACTATGGAGCTAGAGATCACCTTAGGCGTGATTGTCCACATCAGGCTGGGTTTGCACCAGTTTAGGTCCAGGCTCCTACTAGAGCGATTGATTAATGCACCATCATGCATTAATATCCTCAACCAAGACATCTAAACTCGCTGCTCACATCAACACTCACATTTCGGCTACCAAACACAACCGAAATCACATCCAAACATCTCCACAACACTACCCAGCCAAGATCCATCAATTCTAAACATCCTTAAATATCAATTAACATCCAAAAAGGATCTAACCACGTCTTTATACCTCCAGCTATAACAGATCATCAAGATCACTCCAAAAATCACCAAAAACTCAAGCAAAACTTAGGAAAATCAACCTATCCGGGATTGCATTGATTAAACCTCAATTTCTCATCAATTATACATTCATTTTACATCAAAATGACATCTCAAAACAGTGCCCAATCAGATCATACGAATTTCATCAAAATTAAAGCAAATCTTGCATTTTAAAGCCAAGATCAAGAACACAATTGTAAAACCTTTAATAAAACACAAATCAAGGATTGAGAACTTGGGAATTTTAGTAAAGAACTGAGAATTTAGAGGAGAAGGACGTTCATACCTCTAAACTTGAGTTTTCTCCCTTTTTGGAACCAAAATCTTGAAAATCCAACAAGCAAATGCTAAGGTTTTGTTGAAGAGATGATTAGAGATCAAAAGAGGATTGAAATCTCATATTTGGATGTCAAAATCAGAGGGAAAATGTGCTGGAGAAATGTGTTTGGGTTGAGAGAAAATTGAGAGAAAAGGAAAATGGAATTTGGGAAAAGTTAGTTGAAAATGCCAAAATATCTTTCCCTCCCTTTTACTTTTATTTTTAAACCATTAATTAATCCTTTAATATTTAAGAAAAATCTGGAGAAACCCCTTTGGGTAAATAGCTCCTTAAAGATTCAAAGTTTCAATCCTTTTTAAAACAGTCACCCAGTTTTCAAAAATTACATTTTGGTCACTAACCCAAAATGTCACTCTTCCAAACCTCATTTTGTAAAATTGATTTCACCTTTCTCTTACATATAATAAAAGAGGATTTTAAGACATTTTTCCATATTTTTAATGCAACCCGAACTAGGCTTTCCTAAATTCACCCTTTTATATATTCGAACCGCAACCCGACCGGTCCGGTCCAAACCCAAAACTTCTAAGCCCAAAATTAGGGTGTTACAACGTACATTTCATTCCTCCCTTGTCGATGGGCATACACTCTAGCCCGTCCACCACCTTCAGGCTGAACAGCCACCACATGTGCTACATTTCTTACACCTTCATCTCTGCACTGGAAGTTGCCACGGCCGCGCCCACGGCCTCTCTGTGGCTCAGCTGCTCTCACCGGAGTCTGACCCTCTCTCATCGGCTGTAGACAATCCCTCCTCACGTGCCCACGATTGCCACAATTCCAGCATGTACCAAGATTGCACCAACACTCACTACTGTGCCTTCTACCACACTGATTGCACTCAGGAGTCCGTAAGAAAGCATTCGGTCCTTTCTGACCTCTTCCAGGGTTGCCACCCCTACGTCTTGCATCCGCATGTGACCTTCTATCCTTATGTCTCTTGTACCGATCTCTACCAAGATCACGATCCGCAGGTCGCTTCCCTGAGCTAGACCCTCCCGCTCGACTTGCCAGACCAAGATTTAGCTCAATGTCCTTGGCTCGAGTGACCAAGACATCAAAATCATTATAGTCCGCTGCGAGCATATAGGTTTGCACATCAGCCACCAGCACATATCGGAACCGTTCACATCTTTCTCGTTCGCTAGGAATCAGCTCGGGTGCATGTTGGCTAAGGCGTACAGATTGCACCTCATACTCCGCCACTATCATACTCCCCTCCACCAAGGACATGAACTCCCTCTTTTTCTCATCCAGGTAGCGGACTCCCAAATATTTTTGCTTGAATGCATTCAAGAAGAATGTCCAAGTCACCTCATCATCATCCAACCCCGCTATTGTGGTTGTCCACCACGTATATGCATCACCATGCAATAGAGACACAATACATCCCAACTTCTGAGTATTGTTACAGTTCAGCTGCCCAAGTATCCTCTTGGGAATTTCTAACTAGGACTCAGAACCTTCATGAGGTGCAGCCCCATGAGCTCCAGCTACTGCATCCTGAAAAGCTCCAACAATAGCTTGAATCAACACTGACATATCAGGAGCAGCTTGCCCCTGAACTCCCTCGGGTCCAGCAACCCCTGTACCAGCTCCCGCAGCACCAACCCCCGCTCCACCACCACCGGGTAATCCACCGGGAGTAGGAGGCGGTAAATCCTCAAAATTTTCAACATTCTCATTCTCAGGCGTAGCACGAGTATTAATTCTAAGCTCTCTACGTGGCCCCATATGAAAACAATGCAACTGGAAAAATACAATAAATTCAATTAGGCAACATAAGGCAAGTAATCCAAGTACTCAAGCTCATTTCTTTAAAAAAACTCTTTCCAATAGTAATGATATGGCAATGGGATCCCCAACTATACCCCAAACATGGCATATCATCACAAATTCATTTTAATCTATCACTTTGCATGCATTACATCTCATTAGGACTAGAACACCAACAATCAAACATCATGCTTTCACCAAAAAGCCATAATCATTCATACTCAAACACATTAACCACTTACCAAACCCCAAATATTCGTAAACCTGGCTCTGATACCAACAAATGTAACCCTCTTAGCCCGGCCTAGACGTTTGACCTGAACCACGAAGATTACACGGGGAAAACCAAAGTCAACCCAAAAGTCAACCTTGATTAACGACCTTTTTTTTCTTTTTATCTTCTCTAGATGCTCAATATTAGCCTATGTGATTAGCAAAACAATTCAGCAGAAACGACACAGCGAACTGAACTCATTTAGGGGTTTAATTGAAAGAATTAGACTTTTAGGGACCAAAACGTAATATTTGCAAATTGCGAGGACTTTGTAGATTTTAAGTTTACCATTATGCAATTAGTCATATTCCATGCATCTCTGTTAAAAATCAACTTAATTGGACATTCCAAACTCAACCAATTGCATCCACAACATCAAGGACTAAAATGTAAGAAGCAAGAACTTGAAACCATTCAAAATGCAGTCCAACGATTGGGTGTTTCGAAACATTGACCCTTGTATCGAAACGGTTGTATCGAAACTGGATTGACCGTTTCGGTACTCAGGCTCGTTCCGAAACCCGTATCGGAACATGGGTCTTCAGTAGCTAAAGTGTTCCGAAAGACTCTTACTTGTTCCGAAGCACTATGGCCATTTCAGGCCCCTGTTCCGAAACATATAAGGGTGTTTCGATACACCCTGCCCTGCAACTATATATTTTTCTGGTTTTTCACAACTTTACACATTCAAACACATCCCAAATCATACCATATCACACGAACAACATGATTAAACATTAGAGAACATTATTATGAAGCTTAAGCTAAAGCATGGCATCAAACATGTTATCATTGAGTCTATAGGCATGCACCCTAGTCATAAAAACCATATAAAAGCCTCAAGCCTCAAACCAAATCATATAGAACAATTACAAACCATAAATACCATAATAAACTTGCAACAAACATAGGGAGTTCAAAACAAATCTCCCAGAAACAACCATAGGTCCCCATTGCTAAATATCAATAATAGCATACGAAAACATCACCATACATGAGCTTCTCACTTCCTTGGATGTTCTTAGCCTCCTTGCTGCCCAAAAACGTATAAATTATCTGCATTGTTGGTAAAAGAGAGCGTAAGCACATTTACTTAGTGAGGCAAGCTCTAAGAAAACCAACACAACAATTCATCTTTAAAACTCCATCTCAAAAACCATTTTCTACAACATGCTCTTTCTATCTCAAGCTTGAAAACCACTTCAAAGAAATTCTCCATTTGAAAACACATGTACCTTTATTCTAACTCATGCATTAAACCAATGCAAATCTCATAGCAAAGCCATACTCATGCTTAATCAAAACAAGCATTTCATAAACCAATATCTCATATGCATTTTCTCAAGCATAAAACATCTCAACATTTGGTACATGTGAATCAAATACAATTTTATATATTGGCATTTCATATTACATCTTTACTCGGATATGCGGATTAGCTTGACTCAAAGTCAATTCCTACCCCGGTGGAATCTCACATCACCAGACTCTCATGGAGGTATCTCTCTTCACCACAAAGCTTGGGTATTTCACCAAGTCCTACCCCGATGGTATCTCTCATCATCGGATTCTCACTTTGGATCGGGATGGCACTACCCCCATTGCCCGACTCCAAAGAGCACGTACAAATTTTTAGTTTATAGTGCACTCTCATCATATTGTTCGACCAATTATATCCGATAATTATCTCATCATTTATGCCAATATATTATATCAAAAACATCATCTCACCTACTGTTTTGATGCAACATTTCTCAAATCTTTGTCATCTCATTTCAAAACCATATCTCATGCTTTGCATTAAATCAAAATCTCAAACTCTTTAATAACACATGCTATCTCATGAAATCTCTACAAAGCATCATCTCATGCTACAAATCATGCATAAAACAGTAGGAATTTGTCTATCTCAAAACAAGAGCACATTAAAAACATTTAGGGGCATCAACCACATATTGAGAGCAAATCTAGCCATACTTACTTCTGAACTTAAGATGGTGTTTCAAACCAATCCTAAATCCCCCAACCTTATTTCTTTGTCCCTCAAGGACTTCTAAAACCATTTGCACTCACTGATTACGTTTCGCTTGCTTGCCGAAACGATATCTAAGCTTCCGGCACTTCCGGATCAACACCAAAAGCATCCGAAGATGTCTCCCCTATTTATTACACATAAGAGCAGAGGATTAATGCATCATCATGCATTGAAATCACCAGTCACTCAAACAAACTCGCTGCACTACTCAAAAACACCATTTCGACTACCCAAAATAATCGGAATCATCTCCAAACTTTTCCAAAACAAAGCCCAGCCAAAATCTATCAATTCTAATCATTTATAAACCTCAATAAACACAAAAAATCTCCATAAACACGTCCTTATATCTCCAGCAACAACAGAACACCAAGAACACTCCAAAAACCACAAATCTAGCATGTAAAACTTTGGAATCCAAACCTATTCGGGATTTGTTTGATAAAACCTCATTTATAACATCAATTATCATCCAAAATACATTAGAAATCAACCTCAAAATAGAGCCTAACCAAGAGTTACAAAAATCATCAAGGTCTCACCAAGAATCTTGAGTTTTACTACAATTTCAAGTTTCTAACATTAAAACAACTAAAAAAATCATTAACAAAGGATTGATAACTTGGAAATTTCAGTAAAGAACTGATCATTAGAGGAGAATGACGAAGCTTACCTCTAATGGCTGATTTCTCCTCAATTTGGGCAAGATTTCTTGAAAATCCAAAGTAAAATCAAAAGGTTTTGATGAGGTAAAGATTAGGAATCCTTAGGAGAATGAAATCTCAACAAAAGAGATGAAAATCAAAGGTTATTTGGTGAAGGAAATGTGTTTGGCTGAGTGGAAGTTGAGAGAAAATGAAATGAGAGAAAACTAACGTAAGGTAGTTATGAAAAAGTCAATTTAGACTTTCTTTTTAATTCTCTTTTATTCATTAATTAAAACATTATTAAAAACTCTCAAATTAAAGAGAAATCTGATGAAAAACATTTTGGTAAAATTAGCTCCTTAAAGATTCAAAGTTTCAATCCTTTACAAAACAATCACTAATCAACTTTTGTAAAAATTGCAATTTGGTCACTACAACGAAATGTAATATTTCCAAATCACATTTTGTAAAATTGTTTTCACCATAAACATTTATATAATAAATGAGGATTTCTAGATATTTTTCCTTATTTTTAAAGCATCCCAAACTAGGTGTCCCCTAAACCTCCCTTAAAGATTCGAATCATTCTTGACCGGCCCGATTCAACCTCTAAAACATCTAGGCCCAAAACTAGGGCGTTACAAAGTTATTGAGGAAAAAAGCTCCTTTTGTTTGGACCGAGGTTCAACAACGAAGTTTCGACCAATTGAAACAAGTGTTGACCCATGCACCAGTCCTAACCCAACCCGAGTCCAAAAAGGACTACAAAGTTTATAGTGATGCATCGCACCTCGGGTTAGGATGTGTATTGATGCAAGAAGGCAAAGTCGTCGCTTATGCTTTGAGATAACTTAAGCCGCACGAAATGAATTATCCCACTCATGACCTTGAATTGGTTGCAATTGTCTTTGCATTGAAAATCTGGAGACATTACCTCTACAGAGAGAAATGTTACCTCTTTACCGATCATAAAAGCCTAAAGTATCTATTAACCCAAAAGGAGTTGAATATTCGACAACGGAGGTGGATGGAACTCCTTGAAGATTACAATCTTGTCATTGATTACCATCCGAGCAAGGCTAACGTTGTAGCTGATGCACTCAGCCGCAAACCTTTTTTTGGTAAGTATTGACAGTGAATATAGAGTTATATGTATTTTATGGTACATTAACTCGTTGTAATATCGCTATATTGTAGCCCCTCAAGCAATTAATGCTCACTTCTGGTTGCAGAAGCATTATTGTCTTGTAGTTGGACATCAAGTTCAGTCTACCATCGTTTTGCGAATCAAGGTCTTACAAGAGCAAGATACTGAGCTCCAATCCATTGTTTCTAAACTATCGGACAACCCCGACTTCATAATTAATTCTAAAGGGCTCTTGTGTTTTCACGACCAGGTCTGTGTACCTAATGATGAATCTCTTCGCACTGATATTCTCTCTGAAGCTCATTCGAGTTCTTTTTCTGTTCACCTCGGGTCTGTGAAGATGTATAAGGACTTACGTGAACTTTATTGGTGGTCAAGCACGAAGCAAGCCATAGTCCACTACATTTCCAAATGCTTTACGTGCCAATGTGTGAAAGCAGAACATTGTGCTCCTACCGGATTATTGCAACCTATCGGTCCACCGAAATGGAAGTGGGAATAGATCACTATGGATTTTGTTAGCAGTCTACCGCTAACTCCCGCGAAGCATGATGCCATATGGGTCATTGTAGATCATTTCACAAAGTCAGCCCATTTCATACCGGTTAGAATGGACTACGTTCTTCCTAAATTAGCTGACTTGTACATCAAGGAAGCGATATGACTTCACGAAGTACCCAAGTCTATTATCTTCGGTCGAGATCCTCTATTTGCATCTCGGTTTTGGAGAACCTTACAAGAAGCTATGGGCACTAGAGTTAATCTTAGCATAACCTTTCACCCTCAATCTGACGGCCAGTCAGAAAGGGTAATCCAGGTATTTATCGAAAGACTCTTTCATTGAAACCTTATAAATCTATTTTGTTATTGAACCTTCCTATAAAGATCTTAGAAGATATGCTTCGAGAATGCATCATTGACTTTGGTGGAACTTGGGAGAAATCTCTACCCTTTGATGAATTTGCCTACAATAATAGTTATCAGGCATCAATCCAAATGGCCCTGTATGAAGCATTGTATGGTAGGCGATGTCGAACCCCATTACGTTGGTCGGAGCTTGGTGAGGGAAAGGTGTTAGGCCCTGGCCTACTTCGGGAAACTGAAGAATGGGTTGCCATCATTCATGATCGTTTAAAGGCTGCTTTCGAACGACAAAAGGCTTATGCTAATCTTAAAAGACGAGACATTGAGTATGAAGTAGGCGAAAAAGCCTTTCTTAAAGTCTCACCGTAGAAGAAGTTCTTGAGGTTTGGCAAGAAGGGAAAATTGGGTCCTCGATTCAATGGACCATTTGAAGTTATTGAAAGAGTTGTCCTCGTGGCATATCGATTATTGTTACCCTCTAAATTAAGTAAAATTCACGATGTTTTCTATGTATCAATGCTTCGGAAGTACCGTTCTGATCCATTGCACATTGTGGAACCGAAATCGGTAGAAATTCGGTCAAATCTATCCTACGAGGAAGAACCAGTTTAGATTCTTGCAAGAGAAGTCAAGAGGCTTCGCAACAAAAATGTATCGTTAGTTAAAGTGCTCTGGAGGAGCCACACCATTGAGGAAGCTACTTGGGAACCTGAAGAGACCATGAAACAACATTATCCTCATCTCTTCGGTTCAGGTAAAAGTTCAAGGACGAATTTTTCTTAAGGGGTAGAGTTGTAACACCCCAAAATCTAATCTAGTCGGAATTAGGTTTCGGTGATCGAAAATATCATATTGATAAAATCCAAATATTGTATCGGCTAGTTAATTATTGATATCGGTCTCCAATTGAGCAAAATTATTGTCATTGGACCCTACCGAATGAAACCTATATAGTGGCTAAATTGAGAAAATTGTAAGTTGGAGGGCAAGACCATAATGTAGTGAGAGTTGAGGGACTAACCTTGCAATTAGTCCCTCCTCAATTTCTAATGTCCCAACGTGGTACAATCTGGTGAAGTTACTTCACCTAAAGGAAAGTTAAATGAATATGAATATTTATTTTACATAAACAAAGGAAAAGGAATAGAAAGCTTATCGAGAGTTCTCAAGCAACCACCTCCATCTTCATCATCTTCTTCTTTGAAGCACACACCTCCATTGGAGAGCAAACCTTAGCTTAGTTTTTCTTTGATTTATTGTTATCAAATCATTGCTATCGATCGGGTAAGCTATATTCCACAATCGGTTATTAGATTCAATGGATGTATTGAGTTTAATCTTAAGCTAGGGTTTTGAGCATCCATGGATATCTCATCATTGTCATCTATATTGAATTTGGATATCGATTTTGATATCGTATTATCGATCCTAATAATCACCCTATTGATTTCCTAGCTCAAGACAATGAAAAGGAGTATCCATCAAATTCACCGCAGGCTAGGAACAAGGGAGTTGTCATCCGAGAGTCGTAGAAGCATCAGATTAGTAAGGTTAGTGTAGTCAGAGTCTCGGGATTAGGTGAGGAGATTTCTTGAATTTCTTTTCGTTGTTTTCGATTATATCGATAACAATATCATTGAAGAAATTGCATTGGATTGTTAATCAAATTCATTGGTAAGTGTCGGTAAGTTTGTTCGTGACTATCGGACATATTTATTAGCATCGTCCTCATGCATCTTCATGGTTATAGTTATTGCTATCAAAATATTGTGAATGAACCATCAGATAATGATATTGACATTGAAAATTATGAAATATTGATATTGAGTCATGTTCACCATAGGAAACTTTAAAGACATTGGCTATTGAAATTATCATTGATTATTGTCATTGGTAATTGGAATTATCATTGATTATTGACATTGGTAATTCGAATTATTCGTTGATTATTGACATTGGTTATTGGAATTTTTATTTATTATTAACATTGGTATTGAACCTTAGATTTGAATGGACTTTTGATACAATTGGCATGCCATAGAATTCATGAGCTCAGTGTACGGGTGGACTATGGTCCTAAGGCTACGGCCTATATTGATTTGGCGAGGTGTAGGGATGTGTTTGTATTTGTCATATTGGTGAGACGGAGGGATTGGACCATTCATTGATTTGGCGAGGCGTAGGAATTCGCGTATAAACTATCTCGATTCAATCCAAGGATTAATAATGAACCTGATATGTTAAACATTGTATATTGAGACATTGCATTGACATTGATGAGTAAGAGATTATGTAAAACTATATATTTTTGTGACTAGCTCACTAGGCAATGCATGTCTATTGTGTCTCATCTCATACATTTCAGGTTGAAGAATCAACCCCTTTTGAAGATCAGACAAGTCGCGGCAACACAAGTCACTACAAGCCAAGTAATGTAAATTGTCCTTAAGAACTCCTTGGAAGGTGGCAAAATAGTTAAACCAGTCTTATATGCCTATTTTGTTATGCCTAATATGTGTAATATTTAAAAAGTTGTTAAGGGCCTAAACGTGACTTTTGGTTTGGCTAAAACTTGGCAAAAATGGTATATTTGGCTCATAAAGTTTAAAACCTAGTAAACGTATTCATATGATGTTGAAATTTGGCATGCCAGTAGTTTATAACATTTAAAAGTTGTGTGTAAAGTTTCATTGCATTTGAACACCGTTTGGCAGGTTAACTCGATTAAAAACAACAAAAAATTGTCATTACAGGTCAAACCATTTCGATACGGGGTAATGGCGTATTAATACGGTTAAGCATAATTGGACCCTAGGAACAGAGCATTTTGATACGGTTTGAGGTCGTATCGGAACATTTTGCTACTGGAATACATTGTTTCGATACGAGTCTTTAATGTATCGAAACGGGTCAAAGTCAAGGGAGTTAACCCGTACCGATACAAGGCTTGCCTGTATCGATACGGTTCAAAGGACAAGTCAACTTAGGCTGACCATTGATCACCTGTTTCGAAACAGCCTCTAGGTGTTTCGATACACTGCTAGTTAAGTTAGTTAAAAGGCACAATCTAGCAGTTTGTAAAGTTTACAATTTGATCACTGAGTATTGGATGTTTATATTAAACGAATAAATGAACTCAAATTTATATGAAATTTTACAGGCTTGTTAATATTGTATTGAATTTCACTGTAGTACAACCGATTGCATCGAAGGACCTCTAATTTACTAGATTTATAGTTTGGTCCATAAAACTTGTAATAGTTAAGAATTAGCCCTGAATGATTAATTATAACTTCATAAGGGTAAACTGGAATAAAATGCATTGTGGTAAAGTGTTATTGTATATTATTGTTTTTAAGTGTTGATAATAAAAATGAAATTTTATTGTACAAATCACTGCATTGTTCATCGGTATCACCTTCCAATCCGGTTCTCGACCAGACCGAGAAGGGGGTGTTACATTCTTTAAACCCATCATAATTACTTTCTACCCTAAACACTCAACCTTTCCATCTTTCAACTCGATCATTATTTTCCTTTAACTCTTCACTTCACTTTCTTCCCTAGTCATTCATCTCTCTCTCTTTTCATCCAAAGAAAATCAAGCCTTTGTTTCTTTTCTTATAAAAAATCCCCATGGCGTCTTCCTCCAAATCTTTCCAAACATTTTTCAACGAAGAAATCCAAAAGAAGTATGAAGACAACTTTTCTTCAAAGTCCATTTGCTTCGAAAGGAATTTCAGTTTCGAGCTGAGAAAGATCAAGTCTTTCCCTCTGAAGTCATGGACATCGTAGCCAAACACAAGTGGAAGACGTTTTGCCAACAAAATGGTGAGATCTTTCCAAATCTTGTTCGCGAAGTTTACGCACATTTAACTACTAAAGCAAACCCATTCTTGATGATCCGAGAAAAATGTGTGCATTTTGATGAAGGGGAAATCAACATAATTCTCAAGATAGATGTGGGGAATGAGCATGCCGAGTTTGCCGCCAACATGACCGCTATCAAGAGGAAGATAATCTTGGAAGATTTGTATGAACCGGGCACGGAGTGGACTGTATCCTCAAAAGGGCACCGCACGGTCAAGAGAGTAGCCCTTAAACCACAAGCAAAGGGCTGGAATCATTTTCTTAAAGCAATTATGATGCCGACGATTAATATTGGCCAGAAGATTAATGTTGGCCAGATTATCATCGATGAGTTTTACAAGTGTGCCATAAACCCAACTGGAGGGTTGTTCTTTCCTCTTCTTATTTGCAACATTTACCGGCGACATGATGTGTCCATGACAGACGACGACGTTTCCCTCGAAGTGAAGGGTTACACAATTATGCTAGCTGGTTGGAGGAACCTCACTGGCATTGTTGTGAAAGACATGGACAAGGACAAGGGCAAGGCTGCTACACCAACACCCAAGGTTTAGGAACCAAAGGCAAAGCCAACAACCTCAGTGCCAGCGGAGACAACGGAAAGGCTTGCCCAAATATATCTACGGCAAGATAAAATTCTTAGAAAATTAGAGGAGGCTGAGGAGTAGAGGAAGAGGCTCTGGCAATATGAGCGTGCTAGAGACGCTGCCATCAAAGAGACCTTGGTGAGTCTTTCCCCAGGAGTTATGCTGGCATTCCCTGCCTTTCCCGTGGGTATCTTTGCCAATGATGATACAATGCCAACCAGCCCAGTGCCAAGTCTAGTCTGCACTCCAGTTCCCAGTCCAATACCATCCAATGCCACAGGGTGTTAAGTTGGTTACTGAAAACAAGGCAACCTGTACCGAAATGGCAAGCTATTAAGTTGGTTACTGAAACAAGGTCGAGCGACTCGAAGCATGGGACCGTATCAAAACACCCTTAAGGGTGTTTCGGAACAGGCTATTCTAGTAGCCAAATGTATCGAAACACTCTCTCTTGTTTCGAAACCCCTATGCCATTTCAGGCTCACCGTTTCAATACAAGCTCGAGTGTACCGAAACACATGGGCCTGTAATGACACTTTTTGCTGGTTTTTTACACTTTAATCCATACAAAACCATTCCATCATGCATACAACATATTTAAAACATTAAACCACAACCATACATGGTAGAATCATCATCATAACATATCCATATGCACCAAAAGAATCTATAGGCATGCAACCTTTGCAAAATAGCCACTCATGAGTCAAAACAAAAACCAAGGCATAAACCAACAAGTAAAGGCCATTTACAAGTCATTAAATGCAAAACAAACTTGCCACAAAAGAGTGAGTTTTAAAACACATCTCCCAAAACAAAAGGCATCTTCCCATTGCCAACTATTATTAATAATAAGCAAATGTAAATCATACTTGAGCTTAATCTCACTCATTGGAATCCTTCTCACCTCTTTGCTACCCAAATATGTTAATTCTCTGCGTTGTTGGAAAAAGAGGGCGTAAGCAAAAATGCTTAGTGAGGGGTGCTTAAAACAAACCAACAACAAGAATGCATTTTAAAACCATTTCTCATTTAGAAATCTCTATCTCATCATGCTCCTTCTCTCTCATGCTTGAAATCATTTTTAAAGCAAAACCACATCATTTAAACCACATGTACCATCTATCTCATGCATTCATTAGAATGCAAAGTCTCAGGGCAAAGCCTTACATGCTTAAATCTTATAAAGCATTTCTCAAATCATATTCTCATATGCAAGGCACAATGCATAAAATCATTTATAAACAAGGTACATGTGAATCTCATATATTGACATTTTAGCAACATTACTCGGATATGCGGATAGCTTGGCGGAATCTCTCATCGTCAAGTCTTACGCCGGTGAAATCTCACATCACCGGACTCTCATGGCGGCATCTCTCATTGCCACAAAGCTTGATGGATTCATCAAGACCTACCGTGGTGGAGTCTCTCATCACCACACTCTTGCTTTGGAACGGGATGGCACTAACCCCATTGCCCGAACCAAAGAGCACGTACGAATTTTGTATATTATAGTGCACTTCTCATCCTATTGTCCGATCAATTATATTCGGTAACAATAATCTCATTTCATTACAATATACTCATTTTTAAACATCATTTACCAACTATTTTTCAATGCATGAACACATATCTATCTCATCCCATTTCAAAACATAAACAATGCATAGCATTTTCTCAAATAGTTCTATCTCTTTGGAATAACAAATATATATCATGGGATCATGTAAATCATCACATCCTTTTCCCAAAATATGCATAAAACAGTAGGTGTTATTCTATCTTCAAAACAAGAGCATGATTATAAAACCGATGGGATAAAATCGAGAAACGAGAGCGAAACATCTCAAACTTACTTCCAGATTTAGGTTAGTGTTTCAAACTCAACCCAAACCCCCAAACCTTGCTTTCAAGTCTTTGAAAGGCTTTTAAAACCAATTCCACTCACCCACAACGCTACACTCGCTTTGCCGAAGCGTAACTAAGCTTCCGGAGCCCCCGAAACTTCACTGATCTCTTCCGATATGTTCTCCCATGTTTATAACACACAAGAACATAGGATTAATTCATCTCAAATGTATTAAAACCACCAACAATCAAAGTTACCTCGCCGCTCTGCCCAAAAGCACCAAAACGGCTATCTGAAACAACCAAAAACACCTTCGATTACTCTACAAACTCAACCCAGCAAAAACCTACCACTTCCATCCAATTTTAATCATCAAATAACATCCAAAAACAATATAATTTCATCCTTATACCTCCAGCAACACCAGAACCACATTATCTTCACAAAGAGCCCAAATCTAACCATTTAACAACTAGAGATCCAATCCAATTCGGGATTATTATGATAAAACATTTAATTCAACATCATTTAACATCCAAATCATGATTAAAATCAATATCAAATCAATCAAAATAGTGATATTACGAAAATCATAAGATTTGCAACCAATAATCCACAATTTAACAAGATTTCCATGATTAACCCATCAAAACAACTTAGAATACATATGTAAAGGATTGATAACTTGGAAATTTCAGTAAAGAACTGATCATTAGAGGAGAAGAACGAACCTTACCTCTAATGGATGAAATCTCTCTCAATTGGACATGTTTTTCTTGAAAATCAAAGGAAAAACAATGAGGTTTTATAAATCAAGATTAAAAAATCCTTTAGAAATAAAAAGCTTAGTGAATCAAGAGTGTTACCTCAAGTTTCTTGAAAATTGAGAGTGTTTGGTTGAGAGAAAACTTTGAGATAAATAGAATGAGAGAAAATGGCGTAAAATGACTTTTAATGAAATAACCAACTCTCCCTTTATTAAATCCTTTTAATCATTAACTAAAACCCTTTCAAATGATCCTAATTGAGAGAAAAATCTGATGAAAACAAGTAGGTCAAATAGCTCCTTAAAGATTTCAAAGTTTCAATCCCTTTACAAAACAGTCACTAAAACAACATTGTAAAAATCGCGTTTTGATCACTAACTCAAAATGTCCCACTTCCAAAGTGCTTTTCCTAAATTTGATTTTACCAAAATCATTTATATAATGAATAATGATTTTTAAGCATTTTCTCATATTTTTATCATAACCCTAACCTTGTTTTCTCTGAACCACTCCCGAACTAACCCGGATCTCTAGTCTAGATCTTACGAACCTCGAGTCAACGTCAATTACTTCTAGGCCCAAAATCAGGGAATTAGGCCTGTCGAGTCTGCTATCACGCCAACCACATCTGAGCCGATGAAGGTTGTGAAAGAAACACATGCTTCCACTACTGCTCAAGGAAGGAGTAGAAATAAAAGGATGGCTCATGACTGTGGAAGCTACGCCCAGCGAAAGACTCGAGCCAAATTAGCAACTGAAGCTCGTGCCGCCCGAGGAGGAGTCTCTTTTGAAGGGGAGTCTTTTTCTTCCTAACTCTTTGCATTTCATTCATTTTTCATGCATTTTTATATGACTCATGCATTTTCTATTTTCTATTTTTCTTGTATATATGTGTTGTTTCATGCATTGAGGACAATGCACATCTTGGGTTTGGGGGTGTGCATCTCCTCATAGTTATGCCAAGCCATGCATTCATGTTTAAATTCTGTTTTCATGCCATGTCATGTAGGTTAGGATAGTTTGCAAACCCAACCACTAAAAAAAGAAAAAGAAAATTTTGTCTCGGCTAATTTTTGAAGCATGTTACCATTTTTTAGGAAAGTTTAGTTTAACCTAGGTGTCTGTCCAATGAAGAAATTTAAGATCTTTAGATGCCTATGTCAGCAGAATAGTAATGCCAGGATTACTTGTCAATTGATCTCTAGTTTTGGGAATTGAATTACACTTAAAGACGTAGTGTGCATCTAGTTCCCTAGCAAACTTAGAATTTTTTTGACATTATGCTCAGAATTGAAAAAAAAGCAAAAAATGATGCCAGTGTAAAAATTAAAAATGAATAAGGCAACAATGTTCTGCCATGACAATAAAAAAATGAAACTTTCCTCTACCTAGAGATAATAAGTTACTTAGGGCTTCGTGGTATGCTACCTCTTAGTTCTCAAGTCCAAAACTTAGGTATGAGTTGAAGAGAAAACCTAGTGATGTCTGGATTAAGGTGGGGATTCGTGGTATGCTCCCTCTTATTACTCACGCTAAACAGTATCACGAGGTTAGCTTAAGTTATTGCTAGAAAAAAAACCTAGGAAAGAAAAGAGAAAAAATATATTATTTCTGAGTTTAGGTAGTAGATTTGACTAAGGGAGTTAGTGGACACTTGATGAATATTGCCTACACTTCATGCACTTTCATGCCCTAAGACTAGATTTATTTTGCTGCTCTAGAATTTTCTATCTGCTTGGCATTACTGCACTAAGATAACTGAGGACAGACCTATGCCAACTTCTGCTTGCCTGCATCTGTTACCGTGCTGACCAAAACTTTCTTGAGATATTATTTTCATATTTTTTAGTTTTTCTATTTTCTTTTGCATTACTTTTTTTTTGCTCGGCAATAAAATTTTATTAGAAATGAAAGCAAGTCTTTCGCCTGTTTGTGAGCCTCGTTAAAAACCTCCCTACTCCTATTTGGAGGAAAAGAGTACTCACAAAATAGATAAACAAAATGAAAATACCGCACAAAAAACAAAACTCGACAGATGGATCATTTAAAACATTACAGATAACAACACTCCCAATCCAAATAGGCAATTTCCAGCTTTCACCAAAACTCCCTGTAGCCTCACCACCAAGCCTTGACCATGGCTTTCTTTTGTCTACCCACTCTTGCAAAACTATCAACCATTGAGATAACATGTCTGGAGGCATACATGAATTTCACGTTACCAATACTTTCCACCAAGCCAACAATCTCCTTAAACATTGGCCACCATCGCCAAGGCCACTGCGAAGGATTTACAATCCGAAACAGGGCAAGTCATGAGTCTGATTCCATGATTAGGTTCTTAATCCCCACCCAATATACCTCAATGAACACTTCCTCAAAAGTGAAACGAAGCTATTGAATCTACTAACAAGGTTGACCACGCTTTTTCACTCAATTACCACCATGCCTTGAACACAATCTACCTTGACAAACTTTGTTTTGCTAAATGATCATCCAAAGTATTTCTTTCTCTCGGGACATGAGAGAATGTTGAAGTACATATTGCCATTGAAAGCTGATCTATTTCCTCAAATAGTTCCCACCATCGCCAAGGTCTTAACATCGGTTCTCTAATCCAGTTCAATACCACTAGACAATCAGATATCAAAAGGCTTGCTTTGCCCGCCCAACCTGCTTCAAAGAAAATCAAGAGGGATGTTCTGTTCTCCCAGGCTTCTGCGAATTTTGAAGCTTCAACGGGATCAGAAAATAGCGCGAATCTCACCAAAAGAGTTCCTAAAAATGCCGACACATCCAGCTAATTCTGCAGTTGCTGTCTCATTGACGTTGAATTGAATAACTCCTTCTTGTGGTGGAATCCAAACACTTAAATCCAAATTCGTAGATAAGCACAATAGAGGATTCTCCCACCAATTTTCCTCAATTAACAACAATTCACCAATTGCAGCTCCAATCCATATAAATGCTCGCATCTTTGAATTGAACTAGAGGTCTTTCATTGCAGTAGGCTTTTGCATTGAACATTTTTTAATTTCGTGCTACCTATATGCTCCAAAGTGAAACTGAAAATGAGACTAACCAAATGGTTCTCGCTGGTCCAGACCATGTGTTGTTGAAACAGAAGGCAAACAGATCCTCGATATGAATTAAGTTTGGCCATCCAGTGGACCACCAGCTGCAAAAATTCCTCCAAAAACAACCAATAAATCATCAATAACCGAGAAATGGCCCATCTTGTCTTGCATCCAAGCACTTTTGTCAGGAACATACATCTTGTTTTTCACTATCTAAAATTTTCATTATCCAGTAGTTGTCTCGAACAAGCATCTTGTCAATGAAATCCAAACAGCTCCTCAACCACTAGCAATTCCGCAACCAACATTCCCTTATTAATCACTTAACTGTATAATCTCCCAAAGGTCTTGTAAATTGACAGATTACCACACCACCAATCTATCGTTTGCACCAGAAAAAAGGCTAACACAAACACTAGTTCCCCCCACTCCTTACCACATAGAAGTCTTCTCTGATTGTCAATATTTAGGTCCCTGACCTGGTCAGAATTGCCATCCGCATTTGCCGATCTGAAATCCGTCTCATCTTCATATCATACCCTATTTTTTTGTTTCTCGTAACAAGCAAAAGTCAACTTTCTGAACTCGTACAAACTTTCTCACCGTATTAATTTTGTAGAAAAATCCTCATCCACGAATATTCCAAAAAAGCATCCTTAACCCAACAGTTCTTCCATCACTAGATTATGGATTAATTTCTCGCTTCTAGGAGTGCAATATCCCTTATGGCTTGGCTTTCATCTCCTATGATCTGTATCCCCAAATGTTTCCCTAACTTTAGGGTCAATCGAGCTTCTCTAGTTAAGTAATCCCATCTGGATACCAAGTCTGAATCAGACAAAGATCGTCCCGATATTTCTGAATCTTCATGAGACTTGGCTCTCTTCTGTTCCCTTCTAACCGCGCGATCCCTCTTCTTTCTCTCTACTTCTTTTGCATTACTTGAGGACAAGTAATTAGATAAGTGTGAGGGAGTGTTGACGCTCCAAAAGTACAGATTTATATGCCAATTTCACATGCTTTTACTTGTCTTTTAAGTACATTTAGTTGCATGTTTCCTTAGGAACCATGCATTTGCATTAAGAGTTAGGATTTGGTGTTATGCCAATGTGAAGGGGTTGTTTTTGGCACCTTTTTGCAGGTTGGCATAGGTGATGGCACAGCAAGCTAGCAGAGTGGGAGTAGGAGACGACACCAAGGAGGATGTCGAGTAGACGTTGGCGCAGAAAGGCCTTTAATGCCAAGTATCGGGCGGTCGAAAAGAACATTTGATGCTAGGCCAAGAATATGTTGACTTCGAAAAAATAGGACCAGATCAGGCTGTGAGAAAATAAGGATCATATCAATCTCCGAGAAAATAGGGGACGAGCAGTTCCAAGCACGGTTGGCAGACCTTGCCAAGCTATGATGCCGGAGGAGTATTGGCACGATGATGTAATCCCTAACCTGATCAGCCTTAGGATTCAAACGTCTGATAAGATGATCTCCTACCTTATACCTGCACGTTCAAATTCAAATTCAAGATATTCCTAGGATATCCATGGAGTCCGACCGTGATCGAAGATAAGGAGCAACAATCGAGAGCCCGACCGTGAAGAGCTGCATCGACAGACCCTCTTCCAGCTCATCCTCTTTGTTGTTATTTTTCCTTTCTTAGTTTAAATGACGATGGATGTTGAAAACGATTGTGGTTTTTTGGTTGATACCCTCACAATGAACTGATTTAGTAGTTGGTGAGGGGTGTTTGTGTTTGAATGTTGTTTTTAATGTTTAGTTTTTAATAAATCAACACTGCCTCGACATTGTTTTTCCAATCTGGCATGTTCTTCATTTTTAAGTGTGTTGCCATGTGAAAGCTAGCACTATCTTTTTAAGTATTATGCCAAGCGATGGTTGGCATAATTGGCATATTGCAACTCAATATCATAACTGACTTGGGTGGCAACAATCGATTGCTAGGTACTAAGGAGAGATGCTTCGAAAGAAGATGTTCAAGTAGATGAACTTACTTCAGGAGTGAAATCTACCCCTCTAGAGTAAAGATTGGAACTTAATCGGATTGATTTATGTAAAAAGCACTATAGACATATAGGGGTTTTTCCATAATAGATTTAGGGCAATGCCCTCGACAGAGGCATTGCTACCTTTGAATCTGCTCGGCAAACAATGCTAAGACAAGATTTATTAAAGGTTGGCATGACACAAATAGCGTGAAAACCAGGAACTCCTTGCCAACGCTCGTTATTTGCTAAGACCCTTTCCTTGCCTTCAACTTTATTTTATTTCATTGTTTTCTTATCAAATATTTCAAAATCACTTCCAATCAAAACAATCTTTTCACAAAGCAAGTACTTGGCTAAGGAATTAGAACCTTGAACACAGTAGATTTTCTTCGCATTGTTTTCAAACACTTTTCCATTATCTTTTACGCCCTATTTCCATTAAATAATAACTCACGCCGAGAGTCTACAACACGTTACCACAATTCGTTCTTAATTTAACAATATTATTCATAATTGTTTCTTATCAAAGCCTTGCGAATCGAATTCCAGTTTAGGTACACGAGTCCCCAACAAACTATCACCCATAAAATAACATATGGTACTCACAATACCGGTCAATACCTCTTATTGTCGCCATATACGACCACTGTCCCGGACCGTAGTCCACCCCAAACCTGAGCTCTATAGACTCTATGGCATGCCAACTATACCTAAGAATGATTCGAGACCAAGGCTTTAACATACATCATTTTATTTATCATAACAAGGTGAGCATAGCTCCTTATCATAGTGTTATGTCACTATTTCTTAACCTCATTTTCATTTTAGGGTATACACATTCAACTCAAGTGAATCTCAATATTTCATTCTCTTATTCGAATGACCTTCTAGCTAAAGTTTCTTTCAACAAATTCCATTTACATCTTTCTTTGGTATCAAGTTATCAAGTACATAAAAAGTTTAGTATGAACAAGAGTTTGTATTTCCATTACACATTCTAGCTTTCTTCATACATATATGGCTGTTTGAATTTAACATGTTTCTCATAGTTTATCAAGCATAGAATTCATTCAAGTATCATGCTTACAGCCATAAATTCTTACCTTGGATCCATGCTTGCATATCCCCGGACTTTAAATTACACTCATAGGACTTTCCGAACTATTGTTGTTCCCGGATCACAATTCCTTTCCGTCTATCTACCGAAAGATCTACTTTAGCCTTCTCTTCAATGACCCCTTCTTGGACTAGCAATTCATAAAAGTGTATGTAGTTTAGAACCACATTCCATATTAATTTATTCGCAAGATCACTCAAATATCCATGCTTACAAACATGTACTCAATCAATTTACCACAATTTTTTAGATATAAAAGTGATCCTTAATCTCATATCCACATCAATTGTGCTAAAACAGATTACAATCATGCATGTTAAAACAAAGGCAAGTTGATTACATGAACACATTAATACACCCAAAACCCTCTAATTTTTGTATCATTTCAATTTAGTACTTTAGCTTTAGTAATCCTTTTTTCTTCCTTTCTTTCAAATTAGCCCTAAACTCTTAATTAAAACTAAGATTAAGGATAAAACAAGAGAACTTAAATTGCATTAAATTAATAATATCATATTAGGCCCATCTTTTGGGTATTACAACTCTCTCCCCCTTAAAGAAATTTGTCCTCGAATTTAGTTGAAGGGAAGAGATAGGGGTATTGCTTCCTCATCCTTGATTTCAGTTCCCAAGTGGCTTCTTCAACCTTCTTATTTCTCCAGAGAACATTGACAAGAGGAATCGATTTATTACGGAGTCTTTTAGTTTCACTATCTAGGATTTGTATTGGTTCTTCTTCATAGGATAAATTCGGATTGAGTTCCACTTCTTAATGTTTAATCACATGTGAATGGTTAAAACGGTATCTTCTTAGCATGGATACGTGAAATACGTTGTGAATTTATCAAATTCATTGGGAAGATAGAACCATGTGCTTATACAGAATCAAAGTGCCACCATCCTAGAAGTTAGTATAAAATTAGTAAGCATATATTTGAGATGACCTTGTGATCCAATTAAGCTCCTTGAGCCAACAACTTAAAAATATAACCTGAAAAGTAGTGAAAGAACTTCATAAGCATACACTTAGGGAGGTAATTTAATGCATTTAAAAGTATTGCTTAATCAAGGTTTCTTTCACTTCAAGTATGGTAATCATAGTACTCATATTGGAACTAAGCAAGGACCTTTAAGGTAGGTTGGTTGAACCTAAATGATCAACAATAGGAACTAATTACTTCCATGAAAAGCCATACAAATTTCATTATCAAATAATCATATCAACATATATAAAGATTAACCAAATGTAATAACATATGTATTACTTGATAGGCATGTTACCGCAATACTTTCTTAATTTAACAATATTATTCATATTTGTTTAATATCATAGCCTTGTGAATCGAATTCACAGTCTAGGTACACAGGTCTCCAACCAACTTTTGCCCATAAAATAACATATGGTACTCGCAATACCGATCAATCCCTCCTACTATCGCCAAGTGACCATAAAACAACCCACTTACTGTCTCCATATAGGACCATTGTCCCAGACCGTAGTCCACCCAAAACCTGAGCTCTATAGACTCTATGGCATGCCAACTATACCTAAGAATGACTCGAGACCAAGGCTTTAACATACATCATCTTATTTATCATAACAAGGTGAGCATAGCTCCTTATCATAGTGTTATATCATTATTTCTTAACCTTGTTTTCATTTTAGGGTATACACATTCACCTCAAGTGAATCTCAATATTTCATTCTCTTGTTCGAATGACCTTCTAGCTAAAGTTTCTTTCAACAAGTTCCATTTACATTTTTCTTTGTTATCAAGTTATCAAGTACATAAAAAGTTTAGTATGAACAAGAGTTTATATTTCCATTACACAATCTAGCTTTTTTCATACATATATGGTTGTTTGAATTTAACATGTTTCTCATAGTTTATCAAGCATAGAATTCATTCAAGTGGCATGCTTACAAGCACAAATTCTTACCTTGAATCCATGCTTGCTCATTCATAGCAAAATTTCACTTAAGCAAAGAACCCAAATCAACAAACAATGCTCGAGAGGGTTTTTGGCCCATCCCCAGACTTTAAATTACACTCACAGGACTTCTCGAGCTATTGTTGATCTCGGATCACAATTCCTTTCCGTCTATCTACCGAATGATCTACTTTAGCCTCCTCTTCAATGACCCCTTCTCGGTCTAGCAATTCATAAAAGTGTATATAGTTTAGAACCACATTCCATATTAATTTATTCGCAATATCACTCAAATATCCATTCTTACAAACATGTACTCAAGCTTCACCACAATTTTTTTTTATATCAAAGTGATCCCTAATCACATATCCACATCAATTGTGCTAAAACAGATTACAATCATGCATGTTCACACAAAGGAAAGGTGATTACATGAACACAATAATACACCCAAAACCCTCTAATTTTTGTATCATTTCATTTTAGTACTTTAGCTTTAGTAATCCTTTTTTCTTCCTTTCTTTCAAATTAGCCCTAAACTCTTAATTAAAACTAAGATTAAGGATAAAACAAGAGAACTTAAATTGCATTAAATTAATAATATCATATTAGGCCCATCTTTTGGGTATTACAACTCTCTCCCCCTTAAAGAAATTTGTCCTCGAATTTAGCAGAAGGGAAGAGATAGGGGTATTGCTTCCTCATCCTTGATTTCAGTTCCCAAGTGGCTTCTTCAACCTTATTATTTCTCCAGAGAACATTGACAAGAGGAATCGATTATTTACGGAGTCTTTTAGTTTCACTATCTAGGATTTGTATTGGTTCTTCTTCATAGGATAAATTCGGATTGAGTTCCACATGTTTAGGTTCTATCACATGTGAATGGTTAAAACGGTATCTTCTGAGCATGGATACGTGAAATACGTTGTGAATTTATCAAATTCATTGGGAAGATAGAACCATGTGCTTATATAGAATCAAAGTGCCACCATCCTAGAACTTAGTATAAACTTAGTAAGCATATTTTTGAGATGACCTTGTGATCCAATTAAGCTCCTTGAGCCAAAAACTTAAAAATATAACCTGAAAAGTAGTGAAAGAACTCCATAAGCATACACTTAGGGAGGTAATTGAAAGCATTTAAAAGTATTGCTTAATCAAGGTTTCTTTCACTTCAAGTATGGTAATCATAGTACTCATATTGGAACTAAGCAAGGACCTTTAAGGTAGGTTGGTTGAACCTAAATGATCAACAATAGGAACTAATTACTTCCATGAAAAGTCATACAAATATCATTATCAAATAATCATATCAACATATATAAAGATTAACCAATTGTAATAACATATGTATTACTTGATAGGCATGTTAACGCAGTTCTTTCTTAATTTAACAATATTATTCATAATTGTTTAATATCATAGCCTTTCGAATCGAATTCCCAGTCTAGGTACACAGGTCCCCAACCAACTGTTGCCTATAAAATAACATGTGGTACTCGCAATATCGATCAATCCCTCCTACTATCGCCAAGTGACCATAAAACTTCCCTCCTACTGTCGACATATAGGACCATTGTCCCAGACCGTAGTCCACCCCAAACCTGAGCTCTATAGACTCTATGGCATGCCAACTATACCTAAGACTGACTCGAGACCAAGGTTTTAACATACATCATTTTATTTATCATAACAAGGTGAGCATAGCTCCTTATCATAGTGTTATGTCACAATTTCTTAACCTCATTTCCATTTTAGGGTAGACACATTCACCTCAAGTGAATCTCAATATTTCATTCTCTTGTTCGAATGGCCTTCTATATAAAGTTTCTTTCAACAAGTTCCATTTACATCTTTCTTTGTTATCAAGTTATCAAGTACATAACAAGTTTAGTATGAACAAGAGTTTATATTTCCATTACCAATCAAGCTTTTTTCATACATATATGGTTGTTTGAATGTAACATGTTTCTTATAGTTTATCAAGCATAGAATTCATTCAAGTGTCATGCTTACAACCACAAATTCTTACCTTGGAACCATGCTTTCTCATTCATAGCAAAATTTCACAAAAGCAAATCAACCAAATCAACAAACAATGCTCGAGAGGGTTTTTGGCCCATCCCCGAACTTTAAATTACACTCACAGGACTTTCCGAGCAATTGTTGTTCCCGTATCACAATTTCTTTCTGTCTATCTACTGAATGATCTACTTTAGCCTCCTCTTCAATGACACATTCTTGGTCTAGCAATTCATAAAAGTGTATGTGGTTTAGAACCACATTCCATATTAATTTATTCGCAAGATCACTCAAATATCCATGCTTACAAACATGTACTCAAGCAATTTACCACAATTTTTTTAGATATCAAAGTGATCCCTAATCTCATATCCACATCAATTATGCTATAACAGATTACAATCATGCATGTTCAAACAAAGGCAAGGTGATTACATGAACACATTAATACACCCAAAACCCTCTAATTTTTCTATCATTTCAATTTAGTACTTTAGCTTTAATAATCCTTTTTTCTTCCCTTCTTTCAAATTAGCCCTAAACTCTTAATTAAAACTAAGATTAAGGATAAAACAAGAGAACTTAAATTGCATTAAATTAATAATATCCTATTAGGCCCATCTTTTGGGTATTACAACTCATTCCGCCTTAAAGAAATTTGTCCTCGAATTTAGCTGAAGGGAAGAGATAGGGGTATTGCTTCCTCATCCTTGATTTCAGTTCCCAAGTGGCTTCTTCAACCTTATTATTTCTCCAGAGAACTTGACAAGAGGAATCGATTATTTACGGAGTCTTCTAGTTTCACTCTCTAGGATTTGTATTGGTTCTTCTTCATAGGATAAATTCGGATTGAGTTCCACTTCTTTAGGTTCTATCACATGTGAATGGTTAAAACGGTATCTTCTGAGCATGGATACATGAAATACGTTGTGAATTTATCAAATTCATTGGGAAGATAGAACCATGTGCTTATACAGAATCAAAGTGCCACCATCCTAGAAGTTAGTATAAAATTAGTAAACATATTTTTGAGATGACCTTGTGATCCAATTAAGCTCCTTGAGCCAACAACATAAAAATATAACCTGAAAAGTCGTGAAAGAACTTCATAAGCATACACTTAGTGAGGTAATTTAAAGCATTTAAAAGTATTGCTTAATCAAGGTTTTTTTCACTTCAAGTATGGTAATCATAGTACTCATATTGGAACTAAGCAAGGACCTTTAAGGTAGGTTGGTTGAACCTAAATGATCAACAATAGGAACTAATTACTTCCATGAAAAGCCATACAAATATCATTATCAAATAATCATATCAACATATATAAAGATTAACCAAATGTAATAACATATGTATTACTTGATAGGCATGTTACCACAATTCTTTCTTAATTTAACAATATTATTCATATTTGTTTAACATCATAGCCTTGCGAATCGAATTCCCAGTCTAGGTACACAGGTCCCCAACCAACTGTTGCCCATAAAATATCATATGGTACTCGCAATACCAATCAATCCCTCCTACTATTTCCAAGTGACCATAAAACAACCCTCCTACTGTCGCCATATAGGACCACTGTCCCAAACCGTAGTCCACCCCAAACCTGAGCTCTATAGACTCTATGGCATGCCAACTTTACCTAAGATTGACTCGAGACCAAGGCTTTAACATAAATCATTTTATTTATCATAACAAGGTGAGCATAGCTCCTTATCATAGTGTTATGTCACTATTTCTTAACCTCATTTTCATTTTAGGGTATACACATTCACCTCAAGTGAATCTCAATATTTCATTCTCTTGTTCGAATGGCCTTCTAGCTAAAGTTTCTTTCAACAAGTTCCATTTACATCTTTCTTTGTTATCAAGTACATAAAAATTTTAGTATGAACAAGAGTTTATATTTCCATTACACAATCTAGCTTTTTTCATACATATATGGCTGTTTGAATTTAACATGTTTCTCATAGTTTATCAAGCATAGAATTCATTCAAGTGTCATGCTTACAATCACAAATTCTTACCTTGAATCCATGCTTGCTCATTCATAGCAAAATTTCACAAAAGCAAAACAACCAAATCAACAAACAATGCTCGAGAGGGTTTTTGGCCCATCCCCGAACTTTAAATTACACTCACAGGACTTTCCGAGCTATTGTTGATACCGGATCACAATTCTTTTCTGTCTATCAACCGAATGATCTACTTTAGCCTCCTTTTCAATGACCCCTTCTCGGTCTAGCAATTCATAAAAGTGTATGTATTTTAGAACCACATTCCATATTAATTTATTCGCAAGATCACTCAAATATTTATGCTTACAAACATGTACTCAAGCAATTCACCACAATTTTTTTAGATATCAAAGTGATCCCTAATCTCATATCCACATCAATTGTGCTAAAACAGATTACAATCATGCATGTTCACACAAAGGCAAGGTGATTACATGAACAAATTAATACACCCCAAATACAGTCTGCTATTTGCTTCAATTTACAATCTGTTATGCGTCCAACAATTCTCCAATATAATTATACATTTTCAAACCATCCAATTATCTTTATTACTGCTCAGAACAATTTTAGATTCACAAGTATCCAAACAATTATACTTAAATAGCCCATGAGCTTAAAAACAGTCCCTTATGTTCTCCTAGATGCAGGGCAGTCCTAAACACTAAAATTTTCCATTAACACAGTCCTCAATTACAATTTATTCATTTCTCTTGTTTTATTTACTGATCAAAACAGTCTGTTATTAAAACACATATAACAGCCCCTAAATGGTACACAAAAATAGTCCACTGATCAAGAACAATCGAAACAGTCCATTACAAGTTCGATTACATAATTAACAGCCCTGAATTTTTCCACACTAAGGGGGAAGATAACTTATTGGAAATGAATTTCCAAGTGGCTGATTCCTTGTCCTCAAGGCATCTCTCAAGGTGACATGTGTTAAGGCCACTAATTAAGGTTTCTTGAACATGCAAACCTCTAATTTTTGTATCATTTCAATTTAGCACTTTAGCTTTAGTAATCCTTTTTCTTCTTTTTCTTTCAAATTAGCCCTAAACTCTTAATTAAAACTAAGATTAAGGATGAAACAAGAGAACTTAAATTGCATTGAATTAATAATATCCTATTAGGCCCATCTTTGGGGTATTATAGAATATGAGCAAGCCCCCACAAATCTATGAACACTAACTGAAATGGCTCAGTATACACAGAACTGGAAGATGGAAACAGAAGCTTGTGGCTTTTACCCATTTTACATGCAACACAAACTTCAACATTCTTGTTTATATCAGAAGGAACGTGAACATTACAATGCTTGCAAACAGATAACAAGGAATCAGAAGCAGGGTGCCCCAGCCTGTGATGCTAGTCTATACACATCAGCAGAATGTGACTTAAGGGTTGTATGTAACTCACCTATGTTACAGTTATTGTTGTATTTAGCAAATCCAAAAGAAGTATGAAACCTATATAGCCCATCCACTTCATCACCTCGCAACAATATAGCACCAGACTCTTTATCACGAACTACACAACCTTGAGCGTGAAATTCAAGAAATATGTTGTTGTCTCTAGCAAGCTTTGAAACCGAGACCAGATTTTTTGTGACATTCGGAACATGTAAGACATCATTCAACGGTAAGGTTCGAGATGAAGTTACTAAAGAAGATTGACCAACTTTAGATATATTTAGACGCATACCATTACCAATCACAAGCTTGACAGGGCCAGAGTAGTCTGAGTTGCCTTGAGCAATGGAGGAATCAGGAGTGACATGGTGTGTAGCACCCGAATCTACAAAACATTGACCCCTGCTAGCACTTGAAAAGTGAGCTTGAGCAGATGCACTAGCATTTGGAGCAGTGGGACCTAAAGAATTACTAGCACCTGCACAATGACAAGCACATCCTAGAGAGTTAGACTCAAAGGTAGAAATAGTAACGATATTAGCCTCATTTCTTACTTGGTCAGTGTTTCGAACTGGACCAAGTGGATAATCCTCATCATATCAATGCCAAAAACGATCTGCTAGGTACCCAATCTTGGCACAAGGTTGGCATTAGGGCCTCATTCTCTGACTGCCTCTACCTCTCTGACCAGATGAAGGACTATATGCCAATAACCTCACTCTCAATTGCCGACGACGTATTGGCCAGATTCACCATTTCCATAGGGAAGACAAACACCGAAAAAGAATAACACCACCACGAGCAGCCCAATGCAAGCACAAACTAACAGAAGAAGGCACATCGGACGATCGGAATTTCACCGGCGAATGATACCATGTTAGGAAATACGATTATGAAATGTAAAGATAGAAGAAATAGGATAATGAAATTGAATAGCCCAAAAAAATCTGATTTCTTTATTATCACAAGTTTTATATTTATACAGACTAGGTTGATCTTAACAGCCTAACTAACTTCAATAACAACATGTTTACAGTCTAACTTCCTTAGGGCCCACAACTTAACATCTTAATTGTTAACATAGGCAACTGCTTGATCCCTATAAACAACGTTACTCAACATAGCCGGCTACCGGTTATTTGTTGGTAGCCTATTGTTAAACACAATCTATATGTATCTTACATCAGGTTGGCATAACCACCACTTCACACCCAGTCACGAACTATCTTGCTACAACTTAAAATATTAGCAACATGGTGTGGTTATACATGAATATCGAAATATACCAGGGAAATAAGAAAATGTTATTCGGTTCGATTAACACGTACAGATCAAGACATTTTGTTCTCTTTTAGAATCTACATCAGATCTCATGCACCGCATGTCCATCATATGTATTCGATAAGTCCATTTTTAATCCTTCTATACCCTCACATCAACTAAACCTCGGTGCAATTTTATGAAAATAGTAAATCAAGGGGATAACCGGAAGGGAAAATAAGAAACCTGATTGATGCAAGGCTTAAAGCTAATTAATTTTAAAGTTAATCGACTTTTGCCCATCTAATCAAGGCGTGGCAACCATAACATGCATAATATATCTACCATGAATTTCTTAATCATATCCATCACCATATATTTATTCATATTCATATATCCTTACTGAATTCCATAGCATTAATCATATAATCTTGTTGACTTTCTTATTCAAACTCATCTTGATAGGTTCATAATCATAATCATAAGTTTTCAAATGTTTCCCTTGGATCACAATTACACATAAAGTGTAAGACCCCTTCTCGGTCGTGTAGGAAACTTGGTCGGAAGGTATCACCGGTAAATAATATAATGATTCTGGTGCAATAACTTATTCAGTAAACAATGCAATATGATGCGATAATGATGTAAATTAGTAAAGATTCAGTAATTTAGGGGTCCTTCCTAGAAATTGATCATACCACAATGAAATTCATAGGATAAACAGTGACCGTGTAAATTTTCACGTTATTCGAAGCTCATTTACCCACCTAATTAAGTGGTACAATATTCAGTGACCATTTTGTAAGCAAAGCAAAGCTATAGTCTATCTTTTAACAGAATTAACTACCTCTGTATCGATACACCTTAGTGTCGTATCGATACGGTAGTGTACAGATTAGAACCCCAATTGAAACTGCCAAGACCCGTATCGATAAAGCTTGATGCATATCGATACGGGTTGATCAATATTTACCTTGTTCAATAAACCCCGTTTCGATACAGCTAAGCTCGTATCGATATGAGTTGACCTGTTTCGATACACCCTAAGGTTGTATCGATACAATTAATTACACAAACCTTACTGTCAAAATCCGTATTGATACACCTTAGATATGTATCGATACACTATGGTTGACTTGTTTTTAACTAGGCCAAATATACAATGTCATATCGTACGGGTTGACCTGTATCGATACGCGATGCACTATAATGTCAATTTTTATATGGTTTTTAGTCTTTTTGACCTAGTAGTCAATGTCCAAATGTAATGAAACTTAACCAACAATATTTCAATACCAAAATCTACTTGCATGACAAATTTTAGGGTTATTCGAATCCATTTACTATGTTTTCTCCTTTAAGAGCCAAATAAGCCATTTTAACCATTTTAAGGCCATTTTAAAAGTCCATATAGAGCCTTAAGAATTTTCACACCACAATCACAAATCATACATATCAAAAAGACCATGTATGACTAATTTAACTACTTTGCCACCCTTCTAGGAGTTCATAGGGATAAAATACATTACTTTAGCTTGCTTGTGACTTGTCAAACTTCCACTTTTCCGATCTCCAACGATAACTTCTTTAACTTGAAATGTATGAAATGTAATGCATTAGACATACTTAGTCTAGTGAGGTAGTCATAACTAACATCAATATCAATGTAATGTACCATAATTCATGTATTAACAATTGACATGTAATGAGTCAGTAGTAATAATGCAATGTTCATGTTCAATGACAATACTTTTATATTTCAATGTTAACCCTTGGATGGACTAGGGATAATGGATACGCAAATTCCTACGCCTCGCCAAATCAATGGATGGTCTAGTTCCTCCGCCTCGCCAATATGACCAATATCACAATACATCCTTTTGCCTCGCCAAATCATTATAGGCCATAGCCCTAGGACCTTAGTCCGCCCTTACACTGAGCTCATAAATTCTATGGCACGCCAATTGTATCCAATGTCCTTCCAATCCAAAGTTCGGTGACAATATCAATAATTGGTATTCAATAGCAATAACACTGCCCAATGTTTTCAATGACTTTATCTATAAACAATGAATCAATATCAATGTCTGATAACAATATGAATGACAATATCAATATCTCAATGATTCATTAGCAATGACAATGACGATACAATAGCGATGTTCGATAACAATGACTATGACAATATCGATGCTTGATACTCTATGTTATAACTTACCGATACTTATAATCATGTCCACTAAGTGATTCAATGCAATAATCCTTAACAAAAATGTTAGCAATGATAAAATAAATAACGATGGATTCGGGAAAGGCACCTAGCCACATCCTGAGATTATGACTACACTCATCTCGATAATCCAAAGCTCATACGGCTCTCGGATAACCACTCATTTGTTCCTAACTTTGGATGGAGATGGTGGTTGTTCGTTCTCCAACTCTTGAGCTAGGAAAAATCAATAGGGAGATCATTAGAATCGATAATGCGATATCAAAATCAATACAAACAACAACAAAGAATTATCCATGGATGGTCAAACCCTAGCTTGGGATTACACTCAATATCTCCATGGATTTCAACATTATTTTGGGGAGAATAGCTTACCCGATCGATGGCAACTTTTCGATAACAATAAACCGAAGGAAAACTAAACTTAAAGCTAAGCTCCAATGGAAGTGTGTGCTTGGGAGAAGATGAAGATTATGAGAGGTGTTTGCTTATGTTTCAAATTGGGTAAGGTTCCTTATTTCATTCTTTCTTTCATTCTTTATTCAATAGCCATCAATGGCTTTCCTTCATGTGAAGGAAACTCATCAGATTTACCCACGTATGGGTAAGTGTAATTGAGGAGCGGGCTAATCGCATGGTTAGTCCCTCAACTCTTAATGCTCTATAGTTATTCCCCTAAACATTAAATTTCTATAATTTAACCACTAAAAATTCTCTATTTATTCAATTATGGTCCTTAATCAATAATTTGACTCAATTAGAGTCCAATATCATTGCAATTGACTTCACGGTCAATGCCAATACAATATTTGGACCTTTTCGATATAATATTTCTGAACATCAGAACCCAATTCCGTCTAGACTGGATTTTAGGTTGTTACAACTCTCCCCCTTAAGAAAATTCATCCTCAAAGTTTACATGAACCGAAGAGATGTGGGTATTGCTTCTTCATTGTTTCCTCCGGTTCCCAAGTAGCTTCCTCGGTGGTGTGACTCTTCCAGAGTACTTTAACTAACATCACAAATTTGTTGCGAAGTCTTTTAACTTCTCTTGCAAGAAAATGGACTGGTTCTTCTTCGTAGGAAAAATTAGGCTAAATTTTAACAAATTCAGGCTCGATGACATGTGAAGGGTCAGAACGATACTTTCGAAGCATCGATACATGAAACACGTCATGAATCTTGTTTAGTCCTGAGGGCAACAATAATCGATAAGCCACAAGGCCAAATTTCTTGATGACTTCAAAGGGTTTAATGAACCGGAGACTAAGTTTCCCCTTTTAACCAAATCTCAGAACTTTCTTTCATGGTGAAACTTTGAGGAAAGCTTTCTCGCCAACTTCATATTGGATATTTCTTCGTTTAAGGTCGGCATAGGCCTTCTGTCGATCAAAGGCATCTTTTAAGCAATCATGGATGATGGTGACTTGTTCTTCAGTTTTCCGAAGTAGGTCAGGGCCCAACATCTTTCCTTCACTGAGTTCAGACCAACACAATGGTGTCCTGCAACGTCTACCATGCAATGTTTCATACGATGCCATTTTAATGGAAGCTTGATAATTGTTGTTGTAGGTAAACTCGATAAGAGGTAGGGATTTCTCACAAGAGCCCTTGAAGCCGATGATGCATGCTCGAAGCATGTCTTCCAATACTTGGATTACCCTCCCCGACTGGCCGTCAGACTGAGGGTGGAAAGTAGTACTAAGTTCAACTCTGGTGCCCAAAGCTCCCTGTAATGACCTCCAGAATTGAGAAGCAAAATATGGATCTCGATCGGAGATGATAGACTGTGGCACTCCATAGAGACGAATGAATTCCTTGATATACAGGTCAGTTAGTTTAGAAAGGCCATAATCCATTTGAACCGGTAGGAAATGTGCTGATTTCGTTAAACGATCCACAATAACCCAAATGGCATCATGTTTAGTAGGAGTCAAGAGTAGACCACTAAAAAACTCCATAGTGATCTTCTCCCACTTCCATTGCGGTAGATCGATCGATTGTACTAAGCCAGTAGGAACACAATTCTCAGCTTTAACACGCTGGCACGTAAGGCACTTGGATACAAATTCCACTATGGCTTGCTTCATACCTGACCACCAATAAAGCTCTCGCATATCCTTGTACATCTTTACAGAGCCTGGGTGGATGAGAAAGAACTCGAGTGTGCTTCTTTAAGAATATCAATACAAAGGGTCTCATTATTGGGTACACAGACCCGGTTACGAAAGCACAAGATTCCTTATGGATTAATCTTGAAGTCAGGGTTATCTCATAGCTTAGCAACAATAGATTGAAGTTAAGGGTCTTGTTCTTGCAATGTTTTTTTTCTTGATATGATGGTAGATTGAACTTGGAGTTCAGCTATGAGACAACGATGCTTCCTAAGACGAAAATGAGCATTGATAGCTCGATGGGCTATAACATAATGACTTTACAATGAGTCGATATATCAATCAATGTATCTAAATCAAATGATCAATAACAATGCTTACCAGGAAATGGTTCGCGCCTGAGTGCATCAGTTACAACGTTGGACTTGCCCGGATGATAATCAATGACAAGATTATAGCCTTTGAGGAGGTTCATCCACCTTCGTTGTCGAAGATTGAACTCTTTCTATGGCAAGAGATATTTGAGGCTTTTATGATCGGTAAAGAGGTAACATTTCTCCCCGTAGAGATAATGCCTCCAAATTTTCAATGCAAAAACAACTGCAACCAGCTCCAAATCATTGGTAGGATAATTTATTTCATGAGGCTTTAGTTGTCTTGAAGTATAAGCATCGACCTTGCTTCTTGCATCAATACACATCCTAACCCGAGATGTGAAGCATCACTATAGATGGTGTAGTCCTTTCCAGACTCAGGTTGGGTTAGAACCGGTGCATGAGTCAAAACTTTCTTCAGTTGATCAAAGCTTCTTTGTTGCTCCTCGGTCCAAACAAACGAGGTTTCTTTTCTTAGCAGCTTAGTCACTGTTAGATCATCGATGCACCCCATGGCGCATCGGAAAAACAAACACGACGATATCACCAGCGATCCATGTACATTTAATCTGAATTCAGAAGGAAGAAATAAGTTTACTTACATTGAGTTCCTTGATAAACAGCACGAACAGAAATGTCTAACGATCTCACGAACGATACGAATCTTAGCCTCCACGAATAGATCGTCTCAGCCTCTACTCAGTTCACCCGGTTGAAAAGTTGAGAGCAATTTTCTTTTCACAAAACGTTTTTAAGAAAAATGCATTTCAAAGGGTTAAACGGCTGCTAGACCATTAACCCCTTTTTATTGTATGTTACCCTAATTGTATAGGATTTTTAATTAATTCCAAACTATAATTACTTTAATTATTTTAAATTTGGAATTCTATGTATAATAAAATACTTTAGCATATCAAATATATGTCTTAATATTAATTATACATGTTATATACGTACAACTAAATTGTACATATGTAACTTATTTATTAATTGCTCTTTTCAACCCTAGGGTGTGACCCTGTAGGTTCCAGTAACATTAGTAGCAATTATCAGAACTATTCCAATATCACAAACAATGAGTGACATATAGCAATGTATCATTGTCACCTAAATTACTAGAAGTAAAGATTCAATGTAACATCTTCGTGATAAACTATTCTAATGTATTATATCCCTTTGTCCTTTATATCTAGAATAGGCACAAGTCTTGGAATAGTCACACTTGTTTTGTCTATCTATTATTTCTTGATATCTTGAGGAGACAACAGACGTATAATATGTGATATCTCATATCAACTTATTCGAGCATGGCCATGCTTTTCTAGTCTTACTCAATCAAGTGGCATGTGATATGTTTCCTGTTATGTAGGAAGGACAAACCCTATCTCGACCATTCATACCCCACTAGAAAATCTTGATTTGCTCAATGTCAGTCTTTATAGTGTAACCATTTACGGTGCACGTTTAACTGCATCAAAGCACACAACAATATATGTTAAGATAGTAATGATCTCAAGTCAAAGGATCATACATATAGTTATCATTATGAGTAATATTGTGACAATTACATAATAATCCAAGACATATGCTCATAGCGGGTCAATCCAATATGTTGTTATCCAACATCACCTTCATGCTTTGATTTTGACATCACTATGTCAATGACAACACATTGTCATCAATCAACATGTAATCTTTAAACGCTTTATTATTATCCATGCCCATAATAATACTCAACTAAGGATCTTTTAATAATAATCATATTATTATATGGACATTATTGTATTTTGTTAATTTGATACACAGAAATATAACAGCAAAAAATAACGGTAATGCCTTTATTTGATAAAATAGGTAAAGATATTATGTCAATACAATCATCATATGATTGGTCTTTGGGCATACTCTAACAATCTACCACTAGCACTAAGACCAATCACTCACATATCTAATACCAAGTGACTCAATGTGACGATCATGCTTTTGTTGTGCCAAAGGCTTCGTTAGGGGATCAGCAATGTTATCATTTGTGTGAACTTTGCATATTTCCACATCTCCTCGATCTATGATCTCTCGAATGAGATGAAAACACCTCAGAATGTGTTTGGATCATTGATGAGATCTGGGTTCCTTTGCTTGTGCAATGGCTCCATTGTTGTCACAATGGAGTTCTATAGCATCTGATATGCTGGGAACAACCCCTAGTTCAGTTACGAACTTCTTGATCCAAACAACCTCTTTTACCGCTTCGCTGGCTGCAATGTACTCAGCCTCCATTGTAGAGTAAGCTAGTGTGTCTTGTTTTGAACTTTTCTAGCTCACAGCACCTCTATTAAGACAAAACACAAAACCAGATTGCGATCGCGAGTCATCCTAGTCTGTTTGGAAGCTGGCGTCAGTGTAACCTTTTACACTAAGCTCTTCTTCACCCCCATAGACAAGAAATGTATCCTTAGTTCTTCTTAAGTACTCGAGGATGTTTTTAACTACAACCCAGTGACATTCACTTGGGTTTACCTGATATCGACACGTCATGCTTAAGGCATACGATACATCTGGTCGAGTACATATCATGGCATACATGATAGAACCAATAGCCGAAGCATATGGAATTTTATTCATCCTTTGTCTTTCTTGTGAAGTTGAAGGGCACATATCTTTCGAAACAGAAATACCATGTCTTATGGGCAAGAACCCTTTTTTAGATTCTTTCATACTGAACCTTTTCAGCACTTTGTCTATGTATGTACTTTGACTCAGACCTAGGAGTCGTCTTGGTCTATCTCTATAAATCTTAACTCCTAAGATATACGCTGCCTCACCCAAATCTTTCATAGAAAAACAACTACCTAACCAAGTCTTAACAGACTGTAAAGTAGGTATATCATTTCCTATGATGAGTATGTCATATACATACAAGATTAGGAAAGAAACAATGCTCCCACTAACCCTTTTGTAAACACAAGGATCATCTTCATTTCTTATAAATCCAAACTCTTGGATTGCATCGTTGAAATGAAGATTCCAGCTTCGAGAAGCCTGCTTCAGTCCATAAATGGACCTTTGTAGCTTACAAACCTTTCTACCATTCTCAGGAGCAACAAAACCTTCTGTTTGTGTCATATACACATCCTCTTCAAGTTTTCCATTAAGGAAAGCGGTTTTGACGTCCATTTGCCATATTTCATAATCATGGAATGCAGCTATTGTAAGCAAGATCTGAATGGATTTAAACATAGCTATAGATGAGAAGTTTTCATCATAGTCTATACCATGAACTTGTTGAAAACCTTTAGCGACTAATCGCCCCTTATATGTTTGTATATTACCATCCATGTCGGTTTTCTTCTTGAAAACCCATTTACACCTTATTGGTTTGACCCCTTCAGGTGGTTCAACCAAAGTCTATACTTGGTTTTTAGACATGGAATCCATTTCAGATCTCATGGCTTCAAGCCATTTATTAGAGTCTGGGCTCGCCACCGCATCTTGATAAGTCATGGGCTCATCTTGATCCAATAGAAGAACGTCTCCATGTGTAGTAACGAGATATCCATATCTCTCAGGTACATGGCGTTCTCTTATGGATCTGAGCAGTGGTCGTGTTTTTAAATCCGTTAATTGTTCCTCAACAACTTGTGGAACGTGCTCAACCTCTGGCTCATTAATCTGTTGATCTTGAACTTCTCCAAGTTCAATATTTCTACTCTTCCCTTTCTTTGAGAGGATTTCTCTTTCGAGAAAAAACTCTCGTTCGAGCAACAAACACTTTGTTCTCGATAGGGTTAAAGAAATAATATCCTTTGGTTTCTTTAGGATATCCAACAAATATACATTTATGAGATTTAGGTTCAAGCTTTGTAGACATCTGATGTTTAACATAAGCCTCACAACCCCAAGTCTTCATAAAAGACATCCTAGGACGCTTCCCAGTCCATATCTCATATGGTGTCTTTTGAACCAATTTGGTTGGAACACGATTTAGTGTGAAAGCAGTTTTTTCAAGTGCATGTCCCCAAAAAGAAGTCGAAAGATCACTTTGACTCATCATTATTCGAACCATGTCTAACAATGTTTGATTCCTTCTCTCAGAAACTCCATTCCACTGTGGTGTACCAGGTGGGGTAAGTTGTGAGACAATCCCACACTCTTTTAGGAGTTCATCAAACTCTATGCTTAAGTATTCTCCACCTCGATCTGATCGAAGTGCCTTAATACTCTTGTCTGTTTGTTTCTGTACTTCATTTTTGAACTCCTTGAACTTTTCAAGTGCTTCAGATTTATGGTGCATAAGGTAGATATACCCATACCGACTAAAATCATCAGTGAATGTAATGAAGTATTGAAATCCTCCGCTAGTTTGTGTATTTATTGGCCCATATACATCAGTGTGTATTAATCCCAATAAATCACTTACTCTTTCACCTTTACCGTTAAAGGGGGCCTTAGTTATTTTTCCCAATAAGCAAGATTCGCATACATCATATTGTTCGAAAACAAATGAATCTAAAAGTCCATCTTTATGGAGTTTTGATATACTTTTCTCACTTAAATGGCCTAAACGACAGTGCCAAAGATAGGTTTGATTTGAGTCATTTGTCTTTGATCTTTTCGTATTTATGTTATAAATAGTATTATCTTGATCCAAAATGTAAAGACCGTTAATTAATTGTGTCGAACCATAAAAAACATTATCGAGATAAAAGGAACAACAATTGTTCTTAATAATAATCTCAAAACCTATCTTGTCCAAACAAGAAATAGAAATAATGTTCTTAGTTAAACTAGGCACAAAATAACAATCTTCTAAATTTAAATCAAGTCCACTAGGCAAAGACAAAACATATGTTCCTATAGCTAATGAAGCAACTCTTGCTCCATTTCCTACTCGTAGGTCCACGTCTCCTTTAGCCAGATTCCTTCTCTTTTGTAGTCCCTGTATAAAAGTACAAATATGAGAACCACATCCGGTATCTAATACCCAAGAAGTAGATGTTGACAAATTAACGTATATGACATAAATACCTGAAGTAGATGCTCCGTTTGCTTTTGCCTTTTTGATTTCTTCAAGATAAGCATGGCAGTTTCTCTTCCAATGTTCGGTCTTGCCGCAATGGAAACATTTTCCTTCCTTGCTAACTCCCCCTATGGGTTTCAAGGCATCCTTTCCATTGGGATTGGCCTTGCCATTACCCTTAGGCTTTGCTACAGTCTTTCCCTTCCTTTTGTCCTTGCGGACCATCAAAATAGGCTTAGGTCTAGCCTTTTTCAGGTTGTTTTCAACAGTTCGTAACATGCCAAGTAACTGTGGTAAATTCTTATTAATTTCATTCATGTTGAAATTAAGGACAAATTGGTTGAAACTTTCCGGCAACGATTGCAGGATGACATCAGTGGCCAATTCATCTTTGAGTGGAAATTCCAGCTTCTCCAACGTTTGGATATAGCCCATAATTTTAATGACATGAGCTCGTACAGGAGATCCCTCACTCATTTTGCATTGAAATAGAGCTTTAGAGGTCACATACCTCTCTTGACGCGCTTGCCCCTCATACATTTCCTTGAGGTGTTGAATCACCTCATAGGCTACCATGTCCTCATGTTGCTTCTGAAACTCAGGGGTCATGGTGGCAAGCATAATATATCTGACATCTAACATGTCATCCATGTGTTTCTTAAACTTGTCTTTGTCAGCTCTAGGAGCATTAGCAGTCGGTTCATCAGGAACATGTTCTTCAATGACATATTCCTTCTTTTCCTGCTTGAGAACAATTCTCAAATTTCAGAACCAGTCAAGGAAATTCAAGCCATTGAGTTTATCCTTCTCAAGGATCGATCGCAGTGAAAGTGTGTTGTTTGCCATTGAGTCTACAACAATGGAAATATGTAATGTAAGTTTATTTACCGATTTTGAAATTTATAAATAGGTCTTTATTAATAAATTACTCCCACCATTTTAATCAAAATTAAAAACCCTCAAGTTTTAATTTCGGAAAAACATATCGACAGTTTTTCTAGTGAGTGAGGATCCATATTTCAACTTCTTCCTAAATCAGCTTGGCTTTTCTTTTAGGAAAAAGGTTATTTAGGTAAGTAACACCTTACTAATTACATCCAATGTTTCTATGGAAAAACCTTACGATTTGATAACTTTTATCAACAAAATCATGTTTTTGGGATTTGCAGTCCCGTAGGTTTTTCCATATCAGAACAACCATTGTTCCACCGCCGAATGCGATCTACTATCGCATACCCATCGATCTATATGATAACAATTAACATATAAACCCTTGTAGAACATATTCATGATTAACTCTTAACCATTGATTACAAAATTCATTAAAACAAATTAACATATTAATCATACCAGTTATTGAATCGAACAAATATATCATACATATACGCTGAAAATGATAAAATAGAGCATACATCATAAACATATCGCATTACCCAAATATTTAACTCGAATCTGGATCGTACAAGTGGCTCTGATACCACTGTTAGATCATCGGCGCACCCCATGGCGCAGTGGAAAAACAAACACGACGATCTCACCAGCAATCCATGTACGTTTAATTCGAATTCAGGAGGAAGAGATAGGTTTACTTACATTGAGTTCCTTGATAAACAGCACGGACAGAAACATCTAACGATCTCACGAACAATACGAATCTTAGCCTCAACGAATAGATCGTCTCAACATCTACTTAGTTCACCCGGTTAAAAAGTTGAGAGCAATTTTCTTTTCACAAAACGTTTTTGAGAAAAATACGTTTCAAAGGGTTAGACGGCTGCTAGACCATTAACCCCTTTTTATAGTATGTTACCCTAACTACATAGGATTTTTAATTAATTCTGAACTATAATTACTTTAATTATTTTAAATTCAGAATTCTATGTATAATAAAATACTTTAGCACATATATCAAATATATATGTCTTAATATTAATTATACATGTTATATACGTACAACTAAATTGCACATATGTAACTTTTTTATTAATTGCTCTTTTCAACCTTGGGGTGTGACCCTGTAGGTTCTAGTAACATTAGTAGCAATTATCAGAACTATTCCTATATCACAAACAATGAGTGACATCTAGCAATGTATCATTTTCACCTAAATTACTGGAAGTAAAGATTCAATGTAACATCTTCGTAATCAACTATTCTAATGTATTATATCCATTTGTCCTTTATATCTAGAATAGGCACAAGTCTTAGAATAGTCACACTTTTTTTGCCTATCTATTATTTCTTGATATCTAGAGTAGACAACAGACGAATAATATGTGATATCTCATATCAACTTATTCGAGCATAGCCATGCATTTCTAGTCTTACTCAATCAAGTGGCATGTGATATGTTTCCTATTATGTAGGAAGGACAAATCCTGTCTCGACCATTCATACCCCACTACACATATCATGATATGCTCAATGTCAGTCTTTATAGTGTAACCATTTACGGTGCACGTTTAACTGCATCAAAGCACACAACAATATATGTTAAGATAGTAATGATCTCAAGTCAAAGGATCATACATATAGTTATCATTAAGAGCAATATCGTGACAATTACATAATAATCCAAGACATATGCTCATAGCGGGTCAATCCAATATGTTGTTATCCAACAGCATATTCATGCTTTGATTTTGACATCACTATGTCAATCACAACACATTGTCATCAATCAACAACATGTTAGCTTTAAACGTATAATTATTATCCACGCCCATAATAATACTCAACTAAGGATCTTTTAATAATAATCATATTATTATATGGAAATTATTGTATTTTGTTAATTTGATGCACATAAAAATAACAGAAGAAAATAACGGCAATGCCTTTATTTGATAAAATCGGTAAAGATAGTATGTCAATACAATCATCATATGATTGGTCATTGGGCATACTCTAACAAATGGAGCATCTAACATAGATAATCCTTTGACGAATCTCCTATAATAGCTGACAAGACCAAGAAAGGTTCTCACCTCACCAATGTTCTTCGATGCATGCCAATCAACAATGGCTTGGATTTTCTTCGAGTCTACCTGGATCCCTGAAGCCGATACAATGTGTCCAAGGAAGGAAACTTCAGTGAGCCAAAACTCACACTTAGAGAACTTGGCATATAGTTGTTTCCCTTAAGAGTTTGAAGCACAACGCGAAGATGATCTCGATGTTCAACAGAGTTTTTAGAATAGATTAAGATATAATCAATGAACACTACTACGAATTTATCAAGGTAAGGTCGAAAAACCTGATTCGTTAAGTCCATAAAAGTTGCTGGTGCATTTGTTAGTCCAAAAGGCATCACCAAACATTCGTAGTGTCCATAACTCGTACCAAAGGCAGTTTTAGGTACATCACACTCTTTAACTTTCATCTAATAATATCCAGACCTTAAATCGATCTTGGAAAACACAGTTGCATCCTTAAGATGATAGAATAGATCATCAATCCTTGGCAATGGATACTTGTTCTTGATTGTTACCTTGTTTAATTGTCGCTAATCAATGTATAACCTCATAGAACCATCTTTCTTCTTAAAAAAGAGAATCGGTGCTCTCCAGGGTGAGGAACTCGGTCGAATGAAACCCTTGTTCAATAAGAATTGAATTTGAGCCTTTAATTCCTTAAGCTCAATAGTTGTCATACGATAGGGTGCAATAGAAACTGGGGCAATTCCTGGTTGCACTTTAATGCCAAATTAAACTTCAAGGGTTGGAGGTAAACCTGGAAGTTCATCAGGGAAGACATCGAGAAAATCACATACAGTGTCAACATCTGATAGCTGAGGTTCATCCTTGGCTTCCAATTTCAAAGCATACAAAGAAGGATTTCTTGAACTCATCAACACGATGCTCTCTTTGCCGAGGCCTCAGATATACAATTTTATCTTACTACAATCTACCCACGCTTGATGTTCACTAAGCCAGACTAAACCCAGTATAACATCAAATTCATGGATCGGTAAAACCAATAGATTGGCCACAAAAGGAATCACTTGAATCATTAAGGGACAATTTTTACATACAAGGCTTATGGTGACACAATCACCCAATGGATTGGTTACGGTGACTCTCGATGCTATGGGTTTAGAAGATAATCTATGTTTCTTAACTAACACGGTACTTATAAAGGAGTGAGTAGAACCCAAATCAATAAATGCATATATATGATGTGAATATAATTCAATAGTACATGTAATGACATCATGCTCATCCTTCTTCTCCCTGCTCCTCAAATGATACATTTGGGAAGAAGTCTTAGATTTATGCTTGCTCGGTGCCTTTCGAGAACCACTAGGTATCCCTATAGCTCCCGATGAACCTTGCCTTGACCCTTTACCTCAAAAGGATTGTGTAGGTGTAACCCCCTCGTCCTGGGCTAGACGACAGATCGGTCCGAGCAGGTTACATGGGGAAAATCGAAACAAAACCCGTTAAGGTTCCACTCCGATTAGCAACCCTAGAAAATTTCATTTAACATTATCTTGTCTAGACGCTTTAATTTATCCTATGTGAAAGGGCACGCAGCAGAAAAGATACGCGGATACAAAACACACAAACATACAATCAAACAAGCCCCTTTAAGCCTTAACAACAGGTCGTATCGATACGCTAGAAGACCGTATCGATACGCCTAGACTTGGTAAGCAACCCAAAGTCAACCCAGGAAGACCGTATCGATACACTGCTAAACCGTATCCCCGAAGGAACTAGTAACACTAACACCTACCTCTAGTACCTCACAAGGTATATTTAACATCTTTGCATGCTCACTCAATATGTATGAATGCTTGACCCGGAGTCAATCAAGGAAAGAAAACTCAGAGACTGTATCGAGAAATTACCTGCAATCACGCCTGTGTCATTCTATCCCTATCGATGAGCATAAACTCTAGCCTGACCTCCGCCCTCCAGCTGAACTGCAACCACATGAGCAATATTCCTCTGACCATCGTTCCTCGGCTGAAAGTTACCTCAACTGCGTCCACGGCCTCTCGGGTACTCATTAGCTCTAGCAGGATCCTGAACCTGAACCGGTGCATGCACGGCCTGATGTGGACAATTACGCCTAAGGTGGTCTTTAGCTCCACAGTTCCAACACGCATGAAAGTTTCCCCAACACTCTCCGATGTGATGCCTCCCGCATCTAGCACACTCGGGCAAACGCCCACCAGCTCTCTGGCCCTGATGGCCTCTCCCGTGGTTACCACCACTACGTTTGTGATCAAAATGATGCCTATTGTCCCTATGCCTCTTGGAATCACCTCTATCAAAGTCAGCAGACCTCTTCCCTAAACCAGAACCACCTGAACGTTTGGTCAGGCCCAAACTATGCTCTATGTCCTTGGCCTAGCGACCAAGAAATCAAATCCCTTGTAATCCGTAGCCAAAATGTACCTCTTTACTTCCTCACTCAACCCGTAACGGAAACAGTCGCATCGTTCCCTCTCAGTAGGAACTAGCTCGGACGCAACTGACTCAATCTGACAAATCGTATCTCATACTCGGTCATTGTCATGTTTCCCTGAAGTAAAGCCATGAACTCTCTCTTCTTCTCATCAAGATAGCGGAGACCCAGATACTTAATGTGAAAGGCAGACTCATAGAACTCCCAAGTAACATCGGCATCTGGCATGCCTGTAGTAATGGTGACCCACCAAGTGTAGGCATCACCCTGAAGAAGAGAAACAACGCACCCTAGCATGTGTGCTCCAGTACAACTCATCTGAGACAAAATACAGACAGTCTTGTCAAACCAAGCCTCTGATCTCTCGGGTTGGCACCCTCGGAATTCTTCTCCAACCAAATTGTGAAGCCTCTCAAGTGGCATACCGGTGCCCTCACCCTGAGGTTGTGCCACAGCTTGTCCCCCGGCCACAGCTGCTTGAAAAGCCCCGGCTATAGCCTGAACCAACGGAGCCAAATCTATACCGGATGTACCTTGGCCAACCTGAGGTCCTACGCCCTCAGCTCTTGCCTCACCTCCCGCTTGACGAGGAGGAGGAGGAGCCTTCGCCTCAACAACCAGCTCAACTTTAGGAGCTGCTGCCTGTGGTTCAGGATGAACCACCCTAGGCCTGCCTCTAGGTCTCATCTTACGGCTAGCAAGTTATCAACTACACACAAAATAAACACACAAGGATCAAGTTAGCAAAGACAAGGGTCCAAGGTGCTCAAGTATTCCTTTACAAAATATTTTCCAATAAATTAATAGTAGCAAGGGGAGCTCAACAACTACGCCTCAACACAACAACCATACTAACACATGCTTTCAAACACCGTGTAAGCAAGCGAACAACAAGCATACATAGCGAAAGCAATAACCGCACGACATACATCGAGATATTTTGTAACCCCCTTAGCCCGGCCTAGACGGTTGACCCGAACTACGAAGATTACACAGGAAAAACCAAAGTCAACCTTGATTAACGACCCTTTTTTTCCTTTTAATCTTGTCTAGATGCACATTAACCCTAAGCGTACTCTTGAGATACACATACGTGAAAAGCACAGCGATCAATTTATGATAAGGGACTCAATTGCACAAATCACAAATATTAGGGACCAAAATGTGAATTCTTGAAAGATGGAGAACTTAACTGATTTTAAGGTTACCAATACTTAATTAGTCATATTACATGCTTCCCTGTCAAATTTCACCTTAAACGGACATCTCAAACTCAAGCAATTGCAAATACAATTTTCAGGACTAAAACGTAAAGCTTACAAACCTCAAAACCATTCAAATTAGTGCCCAACGGTCACTTGTTTCGAAACGGGGTTGACCGTTCCAAAACTCGGGTTCGTTTCGAGACCTGTATCGAAACAGGGCCTTCCAGTGGCCAAACTGTTTCGATACGGTCACAAGCCGTTTCGAAACACCAAGGCCATTACAGGCCCCCGTTTCGAAATGCCTGTGAGAGTATCGATACGGGTTGCCCAGACACTGCAGAAATTGTTGGTTTAACATGCATTTAACCACTAGAACACATCCCAATGACTTCCTAATCATGCCAACAAGTCATCATGCATATAAGGTACATGTTTGCAACATCAAAACACATTCATGGCATCAATCAAGGAAATCCACAAGTCTATAGGCATGCATCCTAGTATCCAAAAGCAATCAACCAACAATACACCAAACCAAGCATCAGAATGGCCATTTACAAATCCAAATCATTTAAGGCATCATGCCACAACTAGGGAGTCCAAAACATTTCCGAAATCACATCCTAGGTTCACATTGCCAAATATCAAAAACTAATAATGTTGTGAAAACATCACCATACATGAGCTTAGCTTTCCCTTGGATTCTTAGCCTCTTTGTTGCCTCAAACACTTCAATTATCTACATTATTGGTTCAAGAGAGAGAGCGTAAGCACAATTGCTTAGTGAGACGTGCTCTAAAGAAACAACACAATAATGCATTTTATAAAACACTTTTCACAAAGCTTTCCATCACATAATCATCATTATTCATGCAACCTTGCATACATATCAAGCATCTCATGCTTCAATAAAATCAACATGTCATATTGGATTTCAAGTGATAATCCATAACCATTTACAACACAAAACACAATCGGATACACGGATTACAAGCGTTGTCCCATACGCTTCATACACACTACCGAACACACAAGGTGGAGTTTACCGGTACAATCACAACCCCTCAACACCCGTGATGGATTTTAACGGTACAATCACAACCCCTCAACATCACTCATCGGTAGTTGTATAACATCACTAACGAGAACACGGGACACATAACACAAGATTCACACATGGACTTTTAACCATCATTGTGATCTTAACTTTCTCGTTAGTGTACTTGGATGGAGTTTACGGTACAATTACAACCCCTCGACATCCAAGGTGACTTTATTCACGGTGCACCCAATCCTATAGCTGGCTAACTATATCTGATTCAATTACTTTAAAACCAACACATCACTTGCCAATATACATCATTTATCATCAACAATTCACTATTTTAAAGCATTTAATCAAAGCCATTTAACAACATGCATCACTATGCATCAAATCCACATTTACAACATATCAAACCAAGGATCTCTTACCTTGAGCATCTGTAGAACGTGGCAATCGATCGAACAAAACCAAGAGGGGGGGTGAATTGGATTTTTGAAAGTTGCGGCGGAAGCTAATTGCAAAGATAAAAATTGCAAAGCGATTTAGAGTGGTTCGACTTTCTAACCAAAGTCTACATCCACTACCTTAGCGTCCACACTAAGGATTTCCCACAAATTCACTAATTTGTCTTTCCTTTAAGGACAAGGAGTAACCTTACACACTTCAATAGACTTATACCCTAAAGTCTATTGAATCCTATCCCAAAGTTGGATACAAATGAGCAAACTAGAAAATCCTCACTAGGAAAGTGTTTGCAAAGTTTAAGCTCTCTCACACACCCGAATAAACACTAGCTCAAGAATTACAACGAAGAACACTCTAGTGTTTTTCAAGAAAGATCGAAAAATAAGCACAAAATGATTTCTTGGAAGCTTGAATGTTTGTATTTGCTTTCTTCTTGTTTCTTGATGATCCAATGCTGCATTTATAGTGTTGTTTGAGCATCTAGCCGTTAGGAGCCTTTGGGGGGTCTTTGGAGCCGTTGGGGATGTTTATTTTTGACTTTAAAAGGCTCCCCTGCACATAAGTTTCGAAACCTTTACCAAGGGTTTCGAAACTTTAGGGTTAGATTTGAAATAAATGACCGTTGTTTGAAAAACTTGACCGTTGCAGGCCAAAGGTTTCGAAACCTTCATAAGGTTTCGAAACTTTCAGGCCAAGGTTTCGAAACCTTATGAAGGTTTCGAAACCTTTACCCAGGTTTCAAAAACAGAGTGCTTCTGCCCAGTATAGTTTCGAAACTTTTAGATAGTTTCGAAACTTTCCTTCCAAAATGTATATTTTGGGCATTTGTTGACTTTTAAAAATGTAGTTCGATATACGTATTGAATCGAACTTTTTCAAAGCATTTTGTCAAGTTAAAATCGAGTTTTTGACAAATTTATTTCTTTAAAAATACTTTACAAATTTTTACAATTTAGTCCTTTTAAATTTCTTTTAAGTTATATCAAAATCAAAATAAGTTCAACAGCATCCTTCAACATATGGCTTTCAAAACCAGCATTAACCATGCTAAAATATGCTTTCAAAACAGAATTTAAACATGCAATTTATCAACAATGCATCGAACCACTCCATGGCTCATACAAGAGAGTTTTTCCCGGAAACTTACTCTTGAGCTTAGTTAAGTTGCTTAGACTTAAACTAAGCTCCCAAACCTTCAAACATTCTTTACATAGCTGGAAATCCAACTCCACTCACCAATTCCGTTTCGCAAGCTTGCCGAAACACCGATCAAGCCTCCGGATCAACACCACAAGTATCCGAAGATGTCTCCCCTGTTTTAAACACATCAAAGCATAGGATTAATGCATCATCATGCATTAAAATCTTCAGCCATCACACCTAAACTCGCTGTTGTAACCAATTCCAACATTTCGGCTACCAAACACAACCGAAATCACCTCCAAACTCTTCCAAAACATAACCAGCCAAGATCCATCACTTCTAACCATTTCTAAACATCAATTAACATCCAAAATGAACCTAAACTCGTCCTTATACCTCCAGCTATAACAGAACACCAAGATCACCCCAAAACCATCATTTTCATAAGCAAAAACTTAGGAAATTCAACCTATTCGGGATTGCATTGATAAAACCTGATTTACACATCATTAGACATCCAAAATACATTTAATAATCACCTCAAAACAGAGCCCAAACAATCACCATGAAATTCTTCAAGATTTCCTCCAAATCTTGAGTTTTAAGCCAAAATTAAGTTTATATCATTAAAACCATCTATAAAACTTAAATTAAGGATTGAGAACTTGGGAATTTCAGTAAAGAACTGAGTATTTAGAGGAGAAGAACAACCTTACCTCTAAATGTAGATTTCTCCTTGATTAGAGCCAATTTTCTTGAAAATCCAATAAGCAAAACAAGAGGATTTGATGTAGGAAGGATTAGGAATTAATTATTGATTGAATCCTCATCAATTGAATTGAAAACCAATGGAAAAGATGCTGGAGAAAAGTGTTTGGATGATGGAATTTTGAGAGAAAATGAGATGAGAAAGTTTTAAGAAAAGTTAGTTATGAAAATCTAAAAATTGGTTTTCTCTTTTTCATTTAATTAATTAAACATTAATTAAATCATTTAAATCTAAGAAAAATCTGGAGAAATCATTCTTGGGTAAATTAGCTCCTTAAAGATTCAAAGTTTCAATCCTTACAAAACAGTCACCACTAAACTTTTCAAAAATCGCATTTTAGTCACTATTTCAAAATGTTGCATTTCCAAACCTTATTTTGTAAAATTGATTTCACCACTCTCTTATATATATTAAAAGAGGATTTTTAGATATTTTCCATATTTTTAAAGCATCCCGAACTAGGCTTTCCCTAAAACCTCCTTTTATATTCGAACTGAAAATCAGACCGGTCCGGTTCAGACCCTAAACTTCTAAGCCCAAAATTGGGGTGTTACATATTTCAACATAACACTTCAAACTTACCTCACTTACCTTCCTGAGGTCGCGGAAACCTCAGGCTCTGATACCAACAAATGTAACCCCCTCGTATCTGGCTAGACAACAGACTGGTCCGAGCAGGTTACACGGGGAAAACCGAAGCGAAACCCGTTAAGGTTCCACTCCGATTAGCAACCCTAGAAAATTTTATTTAACATTATCTTGTCTAGACGCTTTAATTTATCCTATGTGAAAGGGCACACAGCGGAAAAGACACGCGGATACAAAACACACAAACATATAATCAAACAAGGCCCTTTAAGCCTTTACAACAGGCTGTATCCATACGCTAGAAGACTGTATCGATACGCCTGGACTTGGTCAACAACCCAAAGTCAACCCAAGAAGATCGTATCGATACACTGCTAAACCGTATCGATACGCCCTCGACGGTCAACTTCTCACGGTTAAACTACGAAGAACGTACCAATACACCTAGGACCCATACTGATACGCCAAAATCTCGTCAATTTCTCAGATTTTCAGAGAGCTTTTGGCGTATCGATACACCCCCGTGTACTGGTACGCAAAGCTTAAAATGAGGTTCAAAGCATAAGACCGTATCGATACAGCCCTTGGGCGTATCGATACGCCCTGCACTACAATCCTAATTTTAGCTACAAAATGCTCAAGGACTCAACTCTAAAAGCATTTAATGACTCGATGAACAACATACAAACACTCAAACATCATTAAGCAATCATGGATGAACAAACAGAGCTATTTAGACATTCAACAAAGCATCAATCAACAAGATAAGTATTTAGATAAGAAACTTGCATAAAGGCATGCATAACTAAACCATTTAGCCAAAAGAAACATACATTCACTTAAGCAATGCATAAACAAGGTTTACATGTCTTCAACATAAAAACATAAGCATCTCATAAATGTATGGTTCACAACTCCTCAAAACAAAAGCATTAACAAAATAGGAGTCTAGCACATGCTCCTACAACACGTAGCATCCCCATTGCTAACTATTACATTATTAAAATAAAACCCATACTTGAGCAACCACACACGTGCTTGGATGTCCCTTCCTTGCTCCTTGCTAACTCCACACTAGTGATATGCATTGCCGAAAATGAGAGCGTAAGCTAGAAGCTTAGTGAGGGAGCTCAAAACAAAACATCGACAATGCAAGGTTCAAGCATGGCATCCATGAAACATCCACAAGGCATGCATTTACACTGACATAACAACATAGCTAACTACTACAAAAATGCATGAACATGGCATCTTACCTCATATTATGCTAAATGTGGATATAACAAATATCTTACACAACCACCACACATGAACAAGTATATTGGCAACAATTAGCTTACTTAGATATGCGGATAACTTCTGTTTGGATTTTTGCCCCAACGTACTCAAACAACCATATTACCTTCCGGTGGGATTACACACATCACTGTTATCACTCATGGATGGGATTACACTCATCATCGCATACAAACACTTTCCAGTGGAATGTTACCTCATTGTACTCCTCCTTGGTGACTACACACCACCAAGGCCACGCGCGAATTTGACTCTTACCGTGTGCACACTCATCCTAATGATCGATCATTTATACCAGGTAATTAACTAGTGCCAACATACTAACAAGTCTCACCATGATTTCACAATCATGCAACACAACAATTCATCGCCATTATACAACATCATTATATAACAACATGCATAAACAAACATGTATCACACAAACCACATTTACACAATTAACAAGAAATTCATAAAGTCAAACAAGAGATTAAGCTACCAACTTAATCTCTTCATTATATTGGCCTACCAAGCACAATCTAACACCTCAACCGCCCACTTGAACCAATTTAAAACTGTTTTAAATAATCCACTCACCGAGCACCCTTAAAGCAAACCGAGATAGCCGATCAAGCCTCCAAACTCCACAGAATCGAGCCTGAAGCTTCTCCGATGATTTCCCTTGATTTTAATCAACCAAAAACAACATATTACTCAATAAATCATCTTCAAAACCACTGTCACAAATCAGATTACAACCACAAGACCATTTCACCACATTTCCAACTAAGAACTAACCCAAAATCCTCATTTTCAAACTCACACACAACCCAGCAGAAATCTATCGATTCCAACATCCAAATCATCATTAAAAACCTTCAAAACAACCCTCAAGCATCACTATATCATCAGCCCCACTCTCCTGCACCAAACTACCTAAAACACCCCCAAAAACCTATTTCGGGATTTTCAACAAAACACCACCAATTTGATATATAATACACTTAAGGGCAAGATTAAAACATAAATCATCTTTACAAATAAAAAGCTAAATGAAAACCCATTAAATCCCCCACCTTTTACTTAAAATTTTGAAAACATGAACAACCCAAAATGAGGCCTTATGAAAATCTAAAGCCATGAAAACTTTTAGAATGATGAGGAGAAGTCAAAAATGCTCTTACCTTGATGAAAGCACCTGAAATCGTGAAGAAAATTAATGGAATAGTGTTTAGGGGGTTTGGGGAGGTTTTGGTCGTGAAAAAGGGTTGAAAGAAGAAGATGATGAAGACATTTTAAAAAGGCACTTTTTACATGTTTTAATTTTTCCCATTTAGAAAATTATCACTTTACCCTGAATGATAGTCTCAAGCCCTTTTAATTAAAATCAAGCCCATTTTAATTTAAAACAAGCCTACGACTCGAACCCGATTCACACACTCAACATCCGACCCCTAAACCCGAGTGTTACAGTAGGGGTTGCAAGACTTGTCGGTGTAGCAGTAGACTTAGTTGAATTATGAGGGCATATCGGATGAAGTGGCCTTGTTCACCACAATAGAAACAAGATCTAGACTGCTTATGACATGAACATGTTGGATGCCTGTTCTGACAGTAGTTACAAATAGGGTGTCGTGAACCCTTATTCGAGCCTCTGGTGCTCTCAACCGAGGCTGCCTTGGAAAAAGACTGAGTCATGGTCAAAGGCTTCTCAATATTCCCAAAACGGGATGGCTGTGGATAGATGTTCTACTTAGGACCTTGATACTTTCATTTCTTGTTCCATTTAAGAGGTCAAGAATCATCTCTAAACCTCTTCTCAGACTTTCCCGACCCACCAGCCCTTTAGGTTTTCAACGATGCTTCAGTGGCTTTTAGTCGATTCACAAGGTCTTGAAAGTCGGTAATGCCTAAAGCAGTGAACATAGGATGTAGCTCATCACTAAGCCTGCCAATGAACATTTTATACTTCTCTTCCCCCCATTCTTGATGTATTCTGCACCATATCGGTAGTACTTGCAAAAGTCATGAATATACTGCTCAATAGGTCGGCCTCCCTGTTTCAGACGGAGGAAAATTACTTCTATTAATGATTATGATGATTGAACATATACTATTTAAAATTTATTTCTATCTCAATATTATATTTTTCTTTCATATTTTGTTACTTTATTTATTAAATAAAATTTTTAGTTTGACGTATTTTATTCTATATTTTTTATTATAATAAAATTAAATTTTATACATTGTCATCAATTATTTATTAATATTTTGATGAGTTTGAAATAATTTTATTAGATTTTTTTGAATATGAATTTTATTAATTATTAATATTTTTTTTTTGTAAACAATTATATTGTAATAATATATATTTTAATGGTCACAAAAACAAGTTTATATATGTATAAATTTTAATGGTTACAAAACCAAGTCGACATTAATTCAAAATGTATTATAGTGACAAAAAATTTGTGACAAAAAGTGAAATTTTAAGTGACAATTAATTTTTTTGACACGACAATTTGAAATAATAGCAATAACTTCGTATGTTGTCACTATTATTGTGTTCCCGTCAAAATACAAGTTGGCGCCAATATGTGTACTTTATCAGTGATGAAGATTTAGTTACAAACAAAATCATGCCAAAAATATTCATTGTAGTGACAATTTAATTATGAAAAGAAATGCAATGGTCACAACTATTGTTATATCAGTGACCAAATATCAATATGTCACAATCACTTATATCAATAGTATCAGAAAAATATTTTGCACAAAAAACATTGCATTTATGACAAAATAACTCAAAGTCACGATAAAATTGTCACTAAAAACACAATTGTTGTAGTAATTGTGTAAAAAATTGAACAATAAGTCGGCTGGATTTTATTAGAAATCAAAATAGAAAAACAATCCAAAAGGAATGAATTGTAGCAGAATAATAAAAATACAAAAAAATATAAATTGAAAAGGACTATAAAACGAAACATCAAACCTGCAAAACACCTCCAGTGGGCTGCAAAACATTGATAGAGATAAAACACCGGAAAAATAGAAGTAGAGAGAAAGACTTTTTGTCTCTATCCACCTACACATTTCAGGATTGAAGTAGGAGTGGTGAGAAAAACCAACAATCTTGGAGACTGCTTCGTAAAACATGTAACGCCCCAGTTTAGGGCCCAGGAGTTATCGGATATAATCTAGGACTAGTTCGGGTTAACTTTAAAATTTAAAATGCTGATTTTATAAAGAGATGCCAATAATTACAAAAACGCCATTAATGAGTTTGAAAAGAGGATTTTTAGATTGAGAGTCATCTTCGTATTCAAAATATCAAAACCTAAAAGCTTTAAACTTCTCCCTAAAAGCTCTCCATCATCTTTACTCTTGGCTCAAAGATTCTTGGTTGGATTTCAAAGGTAAACATCATTTTTACATTGGTTTTTTAATTGTTCAATCTTACCTTTTCAAGATTTATGAAAAGTGGTGATTTTGGGTGAAATCTGGTAGGGGTCTTTTAGGGCAATGTTTTGGGGTGTTTTTAAAGTTTATTTTGAAGTCATAACATGTTAAAAAGGTTGTCTAATTATAGTATACTCGTAACTAGTCTTAGGGGTAGATTTTAGAAGAGAAATAAGTGAGTTTTTGGCTTGATTTTGTGGTAAAAATAGGGCTGGAGGTATATAGACCTTGTTTTGGTGTTTTTAGATGATTTTGATGTGTTTTGGATGTTTAATTTGAAGGATATTTGCTGGGTTTCGCATAAGAACGAGATTGATGATGTTTTGATGGGTTTCTACTTTGTTTTGATTGAATAAATGTGTTGGTTGATGGGCTGTAGCTTTTCAGTGAAATTTATGGAAGAATAGGGGTGTAATACATTGTTTTTGGTTGATGAGAAACAGGGGAAATGAGTTCGGGTACTTTGGGTACGATACCGGATACTACGGAGGCTTGAAAACGGTGTTTCGACTTCCGTTGGACTCAATCGGTGAGTGGAAATGTTTTGGAGTATTAAATGATTTTGAAATGGGTTCTTGGGGGTTTGGGTGGAGCCTTGAGGGCTAACCTAAACCCAAGTGTAAGTTTCCTAATTTTACATTGATCGTTAAATGTTGGAGTATGAACAATTGTTGTGATATTGTGTGAATTGTGGATTGTCTTTACTTCCGTTTGATGTAGTTGTGTAGTCGTTGTTGGTGTCGAACCTCACGTGATGGTTGTCATTACTACGGTGATGTGTAGTCCCACCGGTAATGACTAGTAGAAGAGTACGGTGATGTGTAGTCCCATCAGAAAACTACTAGTCGAACGGTGATATGTAGTCCCACCGTGTTTTGGTTATGCATGTGCATACCATGTAATTGTGATGATTGTGTCTCATTTCATACTTCTTAAATGGTTTGCTTTTCAACTAAGATTTATGTTTTGAAAACTGTATTGTTAATGTGTTTTTAGAGCTCCGCTCACTAAGCGTTAAGCTTACGCTCTTTTCTTTTCCACAATGCAGATCGTTAGTGGCTTAGTAGGCAAGTGGGCAAGGGAGGAGATTCTCGGAGTTCTCGGGTAGCTCAAAGTATGATTCATGTTTTGTAATAATGCTTAGACAATGGGAGTATTAGGATTTTGTATGGAGTTGGTGTCCAAACTCCTTAGTTTGGCTTGTTGATGTTTCTAGCATGTTTGGATGATGATACTATGTTGGAGCATGGTTGTATGGCCTTTAACTCTTTTGTTGGTTTGTTAAGCGGGCTTGTATACTAGTTTCCTCTATGTATGCTCATCTTGGTGATTGTTGCTTTGTTGTATGTTTAAACCGCTCCGCATGTCTATCTATAGTTGCTTAGTGATGTATGTGAGTTGGTATGTTGCTAGTTGAGTCGTCAAATGCATCTAGAGTTGAGTCCTTGTGTTCTTAGCTGCTTAAATGAGGCTTGCAGTGCAGGGCGTATCGGTACGCCCAAGAGCTGTATCGATACGGTCCTTGCTTTGGGGCTCATTTTGGGCAGAGCGTATCGATACACGGGGGTGTATCGATACGCCAAAACCTCTCTAGAAATCTGAGAAATTAGCGAGATTTCGGCATATCAGTATGGGTCCTAAGGGTATCGATACGGTCCTTGTAGTTTTACCGTGAGAAGCTGATCATTGAGGGCATATCGGTACGGTCTTGCTGTGTATCGATACGGTCTCCCTGAGTTGACTTTAGGGTGTTGACCATATCCAGGCGTATCGATACAGTCATCTAGCGTATTGATACGGCCTGTTATAATAAATAGGGGGCTTTTAATTGCATATCTTGGGTGTTTGTATTCGCGTGTATGTTCGTTGCATGTCCTAACACATAAAGTATAATAAGTGCATCTAGAAAAGATAAGGAAGTAAAAAAAAGGTTGCTAATCGGAGTGAGGCCTTAGTGGGCTTTTCTTCGGTTTTCCCTATGAAACCTGTTCGGACCGGTCTGTCAGCTAGACCAGGACGAGGGGGTTACATTTGATGGTATCAGAGCCTCGGTTACGAGTTCTATCGGGAAAGGTAAGTCAGGTAAGTTGGTTTGTATGGTTGTTTGCTACTGCACGGTGTATGAATGCATGCTTTTAGATGTTCTTGTTGTTGGTTGAAGTCTAGTCAAGTGTTCCCATTGCTAGGTGTTGTTATAAAAAAAATCGTTTTTGTTTAAAGAGCTTGAGAACTTGGGTCCTTGCCCTTTTGCTAACCTCATGTTTTCTTTTATGTGTGATGTGTTGTTTGTTTTAGATTTTATCCCATTATGGTGAGACCCCTGGGGCGGCCTAGAGCGGGTGACCAGGCACCCGGGGGTGAGCCTCCTGCTCCTCCTACTCTTGATGGTGATGGAGTAGGTGGAGAAGGTAATGTGCCTCAGGCTGGTGCGCAAGTCGGAGGTGATGGTAATGGGCCTCAGGCCGGTGCTAATGTTGGAGGTAATGGGGCTTAGGCAGGTCAGGGTCCGGCGGGCGCGGACATGACCCATTTGATTCAAACCATAGCCGGAGCTTTTCAGATAGCTTTGGCTGGTATGCAAGCTGCAGCACCACCTCAAGGTGCGGGAACATGATTACCCTTAGAGAGGCTTCGTAGCTTGGGAGGAGTTGAGTTCTGCGAGTTGACTCCCGAGGGTTCAGAGGTGTAGCTCGAGAGTACTACATGTATCTTAGGTCAGATGGAGTGCTCAGACGCCTGTAAGTTGGGTTGCATTGTCTCCTTGCTTCAGGGGGACGCATATTCTTGGTGGACCACTGTTACTTCCTGTATGGCCGAAGCGGATATCACATGGGAGTTCTTCAGAAATGCCTTTAAGAGGAAGTATCTCGGAGTTCGGTATCTAGATGAGAAAAAGAGGGAGTTTATGGCCTTGGTTTAGGGTAGCAAGATCGTGCCCGAGTACGAGGTTCAGTTTGTGAGATTGAGGCAGTATGCCCCTGAGTTGGTTCCTAGTGAGAGGGAACGGTGTGAGCACTTCCGGTATGGGTTGACTAGAGATGTGAAGACTTACATGCTTGCCTCTGAGTACATCGAGCTTGATTTATTGGTCTCTAGGGCCAAGGATATTGAGCAGAGCCTAGGCTTCAGTGCTCGTGCTAGTGAGTCCGATTCTGGGAAGAGACACGCGGATTAGGATAGAGACCATGCCAAGAGGCATAGGGATAGAAGGTATCAGCCCGACTCGAGACATAAGGGTGGTAACTATTTACGGGGCCATCAGGGCCAAGGAGCTATTGTACACACTCCGAGGTGCACTAGATGCGGGAGACGCCACCAGGGCGAGTGTATGGGTACCTTTGGGGTATGTTGGAACTGTGGTTCCCAAGACCATTTGAGGCGTAACTATCCACACCCGGCTAAGGGCGGACTGGCTCCAGCTAGGGGTTTCGAGCATTAGAGAGGCTGTGGGCACGGTCGTGGTAACTTTCAGCCGAGGAACGAAGGTTAGAGGAACTTAGCTCATGTAGTGGCAGTTCAACCTGAGGGTGGAGGACCGGCTAGGGTGTATGCACAGCGAGAGGCTGGGAATGATACGGATTTCATTGTAGGTAATTTCTTGTTACAGTCTTTGAGTTTGCTTTCATTGATAGATTCGGGGTCGACACATTCGTATATTTTGGGTGAACACGCAAGGTCTCTAGGTTTACCGTGTGAGTGGTTAGAGGTAGGTGTAAGTGTTACTAGCTCTTTCGGTGATACAGTGGTAGTTAGAAAGATGTATAGGAGGTGTCCCTTGATGGTTCAAGGCCACGTGTTTCCGGTTGACATGATGGAGTTACCGTTCTATGGTTTCGATGTGATTTTGGGGATGGATTGGCTTGTAGAGCATAGGGCTAGGGTATACTTTGAGACCAAGAGAGTCTTTTTGAAGCTTATGGATGACTTAGAGGTTGTAGTAGTTGGCGAGAACGTTATGTTCTTGTTCAATGTTGTCTCTACGATGGAAGCTCAGAGGTTGAAGGGTTCGGGTTGTTAGGCGTACTTGGCTTATGTGATGAATCTGAATATGAGTGAGGTTAGACCGCAAGACATCAGGATAGTTTGTGATTTTCTAAGTGTTTTTTCGGAAGAGTTGTTGGGTTTGCCTCCAGATAGAGAAGTTGAATTTCCTATTGAGACATATTCCGATTCTACACCCGTGTCTATTGCTTCGTATAGGATGGCACCGAAAGAGTTGAAAGAGTTGAAGACGCAGCTTCAGGAGTTGTCAGATAGGGGTTTCATTAGGCCTAGTATTTCTCAGTGGGGTGTTCCGGTCTTGTTTGGGAAGAAGAAGGACGGTAGTATGAGGATGTGTATAGATTATAGGCAGATGAACAAGGTAACGGTGAAGAACAAGTACCCTTTGCCTAGGATAGATGACTTGCTTGATCAGTTGAGAGGTGCTTCAGTGTTTTCAAAGATTGATTTGAGATCCGGTTACTATCAGTTGAAGGTGAAAGATGTGGACATACCGAAGACAACCTTCCGTACACGTTATGGGCACTATGAGTTCTTGGTGATGCCTTTCGGGTTGACTAATGCTCCAGCTGCATTTATGGACATGATGAACCGTGTGTTTCATGATTTTTGGACAGGTTTGTGGTAGTGTTCATAGATGACATCTTAGTGTATTCTAGGACCGAGGAGGAACATGATGGGCATTTGCGACTAGTACTTCAAACTTTGCTTAAGAATCAGTTGTATGCCAAGTTAAGTAAATGTGAGTTTTGGATTAGGGAGGTAGTATTCCTAGGTCATGTGATCTCAGCCAATGGGATTAGTGTGGATCCCAAGAAGATAGAAGCCATAGTGAGTTGGAAGCAAACAAAGTCAGTGACAGAAATCCGTAGCTTCCTAGGCTTGGTGGGATACTATCAAAGACTTGTAGAGGGATTTTCAAAGATAACGACTCCTTTGACTAAGTTGCTTCAGAAGAATGTCCCGTATGAGTGGTCAGAGGCAAGATAACAAGCGTTTAAGAAGATGAAGAAAGCGTTAACTGAAGCTCCTATTTTGATTCAGCCTGAACCAGGAAAAGAGTTTGTGATTTATAGTGATGCGTCATATGTAGGTTTAAGTTGTGTGCTTATGCAAGAAGGTAAGGTCGTAGCTTATGCTTCGAGACAGTTGAAAGTTCACAAAAAGAACTACCACACTCACGACATAGATTTAGCCGCAGTAGTGTTTGCATTGAAGATTTGGAGACATCACCTTTATAGTGAGAAGTGCACCGTTTATACCGACCACAAGAGTTTGAAGTACTTGATGTCCCAGAAAGAGCTGAATCTTAGGCAACGTAGGTGAATAGAACTTCTTAAGGATTACGACCTCACGATAGAGTACCATCCGGGTAAGGCAAACGTAGTGGCGATGCTTTGAGTAGAAAAGTGGCAGTCGAGTTACGAGCTATGTTTGCGAGATTGAGTGTGTCACGGGATGGTGGTTTGATAGCCAAGTTGCAAGTTGATCTGAGAGAAACAGTTGCAAGATGAGTCGTTGGCACCTCACATGCAAGATATAGCCGAGGATAGACCCACAGATTTTCGTTTTGGTGAGAATGTGATCCTATATTATAAGGATATGATAGTTGTTCCGAAAGATTCCGAGTTGAGACGTGTTATCTTGAATGAAGCACATAACAGTCCTTTTGCTATGCATCCGGGTAGTACGAAGATGTACTGCAGTTTAAAAGAAGAGTATTACTCGGTTGGGTTGAAGAAGGATGCGGTCGAGTTTGTGAGTAAGCGTATGGTTTGTCAACGAGTCAAAGCTGAGCATCAATTTCCTTCAGGTTTGTTACAGCCGTTGAAGATTCCAAAATGGAAGTGGGAATGTATCACCATAGACTTAGTGTCGGGTTTACCGTTGACTCATTCGAAGAAGAACTCAGTGTGGGTGATAGTCGATAGATTTACTAAGTGTGCTCACTTCATACCCATCCATACTACCTACACCTTAGATAAGTTGGCTGATCTGTACATCTGTGAGATAGTGAGACTGCATGGGGTACCGAAATCGATTGTGTCAGACCGAGATCTGAGGTTTACAGCTAGATTTTGAGAGTGTTTGCATCGTGCCTTGGGTACTTAGTTGAACTTCAGTACTTCGTATCATCCGCAGTCAGATGGTCAGTCCGAAAGAGTGATTCATGTGTTGGAGGACATGTTGAGGTGTTGTATCATCGATTTTCAGGGGTCTTGGGAGAAACATCTACCGTTAGTAGAGTTTGCATACAACAACAGTTATCAGGCTAGTATTCAGATGGCACCGTATGAAGCTCTCTATAGAAGAAAGTGTATAACTCTGATTTGTTGGGCCAAGGCCGGACAGAAGCTTGTATCGATGCCCGATTTGCTTAAGGGCACTACCGAGAAGGTGAAACTAATCTGTGATCGCTTGAAGGCAGGTTCAGACCGACAGAAATCGTATGCCGATTTGAAGAGAAAAGAGATAGAGTATGTCGTGGGCGAGAAAGTTTTTTTGAAAGTCTCACCTTGGAAGAAGCTGATGAGGTTTGGTAGGAAAGGTAAGTTGAGTCCGAGATTTATTGGACCTTACGAGGTAGTTGAGAGGATCGGTCCTGTTGCGTATAGATTAGGCTCCCGATCGAACTAGAGAAGATTCATGATGTGTTCCACGTTTCGATGCTCTGAAAGTATAGATCAGATCCGTCACACGTAATGCCAGTGGAAGAGATTGAGTTAAACCCTGACTTGTCTTATAACGAAGAGCCGGTTGAGGTTCTTGCTACAGACAAGAAGGTGTTGCGTGGGAGGTCTATCGAGTTAGTCAAGGTTATGTGGAGACATCGAGGTGTGGAAGAGGCTACTTGGGAGAGGAAGGAGGACATGGAAAAATAGTTTCCGCATCTGTTTCCGTCAGGTAATTTCGGGGACGAAATTCCCTAAGTTGGGGAGAGTGGTAACGCCCCAGTTTAGGGCCCGAGAGTTATTGGATGTAATCTAGGACTAGTTCGAGTTAACTTTAAAATTTAAAATGCTGATTTTATAAAGAGATTCCAATAATTACAAAAACGCCATTAATGACTTTGAAAAGAGGATTTTTAGATTGAGAGTCATCTTCTTTTTCAAAAGAGCAAAACCTAAAAGCTTTAATTTCTCCGTAAAAGCTCTCCATCATCTTTCCTCTTGGATCAAAGATTCTTGGTGGGATTTCAAAGGTAGACATCATTTTTACATTGGTTTTTTAATTGTTGAATCTTACCTTTTCAAGATTTATGAAAAGTGGGGATTTTGGGTGAAATCACGTAGGGGTCTTTTAGGGCAATGTTTTGAGGTGTTTTTAAAGTTTATTTTGAAGTCATAACATGTTAAAAATCTTAGAGGTGGATTTTAGAAGAGAAATAAGTGAGTTTTTGGCTTGATTTTGTGGTAAAAAGAGGGCTGGAGGTATATGGACCTAGGTTAGGTGTTTTAGATGATTTTAATGTGTTTTGGATGTTTAATTTGATGAGTAATTGCTGGGTTTCGCGTAAAAACGAGAATGATGATGTTTTGATGGCTTTCTACTTTGTTTTGATTGAGTAAATGTGTTGGTTGATGGGCTATAGCTTTTCAGTGAAATTTATAGAAGAATAGGGGTGTAATACATTGTTTTTGGTTGATGAGAAACAGGGGAAATGAGTTCGGGAACTTTGGGTACGATACCGGATACTACGAAGGCTTGAAAACGGTGTTTCGGCTTCTGTTGGACTCAACCGGTGAGTGGAAATGTTTTAGAGTATTAAATGATTTCGATATGGGTTCTTGGGAGTTTGGGTGGAGCCTTGAGGGCTAACCTAAACCCAAATGTAAGTTTACTAATTTTACCTTGATCGTTAAGTGTTGGAGTATGAACAATTGTTGTGATATTGTATGAATTGTGGATTGTCTTTACTTCCGTTTGATGTAGTTATGTAATCGTTGTTGGTTTCGAACCTCACGTGATGGTTGTCGTTACTACGGTGATGTGTAGTCCCACCGGTAGTGACTAGTAGAAGAGTACGGTGATGTGTAATCCCATCGAAAAACTACTAGTCGAACGGTGATGTGTAGTCCCACCGTGTTTTGGTTATGCATGTGCATACCATGTAATTGTGATGATTGTGTCTCATTTCGTACCTCTTAAATGGTTTGCTTTTCAACTAAGATTTATGTTTTGAAAACTGTATTGTTAATGTGTTTTTAGAGCTCCGCTCACTAAGCGTTAAGCTTACGCTCTCTTCTTTTCCATAATGCAGATCGTTAGTGGCTTGGGAGGCAAGTGGGCAAGGGAGGAGATTCTCAGAGTTCTCAGGTAGCTCAAAGTATGATTCATGTTTTGTAATAATGCTTAGACAATGGGAGTATTAGGCTTTTGTATGGAGTTGGTGTTCAAACTTCTTAGTTTGGCTTGTTGATGTTTCTAACATGTTTGGATGATGATACTGTGTTGGAGCATGGTTGTATGGCATTTAACTCTTTTGTTGGTTTGTTAAGCATGCTTGTATGCTAGTTTCCTCTATGTATGCTCATCTTGGTGATTGTTGCTTCGTTGTATGTTTAAACTGCTCCGCATGTCTATCTATAGTTTCTTAGTGATGTATGTGAGTTGGTATGTTTCTAGTTGAGTCGTCAAATGCATCTAGAGTTGAGTCCTTGTGTTCTTAGCTGCTAAAATGAGGCTTGCAGTGCAGGGCGTATCGATACACCCAAGGGTTGTATCGATACGGTCCTTGCTTTCGGGCTCATTTTGGGCAGAGCGTATCGATACACGGGGGTGTATCGATACGCCAAAACTTCTCTGGAAATCTGAGAAATTGGTGATATTTTGGCGTATCGGTACGGGTCCTAAGGGTATCGATACGGTCCTTGTAGTTTGACCGTGAGAAGTTGACCATTGAGGGCGTATCGGTATGGTCTTGATGTGTATCGATATGGTCTCCCTGAGTTGACTTTAGGGTGTTGACCAGGTCCAGGCGTATCGATACGGTCATCTAGCGTATCGATACGGTCTATTATAAAAAAAGGGGTCGTTTAATTGCATGTCTTGGGTGTTTGTATTCGCGTGTATGTTCGTTGCATGTCCTAACACATAGGGTTAAGTGCATCTAGAAAAGATAAGGAACTAAAAAAAGGTTGCTAATCGAAGTGAGGCCTTAGCGGGTTTCGCTTCGGTTTTCCTCGTTTAACTCGTTCGGACCGGTCTGTCGGCTAGACCGGGACGAGGGGGTTACAAAATAGATCTGGCTGCATAGGCAAACGAACCACAAAAGGGGATCAAACTACTGAAGACCACCGACAATTCACAAATCAGAGTTGAACGCCATGAAAAATGTATCCACGAGCGCAAATTTACCATAACGGTAGACGATAACGTGCCACAAGGCGAAGGAAAAGCGTGCCACAAGGTAGAGAAAAAAACGTGCTACAATGCAGATAAAACTAGAAGAACACCGGACTATGAAAGAAAACATGAACTTGATATAAAAAATAAGGGTTGTGTAAATATTTTTTACACAGCTTGTGTATCAAAATATAACCAAAGTTAAAATACAATAGGTTAATATAAATTAAAAAATTGGTTATAACCAAAATTATTATCAATTGTATGATTTTACTTTGAATAGTATTTTAGGTTGAAATAAAAAATGTTACGTTCTTCATAACAAATCAGATAAATTGCATAACTATTGTGGTTGCAACCTAAAAAGTTACTCATGTAATGTTCTCCGTTGTAAGTGAATTATTATCAATTATGTAACTTTTTAGAGTAGCATAGTAACATTTTAGGTTAAAAGTCGTTGAATGTAACATATTTTGTTATAATCAAAATAATTATTAATTGTGTGATTTTTTTAGGTTAGACATGATAATATTTTAGATTAAAACCCGCTCAAATTGACCACTTGATACTCGCTACATAGTAGAACTACCACAATTGTTTATATAGCAATATTAGAGCTGGCAAATTTGACCCCAAACCCGAATTATTTTACCCGACACGTGACCATATATCAACTTAAACATGATGGCCCGAGCTCGATCAGAAATCCAAAATAAACCAAACGGACCTAAATTTTAGTTGAATCGAAATTGACCCGAACCGAAGATAACCTGAACTAAAGAAAATATATTAAAAGAAATAAAGAAGGATTTGATGTGAACTGCCGCACAACTCACCAAAAAACCAAATATATCAATTTTAGAAAGCCATATTTATGGGTGTAAAAAAATGGCCCGACCTGAAAACCCGACTATAACCGACCGATCTCATATTGACCCGACTCGAAAATAGTTGGTATGATAGTAATCGACCCGAAAATCAACCAAACCGATATGATCCGACCCGACCCGAATCACCATAGACCTAAAACCGAACAAGACTAGACCAAATCCGACCTAAACTTAAATCGAATATAGTCAAACACGAAATAACTCAAACCGAAATGACCTAAATCTAACCTAACCCAACCCAACGAACCATTTGCCACCTCTAAGCAATATTCTGAGTTACTTCCTTCACATTCCACGTGTTTGGGAGAAATTATTGGTATTTTAATTATGCACAAACCCGGCCTCAGTCCTCACCAATGTTTCATGCGGCTTTGATTGCTATGAAATTATAACTAATTATAATATATTTTATTTTAATTATACCATAATTATTTTTAGATCATTCTTTTAAAAATATTATTATTTAAGTAAACTACATGAAATACCATTGAACTTTAATATAAGTATTTAAAATACTATTGAATTCTAAAATAATACTATTATATAGAATAACCACAAATTCAAAAAAAAAACCTTGAATTTAAAGAGGCTTGAACAAAGAACCTCTAGGGTGAAAGGTTGGAACCAAACCATCATGCCAACTTAAATACTTTATAAAATACTAATGCAAATAATATATATAAATAAAACTGTAATTAAACTTAATTTTATTTGTGTCATGATATAAATTTATAATATTTATAATTTAATTTTGTAAATAAACATTACTTATAATTTATATTACAAAACTAAAATATTATTTATAATATACATAATTAACTCTTAAACCACAAATTCAAAATCCCAAACCCTAAACTCTCCATCATAAACTCTAAACCACATATCATATATATAACTAAATCTTAAACCACAAACTCAAAATATCAAACCTTAAACCATGAACCATAACATCTTAACCATAAACTCCAAACCACAAATCTTATATATAACTAAATCCTAAATCACAAATCTCAAACCCTAAATCCTAAAACTAAAATATTATTTATAATATATATTAAGATTTTTAATACAAATTATAAATAATAATTTAATTTTAAGGTTTAAAGTTTAGTTATATATATTATAAATAATATTTTAGTTTTGTAATATAAATTATAGTAGTATTTATTTATAAAGTTAATATATTTATAAAATTATATTATATATTATAATATTTTAGTTTGACATTACTTTTGAAAGGTGACGTGGAAAAGTGATTTTTAAAAGTGTGTGGAAATGTGATTTTAAAAAGTTGAGTGTAAAAATTTTGCGTTTCATATTGCTATTAATTTTTTTTTTTGAGAAGATAAAAATGTTTATTTTAGACATATTGTCAAAAAGTGTAATTGGAAAAGGAAACTTATATATAAAAATTAATAAGGGTTAAACTTGTCATTTTAAATCCAAACAAGACTCTTAACCCTAAAAGCTAGAAATTATAGCTTTTGAGTTTGGATCAATAATAACTTTTCAAAAGTGATTTTTTTTTATCAAAATTTAAGTGTTTTGCATTGATTTTACTTAAAAAGTGATTTTGGGTTGGCGAAAACAACCCTAAGTCTTTAAGTTGGCTTGGTGCCAACCATTCAACCTAAACATTCTTGGTTCAGGCCTCCTAAATTTTAAGATTTTTTTAAATTTTTTTAAATTTTTTTCTAACAAAACGACAGTGTTTTGACCTATCTTAGACATCAAAACAAGTATACCAAAACGTCGTTTTGCATTTAACGGGCCGTTACAATTTAAATCAAAGTGCTTGGATTGAAGCCAAAAACAAAGTTCAATGGTATAATAATATCGTTTTATAGTTTAGTAGTATTTTCGATATATATGTTAAAGTTCAATGGTACAATAGTACTGTTTTTGATGAGTTCTTAAAAAAACAATTCTGTTTTAATCCAATCTTATTCACGTTAATGCTAAAGAAAGATTAATAATAATAACAAAAACAACAATAATAATAAAATATGAAAAAAAAATGCAAACCTTAATAATTTAAAATGTAATAATCCAAATAACAACAACAACAAAAACAAATCCACAAGCCTGAAATCTGGAATTAGTGTACCGAAACGAATTAGTGTAGTTGAAGGTGTGTTTCGGTACTCGAGCGTCCATTTTGATACGAGTATAGGCTTTTTAGCTAGGCATTTCAATACGCAAGGAAGTGTTCCGGTACGACTTTGAGCTACATGAATCTGGGGTTTTGAAATTGTGTAAGCGTACCGAAACAGTCCCTCGTGTACCGGTACGGACAGCAGTTAATTCTAGTAGTGTACAACCTGAGTTTTATATTCTTCCGTTTTAGTCTCTAAATGTTAAGCATGCAATTAAATGAGTTCGGATGGCTGTTTTAAGTTGAATTTTGACACGTGAAATCTGATTAACTATTGGTAATATCAAATTGTATTAAGTCCTCGTAATATTCTAAATTTGCAATTTAGTCCTTATTTCGTAATCGGTGCAATTGGATGTCAAATTGACGCCTGATTCAGTTGAGTTTTCACCCATTGCCAATATGCTCACCTTAGGTTATAGTCTTGTATCTAGACAAGATAAAAAATGGACGTAATTCGAGTTAATTCTTTACGGTTTACTTCGGTAAACCCAATGTAGCTCGCTCGGTTCGATCTGGCGTCTAGACCAAGTCTAAGGGGTTACAATGAGATAAATAAAATTAAGTTTAACTGTAGTTTTATTTATATACAATTTATGTTAGAATTATATTAAGTCTTTAAGTTGGCTTGATGGTTTGAGGTCAACCATTCATCTTAGAGATTCTTGGGTCAAGCCTCATAAAATTCAATATATATATATATATTTAATTTTCATGTATCAAAACGACGATATTTTGGCCTACCTTAGACATCAAAGCAACTATACCAAAACGACGTCATTTTGCATTTAATGGGCACTTACAAGTTAACGTCGAAGTGCTTGGATTAAAGCCAAAAACGAAGTTTAATGGTGTAAGAGCCAAAATTTGTCCGAGTATACCTATATATAAATATATATACCATATTTTCACTATAAATAAAGCCAAATAAATAAATAAACCCTTAAATAATAATATCAGTCTAAAATCCCTTAATGTCCATTTTTTCATCCAAAAGCCATTTTACAACATAAGGCCCAAGTCACATATTATAAAGCCCATATACATCTAATATACCAATTTTACAACTCACAAATAACCCATGCCAGCCCAAGAAACACAATTTTAATCTAGAAATTCGTTTTCCTCCCCAAAATGTTACACGTGGCAGCCTCTCGTTGGTCAAAAATGCTTTCATGCGGACACTAATTTTGATGATGTCATAGCGATGTCACCTTCTTACCCACTATAAATACCTATGAGAGAGAAAAGTCAAACAATTAATTACCATAATAATTACCATTAATAAAAATAGTAATAGTTAATGAAGAGGAGAGAGAGAGAGAGTTCACCTCGGGAGACCAACCGTTGCCTGAAGCTGAACCGTTAGGAGTTGGAGCATCACCGGGAGGCTACACCGTCGCCGGAAAAGTAGCGCCACCATCAGAAACATCATTGAATCACTGAAATCGAGGTAAAGCTCTCCCTATCTCTTCATTTCCTGCAAAAATCGAATGTTAGCCTTTTAAAAAAACAGAAACGGAAATATTAGAAATAAGATCGAAAATTCTCTCGAGTGACAGCCTGTGAGTGTTTAGGATTTTTCAATGGAGTCGAACATGATGGTTAGAGTCGGTTCAGGTAGATTTATAAGGGAGAAGCCGGGAGATCCTCATGGATCGAGTAGATCTAGGTATTTGAGGTGAAAAAATGTGAAAAAGGTTTTTTTAGGGTTTAGGACGACAACAGAAAATCGCCATGTGGCGGCGAACGGCGGCCGAAAGCGAATCTAGGAGGCCAAAAAAGGTCAGGGATGACCGAAGAAGGACGGTGGTTGCCAGCGTCGCTTGCAGCAACTGGCTAACAACGGACGATGAATGGAGGTGGGTGGATTCAGATCAAATGGCCAAAATGTGAAGAACGTATGAAGAACACGAAGGATTTTGGTGGTTTTAATCCAAAATGGGATGTGATTCTGGGTTTGAGGGTGTTTGTTGAGAGATAGAGAGAGAGAGAGAGAGAGAGAGAGAGAGAGAGAGAGAACTCGACAGAAAGAGAGAGGGCTCGCATAAATGGCCGATCGAACTCGGTCAAGGGGTTTAAATACCCGAGTCGAAACAGTGTCGTTTTGGCACCGAGTTGACTCGACCCGCGCAAGTGGTTCGGATCTAGGAAAAGGACCCACACCCTTTTTCCCCATTTCATGCTTTGGGCTTTATACTTTGCATTTGTTTCAATTTAGTCACCATTTTCTTGTAATTCAACTCCTAAACTTGCAATTTAATTCAATTGAGTCCCTTCTTTAAATTTGTTTTAGTTCAATTTAATTGCTTAATTGTTGTATGTTGCATGATTTAAAATAAAGTAGGTAGTATAATTGTTTAGGTAAATAATTCACATAGTTCTAAAATAATTAGAGCCTTAGTATCTAGGGTGCTTTAATTGATTTGAATAATTTAAATAGGGAGATAATTGTAGAAAATAAATGAATATTAAATTGAAACTTCAATGTTCTAAGTTTATTAGTATCTCATCGTAATGAGATGTTAATCAAAGGGGACATTTTAGTTGAATATTTAATATTTTGTTTAAACTTAGAATATTGTAATTACACATAGCTAATCTAATTAAAATAAATTAGGATTAGGTTTGAAGTAGTTAAAGTCATTAAATAATTAAAAATATTGTTGATTTAAGGCCTAATATGGATAATGCCCAACTGTTTGGGTGTTATCACATAAACCCCTAAATTTGATAATATTCATAGGTTCTTAATTAATTTAATCAATTAGAGCCCTAATTAGGTTCGAACTTAAAATTGACAAGAAAATAAATGGACATGCATTAAAACCTTTTGTGTTGAGATACATTTTAAATATAAATTGAAGTATCCTAAAGCAACTGGATGTGTAACACCCGAGTTTAGGGGTCGGGTGTTAAGTGAGTAATTTGATTCGGGTCTTTGGGCTTGTTTTAAATAAAATGGGCTTGGTTTTGTTTTCAAAAGGGCCTTGTGATTTCATTAAGGTCAAATGGGGAATTTTCTAAATAAATGAAATAGACAAGTAAAATAATATTTTGAGAAAAAGCCATCATCTTCCTCCTTCAAACAAAACCCACGTCCAACACCTCTCCCCAACCCCAAGTTATTGTTCCATCGATTTCAAGTGTTCTCATCGAGTTAATTATGTTTTTGACTTCTCCTCTTCATCTTTAACGTTTCTATGGTTTTAGATTTTCATGAATTCCATTTTTTGTGACATTTCAAGTATTCAAATTTTAAGTAAAAGGAGGAAACTTTGTTGGGATTTTAATGGATTTTTTATTTGTATAGTTAGTGTGTGTTATAACCTTGCTTTTAAGTGTAACATATCTTAAATTGGTGAAGTTTCGTGGGAATCCCGAAATGGGTATTTATGGGTGTGTTTAAGGATAGAAATATTGAGTTTTTGAGGTAGTTTTGTGAGGGAAAGTTGGGCTGATGGTATGGCTATGCTTGGGGGTTGTTTTGAGCATGTTTAGTGATGGTTTGGATGTTGGAATTGATAGATTTTTACTGTTGTGTGTTCAAGTCCGAAAATGAAGAGTTTGGGTTAGTTCTTGGTTTGGAAATGTAGGGAAATAGTCTTGAGATTGTGTTTTGATTGTGGCCGTGATTTTGTGGAAGTTTTGATGAGTAATATGCTATTTTTGGTTGATTAGAAACAAGGGAAACCGTTGGAGAAGCTTCGAGCTCGATTCCTGGAAATTTGGAGGATTGATTGACCTTCTTGGCTTATTTTGAGGGTGTTTGGTGAGTGGACTATTTTCAATGGCTTTAAATTGGTTCAAAGTATGTTGTTGGAGGTTTAGATGTGCTTGGTAGGCCAATCTAATGTGGGATTAATTTGGTAGCTTAATCCCTTGTTCAATCTTATACATTATTATTAAATGTGCATAATGTGGTCTTGTGTGATAAGTGTCCTATTATGCACGTTGTGATGTATTTGTGTTGCATGATGGTGGTTTGTAAGTGTGTTGCATGATTTGTGAAATCATGGTGAGACTTGTTTAGTATGTTGGTACTAGTTATAATTACCGGGTATAAATGATCAATCATTAGGATGAGTGTGCACACGGTAAGAGTCAAATTCGCGCTTGGCCTTGGTGACGTGAAGTCATCAAGGAGGAGTACGGTGAAGTAACATTCCACCGGAATATATATATATATATATATATATATATATATATATATATATATATATATATATATATATATATATATGATGATGAGTGGAATCCCATCCGTAAAAGAAAACGGTGATGAGTGAAATCCCACCAGAAGGTAATATTCTTGTTGTTGAGTACGTTGGACCGAGAATCCCAACGGAAGTTATCCGCATATCCGAGTAAGCTATATAGTTGTCAATATACTTGTTTATGTGTGGTTGATGTGGTGAGATGTTTTGTTATATCCATGCTAAGCATAACATGAGGTAAGATGCCATGTTCATGCATTCTTGTAGCGTTTGGCTATGTTGTTATGTTGGTGTAATGTATGCCTTGTGGATGTTTTATGGATACCATGCTTTGGACCCTGCATTGTCGATATTTTTTTTTGAGCTCTCTCACTAAGCTTCTAGCTTACGCTCTTATTTCTGACAATGCAGATCATTAGTGTGGAAGTTAGCAAGGAAGAGGCACCCAAGAGCGTGTGTTGCTGCTCAAGTATGGTTTTTCTTAAATAATGTAATAGATAGCAATGTGGATGCTATGTGTTGTAGGAGCTTTTGTTAGACTCCTAGGTTGGCTTTTATGTTGTTGAATATTCATGTTCTTGTGAGTTAGGATGTAAACCATGTTTATGTGATTCTTATGTTGATGCATGTTACCTTTGACAAAGTGGAATTTTTATGCATGCTTATTTGTTTAACATGCTCTTTATAGGATGGGTTGCCTTTAGATTTGGTTGTATGATGGTTGCTTGTGATCTTTGATGTTTTAGGGCAAGTTTGGGAATGTTTGAGGATGCAGAAGTCTGTTTTCAAGTCACTCTATGTGCAGGCATTTCGGAACGCTTGAGGTAGTTTCGGAACGGGTGTAGCTTCAGGATACTCGTATCGAAATGGGGGTGGTGCCGTTTCGATACGATTTGAAACTGTGAGCTCCCATTTCGGTACGCGTTTCTGTTGAAATTTTAGGGGCTCGATTCGATCAACCGTTCTTGCTCACCAAGTGTGGAGAAGTTGGATAGTTGGGTGTTTTAGTGGGAGATGAAAAATTGGCAATTTGACACAAGGATTTATAGTGGTTCAACCTTCTAACCAAGGTCTACATCCACTACCTTAGCTCCCCACTAAGGATTTCCAAACAAATTCACTAAGAATTTCGTCCCCTTTTCTAGGCTAAGGAGGCAACCTTTACAACTCTCAAAGCTTTCTACCCAAAGCTTGAGGAAACACTCTCTTGTACAAAGAAAGACTTAGCAAACTAGAAATCCCTCTAATAGGAGTTTGTTTGCAATTCTAAGCACTCACCCAAAACCTAAACACTTGAGCAAATATAACAATGTAAGCTCACAAGTGTTGTCTAAGCAAGGAATTTACAATTTAAGCTCTAGACAAATTTTGACATCATAATTTTGTAACAATTGAAGCATTAACCATTACAAGATGCTTGGAGATCCCTTTTATACTTTTTGATGAGTTTGTAGCCGTTACTAGCCCTTGTGATTGAATTGGAGCCATTGGAGCCTTTATTTCCCACCATAAATGCAATTCTGCAGCTTGGCATATCGATACTCGTCAAACCGTATTGATACGGTCTCAATGAGGAATTAGCCGTTGGGCTTCTTCAGCTGATGTGTATCGATAAGCTTACCTAGCGTATCGGTACGGTCCTGCAATTAAAAGACCGTTGGGAAAATGACCGTTGGGGTAGTTAGGCGTATCGGTACGCGATACACCCGTATCGGCACGCGACTAACCGTTGGGCTATTTCAAATCACACCGTATCGATACGGCTAAGCATATCGGTACGGGTTTTGGCTACTGGAAAAATCAGGTAGTTGAAACCCTAAGGCGTATCGGTACGGTCCAAGATTGTATCGGTACGGGTACATGAAAATGCTAGTTTTGACTACTTTAAATGTACTTTAAATCGTTCCAAAGCCTTTAAAAACCCTTAAACATATTTTCAAGTTGTTTTTGACTAAAAACATATTTTAAATTCTTTTCAATTTAGTCCAAAACATTTTTCAAATATTATATCAAAACCTTAGTTCTACAATCTCCCCCTTTTTGATATATTAAAACCAACTTGAAAAATTGTTTGGGATTCTCCCCCTTTAACTTTAAAATTATGAATAAGAGATTAAAGATTTGAAATTAAATAAAGCTCCCCCTTATTCATTTGAAAATTCAATTTTTTAAATCATTTCTCCCCCTTTTTGTTATATCAAAAAGAATTTAAAACAATAAGTTCAAAATAACAATAGAGGTAAAAATTGACAAAAATAAGAATTTGGTTTAAAATGGCTCCCCCTTACTCAAAGCATCATAAGAATGTTAGTTCAACATATATGATTATCTAGTTGACATAAATGAAAATAAATCAAATAAACACAAAACAACTAGATTTTACCACACTTGAACTCAAGGGAGGATGTGAAGCCTTCATTCTTCAAGTTTTGTTCCTTTGTGTGCATGGAGCTCCCCCTCAATTTTTGACCTGTTGATCACTCTCCATCACACCTAGCACAAGACAATCAAGTAATTTTTGGTATCCAAATTGTTTTGGATCCATAGACATTAGTGGCACAAAATTTAGTCCCCTTAGTAATCCGTTTTTCAATTTCATCCTTTTTAGTTGAAGTGGTTAGTCCTTTTGGGACCCAAACACTTCTAAAACATTTTCCATTCACAAATCTATGGGCACTAGATTGTTTTACATAAAAGTATGATTTTCCAAAACTATTTTTCTTTTCAAGTTCATTGGAAATCAAATCTTTTTCTTTTTGAACTTTAAGAAGCAAATTTTGTAAATCAAAACATTTTTGTTCAAAATCTTTCAATTTTGCTTCAAGTTCAAGACTTGTTTTGGAAAGCAAATCATTTTCAATTTTTATTTTTGAAATCAACTTTTGTTCTTAGAAAATGATGCCTTGAATTCTAAAAGCAAATCATTATAGGCGTCTTGTAACTCATCAAATGTATAAGAATTTGAAATAGATGAGTTAGAAGTTACCTCCCCCTCATTGAGGGCCATCAAGCATAGGTGGGCTACTTCATCATCGGTGGAGTCTTCATCACTCCATGTGGCCACATATGCTTGTTTTGAAGATGATCCCCTCTTTTTCGATTTTTGGGAGTCCTTCATCTTCTTCCTCGATTCATACTTGGATTTATCCATTTCGCTCTTCATGAATCGGGTGAATTTGTTGAAGAGATAGGACATCTCTTCATCTTCACTTTCCTCCTCACTTAAATCTACATGGTGGCATGTGGAGGATTTGAGAGCTACGACACTTGCATTGATGCCTAGCTCCATGATCTTCTTCTTCCCCATCGCTCTAATCTCTTCCTTCTTCTTCTAATCTTCTTTGTTTTTCTTCATTATTTGGTGAGTGAGAAGTGACCCCATGAGTTCATCAAGCTTCAAGGTTTTGAGATTCTTGGCTTCGATGATGGCGTTCCTCTTTGAGTCCCATGACTCGATAAGGGAGTAGATGAACTTTCGGACAAGCTTCTCTTTCGGAATGGCTTCTCCATAGCCCTTGAGACCGTTGGTGATTGTGGAGAACCTATCAAACATCTTCTCGATGTTTTCTTCCGGATCCATCTTGAAGTTCTCATACTTTAAGGTAAGGAGCCCAATCTTGATCTCCTTGACTTCATCGGTTCCCTCGTATGTGACTTCAAGTTTGTCCCATACCTCCTTGGCACTCTCACAAGAAGACATTTTCTCATAGATGGTTGGGCCAAATGCACAAAAGAGCATATGTGAAAGGCTTTGCAATTAAGCTTCATCTTCTTGCGATCGTCGGCACTCCATTTCGCTTTGCTTCCTTGAGGCACGAACGGACCATCTTCAACTATGTCCCATAGCTTGTAGTCTCTTGACTTCAAGAAGAATTTCATCTTTGTCTTCCAATGGGCATAGTGATTTCCGTCGAAGAAGAGCGGTTTGTCGATGGATTGCGCCATTTGAGCAAGTTGGTGAAATGTTGATCGAGCTTGCCGAATCTTCTCAATGGGATGTGAATCCTCTTCGATTGAGCCAAGCTCTGATACCAATTGTTGAGATTTTAGGGGCTCGATTCGATCAACCGTTCTTGCTCACCAAGTGTGGAGAAGTTGGATAATTGGGTGTTTTAGTGGGAGATGAAAAATTGGCAATTTGACACAAGGATTTATAGTGGTTCAACCTTCTAACCAAGGTCTACATCCACTACCTTAGCTCCCCACTAAGGATTTCCAAACAAATTCACTAAGAATTTCGTCCCCTTTTCTAGGCTAAGGAGACAACCTTTACAACCCTCAAAGCTTTCTACCCAAAGCTTGAGGAAACACTCTCTTGTACAAAGAAAGACTTAGCAAACTAGAAATCCCTCTAATAGGAGTTTGTTTGCAATTCTAAGCACTCACCCAAAACCTAAACACTTGAGCAAATATAACAATGTAAGCTCACAAGTGTTGTCTAAGCAAGGAATTTACAATTTAAGCTCTAGACAAATTTTGACATCATAATTTTGTAACAATTGAAGCATTAACCATTACAAGATGCTTGGAGGTCCCTTTTATACTCTTTGATGAGTTTATAGCCGTTACTAGCCCTTGGGATTGAATTGGAACCGTTGGAGCCTTTATTTCCCACCATAAATGCAGTTCTGCAGCTTGGCGTATCGATACTCTTCAAACCCTATTGATACGGTCTCAATGAGGAATTAGCCGTTGGGCTTCTTCAACTGATGCGTATCGATACGCTTACCTAGCGTATCGGTACGGTCCTGCAATTAAAAGACCGTTGGGAAAATGACCGTTGGGGTAGTTAGGCGTATCGGTACGCGATACACCCGTATCGGCACGCGACTAGCTGTTGCGTTATTTCAAATCACACCGTATCGATACGGCTAAGCGTATCGGTACGGGTTTTGGCTACTGGAAAAATCAGGTAGTTGAAACCCTAAGGCGTATCGGTACGATCCAAGACTGTATCGGTACGGGTACATGAAAATGCTAGTTTTGACTACTTTAAATGTACTTTAAATCATTCCAAAGCCTTTAAAAACCCTTAAACATATTTTCAAGTTGTTTTTGACTAAAACATATTTTAAATTCTTTTCAATTTAGTCCAAAACATTTTTCAAATATTATATCAAAACCTTAGTTCTACAATCTCCCCCTTTTTGATATATTAAAACCAACTTGAAAAATTGTTTGGGATTCTCCCCCTTTAACTTTAAAATTGTGAATAAGAGATTATAGATTTGAAATTAAATAAAGCTCCCCTTTATTCATTTGAAAATTCAATTTTTCAAACCATTTCTCCCCCTTTTTGTTATATCAAAAAGAATTTAAAACAATAAGTTCAAAATAACAATAGAGGTAAAAATTGACAAAAATAAGAATTTGGTTTTAAAATGGCTCCCCCTTACTCAAAGCATCATAAGAATGTTAGTTCAACATATATGATTATCTAGTTGACTTAAATGAAAATAAATCAAATAAACACAAAACAACTAGATTTTACCACACTTGAACTCAAGGGAGGATGTGAAGCCTTCCTTCTTCAAGTGTTGTTCCTTTGTGTGCATGGAGCTCCCCCTCAATTTTTGACCTGTTGATCACTCTCCATCACACCTAGCACAAGACAATCAAGTAATTTTTGGTATCCAAATTGCTTTGGATCCATAGACATTAGTGGCACAAAATTTAGTCCCCTTAGGAATCCATTTTTCAATTTCATCCTTTTTAGTTGAAGTGGTTAGTCCTTTTGGGACCCAAACACTTCTAAAACATTTTCCATTCACAAATCTAGGGGCACTAGATTGTTTTACATAAAAGATTGATTTTCCAAAACTGTTTTTCTTTTCAAGTTCATTGGAAATCAAATCTTTTTCTTTTTGAACTTTAAGAAGCAAATTTTGTAAATCAAAACATTTTTGTTCAAAATCTTTCAATTTTGCTTCAAGTTCAAGATTTGTTTTGGAAAGCAAATCATTTTCAATTTTTATTTTTGAAATCAACTTTTTGTTCTTAGAAAATGATGCCCTGAATTCCAAAAGCAAATCATTATAGGCGTCTTGTAACTCATCAAATGTATAAGAATTTGAAATAGATGAGTTAGAAATTACCTCCCCCTCATTGAGAGCCATCAAGCATAGGTGGGCTACTTCATCATCGGTGGAGTCTTCATCACTCCATGTGGTCACATATGCTTGTTTTGAAGATGATCCCCTCTTTTTCGATTTTTGGGAGTCCTTCATCTTCTTCCTCGATTCATACTTGGATTTATCCATTTCGCTCTTCATGAATCGGGTGAATTTGTTGAAGAGATAGGCCATCTCTTCATCTTCACTTTCCTCCTCACTTAAATCTACATGGTGGCATGTGGAGGATTTGAGAGCTACGACACTTGCATTGATGCCTAGCTCCATGATCTTCTTCTTCCCCATCGCTCTAATCTCTTCCTTCTTCTTCTCATCTTCTTTGTTTTTCTTCATTATTTGGTGAGTGAGAAGTGACCCCATGAGTTCATCAAGCTTCAAGGTTTTGAGATTCTTGGCTTCGATGATGGCGTTCCTCTTTGAGTCCCATGACTCGATAAGGGAGTAGATGAACTTTCGGACAATCTTCTCTTTCAGAATGGCTTCTCCATAGCCCTTGAGACCATTGGTGATTGTGGAGAACCTATCAAACATCTTCTCGATGTTCTCTTCCGGATCCATCTTGAAGTTCTCATACTCTAAGGTGAGGAGCTCAATCTTGGTCTCCTTGACTTCACCGGTTCCCTCGTATGTGACTTCAAGCTTGTCCCATACCTCCTTGGCACTCTCACAAGAAGACATTTTCTCATAGATGGTTGGGCCAAATGCACAAAAGAGCATGTGCAAGGCTTTGCAATTAAGCTCCATCTTCTTGCGATCGTCGGCACTCCATTCCGCTTTGCTTCCTTGAGGCACGAACGGACCATCGTCAACTACATCCCATAGCTTTTAGTCTCTTGACTTCAAGAAGAATTTCATCTTTGTCTTCTAATGGGCATAGTGATTTCCGTCGAAGAAGGGCGGTTTGTCGATGGATTGCGCCATTTGAGCCGGTTGGTGAAATGTTAATCGAGCTTGCCCGATCTTCTCAATAGGATGTGAATCCTCTTTGATTGAGCCAAGCTCTGATACCAATTGTTGAGATTTTAGGGGCTCGATTCGATCAACCGTTCTTGCTCACCAAGTGTGGAGAAGTTGTATAATTGGGTGTTTTAGTGGGAGATGAAAAATTGGCAATTTGACATAAGGATTTATAGTGGTTCAACCTTCTAACCAAGGTCTACATCCACTACCTTAGCTCCCCACTAAGGATTTCCAAACAAATTCACTAAGAATTTCGTCCCCTTTTCTAGGCTAAGGAGGCAACCTTTACAACCCTCAAAGCTTTCTACCCAAAGCTTGAGGAAACACTCTCTTGTACAAAGAAAGACTTAGCAAACTAGAAATCCCTCTAATAGGTGTTTGTTTGCAATTCTAAGCACTCACCCAAAACCTAAACACTTGAGCAAATATAACAATGTAAGCTCACAAGTGTTGTCTAAGCAAGGAATTTACAATTTAAGCTCTAGACAAATTTTGACATCATAATGTTGTAACAATTGAAGCATTAACCATTACAAGATGCTTGGAGGTCCCTTTTATACTCCTTGATGAGTGTGTAGCCGTTACTAGCCCTTGGGATTAAATTAGAGCCGTTGGAGCCTTTATTTCCCACCATAAATGCAGTTATGCAGCTTGGCGTATCGATACTCGTCAAACCGTATCGATACGGTCTTAATGAGGAATTAGTCGTTGGGCTTCTTCAGCTGATGCGTATCGATACGCTTACCTAGCGTATCGGTACGGTCCTGCAATTAAAAGACCGTTGGGAAAATGACCGTTGGGGTAGTTAGGCGTATCGGTACGTGATACACCCGTATCGGTACGTGACTAGCCGTTGGGCTATTTCAAATCACACCGTATCGATACGGCTAAGCGTATCGGTACGGGTTTTGGCTACTGGAAAAATCAGGTAGTTGAAACCTTAAGGCGTATCGGTACGGTCCAAGACCGTATCGGTACGGGTACATGAAAATGCTGGTTTTGACTACTTTAAATGTAATTTAAATCATTCCAAAGCCTTTAAAAACCCTTAACCATATTTTCAAGTTGTTTTTGACTAAAAATATATTTTAAATTCTTTTCAGTTTAGTCCAAAACATTTTTCAAATATTATATCAAAACCTTAGTTCTACAGTTTCGATACGGTTTACCACTATGAGTGCCTGTTTTGGAACAAGTTCCGAAACGTTTTGTCACTGTTGACCCTCGTTCCGGAACAAAGTGGACAATATCAGAACGGCTTGGTCTGGCTTTTAAACTGGAGCCCGCGTATCGGAACGGGCAAGCCTATTCTGAAACGCATGCACGTAAATTGGCTTTTTGGGCATCCTTGAAGGTTCTTGAACGTTGCGTTTTAGTCCCTAATGTTTGTTTGTATCCTTGTTGAGTTCTTATGTATCTTTTATGTACGGCTTTGCTTCGTACGCATGAAATCGGACTAACATGTCACTTGGTAAATTTAAGCCGCCTTATGTTCTGCTTGGATTGTCCCGTTATGGTTTTCCGCTGTCGTCATCGCACATAGGGCTAAATTTAACATTTAGACAAGATAATTAAATAAAAAATTTCTAGGGTTGCTAATCGGAGTGGAGCCTTAACGGGGTTCACCCCAATTTTCCCCGTGTAACCCGTTCTGATAGGCATGTCGGCTAGACCGGGATGAGGGGGTTACAGGATGTTTCAAAACTTATATTCTGTAAAAATGTATTTTCTTACAAAAGGATACCTCCATTCGAAATGAAATTCAATTAACAATTAAAGATTTAATTAAATTCTGACTATTGTTCAAAATGTAAAAATGCCACGTGGAATTAGTAAGGTACCGATAACGGGCGTTCGTAGGGGTGCTAACCCTTTCCTACACGTAACCGACTTCGAACCCAATTTTAAAGAAAAGAATTTATGGTCTGTTTTTATGGTGTCCGGTCTACCAAAGTGATCGGTGGCAACTCCAAATTGATTTTCAAGAATAAGTAAAAGAAATCCAATTTAATATGGAAAAACACTAATTTCAAGACTAAATTAAAAATGGAAAAACCCCGATTTCAAAACTCTAATCTTCAGGTTATTTTTACACTCGGTTCTAAAAATGGTCGTGACAAATGGTATAATAGTATCGTTTTATAGTTCAGTAGTATTTTCGATACACATATTAAAATTTAATGGTAGAATAGTATCATTTCTGATAAATTCTCCAAAAAAAATCTGTTTTAATCCAATCTTAATCCGTTAATGCTAAACAACAACAACAACAACAACAACAACAACAACAACAACATAATAATAATAATAATAATAATAATAATAATAATCTGAAAAAAAAAACCCTACAAACCTTAATAATTTAAAATGTAATAATCCAAATAACAAAAAAAAAAACAAATCAACAAGCCTTCATAGTTTAATGTAATAATTCAAAAAAAGCTAAAAATAAAATTCAGAAATCCAATAGAACTAAATCGAAAATTATTGTTGTTTTGGTGTTGGCTAAGGCTAATTTTCCAAAGCGGGGTTAAATATTGAATAGGGGAGGTAAGCAAGCATATTTTTGAGCAATAAGTTTTTAAAGAATGGCACTTGGAACTGCATACGATTAGCCAGGTTGAAGGTAGCTGCCCACTTGCGTAAAATAGCCATGTTGAGTTCATTATCCGATATATCTTCCATCTCTTTAACAGCAGCAGAGACAAGGACTAAGAGCTGTTGATAAAATTCATTATCAGGAGTACATTCCCCACGATCCTCTTCGATTCTCACAGCAATAGGTTTCAGGTAATCGGGAATATGATCTTTACCACTGTTTATTGCATCTTGTAAGCCATGGAAGTCTGCAACTTTCACTTTGCACTTGTTCTCGTTAAAAAGTTCCGTTTTTAAATCTTCCATACCCTTATGCAGACTTGCAGCAGCCAAGCATTCTTCAACAACGTCTCCTAGTATATTGTAAGTTGCAGTTTCTTTCAACACAGGCGTAGGAAAAGCAGTAGAGAGCTTGAATAACAACAATGGAAGAAGAGTCAAGAACTCGGAGTAAGCATTATACATTATAAATGTAGACAGACAGGCAGACACACGTGCATGCGCTCAGAACTTGTGCAAGGCAGCAAATGTCATACCTTTTCTCTTAGGTTTTCTTGTTGAACTCATGATATTTAAGAGGAACAAACAAATTATTGGGATAGAGACTAGTCAACTAGGTATAAAACTTACAACTTGAGCATTGAGACATGAGAATAGGTTATTTTGTATAAAAGGAATGTCCAATCTGAAAATAAGGTCAACAAGTTTTAAATGCTCAAATTCAAGTCTCAAATAGTATTAGATTCGATTTATATCTACAGCAAAAGGTGCATTAGTTTTGGTGAGAAGCGATTTTGATGCCATAACAGAGAAACTGAGATTTTATGAGGTCACTGTCCTATTTATAATCATTCTATTAGAATGGAGCAAATTATATCCACGATAAGAGTTTTGCATACCTTGAGAAGGAAGAATTCTGCGACCTCCTCTGCTTTTGCTGAGTCCTGACAAAACCAAAGTTTAAAAGTTAGAGTTAGAGGTTTAGAAATTAAACTGATAAATAGATTTAGAACTAAAGAAAATGCAATCAAACGAACTAACTAATCGTACCATAGCTCGCTTTTTATCTGATTCTTTAATCTTTTGTTCTATTGCTTCAAAATTCTGGATCATCTTAACAAATAATGTCGCCTGCTCACTCATGTCCTGTTTCTTGCCTATATTCTTCAGTATGTTGTTCAGGTCAGACGCAGTAGGCCACTGCCCATTGTTCAGTTCCTTGAGTATGTTGTCCAGGTCAAACCGGGTAAACCAGTGCCTCGTTTTCAGTTCCTCGTCTATATCTTTTTGTATGTTGATCAGGTCAGACCGAGCAGGCAACTTGGTTGAGATTTTTCCAAGGGATGCGAGTATCGGTGAAAATAGAGATTTAATATCATATTTGATCACAAGATCCATAACCTGTATACAATTTAACATGTCTGCAGATTGGCCCTGCATTTACGAAATTCATACAAATAAAACAACAGTTGGACACTAATAGCAGCAGGATAAACTGAAATCAAGTACTAGGGACAGAGTTATTAGATTTACGATCTTCCTCCGATGGATTACTCTATCCCTCAGAATCTTGAGTACTTGCGGATGAGATTTCTTCTCGATGATAAATAGTACCCTTACAGGCTTTTCGTTTCCCCCTAGTTCTGGTTCAGATGGTTCGCCGGCATCATCCGTTCGACACCCTTTCTTGGTGCTTTTTCCTTCTCCTTTTGTGGCTTTCCTTTTCCTTTTCCTTTCCCCGGACATCTCATCTGTATCATTCTCTTGCAATTTGTTCTCCAATCCCATTGCAAAAGCACGACCCCCACGGTCGAGGGACGACGGGAGTGATTCAACAATATCGATCGTCATCTTGCAGGAATCTGGCATATTTTGTCCCCAACAAATTGCTTTCAAACAAATCACACAATAAACCAAAAATCCAAACACGGAAACATAATTTTCACTAGAAACTAAAGCAGCATATATTAATTATACTTTGAATAAGGAAATTCAGATCATTTAATGGATGGAAACAAGAGGCAAGCCAAGGATAAGACCCATCTAACGGACAGAAATCATCTTTCTTTCAAACAAATCACACAATAAAACAACAAAGCAGTACCAAAAATCCAAACATGAATACACAATTTCCTCGAGAGATCAGAACTATTACTCACCGATCGGATGTTGTGTCTGCAGAAGCCAAGAGATGAAGAACAGCAAAACAAATGAACGCTGTAGGTTTTGACAGGTATTTATTAACAAGTTTGGAGCGCCAAGACTTTCACTCGACCATGCTCGAGCAGAACCATAGAGTGAACTCGAGCAGAGCAATATCATTATTTTTAAGTAAACTACCTATTTAGTATCCACCTATTTCAGTGTTTCTGTTTTAATAGCCAACTATTTTTTTTTGGCAAAATTGTAACTAACGGTACATTTTTGTTTTGTTTTGATATTTCGGCCATTAAAATTTACCTGACTCATTTTTAATTGAGATAATATTAGATTTAGTCTCAAAGACTTGTATATTTCTATCAATTTTCCATTCTTTCTTTCTTCTTCCCAAAAATCCTAACCACTTTTTTTTAGACCCTAACTGTAACCCCTAGACCCGCCTATGCGTTACAACGGATCCTAGGAAGTCACATTAGGGTCACAAGAGTGACCCACAGTGAAAAATACACATGAAACATTTTTTTCTTTCTCAAAACACTTATTAAACTGTAAAATCAACTTCTGTTTAAAATACAATTTCAGGAAAATCATTTAAACACATAACAAAAATTTCAGAAAGTATTTTACAGACACTGACATGAAACAATACATGACATACATGCCCACTAACTATACAGTACCGTACTCCAGAGGCAACGCCGAGGGAACTCCGAACACTGATGTCAAACATTATGTCATGTTATATTCTTTTAACCTGCGATAGTAAAAATAACGTGAGCTTGGAAAAGCTCAGTAATACAGAACTACCAAAAGATGCTATAAGCTCATGCAGATATATGGTAGGCATAACATTTTTATGATATTCCAGGCAATACTTGTCTCCATTTATGTTTCGCTAATTTAGCGAAGCTCTATTCTTGAGGACAACAAGGTTTGTTCTTTCTATGTTACTGAGTATTAAAATAGAGCTTATTGTTCAGAGAATCAACAGAGTGGCGGGTTGGGGAAGTTAAACCACGAAGACTAGTGTTTTTTTAATAAGTTGCAGATCGAACATACATAAGTACTTAACATCATATCATATGAGCACATAACAGATTAAATGCAAATGTTCAATGTTCATATAGAACTTTACAAGAACTACCCTCCAACCTTACACCAAAATGCAATTCCCCATGAACTGCATACAGAAGGTCTTACCCTAGGCCTGAGGCGTAGGAGCCTACCTAAGGGAATGCCTTAGGTCCAGAAAGACTTACCCTAGGCCCGTGGGCGTAGGAGCTTAACAAAAGGGTTTATCAGCTGGATCAGGGCTGTACCTGCAGACACTTCATAATATAACCCAACAGTATACCCCAAACAGTAATCGGTGTTCAGATTCCAGATATGAGTAACATAATACATGTAACAGACATATTCTATTCAGAGTATCAGAAACAGAAGTTCATGCTTTTGACAGATAAATGGGCATACTATTGAGCAGAGCAGAAATTTTCAGCATTCATCATACAAACAGATTATCCCATCATAGGTCAAAATAATAGATCATGCTAACAAATTTATCAAACAGTCAGACAATACCATCACAGATCAAACGATCACATACCAAGTATACAGATTGAGCAGACATATATCAGGTAGGCAGAGAATGTCATCATATATCAAGTTCATCAAACATAATATTATTCATGATTAAATAATTATACAATCCACTCAACATAATATATCACACATGGAACACACTAGGTGGGACAGATCATTTCTTGGAGATACTTGGCATTTACGGAATAGGACATATTGAACTCTCGACAACTTGAACGGATTTCTGAAACGTGGCCCCTATTAAAAAGGGGTTCATACTAACGGTTTAACCCAGATATTCAGGAGGTGATACTTCAAGATCTTAGAAAGTTCAGATATATTATGGGTACTTTAGTCCTTTAAGCATACAAGGGCATTATGGTCATTTCGACGTTCATAGACATTCTGGTAATTATACCAACATTGAAAGCAATGGTTCACAGAACTCGGGTATCATATTTGCTCATTAGTTTTCTATCCAGACATTCAAGAATTTCTAAATTAAAGTCTTTTAAGTTATCAAATATTTTCAGTGATGTTCCGATTATTTAGGCTGTCATGGCCTTTTAGTTAATTGTCTGTCATGACAAATTTTATACTATGGCACAATCATATCGGAACGAAAATTATAATTCTCAGGGGCTCTAACAATTTATCATACCTCCAGAATTTGTTTAATGCGGCATAACCCAACTTGACAATACTTACCAACGTTCAGATGTGAGTAATTGCGTGCATCGAAACTTAACATTGACTGTATTGTATGTCTGAACGGTCGCCCTCATACATTACTACACGGTTAAACTTTGAGCAATCAAACATACAATTTATGCAGATCTTCCTACCTTACATTGATATGGTGAGCGATGGGCATACACGTGTCGTATTTCTCAACACTACTTAAGGGAACCTTAGCTATTTAAGTCTTATTAACAAATCCAAAATTTCGTCAAATACAAAGTTATCGATTAACTCAGGAGGGTATTTCGGTTATTCAAATTAATCAGACATTTCGGTGCTCGAGGGCATTACCGTCTTTTTGGTCATTACGATCATTCTCATTTAACTCATGCATTACTGTCATAAGGATCGACTTAGGATTTCAACAATATTTCCAGAAAATTCTCATTCATGTGTTATACAGAGTTAGAGGGATTATCCAAGTTTGTATCACATGTATTGCATAATGATGTCGAAGTCTTTCCATTAAAACATACATCTTGGGTAGTGTAAATTGCATAATCAGATCGAATGCAGATTTTAGGTCATTTCCTTTATCATAGGGGTAGTTTAGTCATAGTTATGCTCCAAGGGCATTTTTGTAATTTCATATCCAACATCTCATACTCTGCATTCTGAACATTGGTTCTTAGACACCATTGATAGAGTTTCAGATTTAACTGTATTATTATTATTATTATTATTATTAGCACTTTCGACACTCCTAGTCTACTAATATTCTTATCCGAGTATTTTGATCTTACTGACTCTCATACTTATTTTTCGTATCGAATTCGGCTCAAGCAGAGTTCACAAAACACTCATCATAAGCATGCATGCTTTAACCAGATATCAACATGTACATAAAGCATACAAGGGGTAGTAGTGTATTACCTTAACTCCGAGCTATATCTGTCGATTCATGAAACCCCATTCAATTGCAATCGAACTCGAATTCGACGTCCATCAACAATTCGTATTCAAGGAGATATGAGTACCTTCAGTTACACAAATTCACATTTCAGTCCTTACTCACAATACTCCTAATTGCAATATTAAAACATATAGAAGTTCGAGTTCAAGGTCAGATTCGGAGGCTTTCGGATCAGAATTTTGCAAAACATGCTTCAAAAACGGACTCGGGACGTCGAAAAACATAAAATAAGAGTTTTCGGAAAATTTGACTTTTTGGTCAATGGTCAAAGTCAACGCTGACGTCAACAGGTCAACGATGACGTCAGCAGATCAACGGTCAACGGGGTCAGAGTCAATGCTGACATCAGCGATCAAGTCAACGCTGACATCATACTGACGTCATTGGTCAACTGGTTTGACTCATTGAGTCAACTCGGGTGAGCTGACTCACTGAGTCAACTCGGGCGAGCTAACTCACTGAGTCGACTCGCGCAGACGGGTCAGGTCGGACGGGTTGACTGGGTTTGGGCTTTGGGCCAGACCGGTTCAGACCAGTTTAGACCGGGTTGAACCCGGTTCACTTACCCTAACGGATTTCACCGGAAACCTCACCGGAAAGTCGCCGGTGATCCCCAAAACGTTCGATTTTGCCGGAAAAATTAAGAGAACATTGAACCTTTAATCGAGCTAACCCAAGAAACAATCCAACTAAAGAAATCTCGTCAGAAATTACCTAAAACGCGTGATAACCATCGAAAGGCAACGCTGCTCCGTCGAAGGCTCAAACGGCGACCAAAAGAAGAACAATGGCTATGGTTTTGCTTACCGTGAAGTGGGGGATCTGGATTTGGCGTCCGTCACACGAACAAACGGTGAACGGGGCTGGAGAATGAGAGGAGCAGTGACGACGGGCACAAGGGTTTCCGTCGAACCTTTTGTCGGGTTTACACGGCAAACGGCAGCACTACGCTGCGAGTGGTGCTCGGGGTTTGGTCGGGACGAGGCGGCGGTCACGCCAGTGTGGGCGGTGACGTCCACGATCGAGCGGTGGTCGGAGATCTGAGCTTGATCGGAAGGGTGGGGAGGTGAAAAGACTCCGAGTTTTCTAGAGTCAGATATTTTTTTTTTAGATCTAACATGAATGCATTGATTAGGTTGGTGGGTGGTTCAAATTAATCTTTTTTTTATACCGAAACACAAAAGGTTAGATAAAAACCAAGGCAAGATAAAATCAAATATGGCTTTAGCCCAATTGGCTAAGGCAAGGGCTCATTAAGCAGGGGTCGCAGGTTCAATACTCATTGGCCACACTTCTCCATATTATTTCATTCATTCATTTTTTTCACTTAACTTTAAATATAAGCATATATTTTTTTTAGGGGTGTTACACTAACTCGCGTCACCGATCATCGACAACCGTTAACATGTCAGTTTGTTGACAACTCTCTTAATTTTCACTCTTTCCGCCTAACCTTTTTTTCTTAATCCCCAACCGCCTTTCTTCTCCCTTTTGTAAATCGCATCTTCGTCGTTTGCAATTGCACAATCGTAGTTCCAGGGGATGATAGGGTTACGTCGACTGGCTGATGGGGCTACAGCGAGAGAGGGTGACTGTAACCCCTAAACTATATACCCCAACTCCTAAACCTTACCACAAACCCAACCCAAATCCCAAATTTTGAAGAAATCAGACAGTTGTAATGGAAGGGTAATTTACAATTTTACCCCTAAAAATTTAAGATGATGTTTAAATTATATGGATTTTGGACTAATCTGATAAAATATATATATATAAGTGTTTTGCAATGAAATTGTGATTATACTAGGCCACATCATCATCTATGTTAATTTTAGACGGTTGAGATACCAAAACCGGAATCCGAACATAGGTGGAGAACTAAATAGGTAGTTTACCCTTATTTTTACAATTTATCCACATTTTTTTACCAATTAGAGTCTTATAGATAAATAATTTATATAATAAACAAATGGGAAAATATATGATGCACTGGTTGGTTGTGGAAATATTTTGTTTCCACAAGTGCCCTAATTTGGGTTTATGATTTATAGTTTAGGGGGTTTAAGTTTAGGGGTTTAGAATTTAGAATCTATTGTTAGAATTTAGGCTTTAGTATTAGAGTTTAGAGGTTAGGATTTAGGTTTTAGGATAATATGGTAGAGATTTAGGTGTTTACCTATAACCCCTAAATTTTATCCTAAACTCTAAATTCAAACCACACTCCCTAAATTCTAAGCACATAAACCTAAAATATGAACCCTAAACTGAATCTCTAACCCTTAAAATTAAGGCGCTTGTAGAAACAAAATATTTTCACCGCCAATGTATGTTATAATTACCCTAAACAGATTATTAACAATTAAAAGAAGTTTTTCATAAACATATTGAAATGATCATAAATAGGGAAACTACTCTGTTAATACCCCACCTATTACCTCGTTTTGGGTGGGAGGACAATGATTTTAGATTTAGTACCTTCAGTGGATTGTGAGGTGAGGACAAAGATGAAAAATGTTATAGAATTAGTTTAGCCTTGCGGGTCATAGGACGAAGATAGTTTTAGATTTTGTACCCACAACGGGTCGTGAGGTGAGGACAGAATAAAAAATCTTAACGGAGTGGGTGCGAGGAGAGAACCCAACACCTGCCTTGACCAATTGACATCTCTAACTATATTTTTTGACAATATCGTTACTACTGTTACATTTACATTTTTTATCACTGACTGTTAAAATATTAATAGTGATACTGACTTAGATTTTCTTTTATTTTTTACAAAAATAAATTATATTACCATAACTCCTCCCACCTAAGGAATACTTCTGTCCCTTTATGAGACCGGGTAAAATGAGCCTAAAATGTAACCCCTAAACCAAGTTAAACAACCACTATATTTCTAAGCAAATTTATATTTAGCTTGAATTGTGATTAAAATTAAAGATCATACTGGAATTATTTTTTTGCTCCGTTTGTGAATAACAATATTAAGGGTAAAGTTCACAAATGGTCACAGAACTTTGTTAAAAAAACAAAACCTAACTTTCAAATGTTACAACATGGTAATTAATTTTATGTTTTGTAACAAAATGGTAACTCGGCCGTTAAGTACTTAATGTGGTTGTTATAAAACTTTGTATAATAGCACATTTAATCCTCTATATTTACACATTCAATCAATTTAATCCTAATTCAAAAAAATTGACTAAATTTAACCATCGTTATTTACACATTATATTAATTTGAACCAAATAAATTGCTCTTATATTACATTTATTCTATTGTCTTAGCAAGATTGAAAACATTTTTTTCTTCTTGCAGATTGTGCCAGCATCTGCTATTCCTGATGGCTGAATGAGATTAGATATTCAATGAAGCTTTGGATACTACCCAAACCGTCATCTGAAATGGGCTAATGGTAGTGTTTGAATTTGTAACACCCGAGTTTAGGGGTCGACAGTTGAGTGTGTGAATCGGGTTCGAGTCGTTGGGCTCGTTTTAATTAAAATGAGCTTTGTTTTTAAACTTAAAAAGGCTTGTGGTTCATTATGTGGCTTACAGAACATAGAGCTAGGATAGATTTTGAAACTAAAAGAGTTTTCTTGAAGCTTGCGGTTGACTATGACATTGTGGTAGTAGGTGAGAATGTGAAATTCTTGTCGAATGTTGTTTCAGCCCTAGAGGCTCAGAGATTAGTTGAGTCGGGTTGTGAGGCGTACTTGGCCTACATGATGAATCTGAACATGAACGATGTTAGACCTCAGGATATCAGAACAATGTGTGATTTTCTAAGTGTGTTTCCGGAAGAATTGTGTGGTTTACCGCCTGATAGAGAGGTAGAGTTTTCTATAGAGACATATTCATATTCTGCTCCTATTTCGATTGCTCCGTACCGTATGGCACCGAAAGAACTGAAAGAGTTGAAGACTCAATTACAAGAGTTGTCAGATAGAGGTTTTATCCGTCCGAGTTCTTCACCTTGGGGCGCTCTAGTATTGATTGTGAAGAAGAAAGACGATAGTATGAGAATGTGCATTGAATATAGACAGTTGAATTAGTTGACAGTGAAAAACAAGTATCCCTTGTCGCGTATCAATGATTTGTTTGACCAGTTGAGATGGGCATCAGTCTTTTCGAAGATTGATTTGAGATCCGGTTATTACCAGTTGAAGGTAAAAGAGGTCGATGTACCGAAGACAGCTTTTAGGACTAGGTATGGTCACTATGAGTTCTTAGTTATGTCGTTTGGGTTGACTAATGCATCGGTTGCTTTCATGGACATGATGAACAAAATTTTCCATCAATACTTAGCTCAGTTTGTGGTTGTCTTCATAGATGACATTTTGGTCTATTCGCGTACCGAGGAAGATCATGACCGACACTTGAGGTTAGTTTTGCAGACTTTGCTAGATAACCAATTGTATGCTAAGTTAAGCAAGTGTGAGTTCTGGATCAGAGAAGTAGTCTTTCTAGGACATGTGATGTCAGCCGAGGTGATAGAGTTGATCTGAAGAAGATAGAAGCTATTTTTGAGTGGAAGCAACCGAAGTTTGTGATAGAGATCCGTAGTTTCCTAGGCTTAGCTGGTTACTATTGGAGGTTTGTGGATGGTTTCTCGAAGATAGCCGCTCCTTTGACAAAGTTGCTTTAGAAGAGTGTTCCGTTTGAGTGGTCAGATGCGAGACATCAAGTCTTTGAGAAATTGAAAGAAGCTTTGACCAATGCACCGATCTTGATTCAGCCAGAGTCGAGGAAAGATTATGTGATCTACAGTGATGCTTCGTATGTAGGGTTAGGTTGTGTGCTCATGCAAGATAGAAGAGTTGTGGCTTATGCCTCGAGATAGTTGAAGACTCATGAGCGTAACTATCCGACACACGACATAGAGTTAGCCGCAGTTGTGTTTGCCTTGAAGATTTGGAGACATTATTTGTATGGTGAGAAATGCACAGTGTATACGGATCACAAGAGTTTGAAGTATATCATGACCTACATTTCAAAATTCGTAGTTTCCAGGTTTAAGGGTCGGGAGTTGAGTGTGTGAATCGGGTTCGAGTCGTTGGGCTCGTTTTAATTAAAATGAACTTTGTTTTTAAACTTAAAAAGGCTTGTGGTTCATTAAGCGCATTTTAGAGAATTTTTAAATAAAGGAAAAATATGAGTAAAAAGTGCCTTTTTGACAAAAAAAATCACCATCTTCTTATTCCTCAAAGAAATCCCACGACAAAACCCCCTTACCCCCAAGTTACTATTCCATCAAATTTCTTCACCATTTCAAGAGCTCTCTTCAAGGTAATATCATTTTTGACTTCACCTCTTTATACCGAACATTTCCATGGTTTTAGTTTCTCCTAAACATCATTTTTATTGTTCTTCAAGTTTTCAAAATTCAAGAAAAGGGATGAAGCTTTGTCAGGTTTTTATGTGGGTTTTGATTTGCAAAGTTATTATATGTTTTAATCTTGCCCTTAAGTACATTATATCTCAAAATGGTGGGGTTTTGATGAAAATCTCGAAATGGGTTATTGTGGGTATTTTAAAAGGTTGAAAACTTGGGTTTTTGAGGTAGTTTGGTATAGGAGAGTGGGGCTGTTGATATAGTGATGCTTGAAAGTTTCTTTGAAGGTGTTTAATGATGGTTTGGGTGTTAGAATTGATAGATTTCTGCTGGGTTGAATGTAAGTTTGAAAATGGGGATTTTGTGTTAGTTTTGGCTTGGAAATGTAGAGAAATGGCTTGGTGGTTGTAGTTTGATTTGTCACAGTGTTTTGTCGATGGTATGTTGAGTAATGTGTTGTTTTTGGTTGATTAGAAGCAAGAGAAATTATCATAGAAGCTTCAGGCTCGATTCAGGGAAGTTTGGAGGCTTGATCGACTTTCTCTGTTTGCTTAAGGGTGTTCGATGAGTGGATTATTTAAAACGGTTTTAAGTTCGTTCAAGTGTGTGGTTGAGGTGTTGGATTCTGCTTGGTAGGCCAATCCAGGGAGGGGATTTAGTTGGTAGCTTAATCCCTTGTTCGAATTTATGAGTTCTTGCTTATTTGTCATAAATATGGACTTGTGAAGTATGTGTTAGTTTATGCATGTTGATATATATATTGATGTTGTATAATGTTGATGATATGTTGTGTTGCATGAATGGAAAATCATGAGGATGAGACTTGCTTAGTATAATTGGCACTAGTTAATTATCGGGTATAAATGATCGATCATTAGGATGAGTGTGCACACAATAAGAGTCAAATTCGCGCGTGGCCTTGGTGACGTGTAGTCATCAAATTCGAGGGGCGACGGGAGTGATTCAACAATATTGATCGTCATCTTGCAGGAATCTGGCATATTTTGTCCCCAACAAATTGCTTTCAAACAAATCACACAATAAACCAAAAATCCAAACACGGAAACATAATTTTCACTAGAAACTAAAGCAGCATATATTAATTATACTTTGAATAAGGAAATTCAGATCATTTAATGGATGGAAACAAGAGGCAAGCCAAGGATAAGACCCATCTAACGGACAGAAATCATCTTTCTTTCAAACAAATCACACAATAAAACAACAAAGCAGTACCAAAAATCCAAACATGAATACACAATTTCCTCGAGAGATCAGAACTATTACTCACCGATCGGATGTTGTGTCTGCAGAAGCCAAGAGATGAAGAACAGCAAAACAAATGAACGCTGTAGGTTTTGACAGGTATTTATTAACAAGTTTGGAGCACCAAGACTTTCACTCGACCATGCTCGAGCAGAACCAGAGAGTGAACTCGAGCAGTGCAATATCATTATTTTTAGGGAAAACTACAACACGACCACCAAACAAATTGGCGATATCTATTTGGATCACCGAACTATAGAAATCGTCAATTAGACCACCGAACTTATAAAAGCAACCTATTTTGACCAACGCCGTTAAAAACCTAACGGTGGAGTGACGGAATTGTCACGTGTCAATTGACGGAAAAATTTAAAAATTACACATTTGGTCCTTGTTATTTACATATTCTTTTAATTTAGTCCTAATTTTAAATTAATAAAATAATAAATTATTTAATTAATTGGTGACACGTGTCAACACCTTATTGGAGGAGAAAAATAAAATTCTCGCCACCTGTACTAAGCAAGATTCAAACCTGGGTCTATCAAGTATAAAGCCAATGGCTTTGTCACTGCACCAAACACAACTTTGTATTGTAATTCTCCAGATATAATATATACCTCTTATTAGTTTCTACATTTATAAGCCAAAAGCTCAAACCATAAACACTAATTTCAAATATATAAATCCTAAACCCTAAACTCTAACCCTAAATATTTCAAATTAATTTCATGCTAAATATTTCAAATTAAACCCCAAACCCTAAATATTTCAAAATAATTCCACACTTAATATTTTAATTTAAACCCTAAACCACAAACCCTAAAAATTTCAAATTAATTTCACACTAAATATTTCAAATTAAACCCTAAACCCTAAATATTTCAAATTAAACCCTAAACCTAAACATGAAACCCTAAATGTTTCAAATTAATTCCATGCTAACTATTTTAAATTAAACCCTAAATATTTCAAATTAATTTCACGCTAAATAGTTCAAATTAAACCATAAACCCTAAACATTTCAAACTAATTCCACGCTAAATATTTTAAATTAAACCTTAAATCCTATTTTAGGGTTTAGAGTTTAGGGTTTAATTTGAAATATTTAGCATGAAATTAATTTGAAATTTTTAGGGTTTAATTTGAAACATTTAGTGTGAAATTAATTTGAAATATTTAGGGTTAAGAGTTTAATTTAAAATATTTAGTGTGGAATTAATTTTAAATTTTTATGGTTTATGGTTTAATTTAAAATATTTAGAGTGGAATTAATTTGAAATTTTTAGGGTTTAAGGTTTGTGTTTGGGGTTTAATATGAAATATTTAGCGTGAAATTAATTTGAAATTTTTAGGGTTTAAATTAAAAATTTTAGCATAGAATTAATTTGCAATATTTAGGGTTTGGGGTTTAATTTGAAATATTTAACGTGAAATTAATTTGATATATTTAGGGTTAGAGCTTAGGGTTTAGGATTTATATATGTGAAATTAGTGTTTAGGGTTTGAGCTTTTGGCTTATAAATGTAGAAAGTAATAAGAGGTATATATTATATCTGGAGAATTATAGTATGAAGTTGTGTTTGGTGTAATGGCAATGACTTTGCACTTGAAAGACCCTAGTTCGAATCTTGCTTAGCGCAAGTGAAGAGAAATTTATTTTTCTCCTCTAAATTAGTGTTGACACATGTTACCACTTAATTAAATAATTTATTATTTTATTAATTTAAAATTAGGATTAAATTGAAAGAATGTGTAATTTTTAATTTTTCCCGTCAATTGCCACGTGGCAGTTCTGTCACTCCACCGTTAGGTTTTTAACGGCAGAGATCAAAATAGGTTGATTTTATAAGTTCGGTGGTCTGATTGACGATTTCTATAGTTCGGTGGTCCAAATAGGTATCCCCAATTTATTTGGTGGTTAGTCGTGTAGTTTTCCCTTATTTTTAAGTAAACTACCTATTTAGTATCCACCTATTTCAATGTTTCTGTTTGAATAGCCAACTAAAATCTTTTGGCAGGATAGTAACTAACATTATATTTTTGTTTTGTTTTGGTATTTCGGCGGTTAAAATTTACGTGACTCATTTTTAATTGGATTCAATACACAACTCAAATCTGAATTTGTTAAGCACGCAGCAAGATGTGATCAGAGAACGGATAAATTCATGTAAACCCATATTCGACTCTTATATAATTGATCGAACTGACATGACCCCAAAGGAAAGAGTAGACCGACAGGAGAGCTAGGCTGTTAGGAAATACGGTTATGAAATGTAAAGATAGAAGGAAGAGGATAATAAAACTGAATAGCCCAAAGTAATATGATTTCTTTATTAGCCCAAGTTTCATATTTATATAGACTAGGATGATCTTAACAGCCCAACTAACTTTAATAATAACCTGCTAACAGTCTAACTTTCTTAAGGCCCACAACTTAACAGCTTAACTGTTAATTGCCACTGCACTTTCTCTCGAATGAAATGTACATAAACGTCGATATGCTTTGATTATGCATGAAAAACAAGGTTCATGTTCATTGCCACTGCACTGGTACTGTCACTCCATATCACAAGAATTTCCTTTTGCTTTACACCCATTTCATCAAGCAAAGTTCTCAACCATGTGACTTCATAGGTTGTCTCAGAAATGCTTCTATACTCTGCCTCCATTTTCGATCTTGAGACCACCTTTTGCTTTTTGAAACTCTAGGTTAAAAGACTGTTCTCAAGATACACACATCCTCCAGAAATAGACCTCCTATCATCAGAGTTGCTACCCCAATCAGCATCAGCAAAGGCTACTAGACTGGCGTGTTGTTCTAATGGTTTGAACACAAGACCATACTGTTAAGTACCATTTATATATGTTAGTATTCTCTTTACAGCCGCAAGATGGTGTTCACATGGTTTGTGCATGTACTGAGCCACCTTGTTCACACTATAGCCAATGTCAGACTTAGTATGACACAAATAGAGGAGAGATCCAACAATACTTCTGTAGCCCTGAGCATCCTTAACTGGACTGCCTGCATCTTGATTCAGCTTAACTGAGGCTATCATTGGTGCTGAAGCAGGTGTTGCATTGTTCATATTTGTTCTTTCAAGTAGCTCTTGTGGATACTTTCTTTGACTAAAGAACAAATTTTCCTTGTGTCTCTTAACTTCAATCCCATGAAAGAACCAAGTATAGTTCTGAAGCTCATGTGACAATAATGTCATCCACATATATTAGAATATATGTGTAAATACCATCATTATCTCGAATAAACAGAGATGAATCCGCCGTTGATACCCTAAAACCAATCTCAACCAGGAAATCCTTCAGTTTTGTGTACAAGTTTCTGGATGCTTGGCACATCCCATATAAAGCCTTTTCAAGCTTGCATACCAGCTGATCTCTAGATTCTGACTTGACTTTAAAACCAATAGGTTGACTCATGTACACTTCTTCACTCAAATCTCCATTGAGGAAGGCATTGCTGACATCAACTTGCCTTAACCTCCACTGATTTGCTACATCCAGTGACAAAACAGTGTTGACAATGGCTGACTTCACAACAGGGGAAAAAGTATCAGTGAAGTCCCTTCCAGGTATTTGGGAGAACCCCTTGGCCACTAGTCTGGCCTTGTATATGGGGATAGTTCCATCAACATTTCTTTTAACTCTGAACGACCATTTACAACCAATTGGTGTCCTTTCTTCAGGTAGGCTGACCACTTTCCAAGTGCAATTCTTTTGAAGGGCCTCATACTCTGCCATCACATCTTTCTTCCATTTGAGGCACTGTAAAGCTTCTTCTATGGATCCATGAAGCCTTTCTTCAGTCATGGTAAGATAGAGCTTGGGCTTACGAATACCCATTTTGCTTCTGGTCATCATTGGATGACAATTCACAACTTGTTCTTGTCGCGACCATTTTTTAGACCCGTTTGTGGAAAAATAGCCTGACGATTAGGGTTTTGGAAATTGGGGTTTCTCATTTCAATTTAATCCTGAAATTAGGGATTTTTCCATTTTAATCAAATTTCTTTTATTTTCTTAAAAAACTCGTTTTGGAGTCGCCACTGATCACTTTAGTAGACCGGACACCATAAAAAGCGTACTAGAGATTCTTTTATTAAAATTCGGGTTCAGGAGTCAGTTACGTATAAGGAAGGGTTAGCACCCCTACAAACGCCCGTTATCGGTACCTTATTAATTTCGCGTGGGATTTTGAACATTAATCTAAATTTGATTAATTTTTTTAATTGTAAAATGGACTTTATTTCGAATGGCAGTATCATTTTGTAAGAAAATACATTTTTGGATGAATATAATTATGAAAAGTCCAGTTACATTAGGGAACTTCAATTTATATTCAAAATGCACCTCAACGCAAAAGGTTTGATTAATTCTTCTCTCTCTCTCTCTAAATTCTCTAAACATGAACACCTCTTACCCAGAAAACCAACCCTGACTAGATCAAAACCCAAATTTCCAACTTTGTTCTTCTTCAGTTCATCCATTTCCTCTCGTTTAATCCTCAAAAACCCTAAAACCTTACCCCAATCTTGTTTTTAAAGATTAAATCGCCCCAAAATCCAAGAACAGATCAAGAACCCTCTCAAAAACTCACTTTGATCCTTTTTCATTAAGAAAACCCTTTCAGATCCGTTTTTCGTTCAACGAAAATGACACCGGCCATCGGTTGTCACTTCGGGTCATCTTTCTTCTTTCTCCGATGATCGGAATCCTTCTGGTCATCTTCTCAGGTCGTTCTCTGTAATTTCGATCACCTCCAACCTTTCGCCGGTGATCGGAATTACTCCGATCATCTTCTCCGACCAAACTAAACCTTCCGACCGCCGTCTGCAACTTCTGGTCACCGTCTCCACCGTCGTCGAAACCCTAAATCTACCTAAATCATTCATTTTTTGTCCTAAACCTAGATCTAAACCTTGTTTCATCAGAAACGCCCCTTCTCCCATTTCTAAGCTATCTACCCGAACAAAAAAGACTCTCTCTATCATTTTCATCTCCGGCCAAACCTATTTCCTCACTCTTACGCACTCTGACAGCGCTCACGATGGCCAAAACTTGAGATAAGTGTCTTTTCCCTCTTTTACTTATAATGTTAGTTTTGAATTTCTAATTTGTTTTAGGTTTAGACATTGTTTAGGTTTTTTAGAACTTAGATCTAGGGTTTTTAGTTTCTGCTTTTTAGAAATCTTGAGTTTATGCCTAATATTTTGCGGTTTTGATGCCGGAAATGAAAAGAGAAAGAGGAAAGCTACCTTCTGATAGGATCAGGTGACGTTGCGATTGCTCCGGCCGTCGTCGATGGTGTCTGATCAGCTTCGCGGCGACTTCTCAACTCCAGGTAAGAAACCTTTCAAAATTTTCTCTCTCCCCAATTATTACCCTTAATTATTAACTGATCATTATTGCCATTAATAACTTTCTCTCTCTATTTATATCAACAGTGCGTTATGACATCATCGTCCTCGCTGGCGAAGCCAGCTGGCTCCAGTTGGGCGGTAATCCACATGAAACGCTCTCCTGCAATGGCTGGCTGACACGTGGCATAATGGGCGAGAAAAAGAAACACATTTGGGCTTTTGTGTTTGTTGTTTGGGGTCTAGTTTTAGAAAAATGGGTTAGCAATATATGGCCTCAGCTTATATTATTGGGTTTTATGGTTTTTTGTAAAGGGGTTTTTTATATTGTAAATGGACACTATATTATATATGGATTGTTTTATTATTTTTGATATATTTTTAATATTATGTATTCGATATATATATATATAGCCGGACAAAAATCAGGTATCACAACTGCCCCTCTTTGCTCATTGCTGTGGAAAAGGAATAGGGCAAAGATTGGAGAGACACAAATTTTCTCCGAACTGTCTAACCATTGAGATCTGAAGCGGGTCTTCTGATTATGAAATGCTTCAGACTTTCTCTATCTCCTCAAAGTCTTTCTTTGCTCCTCTCATTAGGAATGCTTTCTTGTTGGACAGGTTTTACTCATCTTGCTGGGTGAACTCTTCTTATTGGGTTTTGATGTAATATATATATATATATATATATCGCACTGCCATCTTTGTTGTTTTGATGTAATTCTCGATAGCGTTTGCATCACCAAACTTTAAAGATTTACTTCAATTCTTCTTCGATTATGAGTACCATAAAGCTCAATTAATTATCTACTTGTTTTTAAAGCCAAGTCGTGAGGAATATCCTTTATAATCAATTTGCAATTCTTAGGAAGGTGGTCAGTTCACTGTTTACAAGACAATTCATTTGTAAATTTAATTGGTTTGCTTACACCAACAATTCATCATGTTTCTCTTCAAATCAAGTGCTTTGGTTGGAACCTCCACAAAGTCATCTTTAATCCATAGTATGTTGAGTTTGCTTTGGCTAAGGTGTGTTTTCTTCCGGTGCTATAAATAAATTATATGTTATTTTTCTATGTGTTGGTGTTTTACTCTTTATGTGATTATTTATATGTATTATGATTTTTATGGTTGACATCACATGCATACGTTTTCAGAATATGTTTTTACTATGATTTACGAACCGTGATTTATGAACTACGATTTATGGACTTATGGAGTGTGATTTATGAAGTATGTTTATGGAATATCGGATTTATGGAACTTTGTTTATGAAATTTGATTTCTAATCATCATATCATTGTATAAGCATGGGTTGGGATTTGTTCGAGGAAGTTCAGTGGTTTCACCCTTCGGGTTGAATTCCACTTCGGATTGGCGGTTGTAGTGAGGAGTTCTGGGGAACTTTCCTCTTGGCGGTTGTAGTTGGGTGCACTGCATTGCGTTTGTGATTTATGTATTGTGCTTTAAAGAATTTTAAAAAAATATTACTATGTTTTTACCACTATGATTTTCTTGCACTTTAGAGACACACTAAGCTCTTTAGCTTACTCCCCCATAGTTTCCTCTTACAGATATCTTTGAACGTAGGCGACGTGGTACTTGAAAGATCTCAATTTTATCCAGTTATTTTATTATTCAGTACGAAACTATTTTTAATTATTCAGATTATTAGTTATTATTTTGAGACATTGATGTAATTTCATACTTTGAGAATAAATATGTTTTGGGATTATTTTTCTAGAATTATTTTACTATGATTTTATTATGATATTTATATTTTTATTTAGTATAATATATTTATTAAATCACTGTTATTTTATTTTAAGTGAAAGTATAATTTTCAAAATTGAATTTCTTGAGGGTAAAGTTTTCAATTGTGACTTCCTAAATTCGGCTATTCCTTCTCGGCCGGTTTAGGGGGTTACCCATATGTTGTTTGGTCAACATTGCAAATACCCAATCTTTCAATGTTAAAGTTTTGCCAAATCTAATAGTCTTTACAAAATGATGGTTCTCAACAGTAGATCATGGGTTTGCGGAAATTCTTCCTCATTCCCGATCTTCATGAACTGTCTTAACTGAGATGCTGATTCAAATGAGCATGATAATGTGTTGGTCTTGTGGCTCTGATCATCTTAATATAAACATGGAGATAAAAATCATTGTTCTTCGGGTGGCAGGCTCTGTTGACATCTTTGTAGTCAGTCTTAAAATTTACACCATCTTGTCCTGTACATTTTTCTTCGATACCCAGAGTGACAAGGTTCACCTGCACTTTTAAAACATAGTAATACCAGGAAATCATATGCTTTTCTCATTATATCAACCATTTTATGATTCTATGGATTAAAGAGAAAGCTCGGAAGTGAATTCATGGATTTTATTGAAGCTTAAAAATTGAAATACAACAGAGCTTGAAATAGTCATGGCAAACAATAAAATCAAGAAACAAATTTAGTTCTTCGAGCATCCAAAGCATGAAGTATACAACCACCCTATCGACCAAATATAAGGCTGAACTTGAACTCATGTCCAACGATCCTCAAATGTTGCATGGATTTTTACAGATGTGAAATCCTTTACGAAATATCAGGTGTCCGAGAGGTCCTAATTATCGAATGCCTAACTTCATTTATCTGAGTTGCCTTTTCAGGTTTTTAACTCAAATCCTCCTTTGGTTTCAAGACCCCCTTTGCGGATTTTCATCTTGAACCCCCTTTTTATTTTTTGTTTTCTCTCTCTCTTTTGATATATCTAGGGCGCTCTTTCCGGGTTTTCACCATAGATATTTTCATTTTGCGGAAGCGCCCTTTCGGGTTTTCACTTTGCTTTTTTTATTCTCTTTTTGAATTCTTCAGGCATAATACTTCTTGGCTGAATCAAAGTTCACTGGCTTGTGTAACTCTTTGCCGTCCATTTCAGTCAGGATTAATGCTCCTTCAGAGAAGACCTTCTTAACAACATAGGGTCCTTCTTAGTTAGGCATCCATTTTCCACGGTCATCTCGATGTATTTGTAGGACCTTTTTCAGCAAAAGATCCCACTCTCAAAATTCTCTCGGGTGCACCTTTTTTCATATGCCCGCATCATCCTTTTCTAGTACATTTGGCTGTGACAGATTGCCCTCAACCTCTTTTCCTCAATGAGATTTAACTGATCAAACCAAACTCGTAGCCATTCCGCATCATCCAACTTTACTTCGGACAAAACTCGAAGAGATGGAATTTTGACCTCAATGGGGAGTACTGCTTGTGTCCCATAGACTAGAGAGTAAGGTGTTGCCTCAGTTGAGGTTCGTATTGAAGTCCAATACACAAACAAAGCAAAAGGTAGTTTCTCATGCCAATCTTTGTAAGTTTTTGTGTCTTTGATATGATCTTTTGATGTTCTTGTTGGCTGCCTCCACTGCCCCATTCATCTTAGGGCGGGAAGTCACATAATTGTGATGAATGATCTTGAGTTGCTCACATACTTCTACTATCACTTTATTGTTGAAATTGGTGGCATTATCTGTGACGATTCTTTCTAGTAAACCATATCGACAAATTATCTCTTTCTTCAAGAACTTGCAAACTGTCGTTCTTGTGATATTGGCATAAGAAGCTGTTTCGACCCACTTGGTAAAATAGTCTATGGCCACAAGAATAAAACGGTGTCCACTAGAGGCTTTAGGGTGGATCTGCCCAATGACATCCATGCCCCAGGCAACAAAGGACCATGATGAATACATTGTATGAAGAGGTACCAGTCTTGTCAGCATATATTTGGCACTTATGAAACTTCTTGGCATATTCAATGCAATCTCCTTCTATAATTGTCCAGTAGTAACCATATCTCATGATTTTCCTGGCTATTGAGAGCCCATTAGCATGTGTACCACATATACCATCATGTACTTCTGCTGTAACACCCCCTTCCCGGTCTATTCGAGAACCGAGTCGGAAGGTGATACCGATGATCAATACAGTGAACGGTACAACAAAATTTCAGTTTAATATTAACATTTAAACCAATAACATACAATAACACATTACCACAATATATTTTAGTCCAATTGATCTATTCGAAGCAATAATTAATCATTCAGGGATAATTCCCAACTATTACAAGTTTTAGGGACCAAATTGTAAATTTGACAAATTAAGGTTCATTCGATGCAAATGATTAAACAACATTGTAATTCACTACAATATTAAAAACCTGTAAGATTTCATACAATTTGGAGTTCATTAGCTCATTCAATTTAATCTTTCAAAATTCAGTGACTAGTTTGCGAACATTGCAAACTGTTAAATTATGCCTTTAACTAACTTAACTAACCCCGTATCGAAACACCCTAGGGTCGTTTCGAAATGGGTGCACGATGGTCAACCCATGTTGACTTTACCCTTTGACTTTGACCTGTTTCGATACGGCAGTCCCCGTATAAAAATGATGGATTCAAGGAATTAAATGTTATGATACGGCTATAGATCGTTTCAAAACGCCCTGTTCTCTAGGTTCATTTAGGCTTACCCGTATCGAAACGCCATCATCCGTTTCGATACGACCTGGCCTGTAATAATAGATTTTTGCTGGTTTTTATTCGATTTGACCTACCGAACGATGTCCAAATGTAATGAAACTTTACACTCAACATTTCAATGGTATAAACTACTAGCATGTCTAATTTCAGGATCATACGAATACGTTTACTATGTTTTGACCTTTATGAGCCAAGTATGCACTTTTAAACCACTTTAAGCCAAACAAAAAGGCCATTTAGGGCCATCAACCATATTAAAATATAGGCATCTCACAAACATATCAAAATGGGCATAAACGACTAGTTTAACTACTTTGCCACCTTCCTAGGAGTTCATAAGATCAAAATACATTACTTTAGGGCTCATAGTGACTTGTCTTGCCTTGACTATCCGATCTTCAAACCCACGATCCTTTTCAACCTGAAATGCATGAGATGAGACACGTTAGGCATACATTGCCTAGTGAGGTAGTCATAAACAATATGAACAACAATGTAACAAGTATCTATATACATGCTCTCATGCTCATCAATGTTAATACTATGCATCAATATTCAATGTTTTAACATATTCATTTCATCATAAATCCTTGGATTGAATCAATGTAACCCCCTCAGCCCGGCCTAGCCACCAGACCGACCAGAGGTGGTCACATGGGACTAACCGAAGAAAGACCCAAAGATTTCTCTCCGATTAGCAACCCTAAAAGAGGAACAAACTTTTAAACTTATCTTTTCTAGATGCTCTTTTTAAAACCTAGGTGAGAAACACTCACAGCGGATGAAAACACGATAAAACGAACTTCGAACTGGCAAACAAGCATACAGGGACCAAAATGCAATTCTATCATAAAATAGGGACCTAACATGAAATTATTGTTACCATTTTTCAATTAGTCAGTTTTCATACTTGCATGCCAAAATGCAGCTCCAAACAACCATCCAAACTCACCCAATCGATAACACATCAACCGGGGACCAAAATGCAAGAAAACAGAACTTAGGAGATGCCCTCAACTAACATAATTGCCAGGTGTTTCGAAACACCACTGCCCATTTCGAATCAGGGCTCCAAAAACAGATTTTCTAGAAGCAACCGTTCCAAAACCCAAGGGGAGTTTCGAAACAGCTAAGCATAATTCATGCCTATTTCGATACGGACGAGCCTGTTTTGAAACCCTGAGACCAGATTGGTCCAAAATGAGTTTTAGGCATTCCTGAAGCTTACCGAAACCAACCCACGAACATACAATCAGCAAAGGATCAACAAAACATGCATTTCTCAGATAAATGGACCTAACAACATCAAACAAGAGCATTCCAACGCAACGATTAAACAAGAACAATTTATACAAAAAACCACATTTGCATAAGAGGTCAAAACACAAGCCAAGCTTTAAAACAGAAAAACCAAACCTCAAACAACTTCAAAAGATCATAACAAATATGTCTCAACAAAAAGGGAGTCCAACATACGCTCCCAACACTCATAAAGGTCTTGCATCATTGCTACTACACTACTATTGGAACAAACCATAATTGAGCTAAGATTGGGACTCTTGGACACCTTCCTTGCTCTCATGCTGCCCCAAAAGGTCTAACGATCTGTATTGTTGGAAAATAGAGCATAAGCTAGAGAGCTTAGTGAGCGGTGCTCAAAACCAAAGCAACAACAATTCAGTTTTAAAACCATATAATTTGTTCATTAAACAATACCTTCCTTCAAATCATTTCCTTACAACAAAGACAATAAACAAGCTAGAATTACAACACAAGGTATAGCCTCAATAGTCAAAACCTCAATACCACAGTTCATGCATTACCGATGCATATCAACCATAACTTACCAAACTAATTCAAACCATGCATTACCGGTGCATGTCAAAACTCAACTTACCAACACATGATCAAATGTTATACCAAAACATATTGCGAATTAACACATGTATATTGGCCACAAGTGATCCGGGATGCCACTATCCGCAGAGCCCAAGGTGATAGCACTACCCTATCACTCTCAAATCGGATATACGAACATCTTGATGGCACTACCCCCATCAAGTCACATGCATTACCGATGCATAAAATTCACTTCGGCCGGGATGCCACTACCCGCAGAGTCCGTTGGTGATAGCACTACCCCTATTGTGAGACCGAAGGATACCACACACGCAAATTTTGTATAAAAGAGCTTTCTACATCCTATTGATCGATCAACATATCTGATATATATATATAATCTCATCACTTGCCAATATACAATTTACCACCAAGTTTACTCACTGTTCTAAATGCATAAACATGATCACAACATCTCATCTCAAAACATATACAACGCATGACTTTTCTCAACATAATTACAAAACTTTGAAATCATAACATCAACTCATGTGATTTCATATAACAACATTTAAAAAAACTCATTATGCATAAAAACAGTAGGATGTATCATAACCACCTATGCAATCACATAATCATCACGTTAAACCAAAACAATCGGAAACAAGGTGAAAACAAGGGGAAACACCCAAACTTACGCTTGAGCTTATATTGGTCTTTCGGACACAATCCAAACCCTCAAAACATGTTCTTAACCACGTTAAGGTTTTTAAAACATTTCCACCCACCAACAAACCACAAACACAAGCCGAAACACCAATTCAAGCCTCCAGAACACCCAAAAACGCGTTGGATGATCCCAAATCCAAAACCCCTGCTTCTAACCATTATAAAACAGAGCACTAGACTTTATTTCAACCCGAAAACTTGTTGGAAAATAGAGACTCATCATCTAACAACAATCGGCCATCAAAACATATCTGAAATAAACCGAAAACATCGAATAAATCAACCCAAACAATTTCCAGCCAAAACCCAGCAAGATTATCATCATAAATACATCTAATAGAATCCAAAAACATTAACCCATCATCAAATAACCACCAGCTACTGAATTCTCACAAATCCAAGCCAAAAACCCAAAAATATCAATCCAAAACTTCATCAACTCAACCAAATCTGATATTCTTTTGATTAACTGTAGAGCGTTTAGGTGTTCTCTATTTATGAGTGCAAGTGCACACTCCTGTCAAGTTATAGTATAAAAGATATCGTTTCCTACAGGGATTGGAGCAGCTTCTATGAATGGTTTCCTGCACAAAGATTTTGTAAACGCGCAATAAATTCTCTCAATGGGGAAATATAAAAACACAAGTAAAATAAAGATAGTGATGATAGGGAGAGATTTGGTCGATATATTGGGTAAGGCAATTGCAGCTCAGTAGCGTGTAGACTGCGTTGCAGAGCCTAAGAATGTTTTGTGCTACCATGATTTGCTACCTCAGTGGATAATGGCGGGCGACAGCTACGACCCTGTCACGCGGCCATATCGGGTCACTTCTTTTGCAACTTTCATTGTCTCAGCAGGTGAAATAGGGAGAAGTCATGGCGGTAAGTCTGACAGATACTCCAAGTTCGGTAGAGCAATTCTTAAGTGACCCTTCCTATGTCTAGGCAAGGATTATGTCACCACGTGATGTAAGCAATACCTTGCAATCTCAGCGTAAACCTAACACAGGCAGTCGATGTTGGTTGCTTCATTTAGCCACTAAAATTCGTACTTATGTCTAAGCCGAATTAGTCAACACCTCGACATGATGAGATCGTGCTTAATCCTTTCGTGAGCCTTACACTTTCGTGCCCGACAAATGGATTTCTTCAACTGGACTTTTGAAACTAATCGAAGAAGTGAAGAACATGAATTAAGCAAACTTGGAATTTTATTGAAAACATACTTAAACTTTTACAACCGTTTCTCACAACTACTTTACAAACAAAGACCTAAACCCTAGGAGAGTTGGGCCGCGACCTCCAACACCTCACATATATCTATCTACCTCTCTGCTATGCAGCTATTCATGCGCGCATCCCCTCATGCCTCTATACCCTCACATACATTGGGTATATATAAGTCTCATGCCTAAGTTTGAGTCCTCCTTGAAGTAGAAGTTCTTAAAGTAGTTTTACATTAAATGTTGACTCCTTTTTGACTTAAATGTGGACTCTTTTGACTTTGCCTTCCCCCGCAAGTAAGTATAAGTACTCATACTTATCAATCTTGGATCAGTTCTACCGGCCGCTACAGGCTTCAGAGAATTGTAAGACTGGGCTCATTGGGCTCAGGGAATTGCCTTCTTTCAATCGCGATCCATCTTGGCTAAGTCGGTGTAACTCCTGCCTGGGCGGCACTTGGCGGCAATGCTGCTTCGGCAGCATCTGGAACTGCTTCAGTACAGCTCCTATTGTTTCCAGCTTTCTTATCCTCTTCTGTCCTCTCCTCCTCTACACAGCTACAACACATAAAAATAAAAACTAAACTAAAACAATATCATTTCTTAACCAAATATAAAATATTCAATAAAAGCATGGTGAAAGAGAAAATTTTATTATTATGCATGCAATGCACCTAAATATGCCTAAATGAGCTTAAGAATAGCAATAATAAGGATAGTAATGTGTACAAAATATAGAACTCGTGGACACTCTACACACCCCAAACTCGAACTATTGCTTGTTCTCAAGCAATGCAACCTAGCTAGTAAATTTGCCCCTTGCACAAAATTAGTAGAAACTTTAGTCTTTAACTTGATTTCTTACCTCAAGGTCGTGGCACCTGTTTTTATGTTAGTGATAGGGAATGGCATGAAATAACTTAGTTTTTAATTTTCTTAGTGCTAGTGCAGTGTGTGCAGGTCTGTGATCATGCTGAACATGCTGAGATAACTAAGTTAATAAAGAATGCCTAAAATAATTAAATTACTAAAAAGGATACGGGTTGCTGTCTTGACAGCACAGTTAGGCACTTTCGTCTTCTTTTTCTGATCATGGCTTTAAGGGCTTCAGTTCATCACAACTATTCTCTGGGTCTGAAGTTAAGATAGGTGCACTCTACGAAACTCCGAACCCTTCGAATAGAGTCATCTCGTGAAGGCTTTCATTCTCTCTTGCTAATTTGTCTGTCACTTGGTTTAGATACGTGGACTTTGATAGCAGCGGAGTTTCCTTGCTCATGATCCTTCCTAGAGCTTATTTCGGGCAACTCTAGAGTATTTAAACATCCTACCTAGAGCATGTTTTGGGCACCTCTAGGGTTTTCAACATCTTTGTTCTGCTGCCCTGTGCTGCCGTGGCGGCAAACATGTATTCAATTAAGATTTTTTATTAAGTAAGGCAGGCAGTGTTAAACTTAGAACTCAAGACAAATTTCAGCATTTAACAGACATGGTAAGAATTATCGACAAAAAGAAAAAAAAATCTAAGTATTTTTCATGCTTCTTCCCCTAGTTAGGTCAATTTTTAGGTATAGTGCGAATATAAGTAATCGGCTAACTATCATAGGCACAAGTTTTAAGCTAAAAATTTCTACTTCATTGAGTGTTAGGACAAAATTTACATATGCTCCTATATGCTACTAAATGAACCTAGAAACAAAAAGGACTATTCCCCCCAAACTCAAGGTTGGCATTGTCCTCAATGCCTTTCTAAAATAAAAAGAAGAAAACAGAAAAATAAAACATAAAAAGGAAAAATAAAAACAGAAAAATAAAATAAAAGAAAAGAAAAACAGAAAAATAAATAAAACATATAAAGAAACAGAAAAAGGGTGCTATAGACTAAGGGAGTTCCCCTCTGTTGCTGCTGCGTCATAAGAGGATTCAAAGGAAGCGGTCAGGACTAGGCGGCGTGTCACAGATGGTCTGGTGGTTGGGCTCTTTTTTTGCCACACGACGGTTGGATGCGGCTTGGGGTGGGTTTCTTGGATGGTTCTTCAGGTCCTCCACCCTGAGGCTCGGTTGATGGCCGCTTCCTCTTCCTTGCTGCCTCTTCCGGTTCGTCATCGAAGGAGTCTGAAATCTCCATGTCTGAGTCATCGGCATCTTTGGCAGCGGCCTCCTTTGCTATTGGGGAGGCGGCGATGGTCTCCTCCTCTTTTTCTGACTCAGATGAGGAGGTGAGGTCGTACGGCTGGATAGGAGTAGGTGAGGTCCTTCTCATGGGGCAGATGTCCGCCCCCTCGCTGTCGGTGACGGCTGGAGTAACAACTGGTCTAGGTGTGATCTGGATCGGTTTGGATGCTGCTAACTCCAATGGGAATGTGTGCAACCGTGGGCCGCCGTCATGGTATTTGTCAAGAAAGTAGGCCACAAAGGCCTCTTGCACCTCCGTGATATATTTGGTGAAGATCACTTGTTTTTGTTCCATCTTTTGGCAGCTTTCGACGAGGCTGCGTAGCAGAGCATCACGGCGGAGGGGATGGAAGCTTTAGTATTGTCCGCTGCGGCTTGGGTGGTGGCAGGTTGAGACGGTAGTTGGGCGGTTGACGGTGTTTCTGGCTCTGGATCCTGCGTCATCTGGAAGTGCGCCTTTCTTGTCCATCCTTCCTTGGCAGGAAGTATTGTGTCCTTGAGGTGCGGCGGCATGCGGAAGTTGCCGCATAGGCCCGTGATGAGTGTAGGGAAGACGAGAGGTCCTTTAGCGTTGGGCTTGTCTGCGTGGGCATAAATTTCCTCTAGGATTACTTCGTCAACATTGATTGGCCGCCCCTTCATAATGCTTTGTATAAGGGCCAGCCGCGGCTTGTTGACTGTTGATCCGTGCGTGGTGGGCATCAAGCCTCGTTGGACGAAGTTCCTCCAAAAAACTGCCTCCGGCAGCAGATCGCGACGGTTGATTGAGCCATTATTCTTGTCTGTCAGCCACTTGGTGTTGGGCTTGCAGATTTCTTTCTTGATCTTGTCATAGTTAGCCGCCGTGAGGTAGGACCTCCATTTTTTATGCGAATTGATGCGGATGTCTATGCTGTAGTAACTGTTGATGGTATCCTCTGTGAACTTGACTCCTTCACCACGGACATATACAAAAGGGTTTCCCAGTGTAGGCTTGTGGGTGTAGAACTCTCGCACCTGGTTGCTGTTTATCCCTTATGGCTGCCATGCAAACAAGTCTCAGCCCAAGTTGTGAATCCTTTCAAATATGGAGGGTTCGAGGCCAAAATCCTCATCTGGCCTGGTGTATTGGAACCCTATTTCCTCCCAGAGTTGCCGCTCCACGAAGTACTTTTGTAGGTTGCCGCGATAGTAGGGTTTAAGAACCTTTGGAAGATAGGCTTGGAGGTGGAGGCGGGTTGTTGCAATGTGGTCATAGCTGAGAGAACGGTTGTGTTTTCCTAAAGAAAGTAAAGCTAGTGAAATCTTGAAAGAAAAGATGAATGAAAGAATTGAGAGTAAAAGAGAGAGCAAAGTGAAGAATGGGGAGAGAATAGTTGGCCTTATATAGCTGTTTCTCTCCGCTGCCTTGGCGGGCACGCTGCCAATGTGCGGCAAAGATTGTGGCGCGAATAACGGGATTCCAGTCGTTATGCAGATAGTTGTTCTGCTTGCTGTTTCAAATGTAGCCGTTGCAACTAGCCGTTATGAAGCCGCTAGCTGTTATGCTCATCTGCCTTGGGCTGCCTTGGCCTCTGGTTGGCTTCTCCTTTATTCTTTCATCCTTCTTGGTCTTGCCTTCATTCCTAACCTTAAATAAATTAAAAGCAGCAATTAAATAAAAATAACTGAAAATTAAATCTAATCCTAATGCATAAAAATAAATTTAAAATTGAAGTAAAAATAAAAATTAGGTTATGTCGGGTTGCGCTTTTCCCAAACATAACCACTTCCTGAGGGATTTGCGTTTGGCTTTTCGTCTGGGCATGTTCCTCCCCTCTTTAGGTGGATGTTTGCTACCATCTTTGCCGCCCTGGCGGGACATACACCAAAAAAAACAAAGAGGCATTTTTTAGCAATAAAATAAACAGAAATTTAATGTGCAAAAACTAATGTAGAAGTGCAGAAATTCAAACAGAGTTGTTGTTGCCAATCCCCGGCAACGACTTTGGGTGTTCTCTATTATTGAGCGCAAGTGCACACTCTTGTCAAGTTATAGTATAAAAGATATCGTCTCCCACAGGGATTGGATCAGCTTCTGTGAATGGTTTCCTGCACAAAGATTTAGTAAATGCGAAATTAAATCTCTCGATGTGGAAATATAAAAACACAAGTAAAATAAAGATAGTGATGATAGGGAGAGATTTGGTTGATAGATTGGGTAAGGAAATTGCATCTCAGTAGCGTGTAGACTGCGTTGTAGAGCCTAAGAATGTTTTGCGCTGTCATGATTTGCTGCCTCGGTGGATAATGGCGGGCGGCGGTTACAACCCTGTCACGCGGCCGCAGCGGGTCACTGTTTTAGAATCTTTCGTTGTCTCGACAGGTGAAGTAGGGAGAATTCCTTGTAACGCCTTAGTTTTGGGCCTAGATGTTTTAGACATCGGATCGGACCGGTCGAGAACGGTTCGAATCACGTAAGGTGATTTAAGGAAATCAAGGATCAGGATAGGATAAAATTGTGATAAAAATTGCTAAAATCCTATAAAAATATGTTTAACAGGTTGGCCAATTCAATTTTACAAAATGGATTTCGGAAATGGGACATTTTGTGTAGTGACCAAATTGTAAAGTTTCAAAACTAGGAAAAATGTGATTTTTAATGTGGAAGCCAAAATCTTAGAATCTTTAGGGGGATTTAAGTCAATTTGACTTTTTCTCAATATGACATATGTTTTAAAAGGTTTTTAATTAATTGGGTTTATATTAATTAATTAATAAGGTTAGTTAAAGTGAGATTTCATTTGACGTAACTACCAACTCTTTCTCATTTTCAGCCAAACACAAATTCTCACATCTTTTCTCAGAATTTTTTCTTCCAAAAACTCTCTGAACATTTTCTAAACCATTTTCAAGAGATCTTTTCTAATTCTTCAATATTTTGCTAAGGAAAACTTGTCATTCATTGAGAGAAGCAAGGATTGGAGGTAAATCCCGTTCTCAACCTCTAATCTAAGTTCTTTATTGAAATTCCCAAGATATTTGGCTTCTAAATACTATTTTTGGTTGAGTTTTCATTATAGTTTTGATTGGAGATCAAAATCTTGTGAAATTATGTTTGAAATCTTAATTTTCGGACTTGTTGAGTCAGGCTCTGTTTTGTGTTGATTTTAATTGACTTTTTAAGTTGATTTATATGTTAAAATGAGTTGTTGATAACATAGATCCGAAATCCTTGAGATCCTTGAAGTTCTTGATAGTTTTAAGTGAGATTTTGGGGTAAAATGGTGGAATCTTGCTTGCTGGATGTATAAGGTTAGGTTAGGATGTTTGTTAGATGTGTTTTGTTGTTTATATTGCTTTGGAAGTGATGTATGTTCGCTGAGCTTGGTTTAGGAAGCAATCAATTGAGTTTTCGGTTGTTTTGGATGGGTATTTTGGTGTAGTTTGGGTGAGCAACGGGTTTGTGAATTGTTGCTGGTGTTCGAATGCATTTTAATGCATTTAGATCTCTGTTTTGATGATGTGAAAACTGGGGATCGTGATCCGGAAGCAAACGAGGTGATTTTGGAGGCTCCAGAGGGTTAATTTTCATGTCGGCAAACAAGGCTTCATGTGTCGGTGAGTGGAAATGCAATTTCCTGCTTCGTAACGCTTTGAGCGTGGTCTTGGGAGCTTAGTGCAAGTTTGATACACTTAGCTAACTCAAGAGTAAGTGATTCGAAAATCCCTCTCTTGGAAATGTGCTATGTTTGATGAAATTGCACTTGAAGTAAGTGTGGATTTGTTTACTATTTTTAAGCATGTTTAAGCATGGTTTAATGCTGGATTTTAATGCCATTATGTTAAGAATGCACTAGGTAAGTGATCCTTGGTTTGCATGTGTTGAATGCATATGATATTAAGCATGTGATGCTTTTGGAAATGGCATTGTGGTTATGCTTATAAAACAGTGGATTAATGTGGTTAAATGATTATATTGGCAAGTGATGAAAATGGTTTTTGATTACTATAATCAGATATAGTTAGCCGGCTATAGGATTGGGTGCACCGTGAATAAAGTCGCCTTGGATGTCGAGGGGTTGTGATTGTACCGTATACTCCATCCAAGTACCCTAACAATTGAGGTTAAGATCACAACGATGGTTGTTAATTCCGTGTGCGGATCTTGTATTATGTGTCTCGTGCTCTTGTTAGTGGAATTATACAACTACCGATGAGTGGTGTTGAGGGGTTGAGATTGTATCGTTATACTCCACCACGGGTGTCAATACGATGGAGGGTTGCTATCGTGTGTGAGCCTTGTATAGTCCGGTAGTGTGTATGAAGCGTGTGGGACAACGCTTGTAATCCGCGTATCCGATTGTGTCTTGTGTTGAAATGGTTTATGAATTATCACTTGTGAGCCAATATAATGTAAATGAATAATGTGAAGCATGAGATGCTTGTAAATGATGCAAGAATGCATGAGATGCTTGGTAAAGCATGAGCAATGGTTTAATTGCTGTTTTTAATTGATGCATATGAGCTTGTGTTTATTAAAAGCATTGTTGTCTTCAGAAGACATGGTTTATGAAAAAGGCATGTGATAAAAGTCGTGGTTTTGCAAGTTATGTTAAATGCATTGATGAATGTGGTTTAGCGATCCTCACTAAGCTATATGATTACGCTCATTTGTTTCATCAATGCATAGAATTTAACATTTCAAGGCAGCCCAAAAGCAAGAGGAATCCAAGGCTTTGTAAAGAGATGTATGTGGTTCACCCTTAGTGTAATAAGTGGCAATGGGTGGGACTTCTACTTTCTGATTTTGGTTGGAGATGTTTGTTGTTACAAGCATGTTTAGTTTCTGATTGTGGACTTGTATTCGGCCTTTATATGGTTCTATGGCTTGTTTGTGGTGTTTTACTTTTTTAATAGCTTGATATCTTAAGCATGCTAGAATAGCTAAATGTCATCATGATATGAAGTGGTTGATGAGTATGAATTGATGTTTGATGGTGTTATTAAGTCTTTTAGATAGAGTATATCTTGTATGCATGATTTGAGCTGGTTTGAATGTGATTTCGTATGTTTAAATGAAGTTGGTTGAAGCCAATATGGTATGCGTATCGATACACGGGGAAGCGTATCGATATGCTAAGGCAAAATGAGGCATTTCTGTACAGGGGTATCGAAACGAATTGCCCGCGTATCGATACGCCTAGGCCAAGTTTGAAGGTCGTACCGATACTCGAGGAAGCATTTCGATACGCTTAAACCTTCTTTAGATATTTCCTTCCCGTGTATCAATACATGGTCAAGTGTATCGATACGAGTAGTTAAATTTCAGTTAAAAGTACCTTTTAAGGTTTGGAAATGTTGCATTTTGGTCCTTGAATATTGTGTGTGCAATGGAATGTGTTTGAATGATCCGTTTGAGCTGAATTTTGACATGTTGTCATGTTACATGACTAATTGAGGATTGGTAACTTTAAAATCATGAAAGTCGTTGTATTTTATGGTATTTGCAATTTAGTCCCTAAAAGTCAAATGTATGCAATTGAATCCCTAGTCAAACTCCTATCACTGTGCCGTTTTCACCTAATCGCTTTGCTGAACTTATAGGTTAATAATATGCATCTAGAGAAGATAAAAAGAAAAAAAGGGTCGTAAATCAGGGTTGACTTTTGGGTTGACTTTAGTTTTCCTCGTGTAATCTTCGTAGTTCAGGTTAAACGTCTAGACCGGGCTAAGGGGGTTACATTTGTTGGTATCAAAACCAGGTTACGAAAGAATTGGGAATGTTGGTATGTGAAATTGATATGTATTGTTGTATGTTGTCTGAAAAGCATGCAATTGGTTGAATTCTGAAGCTTATGCCATGCTTAATTTATGTGAATTGCATGTGGAATGGATATGAGTGCGTGATGGTGATGTAATGTTGTTGTATGCTAAATTTGAATGATGAAAAGCATGTTGAGCTTGATGTGTCATTGTATGCTATGCCATGTTAGGGGAAGTCGGGGTGCCCATTGCCTTATTACACTAATCAAATGTTTTGTAAGCTTGGATCCTTGCTTGCAGCTGGCTTAAATGGTTTGATTTGTTTTTGTTGTTGTGTTTTGTTTTGTTTAAAATAGCACAATGGGACCTAGAAGAGAGTTGAGGTCTAATACGATTATACCTGCAGCTGTGCAGGGTGACCAGAGTGAGCAAGGGGCTGATGTCCCTCCTGGTGGAAATCTACCTCCTCTGCCACCACCTGGAGGTGGGGAGAAGTTGCAGCAAGGGCTTGCTAGTCCTGGTTTGGGTGATTTGGCGCCACTGGTTCAGGCGATCACCGGAGCGTTTCAGGCTGCTGTTGCCGGAGCGCATGTACAAGCCCCTGCAGCTGGGCAGTCGGGCTTACTGTTGGAAAGATTGAGGAGCTTAGGAGTTGTAGAGTTCTTTGGTATGTCTCCTGAGGTGTCTGAGGCCTGGTTAGCAAGTACGATCCGTATCATGGATCAGATGGGCTGTAATAATGTGCGCATGCTGGGATGCGCAATATCTTTGCTGCAAGGTGATGCCTACAGCTGGTGGACGACTACCACGGCTGGTTTGGCACCCAATGAGGTTGATTGGGAGTTTTTAAGAGGTGCCTTTGGGAGGAAGTATCTAGGGGTGAGATACTTGGATGAAAAGAAACGTGAGTTTATGTCGCTTGTTCAAGGCAATCTATCTGTGGCTAAGTACGAGGTCCAGTTCATACGTTTAAGCCAGTATGCTTCTGAGCTGGTACCTAGTGAGAGGCATCGATGTGATCGCTTCCGGTACCTATACTGATTTTGACGTGCTTGTTTGTCGAGCAAAGGACATCGAGCAGAATTTGGGTTTGTCCTCTCGAGGTGTTGGTTCTAGATCTGGGAAGAGAGCAATTGCATGAGTTGTTGGATCGAGGTTTCATCCGGCTGAGTGTGTCACCTTGGGGTGCACCGGTCTTGTTTGTAAAGAAAAAAGATGGGACAATGCAGATGTGCATAGATTATCAGCAATTGAACAAGTTGACGATCAAGAACAAGTATCCCTTGCCTAGAATTGATGATCTCTTTGATCAGTTTCGGGGAGCCTTAGTGTTTTCTAAGATAGACTTGAGATCAGGGTATTATCAGCTGAAGGTGAAGGATGTGGACGTACCTAAGATAGCTTTTCGCATGAGGTATGAACATTATGAATTCCTTGTGATGCCGTTTGGTTTGACCAACACGTCCGATGCTTTCATGGACATGATGAATCGTGTATTCCATGAATTCTTGGATCAATTTACGGTGCTATTCATCGATGATATCCTTGTGTATTCGCGTACCGAGAAGGATAATTATAGGCACTTGAGAATTGTTTTGCAAGCGTTGCTGGAAAATCAGTTGTATGCCAAGCTGAGTAAGTGTGAATTTTGGCTTAGAGAGGTGGTCTTCCTTGGGCATGTTGTATCAGTTGAGGGTATTCGCGTTGATCCGCACAAAGTAGAAGCTGTGATGAGTTGGAAAGTGCCTAAGTCAGTGCCAGAGGTACGAAGTTTCCTTGGATTGGCTGGGTACTACCGTAGGTTTGTCGAGGGTTTCTCGAAGATAGCAGCGCCTTTGACCAAGTTGTTGTAAAAGAATGTTCGCTTCGAGTGGACGGATGCGAGACAACAAGATTTTGAGAAGCTGAAAGAAGCTTTGACGCAAGCTCATGTTCTGATTCAACCTGAATCTGGTAAGGAGTTTGTGGTCTACAGTGATGCGTCCATTGTTGGTTTGGGCTGCGTGTTAATGCAGGAGGGTAAGGTAGTGGCCTATGCATCTAGGCAGTTGAAGGTGCATGAGCGCAATTACCCTACTCATGATCTTGAGCTTGCGGCTATGGTGTTTGCCTTGAAAATTTGGAGGCATTACCTGTACGGTGAGAAGTGTGTTGTGTTTATAGACCATAAAAGTTTGAAATATCTCATGTGTCAAAAGGAGTTGAACCTTAGGAAACGTCGCTGGGTAGAGTTGCTTAAAGATTATGATCTGACGATTGAGTATCACCCGGGTAAGGCTAATGTTGTAGCCGATGCTTTGAGCAGGAAAGTAGCTGTGGAGTTGAGAGCGATGTTTGCTCGTTTGAGCATATCGCGTGATGGTGGTTTTATTGCAGAATTGCAAGTGAAGCCATCCCTGATACAATTGATCAAAGATAAGCAGTTGCTTGATGATTCTCTTGTTTCGCATGTTCAGGACATTGCGGAAGGTAGACCTTCGGATTTCAGCTTTAGTGATGATGGTGTTCTATGCTTTGGGAGTCGAATAGTGGTGCCAAATGATGCTGAGTTAAGGCACACTATTCTGATTGAAGCTCATAGTAGTCCTTTTGCTATGCATCCGGGTAGTACAAAGTTGTATCGTGACCTGAAAGATGAGTACTACTGGGTGGGGTTAAAAAAGGATGTGGCTGAGTTTGTTAGTAAGTTCATGGTGTGTCAGCGAGTGAAGGCTGAGCATCAAGTTTCTTATGGGTTGTTGCAGCCTTTGAGAATCCCAGAATGGAAGTGGGAGAGAATCACCATGGATTTTGTGTCTGGTTTGTCTTTGTCATCGACAAAGAAGAATTCAATTTGGGTGATCGTTGATCGGCTTACCAAGTGTGCACATTTTCTGCCTATGCATACTACATACACTTTGGATAAGTTGGCTGAGCTATACATAGTTGAGATTGTGCAGTTGCACGGTGTGCCAAAGTCCATTGTGTCAGATAGAGATTCGAGGTTTACAGCATGATTTTGGGAATGTTTGCATCAAGCTTTGGGTACACAGTTGAATTTCAGTACTTCTTATCATCCTCAGATGGATGGACATACGGAGCGTGTGATCCAAGTGCTTGAGGACATGTTGAGATGTTGTGTGATAGATTTTCAGGGTTCTTGGGAGAAGCACTTGTCGTTGGTTAAGTTTGCGTATAATAACAGTTACCAAGCAAGTATCCAAATGGCTCCATACGAGGCTTTGTATGGGAGAAGATGTAGAATCCCTCTCTGTTGGGCAGAAGCTGGGCAAAGGTTGATTTCGATGCCAGCTATGCTTAAGGGAACCACCGAGAAGGTGAAGCTCATTTGTGAGCGTTTAAAGACAGCATCGGATAGGCAAAAGTCTTACGCGGACTTAAAGCATAAGGAAATTGAGTTCGCGGTTGGCGAACGTGTGTTCTTGAAAGTATCGTCTTGGAAGAAGGTGATGAGATTTGGGCGTAAGGGTAAGCTTAGCCCAAGGTTCATTGGACCTTACGAGATTGTGGAGCGTATTGGTCCAGTGGAATATCGGTTGAGATTGCCTGTAGAGTTGGAGAAGATACATGATGTGTTTCATGTCTCCATGTTACGGAAGTACAGATCGGATCCTTCACATGTGATGCCTGTGGAGGAGATAGAGTTGAATCCGGATCTGTCATATGATGAGGAACCAGTGAAGGTTCTGGATGTGAGTAGCAAAGTTCTTCGTGGCAAGACGATAGAACTTGTGAAGGTGTTGTGGCGACACCGGGGAGTTGAAGAGGCCACGTGGGAAAGCAAAGCGGACATGCTAAGGCAGTTTCTGCATCTCTTTCCATCAGGTAAGAATTTCGAGGACGAAATTTCCTAAGTGGGAGAGAGTTGTAACGCCCTGGTTTTGGGCCTAGATGTTTTAGACATCAGATCGGACCGGTCGAGAACGGTTCGAATAGCGTAAGGTGATTTGAGGAATTCAAGGATCGGGATAGGATAAAATTGTGATAAAAATTGCTAAAATCCTCTAAAAATATGTTTAAGAGGTTGGTCAAGTCAATTTTACAAAATGGGTTTCGGAAATGGGACATTTTGTGTAGTGACCAAATTGTAAAGTTTCAAAACTAGGAAAAATGTGATTTTTAATGTGGAAGCCAAAATCTTAGAATCTTCAGGGGGCTTTAAGTCAATTTGACATTTTCTCAATATGACATGAGTTTTAAAAGGTTTTTAATTAAATGGATTTAATTGGGTTTATATTAATTAATTAATAAGGTTAGTTAAAGTGAGATTTCATTTGACGTAACTACCAACTCTTTCTCATTTTCAGCCAAACACAAATTCTCTCATCTTTTCTCATAATTCTTTCTTCCAAAAACACTCTCAACATTTTTAAACCATTTTCAAGAGATCTTTTCTAATTCTTCAAGATTTTGCTAAGGTAAACTTGTCATTCATTGAGAGAAGTAAGGATTGGAGGTAAATCTCGTTCTCAACCTCTAATCTAATTTCTTTATTGAAATTTCCAAGATATTTGGCTTCTAAATACTATTTTTGGTTGAGTTTTCATTATAGTTTTGATTGGAGATCAAAATCTTATGAAATTATGGTTGAAATCTTAATTTTCGGACTTGTTGAGTCAGGCTCTATTTTGTGTTGATTTTAATTGAGTTTTAAGTTTATTTATATGTTAAAATGAGTTGTTGATAACATAGATCCCGAATTCCTTGAGATCCTGGAAGTTCTTGATAGTTTTAAGTGAGATTTTGGGGTGAAATGGTGGAATCTTGCTTGTTGGATGTATAAGGTTGGGTTAGGATGTTTGTTAGATGTGTTTTGATGTTTATAATGCTTTGGAAGTGATGTATGTTGGCTGGGCTTGGTTTAGGAAGCAATCGATTGAGTTTTCGGTTGTTTTGGATGGGTATTTTGGTGTAGTTTGGGTGAGTAACGGGTTTGTGAATTGTTGCTGGTGTTAGAATGCATTTTAATGCATTTATATCTCTATTTTGATGATGTGAAAACAAGGGATCGTGATCCGGAAGCAAACGAGGTGATTTTGGAGGCTCCGGATGAGTAATTTCTGTGTCAGCGAACAAGGCTTCGTGTATCGATGAGTGGAAATGCAATTTCCTGTTTTGTAATGCTTTGAGCGTGGTCTTGGGAGCTTAGTGTAAGTTAGATACACTTAGCTAAGCTCAAGAGTAAGTGATTCGAAAATCCCTCTCTTGGAAATGTGTTATGTTTGATGAAATTGCACTTGAAGTAAGTGTGGATTTGTTTACTATTTTTAAGCATGGTTTAATGCTGGATTTTATTGTCATTATGTTAAGGATGCACTAGGAAAGTGATCCTTGATTTGCATGTGTTGAATGCATATGATATTAAGCATGTGATGCTTGTAGAAATGGCATTGTGGTTATGCTTGTAAAATAGTGGATTAATGTGATTAAATGATTATATTGGCAAGTGATGAAAATGGTTTTTGGTTACGTTTATCAGATATAATTAGTCGGCTATAGGATTGGGTGCACCGTGAATAAAGTCACCTTGGATGTCGAGGGATTGTGATTGTACCGTATACTCCATCCAAATACCGTAACGATAGAGGTTAAGATCACAATAGTGGTTGTTAATTCCGTGTGTGGATCTTGTATTATGTGTCCCGTGCTCTCGTTAGTGGAATTATACAACTACCGATGAGTGGTGTTGAGGGGTTGAGATTGTACCGTTATACTCCACCACGGGTGTCACAACGATGGAGGGTTGCTCTCGTGTGTGAGCCTTGTGTAGTCCGGTAGTGTGTATGAAGCGTGTGGGACAACGCTTGTAATCCGCGTATTCGATTGTGTCTTGTGTTGAAATGGTTTATGGACTATCATTTGTGAGCCAATATAATGTAAATGAATAATGTGAAGCATGAGATGCTTGTAAATGATGCAAGAATGCATGAGATGCTTGGTAAAGCATGAGCAATGGTTTAATTGCTGCTTTTAATTAATGCATATGAGCTTGTGTTTTTTAAAAGCATTGTTGTCTTGAGAAGACATGGTTTATGAAAAAGGCATGTGATAAAAGTGGTGGTTTTGCAAGTTATGTTAAATGCATTGATGAATGTGGTTTAGCAATCCTCACTAAGCTATATGCATACACTCATTTGTTTAATCAATGTAGAGAATTGAACATTTCAAGGCAGCCCAAAAGCAAGAGGAATCCAAGGCTTTGTAAAGAGATGTATGTGGTTCACCCTTAGTGTAATAAGTGGCAATGGGTGGGACTTCTACTTTCTGATTTTGGTTGGAGATATTTGTTGTTACAAGCATGTTTAGTTTCTGATTGTGGACTTGTATTCGGCCTTTATATGGTTCTATGGCTTGTTTGTGGTGTTTTACCCTTTTAATAGCTTGATATCTTAAGCATGCTAGAATAGCTAAATGCCATCATGATATGAAGTGGTTGATGAGTATGAATTGTTGTTTGATGGTGTTATTAAGTCTATTAGATAGGTTATATCTTGTGTGCATGATTTGAGCTGGTTTGAATGTGATTTGGTATATTTAAATGAAGTTTGTTGAAGCCAATCGGGTATGTGTATCGATACACGGGGAAGCGTATCGATATGCTAAGGCAAAATGAGGTATTTCTGTACAGGGGTATCGAAACGGATTGCCCGCGTATCAATACGCCTAGGCCAAGTTTGAAGGTCGTACCGATACGCGAGGAAGCGTTTCGATACGCTTAAACCTTCTTTAGCTACTGCCTTCTCGTGTATCGATACAGGGCCAAGTGTATCGATACAGGTAGTTAAATTTCAGTCAAAAGTATCTTTTAAGGTTTGGAAATGTTGCATTTTGCTCCCTGAATATTGTGTGTGCAATGGAATGTGTTTGGATGATCCGTTTAAGCTGAAGTTTGACATGTTGGCATGTTACATGACTAATTGAGGATTGGTAACCTTAAAATCATGAAAGTCTATGTATTTTATGGTATTTTCAATTTAGTCCCTAAATGTCAAATGTATGCAATTGAACCCCTAATCGAACTCCGATCGTTATTCTGTTTTCACCTAATCGCTTTGCTGAACTTATAGGCTAATAATATGCATCTAGAGAAGATAAAAAGGAAAAAAAGGGGTCATAAATCAAGGTTTACTTTTGGGTTGACTTTAGTTTTCCCCGTGTAATCTTCGTAGTTCGGGTTAAATGTCTAGACCGGGCTAAAGGGGTTACAGTCCTAGCGGAAAGTCTGGCAGATACTCCAAGTTCGGCAGAGCAATTCTTAAGTGATCTTTCCTATGTCTAGGCAAGGATTCTGTCACCACGTGATATAGGCAATGTCTAGCAATCTCAGCGTAAACCTAACACAGGCAGTCGACGTTTGGTTGCTCCTTTTAGCCACTGAAATTCATACTTATGTCTAAGCCGAATTAGTCAACACCTCGGCATGATGAGATCGTACTTAAGCATTTCGTGAGCCTTACACTTTCGTTCCTGACAAATGGATTTCTTCAACTGGACTTTTGGAACTAACCGAAGAAGTGAAGAACATGAATTAAGTAAACTTGGAATTTTATTGAAAACATACATAAACTTTTACAATCGTTTCTCACAACTACTTTACAAACAAAGACCTAAACCCTAGGAGAGCTGGGTCGCGACCTCCAACACCTCCCATCTATCTATCTACCTCTCCGCTATGCAGCTATTCATGCGTGCAACCCCTCATACTCCTATACTCTCACATACATTGGGTATATATAGGGATCATGGCCTAAGTTTGAGTCCTCCTTAAAGTAGAAGTTCTTAAAGTAGTTTTACATTAAATGCTGACTCCTTTTTGACTTAAATGTGGACTCTTTGGACGTTGCCTTCTCCCGCAAGTAAGGATAAGTACTCTTACTTATCAATCTTGGATCAGCTCTATCGGCCGCTACAGGCTTCAGAGAATTGCAAGACTGGGCTCATTGGGCTCAAGGAATTGCCTTCTTTCAATCGCGATCCATCTTGGCTAAGTCGGTGTATCTCTTGCATGGGCTGCAATGCTGCTTCGGCAGCGTCCTTGGCGGCATCTGAAACTGCTATAGCACCTGAAAATAAAAACTAAACTAAAACAATATCTTTTCTTAACCAAACATAAAATATTCAATAAAAGCATGGTGAAAGAGAAAATACTGTTATTATGCATGCAAGAACCTAAATATGCCTAAATGAGCTTAAGAATAGCAATAATAAGGGCAGGAATATGTACAAAATATAGAACTCATTGACACTCTACATTAACCCATTATCTCAACATATTTCAACATCAAAAACATTACCCACAACAATCTAAAACCCAGCAAATCCTGGTCTAACAATGAAACTCACTAAACAACTATTTTTAGCTTGATTTGTCACTTCTTCATAAATATCTTTGTAAAGCTTTTAATCTAAAACCATAAAAGAATCAATAACATGGGAATATCAGTAAAGAACTTTACATTAGAGGAGAAAAATGCAGCTCACCTCTAATGGTAGAATTACCCTTGTTTTCAAGAAAAAGCTTAAGAAATCTAAAGAAAAACAATTGGGTTTTAGAAGAAATCATAAGGAAAATACTTTGATGATTAAAAATCAACTTAAAAGAAGTTTACCTTTGAAAACTTGCTGCTAAGTTGCTGCTTGGTTGAAAAGAGAATGAAGAAAAGCTTTTTGGAAGTTTTAACGTCAATTCTTGAAATGATATGAAACACTTTTAAAATATGAATTAAAACCTTTTAAAATCATTTTTAGGAATAAAATAAATAAGGGAAAAGTTTGAAATTAGACTTGGCTAATTAGATCCTTAAAGATTCAATATTTTGATTCTTTTACAAAACAATCACTAAAATAGTTTTGAAAATTCGTATTTTAGTCACTAGACCAAAATGTCATAATTCCGGAACTCATTTCCAAAAATTGATTTCGCATACGACATATATATAAATTATAAGGATTTTAGAAATTATTTCCACATTTTTAAGAACACTTGAGGGCAGTTTTCCCTGAACTCACCCCAAACTTACCCGGACTTCAAAAACAGGTTCGACTAACTCTAAAATCATCACCATAACTCCTAAGCCCAAAACCAGGGCATTAAAGCTCTCCCCCACTTAAGGAATGTTGTCCTCGAAATTTACCTGATGGAAAGAGATGCAGAAACTGCTTCTTCATGTCGTCTTTTCTCTCCCAAGTGGCTTCTTCCACGCCACGTTGTTGCCATTTCACTTTCACCAACTCAATGTTTCTACCATGCAACACCTTGCTGTCCGTAGCCAAGATTTCGACTGGTTTTTCATCGTAAGGAAAATTCGGATTCAACTTAATCTTATCAACATGCATAACATGAGATGGACCCGATCTATACTTCCGAAGTATTGAAACATGGAACACATCATGTATCTTTTCTAACTCGAATGGCAAACGCAACATGTATCTTTTTGCTCAACTATCTCATAAGGACCAATAAACCTCGGACACAGTTTACCCTTCCTACCGAATCTCATCACTTTCTTCCAAGGTGAAACTTTCAGAAACACTTTTTCACCCACCACATACTCTATCTCTCGGTGTTTCAAATCTGCATAAGACTTTTGACGATCCGTAGCTGCTTTCAAGCGGTCACAAATCAATTTTACCTTCTCCGTAGTACCTTTAAGTATATCCGGCAACGATAGTAACTTGTGTCCCGCTTCGGCCCAAAAGACAGGTGTTCTACACTTCCTACCATACAAAGCTCGTAGGGAGCCACCTGAATGCTTGCCTGATAACTGTTATTATACACAAACTCCACTAACGGTAGATGTTTCTCCCATGAACCCTGAAAATCAATAATACAACACCGCAACATATCCTCTAACACTTGGATTAATCTTTCTGGCTGACAATCGGTCTGTGGATGATAAGATGTGCTGAAATTCAACTGAGTACCCAAAGCATCATGTAGGCATTCCCAAAATCGAGTTGTGAACCTTGGATCTCTATCTGACTCAATCGATTTCGATACTCCATGCAATCTCACTATCTCCTTGATGTACAACTCAGCCAACTTAAAGTGTGCACATTTCATGAGACGATCAACAATTACCCAAACTGAATTCTTCCTAGATGGCGTTAAAGGCAAACCCGATACAAAATCCATGGTAATTCTTTCCCACTTCCATTCCGAAATTGTCAACGGTTGCAACAAACCTGAAGGTAACTGATGTTCGGCCTTAACACGCTGACAAACCATATATTTACTCACATATTCGACAACATCTTTCTTCATCCCAATCCAATAGTATTCATCTTTTAAACCACAATACATCTCTGTGCTACCCGGATGCATAGCGAACGGACTACTATGTGCTTCGGTTAAAATGGCGCATCTCAACTCAATATCATTCGGTACCATTATCCTAATTTTGAAACATAGAACACCATCATTACTGAAGTTGAAATATGTCGGTCTACCTTCCACAATATCATGTACATGAGATGCCAACGTTCTATCTTGCAACTGTTTCTCTCGGATCATCTGAATTAACGAAGGTTTCACTTGCAGTTCGGCCACTAAACCACCTTCATGAGATAGACTCGGCCTAGCAAACATTGCTCGCAACTCGACTGCCACCTTCCTACTCAAAGCGCCAACCACTACATTGGCTTTCCAAGGATGATATTCAATCGTAAGATCATAGTCTTTTAGCAACTCTAGCCATCTTCGTTGTTTGAGATTCAATTTTTTCTGTGTCATCAGGTATTTCAAACTCTTGTGATCCGTAAATACTGTGCATTTCTCACCATAAAGGTAATGTCTCCAAACATTCAAAGCGAACACGACCGCGACCAACTCAATATCATGTGTAGGATAATTACGCTCATGTGTCTTCAACTGCCTCGATGCATATGCTACTACTCTTCCTTCTTGCATCAACACACAACCTAGTCCAACGTACGATGCATCACTACAAAATACGTACTCTTTTCTTGTCACCGGTTGTACTAAAACATGAGCTTTCATCAAATCTTCTTTCAATTTCTCAAAGGCTTGTTGTCTTGCTTCTGTCCACTCGAAACGAACATCCTTTTGCAGCAATTTGGTCAAAGGAGTAGCAACCTTAGAAAAGTCTTCTACGAAACGTCGATAATAACCAGCCAAACCTAAGAAACTACGGATTTCGGTTACCGATCTCGGTTGATTCTAACTCATAATTGCTTCAATATTCTTAGGATCCACTTTGATTCCCTCGGCTGACACAACATGTCCAAGGAAGACTACTTCCCTAATCCAGAACTCACATTTGCAAAATTTGTTATATAACTGGTTATCTAGCAAACTTTGCAACACTAACCGCAAATTCTTATCATGATCTTCCTTGGTGCGAGAATATATCAGAATATCATCAATGAACACTACAACAAACTGATCTAAATATTTGTGAAATACTCTGTTCATCATATCCATAAAAGCAGATGGCGCGTTAGTCAGACCAAATGGCATCACCAAGAATTCATAATGGCCATAACGAGTGCGGAAAGCTATCTTCGGTATATCTGCCTCTTTTAATTTCAGTTGATATTAACCGGATCTCAAATCTATATTAGAAAACACTGAAGCATCTCACAATTGATCAAACAAATCATCAATCCTTAGCAAATGATACTTATTCTTCACTGTCAACTTGTTTAACTGTCGGTAGTCTATACACATTCTTATACTACCATCTTTCTTCTTAACAAACAAAACTGGTGAGCCCCACGGCGAAATACTTGGACAAATGAATCCTCGATCTAACAATTTCTGAAGCTGTGTTTTCAACTCTTTCAATTCTTTCGGAGCCATTCGGTGCAGAGCAATGGATACGAGAGCGGAATCAACATATGTCTCAATAGCAAACTCAACCTCTCGATCGGGCGGCACACCATGCAACTCTTCTGGAAAGACTTCGGGAAAATCACAAACTGTTCTAATGTCTTTTTACCAACTTAACAAATCTTGTATCGAAAAGCACTGAGCCGTTTCGAAATGGATGCACAAAAATTAGTCCTAATATCGATTCTACCCAATACCGTATCAAAATAGGTAAGCTATGTTCTGATACGAGTTGACCTTCGTTGATTTTGACTATTGACTCGTTCCGATACGGGTTATGCCAGTATCGAAATGATTCTTGACAATAGCAAATTGTATCGAAACGTCTCTAAACCCTATCGATACGCTCTGGTTTACCCTATTTTCTAGTAACCTTGTTTAAAAAAGTTGTATCGAAACACAATCACCTGTTTCGATACGTCTGACTTGTAATGCCAGATTTTAGCTGGTTTTTAGCAAAATTAACCTACCAGTAGGTGTCCAAATGCAATGAAATTTTACGCACAATATTGCAATACCATAATCTACCAGCATGCCAAAGTTCGTGACCATTCGAATATGTTTACTAAGTTTTTACTATCTTAGGCCATTTATGTGTATATGGTCGTTTTCAAGCAAACATGTCATTTAGGGCCCTTTGCACCTACCCAAACTACAGGAAATACACACATATCAAAAGGTTCATATGTTACTAGCTTGACTACTTTGCTACCATACTAGGAGTTTATAAGGGTAGAATACATTACTTTTGCTTAATAGTGACTTGCCAAAATCCCTCGACTGCTCTGATCTCCTGTCAATGTTCTGTTTAACCTGAAATGCATGAGCTGAGATAAATTAGGCATACTTTGCCTAGTGAGGTAGTCATAGTTAACAATAAATACGATGGTATGCAACTCATATCATGCTAGGGCGATGACATTACTTTAATAATACCAAAGCCATGTTAATGTCAATGATATAACGAAATCAATACTATGACTGTATTTAAGAAAATATTCTTTATGTATTTTAATAGTATTCCCTTGGATCGAAATAAGATAGTGAATATGAGAATTCCTACGCCTTGCCAAATCAATAAATGGTCTAGTCCCTACGCCTCGTCAATTAACCAATAACACAAACATCCCTCCGCCTCGCCACAATAAAGGTCGTAACCCAAGGACCGCAGTCCACCCGTACGAATAAGCTCATGAATTCTATGGCATGCAAACTGTATCCAATGTCCTTTTGAATCCAATGTTCAATAGCAATATTAATATGCAATATTTCCAATAACAATATCAATGATCAATGTTTCGATAACAATAACAATACCAATTATTATTTGCAATGACAATATTTATAGCAATGCCTATAGAAATAACAATGTCGATATTTCAGTGGTAATGTTAATGATTACTATTTCAAATATCCCAATCAATGATTAATGTCTCAATATCTATGTCAGTTATTAATATTCGATTATCAATATCTATAACCAATATTTTAATATCAAAAATTTGATGACAATGAGGATTCCTATATTCAATAGCTATAGTAATGCATATTTCAACGTAAAATGTCTATAATAATGATACTAACAATATCTAATGGTCGAGACTTCTACGTTCCAATATCTTAACATTAACAATGACGATATCAATGATGTGATGTTCGATGTTTCAATGTGATAACTTACATGTTTTTACCAATAAGTCCTCCAAGGAGGTTCGATACAATAACCTTATGACAACTTGTTAGCTATATAATAACCGATATCAACGAAACCGGAAAAAAAGAATCTAGTCTTTTTCTGAGACTCCAACTACACTCACATCGATAACCCGACGTTTCTCGGATAACAACGCCTTTATCCTCGACCTTCGAAAATGATGGTAGTCCTTTATCAGCCTTTTGAAATAAGTTAATTAACGAGGACTGGTTAGAGTCGATAAATTGATATCAAATTAATACATAAATTAATTTCGATGCCAAAACTTAGATTAACCAATGGTTTTAGCTTACCCCAACAATAACAGGGACTCAAATTTGTTAAACCAAAATCTCGAGCTTACTAATCCTATCATTGAATCGATCGTTTATTTCTTTGTTCCTTACTCGTTGCGCCTCTTGCGCTACATTCCCCCCTTTCTATACTTGAATGAGCCGGCCCTTCATTGCTTCTCCATGCTCCACGAAATTAGGGAGGCGTGGCATTATCTTGGGGTTTAATGCCTCCATGCTTGGCCACATAGTGGCCACCTTGCGCCATGCTGCCATGTTTCTCCAAACGTGGGGATTCATGGCCGAATTCCTTCAATTTGAAGGAATTAGCCGTGGGTCCTCCTCCCCACTCACGGCCCTTTCTTTTTCTTTTCTTTTTTTTTAAATAATAATAATAATAATAATAATAATAATAATAATAATAATAATAATAATAATAATACCCTTTTTTGTTTTAAATTGGGTACGAGATTGAACAATTACATCGTTTGAACACAACGGTACACAATATTCGGTCACTAAAACTTAATTCCGACTAGACCAGTTCTGGGGTGTGACAATTCTCCCCCCTTAAGAAAATTCGTCCTCGAATTTTCATTCTACTCGAATAGGTGGGGATAATGCTTCTACATTGTTTCTTCTGGCTCCCACATTGCTTCTTCAATCGAATGACTTCTCTAAAGAACTTTTACTAAGGGTATGAATTTATTTTGAAGCTTCTTGACTTCTCGTGCAAGGATCTTAACCGGCTCCTCCTCATAAGACATGTTTGATTGAATCTCTATAGATTCGGGTTCAATGATATGGGAAGAATCAAAGCGATACTTTCAAAGCATTGATACAAGAAAGACATCATGGATTTTGCTAAAATCTGAAGGCAACGATAATCGATATGCCACAGGGCCAACTCTTTCGTTAAGAGGTCCAATGAATCGGGGACTCAATTTTTTCCTTTTACCAAATCTCAGAACTTTCTTCCACGGTGAAACTTTAAAGAAAACTTTTTCACCAATTTCATACTCTATATCCCTCCTCTTAAGATATGCATAGGCTTTCTTTCGGTCAAAGGCAGCTTTCAAGCGATCATGGATGATGGTAACTCGCTCTTCAGTTTCCCAAAGTAAGTCAGGGCCTAACATTTTGCCTTCACCGAGTTCAAACCAACACAATGGAGTTTTGCATCACCTGTTATACAATGTCTCATATGGAGCCATTTGGATTGAAGCTTGATAGCTATTGTTGTAGGCAAACTCAATGAGAGGTATGGATTTCTCCCAAGATCCGTCAAAATCAATGATGCATGCTCGAAGCATGTCTTCAAAAATCTGAATTACTCTTTCTGACTGGCCATCAGACTAAGGGTGGAAAGCTGTGCTAAGATTAACTCTGGTGCCCAGAGCTTCTTGCAATGTTTTCCAAAAATCGAGATGCAAAACGAGGATCTCGATCGGAGATGATGGACTTAGGTACTCCAAGGAGTCGAATTACTTTCTTGATGTACAAGCCAGCTAATTTAGGAAGACTGTAGTCCATTCTAACTGGTATGAAATAAGATGACTTGGTGAAACGATCTACAATGATCCATATAACATCTTGCTTAAAAGGAGTTAAAGGTATACCACTAACAAAGTCCATAGTGATATTCTCCCACTTTCATTGCGGTAAATCGATAGGTTGTAACAATTTGGTAGGGACATGTTGCTCTGCTTTAACACGTTAGCACAAGAGACACTTCGATACGAAATCAACTATGGCATGCTTCATGCCTGGCCATCAATAATGTTCACGAAGGTCCTTATACATCTTCACAGACCTGGGGTGAAAAGAAAAAGAACTCGAATAAGCTTCTGTAAGGATATCAGTACAGAGAGATTCATTACCATGCATACAGACCCGATTGCGGAAACACAAGAGTCCTTCAGAGTTAATTTCAAAGTCGAGATTATCTGACAACTTGGAAATAATGGATTGGAGTTCAGAATCTTGATCTTGCAAAGCCTTGATTCTTGAAACGTTGGTAGACTAAACTTAAAGTTCAGCTACAAGGCAACGACTTTCGAAGTCGGAAGTGAGCATTAATTGCTCAAGGAGCAGGCAAATGTTTGCAACTGAGCGTATCAGTTACAACGTTTGCTTTGCTCGGATGATAATCAATGACAAGATCGTAGTCTTTGAGGAGTTCCATCCATCTCCATTGCTGAAGATTTAACTTCTTTTTTGGGTCAAAAGGTACTTGAAGCTTTTGTGGTCGGTAAAGAGATAACATTTCTCCCTGTAAAGATAATGTCTCCAAATTTTCAAAGCAAAGACAACCGCAACCAACTCTAGGTCATGAGTAGAGTAATTCATTTCATGTAGCTTTAATGGTCTCGAAGCATAGGCAATTACTTTGCCTTCTTGCATCAATACACATCCTAAACCGAGATGTGATGCATGATTATAAATTGTACAGTCCTTTTCGGATTCAGGTTGAGTTAGGACTGGTGCATGAATCAAGACTTGTTTTAATCGGTCGAAACTTCGTTGTTGTTCCTTGGTCCAACAAATAGAGCTTCTTTTCTCAATAGCTTGTCAATGGAGCTGCTATCATGGAAAATCCTTTTACAAATCTTCTATAATAGCCAGCAAGACCAAGGAAGCTTCTATCTTCTTCAATACTCTTCGGTAGATGTTAATTTATGGTGGCTTGAATTTTTTTCTGGATACACGAAGCCGACACGATATGCCCAAGGAAGGCAATTTTGGTGAGCCAAAACTCGCACTTAAAGGGTTTAGCACTGTAGAGTGTCCATGAGTTATATATTTTGTACACATTCATGTTCTTATTATTATTGTTCTTGGGCTCATTTAGGCATATTTAGGTGCATTGCATGCATTATAACATTATCTTCTCTTATACCATGCCTTTATTGAATATTTAATGTTTGGTTGAGAAAAGTTACTGTTTTAGTTTAGTTTATATTCCAGGTGCTATAACTAGGAGAGGAGAGGAGAGGACATGTCAAGACAAGAAGGCTGGAACCAAAGGAGTTGTACTGAAGCAGCTCAAGATGCCGCCAAGGACACTGCCGAAGTAGTATTGCCGCCAAGTTCCGCCCGGGCAGGAGTTACACCGACTTAGTCAAGATGGGCCTCAATTTTAAGAGGGCAATTTTCTAATCCCAATGAGCCCAGTCTCGCACTTTTCTGAAGCCTGTAGCGGCCGGTAGAGCTGATCCAAGATCGATAAGTATGAGCGCTTATCCTTACTTGCAGAAGAAGGCAACGTCCATAGAGTCCATATTTAAGTCAAAAAGGAGTCTGTATTTAATGTATATATACTTGAAGAACTTCTACTTTAAGGAGGACTCAATTTTAGGTCATGAGTCATATATATACCCAATGTATGTAAAGGTATAGGGCCATGTCCAGAAGGAATCAACAACAACCATGTGCGAGAGTTCTACGCCTACTGGCCAAACCCGGAGAGTCCTTTTGTCTACGTCCGGGGAGAAGGTGTCAAGTTTACTGCTGACATGATCAACAACTTCTACAACATTGAAGTCAGTGGCAACACGCATGGAGAGTGGGAATCATATCTGACAGGGGCTGACTACAACAAAATCAAGAAGGAGCTCTGCAAGCCACACACCAAATGGCTGATAGGCAAGAACAACGGGCCAGTCAACCGTCGAGATTTGCTGTCGGAGGCAGCACTTTGGAGTTACTTTTTCCAGCGCTGCATGATGCCCACAACGCATGGATCGACAGTAAACAGGCCACGGCTCGCCCTTTTCTACAACATCATGAAGGGGCAGCAGATCAACGTTGGCGAAGTAATAATAAAGGAGATCTACGCCCACGCGGAGAAGCCAAATGCCAAAGGTCCACTCTTTTTCCCTGCACTCATCACTGGCTTGTGTGCCAATTTTAATGTGCCGCTACGCCCAAGGGATAAAATTCTTCCTGCCAAGGAAGGATGGACAAGAAGGGCACGCCAACAGATGATGCATAGTGCGGAGCCAGAAACACCTTCCACCGCCTAGCCACCGTCCCAAGCTACCGCAACCCCAGCCGCAGCAGGCAGTACTGAAGCTGCCCTACCGTCCGCCGCAATTTCTTTGTTGCGCAGCTTTGTGGAAAGCTACCAGAGGATCGAGCACAAGCAGGTGATTTTCACCAAATATGTAGCGGATGTGCATGAGGCCTTTGTGGCCTACCTGTTGGACAAGTAGAAGGAAGATGGCCCACAGTTGCTCGCCTTTCCAACAGAGCTAGCAGCATCAAAGCCAATCCACATAACACCAAGACCAGCTGCTGCTTAGGCTGTCGACGACAGCGAAGGGCCGCACTACCACCCCAAGAGAAGAACCTCCCCAACTCCTATCCAGCCATATGACCTCGCCTCCTCGTCAGAATCAAAGAAGAAGGAGGATACCACAGCTACCTCCCCAATAGCCAAAGCCACCGCTACCGAAAAACGCTAATGTATCAGACATGGAGATTTCAGACTCCTTCGAAGATGAACCGGTAGAGGCAGCACGAAAGGGAAAGCGGCTAGCAGCAGATCCCCAGGGTGGAGAAGTTGAACGACAAACCAAGAAGCCCACCCCCAGCCGCATCCAGCCGTCGCATAGCAAGAAGAAAAGCCCAGCCGAAAGACCATCTGCTACGTGCTGTCTAGTCCTGCCGCCCTCCTTAGAATCATCCTCCGACGCAGCATCAATAGAGAGGAACGCGCTATCTAAAGCCCGTTTCGAAACATTTTGCCACTGCCAAAACCTGTATCGAAATGGCTTAAAACGTTTCGATACACTATAACCGTCTCTCTACAAATTAGTTATAAAATTGCAACGGTCGTATTTTGAAACCAAGTTTGAAAATTATTTCGAAACGTTTGAGTTCGTTTCGATACTGCCGTATCGAAACGGTTCAAACCGTTCCGTTGTTCTTCATTCACTTCGTAACGTGGAGACCTGTTTCGATATACCTATATCGAAACTGGAAGGCTAGTTCCGAAACAAAGGATAACAGTTTCAAAACATTCTGAAACGCCTAAGGTCCGTTCCGAAACGAAGACTCGAAAATCACTATTTTGACTTGGAAAACACTTGGGAAAATTTGAATAATCTTAGGTTTTGACTTGGACAATTTTCTTAGAGACTTTGGGAAGTTTTGAGGACTTAAAATTTTATTTTCTCTTTTTCAATTTAGTCCATAAATATTTTGTTATATCAAACTCAATTCATTAGTTTTACAATCCCCCCCCCCTTTTGATATAACAAAAGCAAGTTTAAATTTTTAAGTGTTTTGAAATCTTTGAAAATGTTTTAACTCCCCCTCAATTTAAGATAGGTTTTAAAGTTTTGAAAAGATTTAAAATTCAAGTATTTTTCTAGTATTTGAAACTCAAAACAACTTTAAAAATATTTAGGCTCTTAGATTACTTATCCCCCTTTTTGTTAGATCAAAAAATAGATAATCAAGGCTAACAAGAGAATAAACAAAGTCATAAACAATAAATCAAACAACATAATTATCATAGATATCATTAAGTTCAAGAAAGAACATCAATAACATAAATATTTAAAGCATTAAAGTTCAAGCTCAATCCTAAAAACAAATAGTCAAAGCATAGGTTTATAAAATATAAAAACATAAATAGGTGCAAACTTAATCCTAATATGACATACTAATATGATATGAAATATGAATCCTAGACCTCGTCATCATCATCGCCACCATCATCCAGAGAATCATCCTTGTCTTTAGCTTGATCTCGGCGAAAGCGCCTCCAATCACCATAGAAGGTGGAGAAGGAGAGATCCATAGATGTTTGTTGATTACTGAGAGTGGAAACACCTTCCTCCAAGGATTGAATACGAGTGTTGAGAGCACCAAAACCCGAAGCCATGTTTGTGTCTATTATGTTGAACCGCTCGGTAAGGAAAGACATAAGATCATCATTGTTAGGAGTCGACACGGGAGCCGGAGCTTGAGGTTGAGGCTTTACTTGAGTTGTTGGAGCTCTCCTATCAACACGAACCCATTGGCCAAGTGTGTAACGAAACCTGAACTTAATAAGAGAAGATTCACCAATCTTTTGCTTTCAGGGTTCCGGAGAATCATAGGAGCAATCATAACCGAGGCTACCAAAGATATAGCTCAACACTATCCCATAAGTGAAGGATGTAAGAGAGTCAGTTGTGCGAATCTTCACTTGATGGACCATCTCGACGAACATGATTTTAACTAAGTTCGATCATTGTGCTTGGCGAAAACACTCTAGCCAAAAGTAATCAACTTGTCGAATGTGGGAAAATTTACCTCCTGAAGGGCGAATGAACCAAGAGATGATCAAATGGAGGGATCGGTCATGAGCATCCAATGTAAGAACGGATCCGCTGTGAGCACCAAAGTGATTCTCATCCTCAATACCGTCATCTTTGAGCCCAAGAGTGTTCTCTAAAACAGATGGATCAATACAAAACTTCTTCCCCAAAAGATACGACTCAATGACAATGACTTCGGTATGATCTTCATTGTTGATGAGAACGACATTAGAGTAAAAGAGCAAGACCATGTTCTTGTAGACGATGTCAGGAATGCTCAAAAATACTAAGAAACTCCATTCTTGGAAGAGAGGTAGATAACGAAATTCAAAACGCTTGGAGTCAAGGAACTCTATATCCACAACTCGCTCTCGTCGAACGGCGGAATCATGAATGATTTTGAATCGGTCTTTAGCATCTTGATTCCTAAGACTTTTTTGAAAAAGGAGGGTAAGGTTTGGACGAATGTTTTCTTGGGTCGAACCTTCACCCGCTTGAGTCTTTCTTTTCTTGTTAATGTTTTCCATTAAAAATTTCTAGAAACACAAAGCAAGCAAGAAGAAAATTTGAGTGTATGCATTTAAATCCTTAATTCAATCCAATAAAAAATCACATTAAGATTTTAAAACCACTTTGAAAGTATATACATATAAAAAAAATTAGAGAAAACAAATTTGAAAAACTGTTAAAAATACAATTAAAAACAAATATATTCGAATAAAAAATTTGAGATTTTAAATTTTTTTACAAGTTTTGAAAAACCCATGATGTAAAACATATATTCTATACAAAACTATAATTTTCTAACCTAAGATTCGAATGAAATCAAATGAAAAAGAAAAAGTTAGAAAGTACCTTAAAAGGGATTTTGGAAGAATGGATGGATGAAATTGCACCAAGTTGTTGAAGCTTGCTTAGATTTTAGTTTTGGAGTAAAAGCCCTCAATATTTGATGAAAAACAATGAGGTTTGGAGGGTTTTTATAGAGGAAAAACGAGTTAGGGTTTTTAGGAGTTTGATAAAAAGTGATATTGAGCATTTAAAACCCCTTAAAAAGGCTTTCCGGATACGCGTTTCGAAACAGGCACGACCGTTTCGAAACAGGCGTACCGAAACGTCTACTATCGTTCCGAAACCTGTTGACCATTCCGATAATAATTTGACCGTATCGAAGCCCACGAGATATCCCGTATCGAAACGCATTTGGGCTGTTTCGATACATGTCTTGGTAGAGCCAAAATGTTTCAAAACCCTTTGGGGCGTTTCGAAACACCATGATCACATTGTATTCTTTTAAGGCACTCATATCAAAACAGAGTGACCCGTTTTGATATGCCTAGGCCTGGAGGTGTAGATGAGGCTCTAAATTGCAGAAAAACTGAATTTTAAGAAGTCCTAGATGCATAAATGATATGAAAGAGCAAGAGAAACATGTTAAAACACAAACATACTCTCCCTAACTATAAGCATGGATGAAATTAGGATCAAAAACACATAAGCATGGCATATTGCAAGAAATCAAGTAATTTAAGCACAAAAAGGTCCTAAAAGGTCAAGATAGGCTAGTTAGACCTAACTCTCTGTTGCGTGTAAAAGAGTCTATCGCAATAGAGTGCAAGTGTACACGACACAAGTAGTAAAGTGATACACGAAGTATCGGATGTCGAATCCACAGGGACTGGAAATAGCCTTAACCTTGAATTGTTGCACAAGAAAGAAAGAAGATAATTTAATGGGTAAAGTACACAGATGGTCACTGGACTTTGGTAAAAAAACAAAATGATAACCAAACTTTCAAAAATCACAAATTGACAATTAAACTTTATGTTTTATAACAAAATGGTAACTAGACGTTAAATGTCGTTAAGTGGATGTTATAAAATTTGGTATAATAACACATTTAGTCCTTCATATTTATACATTCAATCAATTTAACCCTAATTCGAACCAATTCACTAAATTTAGCCCTTGTAATTTATGCATTCTTTCAATTTGGTCCTTAAAGCAAAATTCCAAAGTATGGTAACTTAATAAGTAATTACAATTAAATTTTTATAGGAACTCAAAAACTGGACTCGAATCGAAAAAATTTCAAATAAAGTTTGAGTTGTAAAATATGACGCGTCAACTCGAATAACTCGAAATTTTTTTACTCGACTCGATCGAACGCTCGTCTCTATCTTAAGATATGACGCGTCAACTCGAATAACTAGAAATATTTGAATATTTTAAATCATTTTTTCTTTTAAATCGAATATTTTTTAAAATAGAATATTTAATATTTTCAAATTTAAATCACATCAATTATTTAATAACAACTTTAAATATTCGATTTAAAAGAAAAAAATTGATTTAAAATATTCGAATATTTAATTAAATTTTTATAGGAACTCGAAAACTAGACTCGACTCGAATCAAAAAAATTTCAAATAAATTTTGAGTTGTAAAATATGACGCGTAAACTCGAATAACTCGAAATTTTTTGACTCGACTCGATCGAACGCTCACCTCTATCTTAAGATATGACGCGTCAACTCGAATAACTAGAAATATTCGAATATTTTAAATCATTTTTCTTTTAAATCGTATATTTTTTAAAATAGAATATTTAATATTTTTATATTTAAATCACATCGAATATTTAATAACTACTTTAAATATTCGATTTAATTTAAAAATATTTGATTTAAAAGAAAAAATTGATTTAAAATATTTGTATATTTAATTAAATTTTTATAGGAACTCAAAAACTCGACTCGAATCGAAAAAATTTCAAATAAAGTTTGAGTTGTAAAATATGACGCGTCAACTCAAATAACTCGAAATTTTTTGACTCGACTCGATCGAACGCTCATCTCTATCTTAAGATATGACGCGTCAACTCGAATAACTCGAAATATTCAAATATTTTAAATCATTTTGTCTTTTAAATCACATAGAATATTTAATAATTACTTTAAATATTCGATTTAATTTAAAATATTCGATTTACAAGAAAAAAAATTGATTTAAAATATTTGAATATTTAATAAATATTTAAAGCAGTTATTAAATATTCAAATATTTAAAAGAAAAATATTTAAAATAGTTATTAAATATTCGAATAATTTAAATAATTTTTTTCTTTTAAATCAAACATTTTTAAATTAAATTGAATATTTAAAGTAGTTTATTAAATATTCGAATATTTTAAATTATTTTTTTATTTTAAATCGAATTTTTTAAATTAAATTGAATATTTAAAGTAGTTATTAAATATTAGATGCAATTTAAATATGAAAATATTAAATATTCTATTTCAAAAAATATTCGATTTAAAAGGAAAAAATGATTTAAAATATTCGATTATTTCAAGGTATTCGAGTTGACGTGTCATATCTTAAGATATAGATGAGCGTTTGATCGAGTCAAGTCAAAAAATTTCGAGTTATTCAAGTTGACGCGTCATATTTTACAGCTCAAACTTTATTTGAATTTTTTTTATTCAAATCGAGTCGAGTTTTCGAGTTCCTATAAAAATTTAATTGTAATTATTTATCATGTTACCATACTTTGGAATTTTTCTTTAAAGACCAAATTGAAAAAATGTGTAAATAACGAGGGCTAAATTTAGTGAATTGTTTCGAATTAGGACTAAATTGATTGATTGTATAAATATGAAGGACTAATGTGTTATTATACCAAATTTTATAACAGTCACTTAACGACTTTAACGTCTAGTTACCATTTTTTTTATAAAACATAAAGTTTAATTGTCATTTTGTGATTTTTGAAAGTTTGGTTACCATTTTGTTTTTTCTACCAAAGTTCAGTGACCATCTGTGTACTTTACCCTAATTTAATTGCTTGTAAGGGAATAATAAAGAATACTGAAGATAAAGGATTAAAGGATTCAGGATAGAGAAAATAGGCTGGTATTGATTTGCTCAATAGTGCAAGTGTTGCACTGTATAGGACTCCCTGTTCGGTCGTTGCTCCTGTCGCGGCAGCACCTGCGGCGGCAGCGGTCTGTTGTTGTCGCGGCAGCGACCACACAACTCTGTACTTCAAGCTTGGCAAGAATCCCTGCTGTGCCTTGTCCTATCCTTAGGTCCAAGTCTGTCGATGAACACATCTTTGATGATACCTCCCGGCGTGAATCGAAGGATGAACATCGATGTTGTTGAATTCTTCCTTAGCCACTTAACCTCGTCCTATCCCTAGGTCCGAGATAGTTCAACCATAAACTGGAGAACCCGTACTTATTCCTTTCGTATACTTAACTCTCCCGATATTAAGTAAATGTATAATCTCACAATGCTCTCCCGATACTCTTGCAAGATGTTGAAAACCAGAATAAGCAAACTTGAAGTCTATTTTATTGAACAGAAAATTCCTAAAACAATGCAATCCTTGCAACTACTTTACAAAATCAACCCTTAGCCCTAAGGGAAGTTTAGAACATGATGAGAAGAGGGAGAACGACTAGGGTTTAGCGGAAGATGGCTAGAGAATAAGATATCCTTCCCTAGGTCGAATTACATGCCTTTATATAGGCCTTGGGTTCAAGTTTTCTAATATGGCAAGAATACAAGTTTAAATTAAAGTACAACTCTATTAAAGACTAAATCTTCATAGTAGATGTCCTTAATTCGTCCTCTTTTCTTGCTTTGGGTTTCTTCCTTGAACTTTGGGCTTGGCCTTCATTCTGATCTAGGGCTCAGAAAAATATAGGAGTGCTCCATGACAGACCGGCTTAATTTCCTCTTTTTGTCGAGCTCCACTTCACTTTTTTCCTTCAACATGGACGTCGTCATTGGCTGCCACGATATCGTCATTCTTCTCGACTGCAGTCATGTGTTCCAGCTCTGCTTCTCTACTGCCATGCGTCTGCTACAACAGCTACCTGCAAAAGTAACCAAAATCAGTAGCAACTGTGCCATTTTATATAATTGTGAGGTATATATGAAATCTATCCTAAATGCAATGAATTATGCTTGAATGCAGCAGAAATATGAGTTAAATAAGGGGTAAATTATAGAACTTTTACACACTCAACACACCCCTAAACTCAAGTTCTTGCTTGCCCTCAAGCAAATATTACCTAACTAAAATGAAATTTTTTTTGTTTTGGCTTAAATCAATGAACCCTACATTACCTACCACTTATATTCTATCAAGAGCAATACCTTGTCGGGTATTTTTGGATTTATTCGGAACCATGCTATAATTCTTGTGTAGTGTGTGCAGGTTTTGTGAAAACTTATGCATCTAGACTACCTTAGTATATCAGAATAGTTATGCTTACAAACTTGAGGTCATGCCAATTCAATTTTTTCTGGAGGCAATTCTTAGGCTCCTTTAGTTTTTTCTGACTCTTGAATTAACTGCATCTTTTCTGGAGGCAATTCTTAGGCAACCTACAGAAGGTTCTCGAAAGATGTGAGAAAGCGAACTTGGTATTAAACTGGGAGAAATGTCACTTCATGGTGGATGAAGGGATAGTCCTAGGCCACAAGGTAAGCTGTCGCGGCATAGAAGTCGACAGAGCAAAGATTGAGGTGATTGAAAAGCTGCCGCCACCCACCACAGTCAAGGGAATTCGGAGTTTTTTAGACACAATTTTGAAACATAATAGACACTTCATTACTGGAGGGATGCCACCCCCAAACTCAAGGGTTGCATTGCCCTCAATGCATGATGACAGATAATAAAAAAACAAAAAATAAAAACATCACAATTATAATAAAATAGCAGACAGCAAAAATAAGATAGAAACTTAAATTTAGGTGTTGTCGTCTCTGCTGCTGCTGCTGATCTCTAGCTGTCGGCGGGCAGTGACTTTCGTTGTGGGTGCCGGTAGAATGATCGGAGAGGCAGAGACAGTCTTCTTCTTAGCTTACCTCGGGGGCTGGATGCGAGAAGGTGAGATTGATCAGTGCATAAAAGTTCTATATTTTACCCCTCATTTATCCTTATTTTTGCTGCACTCAAGCATGTTTAACTGCATTTTAGGTTAAGTTTTGCATCAACATCACATTTAGATAAAACTGTGCAGATACTGCTAAATTTGGTTACTTATGCAGGTATCTGTCGTGGCAGCATTGGAGGCAGCTGAGGAGCAGAGGCAAGTTGCGGAGCAGGAGGTGAGGAGACGAGGTTCATGGTCTGTCGTGACCGCTGTTGTGGCAGAAGGGGCGACAGTGAAGACACCTGAGGTAGAAAACGTGAAGTGGAGATCGATAGATAGAGGATTTCAAGCCGGACTATCGTGGGCTACTCGCATATTTTTGGAGACTAGAAGCAGAAGGAGCTGTACTGAAGCAATTCCAATTGCCACCAAGGACGCTGCCGCCGCAGAATGCCGCCTGGACGGCAATACGCCGACATAGTCAAGATGGGTCTCGTTTGATAGAGCACATTTTTCTGAGTCCTTTGAGCCCAATCTTGCATTTTTCTGAGGCCGGGAGCGGAGCATATAGCTGATCAAGGATCGATAAGTAAAGTAACTTATCTTTACTTGTTGAACAAGGATTTCTACTCCAAGAAGGACTTAGACTAGATCTTTGCCTATATATACCCATGTATGTAAGGGTATAGATATATTTAGAGAGGGAGAGAGAAGAAAAGAGAAAGGGAATCGGCTAGATCTAATGTTCTAGTTCTCCATAGGGTTTGGGGTTGATATTGTAAAGTAGTTGTAAGGGTTGTTCTGTTCTTAGGATTTTTCTGTTCAATGAAATAAAACTTCAAGTTTGCTTATTCTAGTTTCAACATCTTGCAAGAGTATCGGGAGAGCATTGTAAGATTATCTATTTATTTAATATCGGGAGAGTTAAGTATACGAAAGGAGTAAATACCGGTTCTCCAGTTTATGGTTGAACTATCTCGAACCTAGGGATAGGACGAGGTTAAGCGGCTAAAGAAGAATTCATAAACATCGGTGTTCATACTTCGATTCACGTCAGGAGGTATCATCCAAGTCGTGTTCGCCGACAAGCTTGGATCTAGGGATAGGACAAGTCAATCCATGGATTCTTGCCGAACTTGAAGATACTGAGTTGCTTATCGCTGCCACGACAGCAACGGACCACTACCACGACAGGTACTGACGTGACAGGAGCCAGACACAAAACAGAAGTCCTTGAACAGTGCAATACATGCACTACGGAGCAATTCAATTCTTGTCTGTTTTATAATTCTGATTTTTTTCTCTTTACTTGATTTATTCGTGACACTCTTCAATCAAATTATTAAAACTCTTTCTTTCTTCTGTGCAGATAGTTAAAGGATAGAAGTATTCCAATCTCTGTGGAGACGATATCCGATACTCTAGTATCACTTTACTACTTACGTCGTGTACACTTGCACTATTTGCGATAGTTCTATTTACACGCAATAAGTTTTTGGCGCCGCTGCCGGGGACTGGAAACATACTCTTACCTTTAACTTCTGCACTTTTCTTTTCTCTTTATTTTTATTTTTATTTATTTTTTTCTCTTTTTCTATTTTTATCAAAAACTCAGGTGAAATACAGGTTTAAGGAGCATCAATATGTCAGGAAAAACTGTTCGAGAGCTGATGTGGGAGAATTCTCGCAATTACCATGAAGAAACTAACATGCCATGGGAAAGTAGTCCTCCTCAAGAGCAAACGAATTCCTTAGAAGGTACACTTCAAGCCTTCGTGGCACTCATGCAAAAATTGTCGGCTTCTACGAACGCAAGTATCGCCAAGATGGATGCACTCTTGAGCAGACCGGTCCTCATTCATGCCACTAATGAACCTGAAATCCTGAGACAAGGTGACAATGATGCACATGTGAAGGAATACCCAACACATGATGAGTCTGAGCAACAACTTGCCATGGCAATAATCGAGGAGCCAGAATGGAGCAACACCGCAATAACGCTGAGTGAAATTCAAGAGAATGTCACTGCGACAACCACATCCGATGCAAACTCTCAACCCACTACCTCGGTTATGCCCGGCCAAGATTGCACGCATCCATCCCTGTCATGGCACTCGCACGACCACCTAGAAGAGCTACCCAATGACAATGCCTCGCAAATGGAATACGAGCAGGTAATAAACGAACATTTTGAATTCATTAAAAACTCACAAATTCCATTGCAGGTATTAGAGGAACCAACACCGGTGGACTCAGAATCATCGAAGTCTCTACTGATGGATACCTACAAGTGGCCAACAGAATTTGATATGGAGAGTTATGGTACTTTCCAATGTCCCCTTGACCTGCAAAGTAACCTGATAAAGGAGTGTCAAAATAACTGGTTGCCACAGCAGCAGACACGACAGCAAGGGCTACATTCAACCACAACAACATTCAACGAAAACAAGGTAAGTTTGTGCTCGAAAGTCAATTTGATTTTTTCTAATCATATAGTCATGCCCTCAGAAACATTACCAAGAAGGGAGGACTTCATGGACTACAAAGGGAAGAAAAAGAAAGGAGCCCCCACCATGAAAATAATCACCAGATGGAGGGTACGGATGGACTTCAAGAAGTACCGGAAACGACCCCTCAAGCATCAATAGAACAGGGAGCAGTTACTTTAGGAGATGCCCCTCAAGGCACTCCTAATTTAACTTAATTTATTTTATTGTTATCTTATTTTATCTTTATTGTTTTAGGAATTATAAATTTTATATTAGTTTTTAGTTTGTTTGTGTTATTAGGTAAACAGAGAGAACCCTTGCAATGACGATACAAGCAACCCGAGGAAGCTTTGCCTTCACCCCTGTCGCGGTAGCACTCATACTCCCTGAGATGAATTCCAAAGTGACTGTCGCCAACAACAGTGAATATAGTGACGCAAGAAAGAAGGCAGCCTCCGCGTCTCCAACTCCCAGGGCAGCACCCACAGCTCCTCCGACAAAGTTCAAGGAGACTGCCCACCAACAGCTCCTCATCCAAAGCTCCAGCAGCAGTGACGACAGCCGCACAACTTAAGTTTTCTTTTTTTTCTGTCGCCTGCTGTATATATTATCTTTTTGTGATGTTTCACTTTTCTGTCATTTTTATTTTCTGTTTTTCATTTTTATGTCTTGTGTCATGCATTGAGGACAATGCAACCCTTGAGTTTGGGGGTAGGTTGTCCTCCTAATTATTAATATAATATTGCATTTAGTTTTAATTGTGTCGCATTTATTTTTTATGCTAAAAAAATGGCTTAATTTATTAAACTTTTATTATCTGCTGTTGCCATCTATGTCGTGACAACCCCTTAAAAATATTTTAGGAAGTAAGTAGAGCCTTAGTATAGTTCTGAAAAAATGAAACACTTTGTGACTTACTTGATAAAAGACTTTCTCTAGCATACTTAGAAACGAAAACTTAGCCACTAGAGGAGAAAATACTTGAACTCAGGTTAGTCCTAGAGGTGCCTATCACTGGCTCTAGGAAAATAACTAGAGAAACTTCTAGAGGTGCCTATCACCGGCTCTAGAAAGTGACTAGAGGTGCCTATCACCGGCTCTAGTAAAAGTAGAAAAAAGAAAAAAAATCTAGATGTGCCTATCATCGGCTCTAAAAATTAACTAGAGGTGCCCGAAACTGGCTCTAGTAAGATTAAAACTCTAAATAAACTAAGTATAATATTCTAGTTGCTAGGGAAGTCCATATTCATGTATGTTCACAATAAATGCACACACTTACACGAGAATTATACTTTTGCTCTAAGTAGATCCTTAAATATTTGAACAGGTGCTAAACATGATAGGGATGGTGTTGTGGGTAAGGATTGTTCATTGACTTAAGCCAAGAAAAAATATATGTATGTATGCATGCATGTTAGTTAGGTTGCATTTGCTTGAGGACAAGCAAAAATTCGAGTTTGGGGGGTGTGATCAGTGCATAAAAGTTCTATATTTTACCCCTCATTTATCTTTATTTTTGTTGTACTCAAGCATGTTTAACTGCATTTTAGGTTAAGTTTTCATCAACATCACATTTAGATAAAACTGCGTAGATACTGCTAAATTTGGTTACTTATGCAGGTATCTGATGTGGCAGCATTGGAGGCAGCTGAGGAGCAGAGGCAAGTTGCGGAGCAGGAGGTGAGGAGACGAGGTTCGTGGTTTGTCGTGACCGCTGCTGTGGCAGAAGGGGCGACAGTGAAGACACCTGAGGTAGAAAACGCAAAGTGGAGATCGATAGATAGAGGATTTCAAGCTGGACTATCATGGGCTACTCGCATATTTTTGGAGACTGGAAGCAGAAGAAGCTGTACTAAAGCAATTCCAATTGCCACCAAGGACGCTGCCACCGCAGAATGCCGCCTGGACGGCAATACGCCGACATAGTCAAGATGGGTCTCGTTTGATAGAGGACATTTTTCTGAGTCCATTGAGCCCAATCTTGCATTTTTCTGAGGCCGGGAGCGGAGCATATAGCTGATCAAGGATCGATAAGTAAAGTAACTTATCTTTACTTGTTGAACAAGGATTTCTACTCCAAGAAGGACTTAAACTAGATCTTTGTCTATATATACCCATGTATGTAAGGGTATAGATATATTTAGAGATGGAGAGAGAAGAAAAGAGAAAGGGAGTCGGCTAGATCTAATGTTCTAGTTCTCCATAGGGTTCGGGGTTGATATTGTAAAGTAGTTGTAAGGGTTGTTTTGTTCTTAGGATTTTTCTGTTTAATGAAATAAAACTTCAAGTTTGTTTATTCTGATTTCAACATCTTGCAAGAGTATCGGGAGAGTATTGTAAGATTATCTATTTATTTAATATCGGGAGAGTTAAGTATACGAAAGGAGTAAATACCGGTTCTCCAGTTTATGGTTGAACTATCTCGAACCTAGGGATAGGACGAGGTTAAGCGGCTAAAGAAGAATTCATAAGCATCGGTGTTCATACTTCGATTCACGTCGGGAGGTATCATCCAAGTCGTGTTCGCCGACAAGCTTGGATCTAGGGATAGGATAAGTCAATCCATGGATTCTTGCCGAACTTGAAGAAACTGAGTTGCTTATCGCTGCCACGACAGCAACGGACCGCTGCCATGACAGGTGCTGCCGTGATAGGAGCCAAACACAGAACAGAAGTCCTTGAACAGTGCAATACCTGCACTACGGAGCATTTCAATTCCTACATGTTTTGTAATTCTGATTTTTTTCTCTTTACTTGATTTATTTGTGACACTCTTCAATCAAATTATTAAAACTCTTTCTTTTTTCTGTGCAGATAGTTAAAGGATAGAAGTATTCCAGTCCCTGTGGAGACGATATCTAATACTCTAGAATCACTTTACTACTTGCGTCGTGTACACTTGCACTTTTTATGATAGTTCTATTTACACGCAACAGAGATCTGGGGTGGTCTTTCCAGCACTTGTACCTCCTCGGAAGAGCTGCTGCTACTACTGCCACTACTGCCGCTGCTGCCGCCAGACTTGCCCTGGCTGGATGGTCCTGCACCGGTGTTGGGCTTCTGTCGTTTCATCGGAGTGAACTACTTTGAAAGGTTCCTCTTGACAGAGGGCTCGCCATCAGATTCCTCCCAGATTGAGGAGGAAGAGAAACCAGCAATAAATTCATCAAGGTCAGACGGTGGCTCCTTTAGCTTCTCTCCTCTGGCAGAGGCAGTGGTGGTGTGGCTGCCACCTTCAGCTGTCGCGGCTGGGGTTGGAGTAGACGCCGCAGAAGGTGTTTTTGGTGTGGCAGCAGGGGTAGGGGTATGGGCAGGTGTAGGGACAGCAAAATAGTGCTTGGAGAAAACAGGAAACTGTACATTTGCAAAATTTAAATTACTTTGAATAAAATGTACCGTTGCTACTGTGAAGTCTCTGACAAAACTCATCAGACCCAGCTGCCGTTCCTCCATCTTCTGCAGGGTGGCTAGGATTTGAGTGGAGGAGTCTACTGGGGGAGCTGCTGTTGTTGGCTGCTACTGCTCTACGGCGGCAGGGTTTTGCTGAGTGGGTTCTGCCGGCTCTTCTGCTGCGGTAGTTGGGTTGAAGAAGGAAAGGGGTGTGGCAACTTTCAGTTCTATCAGAATGAAGATATTTCGCTCCGTCCATTTCTTACCTCGAACCTTGTAATCTTTAAGAATTTTAGGGACGTTGTGACCGCGGCAAATCTCGGTGATGAGGTAGGGGAAGACAAGGGGTCCCGATGGCCGAAGGGCACAGTCCAAAATTCCCTCCCGAATATAACGGTCGACATTAATGGGTCTCTCGTTTAAAATGGAATGAACGAGAGCTAACCTGGGTTGATCAACTATGCTGTTGTGGGAAGAAGGCATTATCCTCTTCTTCACGAAGTGGTTCCACAATTTTGCCTCGGGAGTGAGTTGAGCGTGTTTCACCGTCTGTGGGTGTTTTGGGTCTGTATTCCACTGTGTCCCCTCCTCTATCGGTTCTGCCATGACAGCATCGTAGCCCTCTGACGACAGGCTTTCCACGAACCTCTTATGTTCGTTCTCCCGTTTGCTGACGTAGATTCCGTAGAGGGTATTGATGTATTCCGGCTCAAGAGGGACTTCCTTACCACGTACTGTCACGGTCGTCGTGTCCTTGCTGTCGACGGCAGCGTAGAATTCTCTGACCAAAGTGACATTCATCTCTTATGGCTGGGCAGCAAACATATGCCATTTGAGGGCTTTGATCTTGCGGGCGATGAATGGTTCGAGCCCGAGGTCCTCCGTGCGTTTGTGTAGATGAACCCTCTCTCTTCCCACATCTCCCTTTTTTGGAAGGAGGTGTAGTAGCGGTCATTGGAGTCGGAGGTGGCAAAACGATTGGGGATTCTGTCGTGGCTGGGTGTGCCTGCTGCTGCGGCAGAGCTGGAGGCAGCACTTCTTCTTATGTTTCTGGTACTTATAGTTGCAAGACTGTAGAAAAATTGAAAGAAAAAAAATCTGAGATCTAAAGAGGAAGCAAGTAGAGAGAGTAAAAGTGAGGTGAAAAATGAATAGTAAAATGGGGTTTATATAGATGAAGGGGTTGTTGCCCGTTGGAGCTGTAACGGTAGGCGCGAATAATGGAGCCAGCTGTTACGCGGTTTCTGACGCGTCTGTCACACGTTTTCGTGTCTACTGCGCGTCTGTTACGCGTTTGCGTGTCTGCCGCGGCAGTATGTTGACAAGCTATATTTTCCACGTCTGTCGCGACAGCTGTTGACATGCTGTGACGACAGACTCCTCCTTTGGGCTTTTTGTTGGGTCACGTCGGCATGCCCCGTGGCACAGCGGAAAAAAATAATCCGACGTAATCTAGCCAAGGATCCATGTACAGGAACGAATTCGGGGTGAAAAGATGAAGAGTTACCTTTTAAATCTCTAGAAACTGGAAAACCGACGGTATGTCAGAATAACCACGTCAAGTAAAACCGAAATCGTCATAGGTTCGCAACGACCTCTACGGAGTCCACCCGAACAAAACGAACAAAGTTTCCGGCTCCCTAACACTTAGGGATAAATTTCGACAAGTTTGAACACCTTCCAGGGAGAAGTCGAAATCCCTCCAGGGATTCCTGAGGGAGTCTAAAATCGACCAGGGGTTCTACCGGAACTTGGATTCAAACTAGGAAATCGCCAGAAATTTGCCAGGGGGCAAGAGAAACACCAGAAAAATATCGAACAGCTTCTCAGAAGAAATCTGGGATTTAGTCAAAAATTCCAGAGGGGAATTCCCAGAGATATGTCGAAATTTGCAAGGAGGAATAGGGGATGATTTGGTTGCTAGCCCTTTGTCCCTTTAAATAGTATTCAGAGACTTAATTCTAGTTGAACACCTTAAATCCAAGTTTAACCAAAATTCATAGAATCTAATTCTACTTGAAATTGGTTTATATTAAATATACAATATATTTAATAATATTAAATGAAATATATATATTTAATTATGTAGAATCTTGTTCTACATAAAACATGGATTTAAATATACATTATATTTAATCCAAATATATATATTTTTATTATATAGAATCTCATTCTATCTTTACTTGGATTTAAATATATTTAAATATATATTTTTTAATTATGTAGAATCTAATTCTACATAAACTTGGAATTAAATATACATTATATAAATTCCAAATATATATTTAAATTTCTAGAATCTTATTCTATAATATTTAAGTCTCTAAATATTTTCCATACTCTAAATAATATCTGATAAATACAATATTTATCCAATATTATTCCCATTTAAGGGAGTTGCCGATTTCCCATATCTCATAGGGGATTTTCGGCAACCTCCCTAAAATAGGGAGTATGGTTTCCAATTTTTTTGTTTGTTTCATTCGAAGGGTGTGACCCTTGTAGGTTCATGCAACGTTAGCAGCAAAATTAGAATTGTTCTAATTTTACAAACAATGAGTGGCATCTAGCAATACATCATTGCTACCTAAGTTGCATGAAGTCATGGTTTGACTTTCCTAATTCCTAAATAAACTTCCTTTATGTATTTCATCCTTTTGTCATTTATATCTTAGATGAACACAAGTCATGGGTTAGTCACACTTGCGTTGTCCATCTAGTGTTTCTTGATGTCTTGAGTAGATTATGATAAATGAATCTCTATGATATCTCATATCATAATATTCGATCATGGCCATGCATTTTCTAATCTCACTCAATCAAGTGGCCGAAGATATTTCTCCCATTATGTAGGAGGGACAAATCCTTTCTTGATCAACCATATTTCACTACATAGGTCATTACGTATCCAATCATCAGTCTTTATAATGTAGTCAGTTACGACACACGTTTGACTATGTCAAAATACGTAAATCTTTATGTTGAAATCATGTTGATCTCAAGTCTGAGGATTATACATATGTTTATCATGAGCAATGTTGTGACTGTCACATAATTACCCAAGAAACATGCTCATAGCGGGTCAATCCAGTATGTTGTTCTCTAACAAATACTTATGTGTTGATTTTGACATCTCTATGTTAATGACAACACTTGTTATCAATCAACCACATATTAGTCTTTATATATTATCACTGTTCATACCCGTAATAATATTTGACTAAGGATCCTATTTAACAATAATCGTATTATTGTATGGACATTATTATCCAATGGTTAGTTTGATGCACAGAAACATACCAAATGATAATAACGGCAATGCCATTACTTGATAAATCTAGTAAAATAGTATGTCTATTCAATCATCATATGATTGGTCTTTGGGCATACTCGAACAATCTCCCACTAGCACTAAGACCAATCATTCTCGTATCTAATACAATATGGCTTAGTGTAACTGACATGCTTATGCTGTGTCAAAAGCTTTGTCAGGGAGTTGACAAAGTTATCAACTTTGTGTGTATGTTGCATACTTTCACATCTCCAAGATGTAAGCACTTTAGAATATGTTTGGATTTATTGATGAGATCTGGGTTTTATTTGCTTACGCAAAGGTTCCATCATAACAGAGTTATGTAGCATCTAATATGCTGGGAACAACCCTTAGTTCAGAAGTGAACCCTTTAGATCCAAACATCCTTCTTTATTGCTATGTCGACTATAATACATTCAGCCTATGTTGTAGAGTTAGATACTGTCTCATGTTGCTAACTCGCAGTATCTTTTATTAATGCAAAAACGGATTGCGATCTTTAGTTCCTTTTGATGGGTATGTCATCTATAAACAATACTTAGGAAAGTAACAATGCTCCCACTAGCTCTTTTGAAAACAAAACTCCCCTTTGTTTCTAGATAAACCAAACCTTTTGATTGTATCTTCTGAAACGAATATCCCAACTTCGAGAAGCTTGCTTTAGTCTACGGATAGACCTTTGTAGCTTACATACCTTCCAAGTGTTTACTGGAGTGACAAAACCTTCTGGATGTGTCATGTACACATATGTTTCAAGTTTTCCCTTAGGAAAGTGGTTTTGACATTCCTTTATTTGATTTCATAATCATCGTATGTAACTACTTGCAAGTGAGATTAAGATGGATTAAACATAGCTACAAGGAAGATGATTTATCATAGTCTATACTATGAAGTCTGTCGAAAACTTTTAGCGATGAATCATCCTTTGTATGTTTTATCATCCATGTCGGTTTTTCCTTTTTGAAAAACTCATCCATACCTCTTTGGTTTTACCCTTTTAGGTAACCAAAGTCTATACTTGGTTTTAGACATGGATTCCATCTCATATCTCATGGCTCTTAGCCATTTCTCGAATTTTGGGCTCACCATTGCTTTCTGATAAGACCTAGTCTTTCTCTTGATCCGAAAAGTAGAGTGTTTCCATGTACGGATAGTGAGAAATCCATATTTCTCAAGTATATGGTATTCTCTTAAGGATCAACACAATGGTTGTGTTTTGTTCTAATGTTCCTTGATCATATGTGGAACATTCTCAATCTTTGGTTCATAAATTTGTTGTCTAAAATTTCTTCACATTCCAAATTCCATTTTTTCTTTTGTGAGAGGTAATCTCTTTCGAGAGAAACTCTCGTTTGAGCAACAAACATTTTGTTCTCGTTGAAAAATGAAATCCCTTAGTGATAAGTATTCCCTTTCGAGATAAACTATCGTTTGAGCAACAAATATTTTGTTCTCGTTAAAATTGAAGAAAAAATATCCCTTTGTGAGAATTAATCTCTTTCAAGATAAACTCTCGTTTGAGAAACAAACGCTTTGTTCTCATTAGGATAAACAACAAATGGAGTTTTTAAGGTTCGAACTTTGTAAACATTTTAACATGTAAGTAACCTTAAAACTTCAAAGGTATTCTAGAACAATTCTTAGTCCATATCTTATATGGCGTTTCGAACCAAGTTTAAAAAAACGATTAAGTATGAGAGTTGTTTTTCTAGTGTGTAAAGAAGTCGAAATGACTTGTTCTGAATCAAAACATGTCTAACATATTTGATTCTCTTTCAAAGACTTTTCGTTCCACTTGTGGGATTTAATTATGGGACAATCCCATATTCTTTGAAAGTTCATCAAACTTTAAATATTCTTGAATTTGATCTCATCAAATTACCTTAATTTTTTTATGAGTTTGAGATTAGTCATTTGTTTTATTTATCTTATAAATATTATTGATTTGATTAGTTTAAAGATCATTGATTCGTTGTGCCATAAGAGATTAAAAGAATAACATTTATTTAAATAATCTCAAAATTAAAAATATCTTGTCCTTACAAGATAACTAAACCTTAGGCACAAAATAATAATCTTAAAAAACTAAAACAAATCTATTTAAGCAAAAACACATGTCCTAATGGATGATGTAGCAACTCTTGTTTTATTTTCATTCGCATGTCCATGTCTATTCTGATGCCTTCTCTTTAGAAGCCTCTGAGGTTGATGCCTCACTCGTTTTTGCTTTCTTGACTTCTTTTAGGTGTGTGGGGCAGTTTCTCTTCCAATATCTGGTCTTGCCGCAATGGAAATATTTTCCATCCTTCTTGATTCCCTTCTTAGGTTTCAATGCCGATTTACCTTTCTTCTTGCCCTTGCGGACCATCAGAACATGTTTAGGTCCTACCTTCTTCAGGTTGATTTCAGCAGTTCTCAACATGTCGAGCAACTGTTGCAGCGTCTTGTTAATTTCATTCATATTGAAATTAAGTACGAACTGATTGAAACTATCCGGCAACGATTGCAGGATGACATCGGTAGCTAATTCGTCTTTCAGCGGAAAGTCGAGCTTCTCCAACGTTTGGATGTAGCCCATCATTTTGATGACGTGAGCTCCTACGGGAGATCCCTCACTCATCTTGCATTGAAACATAACTCTTGAGTTTTAAAACTTGAATTTTAAATCTTTTCAAAACTTTAAAACCCATCTTAAATTGAGGGGGAGTTAGAACGTCTTCAAGATTTCAAAACTCTTAAAAATTCTAACTTGGTTTTGTTATATAAAAAGGGGGAGATTGTGAAACTAATAAATTGATTTTGATATAACAAAGGATTTAAGGACTAAATTGAAAAATGGAAAATGAATTTTTAAGTCCTCAAAACCTCTCTATGTATTTAAAGAGAAATGTATAAGTCAAAACTTCAACTTATCAAATATTTTCTAAGTGTTTATCAAGCCAAAACAGTGATTTTCGAGTCACCGTTTCGGAACGGCCTTTGGGCATTTCAGAACGTTTTGAAACTGTTAACCCATGTTTTGGAACTAGTGTTCACGTTTCGATACGGGTGTATCGAAACAGGTCTTAGTGTTTCAAAACGGATTTCAAACTTGGTTTTAAAATATGACCGTTGAAGTTTTTATAACTGAATTTAAAAATATTGTTAAGGCGTATCGAAACTCTTCTAAGTCGTTTCGATACAAGCCTTGACAATGGCAAAGTGTTTCAAAACGAGTTTCGAAATGGGCTCTTAAGGTATCGAAACAATCGTGCCCGTTTTGGTACGGTTTATTTATTACACCCCAACGGCTCTTTCTATTTTGGTTTGTTTTGAAATAGGGTCGGGCGTTTCAGAATAGGTAGTTGTAGACTACATTTATGAAGGGAAGATAACATCCCAATGGCTATATTGATGAAGGCAAAAACCACAACAGCTAGAATTCAATGAGAAGGTATGAAAGGGACCTCTAAAAGCACCAGCAACAACTATTGATCCCCAAAGAATCATCCAAACATCAAATCCAAGCAATTGTTCTAAAATCCCATATTTTCTTGTAAACCCCAATTGTGAACTTTGTAATTTCCATTCTTATTTGTTCAATTGGGTTGAGTGCTTGTAAAAGTGCTACATTTTTAAGAGATACTAGTCTTAGCCTTAAACTTCTTTGTATTTCTTGAGGATTGAGTCAAATTTTGGGTAGAAAATTTGACCAGTATTGTAAAGGTTACCTCCTTAGCCTAGAAAAGAGGAAGAGCAATTAGTGGATTGTTGGAAATCCTTAGTGAAGCTAAGGTAGTGGATGTAGAGTTCAATTGGAACTTGAACCACTCTAAATCCTCTTGTCTAGCAATTTTTAATTTTCCACTCCACCACAAAAATTCTAAAAATCCAATTCACCCCCTCTTGGCTTAAATCGATTCTTCGATCCACTCAACAGATACCCTTGAATCCGTATCGATACGGTCCCGATAAGGAAATAGTCGTTGAGCACTTCAAGCTGGTGCGTATCGATACGCATAGTAAGTGTATCGGTACGGTCCTGCAATTTAAAACATCGTTGGGAAAATGACTGTTGGGGGTAGTTGGGCGTATCGGTACGCGATACAACCGTATCGGTACGTGAACTAGTCGTTTGGGCATTTTAAAGCAAACCGTATCGATACGGGTTTGGCTACTAGAATTTTACTGTAGTTGAAACCCTAGGGCGTATCGATACAGTACCAAACCGTATCGGTACGGGTACTTGAAAGACACTAGTTTGGCTACTTTAAATACACTTTAAATCATTCCAAAGCCTTGCAAAACCCTTAAACATATTTTCAAGTTGTTTTTAACTAAAAACATATTTTAAATTCTTTTCAATTTAGTCTAAAACATTTTTCAATTATAATATCAAAACATTTAGTTCTACAATCTCCCCTTTTTGATATAATAAAACCAACTTAAAAAATTGTTTGGGATTCTCTCCCTTAGTATTTTAAAATTTTGAATAAGAGATTTAAAATTTTGAATGAAATTAAAGCTCCCCCTTATTCTCTTGAAAAATCAATTTTTCAAAACCATTTCTCCCCTTTTTGTTATATCAAAAAGAATTTAAAAAGACATTTGGCTCAAAATAACTTAGGAGGTTAAAAATGACACAATTAAAAATTTTGGTTTTAAAATTGGCTCCCCTTACTCAAAGCATCAAATACTGTTAGTCCAACAATATGATTAAACTGGTTGAATTAAAAGAAATAAGACTAATTTGGCTCCATGATCTTCTTCTTCCCCATCTTTCTCATATTTTCTTTCTTCTTCTCTTCTTCTTTGTCTTTCTTCGTGATTTGGTGAGTGAGAAGTGACCCCATGAGTTCATCAAGCTTCAAGGTCTTGAGATTTTTGGCTTCAAAGATGGCGGTCTTTTTCGAGTTCCATGACTCGAGAAAGGAGTAGATAAGCTTTCGGACAAGCTTTTTCTTTCGGAATGACTTCTCCATAGCCTTTTAGTCCATTGGTGATGGTGGAGAATCGATGGAACATCTACTCAATGTCCTCTTCCGGATCCATCTTGAAGTTCTAATACTCGTGGTTGAGGAGCCTGATCTTGGTCTCCTTTACTTCGTTTGTTCCCTCGTATGTATCTTCAAGCTGGTCCTATACTTCCTTGGAACTCTCACAAGAAGACATCTTCTCATAGATGTTGAGGCTATGTGCACAAAAGAGGAAGTGCAATGCCTTGCAATTAAGTTTCATCTTCTTGCGGTCGTCGACACTTCATTCCGTCTTGATTCTTTGTGGTACGAACGGGTCATCCTCAATAATGTCCCAAAGCTTGTAGTCTTTGGATTTGACAAAGAACATCATTCTCGTTTTCCAATAAGTGTAGTTGGTCCCGTCGAAGAAGGGTGGCTTGTCGATGGATTGCGCCATTGCTTCAGTTGGTTGGATTGATGTATCAAGCTTCCCAGATCACCTCAATAGGATGTTAATCCCGATCACTTGAGCCTCACTCTGATACCAATTGTTCGGCTCGATGGTCACAACCGAGGTGCTTGCCAAGTGGTGGAGAAGGTTAATTTTTTGGTGTTTATGGTGATGGTAAGAGATAAGAAAAATTAACACGAGATTTATAGTGGTTTGGCTTTCTAACCCAAAGCCTACATCCACTACCTTAGCTTCCTACTAAGGATTTCACCAATTCACTAAGAATTCTTCCCCTTTTCTAGGCTAAAGAGGCAATCTTTACGAACCGGTTAATCTTTCTACCCAAAGATTAACCAAGACACTCTTGTACAAAGAGAATTCAAAGCAAACCAGAAATCCCTCTAATAGGTATTTGTTTGCACAATTAAGCCATCACCCAAAACCTAAACACTTGAGCAAATTTGACAATTAAGCTCACAAGTGTTGTCTATACAAGAAATATACAATTAAGTTATATAATAGATTTTGTTTTTTATTTCAAAAGAATAACATTGGTTTAGTGGTAGGCATGCTCACTTTTAACCCAAGGAACTTGGGTTCAAATCCTGCCAGTGTTAATATGTTTCTTGTTTTTTTCCTGGCATGAGTAACAAATTAAATTATATATTAGAATTTGTACGATGCATCACAAGGATAGCTTTTGCCTAGTGGTAGGCGTGCTCACTCACAACCTATTTAGCCTGGGTTCGATTCCTGCTTGAGGCAAGATGTTTCTTTTTTTCATTTTGCTCCTTCAATCTGGTGACACGTGTCACCGCCTGATTGGAGGAGCAAAATAAAAATTATTAAATTAAAAATATATAAATAAAGTTCTCCAATAATACGGTGACACGTGCCGTAGCCTAATTAAATAATAAAATTATTTTATTTATTTAAATTAGGACCAAATTGATAAAATGTACAAATAGCGGGGACCAAATGTGTAACTATACCAATTTTATTAACTGCCACGTCACTCTTTCCGTTAGTTTTTAACGGCTGGTGGTCACATTGCAATCAATTAAATAATTGGTGGTTTAATTGCTTAGAAAAAAAATAAGGTGGTCAAATCGTGACTTTACCAATAATATGGTGGTCATTTATGTAATTTACCCTAAAAATTATCAATTTTATTAATTTTTTGCATATAATTTTTTTACAATACTTACCGTAAAATAAGTTGAAAACAGTTCTTATTAAATAAAGATTCACGACCGAGGTGTTGAAAGAATTCATACAAAGATGTTTTTATAAAAACAGCATAAGTTTATCTTTCAACTTGCATTTCATCTCTAAAATTTCCATCAATAACTCGTTTCTTAGCATCCATTGCATCTCATCTCCAAAATTTCCATCAATAATATTGTGGATCAAGTGCCTCAACCAAAGACTTCTCCACAAACTAATAGAAATTTCATATCGCTTGATTAATGTTTAAGGTAGTTCAGTAGAATTTAAAATTTAATTTTTAGAGTTGCACAGTCATTAACAGTTTTTTTAACCCTCTAACTTTATCAGTTTAACTTCTTTTAATATTAATCTAATTATAACATAATAATAATATCGCTAAGTTACCACTAATTAGTTTGATGTTGCAGAGAAATTATTTTTCCCTTCTTTATTACATTAACATTTAAAAATTTTAATAAATCATTTTGTTGACATTACAAAAATGACAATAACTAACATCAACTTCAGAACACCTTTATTATCAAATTTGGATAAATTTAAAAAAAATAAAAGTACAAAAACTATATAAACTCAACCTCCATTTCAAATTTAGATGGAAACCCAAATCCTGGAAAGCGTCTATCAATGTTATACATCTATAACTGAACTTTTGATCTAGGGTTTTACTGAGGTGATAAATTCATACAATTATGGACCCAACAAATGAAAAAGGCAAACAGCAACAGATATAGACAAAGATCAAAGACACCAATACAATTCGATTCAATACACAGCTCGATTCTGAATTCGTTAAGCACTCGGCAAGATGGGATAAATTCATGTAAACCCGCATTCAACTCTTATATAATTGATCGAACTGACATGACCCAAAGGGAAGAGCAGACCGGCAGGAGAGCTAGGCAACTGCTAGGTCCCCAAATCAACGTTACTCAACACAAATGGCTACAGCCGGCTACCGGTTATTTGTTGGTAGCCTATTGTTAAACACGATCATATGTATCTTACATCAGGTTGGCACAACCACCACTTCACAGCCAGTCACGGACAGTTTTGCTACAACTCAAAATATTATCAATACGGTGCGGTTATACATGAATATCAGAATATACCAGCGAAATAAGAAAAGCTTATTCGGTTCGATTAACAGGTACGTATCAAGACATTATATTCTCTTTTAGAATCTGCATCAGGTCTCCTGCATCGCATGTCCATCATATGCATTCCATAAGTCTATTTTTAATCCTTTTATATCATCACAACAACTAAACCTCGGCGCCATTTTTTGAAAACAGTAAATCAAGGGGATAATCGGAAGGAAAAATAAGAAACCTGATTGATGCAAGGCTTTCCAAAAATCAAAGACTCGACTATAGTCTTACCAATTACCATATCAGTTAAAAATACTTAACAGTCGGTCCCTGCAATCAGCATACTGCTATAACCAGCATCACAATCACGATCATTCATCTACAGACATAAACAGCATCAACAGCCACACATCAACATCATGTCCATTTGCTCAGGTCACTCTTTCCCCGAACATTGCTATAAAACCCAACAGATGGTTTGAGATGAATCAGCATTCTTACAATATAGAAAACACAATAACTAAAAAGAAAGAAATGAAACAATTCAATAACAAGCAAAGTGCAAAATCTAAGATCTAAGGAGGGAAGGGGAAGCATGCTAAAATAACAAGCTTACATCACAAAATCTTCAGTGGGTACTGAAACATCAAGCTAGAAACAACGTAAGTTTAGACACCAAGACACTGCTTAAGTAATAGAGAGAGAAGGTTCAGGAGGTTGATTAAAACACCCAAAAAAAAGTCCTACCAATACTAGGAAACACATGATATATGACTGTCCTCAAGACTACCAACAGGAAATATGCTACTTAAAGTCTCTCCAGTAATCCATCCGCAAGATCATTCCTACAAAATTCAAATGCAAAAGTAAACAGCAAATGATTAGAACAACTTCTTGTAAAGGTAATTTTTTACTAAAAAAGCTTGAACAAAATGGGGAAGGGAAAAATAATAAATAAGAAAGTGAAACTCACATCAACATCAGAGTTCCGAGGAGATGGGCTACGAGAATCAGCAGGACGGCCTCGTGGTGAAACACTTTGAGGACTTGGAGACCGCCGATCACGGCTGCGTCTGTCAGCACTTTCACCCCGGGGAGGAGATGCCTTGCGCGGGGAAAGACTCTTCCGAGGACTAGGGCTGCGGCGAGCAGGAGAAGCACTGAAATAAGAATCACAAAGATGAAGCATAAAATATTTTGAAAATATAAGAAATTGGACATTCTAATGTGCAAGCAAAGTACAAATATAAACCTCATTGATCGACTGTTACTCCGCCGATCATCATCGTAGCGCTCTCTTCCTCGACCTTTAGGATAGTCAGGACTTGCACTGCGGCTCCTGCTTCGACGCCGATAGGCTCTGTCTTTACTACGATATCGATCACGTTCATACCGATCATAACTCCTACTACGACTTCTTCTCCTATAATCCCTATCTCTGTAATAATCATCCCGATGCCTGAAGATATTGAATACCATGCATATCAGATTATTAGAAATTAGACCATAAATAAATATAATTAATCCTTATACTTTTTGGCTATTAAAAACCAAGTAGGCTTCTCCTCTTTAACACAAATAAGATAAAAGTAAATTTAGAAATGTCCAGATTAAACTGAAAAAAAAAAACAGTTTGTATTGTATTTGTCCAGACATTCAATTCAGGAACAAGCAGTTAAACATCGACTTAATTTAGTAATTTAGAGCAACCAGCACCTAGCACCATCATGCTAATGCTACCGTAATCAAGACTACATCAGTTGATAAGGGAAATGCATAACATTATAAACCCTCATGGTTATCCCTTAATCAATATCTCCCATGATTTATCAACAAGATGGGGACAAAGTTCTCTAAGCAGCAGAGGAAGGCGGGATAGCTTACTTTCTGCGAGGGCTGCGACTTCTTGACCTGTACTTTGACCTTGGAACTGGTTCACTAATCTTTCCTTTGTGACTGAAAAAAAATATTACATCAGAGACCTCAAGACTGAAATTACTAGAAATATTAGAACAATATTGATATAAGGGAGGCACATCAATAGTTTTTTTAAGCAATATAGGCAAGCAAAGCAATATAAGCCGCACCAGAACATAACCAAGCAAGCCAAACAAGACTTTCAAACTATCACTGTAAACAGTAAGTAGTTTACCACTACTACATGTTACTTAAGCGGGTGAACCTTAACCGTGCTGAAGCCAAGAAAGAAAGTGTTCTTCATACCATGTTATACCAGAACCAAAGTCACATTTTCACCACTATAATAATGAGGTACACATACAGGAAACATATAAGAAAACCATAGAGTGCTCCACAAAATTTAAGCAACCAACCCCATCGAGCCTCTCAACACTGCAAACGGTAAACAGTCAACCACCAATACAAATTACTTAAGCAAGCGGACACATTTCGTGTTTAAGAGAAACAAGGAAGCTTTTCCCCGTCATGATACTTGGTTAAACAAGAACCAAAAACACATTTTCACCCAATAATTTATCACGCAACATGTATATCTTCTATACATTAGGCTCCCAGTTCAGGTGTAAAAGTAATTGCATAATTAACAACTAACACAGAACTTACATCCTCTCTGCATTAGGCCCATATTTTGCAAACTGAACTGTTATCTCCCGACCATCAACAACTCTCCCTGTAATAAGAAGGAACAATTCATGTATTGTAAAGAGTTATCTACAAAATTAATGCAATATCACAATCAAAACGCAACTTCTTAGCAAAAAACAAAAAAAATTGCTCGCATAATTGGGGGAGAGGAGGTTACCATCGAGCCTATCCACAGCCTTTTGCGCCTCATCTGCATACTTATAGCGAACAAACGCAAAACCTCGAGAATCGCCGGTCCTACCATAATTAATAAAAATACTCTTAAAAAGTACAAACAAGGTAACAACCACAAAGGATCAATAGAATTATATCAATCAGAAGAAGAAAAACCTTCGATCTTTGGGGATGAAGATGTCAACGACTTTCCCGTACTTATCGAACAACGGAAACAGATCATCAGCGGTGGTTCCTACACAAATTCAAATGTTTTTAGTTAGCAGCATAAACAAACTCGGAAGCCATAGAAAGAGAAGCTTACGGAAGGTGATGTTGAGGATGAGAAGAGAGTAGGTGTCGGTGATATCGGGAGGGCCTGATCTTCCGAAGTGAGACATTTTTTTTCACAGATGATAAAGAAGAAAGATTGGTATTTAGGGTTAGGGTTTATTTGTTGAGATTAAAATCCACGAAACGAAATTGGCTAATTCCAAGCTGTTTAATATGTAAATAAAAGCTCATCCCCTTGTGTAATCATCATCCTTGGGACTGAGATCGAGCACCAGTATTACTTGCTGTGTGTGCCTTCGTTGAAAAAAGGCTAAAAAAAATTGAACAGATGCTACCCTTGCATCACACCAGCATATTCAAAAAAAAAAATATGTAAATAAAAGGTTTCGAGAAAGGTCGGATTCTGGATCTATATATCATTTGAACCGGTTTTTAATTACAACTCTGCCACCGGGTTTGTTTGTTACTTTTCAAGAGTATTCTAGAAATTTAATAAATAAATGTGAACATGGATTAAGCCTGGGTGAATGTACTTCTAATAATATCACATATTATTTAATATTCAAAAAATATCACATATTATTTAATTATAGTTTTGATGATAAATAATTTTTTTAAAAAAATATTATTTATTTATTAAATTATTTTTTTGTTACAAACATGTTACTCTCCTATTAAAATTGAAAGAATATATAATAATAATTTTAATTTTTAAAACTTATGTACTCTATCAATTTGATCATAATTTAAAATAATTTAATAAATTTAACATTTCATATTTAAAAAGTCAATAGTGAAAGATGTCCAGGTGTCCAGTAGCGAAATGATTGTATTTGTGAGCTATCACATTGTCGGTTATCGAACTTATGGACAATAGTGTAGATTGCGCAAGTGGTTGAAGGTTATAATATCGAATTTTTTAAGTATGAAATGTTAAATTTATTGAATTATTTTTTAAATAGGATTAAATTGATATAATGTATAAATTTTAAAAACTAAAATTGTTATTATACCACGTCATGTTTTACTTGTAACGGTAAAGTGAATGATTGCAACAAATTTTTAATTAAAAAATTAATTTATAACTTTTAATAAAAAAATTAAAATGTTTGTTATTAAAGTTATAATTGACTTGTGTAGTTTAGCCCAAATATATTCTCTTAGTGGTGGATTTTGATACTTAATTTTAGGGGTCAATTAATTTTTTTAAAAAAATAATACCATATAATGTGTGTATATAGTAAAACTAGTTAAAGTTATTTTTTTAGGCTTAACTATAAAATAAGTGCTCAAATTATATTATTTTTTACAATAGGTGCCTAAAGTAATTTTTGGCTGAAAAATGTGTTTAAAGTTTTATTTTTGTCTGAAATAAGTGCCTAAAGTATTTTTTGGCTAAAATAGGTGCCTAAAGTTTATTTTTCTGGCCAAAGTAAGTGTCTTAGTTTGATTTTAAAACAAGTCAAAAATGAAAACTTTAGGCACCCATTTCAACAAAAAAATACTTTAGGCACCTATTTCAGCCAAAAATAAAAATTTAAGCACTCATTTCAGTAAAAAAATACTTTAAGCACCTATTGCAAAAGAAAGATATAATTTAAACACTTATTTTGTAGTTAAACCTTTATTTTACGATATTTCTTCTATAGAAGAAATTTTTAAGAGATTAAACAAAATAATATGAAATTGTCTATATTATAATAAAAATCAAAATTGTTTAAATACTATGTGATATTGTTGAAAATTTGGAAATTTATAACGCGAAAGATATATAATAGTAAAATACAATATTTTGGAATGGACGTGAATTTAACTTAAAAAATTAAATTTGAAAATAGAAGGATTAAATTCTAGAAAATGAAAGTAAGGGATTAAATTGTAAATATATGAGGAGTAAAGAATTTTTTCCAAATATACATACACCTTCCCCAAATATATATACTTCCCCCAAGTTGATATTTAAATTTTTTTCACCCAAAGTACCTAAAGAATTTGTACTCCCAACTTAGTAACTAAAGCTAGACATGTTCTCTTAAGTTGATAGTAAAATTTGTGCATTCTATTAATTTGATTTTAATTCGTACCAACTCAATAAACTTATTTATTTATATTTAAAACTTTTATCAATTTAATCAATTTTTTGCGATGTTGATCAAACCAAACGAGTCCATCGAATCAAAGTAAGAGTTGGATAACTACATTATACCATCAAACAACAACAAACTGATATTACACCATGAAAGTAATCAACAATTTTGGGAGGAAAATAAGCAATATAGGAGGATAACAAAAATAAAATTAATAAATTTTTTAAATATAAAGGGTTAAATTTATTAATTTTTTTAAATTATGATCAAATTAATAAAATATATAAATTTTGATAGTAATTTGAGAGAAAAAATTCTTAGGATACCAAATATATACCTAAGCTAAAAAAAAGAGTATTTGTTTTCCTCCACTTTACTTCACGACCCGCGCGTATGTCAAAATCCAGATCATCGCGTGGCACGAATAGCCCATTTGAGCGCGTGAAATTCAAACTCTCTTCCCAATGGATATATCACCAGCTAAGTTAGAGGACTGGCGCACACTGGTAAACACCGTTTCGCCATTTCCGTTCACCGCGTAATCTTCGAGCACCGTCCAAAGATATTTGCCCCCTCAAAAATTCATTATATTTTCTTCTTAGTTATATTGCCTCGAATCTCTTGCAATTCATTTGTTTTCTCAATGGCGGAGGAGGCCGGTAGAGGCGGAGGTTCACCGTCGGAGAGAGGAGGAGGAGAGATCAGTAGAGGAGTAGGATCAGCCTTGGTGGATTCGTTGGAATCTCGTTGGGTGTTCCCAGGCGAAGACGAATCTGAGATCGAGGACGAAGACGAGGACGAGGAAGATCATAAAGATGATGTGCCGTATGGAGCCGGAGTAGACTCCGAAGACGAGGATAGTCCGGTGCAGCGTTTGATCCGCACCGAACCGCACGTTGATTCCTTCGACGTCGAAGCTCTCGAAGTCCATGGCGCGCATAGAAGTGACTACGAGGTACATTGTTCTTCTTGTTTTATGATGCTAAATGCTAATGCAATAAATTATAAATCAGTCTTCTGTTTGTAATTTTGAAAAGAAAAAAAATCGTATTTATTTGGTGTCTAATTTGATCGTGCTGATACATGCCTACTTAAATTTGATCTCAGGACTTTGGTATATTAAGGAGAATAATACATGCCTTTCAGACACTTGGAGTTGTATTTGGTGATGTTGGAACAAGTCCTTTATATACGTTTAGTGTGATGTTTAGCAAGGCACCGATCAACGGAGATGAAGATGTTATTGGAGCACTATCACTAGTTCTATTCACTTTACTCTTGATTCCTCTAGTCAAATATGTCCTTATCGTTCTTTGGGCTAATGATGATGGTGAAGGTATGCCCGATGTTCCCCAATCCCAATCAAGTCCCTGTTTATGATCTTTTATGTAGGCCATAAACAAATATGTTAAATATTAATTCCATATCTACTGTTTTACATCTTTTGTTGATGTATTTATGATCTTTTATGTGTTAAGTATATATTTCATGTCAACTGTTTTACATCATTTGTTGCTGGTTTTTCTTGAAGGTGGTACTTTCGCGTTGTACTCGTTGATTTGTCGGCATGCTAAGGTCAGTCTCCTCCCAAATCAGGTTCCATCAGATACCCGGATATCTGGCTTCATGCTAAAGGTGCCGTCTCCTGAACTCGAGAGATCACTTAAAATAAAGGAGAGACTTGAGACTTCATTGACTCTGAAGAAACTTCTTCTGATGTTAGTGCTTGCTGGTACTTCTATGGTGATAGCTGATGGGGTTGTTACCCCAGCAATGTCAGGTTTGTATGTGCTATCATTCTTTCATCTCTTTTTATTTACAGAATCATATGCTATGGATTATGATAGATTACAGCATAACTGTTTTGAGTTTTCTGTTTTCATTTTTAATCTTCAGATGATAACTTTTGCATTTTTATTTATAGTAATGTCTGCTGTTGGTGGTCTGAAGGTTGGAGTTGGTGCAATTGAACAAGGTAAGCTGTTATTCCATGCTGTTATCAATTCTACAAAACAGTATTGCTTTGATGGCTCACATTTCCACTGTTTGTTAGTAAATTCTGTCAGAGAGGACATTCCTGTTTCTCTATTGACCTTTTTGGCTAGGAACCTTTTGCATAATTTAACTTGTATGTTATTGGAACTTATTTGTTATTTTGAATATAACATGGGATGGTGATGTATTTTATTTGCAGATGAAGTGGTGATGATATCAGTTGCCTTTCTTGTAATTTTGTTCAGTGTACAGAAGTTTGGAACAAGTCAAGTGGGACTTGCTGTAGGCCCTGCTTTGTTCATATGGTTTTGTTCTTTAGCAGGCATTGGAATTTACAATCTCGTTAAGCATGATGCAAGTGTCTTGAGGGCATTTAATCCTGTTCACATCTATTTATACTTCAAGAGAAACCCAGTTAATGCCTGGTATGCACTTGGAGGTTGTCTTTTATGCGCAACAGGTAAACACATTGATAAAAGATTATTGTATTTCAAGGTTGACTAATGTTGTTATTTTTAATCAATTTTCCTTCTTTTGTTAAGGATAATTTCCAAGAATGTCATACTGCAAAATCTCTCTCTTGCAAACCCACAGTTTTTTTTCTAGGAACGTCACTTCCAGTTATCTCACATTATCCCAACTTTTTTTTAATGTTTATCCTAGTGTGCTCTTTGATGCGTTGGAATGTAATACTTTATGTGTTTGCAAAATTCAGCTAAAGCAAAGCATTTTGATTCAGCTTTGATGAATTAGAAGTAGGACATTAATGGTCATATGTCATTCTATATGATCTTATTGTGCTGCTGATGATTTATGTTTCAGGGTCAGAAGCAATGTTTGCAGACCTTTGCTACTTTTCTGTACCATCAATTCAGGTAATGGAGCAAGAGGTTACCTTCATTTTGTACGTCCTGTTCTATTTGCTGCTAGTCCTCTACACTAGATCTTACAATTTTTTGATTTGTGTGATAGTGGTTGTTTGCAGCTGACATTTGTCTTTCTCGTATTGCCTTGCCTAATGTTGGGTTACCTGGGTCAAGCGGCATACCTTATAGGAAATCATAGCGGCGTCGAGCATGCTTTCTTTACTTCAATTCCTAGTAAGTTTCACGTTTTATCATCAATGGTTTATCTGATCACCAATTATTTGGATTAGAACCTATATTTTTATTTTGAAAATAAGTCCTGCTTGGCTTCCTTTAAATGGGAAACTGTTTTTGCCCAATGTAGGTGCTGCGTTTTGGCCAGTCTTACTGATAGCTAATATTGCCGCCTTGATTGCCAGCCGAGCAATGACAACAGCAACATTTTCGTGCATAAAGCAATCATCTGCTCTTGGTTGTTTCCCTCGTCTTAAAATCATTCATACATCTAAAAAGTTCATGGGTCAGATCTATATTCCTGTCATAAACTGGTTCTTGCTGGGAGTTTGCCTGGTCATGGTTTGCTCCATCTCAAGCATTAACGAGATTGGAAATGCATACGGTAATATTTCTTGATACTCATTTGTATTGGTTGTACCAACTGTCGGAACTATTGTTATCATTGAATGATTTTTGTTCATGTAACTCATAAAAGTCTAGGTTCTTTGTAGAGTATAAACAAGTATTATGCAATTATTTTACTGGGGTGCTGAAACAAACTACTGAAGATAAAGTGATTTACCCTTTCCTTGCTTCAAAATTAGATAGGTTTCACATCTTTCTAGTTATATTTTTTTTTCCAGGTATTGCCGAGCTTGGAGTAATGATGATGACCACTATTTTAGTCACAATTGTCATGCTTCTCATATGGCAGATAAACATCATAATTGTGCTGAGCTTTTTGATCTTCTTCCTGGGTTTGGAATTGACCTTTTTCTCCTCAGTTTTATGGTGTGTGCCAGATGGAAGTTGGATAATACTGGTTTTCGCTGTCATAATGTTTGTCATAATGTGGATCTGGAATTATGGTAGCAAGCTTAAGTATGAAACTGAGGTGACACGAAAACTGCCAATGGATTTGATGCGAGAACTGGGCTGCAACCTTGGGACAATCAGAGCTCCCGGTATTGGTTTGCTTTATAATGAGCTGGCGAAAGGAGTGCCAGCTATATTTGGTCAGTTCATAACCACACTCCCTGCTATCCACTCCATGATCATCTTTGTCTGCGTTAAGTATGTCCCTGTTCCTATGGTGCCTCAGAATGAAAGATTCTATTTCAGGCGACTCTGCCCCAAAAGTTACCATATCTTTCGGTGTATTGCCAGGTAAGATGCTCTGGTTGGAAACTTAGATCCCATTAGCTTGCCTAATCCAAATTCATTTTCATGCTTGTTATAGTGTTGGACTCTTCATTCCACTGGCCAAGGATAAAATCCTGGTAACTATACATATATATATTTATAAGTAGATGGAATTGTAATAATGACACTTGTACGGGAGTTGTGGAATTATTCGGCAGCAAATTTGAGTAAAGGAGAAACAAATATATTTACCAACTCTTTTGAACAAGCACCTTTGATACTTTTCTTTTTCTAATACGTGCACAATTCCTTGTTCCTCGTCTTTGTTCACCTTTTTATCTCGTCTTTCTCTCGGTTGACTGACCAACCACTTTCTCAGATACGGTTACAAGGATGTTCGTAAGGAAAATCACCAAGTGTTTGAGCAGCTTCTTATTGATAGTCTTGAGAAGTACATTCGCCGGGAAGCTCAGGAAAGGCAATTGGAAAGCGACGATGACGAAGACACAGAGTCTGAGGAGGATGCATCTTTCTCAAGAGTTCTCGTAACTCCAAATGGAAGTGTTTACTCACTTGGTGTTCCCCTGCTGGCTGAGTACATGGGCTCTAACAACTCCATTTCAGAAGCAAACTCCTCTGAGGAGGTAAATCCTGACTCTGCTGCAGGTCCATCGGCATCTGATTCCGAGCATAGTCTAGAAAGGGAGTTATCTTTTATACGGAAGGCTAAAGAATCCGGAGTTGTTTATCTTCTTGGTCATGGAGACATAAGGGCAAGAAAAGATTCTTGGTTTATAAAGAAACTGGTTATAAATTACTTTTATGCTTTCTTGAGGAAAAACTGCAGGAGGGGTACTGCAAATTTGAGTGTGCCGCATTCACACCTCATTCAGGTGGGCATGACTTACATGGTTTAAGAAGGTGTCTTTTATTTACTTCTGAAAACGGGGATTGGGTTTAACGAAGGTGGATGGCGGTCAGAAAGGCCGGTGCACGCCCAATTGGATCGATGTTACAGTTCACCATTCCGTTGATCAAAGCTTGGCCGGTTGAGTATCGTATCCTTTAACTTAGTTGATTACTATGTTCGCTAATGTTTTTTTTATCAAATGGTATTTTTTTTTCCACCGTTGCATTTAGCAGGTTAAGCTTCTTCCGTTATTTTTCTATTCAATACAAGTTTAATTAGAGTCAATAGATATCGACTTGCACGATTCATAGGGTCTTACACGGATGATAATTCGTAAGTATCGGTTCATGTATGGATATATAAGTTCTTGGTGCATCAAATATCAATTCTATTCTAATTATGTAATGTATTCGAAGAAGTGATGATGGTGAGATTTGGGGAGTTGTTTGAACGAGATTTGTGACTTACAATACAGAGTAAAAGGATGTCAAGTGTTGGAATTTATTCGTGGAGGTATATTTTGATATTTAAAAAATGTATGTGGAGCAGGGATTTAAGTAGAGGCCCACGACCGTTATAGCGATTTTTAGTAACGTTTTGGTAATGTCCGAAACCGTAATATCTACAATTGTTATATATGTAATAATATATTTTCTATGAAAAAAATTTACTACTGTGATACCTATAATATATTCGTGATGTCTACAGCTGCGATCAACGTAAAACGGCTGCAATCGCAATTTAAATTTATGAAGAGGAGTGTTAGGTGAATTTATATTTTACCTGCAGTTTGCGCATTTGTGTTCGTATTATATATTAGAAAATATTCTATCTGCTGGTGGTAGCATCTATTTTTAGAGTTTATATGTTAGGATTTAAGGTTAGAATTAAGGTTTTAGTGTTTGTAATTAGGTTTTAAGTTTGTAAATAAATTTTATGGATTAGAATTTAAAATTTAAGAATTAGGGTTCCAAAAAGGTAACATGGCGGCGTTAGAAGTTTGATTATAAAAAAAAATAGTGGCGGGGTATTAAATAATTATCTATCTATATATATATATATATATATATTGATTTAAAAAATAAAAATAAAATTGTTTTTTATTTATTTTAAACCGTGATATGTCCCTTTAACATATATAAAATTAATAAATATTTATACATTCCTATCTCTCTTAATTTAATGTTTGATTCATTATAATTATTTAAATGTATTTAATATTTATACCTGAGAAACAAATCGAAAATAAACATTCTGTAGGCGAGAAGAAGAAGATCAACAATGTTAACCCTCGTGGGAAAGATGTGGTTCCATTTTGTCGGATAGCAAGAGACAACTCTGATTTGGTGAGAACTGAAACGACTGAGACATGTTTCCCTTTTCACAGATTGAGTCTTATTCAACGGAGAATCGTGTTAAGTTGAACCTAGGCTAACAAAGATTGGGAGTTTGAACAAAGCTTTTCCTTATTTTCATCAGATCATGGCTGCCCCAAAAGAGATATTCAAAGATTGATTTGGGCCAAGCAACCAAAGGAGCAGCAAGAGACCAAACATTATTAGAAAGACCAGATCTTGATTCTTGAGTAAGACACGAGCATAATCTCGAACAACGAAGGTCGGTTCAGATCTACTGAAACAAACTCATCGACAAACTAGTCAGGAAAACTTTCAATTTGGACATGGCCAAAAGTCTCAAGAGATTGTCAGTTGCATCCCAGAACCAAGGGCCAAAAATTGAAAGAAGGAAGAAAGTCCGCCTACTCTTCCTACACAAGCCAGCGAAACTCAAACTCAGAATTATTAACGAAAATCAAAACAAACTTGACACTCCAACTTCAGTTAAAATTCTCTTGCCCAAGCACAAATCGATGAGGACGGAAACCAAAGGAATTGGGGACTATTATTGTCTTCTTTCATAACATATAAATCTTCTCCTTTTTCTTGTTATAACCACCCATGATTAAAATAAATAAAAAAATCAATTTAAGATTGTGAAATAATATTCTTTTACACGCATTTTCGTAATCTCGGGTTGATTTCAAGTTTTTTTCCCCCAAAAAGAATCATATTATTATAAGCTATTTAAAACCAAAAACGAAAATTTTTGTATCAATTTACAGCAAGTATCGATGAAAATTTGTTAAATGAAATATTGTAATATCAGAAAATGAGAAACAAAATTTAAAGAGAGGTGAAAGATTAAATTAACTTTTTAAAAATAATTATTTAGATAATTTATTTTATTCTTAAAACTTAAATATAAAATGCCTCAATTTGAAAATTAGGATTTCAAAATATGTTCTCCCCCGACATTTTAAAGGATTAGGTAGGTGAATGAAAATTTTGCCTTTTTAAAAAAAAATGATTTCAAAATACACGTGGACTTATTGAAAGCTATTTCCTTATATATATATATATATATACACACACACACACAAAATAAACAAAGGGTGAATTGTTTCATTTTCCCGTTGTTCTACTTCTAGACATGGAATCAGCACTCTCAACCACTCCCTTCTCCAATTTTAAAACCCTAAACCTCCATTTCCCTAATCCCAAATCCCCGCTCTTTACGCCCATCGCATCCCTCTCTTATCCCTCTCCTCTTAGGATCAGCGCCTCCTCCATTCCCAAACGCTCTCACCGCCGTTTGCGGTGCCTCGGGAGTTCTGCCGGAGGCGGATCGTTTGGTGGCGATGATGGGAGTAGTGGCGGTGGCGGCGATGGTGGTGGTGGGGAAGGAACGGGAGACGGAGGTTCCGAGGCTAAACTAGGACTCGGAGCGGCTGAGGACCTTTCTGTCCTTCCTTCCGATGTCGTTATTCTCCATGTTGAGGTAAGATTATACTATGTGATTCCCTTTTTTCTCTATATATTCTTGAATTTAGAAAGAATTGAAAAAAAATTGTAAAATGCTACTGATTTTTTGCTCTTAAACTTTGTGTGTTAGGGAATGACTTGCGGCGGTTGTGCTTCAAAGGTGAAGAAAATACTTGAAAGTCAAGTAAGTTATTTCTATATATGTGGATTTGCGGATATATATGTGTGTGTGTGTGTGTGTGTGTGTATATCATTGTTAATGGAATTGTTTCTATCTCTTATTGTTTTGTTGCTTTAATGTGCAGCCCCAAGTCTCTTCTGCAAGTGTAGATCTTGCGACAGAGACGGCAATAGTGTGGCCTGTTTCCGAAGCAAAGGCTACACCAAATTGGCAAAATGAATTAGGAGAGGCACTAGCTAAACACTTGACTACCTGTGGTTTCAAATCTAACCTTCGAGGTAATTGAACCTATACCCGAAATTTGTGTTGTCTGAACTCTGAATGCAGTGTGCATGCTCCTTTTTCACTTGTACTTGGTTATGTGCTTGATTAGCTTAACTTGAAAAATGCTGCAAACTGTTAAGCCGTCGATAAATGATAACATCTTAAGAATGTGCCAGTCTGAGGATGAATAATGACTTCTTCGTTAGGCATTGGGACTTGTTAAGATCCTGCTTACTAGGTTCTGTTTCTGTAAACCTTATACTGTAACCCAGTGTGTGGTATTGCCTATGTTCTGATTTTTCTCTCCTTTTCTTTTCTTGAAGTATACGTTTTTGACACATAGATATAGGGATATGACTTTCGAGGATGCCGTATAGAGAAATAATATAGGGAAATCTAACTATACCCATGTCAAATGCATATTCTTATCCGACATCCGTGCTGGAGTGTTGAGTATTAATTATGAGTTGAAACATACCCTTTTCTAATATTTTGGTTTCAGACAAATTGCTCTTGGAGTTTTGAGTTTATCTTTTGGTTACTTTGGAGGTGTTATGTAATTAATGTTGAAGTTCCTCTTTGCAATAGATTGAAACTTAATCTATTACCCCTCATGTATGATTATGAATATGATGTACGTGTTAGACCGAATTATGTTTCTGGTGTTTGAAAATAAACCTGATAACACAACTTTTTATTAGTGATTCATTAAGCACCGCTAACTTAAAATGATTGAGGTTTTCATATGATTCATGTGAAGTTTTGGTGGGTTCAGTTGCAGGTGAGGAAGCTGTTGAAGAAGCTGTCTCACCACAATAATGAAAAACTTTTTCGTTGAATAGCAACCATAGTTCCTTTCGGTACGTGTCTGAAACTCATTACTCATCCATATATTAGATTTTGACAATCTATGTTACTCGGACTCTTCATTTTTTCCGTGAAATACTCATGTTTGACACATAGACCCGAGTCCAAGTAACATTGGTGACAATATAGGCTTTGAAGCCCTAGATATAATTAATTTACCGCTTCTCCTTTCAATAGGGCAACTGCTTCATAAATTTGCATCGAAGGATGATTCTATGGTGGTGAAGACCACTAAACTTTTTTTAAGAATTAATTGCGACGATTTTACAGTGATTATGGGGAGATTAAGGTCTCTTAGAATGCTAATGGCATTCTTATTCTATAAGACATGTACTCGATTTTGTATTTCTTTACAAAATGGGCTATGATGTACACTTCATAAAGAGCTCTGTTTCATCCTCGGATTATGGCTGTGTATCACATAATTCCTGATAGATGGTGTCTATCACATAATTCCTGATAGATGGTGTCAATCAAATAAAAATAACAGATATATATTTGATATTTCTAGTGTTAGTTTTCCTTTTTCATTTTGTAGTTCTTTTTTAAATATTTTTTGAGGATACCTAGGGATGTCAATTGAGCAAGGCGAGAGCGGAGGTCTACTTCCGTCTCACGTTTGCATGATATTGAAAATATCTATTATGAAAGATATATTTTATAGCAAAGAAATGTCAAAATACCAATAAATCATAGTCTTATTAACTTTGAAATTACGATATGCCACACACCCTGTTTTTTCTTTTTCCAATAGGGATTACACACACTATTCAAGTTTGCATCAAATATGAATTATATAAAAAGAATCCAACCTAGAGTTTGAGTTAATGATAACCGAGAGGAGCGGGTGCCTCTCTCAATTCCTTCCCCTGAAATTGAATGTCCTGCACATATTCAGAACCTCGTAAGTAAGGAAGGCATTAAGATCGATTATTGAACTGAGAGATCTATGACGACATTCTTTCGGAGTCTATTCGAAAATCGGGCTACCAACCTGCCCCGGTGGGTTAGACTTTGTCAAGATCAAGTCTCGGACAAAGTTTATAGTAATTCAAGTTAAATGAATTCAGGTCCACGAGCCAAGTTGAAAACGGGTCATGTTACAAGCTACTGGATCAAAAATCGAATCCCGACTTGTCAGGTTAAAAACGATTATGTCCTAGCTTGACCTAAGAATTGATCTACTATTCGATGACAATATCTTGTCAATTTTAAAATGGATGACAAGAAGCATTCATAAAGAATCTACTAAAAGAAAATTTGGCTATGTAGAAGAGACGAGTGATACATACCGAAGCAAAATGATTGACGTCCCGATGATGTGCTTCATCAGCGCGGATCACAGTTATAACATCCTTGAGCGTAGCGTCTTTAGGCAACCTCCAGTAATCAATGGCAATGGCAGGAGCCGGAACATTTTTGACTTCGCCACTTTCGATTGCTTCCAGATACTCGGTGTACGAGATAATTGCCTCCTCTTCCAAATATCCAACAAACCTATGCGCCAGTTTGGGGGAGGTCACATAAACAAGAAAGAAAGCGTTGAAGTACACCCCTTGCGCGGCGAGAACAAGGAGCCTCTCGTACCACTTGGGTTGCACGAGCTCGACCATTGTCATCAAATGCATCCTCTCGTTCTCGGCTTCTTCGAGTAAAGCTTTAATCCATCCGCCACTATGCTGGAACTTACGAAGTGACTTGAGATGCAGAAGCATCCCTCCGACCATACCGGGGACGGCCGCTATAGTTTCCAGCATCATTGCATGACAGCCATAACGTCTCTGCATGGATCAAGTATTAAAGCAGGATCGGAGAATCAGGCTTCTAAGCAGGATACTTGTATGCAAAAACAACATAATAGACAATGATCATGCATAAGCCACAACGGAACTGCAATTTTTTAGTCTAAAAAAAAGTTTCATTCTAATTATCTCTATTTAGAACTCTAAACTAAATAGAATAATCAAATAGAATTAAATAATTAAAATAATTTTAAAAATGGAAAGAAAATATAATTATTATATTCTTAATTATTATATTCTATCAACATTAGATTGAATATTAGATCGAATCCACCATTATTTTTATTATAATAAATATGTTATATTGTTATATTAAGCATGGCATTCAAAATTTTAAATTCTAGTTTTTCTAAATTCTAGTCTATAATTCATATTAATAATTCATAGTAATTATGAATAACTAATAGAATTCATAGTAATTATGAATAACTAATAGATAGTTAATAGATAAGATCGTAATAGTTTGCTGAATTCCTATGGATACAAAATTTCTATTATTTGATATTTGAGCCCGCTTAGCTCAGAGGTTAGAGCATCGCATTTGTAATGCGATGCTCATCGGTTCGATTCCGATAGCTGGCTTTCCCTATTTGTTTGCTTTTTGACTTTTTTACATGATTTATAATATTTTTTTTTTGAAATTTTTGAAATCAAAGAACATTGAAAAAGCTTTTCTCCCTTTTTTTTTTCTTTCCAAAGGTCAACAATCTGTTTATTATGTCGTAGAAACTTTCAATTAGGGATAAAATTTGAGGAGTTAGATCTTTGCAGAATAAATCAAGAAAACAAAAAAAAGGAAACTCTTTCAAAATTCAGAAGGGATCATGGAATTTTTGAAATAAAAAAAATGAATGTAAAGATAATCTACTTTCATTAAGTGATTTATTAGATAATCGAAAAGAGAGGATCTTGAATACTATTCGAAATTCAGAAGAACTACGCGAGGGGGCAATTGAACGGCTGGAAAAGGCCCGGGCCCGCTTACGAAAAGTAGAAATGGAGGCGGATCAGTTTCGAGTGAATGGATACTCTGAGATAGAACGAGAAAAATTAAATTTGATTAATTCAACTTATAAAAGCAAGCTCAGAGAATAGCTAAGTGGAATTCAGAGACTCCCTTTTTTAGGAACTTAGACAACCTATGTGCTGGTAAACCCCACCTAGACTGAGATTCATCAGTTCAATCATTTAGTTTGTGTCCTAAGTCCTATATCCTTCAGGAAAGGATCAATTCCTTCTCTAACTTCTACTTGGCCTCGGTTTCACTTCGCTTTAAAGGATAGGAGGGAGAGAAGCGTACAAGAAAGTCCTTACTCCTTAAAAAAAAGTTGCAGAGTTCTACCAATTGTTTATTCGCAATGGCTTGAACGAATCCGACGCAGAATACCTTGCTTGCTTGATAGGGCTTGAGGTTATAAATCCAAGATGAAATCTTGATACATCAGATGTGGAAAGTGGCCTATCAACTAGCTCTAAAGGCCGAGGAAAAGCTAAAGAGAAGGACCACAAGGGGGCACCGAAGGTGATAGGGGATCGACCTCTACAATCGGGCGAGGAAAGAGACCCCTTTTCCCTTCCCTCAATATATATGGCACGCTTTACTAATATAATAGAAAGTCAAGGCTCCATCCTACTCGTTGCCCAGAGCCTTGACTTGAGCATTGTACAAGCGCTTAAGGCTCCTTCGGGCCATGGCCACAATTATTGTATAAGGCAAGGCTTGGAAGCAAGCTACCAGCGCTTATCGGCGAGAACTAGGCTTGGCTTGGTTAGTAGTGCCCGCCCATTTTGTCTCGCCCGCCTTAGGCCCATGAATTCTTCAGAGCGGAGCGGCAGGCAGACTCTAACACTTTTTTTGCCATCCGACTGAATATGGAAGGTGCCCCGCCAGAATTTTGGGAGTATTCTACCTAGAGCGGTGGTTAGAGAGCCTTTCATCCGACCTTCTATGGAAGGTGCCCCGCCAGAATTTTGGGAGTATTGCTACCAAGAGCAGTGGTATGAAAGCCCTTTTCTAACAGCAGTGGTTAGAAAAGTTTTTCTAACAGCAGTGGTTAGAAAAGATGGTTAGCTCTCCTACTTCCGGTCAAAAATAGTGTTGCGCTGAAGTGACCTACTGGTAATGGATCGGAGTAGCAGCCTCCCGGAAACTTGAAGTTCCAGCCCTCCTTTTTGGCCAAAAATTTGGGCAGTCAGAGGTTTCTTTATCTTGATACTCCGCTTTGAGATCACACAAACAGTAATTTTGGGGGTATATATTCGTATCTGATACATATTTAGATTCGAGCACATGTATACAAGCCTGTATCCGAGGGTGGGCCATAAGGGCGACGTCCCAAGACCCACCGCCCATAATAATAAGTGTTTAATTTCAATGATAATTTAATTTTTTCTAATTTTTATTATATAAGTCTATTTTTTCAATGCTTTTTATTAGTGATCTACTATTAAAAATTATTTTTTTCGATACTTGTTATTAAGGGTCAATTTTTTTCAATATTTATTATTATGCCTACTCTTAAAATTCAATTTTTCAATATTTGTTGAGTCCATTTTTTTTACAACACTCGCTATTAGGGGCTCGATTTTTTTTTCTAATATTTTTTATTAGAAGTTTACTCTTAAAATATTTTCCCAATATATGTTATTAGGAGTCTACTCTTAAAATTTATTTTTTTCAACACTTGCTATTACGAGCCTAATTTTTAGTTCAACCTTAGTCCACCAAAATCTCAAAAACGGGTTTACATGCATATTAAGAACATTATAAAATGCAATTAAACAAATTACAGAATATTGGAATAATGGAGCGGAGAAAGTAAAACACAAACCTGGAAGAACATATCCATGGGAACCCGAAGAAATTTGACTGTCCTGTAAGCTAATTTATCCATAAAGTTCTGTGGCACGTGGTGCTTTTTCACATCAATTGACACATCTGCCTTGTACGTTTCCCATGGCTGCAGCCACATAGCGCAAACAAACTAAAGGTTTTAAAATCTAATGAACTTGGTAATTTTAAAAACAATAATCAGTAGATATTTGATCTGAATAGTTTAATTTTGAAGCTAATCAACTGATTCGATCTTAATAGAAAGAAATTCGATTATATTTTATACAAAATTTTAAAACTAACAGAAGAAATAAATTTAACAGATAATTAAAGGTGAAATGGTACCATGAAACAGTTCCAGGGCCAAACGGTGCCATCTTCTCTGGTGATCGTAGGCCTGGAAATCCCCCAATAACTCGACGCCACCACATCCTTACCTTTCGAATCTTCCGCCACTGTCTCCTTCTCCTTCCTCTCCAAAGGCGCTTTCTCCGATGAAGCAGGAGCAGAGCTCATCATTCTTCGCCACTCAAACCCTCCAAACGCCACGCCGCCGTTTCGTTGCCCGCTCAGCTCAACACTTCTCCCAACTAAAGCGGATCCGTACGCTGCTCCGCCGCCGGTGCTGATTCCGTAGTAGCTCCGGCCGTTGACCAGACATTGCTTCACTGACCTTACCACAAATCGATTCATTTTCCCTTTAATTTTTTTTAAGATTTTGTTTCGAATTTTGCTCTGTTGAGTGTCAGTTATATATATATAGGAGAGTGGAGAAGCGGGAGAATGGTCAAAGAAATAAAGGTTTATGATTCGGTGTTTCGCGGTTTTATTTTTTATTGTTTTGTTGCCACCTTAATCACTGTTGATATGATAATAACAAACATATTTAACGGCTTGTATTTCATAGAGAGTAAAATACATGTGTTGTTTTGCATTACTGAATTAAACCTCCGGCGGCTAATAAATATCTTCTGATGAGAAGTTTCTAGTCTTCTTTTCTGCTCAATCTTATGAAAAAGGTATATTAAAAAGTATAAAAATTATATATAGTAAACCGAAAAAAATTAAAATATAATGGGTCGACTAATCAGAATGCCCTACAAATTTTTGTTAAATATGAATCTGAATTTGTAAATCTATTTTAAAATTCAAATTCATTTAGTATAGATAGGTAATAAATTTAAATTATTTATTAAATATCTAAATTCCTTTAAATTGTAAAAAAAATCTGAAAAAAATGTTATGAATATTTATCTATGTGGATGTCTATCATGATTAGAACTTTATCGAGTTTGATTTATTTATTATTAGGAATATTATCTCTATGAATTAGAGTTTAATGTATTATGTACTTCTTATGCCTATAAATAGATGATTCATTGAAGGCATTGTATACAAGTCTATATTTTTAGAATAATACAAATCTCCCTCTTTCTCTCATCTCTTTGTTCTTCTTGTTCTTATTCTTGTTCTTCTTTATTTTATTCACAACACGTTATCAGCACGAGACTCTAATCAACTGAGGTCTTCATCGTTATAATTCAAAAGAAGTTACCGGGAAGAATTCGATTATAGAATAAACCAAAGATAAGTTTTTTTTCTCCTTATTTTTTTTTAGTTACCGATTGTCTTTCTCTTTACATTTTAACTTTGTTTTAATTTTTGAAAATTTTGGAAGTATGTTTGATTTTATTCGAACATTGGAAAGAGATAAATTTGTGGCTTCTCACAAACCAAAAGACGAATCGATAGAGACGAAGAGGTTGTGTTTGGTGTAAATTACGTGTATTTTCTCTTGTTCCTAAAAGGGTTAATTAGTGGTATGCTTATTCATACTTTTACTTATATGATTATATTTGATATTTTTCATATTATTATTTATGTCATTTTATTTGGTAAAAGTTAATATTTTTAACCGTGTTTTGAGTTTTACATGATATGCTTAAATGGCTTGGAAAGAGATGTGATATAAAGGGACTATGAGAAGCTATCTCGGTCATATGCTATGTCTCCATTGTCCACGAGAAAAAAATCAATATCGGTAAATTTTGATTTTATTTTTATTCTTTATATTATTATTTTAAAGTGCGATAAATCATGATGATTTTGAATTTACAAGAAGATTATTATAAAGTCTATATTTGCTCGAAAGCAATATTTCTTATTCATTGAAAAACTTGACCATAGACTTCTCCCAATTTCAAGTTACGAAAATTCTTCTTGATCCAAAAAGTTTTATGGGAGGCATTCCTTGAAGTGAATGCAAAGCATGATGTTTATTCCATGCGATTATCAATGATGGGGCATTCCCTGAAGTGAATGCAAGCATGATGTTTATTCCATGCAATTATCAATGATGGGGCATTCCCTGAAGTGAATGCACGCATGATGTTTATTCCATACGATTATTGGATCTGTTTCATTCCCTGAAGTGAATGCAAACATGGTAAATCATTATTCAATTAGAGACATAATTTCGATATAATCCAAGTATAATTGGCTGGACATCCCGTTCTGCGAGGCTACTGGTCTCAAAGGAGGTTTTTAAAGGACCTTGTGGACAGGTTTAACAATGCCGCGTACGAGGATTAAATCTTTGTTCTCTGTGATAAGGATATGTGAAAAAGGTTTTAAAGGCCCACTGGCTCTACTCCATTCCCTGAAGTGAATGTGAGATTATATTATGAAAGGAATAAAAAAATCACATTAAAAGTTGTGGTCGTGGTCGAGGCTATAAATATACACATGAAAAATATAGTCGTTTTAAGAATACTTCTACCCGCTGGTAGCGAAGTTATAAGGATGACAAGAGTGATAAAGATCATTCTAAGGAAGTGAAATCCTTTAACCAATGTGATGTTATAAATCATTGGTTTCGTACTTGTCAAACGCCAAAGTATTATGGACTTTATCCATAATCATGAATGATAAATGAAATAAAATATAAACAAAATTTGTTTATGGCGAAAATAATTATGGCGTTATTGGTCCAACTCAATTGGATATTGTTAATTTTCTCATAACCCTTGAAGGGAATAATTTACCATTTATTTTATTTCTCTTATAACCTCTAACAGGAATAATTGGTTTTTTTATTATTTATTTTATTTTTTATGTTAATTCGTTTTATTTATTATTTATTTATGTTAGTTTACTTTATGTTTATTTATTTCACATATTATTTATTTATGCTTTATGGTAATTTATTATTTGAAGAATATGATTACTTCCGGAATAAAATACAATGAATTGTGGCTATTTATGCCTAGAATTGTGGCTATTTATGCCTAGCAGATAATGCAAGTACTCATATTGTACTTAAGCATAAGAAATATTTTTTCCCATTTAAATGCAAGGGGAAATATGAGTAGTATTTCTCAAAGTACTAAAATATCAATACTTTGGAAGAGCACTTGAAAGTTTATCTCTGATAGATAATCGACTTGATATGATGTGCTATATTTTATATTTTTCATTCCTCGAAGTGAATGATACAAAGTACATATTTTCATTACCTGAAGTAAATGAAACAAAGCACACTTTGAAAGGTGCAAAATTATGCATTTCTCGATTAAAATGCAAGGGAATAATGTGAGTACTATATTCGAAAATACTAATATCACAAAAGGCTCTGGTTGAACAAATATGTTATTGTCAAATGGAACTTTATTCCATATTCACAGTGCGTTATACTCGTCAAAGTCATAAAGAGAGCAATATGAGTTCGCAAACTATCCCTTTGGGAATTATAGATAACATATGTTATCAATTGGCATTTGAAATAAGCCAATATGGATATAAGTTTTGGTAGCCAAAAAGTTACTTGAAAGCTCTAGAAGAGCTATATATTGCTACCAAAAGATAATTTCAATTGAAAGCTCCGAAAGAGCTAAATATATTCCTATTTAAAGGAACAATTTTGATGGTCGTACTAAACATGTACGAGTGAGATTGAATTACATGTTATGGTAAACAAGAAGTTTACAAATTCAGAGATATATACACATATATATAGTTGGCATGATCGGTTAGACCATCCTGATCAATAATGGTGCATAAATTATTGAGATTTACATGCACATGTATTAAAAGAACATGTAGTTCTTGTGGTGCTTATTCTCAAAGGAATGGATTAAATTCCACTTATTAAAGAATGTGAAGTTCTTGTGTTGCTTAAAGGAATTGATTAAATTCCACTTACTAAAAGAACCTGAAGTTCTTGTGTTGTTTGTTCTCAAAGGATATAAATGATCCCACTTACCAAAAGAATTAGAACTTAAAGTTCTTGTACTGAAGTTGAGACTGTATGTCTTGCATATCTGAACGAAATATGGGCCCATATATCCACAAATGTAGAAAGTTTTATATGATTTTAGTAGATGCATCTACATTGTTTTATCGACTTACAACCAAAAGTTTGTGAGATTGATTCTAAAAAGATTCAGATTATGCAATTAGACTATTCGTCTTGAAAAGCTAGTGGGTTTATATTTTAGGCTATATCAGTTGTTACAAAGCCTATTGATTACGAAAAATACGGTTTAGCAAATTTTTAATTGGATGCCTCCTATTTAATAGCTAAACCGTGAGAACAAAACATTTAATATTTATATGATATTTCCATATAGCAACACTTATACGCATCAAGCCAACGAGTTATAATAAACTTCCCATTATGATTTGACTTTTGGTCAGAAGTCATATTTCCCATTTTTTGAATCTTTGAATGTGTGATATATAGTTGAATTGCTCCACCATAACGCACAAAATGGGCAAGTAAAAAGGGTTGAGAATATATATTGAGTACGAGTCTTCTTTTATGTTTAAATTCTTAAACATTAATTGGAGAATCATTTATGACATGATTTTTCTCAACATCAGGGGAGATAATAATCAGCTGGATAGAGGAAAATGAATTATCATTATCTAGATCCTCGTATATGAACTAGAAGTTCATAAGATAATTCATGTTATTACATGTCAACTGCCAGACATATTTACTGACCCAATGAGAGTAATTAAGTCTCATATACCAGTTGAAATGATGTAAGTTTACATTACATGTTAGAGCGAGAGAATGTAAATCATGCCTGAAGCATGATAGTTGAAATGGTTCCAATGATCAAAATTCTCGTAAATAGAAAGTAATATGAGATGGTCATATATTGGAGGCGGGTGCTCCTGAAGAGACCCAAGACATAACAAATAATAAAACTCTATAAGAGTTTCAGGTACCTGAAATAAAGATTGAAATCTTGAAGAGATCTTGATGAGTTATGTCATTACGAGAATGGAACCAGAAAATTGGAAAGTTGTCGACAACGATTTTACAAACAATTTTACATAAAATACTTCTATAGAAGTAAAGAAAGAAATCGAGGATCTTGTATAAAATCTATCCAGAAGTATAGATATTGAATTGGCCAATGTTGAAAGACGCTTTGAACTTCTAAAATAGAAGTATTTGGACAAGCAGTCCAAACACCTAAAGGTGTAATGCAAGTGAGGCACAAATAAGTAGTCGTAAATACGACTTGAACTATGATTTATGAAAAGTTTTAATTACTTCATGGTGGATGCAATTACTTTGGCAGTTTTGAAAATTTTACATGCGTCTAATTATTTGTGGATCCATATTTATCCTTGAAGGATCTAAAATGCTATAAGCATTTGGAAATTTCTAAGGAAATTTATTTAGACATGTCTCATGAATATTTTGGCGCATTTGGTATAATCGCCTTAGTGAATACTAATTGAGAAAATACTATAAGAATGATCAGATTTCCTTATGTATATTATAAAGGAGTTTGGATCAAGATCTATTATGATAATTTTAGAACTCCTAAAGAGCTTCAAATTGGAAACTCATGAAGTACTTTCAATACAAGTACTTGAATCTTGACATCAAGTTTATCTCGACCTGAAGATCGAGCATTTTTATATATTTCTTTTGTCTATGAATAGACATAAGTTGAAAGAATCTTAAAGAAGATTCAATATGAATAGAGCATATCTATTAAGTATCTCAATAGTTGTAAGATTGTTGGATGTGAATAAAGATAATTATATCTTTTCTTGGTCTTGAAGCACTATATATTAGTTGGTCAAGAAATATCTATGAATATAAAAAGATCATTACATTTAGATCTTCAAACATTCGTTGATGCCTCCTCAAATATCGTAGAAATAATTGTTATGCATGAGGCAAGCCAAAAAATGTGTTTGGCTAAGACTATTGACCCAACATATCCAAAAGATATGTGGATTTACTTTTACAATATATGATAAAAACTATCTTGTGTGAAGATAACACAAGATGTATATCTCAGTTTGAAAGTGGATACATCATGGAACATATTACTCCAAAGTTTCATCCCTCACGATCTTTAGAAAAATGATATTCAAGATTAAATTATGAAGATTAAAAAGATCTTCTGTGATGTTTGCATGAGGGGGAGTAAATACGCGTTGCACTCTTTTCCCCTTAACCGAGGTTTTGTCCCAATGGGTTTTCCTGGTAAGGTTTTTAATGAGGCAACATGTTATGTGTATCAAAGATGTGTGTACTCTTTTTCCTTCACTAAAGAATTTTTTTTCCCACTGGGTTTTTATCTTAGTAAGGTTTTAACGAGGCACACTATCTTCATAGACATCCAAGGGGGAGTGTTATGAATATTTATCTATGTGGATGTCTATCATGATTAGAACTTTATCAAAGGAGTTTGATTTATTTATTATTAGGAATATTATCTCTATGAATTAGAGTTTAATGTATTATGTACTTCTTATGCCTATAAATAGATGATTCATTGAAGGCATTGTATACAAGTCTATATTTTTAGAATAATACAAATCTCTCTCTTTCTCTCATCTTTTTGTTCTTCTTGTTCTTATTCTTCTTTATTTTATTCACAACATTAAAACATTTTAAAAAAAAATAAATTTGACATATTTGACTTGGAGAGATCATTTAACTCTTTACCACCGAGATCAATCAAATGAATTCAATTATTTATAATCAATTAAACTCTTAAATCAGAAACAACTGTATATAAATGTATTTAAATTTCTATAAAAATATTAATCGAATTAAAACTTAATCAATTTCATTTTATTTAAAAAACTAAATGATTCAAGATCCACTAATTGACTTAGTAGCTAAGGATGCTCATATTATCTCATCTTGTATAAATTTAAATCTCGACATGAGAATGTAATCTTTATTTAATAAAAAATATGACGTAAAATTCAAAAACTAAACTAAACTAAATGATTCTTTATATTTTTTTTCAATTAAATATACAGTAAAAGTCTAAGACATCTGTTGTCCCATAAATTAAAAAGAAACTTAAGAATTGTCCAGAAACCAATGAGTCAAAGTTGGTGCTAGTCATTTGCTAGAAAAGTTTTGGTATGTCTTAAAAATTTGATGTTTTAAATTTTAATACGTCACGTTGCTAGTATTCATTATACTATATTTGGTTTAATATATAAATTGACTTCTAAACTTTCTAATATTTTTTTAATTTAGCATCTAATTTTTAGACCACTTTGTAACCTCAATTCGGGAAAAAAATCTACTAGATACATGTGCTAGTGTCACGTCCTAAAGAGACAATGAACATTAATTTCATATCGAAAAAAGAGAGAAATATTTGAATAGAAATGTGGTGACGCTGTATATCCTATGTGACTTGTCTTTTGGAAAGAATGTAATAACCTTGTGTCAAACGATATCGGAATGACCCTTTGACTGTTTGATTTCACGTCGAGCGCCCCAGAGGTGGTGTAGACAAAATGAACAACCATAACAGTGACCCATCACAAAGACGGATGACTCGTAACAAAAATGTACAAGGTTGAATGAAGAAAAATATCACGTCCTAAAAAGCGAGGGAGAGACAAAACCGTCTAACTGGTAAAATTAACAAGGATACGAATTAATTTGGAAGGGGTAAAACTAAAATTTTAGAGGAAAATTTAGTTTAACAAGTATTCTGTCTAACGGGGACTAAAATTATCATTAGACAAAAAATCATGACATACACAAATTTTTTCATGACCTTAATACATTTGTCCTTGAAAATTAGGTATAGTTTTTTTTTAAAGAAAAAAAGTTCATATATTAAAATAATCCCAAAAAAATCAAATATCAAATTAAAAAAACCAAAGGCCAATTGATATATTATACTTTTGAGTAAAAAATTAAGCACTCTACTAATAAATTATATAGTACTAGTTAGGGGTGGGAATTGTCGGGTACTCGGTTCATCCGGGTACCTCAATTTTCGGCCCGTATCCCGGCCCATCTCATTCGGGTAACCGAAACACCCGGGTAATCGGGTACCTATATATATATATATTATTTTTTTTAATTTTAAAATTAAAAAAAAATCACATATTAAACACAAAAATATTTTAAAAAATTTTAAACTTAAAACTTAAAAGTATATAATACAAACATAAAAAGAATTTAGAGATTTAAATTTAGTTTTAGAGTAAAAATATTAAGAAACTTAAAATAAAAATATAATTAAAAATCTAAAAAATATATTAAATATTATCGGGTCGGGTACCAGGTAACTTGAAAATCTCAGCCCGTGTCCTGGGAAAAATCTCAGGTCGAGTAATTTTTTTTAAAAAATTACTCGATATTTTTAAGTTTGAGTTATCGAATCGTCGGGTCATGTCAACCGGGTTGGGTATTTTTGCCCACCCTAGTACTAGTTAACGGTTAATTCTTAATTTTTAGTTCAACTTATTTGGTTAGTCAACTTGAATTGAGTTGTATTGTTATTTTTACATTTTTATAAATAAATTTAGATGAAAAAAAAATTGTACTAAAGCACATCAAATAAACAAATTCTCATTAATCTCAATACAATTCAAAATTGACTTTGCCATTCGTAATGAAAATAACCTAATCACGAATTAGCTTAATACAAATACACCACGTGGACATTATGTTGGTCAAAGTTCCAAGATTTTGGTTTGCTGTCAGTTTTGGAAACCAAATCCAATACTAAGTTTGACTGCCCGAAAACAAAAAGTTCACTGCCCAATGCCTAGTCGAGATCACATGAATCATGATCAACTCACGGTCCTCGGAATGCGCAATGTTACATATATTCATTGGGTTATATATTTAGCTGAGTAACACAGGACATGATAATTAATAAATATAATACAATATATTTACCAATAAATAATTTTAAAAATAATAAATGTAATACATCTTATACCAACACATAATTTTTAAAAATAATAAATGTAATACATCTTATACCAACACATAATTTTAAAGATTATAAATACAATACAATTAATATATCTTTACCCAATAATTAATTTTTAAAATTACAAATATATTATAATTAGTATTTTATTTTTTAATTATAATAAAAAATAAATTAAGTTAACTCAAATACATTTTAGCATATGTCGTACTAACACGATGCAATTCCTCCAAAAATCCTAGCAGGTAATTATTTTTTCAATCAAATTAAAAACAAAATACCATATATGAACCATGAAAACTTATGCGTTTAAGCTTTGTTTCACCTCAATTTCTATGAAAACGCAACCCCTTAAATTTATTGATTTTGTTCATCTATCGGCTACGAATGAAAGGATAGACTTTAATTATTTTCTTAATATTTTTTTTATCTCTATTACCCTTTCATGTTTCTCAAATTCTCATGTTATTATAAGAGAATCATTTGTCGAATTAAGTATTTAAATTTAAAATGTGGGAAGAGAAAATGTCTTACTTAACTAATATTTAAACTAAAAATGACCTAAAATGTCATTATACTAAAAAGTTTTAGAGGGACAATAGCCCCTCCCACCTCATGAGTGGCTACATCCCTAGTAACAATGGTACCAAGACTTAATCGACAATGATGACCTTTTTAAATTAGTGTAAGACAATTGAGAATCCAAAAGAAATTTCAATATCGATATCGTGTCAATAGCAATTCAAAAACATTTGAGAATAAAAAAATACATAATCTAGTATAACAAGACTTTCTGTACGATGTATACATTAATAATTTAGTTGTTGTATTTAAAAATATGTTTTATCTTTTATACACAAAATGTTTGAATCAAGTTAATTGTCGATTCAAAATATTATTTCTATTAACATATACTTATATTTGAATTTGTTTAAAACCCAAAAATAGTAAAATAATTTTAAATTTATTCAAAATTTTATGTGTGTAATACGTGAATAAAATATAAATTATAAAAACTTTAAGGGTTGAAACTGAAAAATTGTACTCGAACAACAAGTCGATGCTAAAGTCATACTCCGATGGTACTCCAACGATGCACGTCAACCTACTAACTTGCAAACGGTAACAACAATTCCAAACGCTGAGCTAACGAAGTTTAGTGGATTCACTTCCACTCAACCATGCTTCATGCAAATCATAAATATGAGCATGCAACTAAAGATGATAACATGCCAATAACATTATATAAATATGACGTTGCCTCTAGCCGCCTAAACATATAACAACAACAAGAAATACATATGTTTCACATAACATATAAGCATTATATCATAAACTTGGAGTGAGACCCACATCCACTAAGCATCGAGTTCACACACTCTAAGTAAGGCCCGCATCCACTAAGCATCGAGATCAAACACTATTTGGGGTGAGGCTCGTGTCCATTAAGCATTGGGATCATACACTCTTTGAGGTGAGGTCCGCGTTCACTAAGCATCGTGATCATACTCCCATGCTCGGAATCTCTCATCAATCATCTTCAAATGAGGTCCGGTACCACTAAGCGATGAGATCATACATTTGGGAATCTTTAACCATGGTGTTACAACACACTCTTTCTCTCGCTAGATATCCGGATCCCACCAATCAAGTGCCCACGTAGCACATAGCAACATCTTATAACCATACCATCTTATAACCATACCATCTTATTGTTTCTACCAACGTATAAGTCACACAAGACTTTTACCAAGTTCTTACATTTTATGCTCGAGTATAAGGAGATTTTTCACTTTTTAAGTTTTAAAACTCATTTTAGGCCATTAGGAGTCTATTGGATCGAACGATACAATTTTCTAGCCTTTTGGGTGGAAGTCAACATTTTTAGGCAGATTGCCTAGTGGGTACCGTTACAGGTCCTCGCGTATCGATACAGGTACCCTTTGGGTATCGGTACTCAAATGTGTACCGATACAATTTGAGCTCACTGGAATTTCCCAAAGCTATAGCGTATCGATACGGGTCGACCCGTACCGATACCAGATTGCAAGGTGTACCGATACAGGTTGAACCCCGTACTGGTACCTCTCTCTGTGTCCATCCAATGAAATACTGTTATTCAAACCCAGAACACTAGTGTATCAGTACTGCCTCCCTGCATACCGGTATTGAAGCCTAGAAATGGCTTCCTAGGCTCGGGAAATCACTTTCCAAGCCCTAAAATGCAACCTTAAACCCTTATACTCAAGCCTACATCTTATGGAAGTGTTTATGGTGGTTTGCTACCACTTTTATAAGTTTTTAACAGTTAATCTGAGTTTCACCATTAAAGAGGCTCTCAAGCATTTAACTACCAAAACAACCATACATATCAAATCAAGCAAGCAAGGCATCATCCTTAGGATGTGCATGAAACCAAGGAGTTAGTAGTATACTAACCTTGATTTAGAAGCTGGAAACGAAGCTCCAAGCCAACACCTCAAGCATTCTTCTTCTCAAGCTCCTTGGAAGAATTTCCAACCTCTTTCACTATATAATAGAGTTGTAAAACGAGTTACAACATGCCGGAGATAAGGAATCCAACTAAACTTACTCTTAAGATTGGAAAAACGAGATTGAAACCACCATTAATCCATTCCTTTCAAAACCCACTAAACCCAAGAACACATTCATTCACCAATTCTAACAATCATTACCTTGATTCGCAGATCCTTTAATGATGATTACAACTCCCTCAACAACAAATTCGGAGTTTCCACTTAAAAAGATAAAGACTCCACCTTTAACTTTGAGCTCCCAAGGAGACATGAAGGAAAATGGGTGAAGAGGATGAAGAGGAGATAATGGTGATATCATCCTCTTACAATTCTGCAGCCATCATAAAACCCACTCATTTTCCTATTCAAAGTGGGGTAATTTACCCCTTTACACTTTAACCATCTCCCCAACCTAATTGGTAACACAAAGACCCAATCCCAACCTCCCAAGCAAGCCTACAAAGGCTCTCAAGGCCCAAACTCTCGACCCATAACACAAAGCCTACGCTTCGGGTTAAACCGACCCTCAGATTCTGAAATCCGGGTCGTTACAATTCTCCACTTCTTAAAGAAAATTTTCGTTCTCGAAATTTACCTGATGGAAACAAATGCAGATAAAGCAACCTCATATCCTCCTTAACCTCCCACGTAGCCTCCTCGACTTCGTGGTTCCTCCACAACATCTTTACTAGAGGTATACACTTATTGCGCAACTCCTTGAATCCTTTTTCCAAAGCTCTTATCAGTTCTTTCTTGTAGGTCAAGTCGGCTTTGATCTCAATCTCCTCAAGCGGGATAACATGCGAAGGGTCAGAATGTTAGCATCTCAACATAGAAACATGGAACACATTGTGGATGTGTGCCATCTTCGGAGGCAAGGCAAACTAATAAGCTACAAGTTTAGGGTTTTGGGTGAAGAAAGCAGTGAACCGATCGTGGCAGGTCTCGTTCTAGAAAAAGGAAGAAGACGACATCTTGGATGAAGAAAGCAACGAACCGTTCGTGGTTACGATTGTGAAAGTCGATTTTACCATGAAAAGTATTTTGGTTGATACATGTAATACCTTGGAAGTATTGGAGTGGAACACATTTAAACAAATAGGAATTCTCAGTTCCAAACTAAAGTTAACGGGTCCGGTATACGGGTTTGGCGGCCAACCCGTTAAAGTAGAGGGTTCCAAACAAATCCCTGTAACTATGGGAGATAATGATAATAAAACCACACAAACGACCGTTTTTATGGTCATGAAAGGTTCATCTGCTTTCAACGCCCTCTTTGGTAGACTCTAATGAGAAAGGCTAAGATGACGGTCGCCCCTTTCTGCCTACAAGCCAAATTTCTCACACCATTAGGAGAAGGCTCCATGTAGACTGGCCGAATGAAAGTAAGGTAGTGTCATGTCCTTTCGCTCCGTCTGGCCCAAGAATATAAAGATCATGACCACACTAGCGGAGACGTTTCGTCGCAGCAAAGAGGACCCGAGGTTAATATTTTGAATAAGGCTATGATGAATCTCGGGAGCCTAGACCTCAGGGAAGGTGAAAAACTTAAATAACTAGAGTCGGTGGAAGTGATGGAAATGGCGGAAATTTATCCAGACGAGCCCGAGAAAATCACCAGGATTGTAGCGGGGTTGGACAAGCAAAGTAGAAGAAGGTTGATAAGTTTACTACGGGACAACACGAATGTTTTCGCGTGGTCCACCGCGGACATGCCCAGGATAGACCCATAAGTTATTGAACACTCTTTGCATGTTAATCCAGCCGTAAAACCTGTTCGATAGAAAAGAAGAAAATTATTAAAGGAAAAAGTGTAGGCCATTAAATAGAAAACAGAAAAGTTGATCATGGCAAATTTCGTCGAAGAAGCTAGGTACCCGTAGTGGCTAGCGAATGACGGATGTGTGTTATGGTGAAGTGTAGTTATGGTGAAGAAGCATAGTGGCAAATGACGGATGTGTGTAGACTTCCCCGATCTCAACAAAGCGTGCCCTAAGGACATTTTCCTGTTGCCATCCATCATAGACTAGTCGACACCTCGACAGTTCATAAATTCATGAGTTTTATGGACGCCTTTTCTGGATACAACCAAATCGCAATGGAAAAGTGTTGAGTTGATCAGTTGATGGCTAATCACCAAGAGGGGGTGAATTGGTGGAATAAAAATTGAAGGGTGCAAATGGATAATTTAAAAAAGAAGACAAGGCAATTTTAGAGTGGTTCAAGCTTCAAACAAGCTCTACATCCACTACCTCAGCACCCTACTGAGAATTTCAACAATTCACTAAATTGAATCTGTCTCCTTTTCTCAGCTTAGGAGGAAAACTTACAAATAGATCAATCTCTCTACCCAAAGATTGACTCAATATCACTCTTTTACAAAGGAAGATTGGCAAACTTTGTATGTACCTCTCAAAGGCTAATTGTTTACCCAATTACACATAAACACTCCCCAAACTCTAAAAAGATTTACAATGAAAAATTTCAAATGAGTTGGGTACAAGAATTTGACTCTAAACGCACAAGGGTTTGGATTGGATGCTTTGATGTTGCTTGAAGGTTCAATAGTTGTTGTTGTAGCTTTTGAGACTTGTTTTTATACATTCTCATTTATTTCTAGCCGTTTGGGTGGTTGAGATCAACAATAGAGCCGTTGGGGCTCTCTCTACTCTCCATAAATGTTTTTCTGCAACTACCTGTATCGGAACACGAAGCCCTTATATCGAAACAGACACCAATAAAAGAAAGAGCCATTGTGTGTAAAAAGGGCCCGTATCGAAACGACTATAGGCCGTATCGAAACAATTTGAAACTGTAAAATGTAAAAAGAGGGTCGTATCGAAACATTTTGAAACTGTAAATGTGTGTTCGAAACAGCCTTGGGGTGTATCAGAACACTTAACCAAATCTTCAAAAATTAGTTTCTGACAAGTAACAACTAGTTCATTTAATGCCCAATTTTAAAATTACTTAACCCTTGTATCAAAACAGGTATGAGTTGTTTCGAAACAATACTTTAAAAATCAAAAGCCCAAATGAAGGCTGTATCGAAATGAGTGTGAGCCGTTTCAAAACAGATGTTTCTAGTGGTAAAACATATCGAAACACTTTGGGGGTGTTTCGAAACTCCTGGGCAATTTTGAACGTTTTGGCTTTGAAACACTTAGAAAAATTTATGGGCTTTAAGTTTTGACTTCAAAACATTTTAATTATAAATTTTACTTGTCAAAATCAAGTATTTTGATTACTTAAAAATTTATTTACTTTGCAATTTAGTCCTTAAATAATTTGTTATATCAAAATCAAATATTAGTTTTACAATCTCCCCCTTTTTAATATAACAAAACCAAAGTAAATTTTAAGTAAACTCCCCGTAAATTGAAGCTAGGTTTTGAAAAAAGATTTTAAAATTTAGCTTAACCCTTCTCCCCTTTTTGTTAGATCAAAATCAATGAAGGAATATATCAATATAGCACAAGGCAAAGCACAATTAAAGCAACATAATTTCATTAAGCATTAGAAACCAAAGCAAAATAAGTCCATAATCTCCAAACATAATATACAAACCTTAAAACTTAAAACATAATATCCAAACATAAATCAAAGTATAGGTCTTAAAGCAAAAACATAAATAGGTGCATAAAAGTGTGCGTTCATCGATGGGATCTTTGAGAGGTTCTGAATAGTCAAGAGAGCAATCGATCCCCAACTTTGAGAACAAGTAGCTCAAGGCGGTGCCATAGGTGAAGGAGGTGACAAGATCTGAGTTACGGTTTTGGACAAGAAACACCATCTCGGCAAACATGATTTGACAAAGATTTGGTCGACGTCCCTCACGAAAGCATCGAATCCAAAAATCATCCACTTGCCAAATGTGGGAGAATTTTCCTCTGGAAGGACGAAACCACCACGAGACCATGAGATGAAGGATATGATCATGAGCAACAAGGATCGTGACGGAGCCACCAAGGGTATGTCCCAGCGAGTTCTCATCCGAAATTCCCTCATCTTTAAACCTGAAAACATTGACAAAGGTTTCCAGATCAACCCTAAACTTCTTCCCCATTAGATAGGACTCAATGTCAACCATTTGACCGTCATTGGAGATGCAACGAGCATTGGCATAGAAGAGAAGAACCATGTTACGGTAAAAAGTACCAGGTAAGCCCAAAAAAAGACATGAAATTCCAATGCCTCAATAAATCAAGATAGCGAAATTGAAATCGTTCGGAATCCAAAAAGGGTATAAAAACGATACGCTCACGACGGATAACATGATCTTGAAATAGCTTGAAGTTGGTATAGACATCTTTGTTTCGAAGGCTCTTTTGGTAGAGTAGAGTGAGGTTGGGACGAGTAGAATCGTCATCGATGTTAGAGCTTCCACCAACCTTATTGGTTCGTACTCTCTTCCTAGAACTTATATTCAAAATCTAGAAGGAAATCAAGACACAAGAGCATATGTATGCGTAAATCAACCAAATTTAATCCAATAGGAAATCTAGTAGTCAAGGTATATAAAAAAACTATACAATATAGTGTAAAAAATATATATAAACATAAAATAAATTTTTGGTATAAAGAATTTCAAAAAATAGATTAAAAATTATATGGTATAATTTTATATTCAAATAAAAAAATTTCAGATTTTGAAGATTTTTTGCAAAAACTTGAAAACCCATACTATTTGTATATGTTTTATACAAAAAGTAATTAAAAATAACCAATAAAATTAAACGAAAATTAAAAAGAAAAGAAAATAGGCTTTATACCTTGATGTAGGATAATGGATGAATGAGCGATGATTAATGCACCAAATTGCTTGCAAAGCTCTAGCCTTGATATGTAGGTTGAAAACCCTCAAAAAAATTTAGGTTTTGATGTAAAAAATCAAGGGATTTGAGGAGTTTATATAAGGGTTTTCGGTTAGGGTTTCAGAGAAAAAGAGAGTTGATGTTTTAATTAAAGTTTGATACCTTTTATTGCCATTTAAAACAATTTGTGCGATCGTGTTTTGATACGCCACTTGGCATATTGGAACGACCGTTTTGAAACGCTATTGAGCCATTTTGGTACCAGACTCGTTTCGATACAGGGTGACCTTGTTTCGGAACAACACCTCAAACCCATATCGAAATGTGAAGAGTCCATTTCGATACAATTCACTACTGGAAACATCTTATATTAAGCCTGTATCGAAACAAATTTAACTGTTTCGATACACTCTTGCCAGAAAATGCATTTTGGGCAGTTTCATGTCCAAAGAGCCAACTTAGATCAAGCCTAAATGCATGTAATGCTATATGAACTAAAACTGATGCATACTCCCCCTAGCAACAAGCATAGATGCATTAAGAAGCAAAATCACGTAAGCATGACCATCATTCAAAATTCAAGCAAATTTTGGCCATTTGGGACCTAAAAGGGTCAAGGAAGGCTGGTTAAACCTAACTCTCTCCTAAGGGTCCAAAAACACTCTTTATCTAAAGGTTTAGTAAATATATCCACTAATTGGTTCAATGTATCAACATATTCTAGAACTACATCATTTTTCAAGACATGATCTCTAATGAAATGATGTCTAATTTCTATATGTTTGGTTCTAGAGTGTTGGATGAGATTCTTAGTGAGACAAATGACACTAGTGTTGTCACACTTAAGGGGTATGGTATCTACTTGAACACCATAATCTAAGAGTTGTTGCTTTATCCAAAGGACTTGAGCACAACAAATCCCTAAGGATATGTACTTCGCTTCGGTGGTAGATAAGGCTACGCTATTTTGTTTCTTAGAGAACCAAGATACGAGTATACTACCTAAGAATTGACATGTCCCGGAGGTATTTTTCCTATCTATCTTAGATCCCCCATAATCCGCATCGGAGAAGGCATGAAGGTCAAAGGTGTATCTCTAAGGTATCTAAAGATTCTTTTAATGGCAACTAGGTGTGATTCTCTAGGACTAGCTTGAAACCTAGCACACAAGCAAACACTAAACATGATATTGGGTCTACTTGTGGTAAGGTAAAGCAAAGATCCAATCATAGAACGATAAAGCTTAGAATCAACACACTTACCTCCTTCATCCTTGTCAAGCTTAATTGATGAGCTCATAGGAGTGGCATGAGGCTTCACATTGTCCAAGCCAAACTTTTTAAGCATATCCTTGATGTATTTAGCTTGATTTATGAAGGTGCCATCTTTCCTTTGCTTGATTTGGAGCCCCAAGAAAAATGAGAGCTCTCCCATCATGCTCATCTCAAATTCACCTTGCATTGGCTTAGAAAATTCTTGGCAATAAAATTCATTAGTAGAACCAAAAATAATATCATCAACATATATTTGAACTACTAAAATGTCATTGCCATATCTTTTAATGAAAAGTGTAGTATCCACCTTTCCTTTTTCAAAACCTTTTTCAATTAAAAAGTTTGAAAGTCTTTCATACCATGCTCTAGGAGCTTGTTTCAAATCGTATAAAGCTTTTGTTAGTTTAAAAACATGGTTTGGAAAGTTTGGATCTTGAAAATAGGGTGGTTGTTCAACATACACTTCTTCATTTATAAAACCATTTACAAAAGCACTTTTTACATCCATTTGAAAAAGCTTGAAATCATGATAGCATACAAATGCAAGAAGCTTCCTAATAGCTTCCATTCTAGCTACGAGTGCATATGTTTCAGTAAAATCAATTCCCTCTTCTTGAGTGTAACCTTGAGCAACAAGCCTAGCCTTGTTTCTCACTATGTTACCACTCTCATCTAGTTTGTTCCTAAATACCCACTTAGTTCCTATAGTAGATTGATTACTAGGCCTATCAACTAATGTCCATACTTTACTTCTCTCAAATTGATTAAGTTCCTCTTGCATAGCCAATATCCAAAAATCATCTTTTAATGCTTCTTTGATATTTTTAGGCTCTATGCATGAGATAAATGCAACATGATTCATAAGTTTGAGAGAGGATCTAGTAGTTAACCCCTTGTATGGATCACCCAAGATTTCACCACCTTTGACATAGTTGAACTCCCTTGGGTATGTCACCTCTTTTTCCTCAAGAGCCAAGTCCTTCAAGGCTTCAAGAGGTTGATCTTGTGCTTCTTCTTCTTTAGTTGGAATCTCATCCACCTTTGATGTTTGTCCTCCATCAATGGCTTCAATGATCCCTACATCATCATCATCACAAGATCACTTTGGGTAATTTTTGTAAATGTAATAAAATTTTCTAAAGTCTCATCCTTAGTACTTAAGAATAGAATACATTTTGTTGAGGACTGCGAGGGGCCGAAAAATTATGGCTAATACCATTTTCATTACAAAAATCTTCAAAACCCATATTTTGAAATTCGGTTCCATGATCACTTCTAATATGTGAAATTTTTAGATCAAGATCATTTTGGGTAATTTTTGTAAATGTAATAAAATTTTCTAAAGCTCATCCTTAGTACTTAAGAATAGAACCCCATGTGTATCTAGAAAAGTCATCTACCAATACAAATGCATATGACTTACCACCCAAGCTCATAGTTCTAATCGGCCCAAATAAATCCATGTGGATTAGTTGTAATACCATACTAGTCGAAACATCATTAATGGGTTTAAATGAGGTTCCCTTTTGTTTACCCTTAGCACAAGCATCACATATTTTATCTAATGAAAATTTTAGTTTGGATAAACCTTTAACTAGATTTTGGGAAGCCATTTTTTTCTAAAACACTTATGCTAGCATGCCCAAGTTTTCTATGCCACAACCATGCATCATTCTCATCATGTGCAACTAAACATGCATGAGATGAATGTATGTCATATAAATGCACCACATAAATGTTTCCTATGCGATGACCAATTAGCAATATTTTATTTGTTTTAATGTTCACAATTTTACACCCATTTTTTTTTACCAAAATGAACATCAAAACCTTTATCACAAAGTTGACTAATGCTCAAAAGATTATGTTTTAAACCATTGACAAGTAAAACATTTTCAATAAGAATAGATGAGAGATTACCAATAGAGCCAGTACCCTCAACGTGGCCTTTGGAGTTGTCACCGAAAGTTACCACTCCACCAAGCTTCTGGCTTGAGCTCTATGAATCTACCCTTTTCTCCGGTCATGTGTCTTGAGCATCCACTATCAAGGTACCGTGTATTTTGGCTTGAAGCTTTGGTCTTGTAGCAATGCTCCCCTTACAAACAAAGATTAGTTCTTTGATTTTGGTACCCAAACCATTTTGTGTCCACAAGTGTTAGCTCCCAAAACCTTGGTTATCCACTTCCTAATTCCTTAGGAACCCATACACTCCTAATTCTTTTAACTTTAGATTGCTTTTGAAAACCTCTTTGTTTGGGGTAAATTGGTTTTCTCTTAACATATTGAGTTTTTGAAGAATTTCCTTTTTCAAGAGCAAGTTTTCCAATAGTAAGAGAATTTTTGAAATTATCCACTTCCTTAGTGTGATAATCTTGGAAATCAGAAAGAATTTTTCAACATCAAGATTTTTCTTTTTAAGCTCAATTGAAAGATTTATCAAGTACAAAACCTTCTTTCCCATTCGAAATTGGTTTTTGAAAGAGACTCATTTTGAGATTTCAAATCAGAAATGATTTTTTTGTTTTTCAAAATAGACTCTTTATACTTGTCAACCAATTCATCATAAACATTTTGTAACTCATCATATAATTTATCATAAGTAAGAGATGCGTTAGAGTTTACCATGTGAGCCTCCTCAAAGGCCATGAGGTAAAGATTAACCTCTTCATCGGATGACTCCTCGTCACTTCAAGTTGCCATTTGAGCCTTGAGTTTGTTCTTCTTCCCAAAGCTCTTTTTCCTCAATTGAGGGCAATCAGTTCGGATATGGCCGAGCTTCTTGCACTCATAACAAATGAGTTGATCATTTTCTTCCTCTTTTCCTTTATTCTTGAAGTCTAATCTTCTATTGAATTTTCTTCCTCGATTGGACTTCATGAATCGAGTGAATCGTTTGGCCAACATGGTCATCTCTTCGTCCTCCTTCTCACTAGAATCGTTTTCTTTGCATGACACTTTGAGTGCGATTCCTAGCTTCTTCTTTTTAACCTCTTTCTTCTCTACCTTTTTCTCTTCCTTCTTCTTTTCTTCTTCTCTCCCTTACTTCATGATCTTATGGGCGAGTAGAGATCCAACAAGGGCGTCTAGCTTCAGAGTCTTCAAATCTTGAGCTTCGATAATGGTCATCCACTTGCCATCCCAAGACTCCGGAAGAGGGTAGAGTAGCTTCCGGACTAGCTTATCTTTGTGAATAACTTTAGTGAAGCCCTTTAGTCCATTGACAATGGCCGAGAACCGATCAAACATCTTGGAGACACTTTCGTCGGCTTCCATTTTGAATTTTTCATAACTCAAATTGTGCAACCCGATCTTCGTTTCCTTGACGTCACTTGTTCCTTCATATGTAGTCTCTAGGGTATTATAAAGTGCTCATAAGTCTTATATTTTGTATGCATTCCATCTCATATTATTGCTATTCTTAAGTTCATTTTAGGCATATTTAGGTGCATGCATGCATTATTTACAGTTTTCTTTGCTTTCCTTGTTTTTTTAATATCTTTGATTTGGTAAGAAAAGATATTGTTTTAGTTTAGTTTGCATTACAGGTGCTGGAGACTGGTGATGGAGAGGGGAGTTGAGGAGCTGATGCTGAGGCAACAAGCCAAGGAGCTGTACTGAAGCAGTTCAACACAAAGAGAGATGTTGCCGAGTAGCTGCCACTGTCATATCTGCTACCCAGGGCAGCGACTTGAGGAATTGGTGAATTGGAGTGCGATTGATAGAGTATAATTTGTTGAGTCCAATAAGCCCATCCACGCAATTTACTAATGCCGAAAAAAACAGGCAGATCCGCCAAAGGAAAAAATATCTAAGGTGGCCTAAGCTTACTTGCGGCACAAGGAGTCCAACTTCAAGTCAAAGAAGTCAGATTTAAAGGATGCATTTAATGCAAAAGCTACTTTATCATGAGGAAGACTTCTACTCCAAGCAGGACTTAACCTAAGCCATGCCCTATATATACTTGATCCTACTTTGTATTTTAGACATCTTGGCATAGCTTAGTTTCTCTTGTGTTTTCTTGCCGCCACTATGTTCTAAATTCTCTAAGGTTTGGGTTGTGTTGTAAAGTAGTTGTGAGAAAGGTTGTCTAGGTTTAAGTTTGTTTTTGCAATAAATTCAAGGTTTGCTTATTTCATGTTCTTCATTGTTTTCAATTGAGTTTGAAAGATCGATTGTGAGCAATCCATTTGTTTGGCATCGAGAGAGTCAAATTCACGAAACAAGTAAGCACGATCTCATCCATACCAGGTGTTGATCAATCCAGCCTAGACATAGGTTAGGGTTTAAGGCGGCTAAAAGAGGACGAACCAAAGGTTGTTGTTCATTGCAAGATTCACGCCGACAGATATTATTTGTAGCGGGCATCAACATTATTCTGACTTAGACATAAGCTGAAGGTCTTCCGCTGAGCCAATCTTCCGTTACACCTGACAAGGCAGCGAAAGTTGTTGAAGCATCAATCTGCCATCTTCCGTCGAGGCAGCAAAGTCTGGTAGCGCAATACAACTTGACCTATTCAACGCAGTTTCACACTACAGAACATCATAACCTGACCCATTCTATCAATCTTATCTCTTCCCTAAATTACTTGTGCTTATTTATTTTTCTTTTTAAAAACTGGAATTTACTTGTGCATTTAAATAATCTATGTGCGGGAATTTACATTCAAGTTAGATGTCCAATCCTCGTGGGAGAGGATATCTTTTATATTATAACTTGACAAGAGTGTGCTCTTGCACTCATATTTAGATAACCCCCAACGCTCTACAGGTATCCCACACTCAACGAAATCGGTGAGTGCGTTTGGTTTTGAAGTCCATGAGGACAAAAACATAAGGTTTGGGGATTTAGGAGAGGTTTGAAACACCTTCCTAAGTCCGGAAGTAAGTATAGCTTGATTTGATCTCTCTAAAGTGGTGTTTGGCCCCAAATTGCTTTTACATGCTCATGGTTTAAAGCAAAATATGATTATTGATTTGAAAAGTGATGAGAAAACATTTGAGTTATTTTGCATGAAAAACAGTAGGTGTGATGATATTTTAACACATTATATTGGCATAGATGTTGAGAAACTTACCGATATAATTGATCAATCAATAGGATGAGAGTGAACTATAAACTAAAAATTCGTATGTGCTCTTTGGTTAAGCCAAAGGGAGATTTTCCGATGATGGGCATTCCATCGGGTAGGACTTGGTGAAATACCCAAGCTTTGTGGCGATGAGAGATTCCAACATGTGAGTACGGTGATGAGAGATTCCACCGGAAGTTGTTGCTAGACAAGTGAGTACGGTGATGTGAGATTCCACCGGAAGAGTCTAGTGTAGAAATGTGTCCGCATATCCGAGTATTGATGAGATGCTAAATGCCAATATAAATGATGAAATGGTTTTTGTTACACTTGTACCTTGGTGAAATGATTTATGCTTTGAGATATGCATATGTGTTTTGTTTAGAAATGCTTTGACAATACAAGCATGTGAATGGCCTTGCCATGAGATTTGCATTGGTTTTAATGCATGAGATAGAATGAAGGTACATGTGTTTTCAATGAGTTTGCTTTGAATATTTCCAAGCACGAGGAAAAGATGAGCATGCGGTTTAAAAGCTTTGATGAAAGTGTTTTCTAAAAATGCATTATTGTGTTGGTTTTCTTTAGAGCATGCCTCACTAAGCATTTGTGCTTACGCTCTCTTTTACCAATAATACAGATAATTGAAGTTTTAAAGGGCATCAAGGAAGTTAAGTTTGTCCAAGGGAATCCAAGCTCATGTATGGTGAAGTTTTCGTACACTTTTAGTTTTGATAAATTGGCAATGGGAACCTAAGATTTGTTTTGGGAGATGTGTTAAACTCCCTGTAGTTGTGGAAGGTTTGCCTTGGTTGTTTGGGTTGTAAATGACCTTTATTACTTGTTTTGAGGTGGGATTGTCTATTAGTGATTTGATAATAGGAAGCATGCCTCTAGACTTATGAATTTTCATGTTTGATGCTATGAATGTGTTTAAGAGTTCTAATCATGCACCTTATATGTTTGATGACTTGTTGATATGCTTGGGAAGTCTTTTGGATGTGTTTGATCGGGTTTATGCATGAAAAACTAGCATTTGCTGCTGTTTCTGGGCAAACCGTATCGAAACACCCCCTAGTGTTTCGAAACGGGGGCCTGAAATGGCCTTCGTGTTTCGAAACGCTAAGGGACGTTTCAAAACGATTTGGCTACTGGAAGGCCTCGTTTCGGAACCAGTCTCGGAACCAACCCGCGTATCGAAACGGTCAACTCCGTTTCGATCCATCGTTTCGATACAGCTGGTGGACGTTTCGAAACAGATGACCGTTGGGCACTGATTTGAATGGTGCTGAAGTTTGCTAGCTTTACAATTTAGTCCCAAATGTTGAAGTTGCAATTGCTTGAGTTTGAGATGTTCAATTAAGATGACATTTGGCAGTGAAGCATGTAACATGACTAATTTCATGTTGGTAACATTAAACTCAGTAAAGACCTTCTAATTTACAGAAATTACATAATAGTCCCTAAACTTATAATTAGTGCAATTGGGTCCCTGTATGATATCCGATCGTTGTGCCGTTCTTAAATATGTTTTATGAGCACTCACTTAGGGTTAATATGTATCTAGAAAAGATAAAAAAAAGGGTCGTGAATCAAGGTTGACTTTCGGGTTGACTTTGGTTTTCCCCGTGTAATCTTCGTAGTTCGGGTCAACTGTCTAGGTCGGGCTAAGGGGGTTACATTGGTCTTTTGAACAAACCTTCCTTCACTATCTTTGTTCATTGGAATTGTAGGATTGTGTTCTACCACATCGCACACCATGTAGTTGTTTGATTTGATGAAGAGCCGCATTCGGTTCTTCCAATAAGGATAGTTATCTCCATTGAAGAATGGTGGTTTGGTGATGCATAGAGACTCATAGAGGTTTTGGCCAGAGGTAGATGCCGTAGCAAAATGTCGATTGAAGTGCAATTGATCAAACTCTTCGAAGATCTACTCAAGAGGGTGTTAATCCTTCCAATGAGTGTAGCTTTGATACCAATTGTTGAGTTGATCAAATGATGGCTAATCACCAAGAGGGGCTGAATTGGTGGAATAAAAATTGAAGGGTGCAAATGGATAATTTAAAAATGAATACAAGGTAATTTTAGAGTGGTTTAAGCTTCGAAAAAGCTCTACATCCACTATTTTAGCACCCTACTAAGGATTTCAACAATTCACTAACTTGAATTCATCCCCTTTTCTCGGCTTAGGAGGAAACCTTACAAATTGATCAATCTCTCTACCCAAAGATTGACCCAATATCACTCTTTTACAAAGGAAGATTGGCAAACTTTGTACGTACCTCTCAAAGGCTAATTGTTTACCCAATTACACATAAACACTCCCTAAACTCTAAAAAGATTTACAATGAAAATTTTCAAATGAGTTAGGTATAAGAATTTGACTATAAATGCTCAAGGGTTTGGATTGGATGTTTTGATGTTGCTTGAAGGTTCAATAGTTGTTGTTGTAGATTTTGAGACTTGTTTTTATACATTCGCATTGATTTCTAGCTATTTAGGTGGTTGAGATCATCAATAGAGTCGTTGGAGCTCTCTCTTCCCTCCATAAATGATGTTATGCAACTACCCGTATCGGAACACGAAGCCCCTGTATCAAAACGGACACCAAAAAAAGAAAGAGTCATTGTGTGTAAAACGGGCCGTATTGAAACGGTTGTAGGCCGTAACGAATCATTATGAAACCGTAAATTGTGAAAAGAGGGTCGCATCGAAATAGATAAGGGCTGTATCGAAATGTTTTGAAAATGTAAATAGGTGTTTTGAAACAACCTTGGGGTGTATCGAAACACTTAACCCAATCTTCAAAAATTAGTTTCTGACAAGTGACGACTAGTTCATTTAATGCCCAATTTTAAAATTACTTAACCCATGTATCGAAACAGGTATGATTTGTTTCAAAACAATACTTAAAAATCAAAAGCCTAGATGAAGGTTGTATCGAAACGGGTGTGATCCGTTTCGAAACGGACATTTCTAGTGGTAGAACGTATCGAAACACTTTGGGGTGTTTCGAAACTCCTGGGCAATTTTGTATGTTTTGGCTTTGAAACACTTAGAAAAATTTATGGGGTTTAAGTTTTGACTCCAAAGCATCTTAAGTATAAATTTTACTTGTCAAAATCAAGTATTTTGATTACTTAAAAATTTATTTACTTTGCAATTTAATCCTTGAATTATTTGTTATATCAAAAATTAAATATTAGTTTTACATAAAGGTGGATAAAGATAAAATGACCTTCATTGGTGAGGATGGACTCTATTGCTATAAGGTAATGTCGTTCGAATTAAAGAACACTAGGGCAAAGTATCAAAGGTTGGTCAATAAGATTTTCCGTCATCAGATAGGGAGAAATATGGAAGTTTACGTGGTGACATGCTAACCAAGAGCACTTCTTTTGAGCAACACTTGGTCGACAATCAGGAAACCTTCAATATATTGCGCTTGTACAAAATGCGCCTAAATCCTGAAAAGTGCACCTTTGCGGTAGGGACATGAAAGTTTCTGGGTTTCCTAATCTCGGAAAGGGGCATCAAGGAAAAACTAGAAAAAAATAAAGTCAATCCTAGATATGACACCACCAACAAACATCAAGGATATCCAGAAACTCAATGGCAAAGTGGTTGCCCTAAACAAGTTTGTGTCCAGATTAGCAGACAAGTGCCTCTCATTCTTTAAAGCCCTAAAAGACCCTTTCTAATGGACAAAGGATTTTCAGGAAGCATTCGACCATCTGAAAAAATACTTATCTATCCCCATATGCTAGTAGTGCCTAAAGAGGGAGAAATCTTACTCATGTACTTGGCGGTCACCGACGAGACTATAACAACAACACTGGTCCGACAGGAGGCGAGCACCCACAGACCAATCTATTACGTCAGTAGGGTCTTGCAACCAGTAGAGAGGAGGTATGCAAAAAAAGAGAAGCTAGTTTTCACCCTGGTAATAGCAGCCAGAAGGCTTCGCCACTACTTTCAAGCATATCAAATAGTTGTCCTCACAGACCAACCCTTGAAGGATATGTTAGGAAAGGTGAATATTCAAGGACGGATGTTAAAATGAGGGGTGGATCTTAGTGAATTCAGAATAGAGTATCGGTCACGAAAGGAAATCAAGGCTTAAGTTTTGGTCGACTTCATTGCGGAGTGCACATTCACAAAGAAAACAACTTCGCTCCCTGAAAACGCTAGCGCCAATGAGGAAAATCATGAGGTGCAATAGCCCCCTGGAGTTAAAAGGGGAACAAGCTACAAATATCCAACCTTGGACCTTGCATGTCGATGGGTCGGTAGCTATCAATGGAGCAGGAGCAGGTGTGTTGTTGAGCGCACCTAATGCAAAGGAGGAATGACAGTATGCGCTCAGCTTCGTGTTCACCCTATCCAATAATACAACAGAGTATGAAGCTTTGATATCGGGATTACAGCTTGCAGTGAGGCTTAAGGTAAAGTCGCTACATATATTTACCCGACTCACAGCTGGTGGCTAAACAACTGACAGGAAAATATGAAGTTCATGATGAAACACTCCTCAAATACCATCAGAGGGTGACATGTCACAACAAGCTCATTAATAATTACACATCATATTATCCACAATCGTATTACTTTATTTCATTTCATGCACGGCAAATAACGTGCAACTAATTCTCTATAATACATGACTGTTAGGACAGTTTAACCAATACGCCATACCGTAATACCTAGAGGGGAAAATGCTAGAGCATACGCTTTGGCAAGATTAGCAACAACACTCGAAACTCAAAGGAGTGGCAAGCTCTTAATAGAATATCGGGAGTACCCCTGTTTTGTAGAAGAATGCCAAGTGTGTCAACTTGACACAGAAGATACTTGGATGACTCCAATTATGGCGTACATCAGACAAGAATCTTTCCCAACATTTTATACAAGAAAGGATTTATGAAACCACTTTTGCGATGCCTAGGGCCTAAGGAGGCCAAGTTGGTGCTACAAAAAATTCACGAAGGAGTTAGCGGACACCACTCTAGTTCGCATTCCCTACCCCAGAAAGTAGTCAAATAGGGTTATTACTGGCCCAATATGTGAAGAAACGCTAAGGAGCTGGTAAGAAAATGCGTACCTTGTCAAGAGTTTACCCCAATTCCGAGGCAACCAGCAACATTACTTAAATCCATTACAAGTCCCTGGCCATTCGCGATCTGGGGTATTGACATCTTGGGCCCATTTTCATTGACAGTAGGTCAGCGGAAATATCTAGTGGTCACAGTGGATTATTTAACCAAGTGGATAGAGGCAGAGCCGCTAACGACGATAACGGAAAGGCAAATGGAAAATTTTCTACGAAAATCCATAATTTGCAGATTTGGAATTCTCTACACAATAATCACCGACAATGGGACTCAATTCCAGAAGAGATTTAAAGAATTCTGCACGAACTTCTACATCACGTTAAGTCAAAATTCAATTAAATCCCCACAGACAAATGGTCAAGTCGAAGCGGTTAACAAAAAAAATTAATGTATGCACTTAAAAAAAGAGTGGGTGACGCAAAAGGAGCATGGACGGACAAATTGCCAGGGATTCTATGGGCACTTCGAAAAACCTCCCACACTAGTACAAGTACTGATTACTTTAAAATACATGCCCACAATGCTATCATTATTTTACATACTTTTTTCCTTCAAAAATGCAAAGATTCTTATGTTAAATCGTCAACTAACCAAAAGCAAGAGAGACACCATTCAATCTCACATATGACACAGAGGCTATTATACCAGTATCGACAAAGGTCCCAACATATAAAACCGTGCAATATGATGTTGATGCAAATAACAAAGCCCTCCATGTACAACTCGACATGCTCGAAGAAGCAAGAGCCGGATAAGAGATAATGGTAGAAGCAAGGAACCAAGTTGTCGCGAACTACTATAACTCGTGCGTGAATAGCAAGCAATTCCGACCATACGATTTAGTGTTAAGAAATACAAAAGCCAGTAAACCACCGATCGAGAGAGGAAAATGGCCCTCACATGGGAAGGGTCATATCAAGTCCGCAGGGTGATTGGATTCGGGGCATATAAACTTGCAAATCTCAGTGGAAAGAGGTCCCAAGAACATAGAACGCTAGGCACCTCAAAAAAATTTATCTCTAAAAACTATTCAATGGAGGCAACATGTACAAGATGTTGGTTACATTTGATGTCTAAATGTTCTAAAGCAAGCGAGCAAAAATAAACAAAGGATCATCTAAGCGTCGGCTGCTTTTAAGAAGTGTGCATAAAAGAATCAGCTCAAAGATCACCGCTTCCAAAGAAAGCGAGCCAAAATAAATACAGGATCATCTGAGCGTCCTTAGCTTTTAAGAAGTGTGCACAAAGGAATCAGCTCAACGATCGTTGCTTCCAAAGCAAGCGAGCCAAAATAAATAATGGATCATCTGAGCATCCATCGCTTTTAAGAAGTGTGCATAAAAGAGTCAACTCAAAGATCACCCCTTCCAAAGCAAGCGAGCCAAAATAAACAAAGGATCGTATGAGCGTCTACCGCTTTTAAAAAGTGTGCACAAAGGAATCAACTCAATGAACGCTGCTTCCAAAGCAAGCAGCCAAAATAAACAAAGGATCGCCTGAGCATCCGCAACTTTTAAAAAGTGTGCATAAAGAAATCAACTCAACGATCATCGTTTCCAAAGCAAGCAATCCAAAATAAACAAAGGATCGTCTGAGCATCCGTTGCTTTTAAGAAGTGTGCATAAAGAAATCAGATCAATGATTGCTGCTTCCAAAGCAAGCGATCTAAAATAAATAAAGGGTTGTCTTAGTGTACGTCGCTTTTAAGGAGTGCGCGTAAAGGAATCAACTCAATGATTGTTGCTTCCAAAGCAAGTGAGCCAATTAAACAAAGGATCTTCTGAGCGTCCGCCGCTTTTAAAAAGCGTGCATAAATGAATCAACTCAATGATCGCATATTCCAAAGCAAGCAAGACAAAATAAACAAAGTTGCTTAGAAATTAATAAAAATATATAATAACTAGCACTACCTCACCAAGGAAAAGGCATAATACATTCTCTCGTATGTCACCACCACAAAGGGACAACAGCGTAATACAAATGTTAGAGTACAAGCATAATTCCCAACTCACCATCCATTCCCCACACATTCTCTCGCCATTATGGGGCAAGAATTCACTCTAAGGAAAAGACACTATGACAATGTGAAACTACAAAAATATAAGGAAAAAATAGGGAGCAGTTGAAAATATCTTTAGTAAAGCCCAATTTGAAAAAGCCCATAAATCAGCAGCAACTCTTCCTGTTGAGAAAGAACAAGAGTCTTCTCAGTACAGCAACCAAAGCATACGGAAATGACAGATGTCTCCACCATTTTCGTCTCAAATCCACCATAAGAATCATCAAGCACGACCAAATCATTAATACAATTTCTAGAGGTGTTCAAACGGCTGGCCACCGAATTTGTTTCGGTTGATGAACGGTTAAAGAATTTTTCAAAATTCGGTTATCGGTTAATTAACTGAATTACCGAATAAACTGAAATATAACAAAAAATAAATATATTATACTTATTAAACCCATTAAAATTTTAAAACTCACTTCTAACCCAAATGAAAAATCTAATGTTTAATCTAAAATTCTAATGTTTTAACTATGTTTAGTTATTGTTTAAATTAAATACAAATTATCATTGTGAACTAAAAAGTATTTCCAATGATTTTTATTGTTTAATAATTTTGATTAAGAAAACTAATGATAAATTTTGGTTAATTCGAAAACCGACCGAATTAACCAAAATTTGTTCGGTTCGGTTAATTTTTTCGAATTTTTTTTGTTTGGTTAACGATTAAAGATTTAAAAATTCCGGTTAATTCAGTTTTGGGTAATTTGGTTCGGTTACCGACTGAATTAACCGTTTGAACACCCCTAACAGTTATTGATGCCACAAACACCACATATGAAGAGCAAACAACCATTTTCATCTTATATATACAAGTAACACGATGAGTGCCCCTCACATTCATAGATTTGAGCTATGTTGATAGCCAATACAACCAAAGAACACAAGAAATAGGAACCACAACCAAGTGCAACGACAACCAGAAAAACCATACCCTAGGGGTAGAATCCCAAAAAGTTCATTCTCAGAAAAAGGCGAAACTCTTTTTCGGCAACAGCACATGATAACCAAAAAAATACAATAAAATACAAAATTGAGAAATAAGACGATGCAACAACCACCTAAAGCTAGTTAATTATGTCTTATACAAGCGCTCTACTAGCTCGAACGGTGCAAACACGATCCCCAAGAGCGTTACAACAAAAAGTATATAACAATATATCTATATATATTACTTCTTCCTCCTGATCATGATCAAAAGAAAATATAGAAATAGTCCTTTAACTCTCAAAGGAATGCCACCTTCATAAAACGTCATATAAGCATAGGCGGCACCAACAATCACATATTTTTACTACAATCGCCTAACACACCACTACCACCTATTATACCTACAGCACCGCTGCGATCGCCAACAGCGACATATGCGTTTGGATCAAAGGCAGGAGGAACCACAACATGCTTGTACTGCACAACAAAACTTTCCCACAAGGACCTAGAAAGATTTCTCACGTTGAAGTCAGTGACCACCTCACAAAGGGGAGAAAAGTCAACACCACCGACATCAAACGGGCTATGCGCTAGTTGGAAGCTGAGAATGGACGCATTGTGAGCTTTGTCATTCCTTTGATCATAAAGCCCGAGGTCGCATCTGCAGTCGCTTTAACTTTATCAGCCACATCAACATCGTGGGTAGCTTTCAGCACCATAATTTGATTTATATGAGACTCTTCTAGCTCAATTAGCCTCCTTGTAGACTTCACAAAGCTCTCATCAGTTGCATTCCTTGACTGCGCCAGCTCTTCTCTTAAACCCTTAATTTCATTCCTTAAACTTTGTTTAGTGGCTTCAGAGTATCTTCTTCTTAATCTTGATAGCACGGTCAAACTCATATTCTGTTTTAGAAATCTCTTCTGCATGTTGTCTACACAACTCCTCAATATGCAACTGAACATCAGCTTCGCATTTCTTTCGCAGCTCCTCCAAAAGGGCAGAATAGCCCTCTACCTTTGACCGCAATTTCTCATTCTCATCAAAGAGGGCAACATAACCTTTTACCTTCAAGCGCATTGTTCGTTTTCTTTAACAAGAGCCTTTGCGTTCCTCTCTATATTGTACTAAATGCGACCCAACTCTTGAATAAGACACAAACCACCTTCAACAATCCTCCGGATATTGTCGCACGGCCTCGAGGCACCAACACTATTGGAATATAACTCAAATAACCTCCTAGAAATAGACTAGGGATGAAGCCAGCTCTCTGTTTCTTAAAACCCCCTCAAAGTAAAGAACGCCTCCCACGGAGCTAGAGGCTCACCACCCTCTCTAGAGGAAACAACTGCATATGATGACACAAAATAAGTCTCCACAACCTCTAGTAAATCTACCACATCTACAGTCGCGACCACATGGGGAACACTTTCCGCGGAGCAACGCACAACAATAGAATCCGTAACAGACACCCTAAACATCAGTTTCGCATTTCTTTTGCAGCTCATCCAAATGGGCAGAATAACCCTCTACCTTCGACCGCAATTTCTCATTCTCATCAAAGAGGGCAACATAACCTTCCACCTTCAAGCGCAGCTGTTCGTTTTCTTTAACAAGAGCCTTTGTGTTCATCTTCATATTATACTAAACGCATCCCAACTCTTGAATAAGACACAAACCGCCTTCAACAATCCTTCGGATACTGTAGCACAGCCCTAAGGCACCAACACTGTTAGAATATAACTCAAATAACCTCGTAGAAACATACTCGAGATTAAGCCAGCTCTTTGTTTCTGAAACCCCCTCCAAGTAAAGAACGCCTCCCACGGAGCCAGAGGCTCACCACCCTCACCAGAGGAAACAACTGCAGATGATAACACAAAAGGAGTCTCCACAGCCTCTGGCAAATCTACCACATCTACAGGCGCGACCACATGAGGAACACTCTCCGCAGAGCAACACACAACAATAGAATCCGTGAAAGACACCCTGTGAGGGAATTGGCAAGCACAATAGTAGTCAAACCAGCAGAAGCAATCTCCCTAACAACACCAGTTGTAATAGGAAGAGGAGAACCATGATGCTCGTTCATAGTAGGAAGTGCATCAAGGCCATACCTCACTACATCAATAGCAACCCTAGTGTTCCATGTGGCCTTCTTTCCTGAAGCTTTGTCCTCAACAGCCAAGAGACACTTCTTAGAACCATAAGTTATCATCCGCTTCGCTAAACTATCATGTGTTGTTTTCACAATATCCGCCGAGATCCCTACAGGCACACTTCACAACACAGTGAAGCCTTCCACGCAAGGAACAATGGGAGTTGCGCCTACAGAGGATGCTGCCCCGAGCATTAGAGCTAATGTGCGGGGTGAACCAACCTCTCTGTTATCCAAAGCCTTTGAGGACATCACCTCCGCCAAACCTGACGACCCTTATTGTTTATCGTTAGACGCAGAAACTAACATATCTATAACCACAACCAAGTCCCCCAATTATTCATCAACAGCCTGTGAGGAGAGGCCAGCTACTTCTGTAAAAAAAAGCACATATATGCACCACCATATAAAAACAGACAAAAAAGAGAGAGGGGAAAGAAAAAGAGCAGTCACGAACCAATGCTTCTATCCTTACGCCTTTTCATCCTATGTTCCAAACGGACGAAGCTCCCCTCATCTCTAGAATCAACTAAGACGGATGGGCTCGAGGCTACCAGCCTCTTTCCCCCTCTACCACGACCAGAACTATAGGGGCTAGTCCTAGCATAGCCCCTTGAAGCAACAAGAGTGGCTTCCCAACCCCCATCTAAAAGGGCATCTTCATCACGAAACTTCCAAGGGCGAGTGAGAATGCCAACGTGCCCAGAAAAGAAATTTCTCGGCTTATCCTCAATACTCAGAAGCACCATCGCCACTCATTCGTCCCCACTTCGCCAAACGGCCAAGCTTCCGCTTGAACGGGCCCGCCCACCTGTAGCGACTATTTTTTTATTAAATAGTTTTAAACCAAAATGTTTGAAAATAAATAAATGAATAAATAAATATTTTATAAAAATATTTAAAGAGGAGTCACCGTCGATTATTTTTAAAAGAAGGATAGATCGGACACCGGAAAATAAAACTAGAGATTTTAAAAATTAGGGTTCGGGAGTCGGTTATCGATGGGGAAGAGTTAGCACCCCACACCGCCCAAAATTGGTACCTAATGGGTTTATATTGCAAATGCAAAGAAAATCTAAAGCTCGATTTAGTTTAAAATACAATTCCTAAGATACATGAATGTATGAGCATGCGAAACGAACAACCTAACTCGCAACCCACGATACCAAAAGAGATGACGCTCAAATATTTGAGACGACACTCCCACTAGAATATCGGGACCTCGAGTACTAAAATAAAATAAAGCGATAAATTAAACATGGCATTTTAATCATGTATGAACCATAATGTGAATATAAACAAATGAAAACATAAATAAAACAAGGAAATAAAAACGTATACATAACATAACATAAAAAGCGTTACAATGACAAATACTATATATACCGTGATACATATATACATATAAAAATTACATATTATGATTTGTGTACAATATATGTGTTATCATACATGAATAAATACACACACACACACACACACACACACACACATATATATATATATATATATATATATTACACTTACTAAGCACACAAAAGCATAATTATGTATGAAAAAATATAAATGAAAGAAATTAATAGTGACAAAATAATGAATTAAACAAGATGTATCGAACAAATAAATAAGTACTTGAATACAAACACACAAAATAAAGGGTTGAAATTAAATGAATGTAAAAAAACAGTACTGAAATTTAAATATGCATGATTAATTAAGGATTAAAAAGGAAATTGGACCATTAAAACTCGAATTAACACTGAAATAGGGGCCGAATTGAAAATTTTGGAAAATTGTAGGGGATTGGGGATGTGTTTAAGAGGGACGAAAGGGATGCGGTGGTAATTGCTTTGGCGCGGAGGTCCTTATAGAGTAATTAGCCCATTTAGTTTTAAATTGAGTATAAAACATAAGTTTAAGCCTAAAATCATACTATTTCTCTTCTTCTTTTTTAAATATGTTTCAAAATCCACCATTCCCCTCTTGTTTCGGTAAATAAGCACCAAAATCCCTTGTATATGAAAAAACGAACCAAATTAGGCCCTCTTTTACCTCTCAATTCACCCTTATCGGTCCTAAAAGACAAGGGATTATCACCAGAGGCAGCTCGTCCGTCATCGGAACCCCTAGGACGGCCGAGAGACGAAGCGACATGGAGGTAAAAACCTAAAATTTCTTGTTTTCTTTTTATTTTTTGTATTTTTTATGACATACAAGGAAAACAAGAAGAAATGAGAAAATAGATACATTCTGTCAACTTTTTTTGTATCTATCATTCAAAAAAAAAAACTCATCCCAATCTCGGATTTATTACATGATATATAATGGAGTTTTTTGTTTACAAGAGTAGATAAAATTTTAATGCATCTACTGTGGATAAGATCTCGAATATGATATTCTCTCATTTTTATTGTTTTTATTGATTGAGGGATGTTTGGTGGTTGTACGGTGGCAGCGGTTTTTCTGGCGGCGAGGGGAGTCGTTGATGATGATACGTGGCAGCATCAGAGGGTGGGAGGTAAAGAGCCTCTCTCAGTTAGACTTGATTTGGGCTGTTAGATCAAATATGTTCTAACGGTTGAGATCGCCTGAAGATAGACGGTCATGATGATGGCTTGGCGATGATGTGGCAGCTACCGATTATGACGCGTGGCGCGTGGAAGTTGAGGTGTCTCGGCGTGTATTGCACGCACGCGTGGGAGGCGAACAGTTGGCACGTGTATCTCACGCGACATCTGAAGGGGCATCAAACTTCAATCTTGGTCGTTGGATTTGGCTTGATCCAACGGTTCTGGTGTGGCTGCGCATAGGATAAACCATATTAGATTAGGGTTTTTTTTTAATTTAAACGGGCCTAACAAGCCTTGTGTTATTGTTAGGTTTATGTAAATGAACTGAACCTTTTTTAATTAACTGGGTTTTTATTTTTATTATCTGTTTAATAATAATAATAATAATAATAATAACAATAATAGTAATAATAATAAATAACTCGGATCAACAGATCCGGATAAAATTAGTGTTTACAGTTGCCCCTCTTTACTCATTCTGGTGAAACGAGAATAGAGCAAAGATCATAAGCACTAATTTTATCTCACTTCCCTGTTCGAAGATTTGAAGTCACGAGTCCCTTCTATATGGAACTATTGCACTCTTCCTCCGTCTAAAGCCTTGGAGCTGCGAGTTCTTCCTATATAGATCTTATTGCCTTAAAATCTCGAAGCTACAAGTCCTTTCTATATAGAACTCTTCGCTTTGAAGTTTTGAAGCTACAAGTCCTTCCTATATAGAACCTTTTGCTTCCTCTAGATGAATCCTTCGAGCTACAAGTTCTTCCTATAGAGAACTTCTCACCCTGAAATCCTAAAGCTACGAGTTTTCCTATATAAAAGTCATTGCTTCAAAGTCTTGATACTTCGGGTTATTCCTATATAGAACCGTTGGCTTTGAAATCATGGAGCTTCTAGTACTTCCTATATAGAAACTTCCATTCCGAAATGCTGAAGCTTGAAAAATATTGAGACAATTTCCCAATTCCTTGCCGTGTTAGCATGAAAAATGTTCACTGCTAGAGATCTACTTTTCTGGACGTGAGGTGAAAGATTTGGTCTTGTGCTGATTTCTTCAATTCTTGTCAAGAAAAACATACAATATGTTTAAATAGTATGAGTTGTCATGCTCCTATCTTAGGGATGTCTAACTACATATGTTGTATGGCTAGTAGGATTCCTCGACCATTCTCAATTTCTCATTGACCAATCTCAGTTTTTTATTTGCTTCTTCACTTTTCTGGCTCTTTGTAACGGCGGTACCCCATCTCACGTTCGGGTTCAACCATTTTAGCTCAATCCCTTCGAGCTTCTAAAATTTTGCTCTAAAGCACCTTTTCAAGTTTTCATTTTAGATTTGCTTCTCGAAGTGCCCTTTCGGGTTTTCACTTTGGCTTTCTTTTTTTTCTTTGTTTTCTTTTTCTCTCTCTCTTTCTCAAGCACCCTTTCGGGTTCTCGTCCCGTAGTACTTTTATTTTCATGACTCTCTTGCTTTTCCCTGACAAGCTTGAGCTTCGGTGTTGGTCTTACATCACAAGCTTTGAAATCTTATTTTGGGTATGTCAAAGAAAACCCAAATGTCGGGGCAAACTTTTGTTTTTGGATCACCTGCAATTCAGAGGCTAGGACATAGTAATACCAAGAAATATTTTGCTTATCTTGAATCTATATTAATCTACTTGTTAGATGCTTATAGAAACAATAAGAGAAAGCACATAATAATACTTCATTAAGATTGAAATATTTCGAAGTGATTTGCAAAGTCATAGAAAACATGAGATATAATAAAACAATATACAGTGTCCTAAACATCCACTACATTAATGATGCGTGAGCCTATTGACCAAGGTAGAATCTTTGCTTGCAGTTCTTCACTGGAGTTTTTGATTTTCAAGAGGGCCTGTTTGTCGGGTGTCTGACCTTAGAATTCACTTGAGCCGCCCTTTACGGGTTTTCAACTCAAATCCTCCCTTGTTTTCAAAATGCTCATTTCGGGTTTTTATCTTGAACCCCCCCTTTATTTTTATTTTTATCCAAATTTTTCTCTCTCTTTTATTTTTTCTTTTTCTTTTTTGTTTCTTCAAGCGTAGTAATTTTTAACTGAGTCAGAGTTTATTGGATTTTTCAACTCCTTCCCATCCATTTCTGTTATGTAACACCCGTGTTTTGGGGTTGGGAGTTTAGTGTGTGTGTTTGGTTCGAGTCGCCCAAACCGGTTTAAATTAATTAGGCTTTGGTTTTAATTTAAATGAGATTAAAACTAAAGGAATGGCAATTTTGTAATTTAGTTAAAATAAGGGAAGACAAGCTTTTTGAATCTAAAAGAAAAAAAAGGGAGTCTTCTTCCTTATCCCATTTTCACGTTGGAAAGAACCCAAATCCTCCCAAAACCCTAATCTACTATTCCATCCATTTTCTCCATCAATTCAAGAGCTTTTTCGAAGATAATTTCATTTTTGAACCCTCCTCATCATCCCAAGCATTTCCATGGTTTTAGATTTCAAAACCATCACCATTTGTGTTTTTCAAGTTTGATAAAAGTATGAATTTTTAATGGGTTTTCAGCTTGTTTTTGGTTTGTTGAGTTAGGTTTTGAGTTAATCTCACTTAAATACACCTAATATCTTAAAATGGAAGGATTTTGGGGAAAATCCCGAAGTGGATCTTTGGGGCATTTTTCAAAGTGTCAAAACATGAATTTTTGGTGTGTTTTTGTGTTGGGTTGAAGGCATTATGGTATAGGGTTGTTAGGAAGGTGTTTTGGAAGCCTTTAGATGTCATTTGGGTGTTAGAAATGGTGGATTTCATATGGGTATTTGGGGAGCACGAAAATGTGAGTTTTGTGGGTAGTTGTGTTTGAAATTGTGAAGATTTGGCTTGTGATTGTGGGTTGAGTTTGTGGCTGAGTTTAGCATTGATTCGGTTGAGTAATACTTGTCTTTTGATTGGTTAGAAGTAAGAGGAAACACCGGAGAAGGATCGGGATCGAATCCGGAAATTGTGGAGGCTTGACTAGCTTTGCTTGGTTTGCTAAGGAAGGGTGGTGAGTGAAACTTTTAAATTTGGTTTAAATTGGTTCAAGTGTGTGTAGTGGAGATGTTGGAATGAGCTTGGTAGGCCATTCCAAGGTAGAAGTTAAATTGGTAGTTTAACTTCTTGTGTGTTAATAAGCTTTAGTTGTTTATGCTTATATTGATCTTGTGAGGCATGAATTGATTATGTATGTATATGCATTGATGTGTGTGATGATGGATGTGTGCTATAAATGATGGATATGTGTTGTGGTTTAAAAGTAATTGGCACTAGTTAAATTACCGGGTATAAATGATCGATCATTAGGATTAGTGTGCACACAGTTGAGTCAAATTCGCGCGTGGCCTTGGTGGCGTTAAGTCATCAAGGAGAAGTACGGTGATGTAATATTCCACCGGAAATTATCTATATTATACGTGATGATGAGTGGAATCCCATCCGTAGGGCGTGTGATGATGAGTGGAATCCCATCCATGCAAGGTCCGGTGATGAGTGTAATCCCACCGAGGTAATGTTGTTGTTGAGAGTAAATCCGCATATCCGAGTAAACTAATAGTGGCCAATGTACTTGTTCTTGTGATTATGATGTTGAGATAAATGCTTTATATTGTTGAGCTTAATATGATGTAAGATGTCATATTATTGACTCTTGTGTTGCTAGCTAGTTTGCTATGTTGATGCTTATGTATGATCGTGTGTGATGTTAAGGATTACATGCTTGAACCCTGCATTGTCGTTGTTTTTGGTTTTAGAGCATCCTCACTAAGCTTTTAGCTTACGCTCTCATTTTCGACAATGCAGATCAGTAGCGTGGTGTTAGCAAGGAGCAAGGTGAAGGGACATTCCAAGCTTTGTAGTTGCTCAAGTATGGTTTAGTAAATAAAGTAGTAGTTTAGCAATGGGGCTACTATATGTTTGTATTAGCGTTGTATGACTCATATATGTTGATGATGTTTATGTTATGCTTCGGCTTTGTAAACCATGTTATGTCTTGTTGGATTCTAGTGATGAGAGGTCATGCCTTGGATGTTTATCTTGCTTTTGGTTGAGCATGCAAACCTTATATGTGAAGACTTGTGCCATTTGGCTTTTGAGCTTTTAAGCATGCCTATTTATGCAATATCTATCCTTAATGTGAATGCCATGTGTAGATGCCTTGTTATTCATCTAAATTGCTCTATATGCTAGTTCTTGGTCGTGCAATGTTGTATGGATGCTTGAATGTGGATAGGGGAGTCTTAAAATGCATCTAGAGTCATGTTCGAGAGTCTTTTACTGAAATTTGGAAACTTGCAGTGCAGGGCGTATCGATACGCCTAAGGGCCGTATCGATACGGTCTTGCCTTCAGGACTCAGTTTTGGCTTGGTGTATCGATACGCGGGGGTGTATCCATACGCCCAAAACTCACTGGAATTTTGAGATTTTGGTGAGATTTTGGCGTATCGGTACGGGGTTAGGACGTATCGATACGGTTTTGTCTCGTTGACCACGAGATGTTGACCGAGGAGGGTGTATCGATACGCCCAAGGGCTGTATCGATACGGTCTCCCCTGAGTTGACTGAACGAGTTTACTTGGTCAAGGCGTATCGATACCCTTGACAGGTGTATCGATACGGCATGCTCTGTGTCTTAAAAATGGGCTGTTTAACATGTTGTTTGGACTTGATTGCTTTTGTTCGTGATGCTTTCCGCTGTTGTGATCACTTAGGAATCGAATGTGCCTTTACACAAGATAAATATTAAAAGAAATTTTCTAGGGTTGCTAACCGAGGTGGGACCTTCACAGGTTTCATATCGGTTTTCCCCGTGTAGCCTACTCGAACCGGTCAGCCGACCAGACCGGGGCAAGGGGGTTACATGTTAAGATCGATGCTCCCCTGGAAAAAGCCTTCTTGACGACATACGACCCCTCCCAATTAGGCATCCATTTCCCCCCAAGAGTCTCTATGATTTAACAAGATCTTTTTAAGAACTAGATCCCCCTCTCGAAATTTTCGTGGGTGAACCTTTTGTCACAAGCCCGCATCATCCTCTTTTGATACATTTGACCATGGAAGATAGCTTTCAACCTTTTTTCCTCAATGATATTCAATTGATCATACCTGGCTTGTATCCATTCAGCTTCATCCAACTTCACTTTGTTCAAAATTTGAAGTGATGAGATCTCTACTTCGATAGGTAGTACTGCCTCTTGCCATAAACCAAAGAGTATGGCGTTGCACCATTCGATGTACTCACAGACATTCGGTAAGCAAATAGAGCAAATGGTAGTTTCTCATGCCAATCCTTAAAGGTGTCTGTTGTTTTCGATATGATCTTCTTGATGTTCTTGTTTGCTGCTTCGACTGCCTCATTCATCTTAGGACGATAGGCAGTGGAGTTATGATGCACTATCTTAAATTGTTCGCACACCTCAGTTATCATTGTATTGTTTAAGTTGGAAGCATTGTCGGTGATGATCCTTTTTGGTAATCCTTACCGACAAATGATCTCTTTCTTTAAGAACTTGCAAATCGTCGCCCTTGTGATGTTGGCATAAGAGGACGCCTCTACTCATTTAATGAAGTAGTCAATGACAACTAGAATGAAACGATGCATGTTGGAAGCCCTTGGGTGAATCTACCCAATAACATCCATCCCTCACACTGCGAAAGGCCACGGTGAATTCATGGTGTGCAAAGGTAGCGGCGGAGAATGGATTTGTCGATATATATCTGACATTTATGGCATTTCTTGGCGTAGTCGATACAATCCCTCTCTATAGTGGACCAGAAATAGCCATATCTCATAATCTTTCGGACCATCGAGAAGCCATTGGCATGTGTCCCATATAACCCATCATGCACCTCTGCGAGAATATTTTTGGCCTCTCGAGCATCAACACATCTTAACAGTACTTGGTCTCTACCTCTTTTTTTACAAAATCTCACCATTCAGGACATATCCAACTGTCATTCTTCTGATAGTTCTCTTATCATTCTCGTTAGCTTCTTTATGGTAGGCTTGGAATTTGACGTATTGCAAAATATCATAGTACCAAGGATTTCCATCTACTTCCTCTTGCAGGTTGCAACAGTGAGCCTACATTTCAAAGATTTGCATTTCAACTGGTTTCATTTCCGCTTTTGTTCTTGCCTTGAACATCGCAACCAAGATTGTCAAGGCATCTGCCATTTGATTGTCCTCTCTTGGAAGATAGATGAAACTGACATTCTTAAATTCTTTAATTAACTCATGTATTAAATCATAATACTTAATTAATTTTAGGTCTCTTGTTTCCAATTCTCCTCAAAGTTGGTAGATTAGCAATGATGAGCCTCCGAAGGCTTGAAGCACCTTGATCTTTCTCTCAATTTCCGCAGACAATCCCATAACACATGCTTCGTACTCGGCTATGTTGTTTGTACAAAAGAGTTCCAATATACTCGTGAAAGGGTAGTAGACATTTTCTGGAGAAATTAACATTGCCCCTATGCCATGACCTAGGGCATTGGATGCCCCATCGAAATAAAGCTTCCATGATTTTTCTTCCCGAACCATCTCCTATTTAGTTGTAATACACATCAAGTCTTCGTCTGGTAATTTGAAGTTCAGGGATTCATAATCGTTTGAAGCACTTCTTGCTAAAAAGTCTGCTATGGCACTCCCTTTTATTGCCTTCTGGCTCACATATACGATGTCGAACTCAGACAATAACATTTGCCAATGAGCCTTTTTATCGGTTAAGGTTGGTGCTTTCATCAAGAATTTCAATGGGTCTAACTTGGATATCAACCAGGTGGTGTGATACAGCATGTACTACCTGAGCCTTTTGGTAGCCCAAACTATAGCGCAACACAATTTCTGAATCGCCAGATACTGTGTTTTGCAGTCAGTGAACTTCTTACTTAAATAGTAGATGGCTCTTTCTTTTCTTCCGGACTCATCATGCTACCCTAGTACGCAACCCATCGAATTTTTATAGACTGTTAGATACAAGATCAACAGTCTATATGGCACCAATGCCACTAGGATCGGAGAATTCGTCAGGTATTTCTTGATCTTTTTAAGAGCTTCTTGACACTTTTCATCCCATACTCCTGGGTTGTTATTTCGGAGAAATCTGAAGATAAAACCGCACTTGTCTGTCAACTGAGAAATGAACTAAGATATATAATTAAGTCTTCCCAGTAAACCTCGAACTTCTTTTTGTGTTTGAGGTGGTGGAAGATCTTGAATAGCTTTCACCTTATTAGGGTCAATCTTGATTCCCTTTCTACAAACCACAAATCCTAGAAGCTTTCCAGACGTGACTGCGAATGTGCATTTAGTAGGGTTGAGCTTCAGTTGATACTTTCTCAATCTTTGGAACAACGTTCTCAGGTTCTGAATGTGCTCTTTCTCAGTTCGAGACTTAGCAATCATATAATCCACATATACCTCAATCTCATTGTACATCATATCATAAAAAAGAGTTACCACGACCCTATGATATGTTGCTCCAGCATTTTTAAGTCCGAAAGGCATCACCTTGTAACAAAATGTACCCCACTCGGTCACAAATGTAGTCTTCTCCCTATCTTCCGTGTGCATTTTTATTTGATTGTATCCTGAAAAGCCATCCATGAAAGAGAACCATGAATGCCATGTCGTATTGTCAACCAAAGTGTCAATATAGGGTAAAAGAAAGTTATCCTTTGGGCTTGCTCTATTGAGATCTCTATAATCTAAAAACATGCAAACCTTCTCGTCTTTCTTTGGTACTGGGACTATGTTTGCAACCCATTCTGGATATTTGACAACCTTTAGAAAACCAGCATCAAATTGTTTTCTCACTTCTTCTCTAATTTTCAACAGCGTATTAGTCCTCATTCTTCTGAGCTTATGTTGAACTGGCTTACATTCGGGCCTTATTGGCAACTTATGTACCACAATGTTTTTATTCAGTTTCGGCATGTCTTGGTAAGTCCATGCGAATACGTCCTTGAACTCCTGAAGTAGAGTTATCAAATCGTGCCTAGTATTTGAGGAAAAGGTGATTCCAATCTTCACTTCCTTTTTATCTTTATCAATTCCCAAATTAAGAGTCTCTACTTCCTCTTGGTGAGGTAACATTTCCCTCACTTGCCATCAACCTTAGCAGTTCCTCTGGGACTTCGTATTCTATCTCATCTTGTCCCTTATCGATTTCTGCCAAACACAAAGGTTGCTAGAAGTCTATCTTAGAATCAGATTCAGGATCATTCAAACAGTTAATGGTAGGGACCATGCACCAATTTAAAGAAAAAAGTATTTGGAAAAGAAGAATATTCATGCGAAGTGAGTAAAAAATAAAAATGAAATAAATAAATAAATATAATGAATAATGAATAGATAATAAATGTATGTAATAAATGAAATGTTTGTCATTCTGGAAAACGTGGAAAGCATCATTTTCGTTGCATCTTAAGTTGAATAGCATAAGAGCCCTTCACAAAAGATCCTCAATTCTCGCGGGTAAAAGTAGAAGGGTTAGATAGGAGCATTACTCTAATTCTGTCTTAAAAACTATAGGCAGGTTGATACTGCTCTAATTATTGAGCGATTCCCCGGGAAGGTAAGGGCGGATCCCAATTAAAAACTTGTTGACATTTTCATCTTCGGATATCATGTTGACGAGCATCCCTTCAAGCGATTCATTGAACATCTCCTCGTCATTAAGCTTGTTACTCTCTTGGTTTGCTTCATGCACCTTTTGTTCAGCATTGATAATCCTACTGGATACGAAGATATCTCTTATGTGAGGAAAATTCATCGGCTTCCATGGGATATCTACTCCCTTTAACCTGGCTCTCCTTCGTTCTTCCCTTTTTTCTATATTCTTCCCTTCTTTGCAGCATACTAGGCTTATAACCCAGCCTGTATCGGTTTTTCTTGAAGATAACCTTTTTTACGCGTAGGCTTCCCTGCAAGTTCTTCCCAAAACCCTTTTCGGTTTTAGCTCCCCGTCCTAGTGTCTCTCAGATGATCATCTTGGTGCAGTTGGATAACTTGGGACATGAGATCTTACTTCCTTCTACGGCAATGGTCGCGTTCACAAATTCTAGAGCCCAAAAGGAACACTCTACAATGTCTTCATCAGGTGGGATATAAGGAGCATTAGATGTTACCGACGCAATGATGTCTTGCTCTGCCTCAACACTCACCAATTTTCCTTCAATTACAAACTTCAGTTTCTTATGCAGCGATGAAGGAATAGCACTAGCAGAGTGAATCCAAGGTCTTCCTAGTAAGTAGTTATAAGTCGGGTTAATATCCATCGCCACAAATTCAATGACATATTCTGTTGGTCCAATCAATAGGGGTATCTCGATTTCCCCACCACCTCTCTTTGAGTTCCATCAAAGGCTCTCACAGAATTTTGGCATGGCTTCAAATGGGAACTATCTATGGGTAACCTTTGCAGAGTTGTCATCGGTAATACATTCAATGTAGACCCATTGTCAATGAGCACCCCTGGTAAGACGTACCCTTTGCAGTGGGTAGTGATGTTTAAAGCTTTGGTAGACCCCATACCCCCATCTGGGATTTCATCATCACTGAACGTGATATAGTTATTTGTGGCAATATGTCCCACTATTCGGTCCAACTTGGTCACCGAGATATCATCTGGAACAAAGGTTTGATTACACACTTTCAGCAATGCATTACCATGCTTTTCTGAGCCTTAGGACGACCGGGAGACGAAGCGACATGGAGGTAAAAACTTAAAATTTCTCGTTTTTTATTTTTTGTATTTTTTACGACATGCAAAGAAAAAAAGAAGAAAGGAGAAAATCGATACCTTCTGTCAACTTTTTTTGTATCTATCTTTAAAAAAACTCATCCCAATCTCAGATTTATTACATGATATATACTGAATTTTTTTTGTTTACAAGAGTAGATAAATTGTAGAACTAATGTTTTGATATGATAATTGAAAAATAGTTTTGGACTAAATTAAAAAGATTTACAAGTGCTTTTAAGTCCAAAAAAATTAAAAATATGTTTGAGGAATTCTTAAAGGGGTTTTAATGATTTTTCTAAAGCCAAAATTTACAAAACCACCTAGGTGAAACAACCCTAGGCGTTTCGGAACGACCATTCACAGTGTCAAAACGTTTCGATACAGCTCTGTCTGTTTCAAAACGGGCTTAATATGGGTGAGGGTTTTTACATAGCGTTTTGATAAAGGCTTCACCGTTTCGATACGGTTATTTCCCCAACGGTCAAATCCCCAATGGCTATTTCCCAACAGTATTTTAAATTTCAGCTCAACTGTCACTCGTAGCGAAACGGGTTGTATCTGTTTCGATATGGCCAGAGGCGTTTCGATACAGCTTGCTGCATCGGGCTTCAACGTCTAGTTTCTAAAGAAGGTCATTCCAATACGGGCTCATCTGTTCCGAAACGGACATCACCAGAACTGCAATTAATGAGGAAAATAAAGTCTCCAACGGCTCCAATTCAATCCCAACGATCCTCAACGGCTACAAACTCAATTAGGAGTATAAAATAGACCTCCAAGCGTCAAGGATAGGTTAATGCTTCAATTGTAACAACACTATGATGAAATATTATCTTTAGAGCTAAATTGTATATTTCTTGTATAGACAACACTTGTGAGCTTAATTGTCAAATTTGCTCAAGTGTTTAGGTTTTGGGGTGAGAGCTTTATAGTGCAAACAAATACCTATTAGAGGGATTTCAAGTTTGCTTAGAATTTCTCTTGTTAGAGAGTGCTTGATCAAGCTTTGGGTAGAAAGTTTGATCGTTGTAACGGTTTCCTCCTAATCCGAGAAAAGGGGACGAAATTCTTAGTGAATTTGTTGAAATCCTTAGTAGGAAGCTAAGGTAGTGGATGTAGGCTTTGGATTAGAAAGTCGAACCACTCTAAATTCTCGTGTTCAATTCTCTTAATTTTAGCTTCCACAAAAACACCTAAAATTCAACCTTCTCCACCACTTGGCAAGCATCTCGGTTGTGACCATCGAGCTCAACATAAACTTTTAATGCATCTACTGTTGCTAAGATCTCGAATCTAATATTCTCTCATTTTTTATTATTTTGTGGATTGAGGGAGATTTGGTGGTCGTACGGTGGCAACGGTTTTTTCGACGACGAGGGGAGCCGTTAATAATGACACGCGACAACATCAGAGGGTGGGAGGTGAAGAGCGTCTCTCGGTTAGACTTGATTCGGGCCGTTAGATTAAATCTGATCTAACAGTTGAGATCGCCCAAAGATGATTTGGCGGCTCCCAATGATGATGCATGGCGTGTGGAAGCTGAGGGGTCTCGGCGTGTCTTGCACGCGCGTGTGGGAGGCGAACAGTCGGTGCATGTATCTCATGTGGCATCTGAAGGGGCATCGAGCTTCAATCTTGGTTGTTGGATCTAGCTTGATCCAACGGTTCTGGTGTGGCTGTGCATAGGATAAATCATATCATATTAGGGTTTTTTTATATTTAAACGAGCCTAACATGCCTTGTATTATTGTTGGGTTTATGTAAATAAACTGGACCTATTTTAATTAAATGGGTTTTTATTTTTATTATCTGTTTAATAATAATAATTATAATTATAATAATAAATAAATAAATAAATCGGGTCAACAAACCCGGATAAAATTAGTGTTTAAACCACCAAAAAACCCTCAGGAAAAACATTCAAATCCATTTCATCCCAACCATTGGGACTCTTTCCCTCTAGACAATGCACCCAGATATTCTTAAGAGTACATATGTCTTCACAGTACAAAGGTGGAAGACATTTTCTGCACATTCGGAGGTGCAACCCTATCCTGCGACAGTCAACGCCAAACAACAGGGAACATGAAATCCCCAAAAGTACACTCTATTTTAATATACTTCGCCCTGTCCAGACGAAGATTCGCAACATAATTGCTAGACCTATAAACACCTACCATAATCTGTCTAGAAGAAGATTCACAGCATAATATACTTCGCCATGTTCAGACGAAGATTCGCCCTGCGTTCGACGATGGACGTCACAAAGCACATGATCACCCGCGAACTATATGATACCTTTCGTAATCTGTGTCAAACAGACAAAATCATGAGTAACATCGTGCCTCTCCCACTGGCCACATGACCACACACGTACCCACAACGGATGCCAAGGAGAACTTAAGACGTCAAGTCATAACTAGTCCAATTAATGCGCCACAATAACCCTATCTTAAAACATGTCCAAGTGGTATAAAACTGAACATGCAGCCGAAAGGAACCAAGTTCTCCCACTCCAAACATCTTCACCACCAAAAAGGCAAGAACAACACACTAACCCCAACCCGGAATGACCGTCTCAACCTTCATTAGACTACCATTTTCGATTCTTGTCCATTTGAACAATCAACAAATTACCAACTGAAGAGACGATGATGAATTGAATATTAAAAAAAACAAGACAAAACGTATTACAATAAGATAACATCATTCACCGTTTGCATAAAAAATGAAAAGACTTATTTTAGTAAATCAAATGTTATATTTACGATCATCTTAAAATATATTTAACTTAACCCTAGGAGGGCGGTATCTGGGCCCGGGCAAGAGGGGCAACCGCTCAGGGCCCATAACTTTTATAGTGTATTATATTTATAAAAAAAATTATATTTAATATAAGGCTTAATTATTTTTAGTACTTATTATTAGAGGCTTAATTTTTTCTAATATTTATTATTAGGGTCTAATATTTTCTCAAAAATTATTATTAGGGGCTTGTTCTTATAAATTATTTTTTTATAATATTTGTTAGGGTATACTATACTAATGACCATCGAACTATGGGGTTGGTGTCGATTTGACCATTATATTTTCAATTGTGTTAAATATACCACATAACTATTTAATTGGTTCCAATGTAGCCACATGTCGTTAAAAAAACGGAGAAGTTGACGGGGCTATTAAAATAATTGGTATAATTTCAAATTTGGTTCCCTTTATCTATACAATCTATCAATTTGATCCTAATTTTAATCTAATAAAAAAATATTTATTTTAATTAGATGGTGACACATATCACCACCTTATTGGGAGATTTTAATTATTTTATTTAAATTAATTAATTAATTTACCCCTTCAATCAGGTGGTGACACGTGTTACCCTGATTGGAGTAGGAAAAATGAAAACCAAGGAACTGACCTTTGTAAGAATCGAACATGGGACCTTAGGGGAGTAGCACGCCCGAGTTTGCCATTGAGCCAAGCATATACTTGTGATATGTAATACTAATAATAATATATGTGTTATACGATTGGAGAAAGAAAAACCAAACAATATACTCGCCCTTAATAGGATTTTAACCTGAAAATCCTTAAGGGTTGTGGCATGGGATTACCATTAGGCCAAATAAGTATTTTTGATATGAAATACTAACTATAATATATATCTTATTCGATTGTAATTTAGTTTGGAATATTATATATATATAATATTAAAATAATCAAAATTAAGTTAAAAAATCAATTCAATGAAAACTTAATTTGGAATATTATATATATAATATTAAAATAATCAAAATTAAGTTAAAAAATCAATTTAATGAAAACTTAATTTTGAATATTAAATATATAATTATGCTAAAATAATGAAAATTTAAAATTTATTTTTTAATATTTTATGTTTGTTTTTCTTTCAAAATTTTAAATTTTGATTATTTTAATATTATTATATATATAATATTCCAAACTAAATTACAATCGAATAATCAAAATTTAAAATTTTTAAAGAAAAACAAACATAAAATATTAAAAAATAATTTTTAAATTATAATTATTTTAACATAATTATATATTTAATATTCTAAATTAAGTTTTCCTTGAATTGATTTTTTAACTTAATTTTGATTATTTTAATATTATTATATATATAATATTTCAAACTAAATTACAATCGAATAATCAAAATTTAAAATTTTAAAAGAAAAACAAACATAAAATATTAAAAAATAATTTTTAAATTTTAATTATTTTAACATAATTATATATTTAATAGTTCAAATTAAATTTTCCTTGAATTGATTTTTTAACTTAATTTTAATTATTTTAATATTATTATATATATTATTCCAAACTAAATTACAATTGAATAAGATATATATTATAGTTAGTATTTCATATCAAAAATACTTATTTGGCGTAGTGGCAAACCCATGCCATGTAACCCCCTAGACCCGCCTATGCGTTACAACGGATCCTAGAAAGTTACATTAGGGTCACAAGAGCGACCCACAGTAAAAATACACATAAAAAAACATATTTCTTTAGAACACTTATTAAACTGTAAAATCAACTTCTGTTTAAAATACCGTTTCGGGAAGTTATTTAAACACATAACATAAATTTCAAAAAGCACTTTACAAATATTATCATAAAACAATACATGACATACATGCCCACTAACTATACAGTATCGTACTCCAAAAGCAACGCTGAGAGAACTCCGAACACTGCTGACAACCATAATACAATGATATATTCTTTTAACCTGCAATGGTAGAAACATCGTGAGCTTGGAAAAGCTCAGTAATACAAAACTACCGAAATATGCTATAAGCTCATGCAGATATATGGTAAGCATAACATTTTCATGATGTTCCACGTAGTAACAATCTTCATTTCCTTTTTTCTATTTCAGGGTAACGTTATACTTGAGAAATAAGGGTACTTGTTCTTTATTCAATCATCGAGAATTAGACGGGGATTATATAGATTGGTAACATACGGAGGTTGAAACAGAGAGTTTAGTGTCTAGTGTGTTCCAACAGTGCAACATTAATGCATGAAATGTAACAATGTAGTAAACCTTTTTATTTAAAATACATTTGTTTCAAGTAGCCGTAAAGTTCATTTTAATTATATATTTACCCTCCAACCATACTCCAGTATATAGTTTCCCCAGTGCGGTATCATGTACAGGTATTAACCCGGGCCCATTGGGTGTGGGTACCATCCTAAGGATATACCTTAGAATACGGGCGGCCGTTGCCGAAGCATAGGAACCGAAAATGGGCGGACCTGGCCGAAGCCTAGGATCCGAAAACGGGCGGACCTAGCCGAAGCTTAGGATCCAAATACGGACGGACTTACCAGCTGGATCAGGGCTGAGCCGACAGTAACTTCATATCATGTCCCAAGTACCCCAGTGAATCAGATCATCAATAGTTCATTAATCAATAACTGTATTTTTAGTAACGCATTATCCATATAGCATGTTTATCATATCGGGTGCATAGGCATATACCAGAAATATTGTACGGTCATGCTTAATTATAAAACATGTCATGTGAGTTCAAGTATGTCAATCAAGTGCACGTGTTCGGTATTATAACATGTAAATTAGTATGCAAAACAGTCGTGTGGCACACATGGAACACACTAGGTGGAACAGTTTGTTTCTTGGAGATACGTGGCATTTATGGAAGAGAACACATTAAACTTTTGACAATTTGAACGGATTTTTGAAACGGGGCCCCTAATAAAGGAGCGGTTCTTACCAACGGTTCAAACTAGATATTCAGGAGATGATACATCAAGATCTTAAGAGTTTAGATATATCATGAGCAATTTACTCATTCAAGCCTACAAGCATTATGTTCATTTTATCACACATGGGCATTTTGGTAATTTATACCAACAGGGCGTAAATAGTGGCTCAGAAATTCTATTTGCTCATCAAGTTTCCAACCAGGCATTCAGAGATTTCTACGTCAAGATCTCTCACGATATCATATACATTCTGGGCTATTTTGATTACTTTGGCCAACGAGAGCATTTTGGTCTTTTAACTATCAGGGGTGATTTTATAATTTAGCCCAATAGTGATAAGATGACGATTTACAATATTTAAGATTTCCAGGAGTTTATCGAGCCTCAAAAACCAATCGAACTAACATGTCCCAACCTTACAGTACTAACCAAACCTTCTGATGTAAGCACTTCACGGGTATCATTTCCAAATATTGTTTGTATCGTATATCTGAAAGGTTGCCTTCATATTTCACCACAAGACTTGCCACGGAGTAGTCGAACTAATACTCTATGCGGAAAACTTCCATCCTTATATTAATATCAGGAGTGATTGACGTACATGAGTCATGCTCTAACCTTAGGGGCATTTTAGTCATTTTTAGCTTTATTGGCATTTTTAGAATTTTATCAAAGGCAATTTACTTATTCCAATCAAGGGAGTATTTCAGTCGTTCTGAAACTTGGGATATCCATCATTCTTGTCAATTGAACCATTTATAACATTTCAATCATTTCAATACTCGTAGGTGTTTCAGCCATTCGAGAAATTTCGATACCTCCAACCGCTTCATTCATTTCAAAACTCAAGGGTTTATCCATCGTTCCAGTTAATTTGCAAACCCTCGGTGTTCGAGGATACTTCAGCCCTTTTGTCAATACGATCATTTCGACTAATTTAACCATAACAGTATTTCTAATACTTTTAGTCATTTTCAATCAATTCGGAGATTTGAGACACTTGATTAATTCAGAGGTATGTAAAGTTTCTCGTAAATCTATATTCGGAGATTCATTCCAAATTCAAGTAAACCTAACACCTTACAATCTTGAAGGTTTAAATCTTGTTATCATAACTTTCCAAGTAGATCGAGGTTTTCAGATGAAACGAGTTGTTTTACCATATCCAGTATATATTTCTAGATCGCTTCCAATTCCAAGGGTATTTTAGTCATTCTCATACCTTAAAGGGCATTTTCATAATTTCATATCCAAATATTTTTAGCATTTAATCACTTGGCATTAATAATCAGGTTTGAGGATTAGTCGCCTTATTAATTAATTTATTGAACTCCAGATCCTTACATTTATTAACTTTCTCATTCGAACATTTCGATCTTTTCTAGGTTATCATACTCAATTTCATATCAGGTTTGGCTTAAGCAGGGTTAACAACACTCTTTATCATATTCATGCATGCATTAACCAAATACCAACATGTTCATAAAGCATACTAGAGGTAGTAGTGTATTACCTTTAATCCTTGTTATATCGGTCAACCATGGTACCCCATTCGATCACTCTCGAACCCGAATGCGATGTCCTCAACATCCCGAATACAAGGAACTTCGAATACCTTCAATCGCACAAATTCCAATTTCAGTCCTTACTCACATTGCTCATAATTGATTATTAAAATACATAAGTAGACTCAAGTTCAAAATCCAATTCGGAGGCTTTCGAGTTCGAATTTCACGAAACGGGCTTCAAAATCGGACTCAGGACGTCAAAAAACATAAAATAGGACTTTTTAGAAAAAGTTGACTTTTTGGTCAAAGTCAACGCTGACGTCAGCAGTCAACGCTAACGTCATGCTGACGTCACTGGTCCAATGGCTGACTTGGCGAGTTAACTCACTGGGTTGACTCGGGTGAGTTGACTCGGGCGAGTTGACTCACTGAGTTGACTCGGGCGAGTTGACTCGATCAACAGGCCGGGTACGGGTCAACAGGTCGGGTCGGTCAAGGGGTCGGGTCAGTTACACGGGTTTGGGCTAAAGGCCATTGGGCCTTACACGGGCCGACCCACTTCCTAAATCTAATAGGCCTGACCCGATTCATTGGGCCAGACCGGTTCTGATCAGACCGGTTCACTTACCTTTCGGATTGGCTTCGCCGGGCGGTTGCCGGAAACGATCACCGGAGACGCCTTTGGCACCGATTCTGTTGGAAAACAGGAGCTCGTTAGCTCAAAATTCCAACCCATACATCAACAACACAAAAAAAGCCAGAATTCATACTGAGATTAACCAAAATGGAGGGGAAACGGTCGGAAGCGACGTAGCTCCGATGAGCATCTTACCGACGTCGGGCACACGATCGTTCGGTCGGGTTTTGCTCCCCACGACACGCTGAACACACTTGAACCGTCGACGCGCCCCAACGGTGACAGAGGTGGCCGGAAAACGCGTAAAACAGAGGCCGCTTTGGGCTTCTCTGACGAAGCATGCAAACAGCTTCCCACGGTGGACAACGGCTGATAACCGCGAGTGGTTACCACGGTTGCGTTCGGGGAGAGTTGGCGGACACGGTGGCAGCGGCGGTGAAGGCCACGGCCCGGCGGGGGCGCAGATCGGAGCTGAGAACGATGGTGGTTAGGTGAGACGTTTGGTATTCTGGAAAGACCCGATTTCCCCTCTCTTCCCTTTTTTTTATTCGAATATGCATCTAAATGGTAGGTGAAAAGTCAGATATGGCTTTAATCTACAAGTGGTCAAACTTCATATTCATTGGTTAAACTTAATCCGAAAGAGATTATGACCAAAAATATCCTTAGTTCAGATGGTGGTATCATGTGTATGTAAAGCCAAAGGTTATGGGTTCGAAACCCTTGAACAACACTTCTCTTTTTTTTCCTTTTTTTTACCTTAAAGACTTAGGGTGTTACATGCCACAACCATTAAGGATTCCCAGGTTTGAATCATACCAAGGCGAGTATATTGTTTGTTTTTTCTTTCTCCAATCTTATAACACATATATTATTATTATTATTGTATATCACAAGTATATGCTTGGCTCAGTGGCAAACTTGTGTGCACTACTCCCCCAAGGTCCCAAGTTCGATTCCTACCAAAGGCGGTTCCTTGGTTTTCATTTATCCTACTCCAATCAAGGTGACACGTGTTACCACTTAATTAAAATAAATTAATTTTTATTAGATTAAATTAAGATCAAATTGATAGATTGTATAGATAAAGGGGACCAAATTTGTAATTATACCAATTATTTTAACAGCCCGTCAACTTTTCCGTTTTTTTAACGGCAGGTGGCTACATTGGAACCAATTAAATAGTTATGTGGTATATTTAACACAATTGAAAATATAGTGGTCAAATCGACACCAACCCCATTGTTCGGTGGTCATTAGTATAGTTTACCCTATTTGTTATTAAGTGTCTAATTAGCCCCAATGTTTCTTATCTTGGATGCTCTTAAAATTTAATTTTTTCTAACACTTATTATTAAGGGCTCATTTTTTCAATTCTTGTTATTATGGGACCAATTTATTTTCAATATTTATTTTTAGGGATACTCTTAAAATTCAATTTTTTTTAATATTTATTTGTTATTAAGAGTGCAATTTTCAATACATTTTATTTAGAACCTAATTTTTTCAATATCTTTTATTAAGGGTCCAATTTTTTCAATACTTTTTATTAAGGGCCCAATTTTTTCAATACTTGTTATTATAAAACTACTCTTAATTTTTTTTCAACACTTGTTATTAGGGACGATGATTTAAATAATAGTTCGCAACAGTTTTGTCAAAAATGACATATGTTATTAATAATTCACAACCACGCTACTCGTAGTGACCACAATAACATCCATTATGTCCGCAATCACAATAAACGCGAACGTGACCGCAACCGTAATTTAAACATTTGATCATGGACCCAATTTTTTAATTTGTCCTAAGACAACCAAAATTTCAAAAACGAGCCACTGACCACCACATGAAAGTGTCTTCATAAGAAACACCTAAATAAAACTGTGTTCACACTTCTATTTTTTTAAGACAAACCAACTTCATTTAACAAAAACAAATACAAACATCCATAGAAGTCATTTCTGGTTTTTAAACAAATCCAAAAGCAAAGATAGAGAAACGAGTCTAACGAGAACAAAGAGTCGAACAAAACAAAGCATGTAATAGTTCTAAAACAGTAATATTATATTTTTTAATTCAATCATTTTAGCCTTTATAATCTTCTAAAATCAATAATATTATCTCTAATGTCATTCAACCGAAAAATTATATTATAAGTTCGTCTCTCCACGTTATTTATGGTCTCAATTAATAAAAGTCATCCATTTCATTAATTTATTCCACATTATCTGTTTACCTTGTGAATCTTCGCTCATATTTACTGTAAATCAAATTTAAAAAACATGTTTTACCGTGTGAATATGTACTTGGTAAAAAGATGGCATGAAAAAATTAATAATTTTTATTGGTTGAGACCATAAATGCCATGACAGGACGCAGGGGCGAAATATAGGGGTTTTGGGGGCATGAGCCTCTTGCCAATTTTTTTTCAATAGTAGTAAAATAGTTTATTTTTAAAAAAAGTAACATTAATTTTATAACCCTTTTATTTTTTTAAATCTTATTATGGCTCCTTCAAAATTTTAATTTTATAATAAATTTTTTTATAAATTTTAATTTCGCCCCTAACGGGACAAGCCTATAATATAATTTCTCGATTCAACTATTAGGGTCAGATGACACTACGAATGTATAAATTAAACTTGTCCACCGGAATCTTCTCGTAAAATGATTTTTTTAAGAAGTTAATTAATATAATTGATTTGCACGTGAATGAGACAGGAAAGAGGAAAAAAAATTTAAAAAAAAACTTCATAATTGCAATCAAAAGATAATATAAAAAATGTAATAATTCTAGATCAGCGATATTATACTTCTTTTTCAATTCTATCATTTTAGCTTTTATAGTTTTCAAAATTAATAATATTCTCTCTTATTTTTAATTCATCAAATTAGTCTTTGAATTTTTAGATTGTATCAATCTTGTCCTTTGATCGTTGTTGACTAACAAAATTATTAAATTATGTGCATGTTGTTGTTGTTGTTGTCTGTTTTCACAACAGTCGTTATTGCCCATTGTACTATCACGTCATTAAAATTGGCTCGTCATCATTGTATTAGAAACATCAATTTATTAAAAAATGACACGTGGATATGCTAATTCAGACGTTGCTAATTATTTAATTACATAGTATCTAACATGACAAAGAGTGGCCGATGATAACGACTATATTTGTCAATGATAGACAAAATGTGAGATTGATGCAATTTAGAGAGTTATATGGCCAAATTTATAAAATTAAAATAGATGAACAACATTGACGATTTTGAACAACTACGAAACCTAAATTAATGAAATAAAAAGGAGGAATAAAATTTTTTATTTGAAATTACTACAACGATAAAATTATTCCTAAGCCTAAATTATAACATTTATTAAAAAAACATTAGAGTGATATTTTAATCGATGAACATAAATTTGATAATTTACAATTAGATAATTATACAAATAAGTATAACTATAAAAAATTGTATAAATAAATAATATGGTAAAAATATAATATAAATGAAACACAAATATAATTTTACATATTAAAATTCTTATAATGCGAACTCAGTGATTTTAGTAGGAAAAAAAACGTTGTTTTTAGTGGTTTCACTTTAATTATCTTCTTTAAGAGATTTTTTGGTCGACTTGATCTTAAAGTTCTTTCTACGATGTAAGTGTATTGTATTTATTGTGCATTTCTTTATTTCTAATGAAGGCTTTAATATAAAATAAGTGCTTAAATTATAATATATATTTTTTTGTTTTAGGTGCTTAAAAGTTATTTTGACTAAAATATGTGCTTAAAATTATTGTTTTAGTAAAAATAGGTGCTTAGAGTTTATGTTGGTCAAAATATATGCTTAAAATAAGCCACGTGTCGATAATGCCTAAATTTTTTAACTATAAGCACCTAAAACAAATAAAATGAATTTTTTTTTTTGAACAAAGTACCAGAACTTCCAATTGAACAGCATTTTAGTTTTTGAAAGATTTGAAACATGTTTACCGTCTAAAACGGAAATAAACCATAACATGGTTGACTAGGCACAACAATTTTCCTTCTGTTCGATAGGTTGTCCCTTCATCTGAACAGTTCCATTTCCGGTTGCCTTGTTAGCACTAGCAGTTGGCTGGTTACCCATTTTTTGCTGAAATTTTATGCACCTATTCTTACCAAAATAAACTTTAAACACATAAAAAAATAGAGTTTTGCTATACACATCCCTTAGGGTTGTGTATAAAAACTATTAGACTCCTATCATTAATTGTTATTTATTTTTCAATAGAATTATTAGAATGCAATTAATTACATTCTTAAAATATTAAATATTATTAATTGTGTTTAATATTTAATCATAACATCCTAAGCCTTAAACCCAAATCTTAAACACTAACCATAACCCTAGACTCTAAATGCTTAACCCTAGACCCTAAACATTAGAAACCCAAACCTTACCCTAAACATTAAAATATAAACCCTAAATGTTTAACCTTAACACTAAACTCTAAATCCTAAACCATAAACCTTAACCCTAAACACTAACCATACATCATAAATCTTAAACTCTAAATCCTAAATCATAACCCTAAACTTCAAACCCTAAACAATAACCATCAACCATAAACTATAAACACTGAACCATAATAATAAACCATAGACACTAGAACCCATTAACCATAAAACCATAAAAACAACACTAAAACCCTAAAACAATAAACCTTAAACCCTAAAATTATAAATTATAAATTCTAAACACCTAAACCTTTTTACATAATTATTAATTACATTAAACACCCTAAATCAATGATGTTTAATATTTTAAGAATGTAATTAATTACATTCTAATAAATTTTCATTGAAAAATAAAATAACAGTTAATGATAGAAATCTAATAGTTTTTATACACAGATAACAAACCTAAAAAAATATAGTTTAAAAACTTTAAAATATATATATAATACTTTATGGAGATCTTTTTCCTCCAAAACTACGAACAATTACCATAAAAAATTCAGCAATTCCTTCCTTGGAAATGGGAGAGTAACATGCAATGAAGTAAAAACCTCCACTTTCCATTATTTTCTGACTTCCATGTTATTTTATCGGAATAATTAACTCAGCGGTCCAAGCCAATATGTATACTCCATAATTTAGTAGTTTGAAAAAGGTTTAATTTATATTTTAGTCTCTAATAATTAAAAGATATTTAATACCGAGTCCCGAGACACTTCCTATCTCAGCAGCATAAACTCTGGGATTCCAATGCAACAGCTAATGCCCAGTTTGCCCACAAATCTCTATCATCGTATTAAACAATCGACTAAACTAATTTAATTGTAGGTTCAATAACATATATGTTATTTTCCTTTTAAAATTACAAAAAATCATTCAGTGAAAAATGATTCTAAATATGATATTTAGTTAACATATTATTTTTTCTAATATGACCTATTATAATAATATTTTTAATCCTAAAAATTAATATATTCAATCAATTTATCATAATTCTAAACAATTAAGAAATTTAACTTTTAATATTTTAAAATTTTACCATTTTAATCTTTATTCTTTTATAAATTACTTGCTTTTTTTTCCCCGAAATGTTATATTAGTTTCTTGTTACTTTCCTGATATAATAACAATTTAACAGTAACTTGTTGCAGATTTATAGCAGAATGCAGTTATCGAACTACTAATTTGATATGATGGACTCATTTATTTTGATAGTATCACAAAAAAAATTAAATTGATGGAATTTTTAAATATAAAAGATTAAATATTGAATTATTTTAAAATAAGAGAAAATTATAAGTTTTAAAACTAAAAATATTATTATTCTAAAAAATGACATGTTTACTAGCAGAGTGACCAATTTATAATATTATATTAATTGAGTAACCTTTTATGTTAATTGTTTGGCATATTTATAATAATATTTATCATAAAAATCTATAGGGACAACAATTTTTTGTCCATTTTTATATCTTTATTTATGTCTCAATACATTAAACTAAGCACTAATTTTAATTTTTAAATTACAAATTTAAACTCTAAAAATTGAACTCAACACATTAAACTCTAAATATTAATCCTGAAAACTAAACTTAATTTTTTTTAATATGCGAATATAAATAGAGGCGCCCACGACTGAGAATCTGTGTTCATAATTTAGTCATCATTTTGCGAACTTAACCTAAACAACTTCAACCCCACCGGAAAGGAGAAAACAAGGCATGGGCATGATGGAGAACTCTGCAATTGTAATACCCTCATTGCTCCTTCAAAACACAGTGATTTCTCTGCTTATTTATGCCGATAAATCCAGCTTGATTTTAGCAGAAAAATACAGGCTAATCGAAATCTTTCGTTATCTCCTAATCACTTCTTTTCTCTTCTTTTCACGCTTGTTTCCTTCACTTTTCCCTTCTTATTCACTCTCTTTACGAGCCGACGGTTGCTCGTTTAATCCCCGGCAAAGCAAATATGTCATCACTGAGTCGGAGATCGGTGACTCGGGGATAGCTCGGGCGCTTTTGCAGTTGCTGTCGAGTGTTAATGACATTCCGGTTAGCTCGAGAAAGTATGGAATCGTTCGGTCTTTAGCGGAGAAGCTTATAGAAGATAACAATCGGGAAGACATTGAAGCTTTGCGTAGAATTAACCGAACGGTTTTGTCGTCGGCTTTTTCGATGACGCTTTGCCGGGTTGAGGCTGCAATGGTGGAATTGGGGCAAGACGGGGTGGTAGGTCGTGCCGTATCTGGGCTGGTTCATTATCAGTTGAACCGGGTTTTGAGGGTGGTCCGGTCGGTTGGGGATGGGGTGTGGGGTAGGGTAAGGAGGGGGAGAGAGGGTGTGAACCGTTCGGGGATTTCGGCTGAGAAGCTTGCGGCTGAGCTGCTTTGGTTGGCGGAGAAATTGGCCGCTTGTGGATTTGAGGAAGAGGCTGTTGAGAGATGGGCATCGGCTTCGAATTTAGCTCGGGTTTCTCTTTTGGCTGAGCCGCGTCTTCAAGGTTCCCTCGTTAAGGTTTCCGGTACGTTTTTCATCCCGGTTTAATATTTCGGTTTAGTACTATCATTGAGGTTGAAAAGTACTTTCTCTTAAAAGTAGATTTAAAATCTTTTTGCTATCCAACAATGCTTTCGGACAATCAAAATCTGTTTAAATGGTTAATTCGGTGCGTAATCAAATTGAATTAACTAAAATTTTAATAGATCAAATTGTTGAATTTCTGAAATTTATTAATTAATTTGAATAAATTTCGACTAATTTGATCAATTTTTGAATAAGTAAACTTAAAATTTTTAATTTAGGTATGTCTTGGTGTATTTTTTAAATTGGATTAAAAATTAGAATTTTAATAGACGTAGACTTACAAACAAATGTGTGGTTTACATATATTTAATATTTTATTGGTAATTTGATTAATTCAATTAATTAAATCAATTTTGATCTGAATTAATTAATAATTAAACTCTAATTTTTTTAATTGTTCTCTGATCGAAAAATTTTGATGATCAATCATTTAACCGGACTAATTCGATTCAGTCAGCTAATTCAATTGTAACTGAACAATAAACATTCTCATACAATGCTTGCGTTTGAAGAATATGCTTCCTATAGGGACTTATTCCTTTAGGCACTTAGTGTATTTTATGCAAACTTTGAACCCTATTAATCTTGTTTGAGCATTGATTTGGTAGGCTTTTCTTGTATGTTTCCCACAAGTAATCTTCTATTTTTCCACCATTTTCTCATCTGTTGAGACCTACTTGCTTTTGTCTTTTCCCCTGCTTTTAGCCTTAAACTTGATTGCTTTTTGTTATTCTTTTTTTTCTTTCTTGCTTTGTAGGTTTATATAATCTATCAATGTATGGAATAATAAATCCGAAACAGAATTACATAATTCTTTTGTGTTTGACATGAAAATGTTGATATGACTCGAGTTATATATATATATATCTGTGTTTGATACATAATAATAACCGGCACTAGAATATAAAGACCGATCGATGTTGTTCCTTATGTTTTGGTTAATTACTCAAATATGTAGCATTCCTATTCAAACAAGCCAAGTATATGGGACTAGAAGATACTGATGAAGCCAGCAAAGACAGGTCGAGGCAAATGAAGATGAAGATGCTAACTTCATGGCTACCATTGTTATGCAGAGCAAGCAACGGCACCGACATGCCGGTGCTGAGCTTAAGCGAAAGAGTCGAGCTCGAGAAGATTTTGGAAGTCGCCATCGAAATGCTACGACACGTGGAGCAAGAGCAAGTGCTTTCCCTTTGGCTCCACCATTTCACGCTTTGCCCATCCTCCGACTGGCCCAACCTTCTTGCTTCATATGCTCGCTGGTGCACCACTTCTCGCAAGCTTTTTATCTGAAGATGTAAACTAGAATAGGAGTATTTGAATTATACAATACTATTACTATGCCAACTCAATTATTAGGATATTAAATTATTAATTTATTGGGTATTTTGTTTGAAATTCTTTTTTAAAAAAACATCTTATAACTACTTTGACAAAATCATTACTGTATACACATAACTTTATCCATTATAGTAGAAAACACTAGATCCCTTAGTTTTCAACAAACTACATTTCACTTGATAGTTTTTTTTTCACCATTCCCCGCCTATTTTGCATCAACAAAACATTACACCTTATTTTAAGCATATTAATAAACCGGATCTCGTGGTGCTGTATTTTTTATTGAGGAAAGAATTATTTTAAGTCCGTCTAGTTTTAGAAGGTATTTTTTTATTTTCAATTTTTTCAAAAAGTAGAAAATACATTTGATAATAGAAATAAAAACTTGTTTTCAGAAATGAAAATAGTTAAAATATGTTTGGTATCTAATTTTTCAAAATAAAAATAAACAAAATGTTATATTTTGATACACAATATGTGTAAAAAAATTTACACAACCCAATGATAAAATTTAAAACCTAAATCCAAACTCTAACACCCTAAAACCTAAACCCTACACACTAAACCTTTAAACCCTAACCTAAAACTATAAACCCTAAAATTGAAAAGCTTATATATCAAAGTATTTCCTATAAATAAATAATTATTCGTTGAGTAATTAAATTAAAATATAACTATTATAAAATATTATTATTATAAAAATTACGATTAAATAAAGTAAAATTTTAAAAGCCATTAAAAAGATTCGAACATGATTAAATAGAATTAAAATTTAAAATCACTGTTTTCATCTTTATCACTTTTCTAAAACATTTTTAATGAAAATAGTTAAAATATTTTTTTAATATTTTTAAATTTTCGCTCATTTTCGTTTTATTTTCTTTAATTTTGTAATCAAACACATTTTTTTCGACGTTTTCGATTTTCTAAAAAAAATAAAACGACATATATCCTCTAAAACCAAACACACTCTTATATATATAAGACATTAAAATTCAAATTCATATAAGCAGGGACAAAACTATTAAGGGGTGGGATAATCGCCCTCACCCCAAAGAATTTTTTTTTACATTTGTCCCTCTATTTAAATTTCTATAAAGATTGGTTTATTTATAAATTTACGCCCTCATTTTTAAATATTTATAATTTGTCTTTCTTAACCCCAAGTCTTGATTATGTCTTTATATATAAGATGAGACAATATAAACAGACTGCATTCGAGAATACTTCTTAAACAATTGTTGGAGTGGAGTGCTGATTGCTGAACAAAGAAACAATCTCGAATGATCACGTTAAATATCCTAAACGAGTATTTAAAGTCTTAATTTAACGTTAAACGTTTGTTTGAAATCAAACGTCCGTTCAATAATCTCTGCCGAACGGAGCTCCATGACGTCGGAATTGTAAACGTGAATTATGTGATTGACTTGTGTCTCATCAATTGCCTCCATCGCCGTCAGTCGTCACTGTCACTTTTACTGCTCTCCATTTTTATATACTATTCTCTAAATTATTTTAATTCACGCCATTCTCATAATTTAAGGCGAGTAAGGACAGAATTCCAAAAACCAACTGTAATATTAAACATTCTCAACTACCCAAAAATCCAGGAACCAACAACTCATGTCTCCTTGTCTTCATTCACTCTGAAAACTTAACCCTTTCATCTCCCACATTAATCATTATCCTCTAGAAGAAAACACACCATGTTCACTCAACCTTCAAGCCATCAAAATCAAATGAAAGAAAAAGAAACCATGGGTTTGATAGAGAATCCGCCAACGATCTTCCTCCCTTTGCTGTTTCGAAATCTGGTGTTTTATGTTTTGTTCTACGCCGATAAATCCATTTTTTACTTCTCGGAACGGTACACGCTGCTTAAAGTAATCCGGTACCTCGTCGTCTCTTGTTTTCTCTTCTTTTTAAAGTTCATCCCTTCGAATTTGGTGTCTCTACAAGCCGTTGATTACTCGTTTAAGCCCCGGAAAACCGATGTTTACGCCGTCGATTCCGGTTCTGGGATCGGCGATTCGGGGATCGCTCGTGCGCTTTCGCAGGTACTGTCGAGTGTTAATGATATTCCGGTTAGCTCGAGAAAGTATGAGATTGTTCGGTCGTTGGCCGAATGGCTTATCGAGGAGAATAACAGGGAAGGCGTCATGGCTTTAGGTGAGGTTAATCGTGTGGTTTTGTCGGCGGCGTTTTCCAGGACGCTTTGTCAGCTGGAAGCTGCAATGGCGGAATTGGGCCACGAGAAGGTGGGTTACGACAGTGGGTTTGGAGTTGGACCGGTTCAGCATCAGATGATAAGGGCTTTCAGGGCGGTTCGATCGGTGGGGGATGGGGTGTGGAGTTCTAGGGTGGGGAAGGGGATAGAGGATGTGAACCGGTCTGGGAAGTCGGCTGAGAAACTGGCGGCGGAGCTGCTTTGGTTGGCGCAGAAATTGGCTGCTTGTGGATTTGTCGATGAGGCTGTTGAGAGATGGGCGTCGGCTTCGAATTTGGCTTCACTTTCTCTCATGGCTGAGCAACGCCTCCAGGGTTCCCTCATTAAGGTTTCAGGTATATTCCCTGCCTTCAATCGGTTTCATTACAAGTTTAAGAGGTTGATTTTTTTTCTAATTTTAACCTATTAGATTTTGAACCTGAGACATACTTTAAATTAAAAAGTTTAATTTAATTTATAAATTATGAGTATTGGATTTTGATAAATTTAAATTAAAAGATTAATTTATCAAAATTTGTAAAGTAAAAATGATAAAATTTATATTTTGGCCGTCTTTAATTGATGAAATTCAGTTTTTTGTTAGTTCTAATTGCTCAATTAATGAAAAAACATGCAGCATTTTTATTCAAGCAAGGGAAGAACATGACAGTGGAAGAAGATTGTGAAGGCAACGACAAGAAAGAGAAGCCGAAGCAAACGAAGATGAAGATGATGACATCGTGGCTGCCATTGTTGTGCCAAGCGAGCGTGCCGGTGCTGAGCATAAACGAAAGAGCCGAGCTTGAGAAAGTATTGGAGGATGCGATCGAGAAGCTCGGAGGAGAGGAACAAGAGCAAGTGCTGTCGCTTTGGCTTCACCATTTCACGTATTGCGCCTCCTCCGACTGGCCAAACCTCTATGCCTCCTACGCCCGATGGTGTACCACTTCTCGCAACCTCTTTTTCCTCGCTTGAATTTTTATCTCGGTCTGTATAATTGTGTAATTGAATAACGTCTACTTTTTCATCATATTTAATGAAAATTTAAATACTTCCCAATAAAAAAACAAAGCTTATAGCTTATTCTCTAATATTAATGACCTAATTAATTATTTAATGTAGGAATGATATAATTTTTAACATCATAAATGAGATAAAAATTCTATCACATGTTTCATTTATTTTTCTTATTTTTTTAAAAAAATATTTAATTAAAAAATCGTTTTATCTTTCTCTATAAGCTTTGTTTCTCCACCTTCTCTCCGGATAAAACTCTAGGATTTGTCACCACCAACTATAAGGTATAAACTTAGTTCGATATTGTTCGAATTCAGGTCACAGAAGATAAACATGTTATCCTTTATTACTGGAACCACTCAATAAATTTAAGTGATAAAACTAATTAAGTGACCTTAATAAATTTATACTTAAATTTAATAATATAAGGTACTAAAAAGTCTAAATAACTTTTTAAAATAATTTTTTAAGTTTCCTCGAACAAGTCTAGAGACCAAACAAGTTGGTCTCAAGATCTATTGCAAACAAATTTTTAGACCTAAACATTTGAATATGAAGGTTGATTCATGTAATCTCGAGTAGGGATGTAAAAACAGGTAATCAGACAGGTTTCAGGTCGGGTAAAATTGGATACAGGTCATTTCAGGTAAAAAAAAAATTGACTCGACTCGGGTCGGGTGCGGGTCCATTGCAGTCGGGTAATTTGCAGGTCGGGTCAATTTTCAGGTCGGGTCCATTTCAAGTCAAACTCGTTGCAGATCGGGTAAAAACAGGTCGGGTAAAATCAGTTAATTGGCAGGTAAATTGCAGGTCGGGTAAATTTCAGGTCGGGTTCATTTCAGTTCGGGTTCATTTCAGGTCGGTTTCATTTCAGGTCGGGTTCATTTCAGGTCGGGTAATTTCAGGTCGTCGGGTTCATTTCAGTTCGGGTTAATTCAGGTTCACCAGAAATGAACAATTTTGAATAAAAACAAAGTTTTATGGACTATAGTGAAAAAAAATAATAAATAAGAGCTAATTTGGACTAAAATAAAGTTTTATGGACTATAATAGGCTCAATTTTGAATAAAAACAAAGTTTGATGGACTATAGTGAAAAAAATAATAAATAAGAGTTAATTTGAAGTAAAAATAAAGTTTTAAGAACTCAATTGAATTGAATTAAAACATAAAGGACTTGAATAAAAAACTTATATAATATAAAAGGCTTTATTTATAATTTACCCCAAATTGAAATTCAATTTGGGAATTGTGCGGTTTCAAAATAAAGTTTCCGCCCATATATATTATAATTTAATATTATTTATTAATTATTATAATATAATATACCTTATTAATTATTATTATAACTTTATAAGTATAGATATATGTGATTATGTGTATATATATGTATTTTTATGTATTCACATATATATAAATTACAATATATAATTATATATTATACAAACATGTATGTATTTATGTATATGTAATGTATTATACATAAATACATGTATATGTATATACATAATACATACTATAATACTAACAACATACATGTATATATACATGTGTGTATATATATATATATTATACAGACATATGTATATATTAAATTATTAATACATTATACATATAACATATCATACATAATAATTAATACATATTATACAAATATATGTATGTTAATATATAATATATAATGTACATGTATATATATATATGTATATATGTGTGTATATATGTATATAAATACATAAATATACATATAAAATATATGTATATGTATATATATATATATAAATATATGTATTTATAAAATTATAAAATATATGTATTTATATATGTATTTAAATACATAAATTGAATTGAACTAAAACTTAAAGGACTTAAATGAAAAACATCTAAAATTTAAAGGGCCATAAAATATTTAGCCCATCTAAAATTCAAAGGGCTACAAAATATTTAGCCCATCTAAAATTTTTAGCCCAAAGCCCAACAATTAATAATTATTATATTTAGCCCATCTAAAATATTTAGTCCAAAGCCCAACAATTAATAATTATTATTTATTATTGATATTATTAATTATTATAAATGGGTGGTGGGATATGAGCCCAAAGGCCCAAGGCCCAAACTACTACTAATTATTATTTATTATTATATTATAAATACATTATATAAATTATAAGTTATAAGTTTATATATATATATAATATATATATATATATATATATATATATATTATTTATACATTATAGGTTTTAGGGGCCCATCTTAAATAAATGGGTGGTGGGATATGAGCCCAAAGGCCCAAGGCCCAAACTATTACTAATTATTATTTATTATTAATTATTATATTATAAATACATTATATAACTTATAAGTTATAAGTTTATACATATACATATATATATATTATTTATACATTATAGGTTTTAGGGGCCCATCTAAAATAAATGGGTGGTGGGATATGAGCCTAAAGGCTCAAGGCCCAAACTATTACTAATTATTATTTATTATATTATAAATACATTATATAAATTATAAGTTATAAGTTTATATATATATATATATATATTATATTTATACATTATAGGTTTTAAGAGCACATCTAAAATAAATGGGTGGTGGGATAAGAGCCCAAAGGCCCAAGGCTCAAACTATTACTAATTATTATTTATTATTAATTATTATATAAATTATAAGTTATAAGTTTTTATATATAGATATATATATATTATATTTATACATTATAGGTTTTAGGGGCCCATCTAAAATAAATGGGTGGTGAGATATGAGCCTAAAGGCCCAAACTATTACTAATTATTATTTATTATATTATAAATACATTATATAAATTATAAGTTATAAATTTATATATATATATATATATTATATTTATACATTATAGGTTTTAGGGGCCCATCTAAAATAAATGGGTGGTGAGATAAGAGCCCAAAGGCCCAAGGCCCAAACTATTACTAATTATTATTTATTACTCCCTCCGTCCCATTAATTTTGTCCCTTATTGACTTTTTAAAAGTCAAAATTTTTAAACTTTGACCATGATTATTTTTAATATTTTAAACAATTAAATTTTATAAAAAATATATTTTAAAACTACTTGATTAAAAGTTTATAAAATATATTTTTTTATATTTTTTTCAATAATAAATTTCATATAATAATAGGTCAAAGTTTAAAAAATTTGACCCAAAAAAAGTCAATAATGGACAAAATTAATGGGACGGAGGGAGTATTAATTATTATATTATAAATACATTATATAACTTATAAGTTATAAGTTTTATATATATATATATATATACATTATAGGTTTTAGGGTCCATCTCAAATAAATGGGTGGTGAGATATGAGCCCAAAGGCCCAAGGCCCAAACTATTACTAATTATTATTTATTATATTATAAATACATTACATAAATTATAAGTTATAAGTTTATATATATATATATATATATATATATATATTATATTTATATATTATAGGTTTTAGGGGCCCATCTAATATAAATGGGTGGTGGGATAAGAGCCCAAAGGCCCAAGGCCCAACTTATAACTTATAATTTATATAATGTATAATAAATAATAATTAATAATATTTTGGGCCTTGGGCCTCTGGGCTCATATTCCACCACCCATTTATTTGAGATGAGGCCCTAAAACCTATAATGTATAAATATAATATATATATATATATATATATATATATATATATATATATATAACTTATAAGTTATATAATGTATTTATAATATAATAAATAATAATTAGTAATAGTTTGGGCTTTGGGTCTTTAGGCTCATATCCCACCACCCATTTATTTTAGATGGGCCCCTAAAACCTATAATGTATAAATATAATATATATATATATATATATATATATATATATATAAACTTATAACTTATATAATAATTAATAATAAATAATAATTAGTAATAGTTTGGGCCTTGGGCCTTTGGGCTCTTATCTCACCACCCATTTATTTTAGATGGGCCCCTAAAACCTATAATGTATATATATATAAACTTATAACTTATAATTTATATAATAATTAATAATAAATAATAATTAGTAATAGTTTGGGCCTTGGGCCTTTGGGCTCTTATCCCACCACCCATTTATTTTAGATGGGCCCCTAAAACCTATAATGTATAAATATAATATATATATATACATAAACTTATAACTTATAATTTATATATTGTATTTATAATATAATAAATAATAATTAGTAATAGTTTGGGCCTTGGGCCTTTAGGCTCATATCCCACCGCCTATTTATTTTAGATGGACCCCTAAAACCTATAATGTATAAATATAAATATATATATATATATATATATATATATATATATATATATATAAACTTATAACTTATAATTTATATAATAATTAATAATAAATAATAATTAGTAATAGTTTTTATATATATATATTATATTTATACATTATAGGTTTTAGGGGCCCATCTAAAATAAATGGGTGGTGGGATAAGAGCCCAAAGGCCCAAACTATTTCTAATTATTATGATAGTTATCCAGCTTAAGTTAACAAATTTAAGAAGTTAACCCGATTAAGTTAACAAAATAGAGTATTTAACCAGTTTGAGTAACAAACTATATCTAGATTAATCACTTCAAATACAATTGATATAATACTAACTTATATTTTATTGTTATGTTAATTTTGTTATACTTGTTAAAGCATAATAAGTTTATGAACATAATAAAGTTAACATAATATATTTTATATAATAAAACATAATAAGCATAATAAGTCTATAATTTTATTATACATAATATATATTTTTATACTTAAACAAATTTTTAAGTATATAAGTTTAATATATTATATTAACTATATATTACTAATATATTATATATTTAGTAAAAATTAAGACAAATCTTTTAAGTATATAATTTTATTATACATAATATATATTTTTATACTTAAACAAAATTTTAAGTATATAATTTTATTATACATAATGTAGTTACAAATTAAGACAAATTTTTCCAAGTATAATGGAAGATAAAATTTTTCTAAGTAATGAAATTAACATAATCTATTAAAAAATTATTAAGTTTATAATGAACAGTTTACACTTTAAATTATTTAACATTTTTAGCTAGGTCTACATTAGTTCAGGTCAACAACAATTCAGGTTCAAAACAGGTCGGGTCCATTAACATGTCAGGTTCAAAACATGTCGGGTAAAATCGGATCTCGAGTCGTTTCAGTCGGATAATATCAGGTAATTTTTCAGGTCGGTCTCGGGTTCGGGTTCGTTTCAGTCGGATGTAGGTCGGGTTTCAGGTCAAAATTACTAGGTCAGATTCGGGTTCGGGTCGTTTTCAGTCGGACACAGATCGGGTTCGGTTGCTACAGTAACATGTTCAACTCGGGTTCGGGTCAGCAACAGTCAGTTACAGTTCAGGTTCGGATCATCGAATTCTCGAATCAAATCAGGTTCTGACTCGAGCAGGTTTCAGGTCCTGACTTGTTTTTACATCCCTAGTCTCGAGGCCCCTTCTTAGTCTTTAAAACTTTTTTGTTCAAATTATTCAAACATGACATGATTATTTAAGCGGGCATCAATTACTTTTTTCCTACTGAAATCAATGTTAACACCAACTATTGTCTTTTTCCATCAAGCCTTAAAAGAATTCAAAGAAAAAAAATATTATTAATTGAATAAAAATATAAAAATATCAAAATTTCAATAAAGACAATTATTATTTAAAAAGATCAGATGTTTTATGATAGGTGAAAAAGAATAAAATAATTGACATCATTGTCACAACGTTGATACAGTTTTGTCATGTTTGAATTGATTTGTAAAAAGAAATCGAAAGTCAAAATATAACGTAATAAAAATTCAAAAATTAAAGTAATAAAGTTGAATAACTTGAGTGATTTATATCTTTTGAATGATTTAATAAAAAAACAAAAAAACAAACGAGTTAAAAAAGTAGCACTGTTTTCTATTTTTTTTAGGTAAATTACATAAATAATCACTGAATTTTACTTTCAAATTCCTCACCGAGGTTTTAAAATGTTCAATTTATTCATTGAAGTTTAGACATAAACCGTCTCGCTCCTATGAATTCGAATCTGACCTCCATTTTGTCGGAAAGTACTCTAAAGTCCACGAATTAAGCAAAAATCTTTCGGTTTCTATCTCGTCGATCTTCCTCCTCTGCTGTCGGATGAAACCCGCTTCTCAATATATTGCTTCCCTCGTGCCGATGAAGCTTTTTACCGTTCGAGTCTTGACAAAGTTCCTCCTTCCGCTGGTAAATGGCCGTGTTAACGAAAGAGTGACAAAAAATAATTAATATCTAAACTTTAGTGAGAAAATTAAAATTTTAATAATCAAAATAAATTTAAAATTAATATTCAATGTTGATTTACGTAATTTACCCTTTTTTTTTTTAATCGTGAGTACTGTTATCCAATTTGGTTTGAGAGTACAGGGGAATTTTGATCACGAAGAACATATCACTAACATTTATGTAGATTCACACAATTATCGTCATATCGACCATGGTCGAGTCAGTCCGTACTCATAGTTTTAAAGCGAGTAGGGTTTACAAAAAAGTCTGTTAGTCCCAAAATCATCAACCAAATCGGCCCTTCGCCATTAAAGCAAAATCACAGGCCTCATCTTCATATTAAACATTCTCGACCACCTAAAAATAAAAAACGGATATCATTTATAAAGAAAATTAAATAGAGAGGATTGTTCTTATAATAAGTCTTTACAATCCATGTCAGTCAACAAATTAATTAGAAACGCATGGTTATATTAAAAAAAGTGATATTGATTGTCATGTGACTAATTATGACCAAATTGATAAGATGTATAAGTTTTGAGTTGTTATTATTTATTATATCATGTCATGTTTCAATTTTACCGACCAAATGACCAGTGGCAGAAGCTCTAAGGGACAGGGGCCATGACCCAAAATTTTAGAAAATTAGATTTTGGTCTCTAATTTTTTTTTAAAAAATTTAATTTTGACCCCTCAAGATTTTTAAAATTTTGTATTAAACTTCAAAATTTTTAATATTTTTAATCAAATCATCTCTCATAATTTTTAAAATTTCTTATTTAATCTCTCACAATTATTCAATTTTTTAAAACCCTCAAAATTTTTGAAAATTTTAGTTTAAGCCTCCAAAATTTTTAAAAATTTAAGTTGGTCCTCTAAACTCTTACCCCAAGTTCTACCAGTGAAAATGACTCGTCTGTAACAAAACTTTAATTGAGTGATTAAATTATAACTTTTAGAAAAATATAATTTATTTGTTACTAAACATATAATTAAGTTACTTAGAGTGTATTTTAATCCTTTATTTTTGTTGCCTTGCATATTTTTGTAATATTTATATAATGCATGATATTGACCGCCACGCCTATCACATCTATAGTGGGGAAAGTGATGTTTCCATTAAGATAAAGCAATAGTTGCTATTAGATTTTGTGAAAAATTGCAATCATCTTCCCAAGAAATTGCAATACAAAAATATAATAATAACAAAAGTCTCAAAGGATATTGGATCACCCTAGAAAATATATAGATCTAAATAATTATAATTTAGTCCAAAAATCAAAGTAATTTTATTAATTTTATTTTTTAGTTTTTAATATGAGTACGTTAGTTTTATTAAAAAGAGAAAAAATCTTAAAATACAATGAGTGTTTACAACGTAAATAAATTTGATCCGGACATACTTCTAAAAACACAAAAACTAACGCCTCTAGATCATAAACAAGACCATAGAAAATAAAGGTAAAAACTTTAATTCAAAGATTCGAAACAAAATAGATACAAATATCATCAACGCTCGACGATGAAAAGAAAAAGACCACAACAAACAACATTAAAAATGCATATTACAATAATAACGCACGTTAACAACATGATCATTACCACAACTCAATCGCGAACAATAATGATGACCGTGAGCTCGTATTCAAATTTAGTTCGAGGGTCCAAAAATAGGGAGATCATCAGAATAATTAAAAGAGCGACATCTTAATCAGTCGTGGCGACGTCAAATCCAACCATGATATAAAATCAAATGAGAAAAACGGCCAAACGACCGAATAAGAAAAAAAACTTGCCAAGAGGCATAGGATACATACTAAAAGATAGAGAAAAACGTGTCACAAGAAAAAAATTATTGAGTTTTTAGGAAATAAAAAAAACGAAAAAAAGGAAAAAAAGATTACAACGGTCAACAACTAACATTAAGACCGGTGCCGCCGTCAGTCATGTGAAAATAAGAGAAAAAAGAAAGGTTCTTGGTTATTTTTTTTTTAAATACGAGCGAGGGGTTCTAACACATGAATCTATTTTTAAATGTATGTATTTAAAGCTTAAAAAATAATTTATTTTAATATATACGATTTTTTTGAATACGATATATACGATTTAAATTGTCCGTATAATAAATATAACAATATTTTGGAATTTAACCTATGTGTTGTAACTAAGGAGACAGACCTCAATGGGAGGGAGCTAGAGGAACCTGGCTTCCCAAGATTTTAAAATTTTTAAATATGTTATTTTAGCTCTTTCAAAATTTTAAAATCCTTATTAAGTATCAATTTCTTTGAATACGTTTAATTAAGTATTTTTTTAATTTTTAAAAAAATTCTCATTAAATCTCATTTTTTGAAATTTTTAGTTTAAACTTCTAGGATTTTTAAAAATTTAAATTAGACCCTCCTCGAATTATTCTACGAAGATCCGCCCATGTTTAACTATGTCATACACTAAATTCGAGTAGAATTATAGTTTTATTTTAATTTAACTTGTAAGTATATCCATTATAGTTTTAGTTTCTTCAACAATTTTTTGAGTATTCTATTCAACTACAAGGTAGTATCTTAGCCCGATTTTAAATTTGGATAAACTCGCGTATACTTACAAACTACATTGTTCGAACTCATGTCACCTAAAAGAAACAACACCATCCTTTATTACTGAGACCACTTAATGGGTTCAGTATCTTCAACAATATATAATTTGTAAGTATATCCATTATAGTTTTAGTTCCTTCAAACAATTTAATACATTAATTTAATTTGTAAGTAAGTTCATTATGATACTCAATAATTTTTGGTTTTAATTAACATTTTGCCTTTTGTTTTCAAGTCCAAGTGACAGGTATCTATTGCTTCACTTTCACTTTCACTTTCACCAGCTAAGAGGCTTGTTATAATTGTTGGCTTTCCCTTCCATTTCATGTCGATGTTGCCTTCACCTCTATTGTATTGTTTTACCTTTGCAATAATATTTGCCAAATACTATTATATTTTACACTTTTGTTTTTTGTTTTATATATTTTTTTCTCATAGAATACAATTAATCGTAATTTGTTAATCACTTTCACTCCGTTGTTAAGAATTTTAGTTTTACTTAAATTATTATCTAATCTAATTTAAATTCTTACCATTTTGGTAAGAATTTATTTTAGTTTTTTTAACCGCACTCTAAGTAACCTTAGTATTTCCAAGTTTAGAATCGTTCTCATGTTTATGGATTTTGAAGTTAGGGTTGAATCAGATCTTCGTCATGATGTTAATGGAGTTGTTAGATGATTTTTATGGATTAAATTATCATAATATTAAAATATTGAGACTTGATTTTTTAGAATTAAGTCTAAGTGTAAATGGAATGTTACGAATAACTAGTTTGATCAATATTTTTGTGCTAATTATGCTTAAATGACTGCTTTGTGGTGCTGAATCATGGTCTATTGTGTGCTTTTCTGTTTAGGACTTCATGGTTGGAAAACAGTTTAGAAAAGGCTGAATATTGCAAGTTTTCCGGATTCATGGCTGGATTAGTGGGCATGAATGCACTGACTCGACGCCACGTCACTAGGCTTCTAGAAGATGACGTCAACAGCGCGTGATAAGCTATCAGCCACGTCCGAGCACTTATCAGCCGAGATTAGGATCAAGCTTGAGGATTTATTTTTTATTTTTGAATTTTAAACATTTTTGGAGTATTTTTAGGGTTTTAGGATGCTATAAATACCCCATTTGGGGTGAGACTCAAACCATCTCTTGTTCATTGTTTCATTTTTACTTTGAATTTATTAAATTCCTTTATATTCTTCTTCTTCGTTCTTACTTTCTTTTTAAAGTTTTTATTTATTTATTTTAAATATGCTAAGCATGATTTCTTCCACAATCACGCTTAGCTAATTTTCTTTTAAGCCGAGAGCTACATCAATGACCCAATTCCAACGAGAGGAATGAAAAGCGCTTTCAAAATTTCGGGAATCTCTTTCAGTTTTCTAAGGTTTGATTTCTAAACTAAAACGATTTCGAAACTAAAGATTGACTTTGGTCAGAATGATGTTTTTAGTTAAATATGTGGGAGGAAGGATCGACTATTGAAGCACTTTCGACTTCATGGGAACACACTTAGTAAATTGATTACTAAGAAGAAAATTGAGATCGGAACCGTTGTTATTGAAACAACATAATCCGAGTTTATTTTTACTGAACTTAAACAATTTTGATCTACAACATTGTTGTTGACTAGATCAACTTCGTAAATCGGTATCAAAGATAGAACTTGGGTATTCGGTTACAAAAGCATAGTCTCAAGGATTGACCATTGAAGGCAATTAACCGATGTGAATTCTGAAGTAAAAATTCTTTTCCAATGATCCGAGGAAACTGAGTCAGAGCCAATGCCTAAGGCTTATTCAAAAATACTGAATCTTTTTCTTTTAAAACCTCGCTTTAATTTCTTTGTGTTCTTGTTATTTCGCAAACCCCCCCTTTTTACTGAAATATCGTTCAACTCTCTTCTTGGCTCACCGATCAAGCGAACATAAATCAGAAAGTTTTCTGAGTTCCTGTGGGATCGACCCTTACTTCTCTTTTACTACGTATTATTTCCTTTATTTATTATCAGGGAAGAAGGAATTATTTTTGACGCGTGTCAAATTGGCGCCGTTGCAGGGGACTTCGGTAAAAATTTATTGATTATTTTTGTTTGTTTATGACCAGGAAGAATTCAGGAGAACTAGCAGACTACATTTCGGAAATCGAAGCATTCGAACGACGTCAGAACGCACAAACAAACTGAGAAAAGCAAAATAGATTGCGCCAACAGAGATTACAACGAGATCTTGAGCTAGCATCCCAAATCGTAACACACTTTGAGAATACCAACGAAGAACAAAATCCAATGGGAGACATAGAACAAACAATCCATCAACTGACTAAGGCACCAGATGACAATGAGCCCTTGTGCATAACCTTCTCGAATGGCACAATGACGTTCCAATTAAAGACCGGTTTGATCTATCTTATACTAAAATTTCACGGCTTGCCCTATGAGAATCCCCACAAACACCTTAATGAGTTTCATATGGTTTGTCTAAGTACAAAACCATATGGAGTTTCCGAAGATCAAATTAAACTCCGAGCCTTTTCTTTTTTTTTATCTGATATTGCCAAAGATTGGCTATTTGATCTTCCTTCTAGCTCTGTTACGACCTGGACTGATATGACTCGTTTATTTCTTGACAGGTTATTTCCAGCAGCCAAGGCGAGCGAACTTAGGCGAAGTATCTTGAGTATCCGACAAAAGGATACCGAATCATTGTACGACTACTGGGAACGCTTCAAGAAGCTATGCACCAGCTGTCCTCAACACAGTTTGACCGAACAAACACTTCTCTAGTATTTTTATGAGGGGTTGACGCCTATGGACATGAAGGTAGTTGATGCAGCAAGTGGAGGAGCACTTGTCAACATGACCCCAACTGTAGCTCGAACCTTAATAATAACTATGGCATCCAACTCGCAACGGTTTCACCATTCGACTGAACCGTCTCACCGAGTCAATGAAGTAAGTGTTCTGGAAAATAAAATTGATAAGTTGGCTGACATAGTTCAATATCTTGTTGTAGATAAAAGAATTATAGCTAGGCTTTGCGGAATATGTACAACCCCAGAACATCCGACGGACTGCTGTCCGTTGGTGCAAGAAGAGGACGCTGCGCAAGTGAATGTCATGGGGAATTTCCCAGGACCTCCACTTAGGCAATATAACCCCAATGCCAACTCATATAACCCTGGATGGAAAGATCATCCGAACTTTAGTTATGCGCAAAACCAAAGGCCAAATCAGTCATACCAGCAGAAACAACCTTATCAACAACATAAGTCAAATTTGGAATCCATTGTTGAGCGATTGGCAATATCCCAGGAAAAGTTCCAGAATCGTACTAAGACCCATCTTCAAAACTTAGATAAGCAAGTGAGCTAGTTAGCTCAAGCATTGGGAAGGTTGGAGTCACAAGGAAGACTTCCATCTCAAACGGAACCAAATCCGAAGGAGAACGTCAGTGCTATCACCCTCAGAAGAGGAACCATAGTCAACCCTGAAGTTCCAACGAAGGAAACCGAACAAACCAAGGAAGACGATGAAACGCCACCTTCAAACTCCAAAGGTACAACTTCATCACATACGCCTCCTCCACCTCCTTCTCATGAAGTCACACCGCCTTTTCCATCAAGATTGGTGAGGCGAGATAAACGAGCTGAATAAAAGAAAATAATAGAGGTATTCCAAAAAGTACAAGTCAACATACCTCTCCTAGAAATAATTCGGCAAGTACCAAGGTATGCTAGATTTTTAAAAGAACTTTGTATAATGAAGAGAAAGTTGACATGACATGAAAAGGTAAATTTGGGAGAGAATGTATCTGTAGTATTTCAAAGAAAACTACCACAAAAAAGAAAAGACCAATGTATGTTCGCTATACCATGCAAAATAGGTAACATTTTCATTAACCGAGCAATGTGTAACTTGTGAGCTTCAATTAATGTTATGCCTCTTTCCATTTATAAAATGATTACTAACGAACCTTTGAAGGAAACACGTGTTACTATTTAGTTAGCCGATCGTTCAATCATCTATCCAAAAGGAGTGCTTGAGAATGTCTTGGTAAAAGTCGATGTTCTAATTTTTTCTTCCGATTTCTATGTCATTGACATGGAGAACGATAGAACAAACACGTGCTCAGAAATACTGTTGGGTCGACCTTTCCTAAGAACTACCCATACCAAAATCGATGTAAGAAGTGGTATTTTAACGATGGAATTTGATGGTGAGATAATAGAATTTGATGTGTATAAAGCAATGAAATACCCAAACCAAGTAAAAAGAGTTAATTCCATTGATATTATTGATCTCTTAATTAATGATTCGTTAAAACTAACTTTTTTGATAATTTTTATTGGGATTTGATCTTTGTTGCAAAGAGGAGATAAGAGAGTTAGAAAATATTTTTTTAATTAATTCTAGTTTTTCTTTACTTCCCTCAAAAACTAAAATGTTAACATCGGTTTTGTAGACACCAGTTATCGAACTTAAAAAGTTACCAAAACACCTCAAATATGTGTTCTTGGGAGAGAACGAAACCTTGCATGTGATTATATCGAATAAACTCTCGAAAGAGGAGGAAGCTGATCTAGTGACTGTGTTGCGTGCTCATAAGGAGGCCATTGGATGGACAATAGCCGATATAAAGGGAATAAGTCCCTCGACTTGTATACACAAGATCAAGATCGAAGAAGGGGCGAGTCCTTCACGACAAGGGCATCACCGACTAAACGAACCTATGATGGAGGTAGTGCAAAAAGAGATACAAAAACTCCTTGATGCAGATATAATTTATCCGATTTCTGACAGTGATTGGGTAAGTCCCATCCTCGTGGTCCCTAAAAAGACTAGAGTAACGGTAATCCAAAACTCGAAAGGTGAGTTAGTTTCGATGCGAGTTCAGAATGGTTGGCGGGTTTGTAACGACTATAGGAAGTTGAACTCTTTAACCGAAAAGACCATTTTCCATTACCGTTTGTAGATCAAATGATAGAATATTTACCCGGTAAAACTCATTATTGCTGTCTTGATGGCTTTTCAACATTCTTCCAAATCCCTGTGGCGCATGAAGATCAAGAAAAAACGACTTTCACATGTCCATTAGGAACATTCGCCTATCGTCGAATGCCATTTGGGCTTTGCAACGCACCAACAACATTTCATCGGTGTATGGTAAGCATATTCTCCGACTATGTTGAGAAGGGAATTGGGGTATTTATGGAAGATTTTTCTGTTTACGGTAATTCATTTGGTGAGTGTTTGTTAAACTTAACAAACGTTTTGCGACGCTGTCTTGAGTTTAATCTTGTATTAAATTATGAGAAATATCATTTTATGGTTGATACATGTTTAATATTATGACATATCGTTTCATCCAATGGAATTGTTGTAGATAAAGCTAAAACTAATATCATACGCTCACTTCCTTACCCTACAACTGTGAGGGATATTCGTTCTTTTCTGGGTCATGCAGGATTTTACCGCAGGTTCATTAAAGATTTTTCAAAGATAGCACAACCGTTGTGCAAGTTGCTCTAGAAAGACCAAGCATTTGATTTTGATGAGAAATGCAAGACTTCCTTCGATTTATTTAAAGAGAAGCTCGTGACAACACCAATCGTTCAACCGCCGAACTGGGATTATCTGTTCGAATTGATGTGCGATGCGTCGGACACGAGCGTTGGAGCAATCCTTGGCCAAAAGATCGGAAAAGAACCTCACGTTATAGCTTACGCATCTCGCACTTTGGATCCAGCTCAAAATAATTACTCAACAACAAAAAAAGAGCTTTTCGCTATTATTTTTGCTTTAGAAAAATTTCGATCATATTTATTTGGTACTAAAATTGTTGTGTTTTCTGATCACGCAGCTTTAAAGTACCTTATGAGCAAAAAGGAAACAAAGTTGAGGCTTATCCGGTGGATTTTACTCCTCCAAGAGTTCAATCTAGAAATTAAAGATAAAAAGGAATGCGAAAACCTCGTCGCATACCATTTGAGTCGCATACCCCTTTCTACATCCGATCCGCTGATTAATGATGAGTTCCTAGAAGAACGATTGATGTTGGCGCATGGATTGACACCATGGTACGCTGATATGATAAATTATTTGGCCACAAGTAAGTTACCTCATGGTTTACCTAGAGCTAAAATCAATTGACTAAAGCGAGAGTCCCGATTTTATATTTGGGATGATCCATATCTTTTGAAACAATGTCAGATCAGGTAATTAGGCCTAATTTTGGGCCTAAACGGACTGCATACAAAATTCGATTTTAAAATTATGTCATTCTTATGTTTTGGGCCTAAACAGACTGCGTACAAAATTCTTGAGTGCGGATTTTATTGGCCTAATTTATTTAGAGATACTTATGTTTTTGTAAAGCATGTGACATGTGTCAACATGTTGGAAATTTAAGCCGAATGAGTGAAATGCCGCTCAATCCAATCCATGTTTGTGAAGTCTTCAACGTTTGGGGACTCGATTATATGAGGCCTTTTACCTCTTCTTTTGGAAATTTTTATATTATACTTGCAGTCGATTACGTCTCTAAATGGGTAGAAGCAAAGGCTACATGAAACAATGATACTAAAACAACGACTAATTTCCTTCGTGATTTTATTTTTTTAGGTTCGACACTCCGAGAGCGATCATATGCGATAGAGGGAAACACTTCACCAATCGGGTTGTGGAAGTGTTAATGAAAAAATATGGCGTTACTCAGCGAATAGCCACATCCTATCATCCGCAAACGAATGGACAAGCGAAGGTGTTGAATCGAGAGATTAAATCCATCCTTGAAAAAATTGTCAAACCAAACCGAAAAGATTGGAGCTTGAAGTTAGTCGATGCATTATGGGCATACTACACAACTTACAAAGGACCTATAGGAATGTCGCCGTATCGACTTGTGTACGGTAAGCCATGCCACTTGCCAGTCAAGCTAGAGCACAAGACGTACTGGGCCGTTAAAGAGTGTAACATGGAAATGGATGCGGTAGGGGAAGCACGGCGGTTGCACATCCAAGAGCTAGAAGAAATTCAAAGAAATGCTTACGATAGCGCACAGATCTTTCAAGAAAAAACAAAAGCGTTTCATGATAAAAAACATTTCATTTAAATTTTTTTTGTTGGTCAATAAGTTTTATTTTTTAATTCGAAGCTAAAACTTTTTGCAGGAAAACTGAAGTCGAAATGGCTCAGACCCTATAAGGTGACTCAAGTATTTCCACATGGCGCAGTCGAAATTTAAGATGACTCGAGAAATTGCTTCAAAGTAAACGGGCAACGATTAAAACATTTTTATGAAAGTGCCCCGATTGGTTTAATTGAAGAAGTTCTCTTAGAAACGCCAATCGCATAAATAAGGTCGCCAAGCTAATGGCGTTAAATAAGCGCTTAATGGGAGGCAACCCATTTCTTTTCTTTTCTTTGATTTTAATTTATTTACCTTTAATCACATATTTTATTTATTTATTTTATCTAAATTCTTTCAGTTTTCTTTAAATAATTTGAATTTATTCTTGATAACCCATTGCTGATCAGATTTTAGATCGAATATGTGCAGGAATTTTGAACGTGTAACACGTTAGCAAATCTCTTGGGAAAGACGATGCACAATGACAAACCCCACGTACAAATTCAATTATAATTCAAACAAAATTTAATTATTTTTTAAAATATCCATATCACTTTCCTTTCAATTGAATTTATCCTTTTAAAATAAACACACACGAGCCCATATATATATATATCTTATATTATATATATATATTATCATTACTATATTATTTTTAAACACCTATATGATAAAGAATCATCATATTCCCTTCTTTTTAGTTTTCCCGTAATACAACCCTATCCCTATCACAACTCCCTATTAAAATATTCCATGGGCCCACATTTATCTCTTTTTTATTTTATTTTAATATTTCTTTTAAAACTTTTCAAACTTCACGTGAGAAACTCTCTCACCCTATTTTCTAAATTCCTCCCATCAGCCGCACCACCCTTTGTTCCCGCTACTCTTACGTTCGACAACCACCAACCACCACCACCATGGTCTGGACCAGAGAGCAAGCTCGCCGTCTCCCCAACCGACCGGAGCCCATTGTTCTAAGAGGTCGTCGCAACATGCAGCTGCCGGACTTTGTGGCTGTCCCAAGCGACTCGGAGTCATTCTAAGCCGCACCACCATTGCCGTCGCGCCACGTCAACCCACCAGCATGCCAAGCCACAGCCGTCACCGAACCTTTACTGATCTCTGCCCATACACCAGCCCCGTTGCAAACACGTTCGGGAGAACGCGCGCAAACCAGCACAGGGGATCCAGCTGCAACCGGCCGCCGCATGCTCCACCATGCCCGTCCCCTTCCTTCCACTTCATGCTGACGGTGGACACGGTGGCCACATCCAGCCGGTCCCAAGCACGGTCATCCCACCAGTCGTAAGTTCACAGCTCATTTCGGGCTTCATTGTCGCCGAACTGCCCCGACCGAGCTACACCGTCCAACCAATCCATGTCGGATGCCTTTCCCTCCTACTCGATGCTATCGGCAGCCGAGTACTAATCGGATGAGGTAAATTCAGTTTTTAATGTCCAACCATTGCTAATATATCACCCGAACCTTGGTTTTTGCAGAGAACTTCACTACGAGATTCCGCATGAGGACCGAGAATCCCACCTTTTTTAGTACTAGTCGACCAGAGTCTCCACCACGTGATGAGTTCGGGCGATAGTGCTATACCTGGCGATCATCCTAACATGTAAGAGCAACATAAGTGTTATCATCGTGGATGTCGTTTTTCGGTTCCACTCAAAGAGGTTTTACAAGGATACTTGATTTCGAGGGTGATGAGCTGACCCGTTTCCACCAAATCCAACATCACGAGTTCAAAGTATGTAAGTACATTCCAACTAATACAATAGATAGTTTGCATTTGCGTGAATCTGTCATGCATATTTTCGATGCTATAGGTTGGAGTACATACCCTACAATTTAATGCAACACATACTATGAATTATTATTTGAGTTTTATGCTACGTTTGTATTTCATAGGAATCGTGTTGTAACTGTTCATACTCATGATGTGGTCTCATTTCAATTGTTAGGTCAATATTTCAAATGTCCCTTACAGAATTTAATTTTTATATGGGCTTCGTGACTGATGTCACAGATCCCGGGTATCTAACGGCTTTACTTGAGATTCCGCATGATTTCGATAACGATCTCTCCTACGAGACCTTGATAGGAGAAGCAGGTTTCGAGTATAACTCTACCTCGATGAAGGATTGAGACATTCATAGCCCGGCTCTTCCCTACATCCATAGATTCCTCGCCTATAATTACTCTGGTTGCAACGACACATCTTCAAATTTGAGTAAGGTTGAGCTTTTCTTTTTATGGTGTATGCACGCCGGAGTAAAGGTAAATCTCGGTTATTGGTTCACCTACACGTTTGATCGTGTAGCACGAACTAATTGACCTCTTATTCTCGAACCCTATATCACTAACCTTGCTTCACGGTTGTTTCCATCGATATTTGATACCTTACATTTTACTTACACTTTTTCGATGGATCCGTTGGATGCTAGGTGCTTGGACTCAATGGGGTTTCTTGCGGGTACTCCGGATGCGCCATACATTGTTCCCACGGGAACCATTACGCCTTGCAACTTGTGTGTTTTCCTCCGTAGGTCCATACCTCGGCCACCACAAGATGACAACCAACAATAGGACGTGAATGAGAGGCTTAATTCCATCAAAACAAACATTACCGAGATCCTCTCTTATCTTCGACCGGACATGTCTCGTTGAGGGCGTGGGCGCGGTCGTGGCCGTAACTAGTTCAGGGAGTTTTCCCATTCACTCTCTTTCATTTTTTTTGCATAATGGGACATCATGATTAAAGTGAGGAGGAGTTGGAATCCATGTCAAATTCTCATTATTGCTTGTTCTCTTGTTCTTGATTTTATTTAAATTTAAGATACTTTTTTATTTCCTTTGTTTCACCTAGTCCCTTTGTTTCCGTATGACTTTGGTATTTTTCTTGTTAGAAATTTTTGGTTGCATAATAGATTATGACATGCTTGGAATTTTTCATATAATCCTTGTCATTTCTTACTTTGTTAATTGACATGATGCTTACCTATGTACACAAGACAATTCATGAGTGCTTTTGAGCCTAATGAGCATGCATACTTATTTTTGCTCTTTGTTTCTTTGAGTGTGCCTAGCTAATTAGTTGCATTCTAGAACTTGTGGCATAATACTTGTTGAGACTACATTTTTTTTATTTTGATGCATTAATATGATAGAGGCATTAGGTTTAACCCCATATCTTCCAAAAAAGCCTACCCCTTGTTATTATCCCCTAGTGAAACAATTTTGAGCCTTAACCTTTTTCTTTGGATTGCCTTATTATTTAACCCACACCAATTCTGTTTTCCCCTCTTTTGCCACCCCTTTTCAAGACAAAATTGTCAGAAAAAAAAGAAAAAATAGTTTCAAATCAACATTGCAGAAAAAAATCAGATTCGAATTGAGTAGTGCAAAAAAAAAATAGTTTCGAACAGTGTAGTCCAACAGTGCAGAAAACACACTGTAGAAAAAATTAAGTGCAGAAAATGATTCGAATATGTAGCAGAAAAAAAAAACTGCAGAAAATACAGTGCAAAGTTTATTCTAATCTGCACAGATGAAAAAAGGGAATAAGCAGTGTAGTTTCACAGTTTTGATTCGAATGAAAAAAAGAAAGAAAAAAACAATTTCGAATAAGAATTTTAGGATGATTTTTGTCTTGAATTTTAACCCATATTTTTCGACCTTTATCCTACCCGAACCTTACCCCTCGTTACAACCCTTTTAAAAGACCTCTTAATTTTTGCATCACATTCATACTTAGTAGTGGAGATTAGATTTAACCACAAGCCTATTGTAATGCTCTAATTAGTTTTGGCTCGAGTGATTTTTTCTAGGGTAAACTACTGCAGGGGTCACTCTCGTTTAGCGTTTGTACAGAGTTAGTCACCACTTTTGAAAAGTGCCAATTAGTAGTCCTCTACGTTTTCGATGTGTAAATACTTGGTCACTCCGACGTTATACTCCGTTAGTCCCCTAACGGATTGCTGATGTGGCGAAATTAAAATAAGGATAAATTACTGCAATAGCCATTAAAATTTATCTCATGTACATTTTTTCTCCTCAATTTAAAAAAGTAAACATTATAGTCACTAATAAAAATGTTTCTTTATAATTTCACCCTTAAATTTTTAAAAATTCATTTTTCAATCCTAAAACTTTACAATAAATTAGTACAATAATATTATAAATGCTTAGATGAAAAATAGGTGCCCAAAGTATACCCTTTGAAACTTAGGTGCCCAAATTGCTCCTATTTAATAACTCAAACTTAAAAATTTAGTCCACTAACTACTAAAAAATTCGAGTTATTGGAATTTCTATTTTATAATTCAAACTTTATTTTGAATTTTTGAGTCGAGTTTATGAAATTATGAGTCGAGTATTTTCACATCAAACCAAAAAATTTAATTTTTTCGAGTCAAGTCGAGTTATTGGAATTTCTATTTTATAATTCAAACTTTATTTTGAATTTTTGAGTCGAGTATTTTCACATCAAACCTAAAAATTTAATTTTTTCGAATCAAGTCTAGTGTTGCACTTCCCTACATATAATTTTTAATTTTAATCTGTGCGAAAAAATAAAAGGTCGTCGGAACTTACGTAGCTCCGATAGAGGCTCCGCCGACGTCGGTTGGATTCGGAACCTTAGGGGTTTTGCTCGCCGCCACGTCAGGAGCCCAGATCTGGTGTCCGTCTCGCGAATGGACGGCAACCGATGCCGAAAAATGCGAGAAACAGTGGCGTCAATTGGTTTCTTGCCAGAGCTTCAATCGAGATTTGCTGGCGGAAGGCGGCCCGACGACGCGCGTGGTGGCCATAGATGAGATCGCGACGACGTGGCGCCTCTAGCGATGTAGGCGGTGACCACCACCGCCCGACGGTGACGGAGATCGACGACGGCCGATCGGGAAGGTGAACAAGCAACAGTAGAGTCCGAAGTTTTTCTTGGGAAAAACACGGATTAAAATTAAAAATTATATGTAGGGAAGTGCAACACTCGACTTGATTCGAAAAAATTAAATTTTTAGGTTTGATGTGAAAAATACTCGACTCATAATTTCATAAACTCGACTCAAAAATTCAAAATAAAGTTTGAATTATAAAATAGAAATTCCAATAACTCGACTTGACTCGAAAAAATTAAATTTTTTGGTTTGATGTGAAAATACTCGACTCATAATTTCATAAACTCGACTCAAAAATTCAAAATAAAGTTTGAATTATAAAATAGAAATTCCAATAACTCGAATTTTTTAGTAGTTAGTGGACTAAATTTTTAAGTTTGAGTTATTAAATAGGAGCAATTTGGGCACCTAAGTTTCAAATGGTATACTTTGGGCACCTATTTTTCATCTAAGCATTTATAATATTATTGTGTTAATTGATTGTAAAGTTTTAGGATTGAAAAATGAATTTTTAAAAATTTAAGGGTGAAATTATAAAGAAACATTTTTATTAGTGACTATAATGTTTACTTTTTTAAATTGAGGAGAAAAAATGTACATGAGATAAATTTTAATGGCTATTGCAGTAATTTATCCTTATTTTAATTCCGCCACATCAGCAATCCGTTAGGGGACTAACGGAGTATAACGTCGGAGTGACCAAGTATTTACACATCGAAAACGTAGAGGACTACTAATTGGCACTTTTCAAAAGTGGTGACTAACTCTGTACAAACGTTAAACGAGAGTGACCCCTGCAGTAGTTTACCCTTTTTTCTACCCTTAAACACTTTGAGTGACATGAGCGATTCCTTGTGAGGGTACATGGTTTGCATCATTGTTGTTAACATGGTATGTGAATGTCGTTTTTGCTAAAATTATTTCTAAGTCTTGCCATTTCTCTTTTGCTCCTTTATTTTCTTTCATGTTTAGATACTTAGTCATACTGGAAACTTTGAGACTTCGTGAAATTAAGGATGAGAACTTGAGCTTATATTTGTTTAATTTTGAGATATTTGAGGACAAGCATCGGATAAGTGAGGGGGAATTTGATGAGTAGCTAGTTTGGTCAATATTTTCGTGCTAATTATGCTTAAATGGTTGCTTTATGGTGCTGAATCATGGTCTATTGTGTGCTTTTCTGTGCAGAACTTCATGGCTGGAAAACAGTTTAGAAAAGGCTGAATATTGCAAGTTTTCTGGATTCATGGGCATGAATGTGCTGACTCGACGCCACATCAGTAGGCTTCTAGAAGATGACGTCAGCAGCGCGTGATAAGCTATCAGCTGCTTCCGAGCACTTATTAGCCGAGATTAGGATCAAGCATGAGGATTTATCTTTTATTTTTTAATTTTAAACATTTTTTGATTTTACTATTATCACTTAGCATTTATCTTGTTTATTTTAAATATTTTAGAGTATTTTTAGGGTTTTAGGATGCTATAAATACCCTATTTGGTGTGAGACTCAAACCATCTCTTGTTTATTGTTTTATTTTTACTTTGAATTTATTAAATTCCTTTCTCTTCTTCTTCGTTCTTACTTTCTTTTTAAACTTTTCTTTTTTATTTATTTTAAATATGCTAAGCATGATTTCTTCCATAATCATGCTTAGCTAATTTTCTTTTAAGTCGAGGGCTACAGCAATGACTCAATTCCAACGAGAGGATTAAAAAGCGCTTTCAAAATTTCGAGAATCTCTTTCAGTTTTCTAAGGTTTGATTTCTAAACTAAAACAATTTCGAAACTAAAGATTGACTTTGGTCAGAATGATGCTTTTTGTTAAATATGTGGGAGGAAGGATCGGCTATTGAAGCACTTTCGACTTCCTGGGATCACACTTAGTAAATTGATTACTAAGAAGAAAATTGAGATCGGAATCGTTGTTATTGAAACAACATAATACGAGTCGGTTTTTACTGAATTTAAACGATTTTGATCTACAACATTGTTGTTGACTAGATCAACTTCGTAAATCGATATCAAAGATAGAACTTGGGTATTCAGTTACAAAAGCATAGTCTCAAGGATTGACCCTTGTTGGCAATTAACCGACGTGAATCCTGAAGTAAATTTTTTTTCCAATGATCCGAGAAAACTGAGTCAGAGCCAATGCATAAGGCTTATTCATAAATACTGAATCTATTTTTTTAAAACTCCGCTTTAATTTCTTTGTGTTCTTGTTATTTCACAAACCCCTTTTTTTACTAAAATATTTTTTAACTCTCTTCTTGGCTCACCGATCAAGCGAACATAAATTAGAAAGTTTTCTGAGTTCCAGTGGGATCGACCCTTACTTCTCTTTTACTACGTATTATTTCCTTTATTTATTATCAAGGAAAAATGAATTATTTTTGACGCGAAAACGACGCGCGTCAGAATGTAAAAAATTGAAGACTAAATTTATCATTACGTTACATCACCTCGTCCATTTTTAGACGAAAAATAAGGAAATTATTACTTTTTGAAAATTTGATGATTCATTTGTAACTTTCCAAAGTAAATAGACTCAACAAAAACGTTATATATTCGTGCAGCTATTTACATATACTACCCTAAAATGTACGTAAATAATAATCAATAGCATGATCAGATGGTTTTTCTTGACCAAAAAATGTTTTTAACGAAAATTGCTAATAACTTTTTTGTATAAGTATTGTAGACTAATCCAAATGGGATATTATAGATACATTTTATGGGACAATTATCTTAATCCAATTAATTACATTCACAGATGTTTACTCAAATTCGAGGGACAAGTAAAGGAAACGAACTCCATCATCTGTCCTTCAAGCTGGTTTTTCACCTCTTCTTTGGACTCTCTATTTCTGTGTGGATTGTCTGAGGGTCCTGGTCAGTGTGTTCTAACCCTAGGGTCAAGTGAGTTTAGGGTTGAGTTTTTTTCCTTTCTCTTATTATTATACTTTCCTTTAGTGACTATTTTGGCACCCCATACCCTTTTCCTTCTATGGATTCTCGGCTACATTTAATGAATGCAAACGAGCAGTTGGGGATTGACTCACCACAAATCTCTCTCGACTTAAATGAGGATTGAGAAGTCAACATATGAATAAAGAACCATGCTCTAGTTGGCAAGGTTCTTACAAATCAAGTGGCCAAACTCTACACTATCACAACCATCTTAAAGAAAGCATGAAACTGCAACAAACTTGAACACCATGATCTGGATAACAATATGTTTCTCTTTGTTTTCCCCACCTTCGAAGACAAGTGTAGAGTCCTTAGCCAACATCCATGGCCGGTCCAAGATTGCCTCATTGTGCTCAAGGAATGGAATTATGAAGTCGCCTTTGAGGAGATAGATTTCTCCCTAGAAGAATTCTGGGTCCAGGTCTGCAACCTACCGCTGGCTCTCATCACCCAGGATAACGTAGAAAAAATTGGGAAGCTATTTCCTTGATATTTTGGATCAAATCTGGATGATTACAAAACTGTCAAGTGGGATGGTCAGCCCAATATCAATGTTGCAATGCGGGTGGAAGATCCTCTCAAAATGGGTTTCCTTTTGAATCAAAAACACTATTAACCCCTCGATGTCTCATTCAAATACGATCGACTACCCAAATTATACTACAGCTGCGATAAGCTCGGACACAATGAGAAAGAGTGTTGTTTCGACGCTAAGAATTTAAAAGGGCTGGCACCTATGGCCCTTGCTTACGTGCTTCCCCGTCGTGGAAAAAATCCAACCCCAAAGCGGCTAGACAGATCATGCCTCCACTATGGACCACTAGCTTAAAAATTGGAGGAATCGATGAAAAGGCACTTTCTCCAACTCTTCCTCAACAACCTAGGAACTCGTCTCTCGAGGGTACGAGGTTGCCTAGGTCCAGCACTGACATTAAAGGCAAAAACGTGTTGCCCAGGTTTTCGTCTGAAAGTGAAGATAGTTCCCAGTGATGTCAAATAGAAAAAATCCCAGATTCTCCGCTTATAGTGGATTCTGTTGATAAGGGATTAGGGGACAAGCAAGTAACTGCAATATCATGAGGAGTTAACGTGTCTAACAAGCAGGCATCTGGGATGGATTTGTCTAAGGATATTTGGGACAACTTGATTATAGAAGATTTCTCACCCATGGAAGTTTCAGTTGACAGAAAAAAGAAAAGACTTGAGGAGCTCCATGAACCGTTTTTCGTCTCCAAATGTTTTGAGTTAATGAGTCTTGTCCTTGAATGAGTTTACCATTCAACACCTGGGAATTGGTGCGTTAAACCCTTTGGTGCCATTGCCAATAAAGACATACTGAAGCTATCTATGTTCCCAGACGCACTCATCAAGAATTCTACAATCATAAACAATATTGAACAATCTAAGAGGGGGAGATCCTTTAGGACTAGAAGGTTAACCCTAATCAAGCAAGCCGCTCGTTAAAAACACGTTAAGAAAGTTAAGCAAGTGTAATGGGAAGAAGTGAGAATTATTGAACTGGGAATTGATCCTTTTGATTGCAATATCACGAAGAAACCAACGCTTATTATAAATGATAACCTAAAACTTTGTGAATTCTTAGGTGTTAAGGAGCTTGTTGGTGAAAATTATGAGCCCCTCTTTGAAGGAATGTAACCATTCCGAGGGTTATCTGCAATCACCATGATCCTGATCTTCCATGCTACTTTCGAGTTTAGGAAGGGACAAAAGATAACCTTTGGGATCTCTCCTTCCCCTAGGATTATGCCTGAGATTTCATCCCTGTGTGATCTTGGGCCCTGTTAGTTTATGGTTCGTTTTTACGCTTTATTTTGGTCGGGTTTCCCTCTTGGTGCTACAGATGGAGCCTATTTCGATAATCCCCAGATTGGTGTTGCTCATTCATCGCCTATGGTGATAAGACCCATGCCCTTAAGAGAGAATGGGGTCTTATAACCCACTTAGCCCGGTCTAGTCGTCAGACTGAACCAAGCGGACTACACGGGGAAAACCGAAGAAAAACCCGTTAGGATTTCCCTTCGATTAGCAACCCTTATTTTTTATTTTATCTTGTCTACATGCCATTTTACATCTTATGTGGATAGACCCGCAAAGGAAGAACCTTAACAAAAATGGACATCAACAAAACGTTCAAACACCAAGGGACCAAAATGCAAAACCAATAGGATTCAAGGTCCTAACATGAAATTTGGTTTATCAATTAATTAGTCAGGTTTCATGCTCACATGAAAAAAACTCAGCATAAACCAACAATCCGAACTCATCCAAAAGATTGTATAACATTTAGGGACTAAAACGCAAGCAAATAGAACCTCGAAGATGCCATTAGCCAATTTAACCACAGGGTGTTTCAGAACACCCATGTCTATTTCGATACATGAGATTCCAGCGAGCTCCCAGATTTTTAAAATGTCAAGCCATTTCAAAACACTAGCAAGTGTATCGAAACGGGTAAGCAAAAACTTCAAGCCTGTATCGGAACAGGTCACCCTGTTTCGAAACACCTAGGACTAGATTGGTCCATGTTGCGTGTAAAATAGTCTATCGCAATGGTAGTGCAAGTATACACGACGCAAGTAGTAAAGTGATACGAAGTATCGGATATTGTCTCCACAGGGATTGGGCTAAAAGCTTCACCTTAATTCACTGCACGAAAGTAAAGGAAATATTTGAGAAAGTTGTCACGAGAATAATGAAGTAAACGCAAATAAAAGAGTAAAGATATCAAGATAGAGAGAATGGGCTGATATTGAATTGCTCAGTAGTGCAGGTATTGCAGAGTTTAGGAAATCCAGTTCTGTTGTCGCTTCCCGTCGCGGCAGCACCCGTCGCGGCAGCACCCGTCGCGGCAGCAGTCCGTTGATTGTCGCGGCAGCAAACACTCAACCCAGTACTTCAAGTTTGGCAAGAATCCCAGATGTACCTTGGCCTATCCCTAGGTCCAAGTCTGTCGATGATCACGTCTTTGATGATACCTCCCGGCGTGAATCGAAGGATGAACACCGATGTGTATGAATTCTTCTTTAGCCACTTAACCTCGTCTTATCCCTAGGCCCGAGATAGTTCAACTATAAACTAGAGAACTTGCTCTTATTTCTTTCGTATACTTAACTCTCTCGATGCTAAGTAAATAGATAACCTCACAATGCTCTCCCGATGCTCTTGCAAGATATTAATAACCAAAATAAGAGAACTTGAAGTTTATTTTATTAAACTGAAAATTCCTAAAACAAAAGCAACCCTTGCAACTACTTTACAAATCAACCCGTGGCCCTAGGAAGGATTTAGAACATGATGTGGGAAGGAAAACGACTAGAGTTTTGGGAAGAAGCTAGGGTAGTCGGTTATGGCCCTCTAGGTTAAAATACATGCCCTTATATAAGCTTTGGGCTCAAGTTATCTAAAATAGCAAGAATACAACTTTAAATAAAATTATGATTCTAATAAAGACTAAATCTTCAAGGAATCTACTTTCCAGCCGTCATCTTCTTGCTTGGGATTTTCTCTCCTTGAACTTTGGGCTTGACATTCTTTTTGATCTGGGGCTTGGAAAAATATGAGGCTTTCACACGACAGACGGGCTGAATTTTCTCTATCTGTCGAGGTCCACTTTGCTTCTTCTCCTCAAAACTGCTGTCGTCCTCTACTGTCACGGCAGCAACCATGGCAGCATCGTCCTCTTTGACTGCTTGTCCAGTTCAGCTCTTCTGCTTCACTGCCCAGTGCCTGCCCTTTCCGTCTGCTACGACAGCAACCTGCAAAAACAACCATTCTTAGTAGAATCTGTGCCTTTTAATATATTTGTGATGTTTTGCTGTAAACTAACCTAAATGCAATGAATAATGCTTGAATGTAGTAAAAATATGGGTTAAAAAGGGTGTAAATAATAGAACTTTTACACACTCAACACACCCCCAAACTCAAGTTTTTTCTTGCCCTCAAGCAACTAAGACCTAAAAGAAAAATGAAATATTTTTGTTTTGGCTTTCAAACAATGAACTTTCCCTTACCCTTCGTTCGTTCCCTGTGATGGCAGCAACCTGTCGGATAATTTAGGATATGTCCGGAATCTCACTATAGTCCTCGTGCAGTGTGTGCACGCTTGTGAACAGTTATATGCCAAGACTCTCTTAGTTTCACTAGAATATTCAACTCTTAACTCGAATTTTTATGCCAAAGTTTATCTTTTGAAGGCATTTTTTCATGCTCCTTTGATTTTTTTTTGTTTTGACTCGATTTTTCTATTTTTCAAGCTAAAGTTTTACTAGAGCCAGTTTTAGGCACCTCTAGTTAACTTCCTAGAGCCAGTTTTGGGCACCTCTAGGGCTGTTGAGTCTCTTTTGCTAAACTTCTTTCCTAGAGCCAGTGTTAGGCACCTCTAGGGGCTATTCAAGTGCTAAGCTTCCTATTCTAGTTTGGCTAAAAGAAGTCTAAGCAGTATAACAGTCACAATGGTGTTTAAGTTTTCAGAACTATAGAAAGGCTCTAAACTTCTCCTAAAAACTATCCCCACGACAGAGCTGTCACGACAGGTAAGTTCAGTTCCCAGTTTTCAGCCAAAGTTTTCAATATTTTCATCTTCTTTTTTTTAAGAGAAAAAACTAAGTAAAAGACACAAAATTTAACTAAGATGTACTCCATTAATATGGAGGGTTGCCACCCCCAAACTCGAGGGTTGCATTGCCCTCAATGCAAATGACAAAATAAAAATGAAAACATATGAAGGCAGTACATCACAATATATATATATATAGCAGGCAGCAATAATAAGATAAGAGACTTAAATTTTAATCGCTGTCTTCGCTGCTTCTGCTGAGGGGATCTAGCGGCGGGTTCTGGTTCTCGGGGCGGGCTGGGGTGGTTGCTGTACAACCTGAACGTCAGAGCTGCTGTTGCTGTCACTGCTACTGCTGGCCTTTGGCAAAGTGTTCTTATCTGCCATTCGTTTCGGCCTTTTTACCGGTGAAAATTCCTTCGACAGATTCCTCTGAATAGAGGGTTCATCATCACTGTCTGCCCAAACAGAGGAGGAAGAGAACCCAGCAACAAAGGCAGCAAGGTCATCCGATGGCATTGGACGCTTTGTTCCTCGGGCAGATGGTTCGGCATGAGTGCTGCCAGCTGCTGTCGGGGCAGGCGATGGTATGGAGGTGGCAGATGGTGTTTGTGGGGTAGCAGCAGGTGTAGGTGTGTGGACAGGGGTAGTGACAGTGAAGTAATGGGCAAGGAAAGTAGGGAAAACATCATCAGGGAAATTTAAAGTATTTTGAATAAAATTTACCGTAGAGGCGGCGAAGTCCCTGATGAATGTCATTAGGCCCAACTGTCTTTCCTCCATCTTTTGAATGGCAGCTAGGATCTGAATGGAGGAGTCTGTCGGAGCAGTTGCTGCGGTGGCAGGTTCAGGATTTTACTGCTCTGATGATTCAGCTGGGGCGGCAGCGGGGTTGAATGATGATAGAGGGGTGGCCACGGTCAGCTCCATGAGGCTGAGGATATTCTTTTCAGTCCAACCTCGTCCTTTGACTATTAAATCGGTGTGGGCTTCCGGCACGTTATGGCCGCGGCATAGTGATGTGATGAGGTAGGGGAGGAAAAGGAGGCCCGTCGGTCGATGTGCACATTCCAAAATACTCTCTCGAATATAACTGCCCACATTAATGGGCCGTTCATTTAAAATGGAGTGTATCAATGCTAACCTTTGCTGGTCGACGGTGGTATGGTGGGACGACGACATTATCCTCTTTTTTACGAAGGCATTCCATAGTTTTGCCTCCGGCAGCAGCTGGCTCCGCTTCACCGTGTGTGGATTTTTCCGGCTGGTATTCCATTCGGTTCCCTCGTCGGTCAGTTCTGCCATGACAGCATCGTAGGCAACATTATCCAGGGTGTTGAGGAACTGCTGGTGTGCGTCGTCATTGTGGCCGATGTAAAGGCCATATAAGGAGTTGATGTTCTCTGCTTTAAACAGTACTTCTTTCCCTCTAACACTCACTGCTGTCGCCGTTCTGCTGCTGATGGCAGCATAAAATTCTCTCACCAGCGTTACGTTCATCTCCTCTGGTTGCTCCGCAAATGTTTGCCATAATAAAGCTCTAATCTTCCGCGCTATGAAAGTCTTGAGGCCCAGATTCTTTGCCTTTGGTGTATAGATAAAGCCTTGTTCTTCCCACATGTCTCTGGTCGCAAAGGACTGTGGGGGAGTTGCTGCCGGTGAGGAAGTAGAGGCAACATTGCGTCGGGTTTTTCTAGAAGACATATTAGTGCAAGGGTTGTGTAAAGTAAATTAAAGCAAATGAAAACTAAAGGGGGAGAGCAAGTAAGAACGACAGAAGTGAGGGAAAATGAAAATGAAACGGGGTTTTGTAAAAAAGGATTTGCTGCCCGTTGAAGCTGTAACGGCAGACGTGAATAACGGGGCGGCTGTTGAGCTTTAGCGTGTCTGACGCGTCTGACATACGTTTCCGCGTCTGTTACGCGTCAGTGACGTGTTTACGCGTCTGTCGTGACAGCATGGTGACAGCCTGTATTTTCCGCGTCTGTCGCGGCAGCTGTAACGACAGGCTTCAATATTGGGCTTTGTTGGGCTGATGGATGGATGGTAGGCTGAGTTCACTTCTCCTGTTCTTCTTGACTCCTTAATTTTCTAAAAACAATAAACATAAAAACATTATTCGAATAAAATAAACCTTATTTCCTAATAATTAATAAAGAATAATAATAAAAATAAAGAAAAATAAAATTGGCAAAATGACAAAAGATGCCCCCAACGTTTGCACGTTTTGTCATTTGACCCCCTATTCTTTTTTTTGGTCCAAATATGCCCCCAACGTTTGCTTGTTTTGTCGTTTGGCCCCCTATTCTTTCTTTTGGTCCAAATATGCCCCTAACGTTTCATTTATAGTCCAAATGTGCCCCTGTTGGATGTACACTGTCAATCAACTGACGGTCAACAGCTTATAAAAAATTTTAACGTGGCATCAACAGATCTTATTACGTGGCAAGTCTAGTCAGCATCAGCTGTTGAACGTCAGTTGACTGACAGTTTCCATCTAACGGGGGCATATTTGGACCAAATTGAAACGTTGGGGGCATATTTGGACTACGATTGAAACATTGGGGGCATATTTGGACTAAAAGAAAGAATAGGGAGCCAAATGACAAAACAAGCAAACGTTGGGGGCATATTTGGACCAAAAAAAAGAATAGGGGGTCAAATGACAAAACGTGCAAACGTTGGGGGCATCTTTTGTCATTTTGCCAATAAAATTTAAGTTAAATTAGGGATGCCAGGTGGGGCAACTCCTAAGGTAACCACTTCCTGCATTCCTGGGGCTTCAGTCCCCTGATAATTCTTGAGGCGCTGTCCGTTGACTTTGAATTGGTGCACGTCTTTTAATGATCAGATTGTGATGACACCATGGGGAAAAACCTGTACGACTTGGAATGGGCCAGACCATCTAGATTTCAGTTTCCCTGGGAAAAGTTTTAGTCTAGAATTGAACAACAATACAAGCTGCCCTGGGCAGAACTGTCGTGGCAACAACTTCTTGTCACGCCACTTCTTAGTTTTCTCCTTGTAGATTTTTGCATTATCGTAGGCCATTGTCCGTATTTCTTCAATTTCGTTCAAATCTAACAGCCTTTTCTGTCATGCCCTGTCCAAGTCCATATTCACTGCCTTGATTGCCCAGTATGCTCTGTGCTCTATCTCGACAGGTAGATGACATGTTTTCCCATAAATCAATCGGTACGGAGACATGCCCAATGGAGTCTTAAAAGCTGTCCTATATGCCCATAACGCATCATTGAGAAGTAAAGACCAGTCTTTCCTAGTTGGCTTAATCATCTTCTCAAGAATGTTCTTAACTTCCCTATTAGATATTTCAGCTTGTCCATTGATTTGTGGGTGATATGCTGTCGCGATCCGATGCTTGACACCATATTTCTTCAAGGCAGCAGCAATAACCCTATTGTCAAAATGTCTCCCTTCATCACTGATAATCGCCTTAGGGATGCCAAACCTAGAAAAGATATTCTTGTGTAAAAACCTTTGGACTGTCTTGGCATCATTCTTTTGAGTGGCGATAGCTTCGACCCACTTGGAGACATAATCTACTGCCAGGAGGATGTATAGATTTCCACATGAAGATGGAAAAGGTCTCATAAAATCAATCCCCAAACGTCAAAGATTTCGACTTCTAGAATGTTCTGCAGCGGTATCTCGTTTCTCCTTGAGATGTTTCCTGTCCTTTGGCACCTGTCACAGCTCTTGTAGAAGGTTTGTGAATCTATATACAGTGACGGCCAATAAAACCCTGACTGCAGCACCTTGGCAGCAGTTTTGTTGCCTCCTAAGTGACCTCCATACTGTGAAGCATGGCAGTGATGAAGAATGTCTTCTTGCTCTTCTTGTGGTACACACCTCCTTATAACCTGATCTGCACAGATTTTGAAAAGAAGAGGTTCGTCCCAATAATAATGCTTAACATCATTTTGGAACCTCTTCCTGGCTTGATAATTAAGATCAGAAGAAGTTATTCCGCTAACTATAAAATTAACAAAATCAGCATACCAGGGAAGTTCAGAAGACTTACCTGCCGCCATGGCTATCGCGGCAGTGATTGCGGCAGCAAAGAGCTGCTCATCTGGGAAGGTCTCTAGTATGTTTGTCTCATCTGTTGGTAGACTTTGTCCCTTCTCCAACCTTGACAAGTGATCAGCCACTTGATTTTCTGTCCCTTTTTTGTCCTTGATTTCAAGGTCGAATTCTTGCAATAGCAGGATCCACCGTATCAATCGAGGCTTTGCATCCTTTTTCGCAAACAGATACTTCAGGGTAGAATGGTCTGTGTGCACTATTACCTTCGTTCCAAGTATGTAAGAACGAAACTTGTCAATGGAGAATACCACAGCTAGTAATTCCTTCTCTGTGGTGGTGTAGTTCACTTGGGCGTCGTTCAGTGTCTTGTTGGCATAATATATGACATGAAATAACTTGTCTCTCCGCTGTCCAAGTGCTGCCCCGACAACATAGTCACTAGCGTCACACATGATCTCAAATGGCTGTGTCCAGTCTGGTGGCTGTACTATTGGGGCTGTTACCAGTTTTTCCTTCAGAACCTTGAATGCTTCAGTACATTCATCATTAAAGTCAAAGGGTCGGTTCTGCTCTAAAAGATGACATAGGGGCTTGGTGATTTTTGAGAAATTTGCAATGAATCTCCGATAAAAGCCAACATGTCCCAAGAAACTTCTAATACCCTTGACTGTTGTCAGCGGCGGCAGCTTTTTGATCACTTCTATCTTGGCCCTGTCGACTTCTATCCCACGACAGCTAATCTTATGGCCAAGGACTATCCCTTCATCCACCATAAAGTGGCATTTTTCCCAATTTAAGACTAGGTTTGCTTTTTCACATCTTTCAAGTACCTTTTGTAGATTGCCTAGGCAGCTCTCAAAATCATCCCAAAGACTGAAAAATCATCCATAAATATTTCAAGGAAGTCCTCCACCATATCGGAGAATATGGCCATCATGCACCTTTGGAAGGTGGCGGGTGCATTGCATAATCCGAATGGCATTCTCCTAAAAGCATAAGTGCCATAGGGGCATGTGAATGTCGTCTTCTCTTGATCTTCCGGTGCGATAGCTATTTGATTATAACCTGAATAACCATCAAGAAAACAATAGTAAGGTTTACCCGCTAATCTATCAAGCATTTGATCAATAAAGGGTAACGGAAAGTGGTCTTTTCGGGTAGCTTTGTTAAGCTTCCGATAGTCCATACAAACCCTCCAACCGGTCACAGTCCTGGTTGGGATTAACTCATTGTTTTCGTTGGTCACCACGGTTATTCCTCCTTTCTTGGGAACGCATTGCACCGGGCTCACCCATTTGCTGTCAGAGATGGCGTAAATAATACCAACATCTAACCATTTGATTATTTCTTTACGCACCACCTCTTTCATCGCATGGTTCAGCCGCCTTTGAGCATCTATAGTCGGCTTATGATCTTCCTCTAAAAGGATTTTATGCATGCATAACGCCGGACTAATGCCTTGAATATCGGCTATCGTCCATCCAATTGCCTTTTTGTGCTGCCGCAGCATCCCTATTAGTTGCTGTTCCTGTTCCTGCAGCAACTTAGAAGAGATGATTACGGGCAACGTATCATTTGAACCAAGAAAAGCATATTTTAGCTGCCCTGGCAGGGGTTTCAGTTCTAAGGCAGGGGGCTCAACAGTAGATGGCTTTTGGATTGCATGGTTATCCGAAGTATAATTTAAAGGTTCGAATAACTTACCTGGACGATCGCCTATCCAATTTACCTCCTCCTGATCTTCAGTATCAGATGTATCGGATTCAGAGGAGTTGCTGTCGTCGGTGCTGTCGTGACAGTCCTGTAAGTGGCTGCCGAGGTAGTGACCAATTTTTCTGTCGTGACAGCCCGACCTGATGTAGGGTTGATTAAAGGTAACTTTAGTGATAACCTTACATTCCTCGTCTGCATCAGCATGCTTCATGGCTTGGAGAACATTCAACTTAATCTCTTGGTCGTTCACTCTCATGGTGAGTTCTCCTTTTTCCACATCAATCAGTTATCTTCCTGTGGCTAAGAAGGGTCGCCCAAGGATGATTGGTGCGTTTTCGTCTGCCTCACAATCTAAAACAAGAAAGTCAGCAGGAAAAATAAATTTATCCACTCTTACCAGAATATCTTCGATTTTTCCTTCCGGGTGAACGTAAGAGCGGTCTGCCAGCTGCAGAATTACTGTCGTGGGCCGCGCCTTTCCAATACCTAATTTCTGAAAAACAAATTTTGGCATTAAATTAATACTAGCACCAAGATCACAAAGTGCCTTACCCACATATTTATCTTCGATTACACAAGGTATGATGAAGCTCCCCGGATCCTTCTTTTTCTGGGGTGGCTGCCTATGAAGAATGCTCATACATCCTTCTGTCATCTTAACCGTTTCAAATTCCCCAAGTTTAGATTTCTTTGACATGACATCCTTGAGAAACTTGGCGTAACCGGGCATCTCCCTAACGGCATTTAACAGCGGAATATTAATATGAACCTGCTTAAAGATATCATAAATCTTTTTGAGTTGAGATTCTTGCTTTACTTGCTGTAACCGTTGAGGAAAAGGAGGTGGGGGACGGTAATCAGCAGTACGTCCTTCCCATTGCATACGAATTTGAGGAGGTTTGGGTTCATCATTTTTCTCCTCTGTCGCTTCTGCTGTCGTGACAGGCTCATCGACAGCAGGTTGTTTGTTACCTGTCGGGGCAGCTTCCTCGGCAGGTTTATCCAGGGCTGGTTTCTTCACTGTTTCAGCTTCTTTCTCTGGCCCCAGTAGTTTCTTCCCACTCCTAGTAGTAATGGCCTTACATTGCTCATGTGTGGGCTGCCTAGCATTTTCAGTATTACTAGGGAATCGTCCAGTCTGCCTTGGTTTGATATGCTGGGAAACCTGACCTATTTGTGTCTCCAAAGATTTCAGAGTAGCTTCATGATTCGTCATCCGCATCTCTGTTTTATCCATGAACGTCTCTGTTTTGTTGACAAACTGATTCATATTCTCAATATAAGTACCTGTTTGAGACATAAAAGTGGCCAGAGTTTGTTCCAGTATACTGTTTGTGGCAGCTAGTGGCTATTGTTGCTGCTGTTGCGGCTGCAGTTGCTGTCGAGTCAACAATCTTGGTCCTCCCTGATTCTGATTACTGTGTGCTTGAGGATTCAGGGCATTATTAGGATTACTCCAAGAAAACTTGGGATCCTTTCTCCAATTGGGATTATAGTTGTTGGAGTTGTAATTTGGCTTATAGTTTCCAACGTACTTTCCCTCTTCTAACTGTATAGGACACTCATCCGAACTATGATTTCCCTCACAGATTTCACATACCTCCTCAACAGCAAATCCATGTTGTGAATCATCATTCAATAGCCTTTTTATTGCTTTAGTAAGGAATGCTACCTGTGATTTCATTGTGCTGTCGGCCTCATAATCCTTAACAGCTAGGACCCGTTTACCCCCTCTTCTTGCTGTCGGAAACTGCTCTTCATTCTTAGCCAGATTTTTCAATACTTGCATTGCCTCATCCGGGTCTTTGTCCAATAGTAATCCGTTTGCTGCTGAATCAATTCGAATACGAGTTTGTAAGTTGGCAGCATTATAAAACTTGGTTACCTGGTTCCAGACGGGGAATCCATGCATGGGGTAGTTCCGTAGAAGAGTGGTGAATCTATCCCAGGCATCGTGCATCGGCTCGTCTTCTTCCTATTGAAAAGTAGCAATTTCGTTACATAATCGCTCAGATAAATGTGAAGGATTAAAACGAGATAAAAATTCACGAGATAAATCTGCCCAAGTTCTAATTGAACCCGGCGTAAGTTTATTCCACCAAGTCTTTGCCCTGTCCCTCAATGAATGGGGAAATAACCGAAGCCTCAGTATCTCCGAATTAACTCCTGGTAGTCTAAACGAACCACAGATTTCCTGGAACGTTTTGAGATGCTCCCTAGCATCCTCTGTAACAGCACCACTGAATTGACCGGCATTGTTGATCATGCTAAACATGACAGGTTTCAGCTCAAAGTTGTCAACTTCAATATCCGGCAGCGTGGTTTCTAGTTCTACATGGTCATTCAGCATGTAGTCTCGACAGGACCGGCGTCCGGCAGCGACAAGCGGGTCACCGACAGGCGGTATAACAGCTCCATCTCCAGCAGCAGGATTGTCTCCTCGGTATGCCATTGTCTATAACTGTTCTTCAAGGTACTCGTTCCTGGCTAGCAAGTGACGAAGTCGGTTCCTAAGATTGAATGAACGTTCAATTTCTGGGTCTAATGGATACTCAGGATCTTCACCTCGTTTCGATCTGCGCATAAACAAGGAACCTTGTGAAAAGCAAGAGTTTAACACACCAAAGAAAAACAGAAAAATAAAAATAAAAACAAAAAGTGCAGTAAAAGAAAAGGTAGAGTTATGTTACCAATCCCCGGCAACGACGCCAAAAACTTGTTGCGTGTAAAATAGTCTATCGCAATGGTAGTGCAAGTATACACGACGCAAGTAGTAAAGTGATACAAAGTATCGGATATCGTCTCCATAAAGATTGGGCTAAAAGCTTCACCTTAATTCACTGCACGAAAGTAAAGGAAATATTTGAGAAAGTTGTCACGAGAATAATGAAGTAAACGCAAATAAAAGAGTAAAGATATCAAGATAGAGAGAATGGGCTAGTATTGAATTGCTCAGTAGTGCAGGTATTGCAGAGTTTAGGAAATCCAGTTCTGTCGTCGCTTCCCGTCGCGGCAGTAGTCCGTTGATTGTCGCTGCAGCAAACACTCAACTCAGTACTTCAAGTTTGGCAAGAATCCCAGATGTGCCTTGGCCTATCCCTAGGTCCAAGTCTGTCGATGATCACGTCTTTGATGATACCTCCCGGCGTGAATCGAAGGATGAACACCGATGTGTATGAATTCTTCTTTAGCCACTTAACCTCGTCCTATCCCTAGGCCCGAGATAGTTCAACTATAAACTAGAGAACTTGCTCTTATTTCTTTCGTATACTTAACTCTCCCGATGCTAAGTAAATAGATAACCTCACAATGCTCTCCCGATGCTCTTGCAAGATATTAATAACCAAAATAAGAGAACTTGAAGTTTATTTTATTGAACTGAAAATTCCTAAAACAAAAGCAACCCTTGCAACTACTTTACAAATCAACCCGTGGCCCTAGGAAAGATTTAGAACATGATGTGGGAAGGAAAACGACTAGAGTTTTGGGAAGAAGCTAGGGTAATCAGTTATGCCCCTTTAGGTTAAAATACATGCCCTTATATAAGCTTTGGGCTCAAGTTATCTAAAATTGCAAGAATACAACTTTAAATAAAAGTATGATTCTAATAAAGACTAAATCTTCAAGGAATCTACTTTCCAGCCGTCATCTTCTTGCTTGGGATTTTCTCTCCTTGAACTTTGGGCTTGACATTCCTTTTGATCTGGGGCTTGGAAAAATATGAGGTTTTCACACGATAGACGGGCTGAATTTTCTCTATCTGTCGAGGTCCACTTTGCTTCTTCTCCTCAAAACTGCTGTCGTCCTCTGCTGTCACGGCAGCAACCATGGCAGCATCGTCCTCTTTGACTGCTTGTCCAGTTCAGCTCTTCTGCTTCACTGCCCAGCGCCTGCCCTTTCCGTCTGCTACGGCAGCAACCTGCAAAAACAACCATTCTTAGTAGAATCTGTGCCTTTTAATATATTTGTGATGTTTTGCTGTAAACTAACCTAAATGCAATGAATAATGCTTGAATGCAACGGAAATATGGGTTAAAAAAGGTGTAAATAATAGAACTTTTACACACTCAACAGTCTAAAAAGTCAGTTTGGCATCCCCAAGCTTCGCCGAAACCACTCAAACAAGTTACAAACAACATTACAACATTATAAGCGAGCAATCTATAGGCAAAAGATCCTAGTAAAACCATCCAATATGCATTAGAATGCAAACAGAAATCCTTAAGCATTCAACATAAGAAAGCAACCATGTAAACGACCAAACTTTAAACCAAACCAAGATCCAACATACAAAGGTCATTTACAAGAATGGAAAGGCATCACAAACATGTCCCAACACAAGGAGTCTCAAAACATAACCTCCAATAAGCATAAAGGTCATACCCCATCGCTATCATACTATTATTTGATGCCAAAACTATACTTGAGCGAAAGATAAACTCTTGGACAGTTCCTTGATTCTTAGCTGTACCGAATGGCTTATAGATCTGCATTGTTGGAAAAGAAAGAGCATAAGCAAGAATGCTTAGTGAGCGGTTCTCAAAACAACAACAACAACAACAATGCAATTTTAAAACTATTTTGTTTGTATTTGAAAACAAAACCATTCCCATATCATTTCACAAAGGTAAATTTCCGACATATCATGCTCATTGCAAACTCATGCTTGAACCACAATTCAAGGCATAACATCCACTTTCCATAACCATATGTATCATTTAACTCATGCATCTATCAATGCAAGATCAAGTCACGACTTACACACATACATGACACAAGTCATAGACTTCCTCAACATGATACATAGTAATCTCAAAGCTTCATAACATCATCAACACAGTAAAAGCATAATGAATAAAATGAGTATCATGAGTATATTGACATCTTTAGCACTTTTACTCGGATATGAGAATAACCCCCGGTGGAATGCCCATCACCGTACTCACCCGTCTAGTAAATATAAAATTCCGGTGGAATGACCATCATCGTACTCCTCCTTAGTGAAATTTGTCATCACTAAGGCCACATGCGAATTTTACCATTATAGTGCACTCTCATCCTATTGGTCGACCAATTATTTCTGGTAATAAAATCTTATCAAGTGTCAATATACCCATCAAGGCCAACACTTACCCACTGTTCTTCAAGGCCACAAGCACAACATTTCTCATCCCATTTTCATAACACATTTTCATGCATAGCATATACTCAACCACATTTACCTTATTAAAATCACCATTTAGCATATGGGATCACATGAGAAAACATTTAAATAAGTCAAAATGCATGAAAATAGTAGGATTTAATGTAAACAACATAACATGAACATGATCCACAAAATCAAGGCAAAACTAGCCGAAAACAAATGCGAAAATAAACTAACTTACTCTTAATCTTAGATTGGCCTTTCAAGCTCAATCTAAACCCTAAAAAAATTGTTCTTAACCACGTCAAGGCTTTATAAAACAGCTCCACACACCAACAATACACAAATACTAGCTGAACACTCAATTCAAGCTTCCGATTTGTCCGATATCACGTCCGAAGTTCCCAAATCAGTTTCCTCTGCTTCTAATCAATTTAAAACAGAGCATTAGAGTGTTTTCAATCCCTTAAACTTGCTCTAACTTAAAAACCCAACATCTAGCAAATATCGCCCATCGATTCATATCTGAAATCAACCGAAAACATCAATAAATCAAATCTAAACAAACTCCAGCTTAAACCCAACAAGATCATCATCAAAATCTCATCTATTAACAACTAAAAACATCAACCCAATAGAAATACACCATCAGCCACCGATTTCCCACAAAACTAAGCCAAAATCTCAAGAATTTCAACCTCAAACACCACCAACTAACCTAATTTCGGGTTTTATATTATCAAACCATTATCTAAACTTTATTTAACATCAAAAACAAAGTTAATAACATCCACAAACTCATCAAAACAGAATCCACATGAAAATCTCACAAATCCACATTTTAAATGCTTGTTTAAGCACACTTTCATCAATCACATTATAAAATCTTTAAATAAACACCATAAAAGAATCAAGAACGTGAGAATTTCAATAAAGAACCTAACATTAGAGTAGAAAAACCCAACTCACCTCTAATGGTAGATTTTCCCCTTTTCCCAATGAAAACCTTGAGAAAACTAGAGAAAACAATTGGGTTTTAAAGAGAAATCATTGGGAATAAGTTTGACGATGAGAAATCAATGTAAATAAGGATTTACCTTTGAAATATTGAGTGAAGAATGCTGTTTGGATGAAAGTAATTTGAAAGAAAGTGTTGAGAGAAAAGTTACGTAAATTTTGTGTAAAGATGACAACCTTTCAAAATATATTTTTTTCTAATTAAAAACCCTTTTCTTAAAACATTTTAGAAACCAAAATATTTAGGGCAAAAGTATGATATTAGGCTTGGCTAAATAGCCCCTTAAAGATTCAATGTTTTGATTCTTTTACAAACTAGTCACCAAAATAGTTTTGAATCTTTACATTTTATTCACTAGACTAAAATGTCCACTTTCTAAAAACAATTTTCCAAAATTGTTTCCACTAAAAATCACTTATATAAGGATAATGATTTGTGGCTATTTTTCCATAATTTAAATCCTTCAAAAACCATTTATTTAAAATAAATCCCGAAACTAGTCTAAACCGGTGAAACTAACTCGGCCAAAACTTTTAATCAGATCTGGCCAACTTTTGGACCCTAAACTCGAGGCATTACAGAGCCTGCCTCCGAAAGGAGCTCACCCATGGACGTAGAACGAGCTTTTGCATCCAGTTTTGGTTATGGTCTTTTCATGTCTACGACCTTTGCTTCAATTTCTCTTGGTGTTTCCTTTTTGCGTTGGTTCTCATGTTGGACTGGCTTGGGGTCCCCTTTTCATCTATCTTGTTGGGTTGCTCTTACTTGCGTGTTTTACCTCCAACTAAGACTTTTGGTGGCCTGGTTTGTAGGTTTCTGTTTCGGTTTGTCTCCCTCCCCTCTACGCTGTCTTTGCATGGCAGTGCATGGGAGTGGTTGGCGTCCTATGTTGTTTTCTATTATGCTTTTGGCTTGAATGAAATGCTTTATTGATAAAAAATTTGAGGGACAAGTAATTTAATTATGAGTTATATTTTGATACACAATATGTATCAAAAATGTTACACAACATTTCTTTAAAATCTAAAATTTAATTCTCAAACTTAAACTCTAAACTCTAAAATCTAACCCTAAATTATAAACCTAACAAAATAAACTCTAAATCAACCCTAAACCCTAAAATTTTCCCTTTAATTATCATAATCAATTAAAACAAAATTAAATGAATTAAATATATGGGTCCAATAATACAAAACATGGTGTCCCACCAAAATCACAATTTTAACCACCACATTGATGTTAGAGAGAAAATATTAGATAGACCCGGCTCACCATGTCATCCATGGTCCCATCCAATAATATTCACCCATGCCAGTGTAACTTCCAAGTAACTACCCACTCCTTAGTTACAAGTAGAAAAGAGGTGAAGATTCACCTTGGAGAAAAAAGACATAGAAAAAGGTTATTGGATAAGACCATGGATGATGTGGTGAGCCAGACCCATCTAATAATTTTTTGATCTTAGACCTTAAAGTGCCTTTAAACGAGGAATTGGTGCGTGTCCCTGAACATTGTTATTAGAGTTAGTTTATATTTCAGATTGAGTGCACCTAAGTTTGGTTGTATTGCATCACTCTCACTGAGGTTGGTTTTGAAGCAGTTATGGATGTTAGACTGTGTCTTAATCAACTCTTCAATTTATTCTTGTATATAATAACTGGTCTTCTATTGAAGATATTACAATTACCAGTCAATAAAATAATCTAAGAGTGTCGTCTTTCTTTCCTTAGTCATGGTAGCTTGTTCTTAGATTGTAACACGACATTAGTGGCCTTTATTATGAAAACTCATTGTTTGATCATTGTGGTTGTTGGCTTTCGCGGTTTTGCTTCTTCTTCTTTCTTTTCCTCGATCCGTAACTGATGCATCTGCAGAATCAAGACTCAAATGATTCAGATTTTCGTCTAATAAGGTTCCATCTATTACCAAAATTTTAATGTTAGATAGTAACAATTACGATTAGTTGTGGATTTCTGCATATCGATGACTGATTCTGCTTCATTCTTAGACTGTGTGTTCATTTAAGAATATGTGTGTTAGATCGTAAGGAAATTTTTCTCGTGGTGATTTATAGTCTAAAGAGAAAATCAGTGGTTTGTTTTCATATTCTTTCAATCTAAGTTTGGGTTTTGTGAATTTGTTATTGAACGATTCTTGGAACGTTGCATCAACTTGGATTCTTCTCTTTCTTCCTTGTTTGGTTTGTTTCTGATCTTGCGCCTTCTATCTGTTTATGATATTTCCTCAATCAAAATCAGTGAATTATTTTTCTTTTCTTCATATCGTTTGCAATCGTCACTCAAGATACACACGAAAATTAAGATACACATGTTAGTTCTAGTCCTTCTGAAACTATTAGTTCAGTTAGCTTGATGTCAGTTCAGCAGATTCCAAAGCAGGATATGGTAAAACTCATTGAGTCCACTTACATTCTTTGGAAGCATCGAATTACTCTTATAATTGATGGCTATGGACTCACAGATTTCATTTCTGCAAATAGTTCTTCTCCTGCACAGTTTACATCTAATGCGGCAAGTGTGGGGGTTGAAAATCCTGAGTATGTTGTTTAAAATCATCAAGACAAGTTGCTGGCATCTTGGCTTTTTTCTACAGTTAGTGCAAAAGTTTTACCACATCTTACAAACTATCATACAACTGGAACTATCTAGAACACACTAAATAAAATGTTTTCTGCTCGAACAAGTGCTAAAACCTGAGCTTTAAGGTATAGTTTGCATGCTCAGAAGAAGGGTGGTTTGACTATAAGTGAGTTTTTAACTAAAATATAATTGATTTGTTATTCTTTGAATGTTGCGGGAAGTGCAATTACTCAACAAGAACATGTGAGTTTTGTGCTTGCAAGTCTATCGATGGAGTTTGAATATGTGATAGCTATTGCCTCTCGTGAGAAGATGTCTCTTAAGACACTCACTAACATGCTTCTTGATTGTGAAGCTCGTCAGAAGTTGTTTCTTCAGGATAGTTTACCTATTCATGCAAATATGGCTATTCAACAAGGAGGTTTAACATTTGAGAATGGTATTTCACAAGTTACTTTGGAAGAACATCAATTTTCAAATTTTAGAGGACGTATAGGTGGTAGTGCTTATCGAGGCAGAGGCTATGGTTGAAATAATCATAATCAACCCCAATGCCAGTTATGTAGCCATTTTGGGCATGTGGCTTTGAAATGTTAGTACAATTTTGATAAGGAGTTTGTTGAGTGTATCAATCGAATCAAAAATGGCCAAGAGGGAGGTGAATTGGCTTTTTAAAATTGAAGCGAGCAAATTGAAAATATGAAAAATGAAGACAAAGCAATTTATAGTGGTTCAAGCTTAGAACAAGCTCTACATTCACTACTTAGCTCCCATTAAGGATTTTCAACCAATTTCACTAGAAATTCGTCCCTTTTTCTCGGATTAAGAGGAAACCTTACAAATTGGTTAATCTTTCTACCCAAAGATTAACCAAGACTCTCTCAAATACAAAGAAGGTTTGGCAATCTAAAAATACCTCTCACTAGGTTGTTGTATTGCCTCAATTACACTTAATCACTCCCCAAACTTGAAAGAAAATAATACAATGAAAATTACAAAAGTTGGGTTACAAAAATTTGATTCTTTTAAGCTCAAGGGTTTGGTTGTATGCTTGGATTATTGCAAATAAGTTCAATAGTTGTTTCTGTAGATTTGGAGGCTTGCTTATATACTCTTGCATTGATTTCTAGCCGTTCTGGTGGTTGAGATCATCAATAGATTCGTTGGGCTCCATTTTTCCCGTAATAAATGCACTTCTACAACCTACCGTATTAGTACTCGAGCAACCATATCGATACCTGTTTCAAAACAGAAAGAGTCGTTGTGCACATTTAAGAGGGCACATCGATACATGTATAGGCGTATCAGTTCGAGTATAGTGTAAAAACATGGGCGTATCGATACTCAAAGACCGTATCAATGTGATTTTTGCTCACAGGAATCCTAAGAAATACTTTAACAAAAAGTGTATCGATACACTATATGGACGTATCGATACTATCCGAGGACCGTTTGAAATTTTGCCGATTTCATAAATGACAAGCAACAGTCGAAAACTTTAAATGCAAAGATTTATCGAATCAGATCAAATCGTATCGATACGAGGATAACCGTATCGATACACTTTTATCGATTAAAATTCAAGAACCTTAAAATCGTATTGATACGGCTAGAGCATATCGATACGCCTTAGCGTACAAGTAAGGTTTGCCTTAGCGTACAAGTACGATCATGAGCCTCAAGAACAGTTACAGAGCCAAGTTGAGAATGCCCTAAAGAGTGTTCATCATCAATCCCAAAATTTTCAAACCCAAAAACATTGCACAAAACACTTTGGTCAATACGAGATTTCTTTCCAATAAGATAGGACTCAATAGCAATAACACTTTCTCTTGCTTGATCATGGATACACCGGGCATTTGTAAAGAAAATCAAAACAAGTTTTCGATGTAAAATTGGGGGTATACTTAGAAAACACCTGAATTTCCATTGTTGTAACAACCCATAATATTTGAACTTAAACGTTCGAAGTTTAGAAAAGGAATTGATACAACTCTTTCATCTCGGATTAAAAAGGCTTGATATTGTTTGTAATGGGCCGTAGTCGAAGGGGATTGAAAACTATTTTGGATAATAAAACCAAGGTTCGGTTTAGTAATACCCTCATTTTATGAATTGGGCTTGGATGAACTAGAAGACAATTCTTTTCTTGGTCTCTTTTTAAGCCCCATAATAACCTGAAAACATCAAAACAATGTATGCAATTATCATCACATTCGATCCAATAAACATTCCAATAATTCAAGGTATTGTGAAAAACACTATATTTTATATGTTAAAAATATTTACAAGTAAAAAAATTAATTTTGGTAAAAATAATTTTGAAAAGTTGTATTTTAAAATATACATTATATTTATATATTCGAATAAAAAATTTCAGATTTTAAAGAATTTTTGAAAAAACCTCAAAACTCATACTATAAATATACTATGTATTTTAAAATTAGTTGAAAAAATAAATAAAATTAAACAAAAATTAAAAAAGAAAGAAAAAGGGTTTTATACCTTGAGTGATGGAATAGGATGAATGAAGGATGATGAATACGCCAAATTAAAAGCAAAGCTTAGCCTTGATGTGGTGATGAAAAACCCTCAAGAAATTTTGAGTTTAGTGTGAGAAATCAAAGGGTTTGAGGGGGCTTCATAGATGAAATTCTTCCTAGGGTTTGAGAGAAAAAGGGAATTGTGTTTTAATTAAAGTGAAACATCCTTTTTAATGCCCATTTAAATTCCAAAGGCATATCGTATCGATACGCTGACATGGAATATCGATCCACCATATCGTTACGTTTTTTATACTGTATCAATACGTGTGACCGTATCGATATAGTTAAGACTGTATCGACGCCCATTTAGCAACCTGTATCGATATACTATTACCCGTATCAATACCCTTTTGCCAGAAATGCATTTTTGAACAGACTTGAGTTCAAAAATTGGATTTTAGTCGATCCTAAATGCATGTGTATGATGAATGAGCAACGTATATGAACTAAAATAGATATATACTCCCCTAGCAACAAGCATAGATGCATCAAGGAGCAAAATTACATAAACATGATCATCATTCAAATTTAAGCAAATTTTGACACTTAAGGGCTCTAAAAAGATTGAGATAGGCTAGTTATACCTAACTCTCTCCTAAGAGTCTAAAAATGCTCTTTGTCTAATGGTTTTGTAAAGATATCCGCTAATTGGTATGAGGTATCAACATACTCTAGAACAACATCATTCTTAAAGACATGATCCCTAATGAAATGATGTCTTATCTCTATGTGGTTAGTTTTAGAATGTTGGATGGGATTCTTAGTGAGACATATGGCACTAGTGTTGTTACACTTAAAGGTATGGTACTTACATTAATTCCATAGTCTAGAAGTTGTTGCTTCATCCAAAGTACTTGAGCACAACAACTTTGTTTCTTAGAGAACCATGATATGAGCATACTACCTAAAAATTGGCAAGCGCCAGAGGTACTTTTTCTATCTATCTTACAACCCTCATAATCTGCATCGGAATAAGCATGTAGGTTAAAGGAAGAGTCTCTAGGATACCAAAGGCCTAAACAATGTGTGTCTCTAAGGTATCTAAATATTCTCTTAATGGCTATAAGGTGTGATTCTCTAGGGCTAGCTTGAAACCTAGAACACAAGCAAACACTAAACATGATACCAGGTATACTTACGGTAAGGTAAAGCAAAAAGCCAATCATTGAGCGATAAGTCTAAGAATCAACACACTTACCTCCTTCATCTTTGTCAAGCTTAATTGATGAGCTCATTGGAGTGGCTTGAGGCTTCACATTCTCCAAGCCAAACTTCTTGAGCATATCCCTGATGTACTTAACTTGATTACTGAAGATGCCATCCTTTCTTTGCTTGATTTGGAGCCCCAAGAAGAATGAGAGCTCCCTCATTATGCTCAATTCAAACTCATCTTGCATTAACTTAGAAAATTATTGGCAATAAAACTCATTAGTAGAACCAAAGATTATATTATCAACATAAATTTGTACTGCTAATATGTATTTGTCATTTCTTTTAATAAAAAGTGTAGTGTCCACCTTGTCTTTTTCAAAACATTTTTCAACCAAAAAGTTTGAAAGCATTTCATACCAAGCTCTAGGAGCTTGTTTCAAACCATATAAAGCTTTAGTTAATTTAAAAACATGGTTTGGATAAATTGGATCTTCAAAATCAGGTGGTTGTTCAACATACACTTCTTCATTAATAAAACCATTTAAAAATGCACTTTAACATCCATTTGAAAAAGCTTGAATTCATGATAATATGCAAATGCAAGAAGTATCCTATTTGCTTCCTTTTTAGCTACGGGTGCATAGGTTTCATCAAAATGGATTCCCTCTTCTTGAGTATAACCTTGAACAACAAGTCTAGCCTTGTTTCTCATTATATTACCACTCTCATCTAGTTTGTTTCTAAAGATCCATTTAGTTCCTATAGCATACTTATTACTATGCCTATCAACTAATGTCCAAACTTTACTCTCAAATTGATTAAGTTCTTCTTGCATGACCAATATCCAAAAATCATCTTTTAATGCTTATTTGATATTCTTAGGCTTAATGCATGAAATGAATGCAACATTATTAAGCAATCTAGGAGAGGATCTAATGTTTACCCCATTGGATGGATCACCCAAGATTTCAACATCTTTGGTATAGTTGAGTTCCCTTGGGTAGCTTATTTCCTTTTCACCAAGATTCATGTCCTTCAAGGATTCTATGGGAGGATCTTGTGTTTCTTCTTCTTTGGTTGGAACCTCATCCACCTTTGATGATTATCCACCATCATTGGCTTCAATGATCGCTACATCATCATCATCACAAGAATCCTTCCTCGAAAGGAGGTTATCATCGAAAACCACATGAATAGACTCTTCTGCAACTAAGGTTCTTTTGTTAAACACTCGATATGCTTTAAAGTTTAAAGAATATCCTAAGAAAATAGCTTTATCACTTTTTGCATCAAATTTACCTAAATGATCTTTTACATTGTTTAAAACAAAACACTTGCATCCAAAAAGGATGAAAATAGCTAATATTATGCTTCTTTGATTTAAAAATCTCATAAGGAGTTTTCTTTAAAATTTGCCTAATCATTACACGATTTATAATATAACAAGCGGTGTTTGTGGCTTCCACCCAAAAATACTTAGGTAAATTGTTTTCACAAAGCACGGTTCTACCCACTTCTTCTAAAGTACGATTTTTCCTCTCAACTACCCCATTTTGTTGAGGAGTGCGAGGTGGGAAAAATTGTGGCTAATACCATTAGTGTTACAAAAATCCTTAAAACCTAGATTTTGAAATTCCGTTCCATGGTCACTTCTAATATGAGTAATGTTTTGACCAAGGTCATTTTGAGTATTTTTTGAAAATGTGATGAATTTTTCTAAAGCCTCATTTTTTGTACTTAAAAAGAGAATCTCAAGTGTATCTAGAGAAATCATCAACTAAAACATAGTTATATGATTTTCCACCCAAGCTAGTAGTCCTAATAGGCCCAAAGAGATCCATATAGATCAATTGTAAAACTCTACTAGTTGAAACATCATTAATGGATTTAAATGAATTTCATTTTTTACCCTTAGCACAAGCATCACAAATTTTATCTAAGGAAAATTTTAGCTTAGGTAAACCTCTAACTAGATTTTGGGAAACCAATTTCTCTAAAACACTTATGCTAGCATGTCCTAGTTTCCTATGCCATAACCATGTCATTTTCATTTTGAGCAACCAAACATGCATGTGATGTATGAATTTCATCTAGATGCACCATGTATATGTTACCTATGCGATGACCAATAAGCATTATCTTATTTGTTATAATGTCCATAATTTTACAACCAATAACATCAAAAGGAACATTGAAACCCTTATCACATAATTAACTAATGATCAACAAGTTATGCTTTAGACCATTGACATATAACACATCTTCAATAAGAATAGAAGAGAGACTACTAATGGAACTAATACCCTCAATATGGCCTTTGGAGTTGTCACCAAATGTCACCACTCCACCACTTTTTGGCTTTAGCTCCATGAATCTACTCTTTTCGTCGGTCATGTTTCTTGAGCATCCACTATCAAGGTACCAAGTGTTTTGACTTGAAGTTTTGACCTTGTAGCAATGCTCCCCCTACAAACAAAGATTAGTTCTTGATTTTTGATACCCAAATCATTTTGGGTCCATGTGAGTTAGCTCCCAAATACTTGGTTCCCATGGGAATCCAAGAAGCAATAACATTAATATTATTATAAACTACTAGTTTCTTGGGAACCAATACATTTCTAACCCTTTTACTTGTAAGATGCCTTTGAGGGCTTATTTGTTTGTAGCCATTAAAGTTCCTCTTCACATAGTTGGGTTTTGAAGAATTTGCTTTTTCAAAATCTTGTTTCCCAACTACATTAAGAGAAACCTTAAGCTCATTCACCACTTTGTGGTGATCATCATGAACTTTGGAAAGAATATTGTTTAAATCAACATTTTCATCTTGAAAATATTTTAAGTCATCTTGTAAAACCATAATATTCTTTTCAAGTTTCGAGTTGGTTTTGGAAAGGGAATCGTTTTAGTTTTTTAAATAAAAAATTATCTTCTTGTTTTTCAAAACTGATTCCTTATATTTTTCTACTAACTCATCATAAACCTCTTGCAACTCATCATATGCATCTTGAAGTTCATCAAATGTGAAATCGAAAGTAGATGAGTTAGGGTTTACCTTAGGATCATCATCAATAGCCATGAGGAAAAGATTAGCAACTTCGTGCTCCTCTTCATCGGATGATGATTCTTCATCACTCCAAGTGGCAACGTGGGATTTGTGCTTCTTCTTTTTCTCAAAACACTTCTTCTTGAGTTTAGGGTAATCAGATAAGGCTACACTATTTTGTTTCTTAGAGAACCATGATATGAGCATACTACCTAAAAATTGGCAAGCGCCAGAGGTACTTTTTCTATCTATCTTACAACCCTCATAATCTGCATCGGAATAAGCATGTAGGTTAAAGGAAGAGTCTCTAGGATACCAAAGGCCTAAACAATGTGTGTCTCTAAGGTATCTAAATATTCTCTTAATGGCTATAAGGTGTGATTCTCTAGGGCTAGCTTGAAACCTAGAACACAAGCAAACACTAAACATGATACCAGGTATACTTACGGTAAGGTAAAGCAAAAAGCCAATCATTGAGCGATAAGTCTAAGAATCAACACACTTACCTCCTTCATCTTTGTCAAGCTTAATTGATGAGCTCATTGGAGTGGCTTGAGGCTTCACATTCTCCAAGCCAAACTTCTTGAGCATATCCCTGATGTACTTAACTTGATTACTGAAGATGCCATCCTTTCTTTGCTTGATTTGGAGCCCCAAGAAGAATGAGAGCTCCCTCATTATGCTCAATTCAAACTCATCTTGCATTAACTTAGAAAATTATTGGCAATAAAACTCATTAGTAGAACCAAAGATTATATTATCAACATAAATTTGTACTGCTAATATGTATTTGTCATTTCTTTTAATAAAAAGTGTAGTGTCCACCTTGTCTTTTTCAAAACATTTTTCAACCAAAAAGTTTGAAAGCATTTCATACCAAGCTCTAGGAGCTTGTTTCAAACCATATAAAGCTTTAGTTAATTTAAAAACATGGTTTGGATAAATTGGATCTTCAAAATCAGGTGGTTGTTCAACATACACTTCTTCATTAATAAAACCATTTAAAAATGCACTTTAACATCCATTTGAAAAAGCTTGAATTCATGATAATATGCAAATGCAAGAAGTATCCTATTTGCTTCCTTTTTAGCTACGGGTGCATAGGTTTCATCAAAATGGATTCCCTCTTCTTGAGTATAACCTTGAACAACAAGTCTAGCCTTGTTTCTCATTATATTACCACTCTCATCTAGTTTGTTTCTAAAGATCCATTTAGTTCCTATAGCATACTTATTACTATGCCTATCAACTAATGTCCAAACTTTACTCTCAAATTGATTAAGTTCTTCTTGCATGACCAATATCCAAAAATCATCTTTTAATGCTTATTTGATATTCTTAGGCTTAATGCATGAAATGAATGCAACATTATTAAGCAATCTAGGAGAGGATCTAATGTTTACCCCATTGGATGGATCACCCAAGATTTCAACATCTTTGGTATAGTTGAGTTCCCTTGGGTAGCTTATTTCCTTTTCACCAAGATTCATGTCCTTCAAGGATTCTATGGGAGGATCTTGTGTTTCTTCTTCTTTGGTTGGAACCTCATCCACCTTTGATGATTATCCACCATCATTGGCTTCAATGATCGCTACATCATCATCATCACAAGAATCCTTCCTCGAAAGGAGGTTATCATCGAAAACCACATGAATAGACTCTTCTGCAACTAAGGTTCTTTTGTTAAACACTCGATATGCTTTAAAGTTTAAAGAATATCCTAAGAAAATAGCTTTATCACTTTTTGCATCAAATTTACCTAAATGATCTTTTACATTGTTTAAAACAAAACACTTGCATCCAAAAAGGATGAAAATAGCTAATATTATGCTTCTTTGATTTAAAAATCTCATAAGGAGTTTTCTTTAAAATTTGCCTAATCATTACACGATTTATAATATAACAAGCGGTGTTTGTGGCTTCCACCCAAAAATACTTAGGTAAATTGTTTTCACAAAGCACGGTTCTACCCACTTCTTCTAAAGTACGATTTTTCCTCTCAACTACCCCATTTTGTTGAGGAGTGCGAGGTGGGAAAAATTGTGGCTAATACCATTAGTGTTACAAAAATCCTTAAAACCTAGATTTTGAAATTCCGTTCCATGGTCACTTCTAATATGAGTAATGTTTTGACCAAGGTCATTTTGAGTATTTTTTGAAAATGTGATGAATTTTTCTAAAGCCTCATTTTTTGTACTTAAAAAGAGAATCTCAAGTGTATCTAGAGAAATCATCAACTAAAACATAGTTATATGATTTTCCACCCAAGCTAGTAGTCCTAATAGGCCCAAAGAGATCCATATAGATCAATTGTAAAACTCTACTAGTTGAAACATCATTAATGGATTTAAATGAATTTCATTTTTTACCCTTAGCACAAGCATCACAAATTTTATCTAAGGAAAATTTTAGCTTAGGTAAACCTCTAACTAGATTTTGGGAAACCAGTTTCTCTAAAACACTTATGCTAGCATGTCCTAGTTTCCTATGCCATAACCATGTCATTTTCATTTTGAGCAACCAAACATGCATGTGATGTATGAATTTCATCTAGATGCACCATGTATATGTTACCTATGCGATGACCAATAAGCATTATCTTATTTGTTATAATGTCCATAATTTTACAACCAATAACATCAAAAGGAACATTGAAACCCTTATCACATAATTAACTAATGATCAACAAGTTATGCTTTAGACCATTGACATATAACACATCTTCAATAAGAATAGAAGAGAGACTACTAATGGAACTAATACCCTCAATATGGCCTTTGGAGTTGTCACCAAATGTCACCACTCCACCACTTTTTGGCTTTAGCTCCATGAATCTACTCTTTTCGTCGGTCATGTTTCTTGAGCATCCACTATCAAGGTACCAAGTGTTTTGACTTGAAGTTTTGACCTTGTAGCAATGCTCCCCCTACAAACAAAGATTAGTTCTTGATTTTTGATACCCAAATCATTTTGGGTCCATGTGAGTTAGCTCCCAAATACTTGGTTCCCATGGGAATCCAAGAAGCAATAACATTAATATTATTATAAACTACTAGTTTCTTGGGAACCAATACATTTCTAACCCTTTTACTTGTAAGATGCCTTTGAGGGCTTATTTGTTTGTAGCCATTAAAGTTCCTCTTCACATAGTTGGGTTTTGAAGAATTTGCTTTTTCAAAATCTTGTTTCCCAACTACATTAAGAGAAACCTTAAGCTCATTCACCACTTTGTGGTGATCATCATGAACTTTGGAAAGAATATTGTTTAAATCAACATTTTCATCTTGAAAATATTTTAAGTCATCTTGTAAAACCATAATATTCTTTTCAAGTTTCGAGTTGGTTTTGGAAAGGGAATCGTTTTAGTTTTTTAAATAAAAAATTATCTTCTTGTTTTTCAAAACTGATTCCTTATATTTTTCTACTAACTCATCATAAACCTCTTGCAACTCATCATATGCATCTTGAAGTTCATCAAATGTGAAATCGAAAGTAGATGAGTTAGGGTTTACCTTAGGATCATCATCAATAGCCATGAGGAAAAGATTAGCAACTTCGTGCTCCTCTTCATCGGATGATGATTCTTCATCACTCCAAGTGGCAACGTGGGATTTGTGCTTCTTCTTTTTCTCAAAACACTTCTTCTTGAGTTTAGGGTAATCAGATCTTATGTGCCCCGGCTTCTTGCACTCACAACAAATGAGTTGATCCCTCTCATCTTCTTTGTTCTTGTTTTTGAAGTCTTTTCTCCTTTGGAACTTTCTTCCCCGATTGGACTTCATGAATCGCGAGAATTTTTTGGCTATCATAGCCAGTTTCTCAAACTCATCCTCACTAGAATTGATTTCCTCTTGAGAGCAATTCTTTACTCCGTCTCTACCTCTTGCTTCTCCACTTTTTTCTCTTCTTTTTTTCTTCCCTTTCTTGCTTCATGATCTCATGAGTAAGGAGAGATCCCACCAACTCATCGAGCTTCAATGTCTTCAAATTCTTGGCCTCGATGATTGCAGTTATCTTCTCATCCCATGATTCGAAAAGAGAGTAAAGAAGCTTCCAGACTAGCTTGTCTTCAAGAATGATCTCATCGAAGCCCTTGAGACCATTTACTATGATGGAGAACCGATCAAACATTTTGGAGACGCTCTCATCTGACTCCATCTTGAAGTTCTTGTAATTCAAATTAAGAATCCCAATCTTGGTATCCTTTACATCATTGGTGCCCTCGTAGGTGGTCTCTAGCTTGTCCCAAACTTCCTTTGCACTTGTGCACGATGACATCTTTGCATACATGCCGGGTCCAAGTGCACAAAAGATGATGTGAAGAGCCTCATCATTCACTTGAAGCCTCCTTCGATCTTCATCGGCCATTTTCGCTCTTGTTTTCAGAACGAGCATTCCTTCTTCATCTCTCTTCATATGAATTGTTGGTCCATCTTCCACCACATCCCAAAGGATGTAGTCATTTGACTTGATGAAGAGCCTCATTCTATTTTTCCAATAAGGATAGTTATCCCCATTGAAATAAGGTGGCTTGATCGATTATGACTTGAAGATGTTTTAGCCGGAGGTAGATGTCACGGGTTGATTCGAATGTTGATTGTTCTTCTTCTAGGATCTTTTCTAGTGGATGTGAGTCCCTCAAAGAGTTAGGCTCTGATATCAATTATTGAGTGGATCAATCGAATCAAAAATGGCCAAGAGGGGGTGAATTGTCTTTTTAAAATTAAAGGAAGCAAAATGAAAATATAAAAAATGAAGACAAGGCAATTTATAGTGGTTTAAGCTTAGAACAAGCTCTACATTCACTACCTTATCTCCCACTAAGGATTTTCAACCAATTTCACTAGAAATTCGTCCCCTTTTCTCGGATTAGGAGGAAACCTTAAAAACTGGTTAATCTTTCTACCCAAAGATTAACCAAGACTATCTCAAATACAAAGAAGGTTTGACAATCTGAAAAATACCTCTCACTAGGTTGATGTATTGCCCCAATTACACTTAATCACTCCTCAAACTTGAAATAAAATAATACAATGAAAATTACACAAGTTGGGTTACAAAAAATTGACTCTTTTAAGCTCAAGGCTTTGGATGTATGCTTGGATTGTTGCAAATAAGTTCAATAGTTGTTGTAGCTTTGAAGGCTTGCTTATATATCCTTGCATTGATTTCTAGCCGTTCTGGTGGTTGAGATCATCAATAGAGCTGTTGGGCTCCATTTTCCCGCAATAAATGTACTTTTGCAACCTACCGTATTAGTACTCAAACAATAATATCGATACATGTTTCAAAACAGAAAGCCATTGTGCACATTTAAGAGGGGCATATCGATACACGTATATGTGTATCGATACGGGTATAGTGTAAAAATATGGGCGTATCGATACGATTTTTTCTCACTAGAATCTCGAGGAAAACTCTACCATAAAGTGTATCGATACGCTATATGGGTGTATCGATACAGTCCAACGACCGTTTGAAATTTTGCTGATTTCATAACTGACAAGCAACGATTGAAAACTTTAAATGCAAAGATTTATCGAATCAGATTAAACCGTATCGATACAGGGACAACTGTATCGGTACGCTATGCCTTAAAAATTAAGTATAGATAGAAAACCGTATTGGTATAGGTATAACCGTATCAGTACGCTTTTTTCGGTTAAAATTCCAGAACCTTAAAATGTATCGATAGGCCTTAGCATACAAGTAAGGTTTGGGCTTGAACACTTAGAAAAAATTTGTTTGAAAAATTTATTTGACTTAGAAACAGTTTTGGTTCAAGTTTTCTTGTCAATTTGTGAGACTTTGAAATACATAAAAGTTTATTTAATTTTACAAATAGGTCTTTAGACAATTTGTTAAATCAAAACCAAATCAGATTTTATAAAGTTTCAGGGTTCTAATTAAAACAATGGTGAAAATTCAAGTGGTGGTTATCAGAGTTTTAATAGCACCTCAGATTCTACATCTTCCTCGCAGGGAATGGAGAGTTCTTCTCACAGTCTTGTTCAGGCTTATAGTTATGTCTTGCCTCCTCAACAGTATTAGTCATCAAGGGATGTTAATCTTCCGCAACAGATTGTTCACTTCGTTGTTAACCCTGAAAGTTTAGAACATACGGGCTATCAAATGTCAGAAATTTATCAATCTTCTTTTACCCCACAGTCTGCTGGTAGCCCTAAAGTTTCAGGCACTGAATTTTCAATTGAGCGTTCCACCCTTGGTCTCCAAGATTTTTCCTTTGCACCTGTCTCATTTATGGCTGCAATTTCTGCACCTAGTTTTTCATCTTGGCCTACCTTTCACGATAATATGTGGTATCTTGATTCAGAGGCTACTCACTATATTAATCATGAAAAAGTTGATTTGCAGTCAAGCACCGTTTATACAGGTAATAATAAACTCCTTATAGGTAATGGTGAAGGAGTTCAAATCTAACACATAAGCAAAAGGATCTCTAAATATTTTTTGTCAACCTTTAATCTTGCATAATTTACTTAATGTTCCTCGTATAAAGAAGAATTTACTATTAGTCTCACAATTAGTTAAAGACAACAACACTACTATTGAGTTTTATGCTAATGGGTGCTCTGTTAATGACTCTCAAACTCATGTTGTTCTTCTTCAAAGGAAGCTCACACCTGAAGGATTATATGAGTAGATGCCTCCCACTGGTGCTTAATTTCTTGGTTTCAGTTACAACATCTCACATGTTGCTGTCAGTTGCGGTGTTTCTCAGTCTTTTAGTATGTTTGATATGTGGCACAAACGTCTTAGAGTTCTTAAGGTTGTTTTAAATAAGTGTTACATTGTAGCTCGTTTGAGCACTGATTCTTTTGTATGCTCTGTTTGTCTACAAGAGAAAGCCTACAAGCTTCCTTTCTCTAAGTCTTTAATTAAGTACAAGTCTCCTTTTGAGCTTGTTGTTTCTGAGTTTAGGGTCCTACTCTTGTCAATTCTAATAGATTTTTCTACTGTTTCTTTTTTGGATGTGTTTAGTAGACATACATGGATGTACATGGTTAAAAGAAAGTTTGAAGTTATTCAATGTTTTCTTTTCTACAAGTTAATTAAAGTGCAGTTCAATTGTAAAATTAGAATGTTACAAACTAAAGGTGGTACTGAATATCAAGGTTTAGAAAATTGGCTCATTACTCATGGTGTTCAACATCAAATTTCATGTCTTTATACTTCTGAAAAGAGTGTAAAAGATTAAAGAAAGCATCTACATGTGGTGGAAATGAGCCTTACTCTTTTAGCACATGTTGGATTGTCCTCAAAGTTTTGGACTCGTGCATTCACAACAGTTGTGTTCTTAATAAACAGACTTCCCACTCATGTTTTTCAAGGGAAGTCTCCTTTTGAGAAACTTCTTCAGCTGGTACCAAACTACTCATTTTTAAAGGTTTTTGGGTGTGCTTGTTACCCTTTCTTACGCCCATTTAATAAACATAAATTAGACTTTAGGTCTAAGAGATGTACCTTTTTTTGGGCTATAATGTGTCTCATAAAAGATAAAAATGTTTGGATGATGATGGTAAAGTGTTTATCTCGAGGCATGTTATATTTTATGAAACAATGTTCCCTTTTATTGAGAAAAAAAAATCAATATCTATTCAGTTCCTATGACACTTGAAGTTCGTTTTTGACTACAATGTCAGCATTACAAAAGCCTCATACTCATAATAATTTTGAGGTGGTTCACTTAAGAGACATAGTGGTGTTAGTTTAGGGAGTGTCTTCACTTCCACTGAGATGGGAGGTTTACTACATCAGTGTACCACTGACTCTACTTTTAATACTGAAGCTGAAAGCTTGCCACATCAATGCAACACTGACTCTACTCCTAATTTGCAGCAGCATAATAATGCCCTCCTACTCTTTTACAACAACATGGTTCTGGTCCTTTTCAGCATATTAATAACTCACATTAGCACAATTCTGCTCCTATTGCTGATATGCAGCAACATGTATTAGATTCTAATGATGATTTACATCCTTCCTCTCAAGGTGGGTCTTACCTACAACAACAAACTCCTGCTTTTGAAGATAATCGTGGTTAAGTTCTAGATTGTCTGACTTTACAACCCTCTTGTTCTGAATTACCCGAAGTTTCATCTCCAAGATTTCTTACTGATAACTCATACTTAGGGTCTAATAGTCATCAACTTGTTAGTGTTCCTACTAAAGTTGTGTCTCGGGATTGGAATCTGAATGAAGATATTCCTAAGGATCTAGTTCATGTGTCGAATAAGGAAGATACATGATTGAATTCTACTGAACAATCCTCGGTTCTCTTAATAATGTACCACAGTCTAATTCTAGTTTCGAAAGAGAGTCCTTAGTACCCTTGGTTCAAGGGAATACTCATGTTGTGACAACTAGAAACAAAATGGTATACGGAAGCCTAAAATTTTTCATTTTCAGGCTAACACTGATATTGTAGAACCAAAAAAATATCCGAGAAGCATTGAAGAATTCTCATTGGAGAGCATCAACACAAGCTGAATATGAATCTCTTCTAAACAACAACACTTGGTCTCTTGTTCAATTACCTAAGAATAGGAAAGTTGTGAGTTGTAAGTGGATTTTTAAAGTAAAACGAAACCCTGATGGTTTAGGGTCAGTAGCTAGGTATAAAAGCAAGATTGGTTGCTAGAGGTTATTTGCAAAAATTAGAAATTGATTTTAATGAGGTATTTAGTCATGTGGTTAAACCTGTAATAGTCAGGACAATATAAGCTTTGGCTGTGGCAAGAGGTTGGTCTTTAAGGCAAGTGGATATAAACATCGTTTTTCTAAATAGGGATTTGCTAGAGGAAGTCTATATGTCTCAACCACCTATTATGAACTGGAAAGTCCAGGGTACAACTTGGTTTGTAAGCTTAACAAGGCTATATATGGTCTTAAACAAGCCCTAGGGAGTTACATGTAAGCTTGGAAGTGTGACAACACTAACGCAATAGTTGTTTCTGCCAATCTAGTTCTGTACTCCATGTTTAAGCATGTGGAGTTAGATATCTTTTTTGTACGTGAACAAGTTGCTTCAAAAAGACTTCAAATAAATGAAATTCCAGCATATGTGCAAGTAGCTAACATCCTCACAAAGCCTTTGTCGGCTCTTTTTTTTAAACATCGTTTAAAGTTGGTTGTGGTTCGTATGAAGGTGCAATCATATGCAGATGTTCTTCCTTGACACCCCTAAAGTGATACGTAATTTTTGCTTATTTATAATTTTTCGTTACATGTTATTCTTGTTTTACAGGTACCTAGTTCTGTGGTCCCCCTTTTGGTTGTGTCTTGTTTATTTTCTGTTGTTTAAGTTTGGTGTAGCAAGGAGAATATTAGAGTTAGTTCATATTTCAAAGTAAGTGCACATAAGTTTGGTTGTACTGTATCACTCTCACTTAGGTTGGTTTCGAAGCAGTTAGGGATGTTAGATTGTGTCTTAACCAACTCTTCAATTTATTCTTCTATATAATAACTGGTCTTCTATTGAAGATATTACAGTTATCAATCAATAAAATAATTTGTGAGCGTCGTCTCTCTTTCCTTAGTCATGGTAGCTTGTCCTTAGATAATAATTCCTCCGTACTCGCCAATGATGCTTTTTTACATTGACGAAAACACCCTCGACCATCGACTATAATCATGATCGAGGATGAAAAACATCGAACGCCCCATTAGAATTGATATAAAAATTAATATGAATTAAAATTTATACAAGTTTATCAAATTTAAGATTTAGAGGGTTAGTTTATGGTTTGAATTTTAAATTTTAAAGTTAGGGTTTGAAGTTTAGAGTTTAGAGTTTTAGGGATAAAGAATTCATAATGTATAGTTTAAATAGAAAGGTTGTGAGTTAATTGCACCATGTGTCCTCAAACTACCATTCTAAATGGGTACCCAAAATTCTGAATGCTCCAATTTCATCTTCAAACTATAATCCACATTCAAAATGGGCCCCCAAACTTTTATATCTTTCAATTCCATATCCAAACCATGACTCACATTCTAAATTGGTCCCTAAACTTGTGAAAATTCTAATTCAATCCCCGAATTATCAACATATGCTAATCATATCCTATGTTAATAAAGTTATTATGAAAATGGTTAAGTGTCATGTAAACACTGATGTGTATTATGTAATAATATAATGTGACATAAACGAGAATTCAGGATGAAATTGGAACTTCTAAAAGTTTGGTGGACCAAGTTAGATTGTTAGTCATAGTTTGGGGATGAAATTGAAACATTCAAAAGTATGGGGACCAATTTAGAATGAGAATCATAGTTTAGGAATGAATTGACACATTCAAATGTTTAGGGACTAATTTAGAATGGTGGTTATAATTTGAGGACGTGTGATGCAATTAACTCTGTTTTATACATCGTGTATCAAAATATAACTCAAAGTTAAATCAATTTACATACTTGACTCTAAACTTTATTATTTGTACTCAAATTCAAATTGAGACTTCCCCGATTAAGCTTACAAATTATTCAAGTTGAGCATCGTTCAACTCATTATCTGATTAGTTCAAATTGTGTATTGTAGAGGCTCGTATAACGAGCTGACCTTCCCAATTCTATTTACTTCATTCACAACACCAGAATTTAAACTTTTGACCTTATTTAAGAAATCTAGTGTCTTATTCCACAAAATCAAATGATCGTTGATAATTATTAATATTTTATTGATAAACGAAAATTGAAGAGAGAGAGAAAGACATGCAATTCTTGCCGAGTCATTGCAAACTGCAACAAAAGTAGGTATAGCCCCATCATAATTTTAAAATATAAAGAAATCTTTACTTTTGCTATAACATCGATAAATTATAATAAAAAAAATATAAACAATAAAATTATTATATATACAGCTATCAAAGTTTATTGAGGATTTTTGCAAAATAAAAACAAATATTGAGGACCCATGTAAGATTGAGCTACATGACATTTTCACATTGGCTGCCCAATATTTTTTTTGAATTATTGTATTTAATCAATGAATTGTGTATGATATTAGGTTAGGTTAACCGGAATTATTTTTTAGTTATAATTTATTGAGTGAATGTATAATCTTTTAAAAACATCACATAATTGAGCAAGCACATTTAGTTGGTTGGTCAAAATATTCATCTTTGTTTTCTCATTTTTTAGGCTATAAGTTCTAAACCCAGTAAAAACACCCCTTTCATTTTCCTAGAGTCCCCACTTCCCCTCCTCTCTAGGTAGGATTAGATAGGATTTGTCAAAAAAAAAAACATCACATATTTTAACTTTACGTCTATTTTATAAACTAATATATATAGGGTAATTATTTAATACACTGGCGGTGGAAACTAAAAGTTTCCACAAACGCCTTAGTTTTAGGATTTATTGACTTAGTTTATGATGTATGGTTTATGGGTTTAAGTGTATGAGTTTTGAATTTAGGGATAGTAGTTGAAATTTACAGTTTAGGGATATAATTTAGGCTTTATAGATTAAAACCTAAATCATCACCATATTACTCTAAAAACTAAACTCTAAATCTTAAATTCTAAGAATAAACCCTAAATTCTAACCACTATCCCTAACTTCTAAATCTCTACACCTAAACCACTAAACCCTACACCCTAAACTAATCTCATAAACCCTAAAACTAAGGCATTTGTAGAAATTTTTAGTTTCCACTATCGGTGTATAGGATCCAGTTACACAGTGTAAAAGATTTTAGCTTTTACACGTTTTTTGGATCGTTGGATAAGTGAAACGATGACTGAGATTAACAGTGTGTTATGTGAAGATTAGCACTTGAAAAAAAATAAAGAGTTAATTTGAGCCATCCATTTTTTTCATCTAACGATCAAAAACGTGTAAAACTAAGAATTTTACATTCAATGGAAGTGGACCATATATATATATATTACATTGGATATTAAACTCAAGACATGAAAGAAGGAATATACTCATGGCTATCGGACCGCTATCGAGATTCACAAAACAATATATTTTTATATACTATAATAACAATAATATCAACTAAATTAACATTCAATTAACTTTTTTTTTCGTTTTAAAGGTTCACCAAAATGACATTCATGTAATAATTTCAAACTTAAATAAGTATACAACACGTACAAAATTTGAAAAATAATCAAAACATAAAACAACAAGAAAAGTAATATAAATAAATAAATATTAAAATCCACCGAAAAAATATTGATGATATTTTTTCTAAAGTTGTCGTTAGACAATCAATCAGCAAAAGCCATTTACATTTTAGGTGGAGTGACCTTTGCGGTCTCCAATTTTATTAATTTAATAATTTGTCTTTAAATTTTTATTATATATTCTTTGGTTATATATTTTTAGGATAAATTACAATAGAGGGTCACTCAATTATAGGTAAAGTTACATTTAGGTCACTCAATTATAGGTAAAGTACATTTAGGTCACAAAATTATTAAAGGTTATACTTGGGTCACTCAATTATGGGTAAGATTACATTTGGGTCACCTTTTATATTTAAGAAAATACATTAACTTAGTCAGTTTTCTTCCAAATCACGTGTATATACTCTCGTTAACGCCAGAATACTTCATTTGAAATCATTAATTAATCTAATACACAAATATATATATATAAAAGGGTGACCCAAGTGTAACCTTTAAAATTGGCTGATCCATATGTAACTTTGCCCCTAATTGAGTGACCCAAATATTACTTTTAATAATTGAGTGATCCAAATGTAACCTTACCCATAATTGAATGATCTCCGTTGTAGTTTACCTTTTTTTTTATTAAATTAACTCAAATATAATGTAACAATAGATATGCCATTAAAATTTTTAATAATATTTTGTACTTATTTTTTGGTACAATATACTAATATTTAAATTTTCAATACAAATGTCGGGACTCGAATTCATACAAATAAAGATGGTAATGGATCAGACTTAGATCAAACTTTATAAAGTTCAATTCCAATCTAATTAATAATTGGACTTCAAAAAAATCCAAGTCTGAATCTAATTACAATTACACAAATCCATATTCAATCCAATAAAATATCTAAAATCCAAAAAGTTCAAACCCAATTAATTTTTCTTTTTTAAAGTAACAACTCAAACAAATATTTTTAAATAAAAAATAATTTTTATCAAACAAATATATTTAAACTAATAGCACAAACAAATCTCAACAAATATTGCAATCTAATATAAAACAAATTAAAGTAGCAACTCAAACTTCAACTAAAAAACCCAACAACAAATAAATTATCCTTACATTAACTACTATTGTCTTACTAGTCTACTAACATAACTACTTTTCAAATCAAAATTACAAAATGTCTAATAAATATTACAATCTAAGATGAAACAAGTTAAAAATATAATCAAAATGTAGCCAACAACTCAAATTTTTTTCAAGCTTGTCCCAATTTCCACAATGCACGACTTACTGAACTTAATACTTATACCCGAGCATACTTCAAAACTTTTCAGAATTCTCTTTACATTTAGTATATTTTCTTCATCTTGATCTAGAAATCCTAATTAACATACTGGTCGGAGGTTTAACGAAGACAACGTTAATCAGAGTAGAAACCTTTAAAGCTTGGTGATAACTTGTAAACATGTTTACTTTTGATTAATCTATTTCGGTAGGAAGATGGCGAAACTATGTAATGTATTACCAAGTTCTGTTTTTTATTTTTGTTTTGTGTGAGCATTAGTTTGTATTCCGGCTCATGTATACTCTTTTCCTCCACTTAGGATTAGGGAGGTTTTGAATGAGGCACATAATGTCGGGTAGGCTTATATGAAATTAATAAAATTATATTTTTCGAGCAAAAAAAATATAATTCCAATTCAACTTAATTAGGATTTCAATATATATTTATATTAATATACATAATTCCAATTCAACTTAATTAGGATTTCAATATATATCTATATTTTTTAAAATCTAAGAGTTTTAATATTTTATTCGGATTCATATATGGATCGGACTCGGATCGGATATGGATTTGGATCGAATTCGGATCGGATCATGGAAATGTCCATATCTGATCCACCTCCTATTAGGACTTGGATATTTTTTTGGATTCAGATTCAGACTTTTTTCGATCGAATTTGAATCGAATTTTTTTCTTCGGATTGAACCGAATTCGAATCATATTGTCATCCCGATACTTCTTTAAGCAATACAATACAATTAAAAAATAGTTAAAATTTTTATTTCATCCCTACATACAAGACTTCTTCAGATTGAATAGAATTCGAATTATATTGTCATCCCTTCATATCTAATTTTTTATGTTTGAAAAACAATACATTTAAAAAATAGTTAAAATTTTTATTTTTAATATTTTAAATAGTTTTTTCTGTCTCGGTTTATATTTTAAACTCACGAGACTTCTTTTATTGTATAATACACATTTTAAGTTAACCTTATCTTATCTTTTATCTAATTGAGAATATAACTAGTGATTTAAGTGAAAAAGAGAATGACGAGATTTGAATTTGAGCTATTTTGTCTGCAAAGTTATGTATTATAAAAAAAATTAGAATAAAATATGCAAGAGGTATATGGATTTTTGGCTGATTCGAGTATTAGACTCTTTCATCTGACACTTGATCCGATCCGAGTTTAGAAAAATTCTATTCACCAGAAATCATATTCGCATTTTGGGTAAAACCCCATCTCCACCTCTACCTTTGATCCGACTTCATCCTTCAGAAAATTTAACTTAATTCGACCCAAACTTAAATTTATAAAAAAATCTACAAGATAAATCGGATCAAAACCTTTCAAATTCGAGTAAAATGATCCTCCCTAATAATATCTACTATAAAATTACACACTTTCACTATGGTAAATATAAATCTTTCATCTCGTATTTATGATGTATATGGGTAAGGAAAAGTATTTTATATAAAAATATTTAATTATTTATAGGTGAAGTGAAAAATGATTTATACAAAAACACTAATATTAGATTTTTTATTAAAAATTTATATAAAATTGTAAATAATATTTGATTGATGTTTCATATTTGCAGCATTTTTGTTGAGACAAACCAAGGGCATGGGACTGGAATCGACTGAAGGAGGCAATAGAGAGAGGTTGAGGCAAACAAAGATGAAGATGCTAAAATCATGGCTGCCATTGCTATGCCGAGCTAGCAACGGCGTCGACATGCCGTCGCAGAGCATAAGTGAGAGCGCCGAGCTCGAGAAGATATTGGTAGACGCCATCGATACGCTACAACACGAGGAACAAGAGCAAGTTTTTTCCCTTTTGCTGCACCATTTCTCGTATTGCCCGTCCTCCGACTGGCCTAACCTCCACGCTCCATATGCTCGCTGGTGCGCCACTTCTCGCAAGTTCGTTTCATGAACATGCATCTCGTATGATTTTCGATTTGATTTGATCATTTGAACCTATAAATGGTGTCCAAATATGTTCATAAAATGCTGTGACAGAACAGCTTTATTTTATTTATTATAGTCTCTCTGGGTTATTTTCTCACATCAACAAGTGCATAGTTTTGTTTACAGTAGATTTCTAGGCCGATTCCTCATTAAACCTTTGCTCGATCAAACGTCGAGCCCCTTCGACCAGCATCTTCACCACTTCTCCGGCAGGGGGAATTTCCTTGATGAGGCCTACGCTTTGGCTTGCGTACAGCGCCATATTTTCGATCTCACCTGTAGTTGCTGGATTCGGTAACGTAACAGAAAAACGTCGAACTTCAGTTTCCTGTCGAAGAACATCGGAGATACGAAGAAGCTTAGAGTTCATTCAGCAAATAATCCTTCCAATCACATGATATTTCTATACTGTATTGATCTTACCACACCGTATATTACTGATTGACCGATGATGGGCTGGTTAGTTTCGTTTTCGTGAGCAGGAAGGGAGTTCCAGTCACGAACGAAAGGTGTTAGCAGGACACGCATCGGTGCACCTGGCCAGATTGCTCTTCCGAAAAGATCGGTGTACTTGGTTTGATCATATTCGATCAGTTTCTGCTTGTATGCCGGGTGAGCATTGCTTTCTTGAGTTGCAAGAAACCTGCAAATCTCTAGTATATGTCATGTTCAAACACTCAAGTCCAGAATTTCAGCAACAAGAGCCAGAGCAGAGACATAATAAGATGGTTCTCACCTAGTGCCCATGCAAATGCCTTTAGCACCTAGAGCCAGGGCAGCCACATAACCACGGGCATCAACGATGCCCCCAGCAGCGATTACCGGAATATCACGATCGCCGATCATATCAACCACTCGTGGCAACAATGAAATTAGACCATCCTGAAAATGAAAAACACAAAACACAAGTAAGAGCTCAAGAAATGCAAAGTGAATTATGTAAATTGAGCTCAAGAAATGCTCATGCCTGTCCAATTACATGCCCTCCAGCTTCATAGCCTTGAAGGATGATTGCATCCACACCCGCATCAATTGCTTTTTTCACATCCTCAACACTCCCGACCTATATTATTCAGATTCAGATGTGAGTAACACATGTATATTTAATTTTTCTAAGTTTCACACGCATTTGAAAGGAATTTGTAGTATCATTCTCTATTCCAATATTCAAATGTGTGAAAAATGAGTAAAAAACACACATATATCTTGTGTCGTTCAAACTCTTCATTCTTCTTAAAGTATCAGTGTCCAACACATGAATACGAATATATGAACTCCGAAAAGTCCAAGTAACATGGGGATAAAAAGAGTAAAAAACACATGATACTCACTTGAGGAACAACCTTGACCCCAGCACTATGAGCTTCTAACACAAGCTCCTTTGAGCATTCTCCCCAAAACACTTGCAAAACAGCAACCTTTTCTTCCAAAATGGCCCTTATGTTTTCCTTGTGAGGAAATGGCAGAAGCACACCAACCCCAAAGGGCTTATCGGTCAGCTCCCGAGTCTTCCTTATAAGCTCCTTCATCAGCTCCGGTGATTCCTGAAAAAAAAAACAACAGTAAACTAATATTTCTAAGGAAGATGAAACTAAGAAATAGTACCCATTCTGGAGCATGAAGAAGGCCAAGGCCACCGGCATTTGCGACGGCAGCTACGAGCTCCGGGCCAGCAATATCATGGCCCATAGGAGCTAAAACAATACCGTAATCAAAACCCAGAATCCCTTTCCACCCCATTTCCTCTCTGGTGTGATTTGATCTGCCAGGAAAGTGGATGTTTATATGAAAATATATAGAGAGTAAAAGCTTCATTCTTTCCTCCGGGAAACTGTTAATTGGTTTTGGAATTTTGTTTATTTGTAGTAGCATCAGTTCAAATTTCAGTTTCAGCTTCGTCTGAATTCAGGAACCAAACAAATTTTTGCTTGGCGTGAAACGTGAACAGTGCAGTTTGCGGTACAGTCTTGCATGTGCTAAACGTAAGCAATGACGTATTAATTTTAAGATTTAATTTTTTTAAAATAGTGTCTATTTTTTTTCTTCTAAAGTATCTAAGGTTTTTTTCAGGTTTCATTCCGTTTCTCTCTTACATCCATTTTAAAAAGTTACGTAATGAATACGTTACACAAACTTTTTCAAGAGGAGAAAGAAAAAAAATGGATAACCTCAAATCACCCTTTACCTGTTCGTATGGTGAAGCTCGTTATTATTAAAATATTATTCGATATAGCTCTTAGTAATGATTGAGATTTTAGACAAATTAATGTCAATAATGTGTTTTTAAATGGTGATCTAACTAAAGAAGTTTATATGGAAATAAGCTTGTTTGTCTTTAAAGAAGTTTTTGTATGGGGGCCTGATTCAAAAAATTCAGAATATATTTTGTTGATAAGATCAAATTTAATGTTACAATGGATAACCTCAAATCACCCTTTACCTGTTTGTATGGTGAAGCTCGTTACTGTTAGAATATTATTCGGTATAGCTCTTAGTAATGGTCGGATTTTTAGACAAATTGATGTCAATAATGTGTTTTTAAATGGTGATCTAACTAAAGAAGTTTATATGGAAATAAGCTTGTTTGTCTTTAAAGAAGTTTTTGTATGGGGCCTAATTCAAAAAATTAAAAATATATTTTGTTGATAAAGTCAAATTTACTGTTACAATGGATAACCTCAAATCACCCTTTACCTGTTCGTATGGTGAAGCCCGTTACTGTCAGAATATTATTCGGTATAGCTCTTAGTAATGGTCGGGTTTTTAGACAAATTGATGTCGATAATGTGTTTTTAAATGATGATCTAACTAAAGAAATTTATATAGAAATAAGCGTGTTTGTCTTTAAAGAAATTTTTGTATGGGGGCCTGATTCAAAAAATTCAGAATATATTTTGTTGATAAGGTCAAATTTACTGTTACAATGGATAACCTCAAATCACCCTTTTCTTGTTCGTATGATGAAGCCCGTTACTGTTGGAATATTATTCAGTATAGCTCGTAATGGTTGGGTTTTTAAACAAATTGATGTCAATAACATGTTTTTAAATGGTGACTTAACTGAAGAAGTTTATATGGAAATAAGCGTATTTGTCTTTAAAAAAAGTTTTTGTATGGTCTCAAACATGCACCAAGGGCCTGATTCAAAAAATTCAGAATATATTTTGTTGATAAGCTCAAATTCACTGTTTTTTTTGCTGATACATCTATATGCATATAAATGTTATGTTTTTGCCTCTCTTATTTTTAATGTTTGGAGATTAAAAATTATTATATGTTCATATATATTTTTAACTATTTGATAATATATACATATTTTTCTATAAAATAATTCGAACTGAAATTACTTATAATAAACATTATCTGTTTTCTTTTCCACTTAAACCACATATTAGGTTTTATATTATAGGATATTATACTTTGGTAAAAAGTAGAACATCCTTATCTTACCCGATATAATACCATACCTCAAAATTGAAATATCCTCTAATAAAATTTAAGTAAACTACTCAATTAACTACTTAAATATGGGACTGGTGTTAATATGACCATTATACATTTAATTTTGTCATTATTACTACTTACCTATTTAAATGATCAATCAAGTCACCTAACGGAGGGGTGACATGACAGTTAAAAAAATTGTATAATTATACATTTAACCCCTACTATTTACACATTTTATCAATTAATTATTCTATCAATTTGGTAAATTTTAATTACATGTGTCACCACCTAATTGAATAACCAATTTATTTTATTAAATTAAAAATAGGACCGAATTGATAGAATGTGTAAATAGTAGGGACTAAATGTGTAATTATACAATTTTTTAAATGTTACGTCACCCTCCATTAGGTTTTAGGGTGAACTACAATGAAAGTCACTCAATTATGAGTAAGATTACATTTGGGTCACTCAATTATTAAAAGTTACATTTGGATCACCCTTTATATATATATATATATCAATTTGTGTATTAGATTAATTAATGATTTCAAATGAAGTACTCTAGCGTTAACGAGAGTATACACGTGATTTGGAAGAAAAACTGACTAGTTGATGTATTTTTTAAATATAAAGGGTGACCCAAATGTAACCTTACCCATAATTGAGTGACCCGAGTGTAACCTTTAATAATTGGGTGACCCAAATGTAACTTTCAATAACTGAGTGACCCAAATATAACCTTACCCATAATTGAGTGACTCAAGTGTAACCTTATCCATAATTGAGTGACCCAAATATAACTTTACCTATAATTGAATGACCTTCATTGTAATTTACCTAACGTTAGGTGGCTTGATTGATACAATTTAAATAAGTGGTAATAATAAAAAAATAAAAGTATAATGGTCAGATCGGCACTAACCATAATTAAGTGGTCATTTGAATAGTTTACCCTAAAAATTTAATGATGTCTTGTCTATAATAAAGTAGATTGGGATAATAGATATTTAAGAGTTTTTTTTTTTTTTAAATATGCTCGATTTTGAGTTCCAAAGGATAATAAACATCTATCTTTGCCACCAGGACACAAGGGGATGAGCATATATTTGAGAGTTAATATACGCATTAACTTCAAAACCGCTGCAGATGATAATTATAATATCCAGATTTGAATTCGTAATATTTTGGATCGATAAAAAGCAACCTAATATCGACAAGCATTTGAATCCATTAATTGTCACCCATTCAAGAAATTCTGGTGATATATAATTTTATTAAAATAACTTAATTTATAATTATGTTCCAAATTTTGTTTATTAACTTTGTATACTAATAATAATGCAATTATATATCTAAAATATTGTTTTTAAACACAATTATAATAGTTGAACGTTTCAATCATTAAACATTTGCTGGATCAAACGTTGAGCCCCTTCAACCAGCCTCTTCACCACTTCTCCAGCAGGGAGAATCTCCTTGATGAGGCCTACGCTTTCGCCTGCATACAGCGCCATATTTTCGATCTCACCCGTCGTCGTTGGATTTGGATCCGAAGCGGAAAAACGTTGAATTTCGGTTTCCTATCAAAAAACATCATCAATGAAACAAAAGTGAAGCTTAATATTCAATCAGCAAAGGATCCTTCTAATCATCTGATGTTTCTATGCTTAATTGATCTTATCTTACAACGCCGTGTATCAGTGATCGAGCGATGATAGGCTGATTAGTTTCGTTTTCGTGAGCAGGAAGGGATTTCCAGTCACGGACAAAAGGTGTTAGTAGGACACGGTGCGGTGCAGGCCAAAGTGCTCTGCCAAAGAGATTGGTGTACTCGGTTTCATCGTGTTCGATCAGTTTCTGCTTGTAGGTCGGGTGAGCATAGCTTTCTTGAGTTGCAAGAAACCTGCAAGTGTCGCGTAGCTATCATGTTCAAACTCTAAACTCCAGCACATAACCAAATCAGACCCTAGATTACATTAAGATGGCTCTCACCTAGTGCCCATGCAAATGCCTTTAGCACCGAGAGCCAGGGCAGCGACATAACCACGAGCATCAACGATGCCCCCGGCAGCAATTACCGGAATATCACGACCACCGACGGCATCGACAACTCGTGGCAACAATGAAATTAGACCATCCTGAAAATGGTAAAACATCAAGCACATTCATAGCCTTATAGTAGAGCTCAAGAAATGCTCATACCTTCCCAAGTATATGTCCTCCAGCTTCCTGGCCTTGAACGATGATTGCATCCACACCAGCATCAATTACTTTTTTCGCTTCCTCGACACTACCAACCTATACTATTCAAATGTGTCAAATATGAGTGACGAAAGAAATTACTTTATGAACACATATCCATGTTTAACCATCATACTTAGGGGCAGAACGTGTTTAGGGGTGTAAATGAACTGAACTTAAACGAACAAGGCTTTCTTCATGTTCGTTTATTAATTTTTGAAGGTGTTTATGTTTGGTTCGTGTTCATTTAGATTTTCAAAGCCGTGCTCATGTTCATTTATTTATTTTTGAAGGTGTTCTCGCTTGTTACATGTTCTTTTAACGTTCAAAATGGTGAAATTATACCAATAGTCCTTATGCTCCACAGTTTGAACTCCAAACTTCACCTTGTGTTCAATTTAGTCCCTATCTTCACCAATATTTAAAATGTAGAAAAATAAAAGGAAAAAGGGAACATGATAAACGAGCTTATAAATGAGCTTATTCGTGAACATAAACGAACTGAACACACCTATGTTTGTATTCGTTTGTTTATTAAACAAACATACAAATTTTGTTCATACTCGTTTATTTAGCTTAATAAACGAACATTATACGAACGGTTCACGAATAGTTTGTCGGACGCTCTGTTCATATATACCCCTAACCTCTTTTAGTGACAGAGACACCAAATTTTTATAAACACATATTTGTATCTGACACTCATCCTTAAGTCAGGATAACACAAGTTTACTCGGTTTATGTTATTTTAATTCTTCATTTTTCTTAAAATATCAGTGTCTAACACATGAATACAGAATATGACCTCCAAATATTCATAATGTAAAACCTTATAAAAGCCTAATCATATCCGTAACTGATTCACCCGAATTCGAGTAACATAGTTGTAAAAAGCAATGATGCAAAAACAAAAGGAGGGGAACATGATATATGTACTCACTTGAGGAACAACCATGACCCCAGCATTATGAGCTTCTGATACAAATTCCTTTGAACATTCACCCCAAGCAACTTGCAGAACAGCAACCTTTTCTTCCAAAATAGCCTTTATGTTTTCCCTGTGAGTAAAAGGCAGAAGCACACCAACCCCAAAGGGTTTCTCAGTCAGCTCCCGAGTCTTCCTTATAAGCTCCTTCGTCTTCTCTGGTGATTCCTGGAAAACAACCAAAAAGCATGGGAAAAGTTCCAACAGTAAACTAACATTTCTATGGAAGATCAAGCTGAAAACAGCATTTTAACGAAGGAAAACAGTACCCAATCAGGAGCATGAAGAAGGGCAAGGCCACCGGCATTTGCGACGGCAGCTACGAGCTCCGGTCCGGCTATATCATGGCTCATAGATGCTAAAACTATGCCATAATCAAAACCCAGAATCCCTTTCCACCCCATCGATTCACCAGTACTCTAGTGTTATTGAATTGATGATCGGCCAGGAAAGTGGATGTTCATATGAAAATATAGAGAGAGGAAATGCATATATGATTATTGAAAGATAGCTTTGGATTCTTTCACTCAGAAAACTCTTAATTGTGCTTGGATTTTTTGTGTTTCTGCATTCAAGAACCACAAAATTTTGCATAGCAAATTATGAACAGTTGAGTTGTAGTTAATGTTGCATGTGGAAAACGTAAGCAATGACGTAATAAAGGTTTATTAAGTAATTAAATTTAAAATTTAGGAGACCACAGTCTAATTTCATTAATATGACATTGATGATTTTGGCTAATAAATAACCTTATTCAATTGCCAAGTAAGCTATCCCGTTGTACAGAGTTTTGTTTACAAATAGAATTTTGGGTAATCATCGCCGTTGGTAACTAAGCTATTCTTACTTTCTTGTTTTGATCCCTAAACTATTACTTTTGGTAAAATCATCACTAATGTTATGTTTTTTTCTTATTTTGGTCACCCGCCGTTAAAATACTAAAGGAAAAAATAATATTTTGTGCCCAAAACAGGAAAAAAAGTAATATTAGTGACCAAAATGAAAAAAAAAACATGTAACGTTAGTTACGATTTTGCCAAAAATAATAATTTGGTGATCAAAATAAAAAAGCGGGAATAATTTAGTGACTGATGTTGTTTACCCTAGAATTTTAGACTGATTCCCCCATTTAACCTTTGCTGGATCAACCGTTGAGCCCCTTCAACCAGTCTCTTCACTACTTCTCCAGCAGGGAGAATCTCCTTGATGAGGCCTACGCTTTGGCCTGCGTACAGCGCCATATTTTCGATCTCACCGGTTGTCGTTGGATTTGGATCTGAAGCCGAAAAGCGTCGAATTTCGGTTTCCTGTCGAAGAACATCCATGAAACAGAACTGGAGCTTAATATTCATTCAAAAATGTATCCTTCCAATCGTATGATATTTCAATGCTTAATAGATCTTACCATGCCATGAATTAGTGATCGACCGACGACAGGCTGGTTAGTTTCGTTTTCGTGAGCAGGAAGGGATTTCCATTTGCGGACAAATGGTGTTAGCAGGACACGCTGTGGTGCACCAGGCCAGAGTGCTCTGCCAAAGATATCGGTGTACTCGGTTTCATCATGTTCGATCAGTTTCTGCTTGTATGTTGTGTGAGCATAGCTTTCTTGAGTTGCAACAAACCTACAAATGTCTCATATACATCATGTTCAAACACTTGAGTCCAAAATTTAAGCAATGGCTGAATATGGTGAAACTAGAAACTTTACCAAATCACAGTCCATTGCTTAAGAAACAAGTAAGATGTTTCTCACCTAGTGCCCATGCAAATTCCTTTAGCACCGAGAGCCAGGGCAGCGACATATCCACGGGCATCTACGATTCCCCCGGCAGCAATTACCGGAATATCACGAACAACAACCGCATCAACTACTCGTGGCAACAACGAAATTAGACCATCCTGAAAATGATAAAACATCAAGCATATTCACCCTCATGCTGAGTAATCTATGTGAATAAAGCTCAAGAAACGCTCATACCTGTCCAATTACATGCCCTCCGGCTTCATAGCCTTGAACAATGATTGCATCCACACCCACATCGATTACTTTTTCCGCTTCCTCAACACTCCCGACCTATATTATTCAGATCCAGGTATGAGCATCGCAACATATCCGACACATATCTTTAATTTTTCTAGCTTTCTATGCATTTGAAGAACGCTTGTTGTTAAGAGTGTCGAACAAAAATACTTCAACAAAAATAAAGAGACGTGAGCAACCTAGATTTAGAAGATAACATTGATTAGACAAATTCATTTATATGAACACATATGTATCTGATCCCCGACCCTAAATTAGGATAACATAAGTATGTTTAGGTTAAGTTGTTCGAACTCTTCATTTTTCTAAAAATATCAACGTCCGACACATGAATACGGAATATGACATAAAACCTTAGGAAAGTCTAATCATATCTGTAATCAACACATCCGGATTCGAGTAACATAGTTCGAGAAACATGATACTCACTTGAGGAACAACCTTGACTCCAACACTATGAGCTTCTAACACAAACTCCTTTGAACATTCTCCCCAAGCAACTTGCAAAACAGCAACCTTTTCTTCCAAAATTGCCCTTATGTTTTCCCTGTGAGGAAATGGCAGAAGCACACCAACCCCAAAGGGTTTATCGGTCAGCTCCCGAGTCTTCCTTATAAGCTCCTAGTCCTTCATCAGCTCCGGTGATTCCTGAAAAAATAACAGTAAACTAATATTTCTAAGGAAGGTGAAACTAAGCACATACAAACAAATAAATAATACCCAATCAGGAGCATGAAGCAGGCCAAGGCCACCGGCGTTTGCAACGGCAGCTACGAGCTCCGGTCCGGCAATATCATGGCCCATAGGAGCTAGAACTATACCATAATCAAAACCCAGAATCCCTTTCCACCCCATTTCCTCTCTGGTTTGATTAATAATTGATTTGATCTGCCCGGAAAGTGGATGTTAATATGAAAATATAGAGACAGACGAAGGTTAATTTGATCGTAAAGATAGCTTTGGGGATTCATTTAATTAACTGGGGAAGACCAAATTGTATTCGGAATAATTACCCGTTTGTACAATCGTATGTGCATATAATAATTACTTTTAATATTTTTAAAAAAATTATATATACGGGTGATAAAAACGAAAAGTATTCACAAACGTTTTAGTTTTAGGTTTTATAATTAAAATTTACAGTTTATGATTATAATTTAGGGTTTAGAAGTTAGAGTTTAAATTTTAGGGAAATATGATTAGAGATTTAGATTTTAACCTATAAACTCTAAAATTTAATCCTAAAACTTTAATTCTAACAACATACCCTAAATTTAAAATTCATCCACTAAAACCCCTAAACACTAAGTCCTAAACAAATTCCTAACTCCTAAATATAAGGTGCTTGTGGAAACTTTATGCATAAAATAATTACTTTTAATATTTTATTGTTATCATTTTAAGAGTTTAATCGTTAATGTCGGTCAAAAAAATTCTTTACCCAGTAAAAATTAACACGTGTTATGACTTTAATTTTCTTTTTAATTTCATTTATTTTTTAAAGAAAAAATATAAATAAAACCCTAAATATGTAAATTCTCCGACAGACATAATGTCAAAAAAATATCTATAACGTATAACTAGATAATTATTTTAGTTTATATTCTCTTCTTTGTGAAATATTTTAATCCTCGACGTTTTATTTTAAATTAAAATAGTTCTTCTACACCGACACTAATGTCTTTATTTTCTTATGACATGTTAACAAAAAAAATAATTTTACATTTTAAATAATTTTATAAAATTATTTTTTGACTGATATGTCATTCTGTCAAGCTAGTAGATTTGTTTATATGAGACTGCTATGTCAACATGCACTGTCATGTAAGTTTGTCACATCATTTCAAGGCATTTACCATCAGTTAGTCTTTTCATCCACAGAAAGACCATTTTGACATAAAATAAAACGTTGAGGGTTAAATAGCTTAAAAAAGAATAAAATTAAAGTGATTATCCAGTCAAATATTAGGTGCATTTTTGACATAATAGTTGTCCAAAATCTCCCTAAATACCTAAATTCGTAACCATAAATCCTTAAATATCTCCCCTCAGACCGTTAATTCAAACTTGCCACCCCTACTTTCGCCAAACCTCACGATTGAAAATCTCATTCTTTTGTCCTCGAAAATTGACAAACGAACAGTCGATTGCACCACCAAATCTATCGTTAGCCGACCAACAATGAGGAAGAATAAAGCTTCTTGAGTTTCTAACCAATAATTATAGGGCGGGATGTCAAACGGTGAGATTTACAACACTTTAATGATGAACGATGAACGACCAACGAGGTGAAAATAGTGAACGGTGAAGGAAATGAGACTTAGAAGGGGTTTGAAAGAAATAAGAATTTTGGGAAAGGGTTAAGAAATTAAAATTTATAAATTTTTAAAAAAGAAAAAAAATCATGTCACATGTCATGTTTTAATTAGTTAATGAGTTTTTTTTACGGATATACACTTAAAATTATATCAATATAAATATTAGGGATCTATATTGACCCAAAAAAATTTAGGTACCGAAACCAAATAGGATGTATAGTTCAATTTTTTTATATTAAACCATTTTATATTTTATAGTGAACCATTTTTAAAAAAAATAATTTACTTCAAGTGATACATCAATAAAGTTAAATTTAAATAATTTAAAATTTATAATTAATTGTTATTATCTTATTTATTGATCGTGCATAGAAATTATACATTATTAGTACATCAAATATTAATTTTATTTAATTATTAGTTGTAAATTCTTCAAAAGGCATAAAGTAAAAATATCTCTAATGTATAACTAGAGAATTATTTTAGCTTATTATTTTTTAAAATATTTTAATCCTCAGCGTTTTATTTTAAATCAAAATAATTTTTTCATAATTAAAATTTATTAATCTATTAATTAGTAACAACTTTAAACAACTTGATAAAACTACATATTAAAAGAAGTTAGAAGAATTTACTATAAATTATTATAATCTGTTATGCTGAAAGGTTGTTTGGTTAGTTGTTTGAGCTATAAAAGCCTATCTTACGTAATTGCACAATACAAATTTTGTAATTCAAAATAATTCAGTTTGTAATTAGCAAAACCATTTACTTATTTTGTTGCTTAATATTTGCTTTCCAATTACTAGCATTCATCTTCCTTTCTCACGTTTCACTGTTGGTTATCTACACCGACACTGATGTCTTATTTTTTATATGATATGTGAGTAGAAAAATAATTTTACATTTTATATAATTTTATAAAATTATTTTCTTACTGATATGTTATTCTGTCAAATTAGTAGATTTGTCTATATAAAACTGCTATGTTAACATACATTACCATGTAAATTTGTCACGTCATTTCAAGTCACTTACTATTAGTTCACTAATATTTTTCCTACACAGAAGGACCATTTTGACATAAAATGAAACGTTGATAGTTAAAAATCTTAAAAAAGAATAAAATCAAAGTGACTATCCAATCAAATGTTAGGTGCATTTTTTGACATTATGACTGCCCAAATTCTCCCCAAATACCTAAATTCTTAATATAAATCATTAAATATCTCCCACCAGACAGTCAATTCAATCACCACTTGTCACCCCTACCTTTGCCAAACCCCACAATTGAAATCCTGTAACACCCGTGTTTTGGGGTTAGGAGTTAGTCGGGTTAATTGGTCCGAGTCGGTAAAATTAATTTTAATCAAATTGATCTTAGTATGAGCAAATTAAGTTTAGAAAGAAAGGGATGGATCATTTTGGTAATTAAACCAAAATAAAAATAAACACCCTTTTATATCATCTTTTTCCTCATTTCTTCTTCTCCACCGTTCACAAACCATCCCAAATTTCTCTCAAACCCTCATTACTATTTCCTTTAATTTCTTCTTCAATTCAAGGGCGTTTTTGAAGGTAATTACATATTCGAACTCTCCTCTTCATCCTCTACGTTTACATAGCTTTATATTTCGAAACTACCCACTTTTGTGATTTTCAAGTTTAATGAAAATTTGAGTTCTTAGTGAGTTTTTCAATTGATTTTGAATTATTAAGTTGGGTTTTGAGTTAGTCACCTTAAAATACACATAATATGTTAAAATGAGTGATTTTGAATGAAAATCCGAAATGAGTATTTATGGCCATTTTTGAATAGTCTAAAACTTGAATTTTGGTGAGTTTTAGAGTTAGGTTGAAGGGCTGATGGTATATGTATGTTAGGAAAGTGTTTTGGGACCATTTATGTGTCATTTGGATGTTCGAAAATGGTATTTTCTGCTGGGTAAAATAGGAGTACGAAAATGGAAATTTTGGTGAATTGTATGGGTTGGAAATTGTTGGAGCTTGGCTTGCACCTATGGGTTGATGTTGTGGCTGAATTTAGCAATTATTTGTGAGTATGAGATGTGTTGGAAACTTGAGTTTTCATCAAGGTTATGGGCTGCTTGAATTAGATAAAGTTGGGGTTTGGTCATGACTTAATATGTTGAGTTTCATATTTGAATTTGTATTCCGGGTTAGCTACTTTGATGTTGAGTTGATTCGAGGTTGTTTTACTTGTGTTGAGATGTTTAGAAGCGAGGTTTTGAGATGGTGAAGCCTTGGGAACAAATCCGGAAATTTAAGACCATGGTTGCTTGGTGTTTGAGCTTGGATGTGGAGGTGAGTGGTTAAATATTTTTAAAATGGTTTGAGTATTTGGTTCAAGCATGTGAACCCAGGATGGGCTTGGTAAACCCACCTAGAGTTGGGATTATAGTGGTAGCCTAATCCCAAGCTTTGACTAAAGACTTGGGTTGCACTTTTTAATGGTTGTATATGCCTCGTATTAAATTGTGATGGTGTTGATTATGTATATGTTGTATACATGTATGATGAGGCATGTTTGATGCATTGTTATATGCATGTTGATGATAGATATGTTATGGTTGCTAATAATGTGCATGTGGGTTGTGCATGACGGCGAGTCATGGTGAGTACATGCTAGGCATGTAAATGTGGTTTGTGCATGACGGTGAGTCATGGTGAGTACATGCTAGGCATGGAAATGTGGTTTGTGTATGACAGTGAGTCATGGTGAGTACATGCTAGGCATGGAAATGTGATTTGTGCATGACGGTGAGTCATGGTGAGTACATGCTAGGCATGGAAATGTGGTTTGTGCATGACGGTGAGTCATGGTGAGTACATGCTAGGCATGGAAATGTGGTTTGTGCATGACGGTGAGTCATGGTGAGTACATGCTAGGCATGGAAATGTGATTTGTGCATGACGGTGAGTCATGGTGAGTACATGCTAGGCATGGAAATGTGGTTTGTGCATGACGGTGAGTCATGGTGAGTACATGCTAGGCATGGAAATGTGGTTTGTGCATGACGGTGAGTCATGGTGAGTACATGCTAGGCATGGAAATGTGGTTTGTGCATGACGGTGAGTCATGGTGAGTACATGCTAGGCATGGAAATGTGGTTTGTGCATGACGGTGAGTCATGGTGAGTACATGCTAGGCATGGAAATGTAGTTTGTGCATGACGGTGAGTCATGGTGAGTACATGCTAGGCATGTAAATGTGGTTTGTGCATGACGGTGAGTCATGGTGAGTACGTGCTAAGCACGGAAGTGTTATGAATTGATATGTGTATCAATGTGATATGAAATGTGTTTTCAAATGTGAAGCGATATATGATGTGGTTAATACATTGAGTTATGTATCATTGTATGATGAATTTATAAGTTGTTGAGCATGACATGAATTTGGTAATATGTTCATGCATCGTTTATATTTATGGCTCATGTGGATCGAAAGTAAAATCATGTATTATATCATGATAGTTGCTCGAGCTTGGACCCTGTATTGTCGAAGGTTTGTTTTATGATCTTACCCTTACTAAGCTTTTATGCTTACGCTCTCTTTTGTTCGACGATGCAGATAAATAGCTTGTGGGTGGCAAGGGAAAGGAAAGGTCTTCAAGTGTTGCTTTGGTGAGCTCAATGTATGATTTATAAATTGAAAGATTGTAATAGTAAAGCAATGGGATAAGTGTTGTTGTTCTTGATGCTTTGATGTGTGTTGATTTGGTTTGGCACTTAGATGCCTTGTTCGATTTGTAAATATCACTTATGATGCATGCCTTGATGAATGCTTGAGTGATGTATGTCTAGTAGATGTTTAAATTGCTTATCATGTGTGTTGATCGTATGCCTTATGAGAATGCCTAAGTGTTTGGATGTTGAAGCATGAGACCTTATGTGCATGTTTGCCTTCTTTTGATCGAATGCATGATTTTCCTCGGTTGATTGAGGTATGCTCATGTTGTGTACTATGTAGGTATGTATGAGGGTTCATATTCATGCCTTGAGTATGTTGGAGTACGTTTAATCTAGGACGTATGCATCTAGGCTTGGGTGGCTGGTGTTGAGTGCCTTTGCCTCTTTTAAACTCATATGTATGAATATGTATGATTCTAATGTGTTTATATCATTGAAAGTCATTAGAATGAAGCAAAATATGCTCCCCTGCATCTAGGTTTCGAAACTAGGGGTAAAGTTTCGAAACCTTTGCAAATTTTTGGGTTCCAGGGGCTACTGGAAGCCAAAGTTTCGAAACCTTTGGGCCAGGTTTCGAAACTATGGTCAAAGGTTTCGATTGGGCATAAAATTTGAGGTTTGCAAGCTTTACGTTTTAGTCCTGATTCTCGTATGTGCAATTGCTTGAGTTTGAGATGTCCGTTTGAGTTGAAATTTGGCAGAGAGGCATGAAACATGACTAATTTCATAATGGTAACTTAAAATTTGGTAAAGTCCTCTTAATTTCCAGAATTTACAAATTGGTCCCTAAATTCGTATTTTGTTCAATTGAGTCCCTTATTGTTTTCCGAATGCTGTGATTTTTGAGTATGCTTATCTCAAGAGTATGCCTAGGTTTAATGTGCATCTAGACAAGTTAAAAAAAAAGGGTCGTTAATCAAGGTTGACTTTCGGGTTGACTTTGGTTTTCCCCGTGTAATCTTCGTAGTTCGGGTCAGCCGTCTAGGCCGGGATACGGGGGTTACATTTGTTGGCATCAGAGCTTAAGGTTTCCAAGACCTTGGACATGTAAGTGAGTAAGTTGTGTTTTATGATTAAGATGCACGGTGTTTGCTTATCATGTAAGCATGTTGCTTGTTATTCGAGTATGCTGTAATGAATGATTGCTTGCTTTGTAAGTATGATTGCTTGTGTGACAAGTATGTTGATTGTTTGTTTAAAAGCATGTTGCTCGTTACCCGTGTATGTAGTGATGTGTGATTGTTTGATGGAGAAGGTATGTTGTTTGATCGTACGCGTATGTTTGCTTGTTTAGCAAGTATGCCCTGTAATATGCATGATTGAGCATGTATGTGTGTTGAGTTGCTTGAAGCATGTTGAGTAGAGTCCCATTGCTTCTATTACATCGGAAAAATAGATTTTAAGTGAGGAAATCATACTTGAGCCACTTGGACCGTTTCCTTTGCTAACCCAGTTTGTATGTTAATGTGTTGTTGTTGTTGTTAGTTTATTGCTTTTTGGTAAGTTTGAGGTCAAGGCGTGGACTGTGAATCTGTAAGTGGAAACGGTGGGTTCTGAAAATGTGAATGATGTTGAGGGAGTTCATCGCTTTAGTTAGGGAAGTATGGTTGTACCAGAGTTGAGGTACAATTTGTTTGACTAAGTTAGTGTGTATGTGGGTTAGTTCCTGTTGATGAGGAACGATGTGATCGGTTCTGGTGTTAGTGGTGAAAGAGGTGACGACCTATGAGTGGGAGTCAGAGTGTTATCGATGATATAGTAGATAAGCCCTTGGTACAGTTTTGAGCTTGTTCCCTTCTGGTTGATTCTAAATCTGTACATTGTTAGCAAGCATGCAAGTTTGAATGTGCCGATGAGGTGTCAGAGGTAGGTATGAGTACCTTAATTCTTTTGGCGAGATCTAGGTAGGGGTCTCGTGTGAGTGATATGAATTTCAGAAATGTTAGTTGGTGATCATTGGGATTTAATCTATGGTTTTAATGCAAGACAGTCGGTCAGTGTCCGTGAGTGGAAATCAAATTGTGTGATTGGGCCAGTGTACGTCTGAGTTGTCTTTCAGTTAGAAGGAGAGATGAAGTCACTTCCGATATAGTCGAGCCGAGAAGGAAGTCTTGAGCTTTGAATTCAGATTGTTTGGTAGTGGGATGTTTTGAGCCGTCCGGACCAATGTTATAGAACAAGTCTAGTGTGACTGTTAATGTACGATCAGAATTGAATCTTAAAGTTACGAGATGCTCTAAGAATAGTGTAGAAGAGTCAGATTTTGTTGAAGAACCAGTCTGAAAACAAGAGGACCGAAGACTATCAGTTGTGCACAGGTGTAGTTACAGTTTCTTCGGATTTGTTCTTTTCGTGTGAGCATGCGAAAAAAAAATTGATGAACGTGTTGAGACCTTAGAAGTAGGGACACAGGTGACTAGACCTTGTGGTGAGATAGTGATGGCCAGGAAGATGTATGGAAGATGTTTGTTGATGGTTCAGGGTTACATGTATGCAGTAGATGGGAAGTGATCGTCTTCCTATAGTTTTGATGTACCTTCTGGCAAGGTTTGGCTTGAAGAACACATAGTTAGAGTATACTTTGAGACAAAGAGACAGTTGCCTGGAAGTTGCAAATTTCTGTGAACTGTAGTAGTAGGTGAAGATGTGAACTTCATATTGAATGATTGATCCAGCTTTGAAGGTCGAAGATTGCTTGAGTATAGTTGGCAGGTTTGCTTAGCAAGTGTAATGAAGTTGATTCTGAATGAAGATTAGACCGCAGCAGGTTAAAATAGTTTGTGATTCTTCCTAGAAGAGTTTAGAAGAAACGCTCAGTTTATCTCCTGACAGAGAAGAAGAGTTTATTAGTGATGTCGTCTCCGAGTTTGCTCGTGTTTTAATTTGCTCTGTATCTTATGAATTCTGACAGAATTGAGAATGTTGAAGAATTAACTTTGAGAACTGTTAGGCCTTAGACTCATTAGGTCTAGTACGTCATCTTAGAGTATGACAGTACAATTTGTGAAGAAGAAAGAGTGACGGTACGAGAATGTGTTTAGATTTCAGACAGCTGAAACAAGTGACAGTGAATGAGTAGTATCCGCTTCCGAGTGTTAGTGATTTGTTGGTCAGTTAGTGTGTGCTTCAGTCTATTTGAAGATTAATTCGAGATCCGTTTACCACCAGTTGAAAGTGAGAAAAGTTGAAGTACCGAATAAGGCCATGACGAGCTTTGAAGTTAGTGTGGTAGAACCTTTTAGGAAATCAGTTGTATGTCAAGTTAAGCAGCGTGAACTTCGAGTTAATGAAGATGTTCTCTTAGGACATGTAGATCAGCCGAGTGCATTAGAGTAAATCCTAAGTAGGCAGAAGAAGATGTGAGTTGAAAGAAACTTTAATGGAAGCTTCGACCTTGATCCAAAAAAAAACCATAGTGATACGTTGCATGTAGTGTTAGGTTGTATGCTTATGCAAAATAGAAGATTGTGGTTTATTCATCGAGATAGTTGAAAGACCGAGAGAAGAGTTAATTACAGTTTTGTTTTCTTCGAAGACTTAGAGACAAAGCTCGTATAGTAAGAAATGCGCAGTATGTGCATTTATCATCCGGACTTAAAATATTTGACGACTTGTGAAGGGTTGAAACTTGAACAACATGAGTTGTTAGAATTGCTTGAAGACTGTGGTCCCAAGATTGAGTACTATCTGAAGAGAGTCTACGTGGTAATCGATGTTCCGAGTTATTTGGTTGTCAGATTAGTGGTTGAGTTGCGAGCTATATTGCTGAATTCCGTTTATCAAATGATAGTAGTTTTGTGGCCGAGTTTCGAGTTGAGACTACTTTGAGTCAGAATGTTTGAAGAGAAACAGTTGCAAGACAGATTCTTGGCACCTCACGTGCAAGGCATAGTAGAAGGAAGACCTTCAGAATACAGTTCAGAGATGATAGAGTTTGTGTTGTTAGAGATAGAATAGTTGTGCCGATTGACATAGTGCTTTGAGACGTATTGTTTCGGCCGATGCACACGGTAGTTCATTTGTATAGCATCTGAGTAGTATGAATACGTATTGTGGGTTGAAGATGAATGATTTGGGATTGAGATGATGGGTAATGTGGTTCAGCATGAGGGTAAGTGTATAATTTGCCAGCATGTCAAGATCGAACGTCAGTTTTCTTCTAGTTTGTTGCATCCGTGGAAGGTTATTAATGGAAGTGAGTAATAGAGATCCGAGGATTCCAACTAGATTTTTGAAGACGTCTGTATAGTGTTTGGTTATCAGTTGAAGTCAGATGGTCAATTAGAGAAAGTTATGGGTCGAGTATTCAAACAGTGTTGTATGAGATTATGAATTGGGCTAGTTCTGTTGTTTATCTGTTGCGGTTACCACTAGAATTAGAAAGGGGTTTGTGATGTGATTTGTGTATCTATGATTCGGGAGTGTGAGTCAGACATGTTCTGTGTTATGGTTGTAGAAGAGATCGAGTTGAGCTTAAAGTCGACATGCCTTGAAAGAACCGTTGAGATCTTAGCATCAGATATCGATAGACGGGTGGTAAGTCTACCGAGTTGGTGAGTATGTTGTGGTGAGAAGGAGAGTACTGAGGAGTATGTTTCAGTGACTCTTCATGTTCGATGAATTTCGGGGACGAAATTTCTTAAGTGGGGGAGAGTTGTAACACCCGTGTTTTGGGGTTAGGAGTTAGTCGGGTTAATTGGTCCGAGTCGGTAAAATTAATTTTAATCAAATTGATCTTAGTATGAGCAAATTAAGTTTAGAAAGAAAGGGAGGGATCATTTTGGTAATTAAACCAAAATAAAAATAAACACCCTTTTATATCATCTTTTTCCTCATTTCTTCTTCTTCACCGTTCACAAACCATCCCAAATTTCTCTCAAACCCTCATTACTATTTCCTTTAATTTCTTCTTCAATTCAAGGGCGTTTTTGAAGGTAATTACATATTCGAACTCTCCTCTTCATCCTCTACGTTTACATAGCTTTATATTTCGAAACTACCCACTTTTGTGATTTTCAAGTTTAATGAAAATTTGAGTTCTTAGTGAGTTTTTCAATTGATTTTGAATTATTAAGTTGGGTTTTGAGTTAGTCACCTTAAAATACACATAATATGTTAAAATGAGTGATTTTGGATGAAAATCCGAAATGGGTATTTATGGCCATTTTTGAATAGTCTAAAACTTGAATTTTGGTGAGTTTTAGAGTTAGGTTGAAGGGCTGATGGTATATGTATGTTAGGAAAGTGTTTTGGGACCATTTAGGTGTCATTTGGATGTTCGAAAATGGTATTTTCTGCTGGGTAAAATAGGAGTACGAAAATGGAAATTTTGGTGAATTGTATGGGTTGGAAATTGTTGGAGCTTGGCTTGCACCTATGGGTTGATGTTGTGGCTGAATTTAGCAATTATTTGTGAGTATGAGATGTGTTGGAAACTTGAGTTTTCATCAAGGTTATGGGCTGCTTGAATTAGATAAAGTTGGGGTTTGGTCATGACTTAATATGTTGAGTTTGATATTTGAATTTGTATTTCGTGTTAGCTACTTTGATGTTGAGTTGATTCGAGGTTGTTTTACTTGTGTTGAGATGTTTAGAAGCGAGGTTTTGAGATGGTGAAGCCTTGGGAACAAATCCGGAAATTTAAGACCATGGTTGCTTGGTGTTTGAGCTTGGATGTGGAGGTGAGTGGTTAAATATTTTTAAAATGGTTTGAGTATTTGGTTCAAGCATGTGAACCCAGGATGAGCTTGGTAAACCCACCTAGAGTTGGGATTAGAGTGGTAGCCTAATCCCAAGCTTTGATTAAAGACTTGGGTTGCACTTTTTAATGGTTGTATATGCCTCGTATTAAATTGTGATGGTGTTGATTATGTATATGTTGTATACATGTATGATGAGGCATGTTTGATGCATTGTTATATGCATGTTGATGATAGATATGTTATGGTTGCTAATAATGTGCATGTGGGTTGTGCATGACGGTGAGTCATGGTGAGTACATGCTAGGCATGGAAATGTGGTTTGTGCATGACGGTGAGTCATGGTGAGTACATGCTAGGCATGGAAATGTGGTTTGTGCATGACGGTGAGTCATGGTGAGTACATGCTAGGCATGGAAATGTGGTTTGTGCATGACGGTGAGTCATGGTGAGTACATGCTAGGCATGGAAATGTGGTTTGTGCATGACGGTGAGTCATGGTGAGTACATGCTAGGCATGGAAATGTGGTTTGTGCATGACGGTGAGTCATGGTGAGTACATGCTAGGCATGGAAATGTGGTTTGTGCATGACGGTGAGTCATGGTGAGTACATGCTAGGCATGGAAATGTGGTTTGTGCATGACGGTGAGTCATGGTGAGTACATGCTAGGCATGGAAATGTGGTTTGTGCATGACGGTGAGTCATGGTGAGTACATGCTAGGCATGGAAATGTGGTTTGTGCATGACGGTGAGTCATGGTGAGTACATGCTAGGCATGGAAATGTGGTTTGTGCATGACGGTGAGTCATGGTGAGTACGTGCTAAGCACGGAAGTGTTATGAATTGATATGTGTATCAATGTGATATGAAATGTGTTTTCAAATGTGAAGCGATATATGATGTGGTTAATACATTGAGTTATGTATCATTGTATGATGAATTTATAAGTTGTTGAGCATGACATGAATTTGGTAATATGTTCATGCATCGTTTATATTTATGGCTCATGTGGATCGAAAGTAAAATCATGTATTATATCATGATAGTTGCTCGAGCTTGGACCCTGTATTGTCGAAGGTTTGTTTTATGAGCTTACCCTCACTAAGCTTTTATGCTTACGCTCTCTTTTGTTCGACGATGCAGATAAATAGCTTGTGGGTGGCAAGGGAAAGGAAAGGTCTTCAAGTGTTGCTTTGGTGAGCTCAATGTATGATTTATAAATTGAAAGATTGTAATAGTAAAGCAATGGGATAAGTGTTGTTGTTCTTGATGCTTTGATGTGTGTTGATTTGGTTTGGCACTTAGATGCCTTGTTCGATTTGTAAATATCACTTATGATGCATGCCTTGATGAATGCTTGAGTGATGTATGTCTAGTAGATGTTTAAATTGCTTATCATGTGTGTTGATCGTATGCCTTATGAGAATGCCTAAGTGTTTGGATGTTGAAGCATGAGACCTTATGTGCATGTTTGCCTTCTTTTGATCGAATGCATGATTTTCCTCGGTTGATTGAGGTATGCTCATGTTGTGTACTATGTAGGTATGTATGAGGGTTCATATTCATGCCTTGAGTATGTTGGAGTACGTTTAATCTAGGACGTATGCATCTAGGCTTGGGTGGCTGGTGTTGAGTGCCTTTGCCTCTTTTAAACTCATATGTATGAATATGTATGATTCTAATGTGTTTATATCATTGAAAGTCATTAGAATGAAGCAAAATATGCTCCCCTGCATCTAGGTTTCGAAACTAGGGGTAAAGTTTCGAAACCTTTGCAAATTTTTGGGTTCCAGGGGCTACTGGAAGCCAAAGTTTCGAAACCTTTGGGCAAGGTTTCGAAACTATGGTCAAAGGTTTCGATTGGGCATAAAATTTGAGGTTTGCAAGCTTTACGTTTTAGTCCTGATTCTCGTATGTGCAATTGCTTGAGTTTGAGATGTCCGTTTGAGTTGAAATTTGGCAGAGAGGCATGAAACATGACTAATTTTATAATGGTAACTTAAAATTTGGTAAAGTCCTCTTAATTTCCAGAATTTACAAATTGGTCCCTAAATTCGTATTTTGTTCAATTGAGTCCCTTATTGTTTTCCGATTGCTGTGATTTTTGAGTATGCTTATCTCAAGAGCATGCCTAGGTTTAATGTGCATCTAGACAAGTTTTAAAAAAAAGGGTCGTTAATCAAGGTTGACTTTCGGGTTGACTTTGGTTTTCCCCTTGTAATCTTCGTAGTTCGGGTCAGCCGTCTAGGCCGGGATACGGGGGTTACAAAACCTCACTCTTTTATCCTCGAAAATCGACAAATGAACGGCCGAGTGCACCACCAAGTCTGTCGTTAGACGACCAACGATGAGGAAGAATAAAGTTACTTGAGTTTCTAACCGATAATTATAGGGTAGGGATGTTAAACGGTGAAGTACACGACACTTAAATGGTGAAGGGTGAACAACCGACATGGTGAGGATAACGAACGATGAGAGAGATGAGAATTCAAGGGAGTTTAAAAGAAATAAAATTTTTGGGAAGGGGTTAAGAAATAAATATTTATAATTTTTTAAAAAAAATAAAAAATCATGCCATATGTCATGTTCTAATTGGTTAATGAGTTTTTTAACGGACATACACCTAAAATTATAATAATATAAATATTAGGTATTTATATTAACAAAAAAAATTAGGTACCTAAAATAAAGAGGATGTATAGTTCAAACTTTTTTTATCAAACCATTTATATTTTATAGTCAACCATTTAAAAAAATCTAATTTACTTCAAGTGATACATCAATAAAGTTAAATTTAAATAATTTAAAATTTTATAATTAGTTGTTATTATCTTATTTATTAATCGTGCATAGAAATTATACATGATTAGTATATCAAATATTAATTTTATTTATAATTATTAGGCGCCTAAATTTTTTTTTTGTTAAAGTAGGTGCCTAACATTTCAATTCATTAGATTTTAAGGTCAATACATTAACCATAGTAAAGAAAAAAAATTGTCATCCAATGAATGTTTGACACATGTCCTAATTTGTTATTCTCATTACTCGTATTGTAGATATATAAAATTTCATAATTTTTCACAACCCTAAAAGTCCCTAATTTTTTAGAAAAGCTCTAAAATCCCTTTTTTTTATTATTATCAAAACCCCCTATTAATTCTCTTCCCTTCTCACCCGCTTCTTTTTTTTCCATAAAAAAATGCACCTTCGATCAGTCTTTTTCATCGCACCCCAATGTCAACCAACATTTATTGTTTGATTAAAATTTGCAATTGTGGGCACATATATAAAAGGGTAAACTACCTGAAATACCACTTAACTTTAATGTGTGACTCTAATATGCCACTGAACTAAAATTCGATATTATAATACCATTGAATTTCACTGTGTGATTCAAAGTTAGCACTCCACCGTTACTCCCATTACGAAATTCCGTAATGAGAATAACGGTGGAGTGCTAACTTTGAATCACACAGTGAAGTTCAATGGTATTATAGTATCGAATTTTAGTTCAGTGGCATTTAGAGTCACACATTAAAGTTGAGTGGTATTTCAGGTAGTTTACCCTATATAAAATGTACGTTGCTATTATAAAGTATGACACAAAATAAAGTGACCAATTAAGTTAAGTGTGTTATAAGTATTAAAATGTCATGGAAATAAAAGTGTAGATATCATAAGATATATTTATAATTCAATGATGGACAGAATTATAAATATTTAATAGTTTGATTTAATAATCAACTATATAAAGAGGTAGTGGTCCCTAAGAAATATGTTAACTTGTTTTTCTCTCCTTCCCCAGAGAGTTTTACTTCAAGAGACAACCTATCTTCTTGGAAGATCATTATCAAAGTTTTGGGATTTCCACATCAAGATTCAAGATTTTTAATATATCAATGAATTCAGGTACGCTTCCGCATTCAGTTTATTATTCTTGATGATTTGACATGATAGATCTTGGGTTTTAAGTTTCATATTAGTTTATGGTTTGAGTCTAACAAGTGATATCAGTGCCAGGTTATGTCGAATCATTGAGATTTTTTTGGATGATTTATTCTCAAGCATCGTCACATCGAAACCCTAAATTTAGGGATTTTGTTTCAGTACTACATTTAAATGATGGAGACGACTTGTTTTTTTCTTTCTTACGAATGGATTATGGTTTGATTTTCAATGTGTTTACCCTTATTTGCGATATGTGTTTCACTGTCATTATGCCTATGCGATATTAGTTTTTCTTTTGGATGTTCTATGAAAATTCAAGGTAAATAGGTTTTGAAGGCACAATTATAATTAGAATTATATGATTATTATAACAGTATAGAAATTCAAACAGTTTTTGTTCTGTGATATAATTAGAATTATATGGCTATCGTGTCTAAGTTAATTTGATTGGATCAAAATTTTAGTTTTGATCGGTTAAGAATAATGAAAAATAAAGTTGGGTTTTGTCGTGGTAAATTTACCGTAATTTGAAAATTTTATAATCAGGTTAGCTCTCGAATCTTTATATTCAGGTTATCTCTAATAATTCATGGTTGAATTTGTTGATTCTTGTTTAGTTTTGTACAGAACCTTGAGCTTAATTTTGTTTGACATTATGCTTAATTATGCCATTAATGTTATCTACGAGATATACGTATTTGGTTTTGGTTTTAGAATGCATGCCATTAATTTTATGAAATTTATATTCGATTCGGTTTGATTAAAATTTTTAATTTTGATAGTTAGGTTATTACAAATATATTAAAGTTTTATATGATACTTTTGATTTTGACTTCTAGTTAAAGATTGATGATTTAACTTTAATTTCGGCAAATGCATGCTTAAGGAATTTTTTGAGGAACAGTAGAAGATTTTGGTTTATTCGATTTCTGATAGCCCTATTTAGACAACCTTATTTTGGGTTATTTTAGAAACTTAAATGTTATCAGAAATTTTAGTTTTGACTGTTACAAAATTTTAAATTGAATATTGATATATTTATGTCATATATTTTGAGATAAACTAATTGAAGCATTAAGTCACCAAAGTGACATCTATTGTGGAAATTAGTTTGTTTTAAAATATAGAAGGTTTTGTGCATGTAAGTCAGATTATGTTAGTACTAATCAGCCCAAAGGAAGGTTAATAATTAACATTATTACATGTGCAACTGTGGTAATAAACATGTGATAATTATTCATTTTTATATGTGAGCAATAAATCGGCCCAAATGAAGATTACTGTTTGACATGTTCTTATTATCAATGTTTGATTACTATACCAAGATATCTGTAACCCCTTCGTCCCGGTCTGGCCGGATGACCGGTCCGAGTAGGCCACACGGGGAAAACCGAAGCGAAACCCGTTAAGGTTCCCCCTCGGTTAGCAACCCTATTTTTTTCTTTCATTTTAATCCTGACTAGAGGCGTATTAAATCCTAAGTGATCACGATAGCGGAAAACATCCATAAAAGAAACACATTCGAACCACAACCACACATTACAATCCATTTTAAGCTTATAGGGCAGGCCGTATCGATACACCAATCAAGGGTATCGATACGCCTTGACTTGGTCAACCCAAACAGTCAACTCGAAGAAGACCGTATCGATATAGCCCTTGAGCGTATCGATACGCCCTATTCAGTCAACATCTCGTAGTCAACGAGATAAACCCGTACCGATACATCCCATCACCGTATCGATATGCCAAAAACTCCCCAATTTCTCAGAATTCTAGTGATCAAAAACTGTATCGATACACCCCCGCGTATCGAAACGCCCAGCCAAAACTGAGCTCTGCAGGCAAGACCGTATCGATACGGCCCTTAGGCGTACCGATACGCCTTGCTCTGCAATGCTCCAATTTTAGCAAAAACTCCCAAGACTCCAACTCTAGATGCATATAGGGACTCCCTAAGCCACATACAAACATTTAAGCAACATTCTACAACCAAGGGAAGCAACCAAAACCACTAGCAAGACATCCATACATGGCATTCAACAAAAGGGCAAATTTAGCATATATGGTCATACATGAAAGTTCAAAAGACCAAAATGGCACAAGTTAAAACATATGAGGTTTGCACCCATCAACAAGGCAACCTAAACACCTAAAGGCATGCCATCACACACAACCATTCATCAAGGCATATCATGCTTTACAAACCATAGTCAAATCATAAACATCAACACATAAAGGAGTCATACATAGCTCATACAAAACACCCTTGCCACATTGCTAGGCTACTACATAATTATGAACCGTACTTGAGCAACAAAACTTGGAAGCCCTTCTTGCCTTGCTCCGAGCTAACACCACGCTAATGATCTGCATTGTTAAAAATTGAGAGCGTAAGCTATAAGCTTAGTGAGGATGCTCTAAAACCGAAAACATAAAAAATGCAGGGTTCAAGCATGTATTCCCTAATTCTCATTTCTATCATGCATAGGTAAAGTGACAAGTAGACCTAGCTAGTCTTTCAAGTGGCATCTTATATCATACTAAGCTCAAACATTTCATATCAATGTCATGCATCACATGTATAAGAACAAATTCAATTGGCCACTATTAGATTACCCGGATGTGCGGATTTAACCTCAACATTCACATTACCTCGGTGGGATTACACTCATCATCGGACCTTGCATGGGCGGGATTCCACTCATCGCCACATGCCCTACGGATGGGATTCCACTCATCATCTCGTAGAATATAATATAAGCTTCCGGTAGAATATTACATCACCGTACTCCTCCTTGATGACTCAACGCCATCAAGGCCACGTACGTTTTGACTCAATTTGTGTGCACACTAATCCAAATGATCGATCATTTACACCCGGTAAGTTAATTAGTGTCAATTTTCATTTACCACATCATATATCTATCAACCACATCTCATGCTCATCACATATACAAATCATGATGTACATGTGCAAAACAACCACATATCACAAGAGCATAAATAGGCAACCACAATAGCATATAATGGAAATCGATAGCTAAATTAACAACTTGAAATCACATAGAAATGGCCTACCAAGAACATTTCAACTCACACACTACACATACTCGAACCAAACTTTAAAACACATTTAAAGTCACTCACCACCCTTCCTTAGCAACCAAATGCAAGCCTCCTACAAGCCCGGATTCGATCCCGATGTCTCTCCAACGCTTCCTCTTGCTTCTAGCCAAACAAAACACATCCATTACTTCACAATCCAATGCTAAAACTCAACCATCATCTCACTTCATAAGTACAAGCTAACTTCAACCAATTTCCAATCCAAATAACCACCCAAAATACCCATTTTCGTGCTTCCCCAAAACCTAGCTGAAAATTCCATTTTCAATCATCCAAATGACACCCAAAAGATCACAAATCACCTTCCTAACATACCTAAACCATCAGCCCTTCAATTCCACCCTAAAACCCACCAAAAATCAAGTTTTTGACACCTTTAAAATTGCTTCAAAAACCCATTTCGGGTTTTCACCCAAACCCAACCATTTTAACATATGTTAAGCATTTTAAGGTGGTTAAACCAAAACTCAACATTATATTTCAAAACAACTTCAAAATCTCCATAAAAACTCAAACTTTTATCAAGCCCTAATTTTCAAAAGTTCATGGTTTTAAAATCCATAACCATGGATAGATAGGAAATGAAGAGGAGGGTGAGAATATACCTTTACTTTTGAAAAATGACCTTAGGTTGATGTAGAAATTAATGGAATAGTAATCTATGTGTTTGGGAGGGTTTGAAGGGAGGTTTAACGTTTGGGTGGGGAAAGATGGAGGAGAGAAGACAATTTTTTTCTCTTTCCTTTTTTTACTTTTCAAAAGTTGTCATCCTTTTAAATTCTTTAGGGTCAAAATACCACTTGGGTCCCTCCTAGATAATTAAAACTCAATTAGATCCTAATTAAAGTTGTATTGATTTAATTTAATTTTACCGACTCGGACCACAAACCCGACTAACTCCTAACCCCAAAACACGGGCGTTACAATATCACTTGCAAGTTAATGTTTTGTCCAAAGATAAAATATTAATTGAGTGTCTGATATTTTGATATGATGTTTACCTTTATTCAAATTTATTATTATTTTGGTTATCTTTTAAGTTTATTGAAAGATAAAATTAAGACAAATATTTTGAAACAATTAAATTCATATTTTGTCTCCGGATGTCTAATATTTTAATGGATTAATTGAAACATAATGTCACCAAAGTGACCGCTTTTGTGTAGATTAGTTTATTTAAAATATCAAAATGATTATGGGTTTTTGTAATTCATGCGTTTGTTAATTGGCCCAAAGGAAAGTTAATATTTGGCAGAATTACAACAACAATTGTGGCGATAAATGTGTGACAATTATAAGGAATTTTATGTGAGCAATACGTTAGTCCAAAGATTAGCCTATTATTTGACATAGTTTATTGTCAATATTTGATTGCTACAACAAGAGTACCGTTTACAGTTAATATTACTATCCAAAGACTTGATATTAATGTTGTGCTTAGTATCTTGAGGGAAATTAGCCATTATTTTAAATTTTATTTGTTTACTTATGAATATTTATGTGAGCTTGTTTTTATTTTATTTATTTATTTTTGCTCTATATTTAGGTAATCTATATTTTCTGTCATAATATCTATTAATAACATTCTACACTAATGTTTAGTGAAACTAATTTCAAGGAATAGAAGAGACATTTACATATAGTATTTGGTTGTATGAACATAGACTTTGTAAAAGGAAAGAACAACTTGCACCTCTCACTGCGGTAAATAGGGGTGTTCGCGGTTAACCAAAATACTATAACGGTTAACCTATAAGTTATGTTCTTAGTGCAAAAGTTATATGTTCTTAATGTAATTAGAGGGAAAATGCATAGAGAATGTATCTAAGAATGCATAGAAAATTAGGGTCTCATTCTTAATGGTTAACCAACGGTTAACCATAAACACCCCTAGCGGTAAACACATATAAAAGGTATTTTGAGAGGTGAGATCGTTCGAATCACGTGAGTCTAATGATCATAAAGTACAACATTCTAGATGTCTTTAGGAGCACAAAATTAAAGAAACTACTCAAGCTAAGGATTTCCTTGACGAAATTAAGAAATGTTTTACCCAAAACATTAAGGTTAAGATGACATCACTTATGCCTTTTATGATGTCTATGAAGTATAAGGGTCAAGGAAATGTGAGAGAGTAGATTATAAAATTTTATAATATTGCTTCAAAATATAAGGCACATAAGATCAAACTCTCTAACAATTGTTTGTTCTTATGATTGTGGTACCGCTTCCTATACAGTTTAACCAATTCAAAATCAGTTACAACTACCAAAAGAAGAAATATACTCTAATTAGGGTCATTTCTCATTGTGTTCAAGAGGAAGAAAAGTTGAAGCATTATAAGTGTAAACATATTAATTTAATTAGTGCTTATTTAGTTAGTGTCTCTAAGAATAAGGGCAATAAACGAAAATATTAGAATAAAGTTGCTAAGGGTCCTAGTCAAAAGAAACAACAATAAGTTACAAAGTGTTGATTCTTTTGTATAAGTTAGGACATATGTGAAGTAATTAGACTTCAAAAGTGAGCAACTATTTCGGCTATTTTGAGTGATCCATGGGCTGCAAATTTTATGATCCCACAATGAAGATTACTTTAAGGAGAGATTTATAACTTTTTTTAGGATATTGAGTTTGGAGGGAGAAATAAGGTTAGATGCATTTTTATTGAGGAGGAATTGAATTATAATTTAATTCATACTATCACTTTTGATTGTGTTTAGGTTTTCACACCTATCATTAATCAAGAAGTGAATCAAGTACCTCAGCAAAATAATGTTGAACGACTCCTATTCAAGATAAGGTAATTGTTTCAGAAGAACAAACTCAACAACCTTAAAAAATAAGTGTCATTAAAGATGTCCACGAGAGGAAGATGAAATACTATTTTGGATTATTATATTGTATTTCTTCAAGAAAATAAGGTAACAATGGAACGATAGAAAATGACTTAATCATTTTTTATCAAACCATAAAAGTTCTAACTCTCAAAAGTGGATTGATGTCATTCAAGAAGAGTATAATTTTATGCAAGACAATAAAGTTTAGGAACTTATCTCATTTCCTTAAGGTGCAAACCAATTGGTTGTAAATGGATATTTAAAACCAATATGGATGAAAATGGTAATGTGGATAACTATAAAGTACGTCTTGTATCTAAAGAATATACTCTAAAAGAAGACATTGATTTTGTAGAGACCTTCTCTCAAGTTTCATTGAAAGACTCTTCCAGGATAATCATGACGCTTATTGCTTAATTTAATCTTAAGTTACATAAGATGGATGTTAAGCTTGTGTTTTTCAATGGTGACATTGAAGAAATGAATTATATGGTACAACCATAGATTTGTGTCTAATGATACAAAATCAATGATATGTAAATTAAAGAAATTTATCTATAAACTTAAGTAGGAATCTCATTAATGAAATTATAAATTTCATGTTGATTATCTCATTCGGTTTTGAGATAAATTTGGTTGACAATTGTATATACTACAAGTTTAGTGGGAGTAAAACCAAGTGATACTCATATTGCTAAAGAAGATAAATTTAGTCTTACTCAATGCCCTAAAAGTAACCTTAAAATTTAAAAAATCTAAAAGATTCTCTATGCATAAGCTATAGAGAATCTAATTTATGCTTAAGTATGTATGCGTTTGGAAATTGTGTACATTATTGGAATGTTAAACAGATATTTGAGGAATCATATTATGGACCATTGGATAGCAGCCAATAGGGTTATGAGATATCTTCAGAGAACAAAAATTACTTGCTCACATATTGGAGTTATGGTAAGTTAGAGATCATTACGTTTATAGACTTCGATTCTAATAGAATATTGATGCAAAAGAATTTTGTCACATGGACTGCTAATTGTATATTGAATAGAAATATCACTTTAGTTATTTTGTGACAATAAATATGCATTCATTTATTCTATAAACGATAGGAACACTTTAAACTTGAAGGACATAAATATTACGTTCCTAGTTGTTAAAGAAAATTCAAAGTGTTTGTGTGTTTATAGAGCATGTTGGTACAAACTCCATAATTGCGCGCATATTAAGAAACTGTCACCCTAGGTCTTTCATGAGCACACTACTCATGTGAGTGTAATGTTATTTAAAGATATTCGATTTTAGTGGGAGTTTGTAATTTTGAAAAATGCTCATTTGGTTTAGACACAATTTCAGTTACTTTAGTTTAAAGTTATTTAAGATTATTTTCTACAGAAATAAAGTTCTTTTGGTTTATGTACACTCTGAATTCTCTAAAGTTGATCTCATTAAGGTTTAGGAGGACCAGTTGGAAATAGACATGTATGGTTCACATTTCATGTAATTTTCCATGCTACACATCCATGATTGATCTATGTCATTTGACTATATTTGTATACGTGACCATTGATGGGTTCTATCATGATTGATATGGCGAAGACCGCTTTGATCCTATGTGGATATAGTTGATGGACGAGATTGTTATAGAACACCTATTATATAATAGTAAAATTTTGAGCTCATAAGGTTGTACATTTATCAGGAAACATATGTTGCCCAAGTGGGAGATTGTTGGATTAAAATCCGCAATTGTGGGCACATATGTAAAATGTACGTTGCTATTATAAAGTATGACACAAAATAAAGTGACTAATTAAGTTAAGTGTGTCATAGGTATTAAAATGTCATGGAAATAAAAGTGTAGATGCCATAAGATATATTTATAATTCAATGAGGGGCAGAGTTATAAATATTTAATAGTTTGATTTAATAATCAACTATATAAAGAGGTAGTGGTCCCCAAGAAATTGGTTAACTTGTTTTTCTCTCCTTCCCCGTCAGAGAGTTTTACTTCAAGAGATAACTTATCTTCTTGGAAGATCAATACCAAAGTTTTGGGATTTCCACATCAAGATTCAAGATTTTCAATCTATCAATGAATTCAGGTACGCTTCCGCATTCAGTTTATTATTCTTGATGATTTGACATGATAGATCTTGGGTTTTAGGTTTCATATCTATTGTGTTTTGGTTCTAACACTTACCCTTGTTTCGATAACGCATTTCACCTCACTATCGAATGTTCAATCCCCTAAAATCAAAATTCACCCATCTCGGACGCTCAACCCACCTATGCACCACCGATCATCCTTCGGCCTGCTCTAGTCGTGGAGAGGTGGTGGTTGGTTTCGACAATGTCAGATTGGATTTAGAAATTAATGATTTAGGGTTAAGGATTTAAAATTTTAGTGATTTTGTAAATAAAAAAAAAAAGAGATTTTAGGGGGTTTTCAGAAGTTAAAAGACATAGACAAAATTTTAAATGAAAAAAAAGTTAAAGTAGATTAAAAATTAAGTCATGTATCAAACAATAATTGGGTGACAAATTTATTAAGGGAAGTTGACTGTATGACCTTAAAATAATAACGAAATAAAATATTAGATACCTAAAGTGTAACGAAATGAAACGTTAAACACTAAGTTTAGCTAAAAAATTTAAACACCTAAAGAAAAAAAAAATGTATGATTTGAGAATTTTTTCAATTAAGCCTATATAATATAAAAAATGTTTATAAAGATTAATTTAATAAATGATGACGCGTGGAAAAAGAATTTGTACATAAATGTTAGTTTCATCAATTGTATTAATATTCAATTTTTAAAGCAAATTGTGTACAACATATCTACATATATGAGAATTATATCATATTTAATTATTTATAACGATATAAAATACTCAAAACTTACATATTACTAAATAATAGTATACTCTAATTCACTGAGCATTTAAATCCTAAAATTTCAAAATCATTAATATAAAAAATATAAACTCTAGACCACAGAATATAAAAACTACATTCTATTAGAGCGATCCAACCTTTTTACTATCAACATTTATGCTCTCAAATGCATTTCCATTTTCATGCAAGAATATCAAAGCATTATATCTCTGAAAAAAACAGAAAGAAAGAAAGAATATCTAAGCATTTGGGAAAAGAAATGAAAATTTAATTTCAGGCCCAAGCCTGGAACTTCTTTTTCAATTGGGTTCCGAACCCAAAGTTCCGAAGAATTATTTTCATCTTTCAAGACGATAGACATACTTATCACATACTAAACAAATTAGGGCTCGTTTATTTAAAAAAATTTGAAAATCCATCGATAAATTAAATTAATCGATAAATATTAAAAAATTAAATCTTATAATGATACATTGTTGAAAACGACGATTTCAAAACTCAAGAGGTTAATTTTTTATGAAGTTTAAGACGGACATAATTAAATTTTAAGTTTGAGCATAATAAAAGGGCCAAAACAATAAATTAGTCAATTTAAAATGAATAAAATAATTTAAAATTTAAAGAGTTATTATTAGATAAATTTTTTTCTAATTTTACCTATTTTTTAAAATCATCATGGTTTTTTTATCTATTTTTTTAATTTTTAAATATCAATATAAGGATATGTAACCATTTTTTTAATTCAACTTTTATAATTTTTTGAATTTTGAGTATATATATATATATATATATATATTTGTCGTTTGATAATGCACATATCTTGTATACAAGATGCTCGAACGTAGATCTCCCAAGGATAACAACATTTTTTTTCCAATGGGGCCACTAGAAGGGTCAATTTAACTTTTAAAATCGATAAAATTTTACTGTCAATTTATCAAATAATTATCTATTTTTTAATATATTGGTGTGATTACATGCTAATATCTGTTCATATTTTTTTTACCCTTTGACAATGCACACATCTTATACACGTAGATGTTTAAATCTGGATCTCTTAAAATGAACAAAATCTTTTTTTTACCGGAGTCAAATAATTATCTAAATTTAAGTAGTAAGAGATGAGATAAGTTCAATTAATTCGCATGAGTTATGAAATGCTAGCTTCATAGTGTGTTACATGACTATATAAGTTGTCGGTATAAATTGGTCGACATACAAGTTTGACCTTTGCTCAGTCACTTTCAACTTTCAAGCAAAGTTGGATGGACAACTAATCTCATCCTCTTTAGCTAATTTGAAAGACAAAGGATTTGTCCAATAATTCATGTTTTGTCCTAATCTTTTTGTTGTGGTCCATTTAGCATGTTTTTTTGTACGAATTATGAAATTCATGCATCAATCCAAAAAGTTTATGTTCAAAAGTCTATGACTTTGTACTACACCCATATCTATCAAGTTGATGTGCATGATATTGTTTGTAATCTTACAATTTTTAATCTATTCTTTTTATTTTTTTAAAAAATAGGATAGTTGAAAACTTGAAATGAAAAATCATGTCTACATAATTGCACTACAGGTCTCTAAATTATTATTCTTATTCTAAATTCATTTCAAATTTTTAAAAATTTTAATTTTAATTTTTAAATAATTATTTATGTCACATCATATTATTATATAATACACACTAGTGTTTACATTGTAGTTAACAATTTTTATAATGACTTTATTAACCTCAGAGTCATAGTTTAAGGATGAATTGAGAACAATTAACTCAATTTCAAGGGTAATTATATATTTTGATACCTTAACTTGATTTCGAGATGTAATTTGTGTTGGAAAATGTGAGGAAACAGTTACTTTGAGCCTTATTTCGAATAAGTAAAGGTAGAGTTCCGAATAGAGTATCGTTATGGTCTTATTCTACTCTGTAAGACCTTTACAACAATATCTCATAAGTTCAAAACGGATGAGTAATGAATGAGCATCAATTTCTCATTCATTTACTTATCCGTTTTGAGCTTATGAGATATCGTTGTAAAGGTCTTACAGAGTAGAATAAGACCGTAACGATACTCTATTCAAAACTCCGCCTTTGCTTATTTGAAATAAGGCTCAAAATAACCGTTTTCTCACATTTTTCCAACAATTTGATATCTAATTTTTTTTATCCAATTAGGTACGTGAACTTGACTTAATTGGTTCAAATTGGTACCTAAATTTTAATTTTTTTTTTCAAATTGATATTCATGGTAAACTACTTATCTGAACCAATTTGAATTGTAAAACTAAACTTAAGTATCAATTTGAACCCTAAAACTAAGTTCATATACATAATTGGATTCATATAAAATCTTATTAATAATATTGATGAATATAAAATAAATATGTGAATAATTGGATTTGGTTATAAGGATAAATCATCTATAGTTATATTAACCCCTCTTGGTCCTGTAATGGCACATCAGTTTGTCAAATAAACATGTTTCCATAGGTTGACAAAGCAATGACTAGAGAGGTCCGCTTGATTGGCTACATAATAAAATCATTTGATTTGTTCCTCTTCTTTTTGGGTTGATTTCTCAATTGGAAAAACAAAAGCATCAATTCTTCAAAAAAGAAAAAGTACCAAATCCATAAAGTTTTTGCAACACGTATCAAAATCTCAAGCAATTGATTATTAAATACCGGGTTCGAGTTCAGTTAATCGATAAATTCAAAATATTTAAATCTCAATTCCAAATTAAACTAATAAAATCGAATAATTGATTGATCATTTAACTGAAGTATTAGGTTAGAGTAACATTTTTTCACTTTGCATATTAAAATATCAAGTCTAATAATATGTTAAACTACACCAGATACCACTAAATTTTAAGTTTAATATCAATTATATCATTGAACTAAAAATCAATATTATTTTAGCACTGAACTTTAGATTAAGTTTCAACTATACCACTAGACCATTAAAATCCCTCCACATCATCTCACGTGGATCGTTATGATCCATCTATGTCATCAATTTTAATGGCCCAATAATATAATTGAGACCTAAACTAAAGTTCAATCTTAAAATAGTATTGATTTTTAGTACAACGGTATAACCGATACTAAACTTGAAGTTTAGCGATATATGATGTAGTTTATCCTTAATAATTAGTGGTGGAGCCAGAATTTTCTTACATTGGGGTCAAAGTTCAATCTTAAAATGTTGGCGTCATTTGGCTACATCTCACCAAAACTTGTGAGGGACACTTTGGAAAATATATTCTTTACAAAATAATTAGGAGTAGGTGTGTACAAAACTCGATTCAATGTGAAAATATTCTTCTCGTCTTGACTCGTCTCGTAATTTCACAAACTTGATTCGACTCGAAATTTTTTTAAATAAAGTTTGAATTATAAGATAGAAATTCGAATAACTCGAAACTTTTAATAATTAGTGAATCAATTTTCAAGTTTAAATTGATTCTCCCAATTATGTCTGGTATGTATGTGTATATGTATATGTGTGCGTCTATATATATACATAGCGGTCTCGGATGGGGGGCAACATGAGCGCTCGCTCAAGGTCCCACCTTCTACCTTTACAACGTCAATAATTTTTCAAGTGATAATATTGTTGTTTAGTGGTTGATCTTTATTGTTTTAGTTGTATTTTAAGTGTTTTCTAAACAAAACAATGAAAATAATGGTTTGTTATTAAAATATTAAATTAATTTTTCAAAATAATGGGATATTCGTGTTGGAAAAATAGGGTTAAATTCGAAATAAATAAAATAAATTAATTTAAATAAACAAAATACCGAAATTAAAAGATCTAGAATAACCAAAAATAATCGCCGAGGCCTGCACGAACACAGTTTCCTTAAGACAAATTCAACCACTCCTCGGTGCTTGAGTTCTTTAGTCGTCAGTCTCCCAGGATACAACATCGGATGATTTTCGACAGAAGCACTAATGAAGAAATCACGAACAGTACTCGGGCCTTCGGCTATCTCCAAAAATAATGCAATTTTTTTTTGGAGAAGAAGAGATTTTCGAATTGTGTTTAAAACCAAAAATAATCCATGTATTAATAGGAAAAGAATAGGTTAAACATGATAAAGATTATTTCGATTTTCCCCCTAATCAGATAATTGGGTGGGCTGCAAGTAAAAACTCGAATTTTAAATCCGAAAATATCCCTTAATTTTTGGGATAATCTTCTATTCAAAAGGAAAAAATTAATTCAATCGTGGTAAAATATCTGCAGGTCCACATAAGGCCCGACCCGTCCGGACATTCGCGTCGCCCACATCGTGCGGGTGCGCCCCAACTCGAATAGGATTGAATTCGCACCCCCCGCGCGTGAGGCACAAGTTCATATCAAGTTATTCAATAACCACAACTAGGGTAAGTGTATATAAACACTTCTCAATCCATTTATCCTATTCATGTGGGATATGGGGTTTCATTTCCCTTTTTCCTAATTCCCAACCTCCTTATTTTGAACATCAATCTCTCATTCAATACTCAACAATTTTGAGCATATAAGATATCATTGTAAAGGTCTCACAGAGTAGAATAAGATCCAATTGAATCCTTATTCGAATCTCCACATTTACTCATTCAAATTATGGCTCAAAGTTACCATTTTCTCACGTTTTTCCAACAATCCCCCACATGAATGAAATTAATGCATTTTATCAAAACATTTTGACTCGATGTGGTGATAGTTTCTACGATTGATAGATGCATAGGATAGGTAGGTGTCCACCCTTGAACCTTCCCTTGTGAAAGTATATTTACTTTACTGGCTGCCCAGTAGACATGACGTCCTTGAATTATTCTGTCGTTTGTGTAAACGATGATATACTCCACACAACTACCTTTATGGCACGAGTTTAGTTCTCATGGTTATGTCCATATGGCCGTGGACATTGCCTAGTTCTACGAGAGTTTTAGAGAACTATGCCCAAATAGTCTCCTTGAAGCGACCCCACTTCACTCTTACATAGGTGACTTATGTTGCTCGGCTCACCGATGCACACAATGGTCATTAAAAGCATTGCTTAGCATGTTCCGTTTTTAATCACTGTTTACATCATAAGAATGGACTTGGGAGAGAAACCCCCCATAGTGACCGCACAAGGTCTATGTGATTAGGTTGTCCCTTTGAACCAGTGGCGGAACTTGGTGATAGAGTTTGGGGGGGGGGGCAACGTAATTTAAAAAAAAATTAAAGCTTTAGATTAAAATGTTCAATAATTTTGAAGGATTCAATTTACTTTTTTTTCTTCTAAAAGTTTAGAGTCTAAGAAATTTTTTTGAGTTTTTAAGAGACTTAATGATAACTTTTAATAATTATGGTAAAAGGTTTAATTAAAAACATTCAAAAATTTTGAAGTTTAATCTAAATTTTTAAAAAAAGTTGTGGGGCCAAATTGATATTTTTTGAAAATTGCAAGGATCTAAATTTAAATTTTTTAAAATTTGAGGGGGCCGTGGCCCCCACATGTCCCTCTTGTGTTCCGCCCCTGCTTTGAACCTAGGTCTTGGGATCTCCAGTCAACTAGGTAGGGTTTTATTTCTCATGGCGCCTTAAATTTCCATGGGCTTTAGTCTCATTTCTTTCGATTTTTTCTCAACTTGATCTCGGTCTAACCCTTTGGTTAGCAGATCCTCAATGTTATCCTTTAATTTGACATAATCAACAGAGATAACTCCATTTGAGATCAGTTTTATGTCGGCAACGCATATGTCTCGACTTATGCAACTCTGTGCCTTAGCAAATTTTGCTTGGTTATCCAGTACATAAATACTGTGGGCACAGGTTTTGGCCATTCTGGAATATCGTCCAAGACATTCTAAAGCCATTTAACTTCCTCTCTAGACTCATCTAGAATTACAAACTCATATTTCATTATAGATCTGGTTATAGTCGTTTGTCTTAAGAATTTCCATCCACTTATGTCTTTGATATCTTGAATATTAGATATCCAACTAGCATAGGATCTTCGAAATAATGCAATCCGTAATTTTGAGTATATATAAGATATCTCAATACACTCACAAACGCTTTCCAGTGGGTTTCGCTTGGATTGATTGTGAATTTGCTTAAACTACTCACAGTAAAAGCTATATTCGGTCTAGTGCAGCTCATGAGGTACATTAGACTGCCTATCACCCTTGCATATTCTACTTGATCAACATTTTGACCTTTATTCTTAGATAGATGTTGGCTCGTGTTTATTGGAGTTCTAGCTATATCAGAATCATCCTTGCCAAATTTATCAAGAACTTATCCACATAGTGTGACTAAATGAATATGAGATCTTCATGTGACCGTTTTATTAGGATGTCCAAATTCATGTCATATAATCTCATATCTTTCATGTCAAATCTTGAATTTAACATGTTTTTGGTACGTTTTACCATTTCATTGTTGCTTATAACAATGAGTGTGTCATAGGATCATATATCCTACTACACACATTGGTCACACTATTATTTGTCATCGTTTCAATCTTTTGTTGAACGCATAGACTATTTTTTATTGATAGTCTTCAAAGTTCGTTTTATTGAACTTAGACCAACTTCCCTAACTATTTAGGAATTATATTTTAAGGAATTAGACATTCTTTACTTTTCATTATCACATTCTTGTGAATATATTTTTACACAAGAAATTAATATTCGTTACATAGTCAATGAAAATATAGTCCACTTAGTTTTATTTACTTCGATAACGAGAATATTACCTTTGCAAGACACCCCCACATTTTTATGTACCCTTTGATGTTGTGACGTTACTCTCACAGAGATTTTCCCCAAATTAATTTATTTATTAATTTTAGGTTTCAACATCTTATACACAGAGAACAACTTCTCTATAGTATCATAGCTCTTAAGCAAAATTAGTTTGTTCTATCGTTTGAATAAACATCGCTATAATTTAGATCAAACGGTTTTGTACTTCTTCGTATGTTTCATATTTGAAGTGAAAGGAATTTTTTTCAAGTTAATTAGTCTACACAAAGAATCATAATTAACATGTTCATGCCATAAATTATGTAAACGAAAAGAACAATATTCTTTATTCATAATTCTTGGATTTTTACAGAGATTATAACATATCCCTACCCACAACCATTCTCTTTTATTAGGCATATAATTCTTCCTCCTCCACAATATTAGCCTCGTTGGCTTTCTTTGTATGCTTGCGTTCAGAGGATCTGTGCCCCACCTTGCCACAGTTAAAACATGCTCTCTTGAATTTCTCCTTTTGGGAAATTTCACCATTAGGCGCCAACCTTGTTCTGGCTTGGTGTTGTTGGGGTTGTCTTCCCCACATGTCTTCAACAATATTTGCCTTAGCTTTCTAAAAGGTTTTTTTATTGAGCTTTCTAGCATTGCCTCTGTTGTCTTCTTCAATACGAAGTCTGACAATCAGTTCCTCCATCGGCATCTCTTTCCTTTTGTGCTTCAGGTAATTTTTGAAGTCATTCCATCCGGAAGGCAGTTTTTCTGTGATGGCAACTACTTGAAAAGAGTCATTTATCATCATTCCTTCAGCAAGGATTCCATGAATAATCAGTTGAAGTTCCTCCACTTGACTTACTACTGATTTTGAATCAACTATAGTAAAATTCAAGAATTCTGCGACTAAAATTTTTTTAGTTCCAGCATCTTCTGCTTTGTACTTTATGTCCAATGCAGCCCACGGTTCTAATGTTGTTTTGTACACATCATATACTGGATACAACGAATCTTGTAGTCCGTTGAGATGTAATTCTGACATAGGTAATCCTCATTTTCCCAGTCCTTAGTAATGCAAAAGGCGGTGAGTTTATCCACCTTTTCTTCTCCGTCTCCTACCGTGAGAACCGAAGGATCTTCCTTTAAATATTTTACCAGGTTCAACATGGTCAGATAGAACATCTTTTGTTGCCATGTTTTGAAATTCAATCCACAGATTTCGGCGGCTTCTTATTGTGGTTCATTGCCGCTGTCGTTGCATTTAGATTTGGGATAGGTTGTTTCGAACCCTGGCCCTAGGTCGACACCTTGGTGTTCAACGAATCAACGAATTATCCGTAGTCATTGTTCCTATTAGCAAAGAAACCAATACTCATAATCAGTTATACTTCCAATAAATCGAAATTCAATATCGTTTATTTCCGATTTGTGGGTTTTCACAAAATCTGTAACCTCAGTTACTCTTAACGACAATTTTTATAACACAGATTTGTCTCGTTTATTTCTGAGATCCAAGCAAATCCGTTAAAACGACATGATAATTCCTGAAACAAATTTGTTTTCTTTCTCACAATTGTATTTATTTCGAATTGCCTTGGATATGATCTGTCTTAAGATTGTTGGACAAATAGGTTAAATTTGAAATAAATAAAATAAATTAGTTTAAATAAACGAAATACCGAAATTAACATACCTGGAATAACCGAAAATAATTGTTGAGGCTTGCACGAACACAGTTTCCTTAAGACAGATTCGACCACTCCTTGGTGCTTGAGTTCTTGAGTCGTTAGTCTCCCTGAATACAATAGTGGATGATTTTCAACAGAAGCACTACTGAAGAAATCACGAACAGTACTCGGGCCATTAACTATCACAAAAAACAATGCAATTTTTGGGAGAAGAAAAGATTTTCGAATTGTGTTTAAAACAAAAAATAATTCATGTATTTATAGGAGAAAATTAGGTTAAACATGAGAAACATTATTTCGATTTTGCCCTTAATCGGATAATTGAGTGGACTGCAAGCAAAAATTCAAATTTTAAATCTTAAAATATCTCTTAATTTTCGAGATAATCTACTATTCAAAAGGAAAAATTAATTCAATCGTGGTAAAATATACGCCAACCCACGTAAAGCCTGACTAACCTAAACATTCAATTAGCCCACATCAAATGAGTGTGCCGCAACCCAAACGAGATTGAATTTACTCCCCCTAAGCGTAAGGCACAAGTTAATCTCAAATTATTCAATAATCAAAAGTAGGTTAAGTGTATATAAACTATTCCCAATCCATTTATCCCATCCATGTGGGATACAGGGTTTCATTTCCTTTTTTTTCCTAATTTTCAACCTCCTTACTTTGACCATCAATTTCTCATTCATTACTCAATCATTTTGAGCATATGAGATACCGTTGTAAAGGTCTCACGGAGTATAATAAGATCCAATCGAATCCTTATTCGAATATTCACTTTTACTCATTCAAAATATGGCTCAAAGTTACCATTTTCTCACGTTTTCCAACAATTCTTTCGATCTACATGAGCCATATTTGAGTTTTCGCTCATGGCCCCGAAAAATATCCAAGACGGCTCTTACGCATCACATATGAAGAGATATATGTGTATTGTAGATGGTTATAGACAACCGTTTAAATTGAAACTATTTAGTACCATACCATTATAAATGTTTATATTTATATTTGAGCAGAAACTCGAACAACTCGACTCGAATTTTATAAACTCGACTCAATTTGAAAAATAATACAAATAAAGTTTGAGTTATAAAATATGACTCTTCAACTCGACTAACTCAATTTTTTTGCTCGACTCAATCGAATGTCACCCGAGGGCCATTTAGCTAAATTTCCCTCACCTACTTTTGTTTCATTTTTATGTCGACAAAAGACTATATTTTCATTTTCCAAAATTTTGATACAATTATTATATATTTTTACAAAATATATCGTATAATTTGAGATGTTAACAAGGGTTTGAGGTATCGATGACAAATCTTATATTTTTTATTAGATATAATTTTAAAAAATATATATTTATTTCAAAAAATAAATATATGAATGAACCGAATTAAACTGTAAATTCTAGTCGTATGTCATATGGTATTTCTAATTAAATTTGTTTAACAAAAAAAAATCCAGAGATGGAGAATTTCTAACCTCTCTTCCTTGTAATTAGAGACCATTTCAGAGATAGGCAAGCGTCTTAACCCATTGATTTATCAGAAAATTTCATTTTTAGTCACATTTAAAGATAATAATTTAATTTTAGTCATTTAACCTAATTGCAAAATGGAAAAATTGCACTTTATCCTTTTAAAAATTAATCATTTAAATCAACTTTTTCAAATTAAACTTTTAACTTTGATTTTACTAGATTTTATTACTCCTACAATGTGAATGAAAGAAAATATTTGATATGAAAATTTATTTAATCGTGATTACAGGTGAAGTGGTAAAATATTTATATATAAATCTTATTAAATATAGATTTGATGATGAGTGGTGCTTAGTTATTTCATTCAAAGACTATAAAAAGTATATAATTACAAAATTAAAATTTAATAATACTAATATTTTTAAAGAAAAAATATATTTTAATCGATTTCGTGAAACTAACTCAATTAAAGACATAATAAGAATAGATAATTTATTAAGTATCAATTAGTCTTGTGAGATAAGACAATAAATTTCTTAAGCAATGTCAAAGAGTCGGTTCCTAATATTATGAATGAAATAAATTATATTAAGAATGCCGTCTCTATAATGAGCATCTACTTAATTTAAACTAATCGACCAGTAAATGGGTGAAAATTATGAGACAATGAAGGATAAAGACAGGTACCCAAATCTGTTTGATATAATAAGGGATAAAGACTTGTAGATTGTAATTATCATATAAGTTGATGAAATGTCTTTTCTGCCATGACTGTCAGATTCAATTCAAGCCAATAATTTTATTCGATATGCTGGTGATCAACGAACAGTATGTCAATTTAAGACCGACTAATTATGAGTTGTTAAATCGGTTTAAGCGTATAAGGTAATATATGCTTTTTTTATTAGAACACTTGTTAGATTCAAGCATCTAAAATTTGATCAATTAAATTAGATAAGGCCATCATCCAATGACAACATTTTAGAATATTTTTTAGATGGTGTCCGAGTTTTATCTCGATTGATACAATTAGTGTTGTAACATTTAATGACGGAGCCAAGAATCAAGATAAGAAGACAAAGCATAATTAACCATTAAAGAGGGAAAATTCAAATAAATAGAAAATTGAGATACAAATAGATACTCTCTCTGTCCCACTAAAACTGTCACATGTTGATAATTTTTGGGTCAAACTTTTTCAACTTTGACCTCTTATAATTTAAAATTTATTATTGATAAAAATATTAAAAAATGTTTTTTAAAAACCTTGAATCAAGTAGTTTTTAAATATATTTTTTATAAATTTTAATTAATTAAAATTTTTAAATAAATTATAGTCAAAGTTGAAAAAAATTGACCAGATATATTTTTGGTTTATACCACAAATAAGTACTTAAAATATATCAACCTTTTCATTTAGGTATCTAAAATAGTTTTTGGTCAAAATAAGTATCTAAAGTATATTTTTTGGTCAAATTAAGTACCTAAAGTATATTTTTTGTCAAAATATGTATCGGAAGTGTTTTTTCATCACAATAGTACCTAAAGTATATTTTTGTCAAAATATATACCTAAAATTTTGTTTAATCAATATCACATGACAACTTTTAGGAACCTAAATGATATATATATATACCTTAAGTACCTATTTTGACAAAAAAATACTTTAAGTACTTATTTTGACAAAATATTTTAAGTGCTTATTTTGGCTAAAAAATACTTTATGTACATATTTTGACAAAAAACATATATTGTAAATATTTATTTTGACCAAAAAAATTATTTAGATACCTAAATAAAAAACTTAATATACTTTAGGTATTTATACTATAAGTCTATATTTTCTATTAAAAAAGTTTTTCCCCCAAGGTCCCACGTACCTCTGTCCCCAACGACATTTAAGATAACGAAAGTTTGAGTGTATATTAATGCACATTTAGTATCGGATAATTTCCAGCAATTTAATTTTTTTTTTTCTTCAAACAATGTGGTTATTTTTGTTTATTTTTTAATCTATTGTTATTTATTGTTCAAATCAGAAGACCAAAAGATTTTCTCCGTCTTTAAACAGTGTTTTACCAGAAAACATAAAAAAAAATTCATGTTACTGTTCAAAGTCGAATTGTACATCATCAGTCTTTGAATAGTGCTCTTATTTTTTTAATATTTTTTGTTTAAAAACGTGGAGTGTGCCCTTATTTTTGAAGATGGCACTATTTGAAGACGGGGGAGGACATTCCGACTTTGAATAGTGCCTTTATTTTTTAATATTTTTGTTTGATTACTGTTCAAAAACGGAGAGCAATCTATAGGTCTTCTAATCCAAACAGTAAAATGCTATATTGTTAGAAATAATTTAAGGGAAACCATATTTTTATAATAAAAAATTTCAACCACAATATTTATGTAATTCCAACCACAATAATTTAAAGATTTAAAGTATGAATAATTTAATCATTATATAAAAAATTATTTTCAAAATAAAAAACATTATATTAAAAAAAATCAAAAATAATGATTTTTCAAAAAAAAGTTTAAGTGTGAGAAGATAACCTCAGTTTATGTCACTAATATCATAAAAAATAAAGACTAGAGGGTCACTATGTCCAGGACAACCAAATTTACTGACATGGCTTGATGATGATGTGGCAATAAAAAATAAAATATTTACTAAAAGCAACGATTAGAAAAGACCCCAAAATTTTAACCTAATCTCTTAATCTCACTAAAAACACTTGAACCCCAAATTCAAACCTTGACACAAAATTGCAATTGAATACAGAGTCTCTGTATGCAAGCATCTTCTCAAAAGTGAACTTCTAGTCTTTGGGTTTTGAGAAAAGCGTTGAAAGGTACAACATTCATTGTTTTGAAAAACTATTGAGAGAGAAAATGTAACCCCCTCATCACGGTCTAGTCAACTTACCGGTCCGAATAGGCTACACAGGGAAAATCGAAGTGAAACCCGCTAAGGTTCCCCTTCGGTTAGCAACCCTAGAAAATTTCTTTAATTATTATATTGTCTAAATGGATTAAATTAATCCTATGTGGAAAGACAACAACGGAAGCAACGAACGAGGCGATCAACCCAAGCAGCATACCAAAAACAGTCCATTTTAACATAGACTACAGGCCGTTTCGAAACACCCAAGGAGTGTATCGAAACGCCTTGACTAGGTCAACAGGTTCAAGTCAACACGAGAAGACCGTAGCGAAACGCTGGTCAACCGTTCCGAAATGTCCTCAGCGGTCAACTTCTCGTGGTCAACGATACGAAGATCGTTTTGAAACGCCAAGGCCCATTTCGATACCTCAATTTTTCGTCAAAATCTCAGATTTTCAGTAGCAAAAACGTATCGAAATGACCCCATGCGTACCGAAACGCCTGGCCTGAAACAAGAGGCTGTATCGAAACGGGACCAACCGTTTCGATACACCTGCTACGAACATGCAGGTTTCAGCTGGTTGATGGCACAAGACTACCTCAAACACAACCTAAAACCTTCCACAACCAACATACATCAACTCTAGATACAAGGCACCCTATACGAACATGCTTGGCACTCCACAACATGTAAAAGCCATACATTCAAGGATCAACATTCAACATAAGAATCATTCATAGAATTTAAGATAACATGCCTTAGACAAACACACATAGCATTCATGGGAAGGGTACAAGTCCTCAAACACAAGGCAAATATGCATCAAGCCATACATGGTCTACAATCCACAACATAAAGGCATAGACATGGTCAACACAGCATCAACAATTCAACATGCTCATACATACACAAAATTAAACTAAGGAGTTTGACACCAACTCCTACAAGTCTACACCCCCATCGTCTAGACATTATTACAAATACGTAAATCATACTTGAACTACTTGAGAACTCCAAAAGCTCCTCCCTTGCCCACTTGCCTCCCGAACTCTAACGATCTACATGTTGGAAATAAAAGAGAGCGTAAGCTAACTAGCTTAGTGAGTGGAGCTCTAAAACTCAACAAGCATGCAGTTTTCAAAACACTTTTCATAATTAACAATTAAATCAATGGATGCACGAATGATATCACAACAAGACTACACATGGTTTGCACATGCACAACCAACACACACGGTGGGACAACACATCACCGTTCGACTAGTAGTTTTCCGATGGGACCACTCATCACCTTACTCTACTACTAGTCACTACTGGTGGGACCACTCATCACCGTAGTTATGACAACCATCACGTGAGGCTCGACTTCGACACGACTACACAACATCAACGGGTGTAAAACAACTCAAAATGCACATGGTACCACAACATATAACCATTCATCAACACATAACTAAAAGGGTAGGAGTAGTAACTTACACTCGGGTTTAGGTGAACCCTCTAGGTCCCACCCAAACTCCCAAGAGTTCCATTTCGAAAATAAATCAAAGTTTGACATTTCTACTCACCGTTGCTACCCAAATGAAAGCCGAAAACCAAGCTCAAGTCCCCAAATTCTCTGGATTCGCCCCCGAGGCTTCACCAACAAAATTCCTTGCTTCTAATCATCCCAACACAATCAAAATAACCACAAATCAATCCACAATACAATGTAGTCAACCTGGAACACAAATCAAGCACAAAACACATGATTTCCAAATAAAGACAATCCAAAATTCCTCATTCCCGAGCAGCCCTAAAGCACAACCTAAAACCAACGTTTCCAACACTTATATTACTCCCAAAAGATTCCAAAACAACCCTTATATATAGCCTAACCATCAGCCAACAAATTCCCACACAAAACACCCCCAAAACTCAACATTTCAACTCTCTAAAACCTCCCTAAAACCCAATTTCGGGAAATACCATAAAACCTTGTAAAAATCGAATATGTTGGACCTTATAGATGGTAAACAACTCATGTATCATTAATAAATCAAAAGCTTAAATCAAAACTAATAAAGTTCACATTTTTAACCCACACTTTCAAAATTCCAAAATGAGAAATCATGGATTTAAATGAAAAATAAAACCATAGACTTGTAGAGAACGATGAGGACAAGTCAAAAGTGAGTTTACCTTTGAGAAATCTCCAACAATGAGCAAGAGAGATGATGGAATAGTAAACTAGGGGATATGGGGTTTTTGTCGTTGAAATAAAATGGAAGAGGAGAGAAGAAGATGATGAATAGTTGTGTGTTTTGAAATAAGAGAATGTTTATTTTAAAAGTCCAATTATTTACCACTTTGCCATTAATGAGATGGCTAACACTAAAAATCCTAAAATCCATGGAATTGGGCTTTAAACCAAAACAAGTCCAATATAAAATATTTGTTTTGAAAACTCGAGGTCCAAAATATTATTTTATTATTTTAATTCACCCGACCCCCAAACCCGGGTATTACAACTCTCCCCCACTTAAGGAATTTCGTCACCGAAATTACCTGACGGAAACAAGTACGGAAGCTGCTCAAGCATATCCGCTTTCCTCTCCCACGTGGCCTCTTCCACACTTCTATGTCTCCATAACACCTTGACCAACTCTATGGTCTCGCGACACAACACCTTGTTATCAGAAGCAAGTATTTCAATTGGTTTTTCGTTGTTAGACAAGTCTGGATTCAGATCAATCTCTTCTACGAGCATTACATGGGACGGATCCGATCTATACTTTCGGAGCATCGATACGTGAAACACATCATGAATCTTCTATAGTTCGGTCAGGAGTCTCAATCTATATGCAACAGGACCAATCCTATCAACTATCTCATAAGGTCCAATGAATCTTGGGCTTAACTTACCCTTCCTACCAAACCTCATCACCTTCTTCCAAGGTGAGACTTTCAAAAACACTTTATCTCCCACGGAATACTCTACCTCTTTCCTCTTTAAGTCGGCATAGGACTTCTGTCAATCTGAAGCTGCCTTCAAACGATCACATATCAACTTTACCTTCTCGGTGGTGCCCTTAAGCAAATTAGGCATCGGTACAAGTTTCTGTCCGGCTTCGGCCCAACAAATCATAATTCTACACTTCCTACCATACAAGGCCTCATACGGAGCCATCTGAATACTCGACTGAAAGCTGTTGTTATACGCAAATTCTACTAACGATAGATGTTTCTCCCACGACCCCTGAAAATCAATGATACAACACCTGAATTACTCTCTCAGACTGACCATCTGACTGCGGATGATACGAAGTGCTGAAGTTCAACCAAGTACCCAAGGCTCGATGCAAACAGTCCCAAAATCTAGCTGTAAATCTCGGATCTCGGTCTGACACAATCGATTTCGGTACCTTATATAGTCTCACTATCTCACAGATATACAGATCGGCCAACTTGTCTAAGGTATAGATGGTATGAACTGGTATGAAGTGAGCACACTTAGTAAACCTATCCACTATCACCCACACTGAATTCTTCCTCGAAGGAGTCAACGGTAGCCCCGACACAAAGTCCATGGTAATACGTTCCCACTTCCATTCTAGAATCTTCAACGGCTGTAACAACCCTGAGGGAAACTGATGCTCGACCTTGACCCTCTGACAAACCATATACTTACTCACAAACTCGGCCACGTCCTTCTTCAAACCAACCCAATAGTACTCTTCTTTTAACCCTCGATACATCTTCGTGCTACTTGGATGCATAGCAAAAAGACTGTTGTGAGCTTCATTTAAGATCGTACGCCTCAACTTGGCATCCTCCGGAACCACTATCCTATCCTTGAAACATATGATCCCATTCTCACCAAAACAATACTCGGTAGGCCTATCCTCGGCTATTTCTTGCACGTGAGGTGCCAAAGACTCATCTCTCAACTGCTTCTCTCGAATTAACTAAACTAATGAAGGCTTAACCTGAAGCTCGACTATCAACCCACCATCATGGGACACGCTCAATCTCACAAAAATAGCTCGTAACTCTACGGCCACCTTTCTACTCAAGGCATCGGCCACTACATTTGCCTTACCCAGATGGTATTCTATCGTGAGGTCATAATCCTTAAGAAGCTCTAACCACCTACGTTTCCTGAGGTTCAACTCTCTCTGAGACATCAAATACTTCAAACTCTTGTGGTCGGTATACACGGTGCACTTCTCACCATAAAGATGGTGTCTCCAAATCTTCAACGCGAACACCACTACGGCTAGCTCTATGTCATGGGTGGGATAATTCTTCTCATGAACTTTCAACTGTTGCGAAGCATATGCTACCACCTTACCTTCTTGCATAAGCATACAACCTAACCCTACGTAGGATGCATCACTATAAATCACAAATTCTCTCCCCGGTTCAGGCTGAATCAGGATAGGAGCTTCGGTCAAAGCTTTCTTCAATTTCTCAAACGCGTCATGCCTTGCATCTGACCACTCATACGGAACATTCTTCTGTAGCAACTTAGTTAAAGGAGCCACTATTCTAGAAAACCCCTCAACAAACCTTCTATAATATCCTGCCAAACCTAGGAAACTGCGGATTTCTGTCACTGACTTCGGTTGTTTCCAATTCACTATAGCTTCTATCTTTTTGGGATCCACACTAATCCCATTAGCCGATATCACATGACCTAGGAAGACCACCTCCCTAATCCAAAACTCACATTTGCTTAGCTTGGCATACAACTGATTCCCTATTGGGGTCTGAAGTATTAACCGCAAATGCTCATCAAGCTCCTCTTCGGTCCTAGAGTATACTAAGATGTCGTCTATGAACACCACCACAAACATGTCCAAGAACTCATGAAACACACGGTTCATCATATCCATGAAAGCTGCTGGAGCGTTAGTCAACCCAAAAGGCATCACCAAAAACTTATAGTGCCCATAACGTGTACGAAAGGCTATCTTCAGTATGTCCACATCCTTTACCTTTAATTGATAGTACCCGAACCTCAAGTCAATCTTTGAAAACACAGAAGCACCCCTCAACTGGTCTAGCAGGTCATCTATCCTAGGCAAAGGGTATTTGTTCTTCACTGTCACCTTGTTCAACTGTCTATAATCTATACACATCATGCTACCATCTTTCTTCTTCACAAACAAGACCGAAGCACCCCACGGAGAAATACTAGGCCTAATGAAACCTCTATCGGTCAACTCCTGAAGCTGTGTCTTCAACTCTTTCAACTCTTTCGGTGTCATTCTATACGGAGCAATCGACACTGGTGCAGAATCAGAATACGACTCAATAGCAAACTCAACTGCTCTGTTTGGAGGCAAACCCGGCAACTCTTCCGGAAAACACTCGAAAAATCACATACTGTTCTGATGTCCTGAGGTCTCACCTCACTCATATTCAGATTCATTACATAAGTCAAGTAAGCCTGACACCCCGAACTCAACAACTTCTGAGCTTCCAAAGCCGAAACCACATTAGACAAGAACCTAACGTTCTCACCAACTACCACAACCTCAAAATAATCAGTAAGCCTCAAGGAGACTCTCTTGGTCTCGAATTCAACCCTCGCCCTATGCTCTACGAGCCAATTCATGCCCAAAATCACGTCAAAACCGTAGAAGGTTAACTCCATCATATCGACCAGAAATACGTGGCCCTGAACCATCAAGGGACACCTCCTATACACTTTCCTAACTACCACCGTATCACCAAAAGAGCTAGTAACATTTACACCTATCTCTAGCCATTCACATGGTAACCCTAATGACCTTGCATGCTCACCCAAAATATACGAATGAGTCGACCCCGAATCTATCAAAGAAAGCAAACTCAAAGACTGTAATGAGAAATTACCTGCAATGACATCCGTGTCATTCCCAGCCTCTCGCTGAGCATACACCCTAGCTGGATCTCCTCCCTCGGGCTGGACTGCTACTACATGAGCCAAGTTTCTCTGACCCTCATTTCTTGGCGGAAAGTTTCCACGATCGCGCCCACGGCATCTCTGATGCTCAAAACCCCTAGCTGGAGCCGGTCCGCCCCTAGCCGGGTGTGGACAGTTACGCCTTATGTGGTCTCCGGATCCACAGTTCCAACACGGCCCAAAGGTACCCGCACAGTCGCCCTGATGGCGTCTCCCACATCTATTGCACTTTGGTGTGTGCATAACAGCTCCTTGGCCCTGATGGCCCTGACCATAGTTACCACCCCTATGTCTCGAATCGGGCTGGTACCTCCTATCCCTATGCCTCTTGGCATGATCTCTATCCCAGTTCGCATGTCTCTTTCTGGAATCAGACCCACTAGCACGAGCACTAGAGGTTAAGTTCTGCTCAATATCCTTGGCCCTAGAGACCAAAACATCAAACTCATTGTAGTCAGAAGCAAGCATGTAGGTCTTCACATCTCTAGTCAACCCATATCGAAAGCGCTCACACCGCTCCCTCTTATTAGGGACCAACTCAGGTGCATACTGGCTCAATCTCACAAACTGGACCTCGTACTCAGTCACAGTCCTATTACCCTGAACCAAGGCCATAAATTCCCTCTTCTTTTCGTCCAAGTACCGAACTTAAGATACTTCCTCTTGAAAGCATTTCTAAAGAACTCCCACGTGATATCCGCTTCGGTCATCCCCGAAGTAACAGTGGTCCACCAAGTATAAGCGTCCCCCTGAAGCAAGAAGACAATACAACCCAACTTACGGGCGTCTGAACACTCCATCTTACCCAAGATGCGAGTAGCACTCTCAAGCCACCCCTCCGAACCTTCGGGAGTCAACCCACGAAACTCAACTGCCTCCAAGTTACGAAGCCTCTCTAGGGGTAATCATGTCCCCGCACCCTGAGGTGGTGCTGCAGCTCGTGCACCGGCCAACGCTGTCTGAAAAACCCCGGCTATAGTCTGAATTAGATGGGTCATGTCCGCACCAGCTGGACCCTGACCCGCCTGAGCCCCAACACCTCCAACATTAGCACCGACCTGAGGCCCATTACCATCACCTCCGACTTGCGCACCAGCCTGAGGCACGTCACCTTCACCATCCACTCCATTACCACCGAGAGCAGGAGGAACAAGAGGCTCACCTCCGGGTGCCTGGTCACCAGCTCTAGGTCGCCCCCTTGGTCTCACCATAGCAAAATAAGATCTAAAACAACAAACACACAACAAACAAGAAAAACGTTAGGTTAGCAAAAGGGCAAGGACTCCAGTTCTCAAGCTCGTTAAACCAAAACAAATTTTCCTTTTTGACAACAACACCTAACAATGGGGACATTGACTAGCCCTTAACCCAACCAGAAAAAGCCACTGAAACATGCTTTCAAACACCGTACTAGCAAGCAAACTTCATGCAATACATGGTAAGAACACTCATCGAGGCATAGCAACACATAACAACTCAAACTTACCTCACTTACCTACCCGAGGTCTCGGAAACCTCAGGCTCTGATACCACCAAATGTAACCACCCCGTCTCGGTCTAGTCGACTGACCGGTCCGAGTAGGCTACACGGGGAAAACCAAAGTGAAACCCGCTAAGGCTCCCCTTCGGTTAGAAACCCTAGAAAATTTCTTTAATTATTATCTTGTCTAAATGGATTAAATTAATCCTATGTGGAAAGACAACAACGGAAGCAACGAACGAGGCAATCAACCCAAGCAGCATACAAAAAATAGTCCATTTTAACATAGACTACAGGCCGTTTCGAAAAACCCAAGGAGTGTATCAAAACGCCTTGACTAGGTCAACAGGTTCAAGTCAACACGAGGAGACCGTATCGAAACGCTGGTTAACCGTTCCGAAACGCCCTCAGCGGTCAACTTCTCGTGGTCAACGATACGAAGACCGTTTCGAAACGCCATGGCCCGTTCCGATACCTTAATTTATCGTCAAAATCTCATATTTCCAGTAGCAAAAACGTATCGAAACGACTCCCATGCGTACCGAAACGCCTGGTCTTAAACAAGAAGCCGTATCGAAACGGGACCAACCGTTTCGATACACCTGCTACGAACAGGCAGGTTTCAGCAGGTTTATGGCACAAGACTGCCTCAAACACAACTTAAAACCTTCCACAACCAGCATACATCAACTCTAGATGCAAGGCACCCTATACAAACATGCTTGGCACTCCACAACATGTAAAAGCCATACATTCAAGGATCAGCATTCAACATAAGAATCATTCATAGAATTTAAGATAACATGCCTTAGACAAACACACATAGTATTCATGGGAAGGGTACAAGTCCTCAAACATAAGGCAAATATGCATCAAGCCATACATGATCTACAATCCACAACATAAAGGCATAGACATGGTCAACATAGCATCAACAATTCAACATGCTCATACATACTCAAAATCAAACTAAGAAGTTTGACACCAACTCCTACAAGTCTACACCCCCATCGTCTAGGCATTATTACAAATACGTAAATCATACTTGAACTACTTGAGAACTCCAAAAGCTCCTCCCTTGCCCACTTGCCTCCCGAACTCTAACGATCTGCACGTTGGAAATAAAAGAGAGCGTAAGCTAACTAGCTTAGTGAGTGAAGCTCTAAAACTCAACAAACATGCAGTTTTCAAAACACTTTTCATAATTGACAATTAAATCAATGGATGCACGAATGATATCACAACAAGACTACACATGGTTTGCACATGCACAACCAACACACACGGTGGGACAACACATCACCGTTCGACTAGTAGTTTTCCGATAGGACCACTCATCACCTTACTCTACTACTAGTCACTACTGGTGGGACCACTCATCATTGTATTTATGACAACCATCACGTGAGGCTCGACTTCGACACTACTACACAACATCAACGGGTGTAAAACAACTCAAAATGCACATGGTACCACAACATATAGCCATTCATCAACACATAACTAAAAGGGTAGGAGTAGTAACTTACACTCGGGTTTAGGTGAACCCTCTAGGTCCCACCCAAACCCCCAAGAGTTCCATTTCGAAAATAAATCAAAGTTTGACATTTCTACTCACCGTTGCTACCCAAATGAAAGCCAAAAACCAAGCTCAAGTCCTTAAATTCTCCGGATTCGTCCCTGAGGCTTCACCAACAAAATTCCTTGCTTCTAATCATCCCAACACAATCAAAATAACCACAAATCAATCCACAATACAATGTAGTCAACCTGGAACATAAACCAAACACAAAACACATGATTTCCAACTAAAGACAATCCCAAATTCCTCATTCCCGAGCAGCCCTAAAGCACAGCCTAAAACCAACGTTTCCAACACTTATATTACTCCCAAAAGCTTCCAAAACAACCCTTATACATAGCCTAACCATCAGCCAACAAATTCCCACACAAAACACCCCCAAAACTCAACATTTCAACTGTCTAAAACCTCCATAAAACCCAATTTCGGGAAACACCATAAAACCTTGTAAAAATCGAATATGTTGGACCTTATAGATGGTAAACAACTCATGTATCATTAATAAATCAAAAGCTTAAATCAAAACTAATAAAGTTCACATTTTTAACCCACACTTTCAAAATTCCAAAATGAGAAATCATGGATTTAAATGAAAAATAAAACCATAGACTTGTAGAGAACGATGAGGACAAGTCAAAAGTGAGTTTACCTTTGAGAAATCTCCAACAATAAGCAAGAGAGATGATGTAATAGTAAACTAGGGGATATGGGGTTTTTGTCGTTGAAATAAAATGGAAGAGGAGAGAAGAAGATGATGAATAGTTGGGTGTTTTGAAATAAGGGAGTGTTTATTTTAAAAGTCCAATTATTTACCGCTTTGCCATTAATGAGATGGCTAACAATAAAAATCCTAAAATCCATGGAATTGGGCTTTAAACCAAAACAAGTCCAACATAAAATATTTGTTATGAAAACCCGAGGCCCAAAATATTATTTTATTATTTTAATTCACCCGACCCCCAAACCCAGGTGTTACAGAAAAAGTTCTGACTCGTTGATTTTTTATTTTGCAGAAGTTGAATTTGAAAAACTCAACATCAATTGGTACGTTTTAGGGTTTTAAGTCATACTACTTTTTAGGGTTATTAATTCCTTGCGTTGACTGATTTTATATGTTGTATTTTTTAGGGTTTACAATGAAAGTTTTAATTTTTTTAATTCAACTTCCACTAATTTTTTATTCAAACTTTTACTAATTTTTTTGTCCTATTTTAGTTGATAATTACTTTGACACACAATTTTCTATACTCGTGTGATTTTTTACTTAATTTTTCTGTCAGAGTCTCCGTGCTTTTGACTAAAAAAAGACTTAAATTCTCTCATTTTTTTGTTTTCTTTTGAAAAATATCATATGCAAAAAAATTCATGTCTTGTTTTGGTTGATAATTACTTTAACACCATGTATGACTGAAAAAATGTCTCCATGTTTTTCATTGAAAACTGTAAAAAATTTCTGTTTTCGTTTGTTTATTAATTTAATTTGGATGAATGGAAGTTTCTGCCATTATTAAACTGTTGATGTCTCTATTAACATCATGCTTGTTGTGCTATAGGATGGGTACTGAACCAGAAGTTTTGTGTTACAACATTATTATGGAGGTAAATTTGTAGGTTCGCCTAAATTTCAGCATGTAAATGAAAAAGTTGAAAAGTTACAAGTTAACCATGATAGACATTGTTATTGGGATATAATTGATAATATGAAGGATTTAATGTATGACTCTGATTCGTGGTTGTACTATAAGGTACCAGATATTACATTTAATAGTGATGCATTGGTGATAGTGGTAGATGGTGAATTAATTAGGTAATGTTTAGGGATTTTGAACGGTAAGGGTGTTGTAGACCCTTAAGTGGACCACACAAATAATTATGTGGTAGGTGACTCCATTAGAAAAAGTAAAGAGGTGGTTGAAGGTCTTAGTTCTTCTTGCCAAAACAATAATGACACTGGTAAAGGTAATACTAGAACTGAAGGTGTAGACACTGTGCTTCATAATAAAGATTTTCATGAAGATGTACCTTATGAAGCTGGAACTAAAGATATATCTCATGTGGACATTATTTTTGGGCGAGGAAAATATGGAATTGAAGGTGTGAATACTGTGATCTGTAATGAAACTATTTTTGAGAAGGAAAATGCAAACTTTCAAGAAGATATATCTCATGATGGTAGAACTGAATATATACCTCATGTGTACACTGGTGTTATGGAAGAAGATACTTGAAGCTGTAAATAATGTGGTCTGTAATGAAATTGTTTCTGGTGAGGACATTTTGGTATCTAATGAAGATGATATAAACCTCTATGAAGCCGGTATTAGTGAGGAAGAAGCATTTGAGGAGTCTTTTAATTTTGTGTTGAATGTTGAAATACTTTCTAATGTAGATAAAGAAGTTGAATCAATTAGAAAAATATTGAGAACTAATGGTAGCAATAGTTCATCTGCTGATAGTGACATTAAAGACAGTACTGATATTGAAGGTCATGATCATACAACTATTAAAAATGATGCAGTAGAAGCAGATGGATCGAAAGAAGATAATAATAAATTAGAGAGTCGTGAAAATGATTACTTAGAATCAGATGATACAAGACAATATAATAATACTAATAATGAGAATGACATAATTTGTGGAGTATACAAAAAAAAACATTATAGTAGGGAATGCATATTACACTCAATTCAAAGATGTGGTGAGAAAATATGATCTCATGAAGGGTGTTTTTTTAAGGTTCATCAAAAGTGAACCAAAAAGAGTGAAGGTAAAGTGCAAGGATGGTTGTCCTTGGTTATTATTTGAAAGCTTTGACCGTAGGTTTAACTGCCTTGCTGTGAAAATATATAACTCTATTCATAAATGTTTTAGGACAAATAAAAATAAAATGGTCAATTCTAAACTTATTGAGGAGAAATTCAGGGATATGATTTTAGTCGACCCTAAAATGAAAGTTGATACTTTGAAGGAGATGTGCAAGCATGAATTAGGTGCATATGCTAGCTACAACCAGTGTTAAAGAGCTAGAAAAAAAGTGCTTCAAAAAAAGAAATTCTTACGTTGATGAATATGTCAATCTGTGAGGGTATGCTACAGAATTGCTTTGTAACAATCCAGTAAGTACAATCTCTATTCAAGTTTATAGAGATATTGAAAACTTAGCAATTTTTCATAGAATGTATATATTTTTTGCTGCTTTAAAGAAAGGTATGTTGAGATTTACAGTGTTACATTGTATTTGGTTTTATTTATTTAAAATATCTAACAATTAATATTCTTTTGTTTTTTAGGTTTAAGAGAAGGGTGCAGACCCTTCATTGGAGTTGATGGATGCTTTCTGAAAACAATGAATAAAGGTAAACTTGTTACAATTGACACGAATGCTAATAATTAAATGTTTTCAATAGCATGGGCAGTTGTTGAATGTGAAGGCAAGGAATCATGAAAGTGGTTCCTCACTAAGCTAATGAAGACTTAAATCATCCAAATGGTGAAAGGTTGACATTAATGTCAGACCAGCAAAAGGTATAAACATTCAAGTTATTGAATTATTATTTTCTTCAGTATTTTTACAGTTCGATAATATAACATACATTTATTATATTGTTTCTGTCATAGGATCTCGTGTCAATATTGAATCAATATTTTCTTCAATTGGGTCATAGGATGTGTGCCAGACACAATTATGCTACTTAGCACAAAAAGTGGAAAGGTGTTAATAGAAAGATTTAATTTTGAAACTGTGTAAGATCGACTTATGTTAAGATTTTGTTGGTCAACTAAAAAAGCTTGAAGATATGAGTAAGAAGTCTACCAATAATATTTTGGTTGTTCCTCCACAACATTAGAGTCGTGCATATTTCTCAGGCATGTCCAAATGTGATGCGATCGATAGAAATATGGCAGAAGCATTCAATGAATGGATTGTGGAGGTAAGATATTACCCTATTATCAGCATGCTTGAAGAAATAAAAAATAGTTATGTACAGAATACATGTTAAGAGAATTTAGAAAGATAAGTGGACATCAAATATTTCACCGAAATTTTAAAGGAATATGAACAAATTCAATAAGTGCAGTATGGTTTAGAATGGTGATGAAGAATTTGAGGTGACTTATGGTGAAGATCAACACACAGTAAATTTCAAAAACCATACATGTACCTCAGGGAATGGGAGCTAACTGTAATTTTATATTGCCATGTTATCTGTACAATGTACCATGATTCAAAGGGCTCTCGCACTTACATTTATGAATGGTAAAACAAAAAAAGATATACACAGTCTAGTCTTACAGCCAGTTAGAGGTAAAGAAACTTTGGACACGGTCTAATTTAACCCTCTAAGTTAAAACCTATGCCAGGAAGACCAAAAATAAAAAAGACAAAGAATAAGAATAAGCCTGTTAAGATTAAATTTGACAAGTGGAGTAGAGGTGAATTACAAATGACATGTAGTCTTTGTATGCAAATGGACCATAGGAAGACCAATTGTCCTAAATAGGTCCCTAAACAAAATGTTAGACAGGTAAACAATATAACAACCTCTACTACTGGATTACGAATGTTTATTTATAATAAATTAATCTCTAACGTATTATTTTTCACATTTAGGATATCACTGTCAATGAGGGATCAACTTCAACAAGATTGTGATGAGACAATGTTAATTTTCACAGTCTCTTCCAGCAAATTATCAGGTAAAAAGCAAATTTTAATTACTTACAATAAACATCATCATCTATTTTTTTTTTCAAATTTAGGGTACCATTATTAATGATGGATCAATTACCACTAGGACTAGAATAGACAAAGATAAAAATATTGTTACATCCAACAAAAGAAGCAAATGGGTGGTATGGGCTTATATAGAAACTTAACAAGTGGAGAATTTTTTTAAATGTGAGAATGATTTTATCCATTATGTTCTCACATTTACAGATATTGAACTACATATGATTTTTAATATTTTTTTGCATCATGGTTTGCAAAATGAAAAAGTACTCAAAGCTACGTCAAAAAGAAAGTGTAAAAATGGGATGGTATATTATTGATTTACAACTGAATGAATAATACACAGTTATGTACATCACTTTAATATATAGAAGCATTTACAACTAACTAACAACACTCAGAAACAAACTTAACTTCCTAACCAATTCTATAGTCGTCTTTAACTTCAACACTCCCCCTCAAGTTGGGTCCTGCTGAAAAATATTCTTGATACCCAACTTGGATGTCAGGTAGTAGTGTTGCTGAGTTCCCAAGGCCTTTGTCATGACATCTACCAATTGTTCATGTGTTGAAACATGTTCAGTTTGCAAAATTCCTTGTTGCAACTTCTCCCTCACGAAATGACAGTCGATTTCTATATGCTTTGTTCTTTCATAAAATACTGGATTTGCAGCTATCTGTAGTGCAGCCTTGCTGTCACAATAAAGCTTCACTGGTTCTAGCTTCTTCAATGTCAACTCTTCTAGCAAGCCTCTTAGCCAGATTACTTCAGAAGTGACCATTGCCATAGCTCTGTATTCTGCTTCAGTAGAAGACCTTGCCATCACATTTTGTTTCTTTGACTTCCATGATATTAAAGATTCCCCAAGCTTAACACAGAAACCTGTAATTGATTTCCTAGACATTGGGCAAGAAGCCCAATCCGAGTCACAATATGCTGTCAGCTTGCATTCAGTAGATGCCTTCAGCAAAATTCCCATGCCAGGTTCCTTCTTGATGTACCTGACTACTCTTAAAGCAGCTTCCATGTGAGATCTTTTTGGCTTATGCATAAACTGACTCAAAGTATTAACAGCAAAAGTAATGTCGGGTCTCGTGTAAATCAGATAGATCAACCTTCCTATAATCCTTTGATAAACTGACTTGTCCTCCATTAGCTCATCTTCAACATTAGATTGTAAGCCCTGATCAAAATCAGCTGAAGTCAACTTTAAGTTTTGCTCTAATGGAGTTAAAGTACATTTAGCATTCTCAAGCCCAACATCATTGATCAGTTCAAGGGCATACTTTCTTTGATTCATCAGTATCCCTTCTTTTGACCTAAGCACCTCAATTCCTAGAAAATATCTTAGATGACCCAAGTCTTTCATCTTAAAGTGGTTATTCAGAATTTGCTTCAACTCTTGAACCAGAATATCATCATTTCCAGTAATCAGCAAATCATCAACATAAACTAGAATCATTACAATTCTATCCTTCTGTTTTTTGATGAACAAGGAATAATCATGCTTGCTCTGAATATAACCAGCAGAGGTAAGAGCTTCAGTGAGCTTTAAATTCCACTGTCTTGAGGCCTGCTTAAGTCCATACAAGGATTTTTGCAGTCTACATACCAAATTCTCCCCCTGACTGCAAAACCCAACAGAAAGATCCATGTACACTTCCTCATACAAATCTCCTTGAAGAAAGGCATTGAAAACATCCATCTGGTAGATAGGCCAGTGAAACATAGAAGCAAAAGACAAAATTGTGCGAATGGTGACCATCTTCACCACAGGGGAAAAAGTCTCCACAAAGTCAATACCTTCCTTCTGATTATAACCTTTAGCAACTAGGCGAGCTTTGTACCGTTCAACCTCACCTGTAGCCTTGTACTTAATCTTGTAAACCCACTTGCATCCAATTGCAACTTTTCCATGAGGCAATGGAACAAGAGACCAAGTATTGTTTGATTGTAAAGCAAGAATTTCATCAGCCATTGCCTTAACCCAAAGAGGATTTTGACTGGCCTCAGCAAAGGACTGAGGTTCAGAAGATTCAGAAATGGAAGTCAAGAAAGCTTGAGAATGAGAAGGCAAATGAGAGAAAGATACAGAAGAAGGATATTGAACAACATGAGAAGAAGAAGAAAGACACATATTGGTATAATTTTGTAACCAATGAGGAGGTTTGGACACACGAACAACCTCCTAGGAGCAACAGAAGGTGCACTTACTGAAACATTAGGTGATGCAGTAGGTTCAGGAAATGAAGTAGGTTCAGGGATGGGAACAGATGTGGGTTCAGGGATGGGATCTGAATTAGATTCAGGGATGAGAACTGAAGTAGATTCAGGGATGGGAACTGAAGTAGGTTCAGGAATAGGAACTGAAGCAGAGTCAGGGATGGGAACTGAAACAGATTCAAGGATGGAAACTGAAGCGGATTCAGGGATGTGTAAAACTAAGAATTCAAAATCTAGAATAGAAACAGATGAAGGAAAATGGAAGAAACAGTTGGAAAAAAAGAAGAAGAGGAATGAAAAGGAAATTGATGCTAAAAAAATTTGACATCACGACTAACAAACAAAACCTTAGAAACAAGATTAAAAAGAATGTAACCTTTCTGAGTTGGGGCATATCCCAGAAAAAGACAAGGAGAAGCACGAGAAGCAAATTTATCAGAAGGGACTAAGTTGTGGCAAAGCACAAACAACCAAAAATGCGAAAATGATCATAAGATGGAGATTTCTTGTAGAGAAGTTCAAAAGGGATTTTCCACAATAACACAGAAGAAGGAAGCCTATTGATGATATAGCAAGCAGTTAAAACGCACTCACCCCAGAACTTTAAAGGTATTTGAGATTGAAAACGAAGAGCTCTAGCAACTTGAAAAAGATGTTTATGCTTTCGTTCAGCAATTCCATTTTGCTGAGGAGTGTGAACACAGGAACTTTGGTGGATAATCCCTAAGGATGAGAACAAAGAGGAACACTTTGAATTAAAAAATTCACGGCCATTATCACTTCTAATGATTTTGACAATGGTGGAAAATTGATTTTTAACCATTGTAAGAAATGTTTTGAGAGAGAAAGCAACATCACTCTTTAATTCCAGTAAGTACACCCATGTCATCCGAGAAAAGTCATCAACTATAGTTAAAAAGAACCTATGTCCTGAATGAGTAGACAACCTATAAGGTCCCCAAATATCTATGTGTATTAGATTAAAAGGTGCAGTAGAAGAAGAGGCACTAATAGGAAAAGGTAACCTAGACTGCCTAGCTAAAGGACAGATAGTACAATCAGTCAAACCAGAAACATCCAAAGAAGAATTATTAAAAAAAGGTAAACGAGACAACTGAGGAGTAGGAACATGCCCTAAACAAGCATGCCAGAGTGCAGTTTTATTAGAATGCAAAGAATTACAAGTATGAATTTGAGGAACAGAATGCAAAACAGAAGAATGAGAAACATCAGAAGCAACAGACTTACAAGCAGAATCAAGCAGAAAAAAAGAGGATTGAAGGAAATAAAGTCCCCTAAATTTCCTACCAATCTCCCTCATCATGCCACTTGAGAGATCCTACAAAATGCAGAAGTCAGAAAAGAAATGAACAGCAGAATTCAAATCTTTGGTGAGTTTAGAAACAGAGATTAAATTGTGAGTAAAATTGGGAACAAACAACACATCAGACAAGACAATGCCATTTGGTAAATGAACAGAACCAATATGAGATACAAAGGAAGATTTACCATTTGGAAGAACAAAATGAGAATTGGGTATGCAAGGACGAGAATCAACCAATCTAGACAACTTAGACACTACATGATCAGTTGCACCAGTGTCGAGGATCCATTGCAAAGAGGAATGAACAAGTGAGCAAAAAGGAAAGGTACCTGCCAAATTCACAGAGGAATTTGAAATAGAGCTTCGATTCAAGAGCTCAAGAAGCTGAGAATGCTGATCAGAAGTGAACGCTGGAGGAGAGGATCCATCAACAGCAGATGAATCACCAGAAGCCACAGTCAACGCAGCCTGAGAACCACGATTCCTCTTGTTGAACTTGAAATCAGATGGGAATCCGATAAGCCGATAACATGATTCCTTTTTGTGGCCTTTAATCTTGCAGTAATCACAGGTCCCCGAGAACTTCTTGCGTGTGTTGGGAACATTAGAGTAAAGAGCAGTAGACTCCAACGAAGGAACGACACCAGATAGGTGAAGACGATGGGACTCCTCACGAACAATCATGGAGTAGGCGTTGTTGACAAAGGGCAGTGGTTGCATCAGTAGAATCTGACTTCGCAGGGCGGAATAAGACTCGTTGAGGCCCATCAGGAATTGAAACAATCGTTGATTAGCAATATGATCTGAGTTGCGGCGAGCCAAATCACAATTACAAGAGGAAAATGGCACCAATACAGAAAACTCATCCCACAGCAGTTTCAATTTAGTAAAATAAACGGAAACGGAGGAATCACCTTGCGTGAGTGTCGTGATTTCACGATGGAGAAAAAAAACACGCGAACCGTCAACCTTGTTGAACCTCTCCTTGAGATCATCCCAGACTAAGGCAGCACTAGAGGCAAAAACAATGCCTGCCGAGAGTTCCTTGCTAACGGAGTTAATTAGCCACGAAAGGACGATCGCATTGCAGCGGTCCCACTGCGCCTGGAGAGAAGACGAGGAATAATCCGTTCGCTTACAATCTCCATCAATAAAACCGAGCTTGTTCTTCGCAAGAAGAGCTATGCACAAAGAACGGCTCCAAATGGTGTAGTTCTCGATTCCGGTCAACTGGTGAGAAATAAGGACCGTTCCCGGCATATCAGACGGGTGAAGGAACAACGGATGGCTAAAGTCAAGGACGGAATTGGAATTAGTCGAGGAAGTCGGCGGCGAAGGCATCTAAAAAAAACTAGGGTTTAGGAAAAAACAGAGAATTGGGGAAAGGAATTTGGAAAAATCGGGCAAGGAATTGGGAGAAAACTACCCAAACACGAAAGAAAGAAAACAGCCCAAAAAAGCCCAACTCAAAGGAAAAAACCTGAGACTCGTGATACCATGTAAAAATGGGCTGGTATATTATTGATTTACAACTGAATGAATAATACACAGTTATGTACATCACTTTAATATATAGAAGCATTTACAACTAACTAACAATACTCAGAAACAAACTTAACTTCCTAACCAATTCTATAACCGTCTCTAACTTCAACAGAAAGATTGCGGCATCAACTACTAAATACCAACATGCTTGGAAAGCACCTGACCTGAAATAGAAAGGGAAGCAAACCATGATTACAAGGCAACTTAAACATCAGCTATCTGATGAATTTACGAAAAAGAAACAAAATCAGATGGCAACAACAAAACTCCATTTGAGATGAAGCTTCAACTGCATTTGGGATGAATTTGAAAAGGACCTATAGAGATGATAGGAAGAAAATATTTTGTTATGAATTTATTGACCAAACTTCAATAGATTAGAATAAAATTATTTTGTTCAAGGTTGACATTTTATTCAACGATGACAGTAATGTTGTTTGAGCTTTATATTATTGTTGCATATATTAGGTCTTATTTGTTTAAATTCGATAAACTAATTTGTAAACAAAATTATATTAAAAAAATAAACAGGTAGAAAGTTTCATTATCATTCCATTTCAGTAAAAGATGATACAAATTACCAACAACAGAAATATTATCCAACATATTATCATCCCTTTAAAGTACATATCTTTTTTATGCTGTAACAATACACTTTTTCATTTGCCATATCAATTTACTTCTGCATTTCTTTCTTTTCGGTTAAACTTGCTTCAATTGAATTATCTTTCTCTTTTCTATTCAACTTAGTCTTCAATGCATAATTCTTTTTTTCAACTCGTAAATGACAAACCTAGCTCATTCTAAGAGCAATTCATCACAGCATCGAAAAAATTCACAATCGTTTGTCCTAAAATTTGGGCAACCCAAAATCTTCTTTCTAAATTCTTATTATTCTTTCATGCAATTCACATCGAACATTTCACACCACAGTCACAAAAAATATCTTCACGGTCGTGCCTCGGGTTTATTGTCGAACACACCTTACTCCAGCGACTCCATAAAACAAGCATGATGCATATTAAAAGCAATGAACTTTCACAATCTCTTCAACTGATCAACAATGTCCCTTAAAAAACTTCCAGAGAAATATGAAATTTAGGGTTTATAATTTGAAATTAAAAATTTCAAACGGACCAACAATGTCCCTTAAAAATGACGATGGGTGAAGGAATTAAGAGAAATATGAAAGAATTTTCGATTTTAAAAACGATATAAAAGAAGGAGAACGAAAGAAAGAGAACATACCTACCCAGGGATGATGACGAAGGAAGAAGATAAAATCTTAAGGGGCGTTTGGTTCGCGGAAAAGATCATTACCAGGGGAATAATCTTTTCCGAAGTCACATACCCACGTTTGGTTCAAGAGCATTCCCTCCCAGGGGTAATGAAATATTCCCAACAGTAGTTATTTTTGGGTCTTTTCCCGGGAATGTCGTTCCCTCCTTTTTTTAGGTATTAGACAATTCTCTCCCCTTTGGACAAGAATACCCCTAAAAATATAGTTATTTTAAAATGATCTTTCTTTTTTGTATATAATTACACGAGTATAAATATATTTTATTTTTTAGTGGTTTAGGGTTTTAATACTTATTATAAAATAATATGATGCATATAAAATAAAAATATATCAAATTTTTATTTTATTTCGATTTTTTATATATGTGTTTGATTCAAATTTTATTATTGGTATGTGTTTTATTATATTTATTATTTAGGATCAATTTTCATAAAAAGGTTTTCATATTATATTTTTTATTATTTTTTATGAACTTTTATGTAAATATTTTGACTTTAATCTTAAAACTTCAGTTGGTTAAAAAATATATATATTTCAAGGACAATTTGATAAAACATGCATTTTTCCTATCTTATATTCCTTCAACCAAACAATGTAATCTTACATTCCTGCCAAACAAATCAAACAAGGTAATACAACATTCCGGGTAATATGTTAAGTAATGTAAATATTATAAATATTTTATTTTTTATTAACATGGGGTCATCAAGCCATGTCAGTAAAATTGGCTGACGTGGACATAGCTGGCATCCACAGATGCAGAAGACTAACGGTTCTGTTAGTCAAAACGGTTAACGGTATAAGATGATGTAATTAGACAACTTCGAGGGCTAAATTGATGCGAAAATACCATAGAAGCTAAATTGATAAATCAGGTCTACTACAGAGGCAAAAGTGACCCTTTAGCAAAAAAAACTATTATTTATTAATCATTTATTAAATAGGATGGGATGATTAGTGAGATTTAAATCCTGACACTTATTAAGATAGTAATTAGTACTTAATCATGTCATGAAATTCTATATAAATAGCTTTCTTGTTCAAATTTTAAGAAATTTACAAGGATGCGGATGCCTGTGAAAGGTGGGGCTTAGCCCTAAAATTTTGGATAATTTACATTTGACTATTTAAATTTTTTAGTTTAAATCTTTTAAAAATTAAAATTCTTATTATTTTTTAATACTTTAATTAACTCTCATTTTAAATATTTGAAAATTCCTTATTCAGCCTCAACTTCTTAAAATTCCAGTTTTATCAAGATCCATCTATGTTTTTAACGGAATCTTATAATCACGAAGATGATAAAATATAATAATGTATGAAAATAATACTATAGAAGGAAGCTTATCCATACAATATAGTAAGATAATGTATTATGTTATGAAACATTTGAACTTACGTGGTGGGAAGTTATCTTATTCCTTGCTAACATTATCCTTATCACAACCTTGAAAACTAATTGCAGATCAAATCATTGGTAATAGAGTAGATGAGTTTGTGAGTCAAGAAACATTTGATTTATGCATTGAAATTATTATATTTTATATTTGTTTAATTTAAATAAAGATTTTAATTTTTACTTAAATTCAATAAAAGCCATTAGTTTTATTAAAAGGAATAAATATTTAAAATTACAATGAGGGTTTACAACCATAAGAGTAAACTAAACACTTAATCTAGACATTTTCTATTAACAATTAAAATAAAATCTAGCCACTTGAGATCATACCAGGACCTTACAATGAAAATATTAAATATCCAATCAAAAGACTCAAATAAAATATAGATACGAACAACACCAGAAATCAACGATAAAAGGATAAAGCTATCAACACTAACATTAAAAATACATATAACACTTATTGCACGTTGACAAAACGATCGTTACTATACCTCAATTGTGAACAATAAACAATAGTTATGAATATGTATTCAAATCTAGTTTGAGAGTCCAAGACATAACGTTTTTTTGTATACTAGGGTTACAAAAGCCGAGGAAAAAAATGCATATAACGTTTGAATTATATACAAATTAATAATACGAGAGTAAAAAATACCAACAATTCACATTCTGGAATATTTGTGAAATAACTTGTTATATAGAGTTGTATTCAATTTGAATAGACAAATTGAGGGAGTAGTTTGGACTTTGGTGGAATGTACTTATCGGGATTGCTGGCTTATTTTGCCCTAAACTTTGGATTCATACCACTTTCTTTTTCATAATAAATTCCCATGGACCTATTGATAATGTATAAGATTCAATGAATAGTCAGGTTGAAAATCACTAAGCTTTATTATGGACATTGAATTTAATAACTACTATATATATAGATTGAGGAGTGTTAAGACTATCGTTCTTCGGAAAATTTTAAGTTTACTATAGTTTATATTTTTTTTGAATAAAAGTCATTAGTCTTATTAAAAGAGAATATCTAAAATTACAATAAGAGTCGACAACTATCATCGTAAACTAAATATATAATATGGACATTTTCTTAAAACTAACCACTTTAGATCATAAAGTACCATACATAAAAAAGGTTAAAAATTCATCCAAAAGACTCGAACGTAAAATAAACACGTTTTATATTAGATATAAATAGGTATTAGAATTTATATTTTAATATATATATATATATATATAATTAGGGAAAGGATGAAATTAGGAATCATGCATGCATGTATATTAAGCCTGTTGTGTCAATTTTATGTACAATTCAAATCCCAATGTTAGGTGATGAGCAATGATCATGTCATAATCACACGTGTGCTCTTCTATGTCAAAATTATTTTTCCCCATAGAAATGTATGGCCCGAAACACAGAAAGATTGGTGATGACAACCTTGCAACATTTATTTATTTTCATATTTTTTAATATTTTAATGTGATTATACTCTTACTCTTTTAGTGTGTTGTTACTTTCATTTTCACTGAAAATCACTAAATGAGTTCTAATTTATTTTATTTTTCATTAATGATGAAAATGTTGACAAATATATATAATGCTGGAATTAAAAGTTTTTAAATTCATGAACTAATTTAAATTTTGAATCATATTAAATTTTATAAAAAAATTGGATGAAATATTTGCATTAAATTCATTTTTTTTCTTGGCATTAATGGATGCAGTTGTGGTTGGTTTCCAATGACATTCTTCGCTTGTTGCTGGCATTAAGGGCCCGCTCAAATGATTGATCAATACTCCTATACATAATTCATTACCGATGGCATTTGCGTTCAAATTGATAACGTTTAATGGTGTGGAGTTAATTACGGTACACGTCTCAAAATTATAAGCTTCACTTTAAATAGGTTCTTAAATTTTAAACGTTTCAATTCTATCTTTAAAATATGATTTTTATTTTAAATTAGTCTTTAAATTTTTTTAATATTTTAATTTTATCTTCAAATTATGACCCTCATTTTAAATTGATCTTTAAATTTTTTAATGTTATAATTTTAGCCCAAATTACTAGTACATGATAATCTTATCCTATGTTAATCATATCCTAAGAGGCTCAGGTTCATTTACTTTCTCTGCAAAGTGTATGTGCATCATCAACAAGTTAATAATTTATATGAACAAATATTATCATATAATCACCTTTAGACTATTAAAAAAACTCAATATTGAGGGATTTTGAAACTCTCAATATGTCTAGTACTATATTTTGAGGTGTTTATATTCGATATTTAATGTCAGAATTTTAATTTCTATCTTCAAAGATGGTACACAAATATTTTTCAAAAGAGGATGATTGGCATGATCATTCCAAATACTGCAAGTACCTAAACCACTAATATATAAACATTTACACACGAGTAACATGACCCATTAACTTAAGCTTATAACCACTAAAATAACCTTGAAAATTATTAAGATTTTTTATGGATCATTATCATGATCCAGCTCGGCCAAACCACTTTTAAGAAATTGATGTATCTAAAAATTTATGGTAGCCTTCTTTGTTGACTCAGGTATGGTCACATTGATCATTTATTAAATGTAAACATTTATTGGAAATTAAAAAGAAAAAAAGGGAGGGGGAGAAATTAGGAATCATGCATGCATAGATATTAAGCTCGTTATGTCAATTTTACGTACAATTATCATGTCACTCTCACACGTGCGCTCTCCTACATCGAATTTAGGGTTTGCCCTAAAAAGGGTATGGCCCGACGCACACAAAGGTTGTTGATGACACCCTTGCAATATTTAAAAAAATATATTGAAAACCCTAAGGATAGAACATATTCTTATATATGTCGTATATCTTTTATTTTGGTATATTTTATGTGAAGAAAAAAGATTGAACATATTCCTATATACGCCATATATCTTTTATTGAAAACCCAATTATCATCATGAAAATTTTCATATCTCTTCGAATTAGATGTTATATTAGTGTATGAGTAAGATCGAGAAAATAAATCTTTGCAGAGTGCTCCATTAACAGTCTGATTGCATCAATAAACTACCAAAAAAGAGATCTAACCATATTAAACCGTCGACATTCCCTCATTTGAGTATATATCTACGTCTACAGAGCTTTACTTAAAGTTAAAACCACTCTAACAAATCTTAAGATTATTGTAACCTCAATCTCGTACAATTTCAATGAACAAGCTAACTTTCCTGCTAAAGATTATAAAACAACTCTCAAAGAGTGAAGTATGCTATTAATTGTACTGACAAAGCTTTCTTAATTGAACTAAAACGCACTCTCTCAATTTGTCTATTTTGATAAAATGTTCATAATTACTCGAATTGTAATTTCAAAAAAATTACTGAGACTATTATATGTACCATTTAAAAAATAAATAAATATATGAAATAGAACATAAAACTTAATGTGGGACATAAATAAAAGCACCGAAAAGATTACCCAACAATAATGGAGCAAGGAGGAAAAGGGGAACAGTCGAGCGGATTATATAGGAGAGAAGCAAGAGATTACAACTTTGTTCGTGGACAACCTTTCAGGATCATTGCACTGGAAAGGATTATGGCAAGTTTTTGACAAATTTTGGAGAAGTCAGAGACGTGTTCATTCCCAAAAAACTAAGCAGGGGAGGCAGAAGATTCGGCTTTGTGAGGAGCACTGATTTGGAAGAGGCAAGGAGAATGATCGATAGGTTGAATGGCTGGGTCTTACTCGGAAAAGGGATTGTGGTTGCTTTTCTAAAAAAAGAGATTGAATTCTAGGCCGCGGAAGGAGGGGGGCTAAAAAGGACTGGTCGAAAAAATGGTACTAGTGAAGGGGAAGGGTCGTCTGATAGGAAGAAGCTGGCTAAGGATCATCATGAAGTTGATTGAGAACAGTCTTCTCCGAGGAAGAAAATAGTGGCACATGTTGTACTAGAGGAGTTATTGAAATTTAAGAAGTGCTTGATAGGGGCGACGACCACAGTCTGCAACGTGGAAGCTATTGAACTTCGGCTTCTGGAGTGGGGTGTAGACTCTCGGCGTGAATGATCATTTTATGGCAATAAAGCGTAAAAGATATTGAAAAAGTGTTTGAAAACAGTGCCAAGAAAATCTATTGTGCGCAAGTATACACGGTTTGCAAGTAATACAACGGTTAAGCTGAGTGTCGGTCCTACAGGAATTGCGTTCAAGGGTTTAATTGCTTAGCCAAGTACTTACTTTGTGAAAAGGTTGTTTTGATTGGAAGTGGTTTTGTAACACCCGTGTTTTGGGGCTAGGAGTTAGTCGGGTTTGTAGCCCGAGTCAATAAAATTAAATAAAAATCTATTCAACCTAAATAGAGATCCAATTGGGTTTTAGTAAAAAGAGGAGGGACTAAAGGGGTAATTTTACCCAAATGTTTTTAAAGGCAAGACAACTTTTAAAAGTTGTCATCTTCTCTTCCCATCCCCTATTTTTCCAACGTGAAACCCCTTTTCCCCCTTCCAAACTCTCTCAAACTTCAAGCCACTATTTCATCTAATATCCACTTCATTTCAAGGTGTTTTTGAAAGGTAAAATCATTTTCTAACTCTCCTCTCTATTACCTATCCATACATGGTTTTAGATTTCAAGAATTTGAACTTTTAAAAATTAGGGTTTATATCAAAGTTTGGATTTTAAGGGTTTTTCATATTGTTTTGATAAGTTAAGTTGGGGCTTTGTTTAATCATGTTAAAATACATAATATATGTTAATTTGGTTGAATTTGGATGAAAATTCGTAGTGGGTCTTTAGGGCAAATTTTAAGGTATCAAAATTTGGGTTTTTGGTGGGTTTAATGTTGAAATTGAAGGGCTGATGGTCTACCTATGTTAGGAGGGTGATTTGGGATGTTTTGGAAGTCATTTGGGTGTTTGGAAATGGGTGTTTCAGCCAAGGGTTGTTGGATTACGAATTTGAGATGTTTGGGGATTTAAATTGATTGGAAATTAGGGTGAAGTTGATTTGAATTCAAAGGTTGTGTGATTATTGAATATTAGCATTGATTTTGGCTATCGGTTGTGTTTTGGTTGGTTAGAAGCAAGAGAAGACGATGGAGAAGCTTCGGGCTCGAATCCGGAATTTGGATGCTTGGTAGGCTAGTCGGCTTGTGCTATGAAGTGTTCGGTGAGTGGTTAATGTTTTTAAATCGATTTTTTAAGTGGTTGGTTTAAGCATGTGAACTAGGTTGGGCTTGGTAGACCCACCTAGAGTTAGGATTAGGGTGGTAGCCTAATCCTAAGCTTTAGTTAGAGACCTTGGGTGCACTTTTTAATTGTTGTTATGCCTCATGATTATCATGTATAAGGAGATATACACGTATGTGGAAGTATGGCCTAATGCATTGATTACATGTATGTTGATGACAAATATAATGTGGGTATATGATGTGATAAATGCTTGGATGGTATACTTGTGATGTTGGTTTGTGAAATGAGGTTATGTTGTGGATTGCATGATTTTGGAGAATCATGGTGAGTACGTTCTAGGCACGGAGTTTATATTGAAATTGATATTGTAAAAAGTTGTGTAGTTTGATTTATATTGGCACTAGTATGCTTGGGTACAATGATCGATCATTAGGATGAGTGTGCACACAAATTGAGTCAAAACGTACGTGGCCTTGGTGGCGTTAAGGCACCAAGGAGGAGTACGGTGATGTAATATTCCACCGGAAGCTTTTATATATTTCTACGTGATGATGAGTGGAATCCCATCCGTAGGGCATGTGGCGATGAGTGGAATCCCGCCCATGCAAGGACCGGTGATGAGTGGAATCCCACCGAGGTAATGTTGTTGTTGGAAATGCGTTCCAACGGGTTATCCGCGTATTCGGGTCATAGCTAGGTGCCAATATGAGGTTGTATGTATATACCAATGTGGGATTATGCTTATGTGCTTATGTGACATGAAATGTGATGCCTTATGAATTGATATTTGATGTGGCTAATGATTTGGATTATGTATCATGGTAAGTTGAGCTTATGAGTTGTAGAGCATGGCATATTGTTGACTATATGTTCATGCATCATGTTCATTTTGGCTTGGCGGACCGGAGGTAAGACCATGCATTTCATCATGGAAATAACTCGTGTTTGGACCCTGCATTGTCGAAGGTTTGTTTTACGAGCTTACCCTCACTAAGCTTTTATGCTTACGCTCTCTTTTGTTCGACAATGCAGATAACTAGCTTGTGGGTGGCAAAGGCAAGGAAATGTCTCCAAGTGTTGCTTTTGGTGAGTTCAAGTATGAGTTTTAATGTTGCACATGTAATAGTTAAGCAATGGGACATGTGTTATTTTGTTGGATGTTTGTTAGTTGTCAGGAGCTTGCTTAGACTCCTTGTTATCTTGCTTTTGTATGGCTTGTGTTGCCATGTTTGAATTGTATCCCATGCCTAAATTGCTTATCATGGATGTTGCTTATGTTCCTTTGAGGTTACCTTTATGTTGGGATGTTGGAGTGTGAGCTTTGAATGCTAAAATGCCATCTTGAGTCCTTTGCATGAGTTCCTTGTTGTTTATACATGTTGGGTGCTTGTATGGCTATATAGTGGTATGTAAATGTTGTATGTATGTTTGGTTGGGGTTATGGAAGTCATAAATTGCATTTAGATTCGAGTCTTGATCGTTTTTGCTAAGTTTGGGAGGCTTTGCTGTGCAGGGGTATCGATACGGTTGGTACGGTATCGATACCACCTTCTTGTTCAGGCCTCGTGTATCGATACACTTGAGAGGTGTATCGATACCATTTTGGTCACTGGAGCTACTGTCCAGTTCGGTATCGATACCAGCCTCAGGTGTATCGATACCGTCATCTTGGCTTTGACCGTGGGAAGTCAACCGTTGGGGAGGGTATCGGTACACCCCTTTGGTGTATCGATACGGCCTCTACGGGTTGACTTAGACCTGTTAACCTAGTTAAGGGGTATCGATACACCCCTTAAGGGTATCGATACCGCCTGTAGTTAAAGCTTAAAATTGGGTTGTAAGATGTTGGGCTGAGTTCGTTTGTTTGCCTCATGAATGTCGTTCTGCTGTATGATCACATAGGATTAGATACTCACCTAGACAAGATTTAAAATGAAAAAATAGGGTTGCTAACCGAGGGGGAATTCCTTAGGGAGTTTTCACTCAGTTTTCCCCGTGTAGCTTACTCGGACCGGTCATCCGGCCAGACCGAGACGAGGGGGTTACATTTGTTGGTATCAGAGCCTAAGGTTACCGAGACCTTGGGCAGGTAAGTGAGGTAAGTTAAGTTCTTGCATTGAAATTGCACGGTGTTTGCTTGCCATGTAAGCATGTTGCTTGTTAACCGTGAATACTGTGATGTATGATTGCTTGATTGAGAATATATGTTGTTTGATTGTACGCATATTGTAACACCCCGGTTTTGGGCTTAGAAGTTTTGGGCGTTGACCGGTTCGGTCAAAGTTCTGATCGAATGTATAAGAGTGAATTTAGGAAAGCCTAGTTCGGGTTGCATTAAAAATATGGAAAAATGTTCTAAAATCATCTTTTATTATATAAAAGTGAACTGTGAAATCAATTTTGGAAAATGAGGTTTGGAAGGTTGACATTTTGGCTAGTGACCAAAATGTAATTTTTGAAAGTTGCGGGACAGTTTTATAAAGGATTGAAACTTTGAATCTTTAAGGAGCTATTATTCCAATAAGAATTTCTCCAGATTTTTCTAAGATATTTTAAGGCTTTATTCTGATTTTAAAGATTAAGAAAAGGAGGGAAATCATTTTAACCAAATTCCTAACTACTTTTTCATTTTCTCTCCATTTTCCTTTTCTCTCATTTTCTCTCAACCCAAACAAAATTCTCCAGATTTCTTTCTCTGATTTTGGCATCTAAATCTCTCATTTCAACTCTCATTTGATTCCTAATCATCTCATCAACAAAACCTCTCAATTTGCAAGTTGTTTCATCATGCTTTTTGGCTCTAAAAAGGAGAAATTCAAGTTTGGAGGTAAGAACGTCCTTCTCCTCTGAACTTCAAGTTCTTTATTGAAATTCCCAAGTTCTCAATCCTTGATTTGTGATTTGTTAATGGTTTTTCAAATGAGATCTTGATTTTTGGCTAAAATGCAAGATTTGGTGATTTTGGTGGAATTTTCGTGTGATCTGTTTGGGCAGTGTTTTGAAGTGTCAAAATGATGTTAAATGAATGCTAAGTTGATTAGAAATTGATGTTTAACTAATGCAATCCCGGATAGGTTGAATTTCCTAAGTTTTGCTTGAGTTTTTGGTTGTTTATGGAGTGTTTTTGGTGATCTGTTATACCTGGAGGTATAAGGATGTGTTTGCAATCATTTTGGATGTTAATTGATGTATAAAAATGGTTAGAAGTGATGGATCTTGGCTGGGTTAAGTTTTGGTAATGTTTGGAGGTGTTTTCGGTTGGGTTTGGTAGCCGAATTGTTGGATTTGTGTTGAGCAGCGAGTTTGGTTGTGTGGCTGCTGTTCTTAATGCATAATGATGCATTAATGTGCTGTTTTTGTGTGCTTGAAACAGGGGAGTTTGATCCTTGAGCTTTGAAGGTGTTTGCGGAAGGTTTCGGAAGCTTGGAAGGCTTGTTGGCTAGTCTTGTTTGGTTATCGGTGAGTGAAGTTGGGTTTTCGGCTTTTAAACAAAGGTTTGAAGGTTTTGGGAGCTTAGTTTAAGTCTAAACAACTTTGCTAAGCTCAAGAGTAAGTAAATGGATTTCTTACTTGATTTGTGATATGAATTGGCTTTTAAGCAATTGTGGTTGATGATTGAGATGCATGTGTTTTGCATGGTTTAAATCTGTTTTGAAAGCATATTTTAGCATGGTTTAATGCTGGTTTTGAAAGCCATATGTGAAGGATGCTCAAGGTAAGAGATCCTTGGTTTTATACATTGAAAATGTGGTTTTGATGCATAGTGATGCATGATGTTCATTGGCTTTGTATAATGCTTTAAAACAGTGAGTTAATGTTGTTGAATGATGGTTTTGCATATTGGTTATGCATGTGAATCATTGGTTTATTATGAAATGGTTTTGCATATTGGTTATGCATGTGAATCATTGGTTTATTATGAAATGGTTTTGCATATTGGTTATGCATGTGAAACATTGGATTAATGTGATAAGATGGTTATATTGGCAAGTGATGTAAGTGGTTCCTGGTTCTTTGATCGGATATAGTTAGCCGGCTATAGGATTGGGTGCATCGTGAATAAAGTCGCCTTGGAGGTGGAGTGGTCAAGAGTGGACCGGATAAGCTCCCTTCAAGTTTCCTAACGAGATGAGGTCATAGTGGAGGTGTTGCCCACTCGAGGACCTTGGTTATTTGAGGTCATAATGGAGGTGTTGCCCATTCGAGGACCTTGGTTAAGCAAAGGTTATATGGTGTTTAAAAGTCCATATGTGAGGACCTTGTGCTTGTTGAGATCACAATGGCGGTGTTAAGGATCTTGTATAGGGTGTCCCGGATCTCGTTAGTGATTTCTACAACTACCAATCGGTTATGCAAAGGTTGTATGGTGGTTAAAAGTCCATACGGGAGAACCTTGTGCATGTTGAGGTTGTATGGTTGTCCATACATGGGAACCCCGGAAAAAAAGCTAAGGTTGTATGGTGTTTAAAAGTCCATGCATGGGAACTTTAGGCTTGTAAGGTCATAATGGAGGTGTTGCCCATTCGAGGACCTTGGATTGGGTAGGGTGTAGGGAGCGTAGGGACAACGCTCGGAATCCGCGTATCCGATCGGGTGTTGAGTTGAAAGGTGGATGTGATTGATCACTTGAAGGCCAAAATGATGTTCTTAAATTTATAGAAGCATGAGATGCTTGAAGTGATGCATGGTTGCATGTGAAGCATGAGATGCTTGAAGTGATGCATGGTTGCATGTGAAGCATGAGATGCTTGAAGTGATGCATGGTTGCATGTGAAGCATGAGATGCTTGAAATGATGCATGGTTGCATGTGAAGCATGAGTTGCTTGAAAAGATGCATTGTTGCATGAAAGGTGTATGATGCATGTGAATGCATGTTTACTTGTTAGGTTGATCAAGTGTTGATTATCATTTGTTAAATGATGTATGTGAGCATGATTATCTTAAATGCATTGGAGTCTTGTTAAGACTTGTTTTTAAAGGCATGTGATGTTGATGTTGTGGTACATATATGTTGCCTTGGTGTAATGCATGTGTTGGTTGGTTTGTGAAATGGTTTAAAGGGATTCTTGTTTGGAATGGCTTTCAAGTTTAAGAAAGGTATGTTGTGAAATGGAAGTGTTTTCCATGGTTTTGTTTTAGCTTTGCATATGGTGTTTATGCATGGTTGATGCTTGTTGTTGAAAAGGATTTCAAACATGGTTTTGGTAAACAAATCGGGTTTGTTTTACAAGTGTTTTATGACCCGCTGCATTGATGGTGTTTTGGTTTTGAGCATTCCTCACTAAGCATTATGTGCTTACGCTCTTTTTGTCCATCAATGCAGATCCTTGAAGTTTGGACAGCAAGGAGCAAGGGATTCAAGGTGGACTCCAAGTGAGATGTATGTCTCGGTGAATAGCTATAGTTAATAAAGGCAATGGGGGTAGAATCTCTTGGGATTATTGTGTTTGTGATCGTTTATGTTGATCAAGAATGTTTTAATGTTGTTAAAGTTGTTGGAACATGATTTGGCTTAATTGAGATTGTTTTGGAAGGTTTGTGCCTAAATGGTTGCTTGTGTAGGAAGCATGCCTATAGATTTGGGGCTTTTTGCATATGATGTGTTTCTGATGAATTGTTGATGCAAGCATGTCTCATTTATGTTGAATTGCATGCTGGTAAAGTTTGGTGGCTTTTGGAGCATGTTTGGATGGTCAATTGTGTGTTTTTGTGAGCAAAATGCAGCTTTCTGGGCTAGGCGTTTCGGAACAGGTTGCACCGTTTCGGAACGGGTGCCCTGCATGAACCCAGGCGTCCGAAACGAGTGAGACCGTTCCGAAACGGAAAGGTCTCTGCCCGACCCCCGTTTCGAAACGGGCTATGCCTGTTTCGGAACGGCCCCGCGTTTCGGAACGGGCTGTCCCCCGTTTCGGAACGGTTGACCGTTGGGGGCTGACAGTGGCAGTTATGTGTTTCAAAAAGTTTGCATTTTGGTCCTGAATCTTGTATGTGCAATTGTATGAGTTTGGGATGCCCGTTTGAGCTGAAATTTGGCAGAGAAGCATGAAATCTGATTAATTTCAAGATGGTAACTTTCATTTGGGTTAAGTCCTCTTAATTATCAGAAATTACATTTTGGTCCCTAAAGTTGTGTTTTGTGCAATTGGGTCCCTGAATGATCTCTGATGGCTGTGATCTTTGAGTATGTTGTTGTGTGATCACATATAGGACTAATGTGCATCTAGACAAGATTAAAAAGAAAAAAAAGGGTCGTTAATCAAGGTTGACTTTCGGGTTGACTTTGGTTTTCCCCGTGTAATCTTCGTAGTTCGGGTCAACCGTCTAGGCCGGGCTACGGGGGTTACATTTGGTGGTATCAGAGCTGTGTTGCGAATGCTTGGGGAAAACGGTAAATTGTTGTGATGTGTGCTTGTTGTTTACCCTGATGAGTGGGTTGAATGTTGGTTGAAACATGTGTTTCTGGGCATGATGCTGATGTTTCTGAGCATGTTGTTGATGTTTTCAAGCATGTTTTATGGTTATGAATCTTGGTTGAGCTTATGTGGTTTGTGCTGATGATAAGCTGATGCTGTGAGTTGGTTTTATGCATGATGAAAGTGCTGTGAGTATGTTATGTTATAATATACTGTTGCAAGTGGGTGCTGTTTGATGTAAGCATGATCAAAGTATGTTGTTTGATATGCTTGATGTTGTGATATACATGTTGTGTTGACTGTTATGTCTTGTAAAGGGGAGGATTCGAGATACCCATTGCCTTATTAATATAGCTATTGTGTTATTTTGGAGTTGGAATTTGAATCCTTGCTAATGCTGGTCTAACTGGTTTGTTTGTTTGTTGTGATTGTATGTTTGTTGTTGTTAGTGGTATGGCAAAGTCAATGGAGGATTGGCGAATGAGGGAGATGGTTGCTGCCTTGGGGCAGGTTGTTAAGGCAAGGAATTCACCCTTTGGTAGAGGTGTTTTGCCTCAGTCTTCTGTGCCTAGTGTTGAGGTGGTAAGGCAAGGGAAAGAAGCTGGTTCTGTGGTGAAGAGTTCATCATCTGTTGAGCAGGAGGTGTTGGGAACATCTCAGGCTATGGTTGAGGTAAAGTCAGTAGATGTGCTGGCTGTGGGATGTGAGGGTTTGCCGAAGCAGTGTTTGCTTGATTTGGGTGCTGTGGAGTATCATGGTACTTCCCCGGAGATGTTTGAGGCCTGGTTGGCCAATGTGGTTCAGATTTTGGATCGGGAAGGCTGTGATTATGCCTGTAAGTTGGGGAGTGTTGTTTCTCTGATGTTGGAGGATGCGTGTGCCTGGTGGACATCTGTGGCAGTTGCGTCACATATCCATGATATTGATTGGGATTTCTTTGTATCTGCTTTTTATGAAAGGTATCTGGGAAGGAAGTTCCTAAGGGTTAATCAAGGCGCGGGTGGTGCTGTTGATGAGCAAGTATTGCTTGAGCAAGGAGTGGAAGCTCAGTCATCTGTGTGTGACCGTTGTGAAAGGCAACATGTTGGAAATTGTTGGGGCGCAGGTGTTTGTTGGAATTGTGGTTCCAAAGTACATGTTAAGCGTGATTGTCCTCATGGAGCGAAGTTAGCTTTGGTGTTAGCCAAAGGGTTTCAGAAAGGTCGTGGGCACGGCCGAGGCAGGGTTCAGAAGTGGCAGAAAGAGCAGAAAGTTGTGAAGAGTGTGGGAAAGGAGAATTGCTGGAAATGTGGGTCTGCTGGACACATGAGGCGTGATTGTTTGATGATGGCTCGGAATAGCCAAGGTTCTTTACCGCAAGGAGTTGGTGGTGACCCTAGTGTGTTAGCCGGTGCTGCAGTGGTGTGGCAGGAGGGTGGTGGTTCCGCTAGGAAGAGGGCTCGTCTGATGAAGCTTCAGGGAGGTGTTGTGTTTCCAGGTAACCTTGTTTAGTAATCTTTGCTCTAGTTGCCTTAGTTTGGTTTCTGTTGGTTTTCCTTGCGTGGTAAGTTAGTCTTGTTGCTAGCTTGTTGGGGTTTTTAGTTATGGTTTGGAAATGTCTTGGGTGTGAAGAAGGCTTGGTAAGTATCTTGTGGTTAATAGTTGTTGGTATGGTGGAGTTAGATGAGTTAGAAGTGAGGTAGGAGGTTGTTCTTAGACGGATTTGAGGATGTTATTGGAGGGTGTGAATTGGCATTCATGCACAGTTAAAATCATTGTTATATACTATATTACATATGTTGGTTCATGCATACATGTGGCATGACATTAGAGGTTTTGCATGCATGTACATCCGGCATTGATAGGGCATGTTGGTGATCATGCATACGATGTTCACACTCGCTAATAACTAATCGAATCTGTTAGTGTGTTGGTTTAGGTTGGATGATGGGTTTTTAGAGGTTGTTTTGGTGCTGGGTGAGAGTTAGTAGTGGGGTATATCAAGCTAGTTGCTAGTGGAAGTGAGAGTGGTGTAGCTGCTGGTTGAAGGATAGAGTTTGATGCTTAAGGAGTTTAGTAGTTTGGTGTTGGATGGTATCGGTTGAGTTTAGAATCGGTTTAGTGGTTTGAATAGCTAAGTGGAAGGGGTAGTTCCTTGGTGCTAAGTGATGTTGCAGCTTAGTGGTTGTGTTCCCCAGTTCTGAAGTAGCTTAGCTTTTAAGTTGTTGTGGAAGAGTTGTGTTTGTAAGTGCTGGTTCTTAGTAATCTTTGAGGAGTTAAGAAGATGGTTTGTATGTTTAAGCTGGGCGATGTTTTAGTATGATAAGTGTTATGGTTGAAGTTTGAAGTGGAAGGTCAATGAAAGATTGAAGTTTTGTTGGTTGTTTGGGTTCTTGTGAGGATTGGTTGGTGGTGTGTGGAACGGCTGACGGAGTCAAGTTGGAATTGTGATGTAATTCTTGGAATCTGGGTGAGTATTCCTGATGAGCTGTTATGGTGATGTTAGCAACAGTTGTGAGGTTTTATCAGTTTTTGTTGAGGAGTTTGTGTAAGCAGTTGATGCTTAAGGATTTTTGCTTGTTGGGAAATTCTTGGAAGAGGTTTGGGAGTTTGCAAGGGGTTTTAGAAGCAGAGAAGGTTGCTTAGTGGCTGGATTGGGTTGGCTGTTGTCTTTGTGTAAACAGGTTTTGGGTATGGTGTGTTGCAGTGATGTCTGCTGTAAGTGCTGAAGTTCTTCAGGTTGATGTCGGGACTGTGTACAGTCTGGTTATGTGAAAGGTTAAGTTGTGGTTATCTTTGTGTATTCTGGATTCTGTGAACAGCATGTGGTGGTGCTAGGTTTGGTGGAGGTTTTGTGTGGAAGGTGTTCAGTGTTGGTTGAGGCTTTTGTGATGCCTTGTGTGCTGGTTTGGGAAGGTTGTGGTTTTCTTTCGCCGGTTAAATTTCGAGGACGAAATTTCCTAAGGAGGGGAGAGTTGTAACACCCCGGTTTTGGGCTTAGAAGTTTTGGGCGTTGACCGGTTCGGTCAAAGTTCTGATCGAATGTATAAGAGTGAATTTAGGAAAGCCTAGTTCGGGTTGCATTAAAAATATGGAAAAATGTTCTAAAATCATATTTTATTATATAAAAGTGAACTGTGAAATCAATTTTGGAAAATGAGGTTTGGAAGGTTGACATTTTGGCTAGTGACCAAAATGTAATTTTTGAAAGTTGCGGGACAGTTTTATAAAGGATTGAAACTTTGAATCTTTAAGGAGCTATTATTCCAATAAGAATTTCTCCAGATTTTTCTAAGATATTTTAAGGCTTTATTCTGATTTTAAAGATTAAGAAAAGGAGGGAAATCATTTTAACCAAATTCCTAACTACTTTTTCATTTTCTCTCCATTTTCCTTTTCTCTCATTTTCTCTCAACCCAAACAAAATTCTCCAGATTTCTTTCTCTGATTTTGGCATCTAAATCTCTCATTTCAACTCTCATTTGATTCCTAATCATCTCATCAACAAAACCTCTCAATTTGCAAGTTGTTTCATCATGCTTTTTGGCTCTAAAAAGGAGAAATTCAAGTTTGGAGGTAAGAACGTCCTTCTCCTCTGAACTTCAAGTTCTTTATTGAAATTCCCAAGTTCTCAATCCTTGATTTGTGATTTGTTAATGGTTTTTCAAATGAGATCTTGATTTTTGGCTAAAATGCAAGATTTGGTGATTTTGGTGGAATTTTCGTGTGATCTGTTTGGGCAGTGTTTTGAAGTGTCAAAATGATGTTAAATGAATGCTAAGTTGATTAGAAATTGATGTTTAACTAATGCAATCCCGGATAGGTTGAATTTCCTAAGTTTTGCTTGAGTTTTTGGTTGTTTATGGAGTGTTTTTGGTGATCTGTTATACCTGGAGGTATAAGGATGTGTTTGCAATCATTTTGGATGTTAATTGATGTATAAAAATGGTTAGAAGTGATGGATCTTGGCTGGGTTAAGTTTTGGTAATGTTTGGAGGTGTTTTCGGTTGGGTTTGGTAGCCGAATTGTTGGATTTGTGTTGAGCAGCGAGTTTGGTTGTGTGGCTGCTGTTCTTAATGCATAATGATGCATTAATGTGCTGTTTTTGTGTGCTTGAAACAGGGGAGTTTGATCCTTGAGCTTTGAAGGTGTTTGCGGAAGGTTTCGGAAGCTTGGAAGGCTTGTTGGCTAGTCTTGTTTGGTTATCGGTGAGTGAAGTTGGGTTTTCGGCTTTTAAACAAAGGTTTGAAGGTTTTGGGAGCTTAGTTTAAGTCTAAACAACTTTGCTAAGCTCAAGAGTAAGTAAATGGATTTCTTACTTGATTTGTGATATGAATTGGCTTTTAAGCAATTGTGGTTGATGATTGAGATGCATGTGTTTTGCATGGTTTAAATCTGTTTTGAAAGCATATTTTAGCATGGTTTAATGCTGGTTTTGAAAGCCATATGTGAAGGATGCTCAAGGTAAGAGATCCTTGGTTTTATACATTGAAAATGTGGTTTTGATGCATAGTGATGCATGATGTTCATTGGCTTTGTATAATGCTTTAAAACAGTGAGTTAATGTTGTTGAATGATGGTTTTGCATATTGGTTATGCATGTGAATCATTGGTTTATTATGAAATGGTTTTGCATATTGGTTATGCATGTGAATCATTGGTTTATTATGAAATGGTTTTGCATATTGGTTATGCATGTGAAACATTGGATTAATGTGATAAGATGGTTATATTGGCAAGTGATGTAAGTGGTTCCTGGTTCTTTGATCGGATATAGTTAGCCGGCTATAGGATTGGGTGCATCGTGAATAAAGTCGCCTTGGAGGTGGAGTGGTCAAGAGTGGACCGGATAAGCTCCCTTCAAGTTTCCTAACGAGATGAGGTCATAGTGGAGGTGTTGCCCACTCGAGGACCTTGGTTATTTGAGGTCATAATGGAGGTGTTGCCCATTCGAGGACCTTGGTTAAGCAAAGGTTATATGGTGTTTAAAAGTCCATATGTGAGGACCTTGTGCTTGTTGAGATCACAATGGCGGTGTTAAGGATCTTGTATAGGGTGTCCCGGATCTCGTTAGTGATTTCTACAACTACCAATCGGTTATGCAAAGGTTGTATGGTGGTTAAAAGTCCATACGGGAGAACCTTGTGCATGTTGAGGTTGTATGGTTGTCCATACATGGGAACCCCGGAAAAAAAGCTAAGGTTGTATGGTGTTTAAAAGTCCATGCATGGGAACTTTAGGCTTGTAAGGTCATAATGGAGGTGTTGCCCATTCGAGGACCTTGGATTGGGTAGGGTGTAGGGAGCGTAGGGACAACGCTCGGAATCCGCGTATCCGATCGGGTGTTGAGTTGAAAGGTGGATGTGATTGATCACTTGAAGGCCAAAATGATGTTCTTAAATTTATAGAAGCATGAGATGCTTGAAGTGATGCATGGTTGCATGTGAAGCATGAGATGCTTGAAGTGATGCATGGTTGCATGTGAAGCATGAGATGCTTGAAGTGATGCATGGTTGCATGTGAAGCATGAGATGCTTGAAATGATGCATGGTTGCATGTGAAGCATGAGTTGCTTGAAAAGATGCATTGTTGCATGAAAGGTGTATGATGCATGTGAATGCATGTTTACTTGTTAGGTTGATCAAGTGTTGATTATCATTTGTTAAATGATGTATGTGAGCATGATTATCTTAAATGCATTGGAGTCTTGTTAAGACTTGTTTTTAAAGGCATGTGATGTTGATGTTGTGGTACATATATGTTGCCTTGGTGTAATGCATGTGTTGGTTGGTTTGTGAAATGGTTTAAAGGGATTCTTGTTTGGAATGGCTTTCAAGTTTAAGAAAGGTATGTTGTGAAATGGAAGTGTTTTCCATGGTTTTGTTTTAGCTTTGCATATGGTGTTTATGCATGGTTGATGCTTGTTGTTGAAAAGGATTTCAAACATGGTTTTGGTAAACAAATCGGGTTTGTTTTACAAGTGTTTTATGACCCGCTGCATTGATGGTGTTTTGGTTTTGAGCATTCCTCACTAAGCATTATGTGCTTACGCTCTTTTTGTCCATCAATGCAGATCCTTGAAGTTTGGACAGCAAGGAGCAAGGGATTCAAGGTGGACTCCAAGTGAGATGTATGTCTCGGTGAATAGCTATAGTTAATAAAGGCAATGGGGGTAGAATCTCTTGGGATTATTGTGTTTGTGATCGTTTATGTTGATCAAGAATGTTTTAATGTTGTTAAAGTTGTTGGAACATGATTTGGCTTAATTGAGATTGTTTTGGAAGGTTTGTGCCTAAATGGTTGCTTGTGTAGGAAGCATGCCTATAGATTTGGGGCTTTTTGCATATGATGTGTTTCTGATGAATTGTTGATGCAAGCATGTCTCATTTATGTTGAATTGCATGCTGGTAAAGTTTGGTGGCTTTTGGAGCATGTTTGGATGGTCAATTGTGTGTTTTTGTGAGCAAAATGCAGCTTTCTGGGCTAGGCGTTTCGGAACAGGTTGCACCGTTTCGGAACGGGTGCCCTGCATGAACCCAGGCGTCCGAAACGAGTGAGACCGTTCCGAAACGGAAAGGTCTCTGCCCGACCCCCGTTTCGAAACGGGCTATGCCTGTTTCGGAACGGCCCCGCGTTTCGGAACGGGCTGTCCCCCGTTTCGGAACGGTTGACCGTTGGGGGCTGACAGTGGCAGTTATGTGTTTCAAAAAGTTTGCATTTTGGTCCTGAATCTTGTATGTGCAATTGTATGAGTTTGGGATGCCCGTTTGAGCTGAAATTTGGCAGAGAAGCATGAAATCTGATTAATTTCAAGATGGTAACTTTCATTTGGGTTAAGTCCTCTTAATTATCAGAAATTACATTTTGGTCCCTAAAGTTGTGTTTTGTGCAATTGGGTCCCTGAATGATCTCTGATGGCTGTGATCTTTGAGTATGTTGTTGTGTGATCACATATAGGACTAATGTGCATCTAGACAAGATTAAAAAGAAAAAAAAGGGTCGTTAATCAAGGTTGACTTTCGGGTTGACTTTGGTTTTCCCCGTGTAATCTTCGTAGTTCGGGTCAACCGTCTAGGCCGGGCTACGGGGGTTACATTTGGTGGTATCAGAGCTGTGTTGCGAATGCTTGGGGAAAACGGTAAATTGTTGTGATGTGTGCTTGTTGTTTACCCTGATGAGTGGGTTGAATGTTGGTTGAAACATGTGTTTCTGGGCATGATGCTGATGTTTCTGAGCATGTTGTTGATGTTTTCAAGCATGTTTTATGGTTATGAATCTTGGTTGAGCTTATGTGGTTTGTGCTGATGATAAGCTGATGCTGTGAGTTGGTTTTATGCATGATGAAAGTGCTGTGAGTATGTTATGTTATAATATACTGTTGCAAGTGGGTGCTGTTTGATGTAAGCATGATCAAAGTATGTTGTTTGATATGCTTGATGTTGTGATATACATGTTGTGTTGACTGTTATGTCTTGTAAAGGGGAGGATTCGAGATACCCATTGCCTTATTAATATAGCTATTGTGTTATTTTGGAGTTGGAATTTGAATCCTTGCTAATGCTGGTCTAACTGGTTTGTTTGTTTGTTGTGATTGTATGTTTGTTGTTGTTAGTGGTATGGCAAAGTCAATGGAGGATTGGCGAATGAGGGAGATGGTTGCTGCCTTGGGGCAGGTTGTTAAGGCAAGGAATTCACCCTTTGGTAGAGGTGTTTTGCCTCAGTCTTCTGTGCCTAGTGTTGAGGTGGTAAGGCAAGGGAAAGAAGCTGGTTCTGTGGTGAAGAGTTCATCATCTGTTGAGCAGGAGGTGTTGGGAACATCTCAGGCTATGGTTGAGGTAAAGTCAGTAGATGTGCTGGCTGTGGGATGTGAGGGTTTGCCGAAGCAGTGTTTGCTTGATTTGGGTGCTGTGGAGTATCATGGTACTTCCCCGGAGATGTTTGAGGCCTGGTTGGCCAATGTGGTTCAGATTTTGGATCGGGAAGGCTGTGATTATGCCTGTAAGTTGGGGAGTGTTGTTTCTCTGATGTTGGAGGATGCGTGTGCCTGGTGGACATCTGTGGCAGTTGCGTCACATATCCATGATATTGATTGGGATTTCTTTGTATCTGCTTTTTATGAAAGGTATCTGGGAAGGAAGTTCCTAAGGGTTAATCAAGGCGCGGGTGGTGCTGTTGATGAGCAAGTATTGCTTGAGCAAGGAGTGGAAGCTCAGTCATCTGTGTGTGACCGTTGTGAAAGGCAACATGTTGGAAATTGTTGGGGCGCAGGTGTTTGTTGGAATTGTGGTTCCAAAGTACATGTTAAGCGTGATTGTCCTCATGGAGCGAAGTTAGCTTTGGTGTTAGCCAAAGGGTTTCAGAAAGGTCGTGGGCACGGCCGAGGCAGGGTTCAGAAGTGGCAGAAAGAGCAGAAAGTTGTGAAGAGTGTGGGAAAGGAGAATTGCTGGAAATGTGGGTCTGCTGGACACATGAGGCGTGATTGTTTGATGATGGCTCGGAATAGCCAAGGTTCTTTACCGCAAGGAGTTGGTGGTGACCCTAGTGTGTTAGCCGGTGCTGCAGTGGTGTGGCAGGAGGGTGGTGGTTCCGCTAGGAAGAGGGCTCGTCTGATGAAGCTTCAGGGAGGTGTTGTGTTTCCAGGTAACCTTGTTTAGTAATCTTTGCTCTAGTTGCCTTAGTTTGGTTTCTGTTGGTTTTCCTTGCGTGGTAAGTTAGTCTTGTTGCTAGCTTGTTGGGGTTTTTAGTTATGGTTTGGAAATGTCTTGGGTGTGAAGAAGGCTTGGTAAGTATCTTGTGGTTAATAGTTGTTGGTATGGTGGAGTTAGATGAGTTAGAAGTGAGGTAGGAGGTTGTTCTTAGACGGATTTGAGGATGTTATTGGAGGGTGTGAATTGGCATTCATGCACAGTTAAAATCATTGTTATATACTATATTACATATGTTGGTTCATGCATACATGTGGCATGACATTAGAGGTTTTGCATGCATGTACATCCGGCATTGATAGGGCATGTTGGTGATCATGCATACGATGTTCACACTCGCTAATAACTAATCGAATCTGTTAGTGTGTTGGTTTAGGTTGGATGATGGGTTTTTAGAGGTTGTTTTGGTGCTGGGTGAGAGTTAGTAGTGGGGTATATCAAGCTAGTTGCTAGTGGAAGTGAGAGTGGTGTAGCTGCTGGTTGAAGGATAGAGTTTGATGCTTAAGGAGTTTAGTAGTTTGGTGTTGGATGGTATCGGTTGAGTTTAGAATCGGTTTAGTGGTTTGAATAGCTAAGTGGAAGGGGTAGTTCCTTGGTGCTAAGTGATGTTGCAGCTTAGTGGTTGTGTTCCCCAGTTCTGAAGTAGCTTAGCTTTTAAGTTGTTGTGGAAGAGTTGTGTTTGTAAGTGCTGGTTCTTAGTAATCTTTGAGGAGTTAAGAAGATGGTTTGTATGTTTAAGCTGGGCGATGTTTTAGTATGATAAGTGTTATGGTTGAAGTTTGAAGTGGAAGGTCAATGAAAGATTGAAGTTTTGTTGGTTGTTTGGGTTCTTGTGAGGATTGGTTGGTGGTGTGTGGAACGGCTGACGGAGTCAAGTTGGAATTGTGATGTAATTCTTGGAATCTGGGTGAGTATTCCTGATGAGCTGTTATGGTGATGTTAGCAACAGTTGTGAGGTTTTATCAGTTTTTGTTGAGGAGTTTGTGTAAGCAGTTGATGCTTAAGGATTTTTGCTTGTTGGGAAATTCTTGGAAGAGGTTTGGGAGTTTGCAAGGGGTTTTAGAAGCAGAGAAGGTTGCTTAGTGGCTGGATTGGGTTGGCTGTTGTCTTTGTGTAAACAGGTTTTGGGTATGGTGTGTTGCAGTGATGTCTGCTGTAAGTGCTGAAGTTCTTCAGGTTGATGTCGGGACTGTGTACAGTCTGGTTATGTGAAAGGTTAAGTTGTGGTTATCTTTGTGTATTCTGGATTCTGTGAACAGCATGTGGTGGTGCTAGGTTTGGTGGAGGTTTTGTGTGGAAGGTGTTCAGTGTTGGTTGAGGCTTTTGTGATGCCTTGTGTGCTGGTTTGGGAAGGTTGTGGTTTTCTTTCGCCGGTTAAATTTCGAGGACGAAATTTCCTAAGGAGGGGAGAGTTGTAACACCCCGGTTTTGGGCTTAGAAGTTTTGGGCGTTGACCGGTTCGGTCAAAGTTCTGATCGAATGTATAAGAGTGAATTTAGGAAAGCCTAGTTCGGGTTGCATTAAAAATATGGAAAAATGTTCTAAAATCATATTTTATTATATAAAAGTGAACTGTGAAATCAATTTTGGAAAATGAGGTTTGGAAGGTTGACATTTTGGCTAGTGACCAAAATGTAATTTTTGAAAGTTGCGGGACAGTTTTATAAAGGATTGAAACTTTGAATCTTTAAGGAGCTATTATTCCAATAAGAATTTCTCCAGATTTTTCTAAGATATTTTAAGGCTTTATTCTGATTTTAAAGATTAAGAAAAGGAGGGAAATCATTTTAACCAAATTCCTAACTACTTTTTCATTTTCTCTCCATTTTCCTTTTCTCTCATTTTCTCTCAACCCAAACAAAATTCTCCAGATTTCTTTCTCTGATTTTGGCATCTAAATCTCTCATTTCAACTCTCATTTGATTCCTAATCATCTCATCAACAAAACCTCTCAATTTGCAAGTTGTTTCATCATGCTTTTTGGCTCTAAAAAGGAGAAATTCAAGTTTGGAGGTAAGAACGTCCTTCTCCTCTGAACTTCAAGTTCTTTATTGAAATTCCCAAGTTCTCAATCCTTGATTTGTGATTTGTTAATGGTTTTTCAAATGAGATCTTGATTTTTGGCTAAAATGCAAGATTTGGTGATTTTGGTGGAATTTTCGTGTGATCTGTTTGGGCAGTGTTTTGAAGTGTCAAAATGATGTTAAATGAATGCTAAGTTGATTAGAAATTGATGTTTAACTAATGCAATCCCGGATAGGTTGAATTTCCTAAGTTTTGCTTGAGTTTTTGGTTGTTTATGGAGTGTTTTTGGTGATCTGTTATACCTGGAGGTATAAGGATGTGTTTGCAATCATTTTGGATGTTAATTGATGTATAAAAATGGTTAGAAGTGATGGATCTTGGCTGGGTTAAGTTTTGGTAATGTTTGGAGGTGTTTTCGGTTGGGTTTGGTAGCCGAATTGTTGGATTTGTGTTGAGCAGCGAGTTTGGTTGTGTGGCTGCTGTTCTTAATGCATAATGATGCATTAATGTGCTGTTTTTGTGTGCTTGAAACAGGGGAGTTTGATCCTTGAGCTTTGAAGGTGTTTGCGGAAGGTTTCGGAAGCTTGGAAGGCTTGTTGGCTAGTCTTGTTTGGTTATCGGTGAGTGAAGTTGGGTTTTCGGCTTTTAAACAAAGGTTTGAAGGTTTTGGGAGCTTAGTTTAAGTCTAAACAACTTTGCTAAGCTCAAGAGTAAGTAAATGGATTTCTTACTTGATTTGTGATATGAATTGGCTTTTAAGCAATTGTGGTTGATGATTGAGATGCATGTGTTTTGCATGGTTTAAATCTGTTTTGAAAGCATATTTTAGCATGGTTTAATGCTGGTTTTGAAAGCCATATGTGAAGGATGCTCAAGGTAAGAGATCCTTGGTTTTATACATTGAAAATGTGGTTTTGATGCATAGTGATGCATGATGTTCATTGGCTTTGTATAATGCTTTAAAACAGTGAGTTAATGTTGTTGAATGATGGTTTTGCATATTGGTTATGCATGTGAATCATTGGTTTATTATGAAATGGTTTTGCATATTGGTTATGCATGTGAATCATTGGTTTATTATGAAATGGTTTTGCATATTGGTTATGCATGTGAAACATTGGATTAATGTGATAAGATGGTTATATTGGCAAGTGATGTAAGTGGTTCCTGGTTCTTTGATCGGATATAGTTAGCCGGCTATAGGATTGGGTGCATCGTGAATAAAGTCGCCTTGGAGGTGGAGTGGTCAAGAGTGGACCGGATAAGCTCCCTTCAAGTTTCCTAACGAGATGAGGTCATAGTGGAGGTGTTGCCCACTCGAGGACCTTGGTTATTTGAGGTCATAATGGAGGTGTTGCCCATTCGAGGACCTTGGTTAAGCAAAGGTTATATGGTGTTTAAAAGTCCATATGTGAGGACCTTGTGCTTGTTGAGATCACAATGGCGGTGTTAAGTCCATGTGTGGATCTTGTATAGGGTGTCCCGGATCTCGTTAGTGATTTCTACAACTACCAATCGGTTATGCAAAGGTTGTATGGTGGTTAAAAGTCCATACGGGAGAACCTTGTGCATGTTGAGGTTGTATGGTTGTCCATACATGGGAACCCCGGAAAAAAAGCTAAGGTTGTATGGTGTTTAAAAGTCCATGCATGGGAACTTTAGGCTTGTAAGGTCATAATGGAGGTGTTGCCCATTCGAGGACCTTGGATTGGGTAGGGTGTAGGGAGCGTAGGGACAACGCTCGGAATCCGCGTATCCGATCGGGTGTTGAGTTGAAAGGTGGATGTGATTGATCACTTGAAGGCCAAAATGATGTTCTTAAATTTATAGAAGCATGAGATGCTTGAAGTGATGCATGGTTGCATGTGAAGCATGAGATGCTTGAAGTGATGCATGGTTGCATGTGAAGCATGAGATGCTTGAAGTGATGCATGGTTGCATGTGAAGCATGAGATGCTTGAAATGATGCATGGTTGCATGTGAAGCATGAGTTGCTTGAAAAGATGCATTGTTGCATGAAAGGTGTATGATGCATGTGAATGCATGTTTACTTGTTAGGTTGATCAAGTGTTGATTATCATTTGTTAAATGATGTATGTGAGCATGATTATCTTAAATGCATTGGAGTCTTGTTAAGACTTGTTTTTAAAGGCATGTGATGTTGATGTTGTGGTACATATATGTTGCCTTGGTGTAATGCATGTGTTGGTTGGTTTGTGAAATGGTTTAAAGGGATTCTTGTTTGGAATGGCTTTCAAGTTTAAGAAAGGTATGTTGTGAAATGGAAGTGTTTTCCATGGTTTTGTTTTAGCTTTGCATATGGTGTTTATGCATGGTTGATGCTTGTTGTTGAAAAGGATTTCAAACATGGTTTTGGTAAACAAATCGGGTTTGTTTTACAAGTGTTTTATGACCCGCTGCATTGATGGTGTTTTGGTTTTGAGCATTCCTCACTAAGCATTATGTGCTTACGCTCTTTTTGTCCATCAATGCAGATCCTTGAAGTTTGGACAGCAAGGAGCAAGGGATTCAAGGTGGACTCCAAGTGAGATGTATGTCTCGGTGAATAGCTATAGTTAATAAAGGCAATGGGGGTAGAATCTCTTGGGATTATTGTGTTTGTGATCGTTTATGTTGATCAAGAATGTTTTAATGTTGTTAAAGTTGTTGGAACATGATTTGGCTTAATTGAGATTGTTTTGGAAGGTTTGTGCCTAAATGGTTGCTTGTGTAGGAAGCATGCCTATAGATTTGGGGCTTTTTGCATATGATGTGTTTCTGATGAATTGTTGATGCAAGCATGTCTCATTTATGTTGAATTGCATGCTGGTAAAGTTTGGTGGCTTTTGGAGCATGTTTGGATGGTCAATTGTGTGTTTTTGTGAGCAAAATGCAGCTTTCTGGGCTAGGCGTTTCGGAACAGGTTGCACCGTTTCGGAACGGGTGCCCTGCATGAACCCAGGCGTCCGAAACGAGTGAGACCGTTCCGAAACGGAAAGGTCTCTGCCCGACCCCCGTTTCGAAACGGGCTATGCCTGTTTCGGAACGGCCCCGCGTTTCGGAACGGGCTGTCCCCCGTTTCGGAACGGTTGACCGTTGGGGGCTGACAGTGGCAGTTATGTGTTTCAAAAAGTTTGCATTTTGGTCCTGAATCTTGTATGTGCAATTGTATGAGTTTGGGATGCCCGTTTGAGCTGAAATTTGGCAGAGAAGCATGAAATCTGATTAATTTCAAGATGGTAACTTTCATTTGGGTTAAGTCCTCTTAATTATCAGAAATTACATTTTGGTCCCTGAATGATCTCTGATGGCTGTGATCTTTGAGTATGTTGTTGTGTGATCACATATAGGACTAATGTGCATCTAGACAAGATTAAAAAGAAAAAAAAAAGGGTCGTTAATCAAGGTTGACTTTCGGGTTGACTTTGGTTTTCCCCGTGTAATCTTCGTAGTTCGGGTCAACCGTCTAGGCCGGGCTACGGGGGTTACACATATGTTTGCTTGTTTAGCAAGTAAGCCTTGTTATATGCTTGTTTGAGCATGTATGTGTGTTGAGTTGTTTGAAACATGTTTAGTAGAGTCCCATTGCTACTATTACATCGAAAAAGAGATTTTAAGTGAGGAAATCATACTTGAGCCACTTGGAAGCCTTGCCTTGCTAACCCAATCTTGTATGTTTTACTGTTGATGTTGTTGTTGATTTATTGATTTTCGGTAAGTAGAAGTTGTAGTTTCTGAAAAGGTGGACGATGTTGAGGGAGTCCATCGCCTTAGTTAGGGAGGTATGGTTGTACCGGAATTGAGGTACAATTTGTCCGTTTGAGATGGTGTGTATGTGGGTTGATTCCTATGGATGAGGGACGATGTGATCAACACTGGCATCAGTTGGTAAGAAGAAGTGAAGGCATATGAGTGGGAGTTAGAGTGGTGTCGATGTTTTAGTAGATAAGCCCTTGGTACAGTGTTAAGTTGCTTCCTCCAGTTGATTCTAAATCCGTACTTTCGTATATCGTTAGCAAGTATGCAAGTTTGAATATGCCCAGTGAAGTGTTAGAGGTGGGTGCGAGTACCTTGGTTCTTTTAGCAAGATCAAGGTAGGGGTCTCGCTTGAGTAATCTGAAATTCAGAAGTGTTAGTTGGTGACCGTTGGGGGTTCGGCCTATGATTTTAATGCAAGACAGCCGGTCAGTGTCCGAGAATGGGAGCTAGTTTGTGTAATTGGGTCAGTGTACGTTGAGTTGTCTTCCAGCAAGCGGAAGAGGTGAAGTCACTTCCGATGAAGTTGAGCCGAGAAGGGAGTCTCGAGCTTTGACTCCAGGTTGTTTGGTAGGGGTAGAACAAGTCCAGCATGATTGTTTGTGTGTGATCAGAATTGAGTCTTGAAGTTACGAAATGCTCTAAGAATAGTTTAGAAGAGTCAGATTTTGTTGAAGAACCAGTCTGAGAACAAGAGGACAGAAGACTATCAGTTGTGTACATGTGAAGAGGCAATTTCTGCGAATACCTCCTTTTGTGTGAGCATGTAAGAAATTAGATATCTTTGTTGAAACCTTAGATGTAGGGACTCATGTGACTAGCCTTTTGGGAGATAGTAGTGATCAGAAAGATGTACAGAAGATGTTTGTTGGTGGTTTAGAGTTACTAGTTTCTAGTAGATGTGAAGTGATTGTCTTCCTACGGTTTCGATGTACCTTTTTGACATGGTTTGGCTTGTAGAGCACAAAGCTAGGATATACGTTGAGACAAAGAGAGAGTTGACTTGGAGTTGCAGATTTTTGTGTGACTATAGTAGTAGGTGAGGAGGTGAACTTCTTGTCGAATGTTGACCCAGCTTCGGAGGTCAAAGATTGGTTGAGTTTAGTCAACAGGCTTGCTTAGCAATTGTGATGGATTTGATTTTGAATGAAGATTAAACCGCACAATGTTGGAATAGTTGTGTTTTCTTTACCTAGAAGTGTTTGGAAGAATTGCCGGTTTACCTCTTGTTAAAGGAGAAGAGTTTGTTATTGAGACCGTTTTCGAGGTTGCTTCTGTTTTGTTTGTTCTGTAACTTATGAATTCTGGAAGAATTGAGAATGTTGAATAATTAACTTCGAGACTTGTTAGACCTTAGATTCATTAGGCCTAGTGCATCATCTCAGAGTTCTACAGTGTAATTTGTGAAGAAGAAAGAGTAACAGTACGAGATTGTGTTCGGATTACATACAGTCGAAACAAGTGACAGTGAATGATTAGTATCCGTTTCCGAGTGTCAGTGATTTGTTGGTCAGTTAGTGTGTGCTTCAGTCTAATTGAAGATTAGTTTGAGATCCGTTTACTACCAGTTGAAAGTGAGAAAAGTTGAAGTACCGAAGACAGCCTTAGGGGCAAGATGTGATCACCTTGAGCTCTGAGTTATGTCGTTTTGTTTGACTAGTGTATTAGTTACCTTCATAGAGAGGTTGAGCAGAATATTTTCCTGAGTTTCTTGATCAGTTGTAGTAGCTCTTCTAGATGTCACGTGAGTATATTCAAGTGCCGAGGAAGATCATGACAAGCTTTGAAGTTAGTGTGGTAGATTCTATTAGAGAATTAATTGTATACCAAGTTGTGCAACGTGAACTTCGAGTTAATGAATATATTCTCTTACGACATGTAGATTAGCCGAGTGTATTAGAACAAATCTTGAACAGACAGAGGAAGATGTGAGTTGGAAGAAATTGAAGACTGTGACAGGAACCTATAGTTCTAAGTCTAGCAGTGTTACTACCGGAAGTTGTAAATAGCCGTTCGAAGATAGCTGCTCTTTTTTCAGATTGCTACAGAAGAATGTTCAGTTGTGAGGATTAGATGCGAGGCATTGAACCCTTGAGAAACCGAAAGAAACTTTGAAGAGAGCTTCGACCTTGATCCAGCCTATACTAGAGAAAGAGCTTGTGAACTGTAGTGATGTGTTACATGTAGGGTTAGGTTGTGTGCTTATGCAAGACGGAAGATTGTGACTTGTTCATCGAGTTAGTTGAAAGATCGTGAGAAGAGTTATCCGATATGAGACATAGAGTTAATTACAGTTGTATTTTTTTCGAAGACTTAGAGACAAAGCTTGTATAGAAAGAAATGCACAGTGTGTACGTACATATTATCAGAACTTGAATTGTTAGACAACTTAGGAAGAGTTGAAACTTGAACCGCATAAAGTATTAGAAATGCTTGAAGACTGTAATATCAAGATTGAGTACCATCCGAAGATAGTCTATGTAGTAACCGATGCTTCGAGTTATATTGTTGATAGATTAGTAGTTGAGTTGCGAGATGTATTTGCCAAAATTCAGTTTACCGAAGGACAACAGTTGTGTGGCCGAGTTTCATGTTGAACCTACTTTGAGTCAGAATATTTGGAGAGAAACAGTTGCAAGACGGATTTTGGGCACCTCACGTGCAAGACATAGCGGAAAGAAGACCTTCGGAAGTACAGTTCAGAGATGATAGAGCTTGTATTGTTAGAGATAGAATTGTTGTACTGATTGACATAGTGTTTTGAGACGTGTTGTTTTGGTCGAAGCACACGGTAGTTCATTTGTATTGCATCTGAGTAGCATGAAGACGTATTGTGAGTCGAAGATGGATACTTTGGGATTGAGATGATGTGTGATGGGGTTCAGTATGAAAGTAAGTGTGTAATTTGCCAGCGTGTCAAGACCGAACATCAGTCTTCTTCTAGTTTGTTACATTCGTGGAAGATTTTAATAAAGGTGAGTAATAGAGATTCAAGATTTCAGCTAGATTTTTTTTATGAAGACGTTTGTATAGTGTTGGTTACCTGTTGAATTCAGATGGTCAGTTAGAGAAAGTTATGAGCCAAGTGTTCAAGCAGTGTTGTATGAGATTGTGAATCGGGCTAGTACAGTTGTTTATTTGTTGCGGATACCACCAGGGTTAGAAAGAGGTTTGTGATGTGTCTGTGAATCTATGATTCGGGGATGTGAGTCAGATCTGCTCCGTGCTATGTTTGTTGAAGAGATTGAGTTGAGTTTGAAATTGTGCGCAACGAAGAATCAGTTGAGATCTTAGCATCAGATATCTATGTTGTGTGGTAAGTTACCGAGTTGATGAGTATGTTGTGGTGAGAAGGAAAGTGTGGAGTAGCATGTTTCAGTGGCTTTTCATGTTCGATAAATTTCGGGGACGAAATTTCCTTAAGTAGGGGAGAGTTGTAACACCCGTGTTTTGGGGCTAGGAGTTAGTCGGGTTTGTAGCCCGAGTCAATAAAATTAAATAAAAATCTATTCAACCTAAATAGAGATCCAATTGGGTTTTAGTAAAAAGAGGAGGGACTAAAGGGGTAATTTTACCCAAATGTTTTTAAAGGCAAGACAACTTTTAAAAGTTGTCATCTTCTCTTCCCATCCCCTATTTTTCCAACGTGAAACCCCTTTTCCCCCTTCCAAACTCTCTCAAACTTCAAGCAACTATTTCATCTAATATCCACTTCATTTCAAGGTGTTTTTGAAAGGTAAAATCATTTTCTAACTCTCCTCTCTATTACCTATCCATACATGGTTTTAGATTTCAAGAATTTGAACTTTTAAAAATTAGGGTTTATATCAATGTTTGGATTTTTAAGGGTTTTTCATATTGTTTTGATAAGTTAAGTTGGGGCTTTATTTAATCATGTTAAAATACACAATATATGTTAATTTGGTTGAATTTGGATGAAAATTCGTAGTGGGTCTTTAGGGCAAATTTTAAGGTATCAAAATTTGGGTTTTTGGTGGGTTTAATGTTGAAATTGAAGGGCTGATGGTCTACCTATGTTAGGAGGGTGATTTGGGATGTTTTGGAAGTCATTTGGGTGTTTGGAAATGGGTGTTTCAGCCAAGGGTTGTTGGATTACGAATTTGAGATGTTTGGGGATTTAAATTGATTGGAAATTAGGGTGAAGTTGATTTGAATTCAAAGGTTGTGTGATTATTGAATATTAGCATTGATTTTGGCTATCGGTTGTGTTTTGGTTGGTTAGAAGCAAGAGAAGACGATGGAGAAGCTTCGGGCTCGAATCCGGAATTTGGATGCTTGGTAGGCTAGTCGGCTTGTGCTATGAAGTGTTCGGTGAGTGGTTAATGTTTTTAAATCGATTTTTTAAGTGGTTGGTTCAAGCATGTGAACTAGGTTGGGCTTGGTAGACCCACCTAGAGTTAGGATTAGGGTGGTAGCCTAATCTTAAGCTTTAGTTAGAGACCTTGGGTGCACTTTTTAATTGTTGTTATGCCTCATGATTATCATGTATAAGGAGATATACACGTATGTGGAAGTATGGCCTAATGCATTGATTACATGTATGTTGATGACAAATATAATGTGGGTATATGATGTGATAAATGCTTGGATGGTATACTTGTGATGTTGGTTTGTGAAATGTGGTTATGTTGTGGATTGCATGATTTTGGAGAATCATGGTGAGTACGTGCTAGGCACGGAGTTTATATTGAAATTGATATTGTAAAAAGTTGTGTAGTTTGATTTATATTGGCACTAGTATGCTTGGGTACAATGATCGATCATTAGGATGAGTGTGCACACAAATTGAGTCAAAACGTACGTGGCCTTGGTGGCGTTAAGGCACCAAGGAGGAGTACAGTGATGTAATATTACACCGGAAGCTTTTATATATTTCTACGTGATGATGAGTGGAATCCCATCCGTAGGGCATGTGGCGATGAGTGGAATCCCGCCCATGCAAGGACCGGTGATGAGTGGAATCCCACCGAGGTAATGTTGTTGTTGGAAATGCGTTCCAACGGGTTATCCGCGTATTCGGGTCATAGCTAGGTGCCAATATGAGGTTGTATGTATATACCAATGTGGGATTATGCTTATGTGCTTATGTGACATGAAATGTGATGCCTTATGAATTGATATTTGATGTGGCTAATGATTTGGATTATGTATCATGGTAAGTTGAGCTTATGAGTTGTAGAGCATGGCATATTGTTGACTATATGTTCATGCATCATGTTCATTTTGGCTTGGCGGACCGGAGGTAAGACCATGCATTTCATCATGGAAATAACTCGTGTTTGGACCCTGCATTGTCGAAGGTTTGTTTTACGAGCTTACCCTCACTAAGCTTTTATGCTTACGCTCTCTTTTGTTCGACAATGCAGATAACTAGCTTGTGGGTGGCAAAGGCAAGGAAAGGTCTCCAAGTGTTGCTTTTGGTGAGTTCAAGTATGAGTTTTAATGTTGCACATGTAATAGTTAAGCAATGGGACATGTGTTATTTTGTTGGATGTTTGTTAGTTGTCAGGAGCTTGCTTAGACTCCTTGTTATCTTGCTTTTGTATGGCTTGTGTTGCCATGTTTGAATTGTATCCCATGCCTAAATTGCTTATCATGGATGTTGCTTATGTGCCTTTGAGGTTACCTTTATGTTGGGATGTTGGAGTGTGAGCTTTGAATGCTAAAATGCCATCTTGAGTCCTTTGCATGAGTTCCTTGTTGTTTATACATGTTGGGTGCTTGTATGGCTATATAGTGGTATGTAAATGTTGTATGTATGTTTGGTTGGGGTTATGGAAGTCATAAATTGCATTTAGATTCGAGTCTTGATCGTTTTTGCTAAGTTTGGGAGGCTTTGCTGTGCAGGGGTATCGATACGGTTGGTACGGTATCGATACCACCTTCTTGTTCAGGCCTCGTGTATCGATACACTTGAGAGATGTATCGATACCATTTTGGTCACTGGAGCTACTGTCCAGTTCGGTATCGATACCAGCCTCAGGTGTATCGATACCGTCATCTTGGCTTTGACCGTGGGAAGTCAACCGTTGGGGAGGGTATCGGTACACCCCTTTGGTGTATCGATACGGCCTCTACGGGTTGACTTAGACCTGTTAACCTAGTTAAGGGGTATCGATACACCCCTTAAGGGTATCGATACCGCCTGTAGTTAAAGCTTAAAATTGGGTTGTAAGATGTTGGGCTGAGTTCGTTTGTTTGCCTCATGAATGTCGTTCCGCTGTATGATCACATAGGATTAGATACTCATCTAGACAAGATTTAAAATGAAAAAAAAATAGGGTTGCTAACCGAGGGGGAATTCCTTAGGGAGTTTTCACTCGGTTTTCCCCGTGTAGCTTACTCGGACCGGTCATCCGGCCAGACCGGGACGAGGGGGTTACAGGTTTTGAAATGTCAGACAAGACAAGAAATGAAATGAAATAAAGTTGAAGGCAATGAAAGTGTCTTAGCAAATGACGAGCGTTGGCAAGGAGTGCTTGGTTTTCATGCTATTTGTGCAATGCCAGTCTTTAATAAATCATGTCATGGCATTTTTAGCCGAGCATATTTAATGGTAGCAATGTCTCTGTCGATGGTATTGTCCTAAATCAATTATATAAAAACCCCTATATGTCTATAGTGCATGTTTTTACATAAATCAATTCAATTAAGTTCTAATCTTTATTCCAAAAAGGTAGATTTCACTCCCGAAGTAAGTTAATCTACTTGAACAACTTCTTTCGAAGCATCTCTCCTTTGTATCCAGCAATTGATCGATGCCATCCAAGTTAGTTATGATATTGAGTTGCAATAAGCCAACTATGTCAGTCGTCTCTTGGCATAATATTTAAAAAGATAGTTCCAGTTGTCGCGTGGCAACACACCTAAAAATGAAGAACATGCCAGATAGGAAAAACAGTGCTGACGCAGTGTTGATTTATTAAAAACTAAACATTAAAAACAACATTCAAACACAAACACCCCTTACCAACTATAAAATCAGTTCATGGTGAGGGTATCAACCAAAAAACCATAATCATTTTCAACATCCATCGTCATTAAAGCTAAGAAAAAAATAACAACAAAGACGATAGGCTAGAAGAGGGTCTGCCGATGCAGCTCTTCAAGGCCAGGCACTCGACTGTTACTCTTTATCTCCGATCACTCTCCTCGATTCTCCAGTCTCCTCTTTCGTTTTGCTTTGATCGTGATTAAATAGGACTCTATGGATAGCCTATGAATATCTTGAATTTGAATTTGAACGTGCAGGGATAAGGTAGGTGATCATCTTATCCGGCGTTTGAATCTTAAGGTTGATCAGGTTAGAGCTGACGTCATCGTGCCAATGTTCCTCCAACATCACAGCTTGGTATGATACTGCCAACCGTGCTTGGCACTACTCATCCCCTATTTTCTCGGAGGTTGATCTGATCCCTATTTTCTCACAGCCTGATTTGGTCCTATTTTTTCGGAGTCAACATACTCTTGGCCTGGCATCAAATGTTCTTCTCTGCCGACCGATGCTTGGCATTAAAGGTCCTTATGCGTCAATGTCAACTCGGCATCCTCCTCAGTATCGTCTCCTGCTCTGCCATCAGCTATGTCAACTTGCAAAAAGGTGCCAAAAAGAACCCCTTCACATTGGCATAACACCAAATCCTTACTCTTAATGCAAATGCATGGTTCCTAAGGCAAAATGCAACTAAATGTACTTAAAAGACAAATAAAAGCATGTGAAATTGGTATATAAATAAGTACTTTTGGAGCGTCAACACTCCTCCACACTTAGCTCATTACTTGTCCTCAAGTGATGCAAAAGAAAATAGAAAAACTAAAAAAGTGTGAAAATAATACATCGGCAAAGTTTTAGTCAGCACGCCAACATATGCGGGCTAGCAGAATTTGGCACAGATCTATCCTCGATAATCTTAGTGCAGTAATGCCAGGCAGACAGTGAAGTCAAGAGCAGTACTATAACTCTAGCTCAAGTTCATGAAAAAAGTGCATGGAGTGTAAGCATTATGCATCAAATAACCACAAACTCCCTTAACCAATTTTACAACTCAAACTCGTAATTTATTTTCATTTTTTTCTTTCTTTCCGAGGGTCTTTGGCATTACTTTAAGCTTCGTGACACTATTTAGCGTGAGTGATAAGAGGGAGCATACCATGAATCCCCGCCTTAATCCAGACATTGTTAGGCTCTCTCTTCAACTCATACCATAAAGTTTTTTAACTTGAGAACTAAGAGGGAGCATACCACGAAGCTCCAACTTACTATCTTTAGGGGGAGGAGAGTTCAAAAAAATTTAGTGCCATGGCAGAACATTGCTACCTTATTTATTTCTGTTTTTAATCACCCTGGCATAAACATTTTTTTAATTTCGAGCATGATTTCAAAAGGTTTAAGATTGCTAGGGAACTAGATACATATCGCGTATTAAGTGAAGGTTCAATTCCCTAAACTAGAGATCAATTGGCAAGCAATCTTGGCATTACTATTCTTGTGGCATAAGTATCAAAAGAATTAAATTTTCTCATCGGACAGACACTTAGGTCAAACTAAACTTGCCTAACAAATGTTAACGTGCTTCAAAAATTAGCCGAGACAAAATTTTCTTTTTTTTAGTTGTTCGGTATGCAAACTATCCTAACCTACATGACATGGTATGAAAACAAAATTTAAACATGAATGCATAGCATGGCATAACTATGAGGAAATACACACCCCAAACCCAAGATGTGCATTGTCCTCAATGCATGAAACAACACATATATATACAAGAAAAACAGAAAATAGAAAATGCATGGACAAATAAAAATGCATGAAAATGAATGATAATGCAAAGAGTTAGGAAGAAGATGACTCCCCTTTGGAGACTTCTTCTTGGTGAGCACGGGCTTCCTCAGAGGTTATTCTCTTATTTCCTATCCAACTAGGCTTAGAAGCGGACATCGAGGCATGAGTTTCTTTGACAATATTTACAGGCTCGGAGAAAGTCGGCCTAGCAGTGGGTTTCTTTTCACTTTCAGCAGCATATTCATGCAGAGAGGCAGACTTAGTAGATTCATCATGAGCAGGGGAAATCGGTTATGTGGCATTGGAGGGCACGGGACTGTGGACTGGACTAGCGACTGGATTGGTTGGCATGTCACTCTCATCGGAAAGAGCTCCTTTTAGAAGGCAGGAAATGCTGGTAAAATGCCCGGAGAAAGGCTCACCAGAGTTTCTTTCATAGCCAAATCTCGTGCATGCATATACCGCCATAGCTTCTTCTGGTTCTCCTTATTTTTCTCCAAATTAAGGAGAATCAATTCTTGGCACTGGGAGATTTGAGAAAGCAGTGCCATCGAATTCTCTGGAATTGAGGCGGATGGCATTGAGGCTGATTATTTTGTCCTTAGCGTTTTATCCCTGGGCTTTGGCAAAGCAGCCTTGCCCTTACCCTTATTAGACACAACAATTCCAGTAAGGTTTTTCCAACCGGCCGACGTGATAGTGTAGCCCTTCACCTCAAGGGAAACGTCTTCCTCGATCGTGGGCACCTCGTAGCGCTTGCAAATGTTACAAATCAATAACAAGAAGAATAAACCTCCAGTCAGCTTAAGGGCACACTTGTAAATTTCATTAATGATGATCCAGCCAACATTAATTTTTCCACCAAAAAGAATGGAATGCAACAATGCTAGATGGTTCTCTGAAACAGTCTCCTTGTCTGTCGTCGACATCAGACTAGCCTTGAGAAAGTGATTTCATCCCTTTGCTTGCGGCTAGAGGGCTGCTCTCTTGACCGTTCGTGTGCCCTTGGAGGATACAATCCATTTTGTGCCTAGCTCATATAAATATTTTAACAGCGCTTGGCGCTTGGCATCCGTCATCTTAGCCACGAACCTGCTATGGTCATCTTCTCCGTCTAGTTTGAGCATAATATTGATGGCTCCTTCATCAAACCTTACACATTCACCTCGAATCATTAAAAAGAGATTTGACTTAGTAGTTAAATGTGCATAAACTTCTCGAACAAGATTTGGAAAGATCTAACCCTTTTGTTGGCAAAACGTTTTCCATTTGTGCTTGGTGACTATGTCCATGAACTCAGGGGGAAATACTTGATTCTTCTCGGGGTTGAAGTCAAAATTACTTTCGAAGCAAAAAGATTTTGAGGTGAATTGATCTTGATACTTCTTATCTATCTCTTCGTTGAAAAATCTTTGAAAAGGCTTAGATAAGACGCCATGGCTATGGAGAAAGAAAAGAAAAGGCTTGATTTTTTTGAAATGGAGGGGGAGAGAGAGAGTAAACGGCTTGGGAAAGAAGGTAAAGTGAAGAAGGTAAAAATTGTGGGAGTTGAAAGAGAGAAAGGTCGAGTGTTATGGTAGGTTTTTAATTATGAATGATGTAAGAATGGTAATAATAAAAAGATGGCGTGTTATGAGGAGAGTAAAAAGGTGTGATGTGATAAGTATGGAAAGGATAAATGATAACGATATGTTTTAAAGTGATAAGATATGGGGTGAGAAGGTGATTTAAATTTAATTTTCAATTCACCTTAAGTTGTGGGTGGCTAGGGTTTATTTTCTCTCTCATGGTTTAAATTAAATCATACTATGGTAATTTTCTTTTTCCAAAGTTATTGCCACAACATGCCAAGATCAACTACTGGCATTGCTCCCGGCATGGTACTGCACCCATTCTCTCGTCTTGTCAATATATGTCTCTGCACAAGCATACTTCCTGGCACAAAAATCTGTATGCACTTCAAACAAAAACCTTTCAACACAGAAAAGAAAGAAATCTGAATCTAAAAAAACAAATAAAATAAAATAATAAAAAACTGAAAAGAAAAATTATAATCCTACTATTTACAAGAAAATACCAACTCGGTGGCATCATGGTAGTTCTGCCAATAGGATGACCTCCTTGGCAGTACTCTACTTTACATCCCAATAATGCTTCAGGCGTTGCCCGTTCACCTTGAAAGTATCACCAGTTTTTATGTCCCTAATGTCCCCCACCCCGTGGGCATAGTGTTTCACAACCTTGAAAGGGCCTGACCATCTTAACCTGAGCTTTCCTGGAAACAATTTTAGGCGTGAGTTAAACAAAAGGACTTGTTGACCTACCTCGAAGTTTTGTGGCAGAATCCTTTTGTGATGCAATCGCTTGGTTTGTTCTTTATATAACTTGTCATTCTCATAAGCATGTGCCCTAAATTTTTCCATTTCATTTAGGTCCAACATCCATTTTTCTCCAGCAGCTGCCCATGCCATATCCAATGTCTTAATTGCCCAGTAGGCTTTGTGATCGAGCTCTACCGGCAAGTGGCATGGCTTACCATATACAAGCTTAAAAGGTGAAGTGCCCAACAGAGTTTTGAAGGCAGTCCTATAAGCCCACAAAGCCTCATCTAACCTCAAAGACCAATCCTTCCTCAAAGAATTCACAATCTTTTCTAGGATATTCTTAATTTGTTTGTTAGAAATCTCGGCTTGCCCATTTGTCTATGGATGATAGGCCATGGCTATCCTTTGATGTATCTCATACCTGCACAAAGCTTTAGAGATTAGATTGCATTTAAAATGGGTGCCCTCATCATGAATGATCACTCGAGGAGCACCAAAACGTGTAAAGATATGCTTGTGCAAAAATTTGGCAACGACCTTGGCATCATTTGTTGGTAAGGCTATAGCCTCTACCCATTTGGAAACATAGTCAACTGCCACTAGGATATATATTGGCAAAAGATGATGGAAATGGTCTCATAAATTCTATCCCCCAAACATCGAACAAGTCCACCGGCATGATGTTCTAGAGTGGAAGTTGATGTCTGCCAGAGATATTCCCAGTCTGTTGGCATGGGTCAATAAAAACCTGACTGCAGCACCTTGGCAGTAGTTTTTAGTCCAGCAAAGTGTCCTTTATATGGTGCGGCTTGGCATGCTTGCAAAATAGCATTCTGCTCATATTCTGGAACACAACGACGAATCACTTGATCGGCACATTGCTTAAATAAAAATGGCTCATCCCAATAATATTGCCGGACATAGTGCAAAAACCGTTTCTTGGCATTGTACCCCAAATCTGGTGGCATGAACTTACTTAGCAGATAATTGACTATGTCGGCATACCATAGCGTAGCGTTGACCACGAGTAAATACTTGTCTGGGAACTCATCTCTAATGGCATTAGTCTAACCATCCTTTAGGCGATGCTCTAATCGAGATAAGTGGTCAGCTACTAAGTTTTCACTGCCCTTCTTATCTCGGATCTCGAGGTCAAATTCTTGAAGTAGGAGCGTCCATCGGATCAATCTCGGCTTGGCATCCTTCTTTGCCAAGAGGTACTTCAATACCGAGTGATCTGCAAAAACAACAACTTTATTACATATCAGATAAGATCTAAATTTATCAAAAGCAAATACAACTACAAGAAATTCTTTCTCAGTTATTGTGTAATTAAGTTGTGCTTCATTAAGTGTTCTGCTAGCATAATATATGGCATGAAAACCTTTGCCATGTCGTTGTCCAAGTATTGCTCCTATGGCATAGTCATTAACATCACACATGAGCTCGAAAGTCTCATTCCAGTCTAGTGCCACGACTATAGGAGCATTGACCAGCTTCTCCTTAAGGACCTGAAATGCTTTCAAACAAGAATCATCAAATGCAAAAGCGGCATCCTTTTCTAATAACAAGCATAAAGGTTTATAAATTTTAGAAAAGTTCTTAATAAATCGTCGATAAAATCCGACATGACCTAAAAAACTTCTTACACCTTTAACACTCGTGGGGGGTGGTAATTGCTTGATTACTTCCACTTTTGCTGGATCAACCTCTAGTCCATTCTTAGTCACTCTATGCCCGAGAAAAATGCCCTCACTCACCATGAAGTGGCATTTTTCCAGTTCAAGACTAGATTGGTCTTAATGCACCTCCGAAGAACTTGCTCCAAATTTAGGATGCATTCCCCAAATGTGCTACCAAACACTGAGAAGTCATCCATAAATACTTCCATGTTGTGCTCAATCAGATCAGAGAAAATGGACATCATACAATGTTGAAACATTGCTGGTGCATTGCACAAACCGAATGACATTCTTCTAAAGGTAAATGTTCTATATGGACATGTGAATGTGGTCTTCTCTTGGTTATCGGGGGCTATTGCAATTTGATTATAACCTGAATAACCATCTAAAAACAAATAGAAAGCTTTACCTGCCAGTTTGTCTAACATCTGATCGATGAAAGGCAAAGGCAAGTGATCCTTCCTCGTGACCTTATTCAGCCTCTTATAACCCATTCACACTCTCCATCCTGTAATTTTTCTGGAGGGAATCAACTCATCCTTTCTATTCTGAACAACATTCATGCCACCCTTCTTTGGCACGCACTGTACCGGGCTAACCCAAGAGATATCAGATATGGGATAGATTATTCTGGCATCAAGCCATTTAATAATCTTCTTTTTTAAAAACCTCTTTCATGCTTGGGTTTAGGCTCCTTTGGCCTTCAATAGTCTTGCCATGATATTCCTCCAAAATAATCTTGTGTATGCAAATGGTTGGGCTTATCCCTCGGATATCTGCCAAGGTCGATCCCATCGCTTGCTTATAGGTTTTTAATAACACTGGCAATCTTGCCTCTTGATCATTAGTGAGATCAGTGGCAATAATCACCGATAGAGTTGAGTGATCACCTAGATATGTATAATTCAAGTGTTTTGGCAATGGCTTAAGTTCCAACTATGGTGGTTCCTCGATTGATGGTTTTGGTTTCTTTATTTCTCTACTAGCCAATTGAAGCGGCTCAAAGTAACTCACATCTTTAGTCTCCAGGGCTGCTTTCTCATGTTCTTCAAACAATTCGGTTATGCCATCAAGCATGCTGGCATCAAATTCTGCATTCTGGCACAGTTGTGCCATGTCCAAAGTATAAACGGCCTCAATCATCTCCTCAACTTGACATTCATCGGACTCATCTGCACATTTCAAGACTTGAAACACGTTAAAAGTAACATGCTTGTCATTCATTTGCATGGTTAGTTCCCCTTTATGAACATCAATAAGCGCTCTACCCATGGCAAGGAATGACCTACCCAAAATAATTGGCACATAGTATCAGCTTCATAATCTAAGATGATGAAATCAACTGGAAATATAAATTTGTCTACCTTTACCAACACATCCTCAATCTTACCATTTTGATGTGCATAGGATCGGACTACCAACTAGAGTGTCACCATGATAGGTCTCGCTTCTATGCCAAGCTTCCTGAAAATAGATAATGGCATTAAATTTATGTTGGCTTCTAAATCACACAATACCTTACCCATGAATTTATTGTCAATTGTACAAGGAATAGTAAAACTCCTTGGATCTTTAAGCGTTGGTGGAAATCGATTCAAGATCATGGTGATAAGTGCCCAAAAGTCCTATATTTTGACCTCTTTTACATGACAATTATCACTCAAACTACACCCATTTGAGCTGCATTATGGCATTCATGCATAGATTTCATCATTTGTGCCTTTGATCTTTATATTCCGTTTATTCTATGGAAAATGTACTATTTGAATCATATTTGGTGCATTTGCAGATTTGTATGATGTGATGGCAGGATGATGGCGTGACGGCACTAGAAGACAAGGGAAGAAAGAGGCAGAACTAGCTAGTAGCAGACCCTGATCAAACCAAGCCACAATCGATAGCTTCTACTGAGAGAAGTTGACTTATGATGAAGCCTTGCGGAGCAGAGCCATTCACAGACCCATCATGTGGCAGCCAAAAGCCATGCCGCGGCCATGTGCTATTGTACATGCCGAAGAGCAAATCAAGCAAAGTGGTAGCTGATTTGAAGAGCTTTAAACGCCGGATTTTTCTACACTTTGCGTGGCAGACGGAGCTCGAGAAAAGGACTAAAACATGGAAGGTAGGATACAGTTGGACTTTTGGCCAAAAGTGTATAATGTAATAAATTAAAGAGATTCGCCTCTTTAATAAAGATTAGTCCAAGTCCAACTTAACTTCCTCTCCAAGAAGGATTTGTGCCTATACCTTCCCCTACATAAAGAGGCTTGCCGTCACCAAAGGGGAGAAGAGAGTTTGAGAGAGAGAGAAAAGCTTAGGATTTAGTTGTGTTTTCTTTTCATCCATTATGTTCTAATTTCCTTAGGGTTAGGATTAGTTTGTTTAGTAGTTGTGTGAAGACTATTGTACTTTGTTTTTGTTCTTAATGCAATTAAGTTGAGATTTGCTTATTCTTGGTGTTAATCATTCTTCCATTCTTGTTGAGAGAGAGTTTGTGAGATTACCATTTATTTGATATCGGGAGAGCTGAATTCACGAAACGAGTAAGCACGATTTTCATCCAAGTGGTGTTAACTAATTCGGCCTAGAGATAGGTTAAGAATTTCAGCGGCTAAGAGAAGCATGTGATTGGTTGGTGTTTGACTTTGGTTTACGCTGAGAGGTATGGTCAGAGTTCAGCCATCAATAGTGTTCCAAGCTTAGAGATAAGAATGAGCCATTCAAGGACGATTTGCCGAACCTTAACAAGCATCTGCCCAAGAGCAAGAGATTGCCGCGGCAAAGAATCAACCTTTGCAACCGCGACAGGAACTTAGTTTACTGCCACGGCAGTATAGTGTTGCAGCATTCAAGAAGATAGACAAGTCAATAGGATTCCACACTACGACACATTCTAATCCGGCCCAATCTATCAACCCTGATCTTCTTTTTACTTTTATTTCTGGCTTACTTAAGTTTTAGTATTTTTAGATTACTCAACAACCCCACTCCTCTGTGTTTTTACTTTAATTATTTTGCAGTGTGAGGAAGTAGGACCAAAAGGCTAGCCCAATCCCTGTGGAGACGATACTCGATATATTTATCAATATATTACTTGACGTGTACACTTGCACTATTGCGGGTACTTTTACGCGAGCATCAAGTTTTTGGCGTCGTTATCAGGGATTGGTACCTTTTGTTTTTATTTTCTTGCACTCGTTATTTTAGTTAGTTTATTTATTTTTACTTTAATACTAATAATACTTGGTTTTGTCTTGGTGCATGACCAGAGCAAACCCAGGCAACCCATTGCGAGATCCAGATCAAGAAATCGAACGCACTTATCAAAGACTTAGACGAGAGAACGAAGCCGCAATGCAGAAACCTGAGGTTCAAGTCCGAGGTCGCGGCCGAGGCATCAACTAAGGGGCCCCGGCACATAATGTCATAGGGCAGCCACCTGCCGAGGGGCAGCCACTTGTCGATGGGCAGCAAAATATCCCGGCAGGAGATGGAGAAAATATACGAGCTCCATTCGTACCAATACAACACCCAACAGTCTGAGACTACCTTGAAGAGGACCTGAACGAACTAAACCCTGGAATTGTTGCCCAGAGATAGAGGCCGCCCACTTTGGGGCAATTTGGCGGCTCAGGGATTGAAGATGCCAGACATCACCTCAAGTCCTTCCTCTAGATCTGTAACTTATTTAAAATACAGGGAGTACATGAGGATATTCTGAGATTGAAACTGTTCCCCTATTCACTGAGGGATAGGGCAAAAACCTGGCTCAACAACATCCCAACAGGATCAATTGGATCATGGAGTGATCTACGTCGTGATTTCTTAGCGCGCTTTAATCCTACAAATTTTCGACAAGCTAATGACGAGTCCATGCATGAGGCTTGGGAGCGATATAGAGAGCTATTACATAAATGCCCCTTGCACGGATTCCCAATATGGACGCAGGTGACTATGTTTTACAATGTGGTTAACACGACGACTAGAATGATGCTCGATGCCTCGGAAAACAACATACTCTTAGACAAAGAACCGAAAGAAGCCATGGAGATTCTAAACAGGACGGCCAAGAACGACTACCAGTACCTCACGGCCAGAAGGGGAGGAATCTACCGTCAACCCACAGTAAATAAAATAGGGTCCTCGAACTCAATTTCATCTCAAATCGCCACCTTGACAAAGCTGGTTCTGAACTTGTAGTCGCAAAACAATCAATAGGAAGTCAAGGTAATAGATTTATTTTGAGAAAACTGTGGAGGTAACAATGCTTTTTCTGAATGCCCGCAGAACCCAAAGTCAACTTGCTATGTTGGAAACTTCAACCGCAACAACAACCAGATGTCCAGCAATTACAATCCAGCCTGGAAAAAACACCCCAATTTCTTCTGGAGCAACCCTAACAATGCACTCAGTCCGCAACATCGGAATGCTCCAGCAGTGAGATTCCAGCAAACCATGCAGATGAAAGAGCCCCACTCATTCTGGGACGACCATTCTTTGCTACCGGGAGGGCAATAATTAATGTTGAGAAAGGAAAGCTGACAATGCGAATCAATGACGAGCATGTAAAACTTCACGTATTAAATACAAGGAAACAAGTTGAAGATTCTAAAAAATGCAAAGCACTTCAAGCCACAAGGGAACCAGACTGCAAGAATGATCCAATTGGCCCCGACATAGAAGCTGCACAATGTCGCGGCAAACATGTAGGACCCTGCCAGGACCATTGTCGCGGCGCACTAATGGGAGAACCTGGACACCAGCTGCTACATCATAAGGGATCACATGTAATGAGGGATAAGGAAGTAAACACTTTAGGAGATGTATCCACATGCACTCCTTTAGTGCTCTAATCTTTTCTCTCAAATTTTTTATTTTTAGTTTTAGTCGTTAGTTTTTAATTATTTTTATTTTTCTACATTTTCTTTTTAGGAATAATATTTTTGTTTTATTGTTTATTGTTAGGACGAAGATTAAGAAAGGATGAGGAGATAAACAAATGGCATGGAGGAAAGACTATTAGCTGCCACGGCATTCGTCGCCCAATAGGCTTCAAGAGTCGTAATGGCTAGTTTACAACGGGCAGAACCGCAACGGCTCAAAACGGCTAGAAGTGTCGCGGCCGAGATTTGCGCTCCAACGGCATGATATGTCGAAACACTATATAATGGGCCAGTATTCTCCATTATTCTTAACCTAAACATTATCTTCTACTGCCTTGCATTCTCCAAAGCTTTTACTTTCTTTTACTATCAAACAACCAATCTCAACTCTGCTCAAATTCATATGGCAATCAGAGGCGAAAGCTCTAGCACTGCCGCGACACAGACTTACAGCCGCTTTGCACCGCTGCGAGTCAAACACAGATTCAAGAAATATTTCATCTCTCGCTAAGTATGGGAAGAACAAGGCTTCCAAGTTTTCGACGAGCCTAACCTCGGCATCGACCACTATCTATTCAACAAGATCAACCATTAGAAGTGGTTCATATTTTGCCTTCAACCTACCCGGGCCAACATCACCATTGTCCGAGAATTCTATGCCCACAGGCCCAATGACGAAACACTATTCGTACACGTAAGAGGGAAGGAGATAAGGGTTGATGTTGAAGCCATAAATCAATTTTATGGCCTGTACATTCATAGAGACGAGCACGCAGAGGTCTTGGAAGTACTAACAGAAGAGGGTTACCAACAGATCAAAGAGGAGCTTTGCTATACCAGCACGACATGGAAGGCTGGGGCACACCGAGGGTCAGTCCAAAGGTGAAGCCTCAAACCAAAAGTGAAACTGTGGACCAAGTTCATTCACCATCGCCTCATGCCGACCTCCCACAACATTGCCATTGATCGACCTAGGCTTGCTCTTATTCATTCTATTATGCATAATCGAAATATTAATGTTGTTAATCTCATTTGTCAGGAAATCTAAAAGTGCGCGTAAAAGGATAATGGGCCGCTTTACTTCCATTCGTTGATCATCGGCCTATGCACGAAAAAGAAGGTGCCAGTTGATAAAGCTGACGAATAAACGTCGCACCGAAAAGAATGGGATCGGGAAGCCTACCTTAGATTGATGAACATCACTAAAGCTGACACATTCCAAGCCATGCCAATGTAGGGAATTGTCGGGGCAATAGCCTCGGAAAACATCCCCGAAACGCCCTAGACACGTGCACCGGCCATGACAGACGTACAACAAATTATACAAAAGCTGGAGGAAATGGACCAACGCCAGCAGCTGTTCAAGGCACACACAAGGGACTTCCAGGCCTCCATTGTTCAGCTGATCCAAATGAAGTTCCCAGACCTGCCGATCCAGTTTCTTCACTTCCTTGGTGTCTTCACTACCGCCACTGCACCTGAGCACAGAGGGGAAGCAACCCCTGCCGTCGCCACTGCCTAGGCAACCTAAGTACCGACTATCGTGGCCTCTAACACCCTTTTGGTCGCGGCAAGGAAAGGCAAGTGCAAGGTTGGCTTGGATACACTTGTCGGATCTCTATACCACACTACCTCCAGCTTGTCCGATCATTTGGTCAGTCGGGTCTTCGAAGAACTCAAACACACGGCAGCGACTGCGGAAGAAATCTGCCCCGACAAAGAAGACGAAGAGGTCACTACCCCGGCAGCAAAGCCCACTCCAGTCTCATGCATACAGCCACCCCGCGAATTCAAATGAATCAAGCATACGACATCTAAGCCGAAGAGGCTGATCTTAACGAGTGAAAGTGAAGAGGAAGAAAAATCTTCCAAATCACCGTCCATTTAAATTCCTCTTCTTTATGCCGTTTATTTTTAATGCCCTTATATTTTGTGTGCTATTTTTTTTTCTATCACTGTATATGAAATGTAAGCATTGAGGGAAATGCTTGGTTCGAGTTTGGGGTGTAGGTTCAATTGCCAAGGCAATGCCTTGTCGCGGCAGTATAATATAATTGCCATGTTGTTTTAATCTTTAACTTGCAAATTTTTTTATTATTGCATTGCCTTAACCGAATTTTGCTTATGTCTCGGCAGTACTTTCTATCAATTGTCTTAGTTTAGTTTTAATTAAATCTTCTTTCTTGGTAATAGAACTCTCTCTTCTTAACAATGTTTAGAACTGTTTTGAGCCTTTACTTTTAGGATGCTTAAAGGAAGATAACTTAGGATCACACTATGAGATTAGAACTTTAAAACACCTTTGTGACTTGCATGATTTAAGGAATTCTAGTACACTTAGGACATAGACTAGCTTAGAAAGAAAATTGAGTAAAAAGTTAAAGGTGCCTACCAGTGGCTCTAGCTTAAGGAAGCCTTAGAGTTGCCCGAAACCTGCTCTAGCTAGTTAGGTTTCTTTTATATATATATTACCCGAGTTAAATAGGTTAATGCTTAAGTGTTTACTTAGAATCCTTATAATCATCTTGTTCACAATGCATGCACACACTCACAAATCTTATTGTTTGATTCCAGGGAATTTCTAAGGCATCCAAAGATTTAAGGGTCGAGCGTTCTTCGCCATGGTTTGAAGAGAGAAGGAAAAGTAAGACCAAGGAGATGATGGTTTATAAAAATTAAGGTTTGACAATTGATGGTTTGCATTGCTTGAGAACAAGCAATAGTTCGAGTTTGGGGGTGTGATAAGTGCCCAAAAAGTCCTACATTCTGACCCCTTTTACATGACAATTATCACTCAACCTAAACCCATTTGAGCTGCATTATGACCTTCATACATAGATTTCATCATTTATGCATTTGATATTTATATTTTGTTTATTTTATGGAAAAGGTATTATATAACGCATGTTTGGTGCTTTTTTAGATTTGCACGATGCGAGGGCAGATGATGTCGTGACGGTACTGGAAAACAAGGGAAGAAGAGGCCAAACTAGATAGTAGAGAACCCTGATCAAACCAAGCCACAACCGATAGCTTCTATTGAGAGAAGCTGACTTATGATGAAGCCTTGCGGAGCAGAGCCATTCACAGACCCATACCGTGGCAGCCAAAAGCCATGACGCGGTCGTGTGCTACTATACCTTCCAGAGGGAAAATCAAGCAAAGTGGTAGCCAATTTGAAGAGCTTTAAACGCCGGATTTTTCTACACACTTTGCGTGGTAGACGGAGCTCGAGAAAAGGACGAACACATGGAAGGAAGGACAAAGTTAGACTTTTGGCCAAAAGTGTATAATGTAATAAATTAAAGAGATTCACCTCTTTTATAAATATTAGTCCAAGTCCAACTTAACTTCCTCTCCAAGAAAGATTTGTGCTTACACCTTCCCCTATGTAAAGAGGCTTACCTTCACCAAAAGGGAGAAGAGAGTTCGAGAGAGAGAAAAAGCTTAGGATTTAGTTGTGTTTTCTTTTCATCCTATATGTTCTAATTTCCTTAGGGTTAGGATTAGTTTGTTTAGTAGTTGTATGAAGACTATTGTACTTTGTTTTTGTTTTTAATGCAATTAAGTTGAGGTTTGCTTATTCTTGGTGTTAATCATTCTTGCATTCTTGTCGAGAGAGAGATTGTGAGATTACCCATTTATTCGATGTCGAGAGAGTTAAATTTATGAAACGAGTAAGCACGATTTTCATCCAAGTGGTGTTAACTAATTTGGCCTAGAGATAGGTTAAAAATTTCAGCGGCTAAGAGAAGCGTGTGATTGGTTGGTGTTTGACTTTGGTTTACGTCGAGAGGTATGGTCAAAGTTCAGCCATCAATAGTGTTCCGAGCTTAGAGATAAAGATGAGCTATTCAAGGACTCTTTTTCGAACCTTAACAAGCATCTACCCAAGAGCAAGAGATTGTCGTGGCAGAGAATCAACCTTTGCGGTCGTGGCAGGAAATTAGGTTACTGCCACGGCAATATAGTGTTGCAGCATTCAAGAACAGAGACAAGTCAATAGGATTCCACACTACGACGCATTCTAATCCGGCTCAATCTATCAACCTTGATCTTCTCTTTACTTTTATTTCTGGCTTACTTAAGTTTTAGTATTTTTAGATTACTCAACAACCCTACTTATCTGTGTTTTTACTTTAATTGTTTTGCAGTGTGAGGAAGTAAGACCAAAAGGCTAGCCCAATCCATATGGAGATGATACTCTATATATTTATCACTATATTACTTGATGTGTACACTTGCACTATTGCGGGGGAACTTTTACGCAAGCATCACATGGAACTACATTCTTGCGTGAGAGCAACAGTTTCAAATTCCCCAACTTCCTCTTTTTTTACAAAATGTCTTTCATGAATTTTACATAGTTGGGCATTTGTTCAAGGGATTCTACCAATGGAATATTAATTTGCATTTGCTTAAGCACTTCCAAGAAGCGCTTAAATTGATGGTCTTGCTTGTGCTTTTGGAGTCTAGTCAGAAATGATGGTTGTGGATACGCATATGCTGGAAATGTCGGCTTTGCCAAGGCAGTGTTTGCATCCACTTTGGCATCATTTTGGTTTCTTACCTTTGTCTGCTTGTCATCCTTGTGAACTCCATCATTGGCTCTGAAACTGGTATCCTGCTGAGCACTGGAGCTGGCATTAGAATTGGAATTATTATGGGCATCATCACTGGCATCATCTGATTGGGCGTTCTCCTTCTCTAATTCCATGGGCTCCACTGCTGGTATTGGTTTACCAACTTGGCAGTCAACCGACTGCTTGGCAGCCGTTTCTGCCTCACATTACTTACCACTCCGAAGGGTTATAGCCTTACATTATTCATTGCTTTTGTGTCGAGCATCTTCATTGTCACTTGGCAAAGCTCATTGTAGACGATTGTTGAGTGCATTCGCAAGCTATCCCATTTAGATCTCTAAGTTACGTATTGATGCTGCCAGGCTATGAACTGTGACATCATCCTACTCTATGTATTCTGTAAGATTACCCCCTTGATTGAGTCTTTGCCCATGCTGGAAATTATTTTGAACTCTTGAGGCATAGTGTTTTGGCATAATGTTGGCATGGTATTCTGATTTTGCCTCTGGGCATTCTGGCATTGTACATTATATTGGTTTCCCCGTCGGTTTCCCTAAGCTAAGTTAGGGTACTGCCTCCAACCTGCATTATAAGAGTTGGAGTTAGAATTATAATAATGTCCAAAATTGCCAATGAAATTTACCGACATAGAATTGGTAGGGAATTCATCCACATGGTGGTTCTCTCCACAGATAGTGCAAAATGGTTCTAATGCTTTAACTGCTTGGGACTCGTTTCTTATTTGCAAAGTTTTTGATGCGTGTGATAAGTGCTACGCAATTGTGCAAGTATACACGTCGCAAGTAATAAAGTGATAAGTATTGAGTATCGTCTCCACAGGGATTGGGCTTTGAGCCACTTGCTTAAGTTACTGCACTATACAAAAAAAACATAAATAGGTGATAGGAAGAGTTTTATCTAACTAATAAACTAAAGAACAATAAAAATAAAAGATAGATAGGTCGAATAAGAGAGAATAGTAGGTCGAGTTAAGTTGCATCGTAGTGTGGAAATCAATTGACTTGTCTCCGTCTTTGAATGCAAGAAACACAAAACTGCCTTGGTAGTGACCCAAGTCCCTGTCGTGGCCACAATGGTTGAGTCCCTGCCGCGGTAATCCCTTGCTCGTGGGCAGATGCTATTAAAGTTTGGCAAAGCTTCCTTGGATGGCTCCTCTTTATCTCTAAGCTCGGAACAATGTTGATGAATAGACTTTGATCATACCTATTGGCATAAACCAAAGATAAACACAACCAATCACACGTTTCTCTTAGCCGCTAAAACTCTTAACATATCCCTAGGTCGAGTTAGTTAACACCACAGGGGATGAAAACCGTACTTATTCGTTTCGTGAATTCAACTCTCTAGATATTGAACAAATGGATAATCTCACAAACTCTCTCTCGATAAGTATGCGAGAATGATTAAAGCCAAGAATAAGCAAACCTGAACTTTATTGCATTAAAAACTTAAACAAAATACAATTGTTTTCCCACAACTACTAAACAAAAGAACCCTAGCTTAAGAAAAGAACTAGAACATACTAAACCTATCAAACTCTCTATACTCGACAAATATTCAATTGGTGGCTTGGCCTTCTTTAAATAAGAAGAGGCTTGGGGAAAAGTCTTTCTTGGATAGGAAATTAAGTTGGAGTTGGACTTGTCTTCATTAAAGAGGTGAATCTTTTTAATTTAATGCCTTTATCCACTTTGGCCAAATTCAATCTTTAACCTTCCTTCCATGCTTTTATCGTCTTCCCGAACTCTGATTGTCATGAAAAGTATGTAGAAATATTCAGCGTTTTATGCTCTTCAAGTCGACTACCACTTTGTATATTTTTCCCACCGGCAAGTTTTTTTGTACAATGCGTTGGCATTAGATTCCATCGAGGCAATGATTTTCCACGGCATAGAACTCTACTGCCTTAGCATGAGTCTGAAATTGGATCTACTCCGCAAGGTTTTATCTTCATAAATCAGCTTCCTTCAGCAGAAGTTGTCATCTTTGGCTCGGCTCAGTTTGGACCTGTTGAGAGCTCGTTCCGCACCATCCTCCCTTTTCTTCATTGCCCTGGCGGTATCACCTACTAGGGCATCCCCTGCCCTGGCAGTGAGTAAATCTACACAAGCACCAAAATGCGTCAAAATAGTACCTTTTTCATTAAATAAATCAAATGTAAGGATCAAGGATAGAAACAATTTGATTAATGCATAGAGGGCCATAATGCAGCTCAATTGAGTGTAGTTTGAGCAATAATTTCCATGTGAAAAAGGTAAAAATATAGAACTTTTAGAAACTTATCACACCCCAAAACTTAAATTATTGCTTGTCCCCAAGCAATGCAAACCATCAATTGCCAAACCTTAATTTTCATAAACCGTCTCCTTTGTCTTACTTTTCATTCTCTCTTCAAATCATGGCTACGACCATTCTTGTTCCTTAATGCGTCAGATGCCTTAAGAATTCCTTGGGATCAAGCTTTAAGAAATAGTGAGCAAATTATGACAAGATGATTATATTGGTTTTAGGTAAACACTTAAGCATTAAACTACTTAACTTGGGTATTTTCTTTTCTTTTCTCTCTCTCCTTTTTTATAACCATTCTAACCTACTAGAGTTAGTTTCGGTCACCTTTAGTGATTAGCCTAGAGCCGGTTTCGGACACCTCTAGGGCTTTTTTAAGCTAGAGCCAGTGTTAGGCACCTCTAACTGTTTACCCAAAATTTTCTTTCTAAGCAAGTCTATGCCCTAAGTGTACTAGAACTCCTATAGGTCATAAAAGTCTCAAAAATTCTAATAGGACTTTCCTAAGTTATATTCCTTAAGCATCCTAGAATTAAAGGCTTTAAACAGTTCTAAACAATGGTAAGAAGAGAGAGTTCTATTGCCAAGTAAGAAGATTTCATTAAAATTAAACTAAGGCAATTGATGAAGAGTATTGCTGAGGCATAAGCTTCATTCGGTTAAGGCAATGCATGTAGTAAAAAATTGACGATTATTAAACAAAACTGCATTTTTATATTATAAGGTCGCAGCATGGTTGTGCCTTGGCAGTGAAACCTACACCCCCAAACTCAAGATAAGCATTGCCCTCAATGCATTAATCACAATATATAAAATAGGAAATATATGCACAAAAATTAAGGGCAAAAAATAAAGGCAAAGGAGAAGAAAACTAGAGTGGTTTAAACTCGAATGAGTCATCGCTTTGGATGATCAGTCTCATCGTTGCCATATGCTTGACTCGTTTGGTGGCTCTCGGTGGTTGGTGTGTGTTGGGGGAGTGGGCTCTTCTTCGTTTCCACGGCAGAGGGGGTTGGTATGTAACATATGTATCCTATATCCTGGTGTTCATTGTTGCATGGGCATTAACAGTAGGCATTGTCGAGGCATGAGCTTTAGGGGTTGTCGAGGCATGACCTTCATTGGTTGCCGTGGCATCGGGTATTACTGATGCATGCGCCATCTCATCCGTTTTGGCAGCGGTTTTGGGACAGATGTTTGCTCCTTTGGGTGAGCTCGAGCTTGCCATGGTTTTGAGGCTCTTGGCCATGGTGGTTTTGTTTCTTGATGTGAAAAATAAAGAAAACCTGAAAATTAATTATAGTAAAGATAAATAAATTATCTCTTAAAATAACCGAAAATAAAATAAAGGTTCAAAAATTAAATATTCATAGAAAGAGCATTTTCATGCATCTTCTAAGGTTACTGCATATTTGAGAAAGCTTGAGGTGGGTCATTTCTGGTACTTCTTGTAGTCCATATGCACCCTCCATCGAGTGACAATATTGCTCAAAAAGAGTTGGGACAATGTGCTCGCAGCTACTCCTTTTTGCGTTACCATGATGGATGTATTTTTCTTTCATGTTCCCCTGTAGTCAATGAATACGCTCCACCTTGAGAATTTTTCTGAAGGCATGAATATATTATGAGGAAAAATTATATCAATATCTAACCATTTACTTGCCTCATTTTCGTCAAAATCTATTATGGTTGGATTTAACCTTCGTTGTCGTGGCAATTGCTTTGGCAATCAATTGTCGTGGCAATCTTCTGCCATAATTCGGTACAAGTCAAGGGAAAACACAATTCTCTAATAAGCTTTGTGGATCCAAACCCCGTTTTCTTTAGGCCCCTCAAACATCTCCATCAGTAGAGATTTTGATGGCTTCAACTCTACCAACGTTGTTTCCTCAAAGAATACATGCAATGGAAGAGGTGAGTTTTTAAAGAATTCAAAAGGTTCAACTATTACCTGCTCATATTCCATTGGTAAAGTATTGTCATCTTGCTGATGTGGTGGAGGTCAAATATCCTCAATCTTTTCATATATTTGAAACTTGATTGATGGAATTGCCGAGGCATCAGGTCTTGTCAAGGCATGTGTAGTTGCTAAGGCATGTGTTGATGTCGTGGCATGTTGTTCTACCGTAGCATTCACCATACTTTTCTCAACCTGGCTAAGTGTTGTTGTCGCATTGTTCTGTTCAGGCTCCTCAATCATTGCCAAGGTAATTCGTTGCATAGGCTCATCATGTGCTGGGTAGTCTCTCTCATTGGCATCCTCTCTACTTGGAGGTTCTAGTTGTTCCTCATACATCGGGGAGCTCTCTTCGCATTGCTTCTCATCATCTTGCCTTGGGACTTTAGTATCCCTAGGAATGGGTTGTTGGTGCATGTTATCCATGGCATATGTGGATCTCTTCAATGGATCTTCCACTTTTCCCACGAGTTCATCCATCATGGCAATGCACGCATCCATGGAATTTAATAGCTCGTGACGAGGACTACATTGCCAAGGAATGTCTGCTGCCAAGGCACTACATTGCCAAGGCACGTCTGCTGCCAAGGCACGTCTACTACCAAGGCACGTCTACTGTCGAGGCACTACATTGCCAAGACACATCTGTTGCTACAGAAAAATTGTTATAGTAAAATAAATTTGAGCTTTTTGATCATACCATGAAGGATTTTCTTGTTGGTTCCATCTATGGTCCTCCTTGTAGTCATATGCACCAAAAAGGCGAGGGCAATCTTCAACCACGTGATGTTCTCCACACATAGCACAAGAGTTTTCCACAATATATGCTTTTCTCGGTTGATTCATCTCTTCCAACATCAACTCTCAGATAGTTTTGATTTTATTTTCCCTCATGTTGATGTCCCTTAACTTGTAGCACACCTAATTTTTTTATAAGACAAATAAAAAGAAAAGTCAATAAAACTAAATAAAAAATGCAATAAAAAAAGAACTACACCAATTGCCAATCCCCAGCAGCGGCGCCAAAAACTTGATGCGTGTGATAAGTGTTATACACGTCGCAAGTAATAAAGTAATAAGTACTGAGTATCGTCTCTACAGGGATTGGGCTTTGGGCCACTTATTTAAGTTACTGCACTGTAGAAAATAAAAACACAAATAAGTGATAGGAAGAGTTTTATATAACTAATAAAATAAAGAACAATAAAAATAAAAGATAGATAGGTCGAATAAGAGAGAAGAGTAGGTCGGATTAAGTTGCGTCGTAGTGTGGAAACCAGTTGACTTGTCTCCATCTTTGAATGCAAGCAACACAGAACTGCCTTGGTAGAGACCTAAGTCCCTGCCGCAGCCGCAATGGTTGAGTCTCTGTTGCGGCAATCCCTTGCTTGTAGGCAGATGTTGTTAAGGTTCGGCAAAGCGTCCTTAGATGGCTCATCCATATCGCTAAGCTCGAAACACTGTTGATGAATAGACATTGACCATACCTCTCGGCGTAAACCAAAGATAAACACCAACCAATCACATGCTTCTCGTAGTCGCTAAAACTCTTAACCTATCTCTAGGCCGAGTTAGTTAACACCACGTGGGATGAAAACTGTACTTATTCGTTTCGTGAATTCAACTCCCTGGATATTGAATAAATGGATAATCTAACAAACTCTCTCTCGATAAGTATGCGAGAATGATTAAAGCCAAGAATAAGCAAACCTTAACTTTATTGCATTAAAACTTAAACAAAATACAATTGTGTTCCCACAACTACTAAACAAAATAACCCTAGCCTAAGAAAAGAACTAGAACATGCTAAACCTCTCTATACTCGACAAATCTTCAATTGGTGGCTTGGCCTTCTTTAAATAGAAGGAGGCTTGGGGAAAAGTCTTTCTTGGATAGGAAGTTAAGTGGAGTTGGACTTGTCTTCATTAAAGAGGTGAATCTATTTAATTTAATGTATTTATCCACTTTGGCCGAATTCCATCTTTAACCTTCTTTCCATGCTTTTGTCGTCTTCCCGAACTCCGATTGCCATGCAAAGTATGTATAAAAATTTAGCATTTTATGCTCTTCAAATCGACTATCACTTTGCATATTTTGTCTGCCGGCAAGTTTGGTTGTACAATGCCTTGGCATTAGATGCCGCTGAGGCAGTGAGCTGCCGCGTCATAGAATTATGATGCCTTGGCATGAGTCTAAAACTGGATCTGCTCCGTATGGTTTTTATCTTCATAAATCAGCTTCCTTCAGTAGAAGTTGTCATTTTTGGATCGGCTCGATATGGACCTGTCGAGAGCTCGTTCCGCAACATCCTCCCTTTTCTTCATTGCCCACGTGGCATCACATGCCCTGGCGGCATCACCTACCAGGGCATCCCCTGCCCTGGTAGTGAGTAAATCTGCACAAGCACCAAAATGCATCAAAATAGTACCTTTTCATTAAATAAATCAAATGTAATGATCAAGGATAGAAACAATATAATTAATGCATTGAGGGCCATAATACAGCTCAAATGGGTGTAGTTTGAGCAATAATTGCCATGTGAAATGGGTGAAAATATAGAACCTTTAGACACTTATCAGTTTTCACCATGCTGGTGAGTTTGGAAATCACGGCATGGATGGACGTTAGCTCATCCAACTATAATTTCCCACTGGCTTTGGTTCCAGTCTCATGTCTAGCAACATGGTATTCAAAATCATTTATGGTTATCTTTTCAAGGATGCCAACAGATACTATATATTTTTTGCCGAGCAATGATTCGACTGTTGAGGCATCGACAACAATTCTTGTCTGTGCATTCAATCCGTTGTAGAAGGTTTGTATATGGGTCCAATTTGGGAACCTCTGCATAGGACACCTTCTTAACAAGTCCTTATATCTTTCTCAGGCATCGTATAGGGTCTCTTCCTCGGCCTGCCTAAAGGTAATGATCTCATCACGCAACTTGGCAGTGAACGTCGGTGGCTGAAATCGTATTAAGAACTTCTGGCATAGATCTGCTGAGGAAGTGAATGCGCCAGGTGGAAAAGAATTGAGTCACGTCTTTGCTCTGTCCCTCGAATAGAAAGTAAAAGTTTTAGCTTCATAGTATCCTCAAACACTCCTAGTTGCTGAAATAATTGGAAAATCTCCATAAATTGCTTTAAATGTTGCCTTGGATCTCCAGTCAATTCTCCATCGAATTGTCTTACATTCAAAAGAGTTAAGATCATTACGGGTTTAAGCTTGAAATTTGATGCATTTACCTTATTTCCAATAACTCCTAGCATTAAGCTTGTGATGTCATGTGATGATTGTTCTTGAGTGGGTCTCTCTTCTTCGGCATTGTTGACGACATTGTCATGGTTAATGGTATCCCTCCATTGTTTGGTTGATTCTCCTGATTGTTTTGAACACCATTTACTCCTTCGTTCTCTTGATTTTCGTGATTCATCTTTTGGGTATTCTTTCTCAATCTACACAACGTGCGTTCAATCTCAAGATCTAATGGTATAACTTCCCTCTCAGCACGTTTTCTAGGCATACACTTATAAAAGCAAAAATAAAAACAAAAACAAAACAAGTAAAAACCTAAAAGAATTAAATTCGTTGCAATCCTTAGCAACGGCGCTAAAAACTTGTAGACTCTCGGCGTGAATGATTATTTGTTGGCAATAGGGCGTAAAAGATATTGGAAAAGTGTTTGAAAACAGTGCCAAGAAAATCAATTATGTGCAAGTATACACGATCTGCAAGTAATACATCAGTTAAGCTGAGTGTCGATCCCATATGGATTGTGTTCAAGGGTTTAATTGCTTAGCTGAGTACTTGCTTTGTGAAAGAGGCACTGCACTTGCTTTGTGAAAGGGGCCTAATACAAAGGGACCCATTGTCGTCATTTTTATTCATAATGGTGAAAGAGGCACTGCACTTGTTGTTCGAAAAAGCTGAACCGATAGGTCTAATAGGTGGGATCACTGAGGTAATTCCTAACCAATCGTTCACCCGTTTATAGTTCGTCGATGATAGAATTTTATTTCTAAATCTTGTGGAGAAGTTTTTATTAAACGTCAAAAGAATTTTGCGTTGCTTTGAAGTAAGTTCTGGACTCAACATAAACTTCAGAAAATCATGTGTGGTGGGTATTGGTATTGAAGAAGACTTGATAGATTGTTTGGCGAATCGAAGTAGTTGCAAGGTAGGTAAACTTCCATTTACTTATCTGGGTATTCCTTTGGGTGCCGACCCAAGAAAAGTGGCAACTTGGGATTCGATCATAGAGTACAATTGAAGTTGTCCGGTTGGAAAAGTAGGAAACTCTCTTTTGCTGGTAGAGTAACTTTAATAAATTTGGTACTGTCTTCATTACTAGTTTATTACATTTCTTGTTTGAAATCCAAAATTTGGTGATTAACAAGATTGATAAAATGAGAAGGGGTTTTTTGGGGATTCTCCAACGGGGGATACAAGATGGCCCGAGTAAGTTGGAGCAAAGTGTGCTTACCAAGAGCAAAAGGTGGGGCTGGAGTAATTAATTTGCAAGCTAAATACAGTGCGCTCTTAGAGAAATGAGGATGGTGTTTTACCTAGGAAGAAATAAACATTGTGGATGAGAGTGATAGCTTTGAAATATGGTTGTCCTCTAAGTGGGAAACTTTTAAATGTATCTTATCCTAAAAAGATGTTTGTGGTATGGCGCAACATCGTGAAGAACTGGGGAAAGGACGAAGTGAAAAGGTGGCTGGAGGATTCTTCTTTTAGATGGCAAATTAGAGACGAGAAGATAGTGTTGTTTCGGGTCGATAGATGCTGTGATGATGTATCTTTCCGATGTAAATATGAAAGACTGTTTAGGTTGGCTAAAAACAAATGGGTTACAGTGGCAGAAATGGTAGCTAAATTTAATAGCGCTGGAGATAACTTGGACTTGATTTTCTCAAGACCTTTTCTAAATCGTGAAAATTCAAATGTCGATGAGATGTTGGGTTTGATTAGCAATGTTAAGGATCCCCAATGTGCATGAAAGGTTGATATGGTTACACGACAGGTCAGGAAGGTTCTCAGTAAAAAGATTAACTCAATTACTAGTCAATACGAAGATGGATGATCCAAAATTTAATTTCGAGAAAATATGAAGGTTGAAAGTGCCTCCCAAAATGAAATCGTTCTTGTGGATGCCCAAGCTTGACAGAATTCCAACAAAAGGTTTTCTTAGAGACAAGGGTGCTAGTTTCACGGATGATGGCTGCTTGTGTGGGTGGTGTAAGATCGATATTGAGGATGTGAATCACCTGTTTGTAGATTGTAAATATGCAGGTGATTTTTGGCGACTATTTTTGCTAGTGATGGGGAGTACATTGGACTTAGGTTTTGGATTTATCGAGCCTATTTAATTTCTATTTTTCTGTTCAGATTACATGAATCTAAAAAAGCATTTGGTTGACAATCGTTGCAAATGATTTGTGGAGCATGTGGAATTTCTGAAATAATTTGGTGTTTAACGGTAAATCAATGAGCCATATGGACCTGTTAGCCTTTGTTAAGTTGAGATCTATAGTTTTGTTGAAAGAAAATAGAGAGGATATGTTCATAGATGTAGATGAGTGGTAGTCCAAACTGTTGGTTCGTTTTGAGTGTAATAACAGGGTTGATCTGAATGGGGTTCCCCATATGGAGGGCCACATTAAATTTAATGTAGCAGGGTTTGTCAATGGGTTGGGAGTAGGCGGTGGTGGTGTGTTACGCACGAACGATAGAATTTTGAGAGCGTTATTTTCAAGTGCTTATCCATGCTTCAACTTTGAGCTTGTAGACATTATGTCTATAAAATCGGCTCTTGCTTTGTTCGTCGAAGCTGACTCGGTTGGGAAGGCGAGGTTGGTTGTGGAATCTAGTTCCAAGTTGGTGTTCTACTGAATTTCTAACCCTGTTAATAGTACGTGGAATTGGTGGTCGGAATTCCTAGAAATTGACAGTTTGTTAAAGAGGATCGGGCTAGTCCAATATTCTTGTGTGGCAAGGATCGAGAACGCAATGGGATCAGTTTGGCTAAGGAAGGGGTTGCAAGATTCGAGACTTTTAAGGCCCGGTGGTAGGCGGACAGTTGGATCGTGCTTTACCATTTAGCTTGAAGAGAGATTTCAGTTTGGTTTAGTTGGTTGAGTTGATGTTTGTAATGTTTTACTATAGCTCTACTGTTATTATTCTGCTTCGTATCTCAAGTGCTCCTAGGAAACTTTTGTCGTTGTCTTTCCTAGCATAGTTGCACATTTTTCCTCCATATAAAGTTAGAGAGGTTTTTAACGAAGCTTTTTGTCCAGTGATTAATTTAATAAATCTACTATTGTCGAGCAAAAAAAATATAAGACTTAATATATTTTCTTTTATTAACATAGCACAAACTTGATTAACATTATTCGTATTGACAATCATATTGTATAACATTCAATGTGACAATAGTTTTGTCCTAACAAAATTCAAATTGATATTTTTTTTATTTTGCATTATTGGGATGCAATAGTGGTTGGTTGCCATAACATTCTTCACTTGTCACAATCTATGTGGAAATTGAGATCGTAGGCAAAGGCCCCGCACCAATGATTGTTCCTTTACATAATTCATTCATGTACACTCTCTAGAAGAAAAAAATACTTAGCATTCCCACATATAATAATTTCTCGACTCATTAATAGTGACATTCAAATTATTTGGCTTTAGCCTTTAAATCTAAGAATATTATTCGATATATTTACGGTGAAATCTTTTAAATTATACAAATAAAATAAATAAATTATCATGTATCTTTAATTGATATTTAAAATAAATAAATGAGACTGACAACGATTTTTTTATTAAATAGAATTTGTGAAATTAAAAAAAAACTATATCACTCATATATCAAATAATTAATTATGCTAGAACTATTTTACTAAAAACTATTTTTTAATTTATATTAAACTCAAATCTTTGACTAGTAATTACTTTCGTTTCTTTGGAGTCATAAAGATCTTTGGTTACAATATAAAGTAATTGGGATTTGGTTTTGTAATCTAACATTTATTTAAGTTTGGTTTAAGGTTTTTTTTAAAGCTAAGGTGATTACAAGTAGTATATATTTTGAATATATTCTCAACCATTTGATAATGCATGCTCAATCACCTTACTGCAGTTGTTGGTGCTCGAACCCGTGACCTCTAGGAACAACAATCGTTCCCTTAATCATTGAGGCAAGTTTGGTTTAAGGGTTTAAAATGTCCTCTAGTTGTTTTAAAAAATCAATTATGTCCTTATTTTTACACACAATTGAATATTTAAACTGTGAAATGAATCAATTAGACTCTTTGGTCAATATTGATTGTTACTCTTTGATAAATGGAGTCGATGTGAGATTTAAACTTTTAATCTTGTAGACAAACGTCGCTAAAGTATGCGTCTAGTAGCGTTTGCCCAAAACGCCCCTAAAATACGCGTCTATAACGGCGTTTGCCCAAAAACGCCGCTATGTATCAGTCTACCGCGTCATTTATTCAATAAACATAGATACATGTACAAATTTAACGTCGTTTACTCAAAAAACGACACTAAAAACATGTTTTGTTGTAGTCTTGGGTATTTAAACTGTTAAATGAATCAAGTAGACTCTTTGATTAATGTTGGTTGTAGTGTAGTGACATGACTGTTAACTTTGCTGAGGTAACAATTAATATAGATTGATGACGTAATATAAGGGTTTAGTTGATTTTTTATAATAAAAAATGAAGCCTTTAATTGATTTTTTTAAAACATTAAATGTTTTTTTTTTTTTATTGAGAAGATAAAGTATAATTATGTGCCTCGTTAAAAAGTCTCTTAACCTCTAATTAGAGGAAAAAGGAGTGCACAAGTCACAATTACAGGAAAAAGCGAGACAAACAACTCAACAGAAGGTCACCATTGTCCACACTATTGGGATCAAAGATGCGCTTACATCGCTTCTTCCACAGGCACCAGCAAACAACGGCAAATAAGACACTCCATTATGTAGCATTGATAGACCAGCCCCCTCGGTTCCGCAAGTTCGAAACAAACCACTGGTCAAACCAATACGAGAAATTAAAAAAGAAAAAATATTTGTAAATACAAAAATTAGATAGATGAATGCCATGTTTGGCAATTAGCAGGTAACTAATAGTCGATAGCTGGTTACATTAGTTGATAGTTTATAACGGATTATATTAGTTTATTTGACTAGCAGATTGCATTAAATGATTATATAAAAGTGTTTGATAAAATTAACTAATAACTAATAGTTATTTAATTATTTGAACAAGTAAAATGACATATAAAAATGTGGTTATATTCAATATGTGTTTGAATAGTATATTAGTTATCATTATTTTGTATATATTAATATTAATTATATTATTAAAATATTTTTAATATTATTTATATATTAAATTTGTATATTTTAAAGAAAAATAATTAATTAAATTATGGCTCTGTTTGGCAATTAGCGGATAGCTGATAGCTGATAGCGGATTACATTAGCTGATAGCTTATAGCTGATTTGACTAGCGGATTGTATTAGCTGATTGTATAAAAGTGTTTGGTAAAATTAACTGATAGCTGATAGATGTTTGATTATTTAAACAAGCAAAATGACATATAAGGACATGATTATATTTAATACTTGTTTGAATAATTTATCAGTTATTAATATTTTCTATCTAATAAATATTAATTAGATTTGTAAAAATTATTTTTAATATAAATTTCTTAAACATATTTGAAAGATTTATATATTAATTTATTATTTATATAATTATTAAATTTTTTATATGCACATATAAATATGTGATAATAAAAAATAGAATTAACTTACAAATGTCACCATATAAATTAGTAGTAACAACAAATAAGTCCAATATTTAATATGTTATTATTTATATTACAAATTATTATTATTTAATTTAGGTTATTTGGAGATTTTTGGTAATTGTTAAGGGTAAAAGAGTCATTACAACTCTAATATCAAACTTCTAATCTCAAAAAGCTCATATTAAGAGCTTTTTCAAAATTAGCTTTTTTACCCCAATCTGCTCTTTCAATCCGCTATTTACCAAACATCAATATTAGCGGATTTGACTAGTCAAACCTCTAATTATACTTCAAACCTCTAATTTTTTCTCAAACCGCTATTTACCAAACATGGCCTATATATGAGAATATGTTTTATTTCAAAACTATATTTAAGTTATTTAAATAACTTTTATAATTATTAATGATAAAAGAGTCTTTACAACTCTTATGTTAAATCCTTTAAACTCAAAAAGGTTTAGGGTTTCATTTTGCAATATTGTGGTTGAGTTTTTTATTTCATGATATGATGTCCTTTATTTTTATTTCAAGATCTATGGTGATTGCTATAATACCGGGGGAAGTCACCAACACTGCAGGCCGACTTCAACTGAACAAACAGAAAGTCGCCACGAAAGTAAGCCGGCTTCAGGCAAACTACAATACTCATTGTAGGTCACTTCAGCAAAACACATTAGTTACCCATTTGATTTGATAAGAATTACCATAAATCAAAAAATAAAAACAACTCAAACTTTAAAATAAAATTTCAATAACAATATCCTAACAATTATCCAAAAAATTCTTTATAGTAACTTTCTCAATTTGATAGGTTTTACTCTAATATGTTGTTATCAAACACCTAACTTAAAAAATTTAACTATTTAAAATTCTGATAGTGATTTAAATCTCTAATTTTGACTTAAAATGTGGTTTATCAAACAAGTTCAAACTATTTCACCGTGCAAAATGCTTTGAAACGACTGCGTTTGTTTATCTATTTATTTATTTATTTTAAAAAATCACGCTTATTGTCTTCTCATACAAGTTAAGAAAATTTGCATACGTGCGGGACCATCGTTCAGGGACCCACAATATGATGCCTTCTTAGCAATCAACACGTATTATGCGATAGAGAATAATGAGGTTTTTCCTCCCACGGCGTGGGGTCCATCGGTTTCACAAATTTTGACTCGGATAGGATATTTTTGTTTTTTGTATGAAAAATATTTTTAAATAATAATGCTATTTTAAAATAAACATAAACTTCAAAATTGAAACGTTTAAATACTCTAAAGATTTTGACATGTTTAAGATGTTTACCAAGAGAGCCTATTTAATTTTGTTAAAAAAAATTAGAAGCTTAAATTAAATTTTTTAAAAATTTTGAATGATTTAATTTAAAATTTTCATAAAAATGTATGGGTTTAACTGAAATTTTAAAAAAATAAGACTTATCAAGATTTTTAAACATGTTAGGAGGCGATTTAATTAAGATTATTTAAATTTTTTTAAAATATAAAAACAATTTTTAAATTTTTGAAAGGCCAAATTAAAATTTTATAAAATTTAAAGAACTAAAGGTGAAATTTTCAAACTTTGGGAGCCAAGACCCACACTAGCTCCAACAAGCACCCGCCTCTGGTTTATGTGGAGATAGTGGAGTAGTAAATCATTTGTATATATAAATTTAAAATAATTTTTAATACGTATGTTACGTAAAAAAAAATACACATTCATGATTATTTATTCTTTAAAAAATAAAATTTACTAATATTTTCTTCTAAAATTATGAACTTAAACTTTAAAATAATGTGTGTTGAATAATTTTCGTGTATTAAGTAATTTTCCAATTAACTTATCAAATTTGTGTTCGACTATTTGATAAAAAAATGTGCTCTACTATTTATTTAAAGATTATCAAAATAATATGGAATTAAAAAAATTATTTTGAGCCAAAATTAAAAAAAATAAATGTTATTAATGTTCTTTTGGATTTTGGACTGAATTAATTGTTAACGAAAGACTTGATAATTAACGTATGATATTTTTACGTCTATATGGAATAGATTAGTTAACCAAAAAAAGAGATGATCGATATACTTGAAATCTAAATTTGAGGGGTAATTTACATTTTAGATCACTGAATTTAACATTCACTTTCATTTACATCACAAACTTTTAATTTAATTAAATTACATAATTTAACTTTTATTATTTATAAATGAAGTCACTTTTATTGAAACTATTAAATAAATCTAATGAAAAAAATTGAAACCAACACTTTTATGTAACATAATATCATCAAAGAATGTATAATTGATAATTTTAATAAATTTCTACGAGGATTTTCTAAAAAAGTTCATTTAAATAATTTCAAAGGAAAATTAACTAAATTTCCTATAAATCCTAACAAAAATATTTAAATTACTAATTAAACATTATTTATCAATGATATATGAAAAATATGTTAAATAAAAGTGTCAATTTTAATTTTTTATTATAATTATTTAATAGTTTCAATATAAGTAATTTATAAATAATAAAACTTGAATGATGTAATTTGATTAAATTAAAAGGTTTGTGATGTAATTGAAAGTGGAAGTTAAGTTTAGTGATTTAAAATGTAAACTACCCAAATTTGAGTATTTAAATATTTTGAATCTACGAGTTCCACGAAGAAATATAATGTTATTATTCTTACGAGATTTGTGTTCTGGTTGTTTATTTGTGAGGTGTGTGTGCGTTATCTAAGAATTTAAAGATGTATCTATATTATAATGAGGATTAATATCATATATATTGCGGTAAAAACTGAAAGTTTCCACAAGCACCTTAGTTTTAGGGTATAGGGAGTTAGTTTATGGTATAGGGATTAGGGGTTTATGTGTAGGGGTTAGAATTTAGGGATAGTTGTTTTAATTTAAGGTTTAGGGTTTGTAGGTTATGGTTTAGTTTTAGGGTATTATGGTGAGGATTTAGGTTTTAACCTATAAACCTTGAATTATAACCCTAAATCTTAAATTGAAACAACTATCCCTAAATTATAACCTCATATACCCTAAACTAACTCTATATACCCTAAAACTAAGGCGCTTGTGGAAACTTTTAGTTTCCACCGCCTGTGTATAAAATATTTATTCTTACAACGAAATCACACTAGATGTTAAAAATCAAATCTTTCATCTTCGAATCGAAAAATTCTTTGATAAAGAACTATCTAAATTATAAAAAGAGTAAACTACACGGAATACCACTAAATTTTACCTTTTGACTCGAACATACCACTTAAATATAATTTGATACTATTATACCACTAAACTTAACTTTTGGCTTCAATGTAAGCACTCGACCGTTAACTTATAACGGGTTGTTAAATTCAAAACGGCATCGTTTTAGTTTCGTTGTAGGCCAAAACGACGTCGTTTTGTTAGTAAAGAAAATAAGAAAATATTACATTTTGGGAAGCCTGAACCCAAGCCCTTTAAGATAAAAGGTTTATACCAAACCACCAAGCCAATTTAAATACTTAATATCATTCTAACGAAAATAATATATAAATAATACTGCAGTTGAACTTAATTTTATTTATCTCATGATATATTTTATAAAGTTAATATATTTATAAAATTATATTATAAATATTATAAAATTATATCATGAGATAAATAAAATTAAGTTCAACTGCAATATTATTTATATATTATTTTCGTTAGAATGATATTAAGTATTTAAGTTGGCTTGGTGGTTTGGTATAAGTCTTTCATTTTAAAGGTCTTGGGTTTAAGCTTTCTAAAATGCAATATTTTTTTATTTTCTTTACTAGAAAAACGACATCGTTTTGGCCTATTTTAGGCTTTAAAATAACGAAATCAAAATGACGTCATTTAGGATTTAACGGCCCGTTATAAGTTAACGGTCGAGTGCTTATATTAAAGCCAAAAGCTAAGTTTAGTGGTATAATAGTATCAAATTATAGTTCAGTGGTATGTTTGAGTCAAAGGGTAAAATTGAGTGGTATTTCGTGTAGTTTACCCTTATAAAAAAGTTATGAGTAGTAATATCATATGTTTGATGGTAAAAGTAGGACGGTGGTGATCATCGGCCCGTTATAAGTTAACGATTCACCCTTTCTGATTTAGATGGAGAGTCGCAGTCAATAAAAAATGTGAGTGTGGGAGTCATTCATGTTTCTTAGCCAAATCTCACTTGATATCCCTTTGAGAAGATGATGATCGTCTTTCATGGTTATATTAAGAAATACCTGACCAACATGTCAAACCTATGCTATGTAGGATACGATGAATGCGGCAAGTTAGTTCTGACGGTTAGTTAATAGAGTTAGCTTAGTGGACCAAGTAGATCTAATAACTATTTTATCGGGAGACACAATTGCTTCTCCCATAATGATGTAGCCTGAAGATTCTGGAGGTTTCTTAGATCATACTTCCAGCAAAATGTGAGCGGAGAAATGTTACACAAAAAAATTATTTTAGAAGACTTGAAGAGCAGACATATGACCTATTTATTGATGACAGAGAACTTAATAAATATAACATCATCCAATCCAAACAAATGAGTCGAACTTTGGACATAAAATAATCAAATTAAACAATGAAAACTTTGAGACCCCATGTAGATGGACATGAAGACATCACTTGTCTATCTCCTTAAGACAAAAACAAGATAAAAGCACGAAGAACACTAGTTTGTTTCGTTGAAATCATGTGGGAAAGAAAAGCGGACGAGTCAAATGTGGTGTGTGGGCAACCGAACTCTGGGCACTGACCAAGTCGGTCACCGTCCCAATTTCCCACTGATTTGTAGTATTGTTTTTGGTGTTGTCCCAAAACTTTAAAAGCATAGAAAAGTAATTTCAAGATTGGGTCTTGGGTATTGTAAAAGCATGCTTCAAGATTGGGGGAAATGGGTTAGAAAATTAATAAAAAACCAAAAGTAATTTCAAAAAGGGCGTTGGGGTTAGCCAACTTTTCTTCCTTTTGTGTCCAGCCAGTGGACCAACAGCCACCAACCCATTTTGTTCTTTTTTTATTACTTTTTGCATTAAAATGAATATTCTATTATTTGGGAGAAATTTGGAGATAGTTAGGGGTGTAATTGAACCGGGTTTGAACGAATAAGATTTTGTTCATGTTCGTTTGTTTATTTTTAAAGGAGTTCATGTTTGTTTAAATTTTTTTGTATTGTGTTTGTATTCGTTTATTTATTTTTGAAGGTGTTCATGTTCGTTTGTTTATTCGTGAACGTGTTCGTTTAAGTGTTTGCAAACGTGTTCCTTTATACGTTTGTGAACGTGTTCGTTTAAGATTTGCGAACCAGTTTGTTCATACGTTCGCAAACATATCCGTTTATATGTTCAAAAATATTAACTAAACAAACAAAAAATAAAACAAACTCTAAAATTGTGAAATTAATCCATTAGTTCTTAAGTTCATTAGGCTTCATAGTTTGAACTCTAAGGTTTACCATATGTTCAATCTAGTCCATACCTTCATCAATATTTAAAATTTTAAAAAATAAAACGAGTTAATAAACGAACTTGTTCGTGAAAATAAACAAGTTAATAAACGAGTTAATAAACGAACTTGTTCGTGAACATAAACAAACCGAACACACATTTTATTTAGCTTAATAAACGAACATTATACGAACGATTCACGAGCAGTTTATCGAACACTCTATTTATTTACACCTCTAGATATAGTCTACTGGAGTTTTGGTACATATAGATAGCCTAATGTGCATTTAAATGTCCTAAAGTAGACTTAAAGAGGGACAAAAATCTCATGTCCCTTTTTGGTGTCTCTTTTTATATCACAATACTAAAAATTTTAAATTATAAGCTTTAACCTTAAATTTTAAATCTCAAACCCTAAAAATATACCATACAAATAATTCTCTAAATATTAACCTTAACTCTTAACCCTAAACCTCAAATCTATTTTTTAGTGTTAGGGTATAAAAAACAACCAAAAGGGACATAGGAATTCTATTCCTTAAACAATAGAGTCAATGAGTTTGGTTTCATATATGATTAAGATAAAATCAGGATAAAATTTTAAGAAACAAATATAAATAGAAATAAAATATAGAGTCTAAATTATCAATTTAAAGTTAAATATGAAGGGTCTGAGATCTAATTTGTTTAATTTCAAAATTGAAAGTAGCTTAAAAGACATTTGAATAGAAAATATAGGCGAGTTCTTACACTAGTTTTTTTATAGTTGGAATCTATTTCTCGATTTATTATTTAAAAAGTTAAATTAGAGGTTTGAGGCATAATTAGAGGTTTGATAAGTTAATTTCGTTAATATTGTTGTTTGATTAATAGTGGATTGAAAGAGCGGATTGGGGTGAAACCGCTAATTTTAAAAAAGCTCATAATAGGAGCTTTTTGAGATTAGAGGTTTAATATTAGAGTTGTAAAGACTCTTTTACCCTTACTACTTACCAAAAATCTCAAAATAACTTAAATTAAATATTTTCTCATCTTATTTATAAGCTAATGCTATTTACTTTTTTTTCTTTTTATTATCACATATTTATACCGTGTATTTAAATTTATTAATTAATTAAACTATATTAAAATAATTATATAAATAATAAATTAATATATAAACCATTCGAATATGTTTAGAAAAATTATATTAAAAATAATTGTATAGATCTAATTAATATTAATTAGATAAAAATATTGATAACTAATAAACTATTCAAATAAGTATTGAATATAATCATGTCATTATATGTCATTTTACTTGTTTAAATAATGTAACAGCTATCAGTTAATTTTACCAAACACTTTTATACAACCAGCTAATACAATCCGCTAGTCAAATCAACTAATGCAATCAGCTATCAGCTAATGCAATCCGCTATCTGCTATCAACTATCCGGTAATTGTCAAACAGAGTCATAATAATTTTTAATATTAAATAAATAGTAAATTCAAGTTTATGATTCGGTTAGGCGCAGAAGATTCTCAAATTATTGTTTGCATTAAGTGCCTCAATTTCTCATGCATAAAAGTTGACTTGTTGAATTTCAATAATTGGGACAAAGTCTAATTTTCTGTATTTAAAAATTCGTTTTTTTGCGTCATATTACATATTTTACAGACTTTTCTCCATAATTAAGTAGAGATCGATTAAAATAATAACGGAACTTAATACTGTTTATTAAAGGGTCATTTCAAAAATTTTAAATTTAGAAGAGCTCAAGAATATATATAGACATGTTTGGCAATTAGCGGATAGCTGATAGCAGATAGCGGATTGCATTAGCGGAATGCATTAGCTGATAGCTGATTGCATTAGCTGATTTGACTAACGGATTGTATAAAAGTATTTAGTAAAATTAACTGATAGTTGATAGCTGTTAGATTATTTAAACAAGTAAAATGACATATAAGGACATGTTTATATTCAATACTTGTTTGAATAGTTTATTAGTTATCAATATTTTGTATCTAATTATTATTAATTAGATCTATAAAATTATTTTTAATATAACTTTTCTAAACATATTCAAATGATTTATATATTAATTTATTATTTATATAATTATTTTAATATAATTTAATTAATTAATAAATTTAAAATACACTTTATATGAGATAATAAAAAGAAAAAAATTAAATAGGATTAACTTATAAATAGGGTGAGAAAATATTTAATTTAAGTTATTTTGAAATTTTTGGTAACTAGTAAGGGTAAAAGAGTTTTTACAACTCTAATATCAAATCTCTAATCTCAAAAGGCTCATATTATGAGCTTTTTCAAAATTAGCGGTTTCACCCCAATTCGCTATTTACCAAACAACAATATTAACGGATTTGACTGGTCAAACCTCTAATTATGTCTCAAACCTTTAATTTTTGTCCAAACCTCTCTTTACCAAACATGGTCGATATGTTTTAAGAGATTAAAATATAATTTTCTTATTATTTTAACTTAATTTCTTTTCTATTTAAAATTTTTTTGGAGAGCCGTGGCCCTGTCGGTCCTTACAACCTAAGGGTAGCACCCTGCGAAACATTTATCGTATCAAATTATAATAATTATTTTTCCATTAGTTTAATTAAATTCTGTAACGCTTATCTCCTTGTGTCCTGGTGGCAAAGGTAGATGTTTATCATTCTTTAGGACTCGGGTTTGAGCACTAGTAATGCCATGTTGTGTGTGCCGTCTTTGAAAAGACTAAAAATGTTGAACAGATGCTACCTTTGCATCATACCAGCATATTCAAAAAAAAATTAAATTCTGTAACACCTATGATATTTATGTATTTTAGGCAAATATATATTATTTCAAATTCAATAATAATTATAGGTTGAATGGTAAAGAATTTATATATAAATCTTATTAAATATGGATTTGAATCTTTGAGCAATGATTTTGTTATTGTTTTATTTAAAGATTATGTAAAAGTATGAAAAGATGAAAATATTTTTATAATATAAATATAATTTAAAACAATGACATTTTAGTTTTTTTTTCATTGACACTCAATTAATTTGCGACACCGTCAACAGTCTCTAGAACTAGTGATTAAAAGCATGGACGGACGCAAGACTTTAGGTTAAGGGGTGACCTATAAATTTTTAAGGGGGAAAACTTATAAAAATTTAACGGGGCGAAAATATATTTTCAATATAAAATAAATAGAATTTTTTAAAAAATTTTCTAAATCGTATAGGAATTTCAAATTTTAGGGGGGCGATCGCGCCCTCCAGCCCCCTCGGTCCATCCCTGGTTAAAAACTCTCGATTGACATCTCTTCTCCCCTAGGTTATGGGTTCTAGACCAAGTAAGAGCAAATTTCCCCTACCCTAAACATGAATAATTGTTCAAAAAAAAAACTTGTAACGCCAACTTAAACATGAATTTTATTAATAGTATATATATACACACACACGAAAAGTAAAAGAAATAAACACCGTAATTTCCATGTTCTATTGTAGTGATATGCTTTTGAAGTTAGTATAATTGTACGAATGTATTGATTGAAACTTTTGACAAAATATTTACCGTATCAAAAATTATACTATAGTTTTTAAATAAAAAAAATATGAATCTAATTTTTTTTTTATCATTTTGCACTATTTAAGTTTTCTCAAATCATAGATTAGAAATATTATACATTTAAACGTGCTCAAACATACATTCTATTAAATGTTACAATAATAAATATATCAGTCGAATTAAGATTCATTCGATCTCAAACTTATTTAAATACGTAAATTGTGGGAATTTTGCCCTAAGTCATAAAACACATATCATCCATTTTATATTACGGATAATAGCATATTTGTCCCCTGTGTTATATAAAATTTGTTAATATAGGGTTTATACTTTAAAAATGTTAAATTATCTCCTTGTACTTTTCTTCCGTCATACAAAGTGCCATTTTCCCCTATCGTCGTTAAAGGCAAAAAAACATACTCAATTTTGTATGACAGAAGGAAAATACATGGGGCTAATTAAACATTTTCAAAGTACAGATTCTATATTGACAAATTTTGTATAGTATAGGGACAAATGTGCCATTATCCCTTCTATATTAGGACGATGCAATAATGTATGCACGGTGCACTCTAGTATAGCTTATCCCTTTTTCCTATTTTGCACAATTTTTAGGTGTTGAATGGATTTCATAATTCTCTGGGTTCAGTTCTACAGTGATGCTGTGGTCCCATCCTTATAGGTGCAGTAGATATTATTAAGAACTCCCAAGTAAAACAATCATCACACGTCATCGGTTTTTAAATGATCAGATCAATGGTTTTGATCATCATTTCTGTTTTTTTTAATTGGTAGCCGGTAGGACCACCCTACAAGTTTTGTTCACAAGAAAATACTTGTGCAGTACACAATTCACCCGCGCAATAAAAAATAAATTAATATTAAAAAGTTTCAAAGTAAGGGTTTAAAATCCTAATGTTTTAATTAACGGATTGGTCTTAATAGTAAGTAACTTGAATTGCTAAAGCATATATCAAGTTTAAAGTTTTGTGTATACTGATAATTGTTGTTGGAAAACTCATCCACTTAAATTAGGTGTGTGATATGAGTCGATCCGGATTAGTCAAAATAAAAATCTGAAATATCGATAAGGCTAACAAAAAAACCTAACTATTTATGTAAATTTAAATATGTGTTAGATATCTGAGAAGATTTGAATAAAAATAAAGGCATGTTTGAAGATAAAGTCACTTTAAAAATGAATCATATCATTGATACAACTTTTAGGTGTTTATATTTCGATCATCTGAATCGATTTTTTTTTTTAATTTTATCATTGTTGCTATGGATTGTGATTCGACTCTCACAATTAATAGTTCATGTTTTCCTTATTTTCTTTACTAATAAGGTGGTAATACGTGTAATTTACTTTACACACATGACATTTGTTTATTAAAAATTAACATTAATGATTTAATGACGGAATGATCGAAGTGAAAATATTTCTTAATAATAGTGATTAAAATGAAAAAAAAATTATGTGATGAAAATGCAAGTGCATAAAGTTAGTGACTACTAGTGTAATTTATCTAATCAAATACAACTTCCCCGTCACCCTCGTTTCCCTCTGTAGACCACCACGTCACCGTTTCAACTCCTTAATACACACATACAGCCTGGCAAAATTCCCCTACGTCACATCCAAACCCAATCATTTTCCTCCACGTGGCTACCCTTGACGTTGACACCTCTGCATTGACAGCTGTCTCCCGCTCTATCTCTCTCCAAAACCCCCGCCTATAAATACCTCCTTCCTTCATTTTCTCCTCATTCTGCAACAAATATTTCCCAGCAAGTTGCTCTCATAACTAAAATAAAAAAAAACTCTTTACCCTCTTCTTTTACCATTTTACCCTTGAACATGGCTTCGATTTACCACCTCGTTGCCACTCTGTTCCTCCTCTGTTTCATGAACCTCTCCGCATCCGAGCTCGTCCAAGAGCAACCGCTTGTTTTGAAGTACCACAACGGTCCACTCTTGAAGGGCAAGATCACCGTTAATCTCATCTGGTACGGCAAGTTCACTCCCATCCAACGGTCGATAATCGTCGACTTTATCAGCTCGTTGAGCTCGAACAACGCCGCCGGTCCTTCCACGTCGTCGTGGTGGAAGACGACGGAGAATTACAAGGGCGGACGGTCCGCCTTGGCCGTGGGCAAACAAATCCTCCTCGAAAATTATCCCCTCGGCAAATCCCTTAAGAACCCGCATTTCCCTGCATTGGCGAGCAAATTCAACGGCGTTAATACCATCAATATCATCCTCACCGCGAAAGACGTCGCCGTCGAAGGGTTTTGCATGAGGTGTGGGACTCACGGGTCAGCCCGGGTTGGCCGGAGTCCGGTTCGGGGAACCTATATCTGGGTCGGGAACTCCGAGACTCAGTGCCCGGGTCAATGCGCTTGGCCTTTTCATCAGCCTATTTACGGTCCTCAGACTCCGCCGTTAGTGGCACCCAACGGAGACGTTGGAGTTGACGGAATGATCATTAACCTGGCTACGCTGTTGGGTAACACCGTTACCAACCCGTTTAACAACGGGTATTTCCAGGGTCCGGCGAATGCTCCCTTGGAGGCGGTTTCCGCTTGTACGGGGATGTTCGGGTCGGGTTCATACCCGGGTTATCCGGGTAATGTGCTTGTGGAGAAGAGTACCGGGGCGAGTTACAATGCGAATGGGATTAACGGGAGGAAGTACTTGTTGCCGGCGATGTGGGATCCTCGGACATCAAGTTGCAAGACGGTCGTCTGATGGGACACGTGGCGGATATCAGTGGTGAGAGTGATGATGATGATAAAGTGGACGTGGCAATGATAATTAGAAGAAAGGGGTGGTAGGGGGGCGGGGGCCTTTTACGTTGTCGTTTTGTGTGACGTGTAAATTCCTATAAAAAACGAAAATATGGAGGTAGGGTAGATGAGTAATGGAAATGTGGGATAGTAATAATTAATAAAATATATAAATATTAAAGAAATGGAAAGTTAAAATGTTCTCACTTCATTTTTTTAACATTATATATATATAATATATATATTATTTATAAATCAAAAGATATTAAATATTTAAATTCGTGAAGCAATATTAAACTAAAATACCCAAGTAGCATTAACTCTCTTCGAAAAGGAGGTGATCCAGTTATACCTTCGACTATTTTGTTACGACTTTATTCTAGTCATGAATCGTGTTTTCGATGTCCCCTCTTTACGATTAAGGTAATAATTTTGGACATTGACTATATTAAATTGAATTAAATTAAATTCGATAAAATATTTTTTTAGTAATTTTAATATCTTAAATTGTGATAATTATTAAAATAATAATAATAATTTATATTCTTTAATGATCTTTTACATTAACTAAAATTTTTATATTTGATCTGACCGTGCAATAATATCATATTATATAATATGTGGAGGATAAGGATAAAGGGGGAGTGGGATTTGTTTTGTTTGTTTGTGGGTGAAATGTTTACTTTCAGAATTTGCCTTTTCTTTTATTTAGGTACAAACATCATTTTAAAAGGAATCCTGAATGGTCTTAATATTAAAGACATCTTTTTTTTAGATTTGTTCGAAAAGGTTTTTATTTTTTTGCATATTAAAGTAGTCGAATAATGTTCTTTGAAGTAGTACAATTGATCGCAAAAGTAGTCTTCATTTAAACCAATTGCGAGATATTAATTCTTTCAAATAATGTTTAGATTTGATATATGATGTTGTAAATTTAGTAAAAATGAATTGGATTGAACAATTCTATGATAATCATTTACAATGTTTAATCTAAAAATGAATTGGATTGAACAATTCTATGAATTTGGATAATTACAAAATTGTATGAAATATTATCTACTTTTTTACTTTAAAGTTTTTTTTTCAATTTATTTATTAATTATTTTGATGGTATGTGTGTCAGGTTTAAAAGTACAAAATAATATAATATTAAAGTGACACATCATCAAAAATAAAAAAAATCTTTAAAGAATTATGCTAGGAGAAATTATTAAGTTTAGAAATTTAAAATTACTTGATCCCGGGAAAATAAATTCAAATTTGAGCATTTAACCCAGAATTATAATTAATATTGTGATGAATTGGTGTAAGATGTTTTGTTTACACTGGATCAAACATACAAAAAGTACTATGGGACTTGTGCCATGTTTAATTAAAGAAAATAATGGGTGAAGTTTTAAGTGTTTAAGCAAAAATCTAGGGATTTTGGCAGAGGAGAAAATGAGAAAGGGGTTTGAATTGGTGGGTGATATGATTCTGTAGTTGGCAGCAGTAGCAGCAGAGAAATAAGGGGGGAAACCCCAAACCTGTGACTTTCACTCTGCTTCTGCTACTATTTTACCATTTACTTCAAGCTGTAGCTTTCAGCTATAATTATGGAAATATTAATGGCAGGGTGACGTGCTTCAGAAAAAAATTTAAATTACCCTTGAACATGACATAGTCTTACAAAATTATAAATTGGGGGGGGGGGGGGTCAACATCCAATTGAACTCTATAAGTTCATATCGGTTTTACAAAATTCGATTCAATTCAGGTAATTGCAAGTTTTACCAAAGACCAATACATTGGAGTAATAATCAAATGAAGTTTATTAAATTCGAATCAGAACCGAACTAAACACTTGCACACCTAGGCTAAAGGAAGGTAATATAGGGCATGAGAATAGGGTGTTAATGACAAATCCTTTGAGAGAGTAATTAGGGAAGAGTATTAAAAGGAAGTTGCAGGGGACCACTTCTTTTTTTATAAAAAAAATGTCAGAGGCTCAGGGCCAGAATCAGAGATGGGGGAGCACATCAATTAACCAAATCGGTTCATGCACCCATCCATCCTATCTACTATGTGATATGTGATGTGAACTGATCTCACCTTGAGGATGCTTGTGAAATGGACATGTTCAGTGCCTGCTGGCATTTTCAGTGCATGGAAATATAGGGCAAACTCTTGGCTTTATACATTATATTGGGGGCTCCAAAGGGTAATCATTGTTTTGGATAGGGAAATCTCTGCAACTATGGTTCCTAAAAGATTGTGTGCATTTACTACATTTGTTCTTTGCTAGATCTTTGTAGGTATGATGCATTTGTATGGATGGATGCGTAATGTTAAATCTCATAAAAGAAGATGAAGCAATGGAAGTAAATGGTGATTGTCAAAAAGGTGACAAAAAATCTAAACCAACTTTTGGGTATTCAAAATAACATTACCACATGGGAAACTAAGCAAATAAATATGATGACAGCAATTGATATTGCAAAAACTGACTACTTACCAAGATCCCTTAGTTTATCAAAACTTTTAGGGTGATTTAAGCTGCGATGGAAGGCTTAGCAGTGGAGAGCTTGGACCTTCTTTTGGCTAAACTCTCACTACGGCGCTCCCTCTGCTCCTTCAACCTTGTGGCAAGAAGTTTCTGGTACTCGGCTGCCTCTGATTTGGCCTTGGCAATTCTCTTCTTCTTATCAGCAATTCTAGCCCGCTTCCTCTGGAGGGTCAATGGAGTTACCAGCCTCTGGATTTTTGGTGCCTTACTGACCTTCTTGCCTGCAAACCCCACAAATGGACATCAGCAAGTAATACTTTCAAGAAAACATTCACCTCGAGTTTTCATTTGAATTTGAAACACTCATATCCAACACATACCCCAAATATAGTACGGAGATACAATAACCCAAGATCAAATATATCCGTGTTAGCCGTTAGGGACATACCCACATATCTAACCCTCACACCTAAATCCAGATAGCATTCTCATATCCAACATACTCAAATACAGTATGGAGATACGACACCTCAAGTACATAAAAAATCATAGAAAATTTTAATACATCCTAGTCAAGCACATACACATATTTGACACTCACATCTAACTAGGGAGCATAGCTAACTAAGCCTCTCTGATTCCACCATGATCCAATCTTCAACCTTTTTAAACTCCATTAGGAGTATTGGCAATCTGGTGAGCAAATGAGACATGCAGATGCAAAAGCCCATACTTTGTTTAGAAAGTACAAAGCTAGAAACCTAGAATTATGGTTGGGGTGCATTAAAATGGATTACAGTCAGCCATATGAGGAAATACAACCTACTACTGGATGCATTAAGAACTCCACTGTTTTCTAGAAGATAAATTTATAATTATATGTTAAAGGGACCACTAACAGTATGCAAACAACTGCAGAATACCTAAGAAGCAATCAGAGTTCAGAACAAAAAGCATCCACCTAATGGCCATCTTTATTGAAAAAGACAGTTGAGGAAGAAATAACAACATTACCAGATTTTGTTGTGAAAGTCCGCCTGTAAGTGTTGACATACTTTCGGACATCATCTTCCTTGGAAAGGTTAAAGAGCTTTCTAATCTTGGACGCTCTCTTTGGGCCTCTCATCCTAGGTTTTTCAGTGTCGGTTAGCCCCGGCAAATCATTCTCTCCCTTCTTCACTATAACCAGGTTCAAAACAGAAAGGTCTTGGCTAACAATACATCCACGAACTGACTTCCTTCTACGCTCGCCATTGCGTCTTCCGTATCCACGGAAGCATGGGGTACCTGCTCATGCAATATAATAAATGAATCAACTTTCATTCTGAAGAGGCGGATATGAAGGAAGGATAAAAATGCAACACTCCAATTAACAAAGGTTTAGTGGAGTACTGAGACAGCAGATATCAAAATGGTAATGCAAACAATACAACTCTCCAGATAAAATAAGTTATGCATGATTTAAGAGTACGGGCAGAATCAGACTAAAACTAGAATTAACCCCAAGGCCCAAGCCTTGATGACATAAAATAAATGAACAAATATAACAATATACGTAAACACCTAATTTAGTCCTGTTAATAAAATCTGAAGGTTTGAAACAATCTGAAATGAAGCCTTCAGAGTGATCAAGTTAAGTATTCAAATTCCACATCTTTGCTCAGTTTTAATCAAAACCAATTTGGTAATTAGATTAGACCTTGCTTGAGGTCATTACTCTATTGGCTCAAAATGGTTACCCTTTTTTCCCTACAAATTTTGGTTATAATTTTCTTCAATGATTCAATGTAATCTCACCACTAGGCAAGTAATAATTTCATTTGTTATTGAAATATCATTAAACAGTTTTTATTTTAAAGGTCAATATTTTAAATGAAAAAAAAATATGAATGTTTGGTGTGAATACCAATAAAAATATTCTCTTCGAAGGACAATAGTATAAGATTAAAAGCAATATTAGATTTATCCAAGAAGAAAATGGGGCAGAACATTTCATGCTGGCCTTTGAACTGGAGAAAGTAATTTCAACTTCCATATTTAAATTTGGCATTTTCATCTCAAAACAATTAAGATACATGACAAGTATGAGTGGAAGGGGCGTGGAATAGGGGCAGAGGAATTTTGTCCATCAGACTAGCCACTTTTTAATCCTTGACAAGAAAAACTGGCCTTAGACATAAATCACTTGGCAGCGCAAATAAATTCACTTCTTATTGCTATGCATCATTCTTACCTTCTTAAAAGAGCAAAAATCCAAAATCCAAGGTGTGTTTAGACTTTAGCGTCCAATTTGTGTGTGTGTGTGTATATATATATATTAACTTTTGATCTTAGCTAAATTAAGTTTTATTCCAATGCTCTAAGTTCACTTCCAATAATCCTATGCAATGTAAAGGCTAACCTAATTACTAGATCATATATGATACCAATGACTTTGAATGTAAACCTCATTGGATCATGCTCACTTCATCCAGCATTGTTTGAAGACATAATGATGCACAAACCAAAACAACTAGACCATAAAACTCACCTCTATGAAGCAAGAGACGAACACGACCAGGAGTCAGAACACCCTGCTTCATCGGGAATCCTTGTTTGTCGCAGCCTCCCATGATCTTGAAAACATAGCCCTTGAATTCCTATTGAAATAAATGGAAAAAAGTAAACTTCTATTAAGTCGATCAGATCAACCATTAATTAAAACAAATACAAATGGCTAAACAACATACCTCGCCTAGAGCATCTCCAGCAACCTCCTGCGAGATCCGCTTGTCGAAAAATGCACGACTGTTGCATTAAAATAACATCAATATCTTTAATTGCAAAACGGAATTTAATTAAATTTAATCAACTCAATCTAACTCAGCCTCTATTTCACTTGTAACCAAAATTCGATATTCACATTTCTCATTGCTTTTTTCCGTGGACTTTCTCAGCAACCAAACAGAATGCAACTAAATAAAACAAAATTAAACTTACAGCTTCTGGTCGTCGTCGATCTCGAGCTTCTTCTGGCAACCAGTAGTCGGATTTGCGATATTAAACTACACGACAACAAAAAATAACAGTTAAATTAAACAAGTGGAATACAGAGTTATACCTATGAAATTATAGTGTTCATTGTTTTGTGGATAAGAGACGGTGCATTGAACCTTCATTTTCGGATCGAGTTTAGCTGCTGCTGCTGCCGCTGCTCGAACTCAGAGGAGACAGCTCAGTGCACGAAAGAGAAGGAAATGAGAAGGAGATTAGGGCTTAAAAAGCGTTCGTCTTTTAGGTTTTAAATGGGCCGATTGCATTTTGGGAGTATCTGTTCTAAGTATACTCTCAACCATTTGACAATGAATCGCTCAATCACCCTGCTACAGCTATTGGTGCTCGAACCTCTAGGAACAACAACTGTTCCCTTAACTACTGAGGCAAGTTGGTTCGTGCAACATATATATATATAATAAGGATCCATTTACACTACATAAAATTTATTTAATTTTATATTTTTTAAATCGTTAGATGAAAATAAATGGATGCGAAATTATTTTTTTATACAAATTATTTTATTTCATACCATTAATCTCAATCATCATTTATCTTTCTCTAAAATAGAATAGATCGTCTGAGTACCAAAGTCGAAATTGATGTCAATGGAAGATTTGATATCAAATCATTTTATCTCTAGACATGAGGTTTAGTTAATATCATTAGTCTAAGTAATTAATGTAATTTAAGTAAAATATGAATTAAAAGATTTCAATTGAGTGGTTAAGAATGTTTATGTTGTCTCATCTTGTATGTGTTCAAATTTTTACATTTATTTTAGAATCTAATTACCTCACTACTTAATCAAAAGAAGTAAAGGATCAAAATGTGTTAAATTATAATATAAAACTAAATCCAAGTTTCATCATAGTTGATGGGCCAAAACTATAAATTGCCCTTATTTAAATAGAGAAGTTTGTGTCAAATATTCTAACAACAAAAAGAAAATGCCAAAAATTCATTTCTTATACTAAAAAATATTTTATGAACTCTTATATTATAGGCATTTTACAGACTTAGTTCATCTATTTACTTTGATTATTTATACCTTTTAAATTTGTAAACTTTTATTTTGATGTAAATGGCAGTCATTAAATTTGTTAGGTCAATCATAATATTACTATTAGTTTTTTTGGGGGGCATTATACATAAGCAGAGAGAACATAAGTCAATAAAAACTGACCATTTCGATTATGTTGTTTTTTATTAACTCGAATTTAACAGTTAAGTCAATTATGATCTCGATTAAACTGATTTTGTTGATTAATTATTAAAATTCACAACTGAACTGACCAACTAAATGTATATTTATTATTTGTTTTGAACTGATCAATTATTTTTAAAATAAGTCGATTAAGCGACTTAACCAATCGAACTGATGTCAAGTCAGCTACTTAAAATCATGAAAGTTGGTTTGGTTATTATACAAGATGTTCAATAAAGTAGTTAAATTAAAAAAAAAAACGACCAAACCAATCAATTTAACATTCTTCACCCTTCTATGTAACTTGTAAAAAAAATTAAATAGTCTAAAGGTGATTATAAGGTAGTATATGTTCATATATATCCTTAACCCTTTGACATGCACACACCTTGTAGACATTGTGATTGAACCCGGGCCACGTAGGATGAACATCATCTGCTTTTTCACTTAGACCACTTGTTGGGTTCAACTTGTAAATTTAAGTCATGCCAATGCTATCATATTTGATCATTTTAAGTTCATAGAATCTAATCATATTATCCTTGTATCATTTGGATTAAATTTGAAATTTTTTAAAAATAGGACTAAATTATATAGAGACTATATCCACAATTTATGCATAATATAGGGACTTAATCATAGAATTTGACAAAGAAGGAAGGTTTTATTTCATAGGAAATCCTTAAACTATATCCATTTTTCTGAAATAGATACTTAAAACTATTTTTTTTCAAATTACATACCTAATCTATAATCTCTAACAACCTTTAAGTTTCAACCGTTTAACAGCCAAAGAGGAAAGAGAAAAAAGAAAAGACAAACCGTTTGGCTGGCTGGCCCGGCATAGCTGGCTCCTCCGTTAAAAGAACGACAATGACAATGTGAGTAAACTTCCATTTCTCCAAATCTCAATTCGCTCTAGAAAAAAGAGAGAGAAAAGAATCCTCTGCCTTTCGAAATCTACCACTCAAAACCAAGAAACCATGGCCGCCGCCGCTTTCGCACGCGACGAGAACGTCTACATGGCCAAACTCGCCGAGCAAGCCGAGCGTTACGAGGAGATGGTCAAGTTCATGGAAAACGTCGTCTCCGCCGTCCCTCCACCCGACGAACTCACCGTCGAGGAGCGCAACCTCCTCTCCGTCGCCTACAAGAACGTCATCGGCGCGCGCCGTGCCTCCTGGCGGATCGTCTCCTCCATCGAGCAGAAGGAGGAGGGACGCGGCAACAACGACCACGTCTCCGTCATCCGCGACTACAGGGCCAAGATCGAGGCGGAGTTGTCCGATATTTGCGCCGGAATCTTGAAGCTCCTCGACGAGAAGCTTGTTCCGGCTGCTGGAACCGGGGAGTCCAAGGTGTTTTACCTGAAAATGAAGGGAGATTACCATAGGTACTTGGCTGAGTTCAAGATTGGCGATGACAGGAAAACCGCTGCCGAGAATACCCTCACCGCGTATAAATCTTCTCAGGTTTGTGACCATTCCTGTAAATTCTGGTTCGATCCTGTATGTTTTGCTTGTTTTGATGTGTAATTTTAGGGTTTGGTTAAGTTTAGATGTGAATTCTGATGAAATATGTGTTCAGTTTTTTTGAATCTGGTTTATGTTTAATTCTGGCATATTTGGGGGTCAACCTAGTTTTTAGATCTAGGTTTATGTATAAATCTGGTATAGTTCTTATCGCTAAGATCCGGATCCGCTTTCCATTGCGAAACTTGACTTGGAAACATAATCGTTAGAAGGCATTACTGCATACTGGCTACTGCAATAGAAATTTTATGAAAATTATCAAGAAATATGGCCTCAATTCATAAATTACCTTTGTTTTTTATATGCTGCGACTTGCATCTATATTATGTCTGATTTAAGTGCATTAGGCATAGTTGAATTTCTTGTTGGGACCAATGAAATTTATGTTTATGATCTATAGTCCTCACCTCATATCCTCATCCCCAACTTAGAATTCGAAGTTCCTTGGTATTTATTCATTTTGCAGTGTAATGTTAGTTGCTTTGGATCTTTGTTACTGCTATTTTTTTTCTTTGAAGTCTTTCAATCAGTGTGGGTCTGCTTTTCATAAGATTATTATTTTCTCACTTTTACATTTAAATAGAAGATTTTGATATTTCTCTCTGGTTTGGAGTTTGCTAAGGCGATTATGACTTGTATTTTGTCAATGGTTCCGACTTCCGACCCTTTATTGATGTTATATGTATCTTTATGTGATGTTTTCTTTTCAGGACATTGCAAATACTGAACTAGCCCCGACTCATCCTATCCGTCTAGGATTGGCTCTGAACTTTTCTGTCTTCTACTATGAGATCTTGAATTCTCCTGATCGTGCTTGCAGTCTTGCCAAACAGGTAGAATTACAAGACTTCAGAAATTTTGTTTAGTCTAAGTATATTCATCTTTTACATTGCAAATCCTTTTCTGCTCTTCATTTGGAATTCTTTCCTCAGGCTTTTGATGAAGCCATCGCTGAGCTGGATACTCTTGGAGAGGATTCATACAAGGACAGCACTTTGATAATGCAACTTCTCCGCGACAACCTCACTTTGTGGACCTCAGATATGCAGGTTAGACCCCGCATATATGTTTTTTTTTTCTATCTTGCCTCTGTATTTAGCCATCTAATTTCTTCTTTTTTATAATGATCTATATATTTTTATCCATTTAGGATGATGGGACTGATGAGATCAAAGAAGCTCCCAAACACGAGGATGAGAAACAACCATGAAGTCCCCAATCTTTGCGGTAGTATTTTGCTTCTCTACTAGTTTTTGTTCGGAGAAGTCGATTGGTCCCACTTTCTCTTTAGTTACTTGTTTTTAGTTGATCATGCCTGGATTTATGAAACTTGGGAGTAACTACTATAAATTTCTTAGCAGTTCTCTGTACTGAATTCTAGTTGAAGCTTTCTAATTGCAGTGAGGCTATGTGTACTCTCTTTCTTAATTGTTTTCTTGACAATTGAGATACTTCCTAGGCTTAATTTTTTAAGTTGTTTTCTCGGAATTATCAGCTTCATTTTTACGCGGCTTTGGTATTTTTATCTCTACATGCATTGTATTTGCCTTTTCCCTTTGTTTTTGTACCGATGCTGATACATCCACCAATCCGCCATTGGCCTCATCTAGCTTGCTTTATATCAAGAAATTGCTTAGAGAGTAAAACATTCGAAAGCTTTTTGTCCTCGGTTTTCTTCTTACTGTTGCATAGGGTAATGGTATTGGTACAATGGTGGTATTGATTTAAGACCAGTATGATCGATACGGTTGGTATTGAACTACTATGGGGATTTTTTTATTGCCTGCCTCAACCCTCAGCTGATTTTTATATCTTCAGTTCAGATCCCGGCCGGAACTTGAACCAGGAAAATGGAAAATTACTGACTTCGATCCGACTTGGCTCAAAGTATTCACTAAGTTTCTATAATTTTTTAAAAATTAAATTTTATTTTGTTGGAAAACTAAAGAAAATTAAAAAAAGGGAAATGTGGAGGGGGGGAGTATAACATTTTAGGTTGCTTGGACAATTTTAAAATTCAATATAAAAATTGTTGATTTTTTTCAGTATGACAATTTTAAAATACAAAATGAATAAATTTAGTGGGACGAAAGGGATAATTAAAATAGATAAAATTAGTTATATAAAGTAAAACGTGGTATTTTGGTAATTTTCTTATGGTGGGTGGGTTTGACTTAAACCGGACCCTACAGACCCGACCTCGAAGATTTTAATTTTAAAATCCCATCACAATTTTCTTATGGTGGGTGGGTTTGACTTATTGGATTTGGATTAGTTTACCATTCCCATGTGTGGCGAGGAATTGACAGGCTTTCTGGATTACTTCGGCGATGTTGGGTACCACAAAATGAACGAGGCCTATAGAAATTGAGATAATTGTCTCCTTGAAGAAAACCATACCATTTAACTTTTGATAATTTTGATCATGACTCGGATAATAGTGAAATATATTAAAAACCAGTTTAGTATTGTTTTTAAAAAATACTAGAAAAGAACTTTTGTAAAAAAAAATAGATTTTTTAATTTGAGATATGAGTGTTTAATATTATTGTCTAACAATAGTTTTAAGAAGATAAATGATCGTTTTGGACATGATATTGTAAGTTAAAAAATATTTAAATGATATTCAAGTTCTTTAATTTTATAATATCAATTTAAATTATGATAAAAATATTTTATTAGTAAATTATGATATTCAAGTTTTACTAATAGTATTCAAAAAAAAGTTTTACTAATTGGCTAGTGGCTAAGGATACTTATATTGCCCCATTTTGTATGGGTTCGAATCTTGATATAAGAATATAATATCTCCTTATTTAATCAAAAATTTTATCTAAAAATATTTAAACTAAAAATATTTAATTATCATATAATTATGTATTTGGTAAAAATTATAAGTTTATACATTATAAAATAAACACAACATAAAAAAACAAATGAAGGTTAAAATTGTAAAATGGCTTTTAAAAGCATTTTTCTCACCATAAAAGTTAGTAATTTTAACTTTTACGTTTGAGTTGAAAAACACTTTTCAAAAGTGATTTTACCTTCAAAAGTTATTTGTTTAGCATTATTTATGACTTTAAAAGTGCTTATAAAAAGCAATGGTGAACAAAAAATTAAGGCTTTGTTTTTGTTGTTGTTGCGTTTTGCAACTTCAAGCCTGTTGTCGCTGTGATTTTGGCGTCAAATAGGATTGGTTGACACAAACGTGCGTTTACCCACCATCATTTAGCACTAAGGCTTAGTTTGTGGTTGCTTTTAAAAAGTGCGGTGAAAAAAGTGATTTTTAAACTAGCTGTTGAAAAATAGTTTTGAAAAGCTGGTTAGTGTTTGTCATTGATGTCAAAAAGTGATTTTGAGGAGATAAAATGTCTATTTTAGACATGATATTGAAAAGTAAAAGTAAATTTGGGTGATTGTTCAAATTAATTAATGTAATGATTTATGAAATAAATCAATTTCAATTATAATAAAAAATATTTTTTTATAAAATTTAATTTAAAAATATAAACTACATTCTAGATTATATACGGCCATACCACTTACACATTAATAATAAATATAAAATAAAGTACAAATAAAATAATTTTATTTTCAATATAAATATTATAAAATATATATTATTTTACAATTATGTATGCATAAACATTATTTTAACAATAAATTATAATTAAATGATAAGAGTAAAAAAGTAATTTTATTTTCAAACTAGCTTTTCCACCCAAAAAGCTATAAAATCCAGCTTCTTGGTTTGGGTGGAAAAGCTAGTTTTAAAAGCAACCAAAAACAGCATGTTTTAACTAAAAGCACTTAAAAAAGTGATTTTTGGTTACGAAACGCAACCAAAAACAGGCCCTAAATGCTCGTTTACTGACGGTTGAAAAATTCAACCGTTTTCCACTCTAATAGCATAGGGAGTCTAAGTCAAATTATGCTATTAGTTTTTATTTCACGTATAAATGGTAGATTTAATTCTCTTGTTCTAATATAATTATTTTATGTTTTGTAATTTAATTATGGGTAATTATTCTATATACATGCGACAGAAAAAAAAGTTTTTACAAATATCTTAGTTTTAGAGTTTAAGATTAAATTTTAGAGTTTGGAGATTAGAGATTTAGTTTTAGTAGTTTAGAATTGATGGGTTGTGGTTAAATTTTAGAGTTATAAGTTAAAACTTAAATCTTTAACAATATTGTCTTAAACTTTTAACCCAAAATTCTAACTTTAAATGTTAAATTCTTAACTTTTAAACTTAAAGCCATAAGCTTTAATTCTTAAAATATAATATTAAACTTTAAAATTAAAACGCTTATAGAATTCTTTTGTTTTTACCGCATGTGTCGACCTCTGCCCGCCTGGCCACTTGCAAATGCTGCTGTTTGTCCCAGCCCGGCCGTTCGGCCTCCTTGGCAGACATCTCCTTCTTGTGTTTGCAGGCATTCTTTGTGGCTTTCTGTTCTTGGCCAATGTTGCCTTTGTTTCTATTATCATTTTTTCATTGAATGAATTGTGTTTTCTTTGATAAAAAAATTAAAATTCAAAATATATAAAATCTGAAATTAACCAAGTTAGAATACATAAATTAACGTCACAATTTATACTCATGATCGACTATGAAAATTTGTATTGTATTTGATAATGTCAAGATCATGCATTGCAAAAAATTGAAACCCTAGAGTTGATTATTGATTAAACTATCTTCATGATGTTTTATAGTAAAATAATGAGTTAATTATACTACACATTCCTAAATTATAATTTTATTTTAAATAAGTTTTAAACTTTTAAATATTCAAATTTCATTTTTGAACTATTATTCTCATTCTAAATTAGTATTCAAATTTTTTAATTTCATCCTCAAATTATGATTCTTTCCCAACTTTTTGAATATTATAATTTCATCCCAAATTATCAGTATATGATAACCACATCTCATGTTAATAAGACCGTTATAGAAACTGTTAATTGTCATGCAAACATTTGTATATATTATGTAATAATATAATGTTGCATAAACAATAATTTAAATATAAAATTAGAACGTTCAAAAAGTTTGAGTACCAATTTAAAACGAGGCACATAACTTGGGATGGAAAATAAAATATTTAAAGTTAGATACTAATTTAGAATGAAAATTATAATTTAAAGATAAAATTAAAATATTTAAAAGTTGAAGAACTATTGTAAACAAAAATATGTAAGGACAGGGTTCCAGTGAAAAAGAATGGTGAGGGAGAGCGTTTCACTACCAAAAAATGACCATCGAAATTCCGCCGTCGACACAAGCTTTACAGTGTTCGTAGACAACCTGAGTAGAAAAGTGTCAAGGGGGCATTATGGGAGCTTTTCAATCATCATGTTAAGGTGACTAGGGTTTTTATTCCATCGGTAAACATGAAGCCTAGATATAAACACTGTACTTTTGCTTTCGTTAGTTTCAAGAGTGAAGAAGACATGAAGAAGTGTTGAGTTGATCACACAATTGCAAATGGCCAAGAGGGGGGTGAATTGGCAATTAAAAAATTGGTGGGAGGAATTGGTGAAAAATAAAAGATGACACAAGTAGTTAGAGTGGTTCAAGTTCTCCAAATAAACTCTACATCCACTACCTTAGTTCCCACTAAGGATTTTCAACCAATTCACTATTTGAATTCTTCCCCTTTTCTTGGATGAGGAGGTAACCTTACAAATTTGATTAAGCTTTCTACCCAAAGCTTAATCCACTCAAATTACAAAGAAAAGTTGCGGTAAACTCAAATGATTCCTCTCAAAGGATAATTGTCTACCCAATTACAATTTCAATCACCCCAAACTCAGAATACAAATAGACAATTGAAAGACACTAGAGTTGGGTACAAGAATTTGACTTTGAAGAGCACTAGGGTTTGGATTTTTGCTTTGATGTTGCTTGTATGTTCAATAGTTGTTGCATGGTCAAATGAAGCTTGTTTTTATATTCTTGCATTGATTTCTAGCCGTTTGGGTAGTTGGGATCATCAATAGAGCCGTTGGGAGCAATTTTCCCGCATTAAATGCAGCTCTGCAGCCTACCGTATCGGTACTCGGGAAGGGCATATCGATACATGCATCAAAGAAAAAAGAGCCGTTGTGCTTGAAAACAGGGCGTATCGATACACATAGAAGGCGTACCGGTACGGTTTTAAGGGGTGTATCGATACGGAAGGCCGTATCGATACGGTTTTTGCTCACTGGAATCCCAAGCCAAGTTTACATAAAAAGTGTATCGATATGCATACCAAGCGTATCGGTACGGTATAACGATCTTTTGAAAATTGGGAAACCAACCAACTGACAAGTAACGGTCAAATAATTAAATGCTCAGATTTTTCAAAGACGATTTTATCGTATCGATACGGTTTCATGAAAACAGTTGCCCAGATGAATATCGTATCGATGCGGTTGCAAGGCGTATCGGTACGGTAACTCCATTAAAATTCCAGTGGCAAAATAGGGTATCGATACGCATAAGGGTATCGATACGCCTGGACGTTTTTGCATACTTAGGCTTGAAAAACATAGGAAAAGACTTAGGAAATTATATGTTTAAGAGTCAGTCTTTAAATATTATTTTGTTCAAAAATACTTGTCAATTGTGAGACTTTAAAGAGTACTTAAAAATTTATTGTTTTGCAAATTGGTCCTTAAGTTTATGTGTTATATCAAAATCAATTTTGGTTTTACAATCTCCCCCTTTTTGATATAACAAAATCATAAATAAATTTTTAAGTTTTTGAAACTTTGAAAAGCTTTCTCCCCCTTACTTTAAGATAGATTTTCAAAACAAACAAAAAAAAATATTTGACTCTATGATCCTTCTCCCCTTTTTTGTTAGATCAAAATAGAATACAAGGATAATAACAATATAAAGCAACAATAATTCATTAAACTTAAAGCAATCATAAGAGTTCAAATGCATAAACTTCAAAATAAACATAAAGGTTCAAATGCATAAATCTCAAAGCAACCATCATAATCCAAACTTTTAAAATCCTAAAAACATAGATAATAGGCATAAACTTCAAATCCTAAAAACAAAAGTGCAATAACAAAGATAAAAGACTAAATGTCCTAAGATGAGATGCATGATCTACTCGTCCCCTTCTCCATCATCATCGTCCTCGTCATCTTCTTCATCATCTTCTTGAGAGGGTTGGTTCCTTCGGGTTTGATTGATCCAAGCACCATGGAAGGCGGTAAGAGAGATATCCATGGAGTTTTGGCGAGCGGCCATGGTGTCTATCTTCTTTTCCATGCCTTGGACGCGATCATCTAAGGATGTGAAACGATTATCCATCGCGGTGAACTTCTCATTTAGGAAGGTCATGAGAGTATCCATGGAGGAGGAATCAAGAGGAGCACAGTGAGAGCTCGAAGAAGCACGAGAGGTATCGACCGGAGGAACGTGCGGAGGATCTTGAGCATTGCGAACCCAATCATTATCAACATAAGTGAAACCGGAACGAGCTAGGGAATGCTCATCGATGGGTAGGCCAAGGGTTTCGGGAAAATCATGTGAACAATCAATGCCAAGGGAATGAAATAGAAAACTCAAAGCCGTGGAGTAGTAAAAGGATGAGACTTGTTTGGTGTGACCATGTTGAACTAAAAAGACAAGGTCGGCAAACATAATTTGACACAAATTTGGACGTTTACCTTCTCTAAAACACCTAAGCCAAAAATCATCCGTTTGACGAATAGTTGAATACTTCCCACCCGATGGACGGATAAATCAAGAGATAAGAAGGTGAAGGATACGGTCATGATCATTTAAAACCTTTGCTGAGCCTAAAAAACCCGTACCCAAAGATTGTTCATCACCAATACCAACATCTTTAAAACCAAAGACATTACATAAAACTTTTTGATCAATTTGAAAAGTTTTGCCCATAATAGAAGATTCAATGGCAATGACATGCTCCCTAGGTTCATCATGTATGCATTCGGCATTAGAAAAGAATACAATGACTAGGTTCCTATATAGGATAGGAGGAATACTCAAAAAGGTTAAGAATTTCCATTGCTTAATTAAAGATAGGTATTGAAACTTGAAACGGGCAGAATTTAAGAAAGGGATTGACACAACTCGCTCTTCCCTAAGGTTCATTCCTTGAAAAAGTTTATAGCGTTCCCTATCACCATCCTCGGGAAAACTTAATTGGATAATATAAGGAAGATTAGGTGTAGGATTACCCTCGACATCCTCAATAGGATTGGAAGTAGAACGATGACGCTTAGTTCCCTTTTTCGGTGCCATAATCCTGAAAATACATCAAAAAGGATTCGAATATGTATGCAATTAACATCCTATTTAATCCAATAAATTCTAATAATTCAAGGTAATTTGTTAAAAAAGAATTTTAATTTTAAAGAGATATTCACAATTTAAAAAAATAGTTTGTTTTTTTAAGAAAAACAATCGAATATAAAATATATTCGAATGAAAAATTTTAAATTTTTGAATTTTTTTTATGAAAATGATGAAACCCATAACAATCAAACAAGGTTTGTACAAAAAATCAGTTGAAACAACAATTAAAAACAAACGAAAATAGAAAAGAGAAATTTTATACCTTGAATCTTAGAATGGATGAAAGAGGGGATGTGAATGCACAAGATTTGATGCCAAAGCTTTGCCTTGATGTGTAGAGTAAAAACCCTCAAGGAATTTTGAAAATTGATGGTAAAATTTGAAGCACTGAGGGGGTTTATATAGGGTTTCGCGGCTAGGGTTTTTGAGAGAAAAAAAGGTTTTTTAGTTTTAAAGAGTTTTAACAATTGCAGCCCTAAATAGCCTCTCCGTCGAGGCCGTATCAATACGCTATACACGCATATCGATACCCTTTAACCCTAATTTTATATTCGTCGCTACTACCGTATCGATACGCGGGGCCGTATCGGTACGCTTGGCTTTGATTATTTCCCTTGACTTGTACCGTATCGATACGCATGGTCGTATCGATACTCGTTCATCCTAAAAAATTCCCAGTTATCAACCCGTATCGATACGCTTTGCAGCCGTATCGATACACCTTTACCAAATTATGTAGATTTGACAGATTTAAGTGCAAAAATCCAATTTGAAACGTCCCTAAATGCATGTACATGTCATATGAACAAGTTTTAATGGCTAAACTTAATACATACTCCCCCTAGCAACATGCATAGAAGCAAAAGGAACAAAATTAACACAAGCATGAATCATAAGCAATTTCAAGCAAATTTGGACATTTTGGGACCTAAAAGGATCAAGAAAGGCTAGTTAAACCTAACTCTCTCCTAAGGGTCCAAAAGCGCTCTTTATCTAAAGGTTTTGTAAATATATCCGCTAATTGGTTCAAGGTGTCAACAAACTCTATAACAACATCATTTTTCAAAACATGGTCTCTAATGAAATGATGTCTAATTTCTATGTGTTTTGTTCTAGAGTGTTGGATGGGATTCTTAGTGAGACAAATGGCACTAGTGTTGTCACACCTAAGGGGTATGGTTTCTATTTTAACACCATAATCTAAGAGTTGTTGCTTCATCCAAAGGACTTGAGCACAACAACTCCCTAAGGATATGTACTCCGCTTCGGTGGTAGATAAGGCTACGCTATTTTGTTTCTTAGAGAACCAAGATACGAGCATACTACCTAAGAATTGGCATGTTCCAGAAGTACTTTTCCTATCTATCTTACACCCCCTATAATCTGCATCCGAAAAAGCATGAAGGCTAAAGGAAGAGTTTTTAGGATACCAAAGGCCTATGGTAGGTGTGTCTCTAAGGTATCTAAAAATTTTCTTAATGGCAACTAAGTGTGATTCTCTAGGACTAGCTTGAAACCTAGCACACAAGCAAACACTAAACATAATATCTGGTCTACTTGCGGTAAGGTAAAGCAAAGAACCTATCATGGATCTATAAAGCTTAGAATCAACACTTACCTCCTTCATCTTTGTCAAGCTTTATGGAAGAACTCATAGGTGTGGCTTGAGGTTTTGCATTCTCCAAGCCGAACTTTTTGAGCATATCATTCACGTACTTAGCTTGATTGGTGAAGGTGCCATCTTTCCTTTGCTTGATTTGGAGTCCCAAAAAGAATGAGAGCTCCCCCATCATGCTCATCTCGAACTCACCTTGCATTAGCTTAGAAAATTCTTTACAATAACACTCATTAGTAGAACCAAAAATGATATCATCAACATAGATTTGTACTACTAAGATGTCATTGTTATATCTTTTTATGAAGAGTGTAGTATCCACTTTTCCTTTTTCAAAACCCTTTTCAATTAAGAAATTTGAAAGTCTCTCATACCAAGCTCTAGGAGCTTGTTTTAAACCATAGAGAGCTTTTGTTAGTTTAAACACATGGTTTGGAAATTTTGAGTCCTCAAAACCCGGTGGTTGTTCCACATACACTTCTTCATTTATAAAACCATTTAAAAAGGCACTTTTCACATCCATTTGAAAAAGCTTGAAATTATTATAACATGCAAATGCTAAAAGCATCCTAATAGCTTCCATCCTAGCTACGGGTGTATATGTCTCATCAAAATCAATTCCCTCTTCTTGGGTATAGCCTTGAGCAACAAGCCTAGCCTTGTTTCTCACTATATTACCACTTTCATCTAATTTATTCCTAAATACCCATTTAGTTCCTATAGTAGATTGATTACTAGGCCTTTCAACTAATGTCCAAACTTTACTTCTCTCAAATTGATTTAATTCTTCTTACATGGCCAAAATCCAAAAGTCATCTTTTAAAGCTTCTTTAATATTTTTAGGCTCAATGCATGAAAGAAATGCAACATGGTTCATTAATTTGAGAGAGGATCTAGTAGTTACCCCCTTGGATGGATCACCCAAGATTTCACCACCTTTGACATAGTTTAACTCCCTTGGGTAAGACACCTCCTTTTCCTAAAGAGCCAAGTCCTTCAAGGCTTCAAGAGGTGGATCTTGTGTATCCTCATCTTTAGTTGGAACCTCATCCACCTTTGACGTTTGTCCTCCATCAATGGCATCAAGAGTTCCTACATCATCATCATCACAAGATTCCTTCCTCGGAAGGAGGTTATCATCGAAAACAACATGTATTGACTCTTCAACTACTAGAGTTCTTTTGTTAAACACACGATAGGCTTTAGAGTTTAAAGAGTACCCTAAGAAAATAGCTTCATCACTTTTATCATCAAATTTACCTAAGTTTTCTTTACCATTATTCAAAACAAAACACTTGCAACCAAAAGGATGAAAATAGCAAATGTTAGGCTTCTTAGATTTCAAAATCTCATAAGGTGTTTTCTTCAAAATTGGCCTAATCATTACTCGATTTATAATATAGCAAGCGGTATTTGTGGCTTCCGCCCAAAAATATTTAGGTAAATTATTTTCGCAAAGCATGGTTCTAGCCATTTCTTCTAAAGTTCGATTTTTCCTCTCAACTACCCCATTTTGTTGAGGAGTGCGAGATGCGAAAAAATTGTGGCTAATCCCATTTTCATTTAAAAACTCATCGAAACATAGATTTTGAAATTCGGTTCCATGATCACTTATAATGTGAGAAATTTTAAGTTCAAGATCATTTTGAGTTATTTTAGAAAATGTGATGAATTTTTCTAAAGCCTCATCTTTTGTACTTAAGAATAGAACCCAAGTAAACCTAGAATAATCATCTACAAGCACAAAAGCATATGATTTACCACCCAAGCTCATTGTTCTAATAGGCCCAAAAAGATCCATATGAATCAATTGTAAACATCTACTAGTGAAGACATCATTAATGGATTTAAATGAAGTTCTATGTTTTTTACCCTTTGAACATGCATCACAAATTTTATCATTAGAAAATTTAAGTTTGGGTAAACCTCTAACTAGATTAAGGGAAATTAATTTCTCTAAGACACTCATGTTAGCATGTCCTAATTTTCTATGCCAAAGCCATGAGTCATGTTCATCATGTGCAACTAAGCATGTATGAGATGAAAAATGTCATCTAAATGCACCATGTAAATATTGCCTATTCTATGTCCTATGAGCATTAGTTGATTTGTTTTAATGTTTACAATTTTGCAACCATTTTTATCAAATAAAACATTAAAACCTTTATCATATAATTGACTAATGCTCAACAAATTATGTTTAAGACCGTTGACATACAAAACATTTTCAATGAAAATAGAGGAGTGATTACCAATAGAGCCTATTCCTTCAATGTGGCCTTTGGAGTTGTCACTGAAAGTCACCACTCCACCACTCTTTGGCTTTAGTTCCACGAATCTACTCCTGTCACCGGTCATGTGTCTTGAGCATCCACTATCAAGGTACCAAGAAGTTTGGCTTGAAGCTTTAGCCTTGTAGCAATGCTCCCCCTACAAACAAAGAAATTAGGCCTTGATTTTTGGTACCCAAATCATTTTGGGTCCATGAGTGTTAGCCTTCAAAATTTTGGTTCCCTTAGGAATCCAAGAAGCAATAGCATTCATATCATTAGAAATAATGAGTTCCTTAGGAACCCAAACACTCCTAACTCTTTGACCTCTAGATTGCTTATTAAAATTTCTTTGTTTAGGAATAAAAGGTTTTCTTTTTACATATTGGGATTTAGAATGATTTCCTTTTTCAAAATTGTTTTTCCCAATAGCAATAGATGTTTTAAGATTATCCACTTCCTTTGTGTGATAATCTTGAAAATCGGAAAGAAGTTTTTCAAGTTCAAGATTTTTTGTTTTAAGATCATTTGAAAGATTTACTAAAAAAAAACTTTCTTTTCCAATTCGGGGTTAGCTTTAGAAAATGTCTCATTTTGATTTTTCAAATCAGAAATGGTTTTCTTGTTTTTCAAAATAGATTCTTTGTATTTTCCTACTAACTCATCATACACCTCTTGCAATTCATCATAAGCATCTTGAAGTTCATCAAAAGTAAAATCGAAATTGGATAAGTTAGAATTTACCTTTGGTTCATCATCAATGGCCATGAGACATAGATTGGCCACTTCCTCCTCTTCCTCGGATGACTCATCCTCTCTCCAAGTTGCTATTTGAGCTTTGAGCTTGTTCTTCTTCCCAAAGCTCTTCCTCTTCAATTGAGGACATTCGGAACGGATGTGACCCGATTTCTTGCATTCATAACAAGTGATTTGCTCCTTCTCCTCTTCCTTGCTCTTACTCTTGAAGTCTCCCTTTCTAATAAACTTTCTTCCACGATTTGACTTCATGAACCGAGTAAAACGTTTGGCCAACATGGCCATCTCCTCATCTTCATCTTCACTTGAATCGCTTTCTTGATGTGAAGCTTTAAGAGCGATTCCCACTTTCTTCTTCTCAACTTATTTCTTCTCAACCATTTTCTTCTCTTCTTCTCTTCCCTTCCTCATGATCTCATGGGTGAGTAGAGATCCAACAAGAGCATCAAGCTTGAGAGTCTTCAAATCTCTAGCTTCAATAATGGCCGTTCTCTTGCCATCCCATGACTCCGGAAGAAAGTACAACAATTTCCTCACTAGTTTGTCTTCGGGGATGATCTCACCGAACCCCTTCAAACCGTTGACAATGACCGAGAATCGATCAAACATCTTGGAGACACTTTCATCGGGATCCATCTTGAAGTTTTCATAGCTTAGATTGAGTAGCCCAATCTTTGTCTCATTGACATCACTAGTTCCCTCATATGTTGTCTCGAGGGTGTCTCAAACCTCCTTGGCATTTTCGATTGAAGACACCTTGGAGTAGATATCCGGACCAAGTGCACAAAATATCACATGGAGGGTTTTGACATTCACTTGCATCATTCTTCTTTCATCATCCGTCATCTCGGCTTTTACCTTTGGGACGAGTCTTTCTCCATCTCTCTTCATGGGAATGTATGAACCTTCTTCAACCACATCCCACACTATGTAGTCGGTAGACTTGATGAAAAGCCTCATCCTATTCTTCCAATATGGATAGTTATCCCCATTGAAGATTGGTGGCTTGGTGGTGGATTGGGACTCATAGTTGGAGGTGGATGCCATTGCTTGACTAGTTGTTGATCAAACTCTCCTAGAATCGACTCAAGAGGGTTGTAATCCTTCCAATGAGTGTAGCTCTGATACCAATTGTTGAGTTGATCACACAATTTTAAATGGCTAAGAGGGGGTGAATTGGCAATTAAAAATTTGGTGGGAGGAATTGGTGAAAAATAAAAGATGACACAAGTAGTTAGAGTGGTTCAAGTTCTCCAAATGAACTCTACATCCACTACCTTAGTTCCCACTAAGGATTTTCAACCAATTCACTACTTGAATTCTTCCCCTTTTCTTGGATGAAGAGGTAACCTTACAAATTTGATTAAGCTTTCTACCCAAAGCTTAATCCACTCAAATTACAAAGAAAAGTTGTGGTAAACTCAAATGATTCCTCTCAAAGGATAATTGTCTACCCAATTACAATTTCAATCACCCCAAACTCAGAATACAAATAGACAATTGAAAGACACTAGAGTTGGGTACAAGAATTTGACTTTGAAGAGCACTAGGGTTTGGATTTTTGCTTTGATGTTGCTTGTAGGTTCAATAGTTGTTGCCTGGTCAAATGAAACTTGTTTTTATATCCTTGCATTGATTTCTAGCCGTTTGGGTAGTTGGGATCATCAATAGAGCCATTGGGAGCAATTTTCCCGCATTAAATGCAGCTCTGCAGCCTACCGTATCGGTACTCGGGAAGGGCGTATCGATACCTGCATCAAAGAGGAAAGAGTCGTTGTGCCTGAAAACAGGGCGTATCGATACGCATAGAAGGCGTACCGGTACGGTTTTAAGGGGCGTATCGATACAGAAGGCCGTATCGATACAGTTTTTGCTCACTGGAATCCCAAGCCAAGTTTACATAAAAAGTGTATCGATACGCATACCAAGCGTATCGGTACGGTATAACGATCTTTTGAAAATTGGGAAACCAACCAACTGACAAGTAACAGTCAAATAATTAAATGCTCAGATTTTTCAAAGATGAGCTTATCGTATCGATATGGTTGCAAGGCGTACCGGTACGGTTTCATGAAAACAGTTGCCCATATGAATATCGTATCGATACGGTTGCAAGGCGTATCGGTACGGTAACTCCATTAAAATTCCAGTGGCAAAATAGGGTATCGATACGCATAAGGGTATCGATACGCCTGGGCGTTTTTGCATACTTAGGCTTGAAAAACATAGGAAAAGACTTAGGGAATTATATATGTTTAAGAGCCAGTCTTTAAATATTATTTTGTTCAAAAATACTTGTCAATTGTGAGACTTTAAAGAGTACTTAAAAATTTATTGTTTTGCAAATTGGTCCTTAAGTTTATGTGTTATATCAAAATCAATTTTGGTTTTACAAGAAGGCTACGTTGGCTATCCATAACACCTTGATAGATGGAAAGAAGGTTCTAGTTACTAAGGCTAAATTTCCAGTTCCTCTAAAACAGGGTCCTGGGGTTTCTGGTAATAAATCTGGTAGTAAGGTGATGTCGCAGGTACGGGTGCAAGGGAACAAGATGAAGAAAGCATGCGAGACGAATGATGCCAAGGCGAAGGGCAATAGGACATACAAAGAAGCTCTGGTGGGCAATCTAAATCACGCAAAAACATTTGACTCTAATGGCACAAAAAAGTCAGTAGGCGAAGAAGTCGAATCATCCAAAGATGCTGAGGATATCATGGATCTTATCATTCATGAGAATGAGAGTGACTGGATTGAAAGTTCTATTGCTTGTATCCTAAAAAATAATTTTGAAATTGATTTTGTCCAAAAGGCGTTGGTAAGCGATGGAATTAGAGTTAAAATGGCGAAGTGGGGTTGTATGGACAAGTATTGTATAATTACATTTACTTCTCATGCTGAGTTAAAAGAGACCTGCGAAAACAAGAAAAGACTTGATGGCATTTTGGTTCGATTTCTTAGACAGAGCAGTGATGATGAAGGGTATTCCCTGGGAATTTTGCTCGGTGTCCATTTTAGGAGTTCCAATTCATTGCTGGAGTGAGAAGTTCTTTTGTAAGTTGGCGAATCGTTGGAGAAGATTAATGTACATTCATGAATCGACTAGAAATAAAAGTGATCTTACTACTGCAAGGCTGGTTATTAGAGTCCCAAGTCAGTTTGAGGTTCCAAGTTCTATGGCGGTTAAGATTAATGGCAGGGCATATAATATTATGATCAAAACTGGTGAATCTTTTCCGGAATTGGATATGGAGGATTTCATAGATGAAGAGAAGAATTTTGCTGATGTTTGGCCAAATATGGGTTCGGAAGCGGAGAACCAACTTCGGGGAGAACAAGACCTAAACAAACGTCCATCTGGTATGGGTGCTTCGCCGAAAGATAGGGTAGCATTGGGGTCAACAGGCAACGATTAATCCAATTCTGATGTTAGTTCCAGGAGGGCTAACGAAAAGTCTCATCCTTCTGTATCTTCTGAAAATGACATTAAGAATTTGCATGGGGATTTGGGTGACACTAATGCTCAAGCTGAGTTGGACACGTGCATAGAAGGGGAATATGTATGAAATCAACCTCAGGAACTTCAGATATCATCGATTGGATTTGATATTCCAATTAGGCCTTCCTTGGGTGGTCTGGCGAAGAATATCTATAACTCTCTAGTGGCCCAAAGCAATACAGACAATAATAAGAAAGCCTCTATGGGCGATACTATCGGGGTAGAGTGTGGGGCATTGCAATTTAATGTCAGGAATTATTCCTGATAGCCTTGAGAGCCTTTCGAGATCAGGCCAAGGCTCTTCTTTTATTGATGTTTCATCTGGTTTGGGGGTGGAAAGAAATAGGTCAATTACTCTGCAATCCCTATTAAGGTTGTCCACCGCTCTAGAGGATTACAACAACTTTTTTTATCCGAATTTTAGAAGAACAGTGCGACGGAAAGTTAGGGATTCGTTAGATAATCTTGTGCTTGGCTCCTTTTCAGCGAATGAGCAGGCTCCTTCAGATTCTATCCATTTAAGCTATATAGAGGAGGCGTTGGCGATTTGAGGGTGAGCAAAGTTCTTGGAATTACTTTTGAAGGGGGAAAGAAAGCGTTGGTTGATAAGGTAGTAGAATTGGAGAAGGGATCCTGGGGATTGTGTCGAAATGAAAGGGTATGTAATCTGGTTAGCTTTTATCATTTTTCATGAATTTTTCAATTATATCGTGGAATATTCAGGGCCTTGGGAAATCGGAGAAAGTAAGTGCTGTCAGAAGGTTAATTCATAACAAGAAGCCAAGTTTGTTATTTCTTCAGGAAACTAAGCTTGAAGACGTTAGCCCGTCGTTGTATAGGAAACTTGGCTGTGGCAATAAGTTCGAGAAAATCTTTTCACCATCCATTGGTACCGCGGGGGGTCTGATTACTGTTTGGAACGCGGAAGTATTCTCAGTTTCAGAAGAGTTTGTGTTTCATCGTTTTACTGCGATTATTGGGGAGCTTAAGGGGAAGAACTTTGGTTGCGAGTTCATAAATATTTATGATCCCTCTATGGAATCGGAGAAAGACGGTTTTTTGCGGAATTATTAGATTTCATGAGAAAATTTTCTATCCCTTGGTGCTTAGGAGGAGACTTTAATGATGTCACTTGTAATGAAGAAAAATTTGGGGTTGCAGCAAATAAAACTACGATTGATATTTTAGGAGGTTTATCCAAGAGGCTAATTTGGTAGACTTCCCGCTAAATGGAGGAGCATTCACCTGGTCCAATAATAGGGAGCCCCCTACATTTGTAAGGCTTGATAGATTCCTATTAGATGCTAATTTTCTAGTAGCTTTTTCATCTTTGAACCAGGTTCTTTTATCAAAGAGCATTTCAGATCATAATGCTATTCTTTTAGAAGAATCGGGTGACTCGTGGGGACCCAAACCTTTTAAACTGTTCAACTATATTATGGATGAGAAGGGGTTCGTGGAGTATGTGAATTCAACTTTGATGAATCTAAAATCTCACAACGGTAGAATTGGTATGGGTGGAATATTAAAGGCATTGAAGGGGGCGATCAAGGAGTGAAGCAGCAAGCAGAAATTGCCTTTAGATAAAACAATTCATGATTTGCAGAGTCAGATAGCAAATTTGGAGGGGGAGCTTCAGTCGGGCAGAGCAGCACCGGGTATTGGGGAACGATTAAATTCTCTGAAGAATGGTCTCTGGTCTTTGCTTAGGAAGGAAGAAAGAGTGTGGTTACAAAACTCGAGACTAAAATGGTTTCAAGAGGGAGATCGAAACACACGTTTTTCCACATTACAACTTCAAACAGACGTAGAGTTAACTCCATCCAGTCACTTTTGGTTAATGGTGTATTAGAATCGGATCCTCAGAAGATTAAAAAAAGGATTTCAGATTTTTTCTCGACTGAATACAACAAGAAAACTGCCTTAGAAGTGAAATATATGCCATTAAATTTTCACAAAATCCCTTTAGAGCAGAATCAGAAATTGGAAAGTAAATTCTCGGAAGAAGAAATATGGGAGGTAATCTCTTCATCGGATAGTTCGCGCGCACCTGGACCAAATGGTTTTAATATGGGGGTTTTTAAGAAATTTTGGGAGAGTCTGAAAGTCGATTTAATGAAGATATTTGATGATTTTTATAGGGGCCTCGATTGGGAAGAAGGTATAAAACACTCTTTTATCACGTTGATTCCTAAGAAAACTAGTCCAGTTTTGATAGAAGATTATCGTCCTATTAGCTTGGTTGGAGGTATTTATAAAACAATTTCCAAGGTTTTGGCTAGAAGATTTCGATTATGTATAGATACAATTATCAGCAAGACTCAATTTGTATTTATTCCGGGAAGGCAGATTCTCGATTGTTCCTTCATCGCAAATGAAGGCATCGACTATGTCAAAAAAAGGGCTGAAAGGTGCAATATTCAAGATCGACTTCAAAAGGGCGTATGATTCGGTCGATTGGAACTTCCTGATACGGGTTTTGAAAGAAATGGGATTTGGTGATAGATGGTGTAATTGAATCTGGAAATGTATTTCTTCAGCGTTTATCTCAGTTCTTGTAAACGGTTCTCCCACAACTCGATTCTCTTTGGCTAGGGGGATTAAGAAAAGGTTGTTCTCTGTCACCGTTTCCATTTAATGTGGTCGGCGAAGCTCTAAATCTCATGATAGATAAAGCTGTTAGCAAATGTTTGTTTAATGGATTTTTAATAGGGAGAGGAGATCAGTCATTTCGATTATCACATCTACAATTTGCGGACGATCTTATAATTTTTTGCGGAGCTTCACTAGGCGAGATTTTGAATGTAAGAAGAACGCTAAGAGTTTTCGAAGTGGCGTCTGGCCTGCAATTAAATCTGACTAAAAGTAGGTTATTCAGAATTAACATGAATGATGAATCGATATCAGAGTGGGCTACCATTATTGGATGCGCGGTTGGTAAATTCCCTTTGGAATATTTGGGCCTTCCGTTGGGTCCGCCAAGGAACTCTATTTCACTTTGGGACCCGGTGGTGAAGAAATCCTATGAAGCTTTAGCTAGCTGGAAATCAAATAATTTGTCTTACAGTGGGAGGCTGGTCTTGATTAAATCAGTGTTGGCATCTCTACATACGTACTTACTGTCTATATTCAAAATGCCTAATGGGGTTTATAGGAAGCTCAACAGCTTGATGGCAAATTTCTTATGGGGTAGTCACTCCGCTCAAAGGAAAATTCACTGGGTGAATTGGGGTGATATTTGTGCTCCCGTGTCGGATGGTAGACTAGGGGTTAAAGACTTAAATCTTCAGAATAGGGCCCTACTAGGTAAATGGATATGAAAATTCTCTTCTGAGAGAGATAGCGTGTGAAGGAAGGTGATCTGTTCCAAATATAACTTGGACTCTAATTTGCTGTTTCTGGTTCTCTCTAAATCTCCTTTGAATTCTTGGATGTGGAAAGGAATTGTTAATTCCTTTGATAATAATGATGCAGTGGGCTCTTCTATACAAGGAAATCTATGTATGCATGTAGGGGATGGGAATTCAATCATGTTTTGGTCTGATGTATGAATCAGGGAGGTGCCGCTGCAGGTAATTTTTCTGCGTATATTTGCACTATCTATTAATAAATTTGGAAAAGTGACAGATTTTGGAGTAAAAATTAACGCGAGGTGGGTTTAGAATATAGAGCTCGGGAGGAGGCTTTTTGATTGGGAAGTGATCCAATGGAATGAACTTATGGTGTTGCTTAATAATTTTTCTTCAAATGACTTGAAGGTTGATTGTTTACTTTGGCACGGGTCTGGAGATAGCTCTTTTACAGTAAAAAATTGCTATAATTCATTCTTCTTTACTGTTAAAGGTGAAGCTGTTTGAAAGAAATTCATTTGGAAAGGGTGGGTTCCGCCAAAGGTTGAATTCTTCTTATGGTAGGTGTTGAAGAATAGTATTTCATCCTCAAATTATGATTCTTTCTCAACTTTTTGAATATTATAATTTCATCCTAAATTATCAGTATATGCTAACCACATCTCACGTTAATAAGACCGTTATAGAAACTGTTAATTGTCATGCAAACATTTATATATATTATGTAATAATATAATGTTGCATAAACAATAACTTAAATATAAAATTAGAACGTTCAAAAAGTTTGAGTACCAATTTAAAACGAGACTCATAACTTGGGATGAAAAATAAAATGTTTAAAGTTAGATACTAATTTAGAATGAAAATTATAATTTAAAGATAAAATTAAAATATTTAAAAGTTTAACACTGCTTTAAAATGATGATCATAATTCGAGTAGAAGAGCTCCAAATTATCTTCAAGATTAATTGTCCTAAAGTTGACTGTTTTCTGTCATTTTGTAGCTTAGTCGCTTATCAGTAAAGTCAAAGGTCTGGACCTTTCCCTCCACCGAGTGTGGAATAGGATAGGCTGATCTCGATTTTTCTTTAACATAAGATTGCCAACTCTACATCATTTTGCTTATATGTAACACTCTAGAAATTTCTAAAGAAATAATATTATAGAAACATATAATAAACGACAAGTAATATTATCTTAATGCAAATATTACACAAGTTACAACTATGAAATATCACACAAATAACTTGTGTGATAATTGGTCGGACCAGGACAGAAGAAAAATAGTGTCCAAATATCACACAAGTTACAACTATAAAATCCCTTGTGTAAGAAAGAATCCAATACAAATCTCAATGCAGACATATCATCAACACTCAACAGGATATAGCCTATCCATATCTGTCACCACTCTAATACCAGGACCATTTATCAACTACATTATCTTAAATTTCTAATGCCATATGCGTATAACCGAGAAAAGTAGATCAAATAAGCATGAATTATCAGAATTTGAAAAAAAAATTTACTATCTTTCATTTATTGGTTTATTGGCCCAATGGTTTTTTTACAAAATTATTAAATTATTTCTTCTAAAAAAATAAGACCGAATTAGAAGAATGCGTAAATAATAAAATTAAATTTATTATTATTATTTAAAAAAAAAATAGATTTAAATTAATTAAATGTTAAAATATAAAAGATTAAATGTGTTATTATACAAATTATTTGACGGCCATTATATAATTTTTGAAATTTTGATGATCATTTTAAATTTTTGAGATAGTTTAGTGAATGTTTGTGTAATAAAGTTTGGTAGTGTAGTGCTGAGTACTGAATAGCTCATCCGTCGTCATCTTCAGAATTCTTCCATTTCGCTTCCACTGCCTCTTATTATAAAAAATCCTTTTCAAAATTACAATTGCCATATCAAAATCCCCATATTAGACTTCCAGCGTTTTTTCCGACTGCTCATGGCTTCTCTGAACCTTTCTCCCCCCTCCACTGCATCACTTTCTCGTCCTGGGTAACCTTTCTTCTCTGTTTCTTTAACGTCTCCTTTCGTTTGGGTTTTCTTTGTTTAAGGCTTTGTTCACGCAATTCGATTTCCTTCTCATGTTGTTTGGTTTTCTAATCTTTTTTCCCCTCTGTTTATCGATCAATTGTTCCATTTCGATCTTGTACTAACGCTTTACTTAACTTAGATTCAATGACCCAATGTTTTCATCTAAGCTTTAAGCCTTTAGACATTTGAAATGGCGATTTTATTTGCTATCTTTTGTTTTTTGAGTGATGATATAATGTCCGTGTGTTTGGTTGGTAAGAAACAGCTAGAAAATTAAATACGAATAAAAGCTTCAACCTTGCTCCTTGAGTACAGTTTATTAATTTTTGAAGCAATTGTCAGAACATTACACATGATTTCTTTATTATTTCCATGGTATTTTTTTAGTGTAAAGTTTCAAAGTTCTAAATTTATACAATTTATTAATGATTTTGTTTATTGTCGAACTAAACGCAGTTTCTTTTTCCTAAGAAAAGATTTGCAGAGAATGGGGGATTTGTCCTTACACTACACTTATCGGAGTATTATTTGATTGTATGAATTTCTTAGTGACTTTTGTTTCTACACAGGTCATCCAAAAGCTTCCTATCCTTTAATGGATTACACAGAACAAATCTATTCTTTGCAAATGGATACACGTCTGATTTGGCCTTCATACGGTTGGGTCATAGATCGTCGTTTGTTATTCAAAGTGTTGGAAAAACTACTACTGCACTTCGATCCGGAGAAGGCGACTTGCCGTCAAATTCCAATGGAAATGGTGTTTCTAAAAACGGTAATCTTTTTAGTGATAAATAAGTTGGGATTGATGCACAACAAGATGCTATAACATTTAGAAATGTTGCAGCGGATGCCACTTCTATAAGTAATGGTTTTCCCATTGATGATGATGAGTTCGATTCGGACCGCCCCACCGAAGGTTTTGCTTCCATCCCGGAGGCAATTGAAGACATTCGCCAAGGAAAGGTTAGTGCTTTTTTTTTGGTTCCATGAACTGGTGATACTTGTAGATTTATTTTTCTGCATATTAGTCCATTTTCTTTCATTAATCGGAATTTATGTTTGCAGATGGTAGTGGTTGTAGACGATGAGGACAGAGAAAACGAAGGAGATCTTATAATGGCGGCACAGTTGGTGACACCTGAATCTATGGCCTTTATTGTGAAGCATGGAACTGGGATCGTTTGTGTGAGTATGAAAGAGGAGGATCTGGAGGGGTTGAAGCTTCCTTTGATGGTGAACCAAAGGGAAAATGAAGAGAAACTCCGCACTGCATTCACAGTTACAGTGGTATGTTATACATGGATAATTCTTTCTTTTCAGGGAAATAATGGTTTATTTGGAAAGATGTTTTTATCAATGTCGCTAACTTAAATTTGAGACTCTATTTTTTGTTCAATTGAATTTACTGCATCATAACATAATTGAAAATCAGAGCCACCTACTGGATATTGATGATCTTGATGCCTACTAAAGTAACTTAAAATACGAATTTTGGATAAATCTTTATGGTACTTCGAATGAAGTATGATTAGGGATCAACAATTCTGATGATTCTCAACTTTTGTGTTGTATGAAAACCAATTTTTCCAGGATGCAAAACACGGCACTACAACTGGTGTGTCGGCACATGATAGAGCAACAACAATATTGGCCCTTGCCTCGAAAGATTCCAAACCAGAGGATTTCAACCGCCCGGGTCATATTTTCCCGCTGAAGTACAGGGAAGGTGGTGTTCTGAAAAGAGCTGGGCATACTGAAGCTTCAGTTGATCTCGCAGTGCTAGCTGGACTGGACCCTGTTGCGGTTCTCTGCGAGGTAGTAGACGATGATGGATCCATGGCTAGATTACCAAAGCTTCGTGAATTTGCTGAGCGGGAGAACTTGAAAATTATATCCATTGCTGATTTAATTAGGTAAACTAATTAGCACCATATGCAGAGATTTTCTTTCTACTTATCTTTCATGGATCCTGTGGTTAAGTTGCCCAATTAATTTTATTTTTTAGGCACGGTAATGTAAACGACTAGTAATGTGGCTTATGATTGACAGGTATCGGAGAAAGAGGGATAAATTAGTTGAACATGCTGGTGCTGCACTGATACCTACAATGTGGGGGCCCTTCACAGCCTATTGTTACAGGTCACTATTAGATGGGATTGAGCATATCGCAATGGTGAAGGTGAGGATACGTCAGCATTCTTATAGCTAGTTTCACTTTCTTTTATATCTGATTTACCATAATTTCCATTATCAATTCTATATACGGCATGATTCTTTTCTATGGTGAAATCAGGGTGAGATTGGAGATGGACAAGAGATTCTTGTGAGGGTTCACTCAGAATGCCTAACAGGAGACATATTTGGATCTGCTAGATGCGACTGCGGGAATCAGCTTAGCCTTGCAATGAAACAAATCGAGGCTGCTGGCAGGGGTGTTTTGGTATACCTCCGTGGGCACGAAGGCAGGGGAATTGGTTTAGGCCACAAGCTTCGTGCCTACAATCTTCAGGATGCTGGTCGTGATACAGTAGAAGCAAACGTCGAGCTCGGGTTGCCTGTTGATTCAAGAGAGTATGGCATTGGCGCACAGGTATTCCCCATCTTGAGTTCCGAAATGAATTTGACTTTCTAATTCTGCTGGACATTAATTTACTAGTTAAATCCTGTGATGTAATCCTATTGCTCTGATTCGAGTTTAAAACAAAGGAAAATTTTGAATTCAAAAGCAGTAAACATTTGTTAATTTGCAGTTGTTAAACATACCGGTTGAATCTTTTACAGTTTCGGATCTGTCGATTGTAGTTGTTAAACATATTTGTGATGTTGAGATGGAACCTTTGTGTGTTGCATAGCTTTTGAAATGTAGAAAAGAAAGCTCCCATTTTTCGTTTCTCTTGAAGTACCCCCGACGTCTGTGTTTGAGACATATTCGGAGGCATACCCATATCCCCCACCCGAGTAGTATAGCTTAAATATGTAATTTCTTTCTTCCATCATTACAACAAATGGAAGTAAGTTCAGTAAAAATGAATCTGTAAGGATCCCGGCCTACTAGAAGGCGTTGGCTTTATGCTTTGTTTGATGGATTTTGCTTTCTTCTTACCTCATAAAGTTGTCTGATTCAAACTTTGATTCTTTCATTCAGATACTAAGGGATCTGGGTGTGCGAACGATGAAGCTGATGACGAACAATCCCGCTAAATACAAAGGACTTAAGGGTTATGGACTAGCAATTGCAGGCAGGGTTCCACTGCTAACACCTATTACAAAGGAGAACAAGCGATACTTGGCGACGAAACGAGCTAAAATGGGCCATGTATATGACTTTACTAGCAGCATGAACAGTGTCATCATTGGCGGCAATGGTAACACGACTGAGGCAATGGACGCTGCATCTGAATCTTAGGATCCGCTGCTTCCGGCTTGCTTTCGATTCTGGTAACTTTCCGACATGATTCCCTTGTTACAACTTACATGATCATAGTATGAAGAGAGAACTTCATGCCTGAAATTGGTTAAAAATACAAAGAACAATGCTTAAACTTGATGTTCAAATGGATATGCTAAAGTTAGATGGAGTTGTAGTTAGATTTTTATTTTGTATGTTTAAATCTGATCTGGTTAATCAATTCAAATGTATTGTATGTATTTCATTCTTATTATTTTAAAAAACATAAGAGAACTTTTAGAACCCTAGCCGCCGCCGCACTCTGTCTATAGCTTCGACAACTTTCATCTTCTTTTTTTTATTTTTATGTGACCAGCGGCAACACCACTTTTAATACCGGTTATTAACGGTCGACAAATTTTTTCTTTTGTTTAGTTTTTTATTCTATAGCTTTTAAATTTAATAGTTCTGTTCATGTGACACATTTTTTTATCTTTTGATACATATTATCTGTTTTTTGGCACGTTTTTTTCTCTTAATTGGTCATTTTTTTTTATCAAGGTTGGATTTGACATCGATACGACTGATGAAGATGACACTCTTTTGTTTATTCTATTGATATTCCTGTTTTGGACCCTTAAATTGGACTTGAATACAAGCTCATCGTCATCGTTCTGGTTCATGATTGAATTGTGGTAATATCCGCCTTATTATTGTAATATGTATTTTTTTAATGTTGTTTGTTGTAATATGTATTTTGGTGATATTTGTATCTATTTTATTTCGAGTTTTTAAATTAAGTTTTTACCTTTTTTTGTATGGTCTTATTTATAATCTAAAAGTATTAGTTTTCGTGCTGTTATGAATATATTTGTTATAAATTTGTTTACTTGAGTTATAAACTTAACGTACTTATTAAAAATATCAATTCAAACGTATTATTCATTTAATATTAAAAATTGGAAAATATTTTAATTATTTCTTATATATTGTTAGAATTAAATTTAAGTTGAATCAAATTAGGTTTCATCAATATGGTCACGATGTAAAATGGGTTCTTGGGGGTTTGGGTGGAGCCTCGAGGGCTACCTTAAACCCAAGTGTAAGTTGCTAAATTTTATCTTGATTGTTAAACGTTGGTGCATGAACAATTGTTGTGATGTTGTATAAATATTAGATTGTCTTTACTTCCGTTGTTGTTGTGTAGTCATTGTTGGTGTCGAGCCTCACGTGATGGTTGTGTAACTACGGTGATGTGTAGTCCCACCGATAGTGACTAGTAGAAGAGTACGTTGATGTGTAGCCCCATAGAAAAACTACTAGTCGAAACTGTGATGTGTAGTCCCACCGTGATTTGGTTGTGCATGTGCAAACCATGTAATTGTGTTGTTGTGCTTCCTTTCGTGCATTTAAATGGCTTACTTATCATTTAAGAAATTTGTTTTAAAAACTGCATGATTGATGAGTTTTTAGAGCCTCGTTCACTAAGCTTCCAAGCTTACGCTCTCCTTTTTCTAACATGCAGATTGTTAGAGTTTCGGAAGGCAAGTGGGTAAGGGAGGAGCTTATCGGAGTTCTCAAGTAGCTCAAAATATGGTTTAAGTCTTTGTAATAATGTAGAACGTGGCAATCAATCGAACAAAACCAAGAGGGGGGGTGAATTGGATTTTTGAAAATAACGGCGGAAGCTAATTGCAAAGATAAAAATTGCAAAGCGATTTAGAGTGGTTCGACTTTCTAACCAAAGTCTACATCCACTACCTTAGCGTCCACACTAAGAATTTCCCACAAATTCACTAATTTGTCTTTCCTTTAAGGACAAGGAGTAACCTTACACACTTCAATAGACTTATACCCCAAAGTCTATTGAATCCTATCCCAAAGTTGGATACAAATGAGCAAACTAGAAAATCCTCACTAGGAAAGTGTTTGCAAAGTTTAAGCTCTCTCACACACCCGAATAAACACTAGCTCAAGAATTACAACGAAGAACACTCTAGTGTTTTTCAAGAAAGATCGAAAAATAAGCACAAAATGATTTCTTGGAAGCTTGAATGTTTGTATTTGCTTTCTTGATGTTTCTTGATGATTCAATGCTGCATTTATAGTGTTGTTTGAGCATCTAGCCGTTAGGAGCCTTTGGGGGGTCTTTGGAGCCGTTGGGGATGTTTATTTTTGACTTTAAAAGGCTCCCCTGCACATAAGTTTCGAAACCTTTACCAAGGGTTTCGAAACTTTAGGGTTAGATTTGAAATAAATGACCGTTGTTTGAAAAACTTGACCGTTGCAGGCCAAAGGTTTCGAAACCTTCATAAGGTTTCGAAACTTTCAGGCCAAGGTTTCGAAACCTTATGAAGGTTTCGAAACCTTTACCCAGGTTTCAAAAACAGAGTGCTTCTGCCCAGGAAGGTTTCGAAACTTTAGTATAGTTTCGAAACTTTTCTTCCAAAATGAACATTTTGGGCATTTGTTGACTTTCAAAAATGTAGTTCGATATATGTATTGAATCGAACTTTTTCAAAGCATTTTGTCAAGTTAAAATCGAGTTTTTGACAAATTTATTTCTTTAAAATTACTTTACAAATTTTTACAATTTGGTCCTTTAAAATTTCTTTTTAAGTTATATCAAAATCAAAATAAGTTCAACAAATAATGTCTAGACAATGAGGGTGTTAGACTTGTATGGAGTTGGTGCCAAACTCCTTAGTTTGATTTGTTGATGTTCTAGCATGTTGAGTGATGATACAATGTTGAATATGTTTATGCTTCTATGTTGTGGATTGTAAACCATGTTTATGTCGTGGCTTAAATGCTTTGTGTTTTGAAGGCTTAGGACCATTGTTCTATGAATGTTATGTGTGTTTTGTGTTAAGGAATGTAAACCTTGATATGCATATTTGTGTAACTGCTTGTCTTCCTAGGAATGAAATGGTTTAGTGACGAATGCCTTTATGCAAGTTCTATCAAAATGCTTATCTTTTGTTGGATGTCATGTTTGATTGATTAAGTAGCATCGCATGCTTAGTCTTGGTTGCTAAAGATTGTACGGGAGTTTGTTTGTTGCTAGACGAGTCGTAAATTGCATCTAGAGTCGAGTCTAGGTGTGTCTAGAAGCCCAAAATGCAGTTGCAGTGCAGGGCGTATCGGTACGCCTAAGGGTCGTATCGATATGGTCCTACACTTTGGACTTCATTTTAGGCTTAGCGTACCGGTACACGAGGGTGTATCGATACACCAAAACTTCTCTGGAATTTTAAAAATTGACGAGATTTTGGCGTATCGGTACGGGTCTTTGGTGTATCGTTACGGTTTTTATCGTTTGACCGTGAGAAGTTGACCGTTGAGGGCGTATCGATACGGTCAACCAGTGTACCGATACAGTCCCCCTAGGTTGACTTTGGGTAGTTGACCAAGTCAAGGCGTATCGATACGGTCTTCTAGAGTATCGATACGGCCTGTTGTAAAGGATAAAAATGGGCTGTTCCAATTGCTTGTTCTGTATGTTTGTATCGTCTCGTTGTTTTTCCGCTGTCATATCTCACATAAGGTGCATGAAAGCATTTAGACAAGATAATGATTAAAAGAAATTTTCTAGGGTTGCTAACCGAAGGGGAGCCTTAACGGGTTTCACTTCGATTTTTCCCGTGTAACCCACTCGGACTGGTCAGTCGTCCGGACCGGGACAAGGGGGTTACAGTGTTCATTTATCTATTCTTCAAGTTGTTCGTGTTTGTTCGTAAACACTCGTGAACACTCTTTTACCCTTTTATTTGCGAGCCAAAAAAATATAAAATTATACCACTAGTCCTTAAGCTCTTTAAGTTTTACAATTTAAACTCTAAAGTTATCATATGTTCAATTCAATCCCTACCTTCACCAGTATTTAAAATGTAAAAAATATAAGGTAAAAAGGAACTGTGTAAATGAGCTGATAAACGAGTTTGTTCGTGAACATAAACGAACCGAACTTACCTATGTTCATGTTCGTTTGTTTATTAAATGAACATAAAAATGTTGTTTGTTTATTTAGCTTAGTAAACGAACATTCTATAAATGATTTATCGAATGCTCTGTACATTTACGTCCCTAGTTAATATATGCACTACTTTGAATTTGCGAATGACAATTAAAATATTCACATATGAACCCTTAAGTGAGTTTGTTCGTGAACATAAACAAAGTAAACATACATTAATTCGTGTTCATTTGTTTATTAAATGGACAGACGGATATTGATTATTTTCGTTTATTTAACTTAATAAATAAACATAAATGAATGTCATATAAACCGTTCACCGAACGCTATGTTCAATTACGTCTCTAGTTTATATACGCTATACTTCGAATTTTCAATTAACAATTAAATTATTCGTATTCGAACCCTTATAAGTCAAATTTGAACATTATCTGAATTGATCATTCAAATTTGTGAGGCTAATATTTTTCAAATTAGTGGCCCCACTGTAAATTTTCGAAATTGTACACTATTTTTCGCATACATCAGAACCGTTGGATCTTTCAAATTCTCGACCGTTACATCAACGATCATATTGCAGAAAATCAAAGTACGAAAAAGCACAAATTCCAAAGCAACCCTTCAATCATTTTTCCTTTAAATTCAAGCAAATCTCAAACGTTCGATCCATTTCAAAAATCAATCCAACGGTCACAAATAAATTCCGATCTCTATATATAGGTTACCATCTCCTCCGTTCTTCGCACACTATCTCCATTGTTTATAAATTATTTATCTGCAATTATAACGGCGATGGCTCTCTACCGTTTTCTCTCCTTAATTGTAATGGCATTGTTGTTTTGCTCCGTTATAGCACAATCTCCAACTCCGTCGCCGAAGAAATCTCCACCGTCCACGGTGTCTGCACCGTCTCCCGCAAAAACTCCGACAGCAACCGCATCATCTCCGGTATCCGTTGAATCACCTGATTCACCTCCTTCACTTTCGCCTGTTACCGGTCCATCGTCGATTTCTGAGCCCCCAGCTGAAGCTCCGGCACCGGCGGAGAACAGTGCCGTTTTGAACTTCAATAAGTTCAGTGCTACTGGATCTGTCGCGGTTGCAATGCTGGCAGCAGTTATGGCGCTGTAGAGATAACGAGCTCGTTTTGCCCGCCGTGATTGAGAATTTTAAGTTTCGACCAGTTCTTTGTTTGTTTCATTGATACAAAAAAACAAACAGGAAATATTAAACTAGCTGATTCCTTTTTTATTTATTTATTTATTTTATGTCATATTAAACTATTTGATTTCTTCTCTGGTTTTCCATTACCAATGCTACATTTTGATCTCTTCGACTACCATCTCTGCTTTTCCTGAATATACATTTCAGATTTACAAATGATACCTGAATGATTTAATTGCATTATACATCTTCAAATTACTATCAAATTCCAAATTTGTTTTCCGAATTTATTACATTTTCTAAAAAAACCGAAATTTAAATTTATACAACATAAAATAATTTATATATTTTTGTTCTCGTCATAGTTTCTTCTTTACTACTACATACACAACTTGGATACGAACCACCATGTTAGAAAAACGAAATAACACTCCTAAGAATTAATATTGTTTAATTAGTGTACGTATACTTAAAATTTCACATATCTAATATATATTTTGTTCAAATTAAACTTAACATCTAAATTAATAGTTATAATAATATTTATAACATTTTATCAAATCTTAGGGGTGCACAATTTTTTAACCATCTCAACCCCTAAACAGTAAACACCTTATTCCTTAGTGGCACAATTTCGTGTGGGATTAATGTAGGCACAATTTTTTAACTATCTCAACCCCTAGACAGTAAAACCTTCTAATAAAAAAATTTAAGTGAAAAATAAGTGTCTAAATTATATTTTCTTTTTGAAAATTGATGTTTGGCTGGCACATTGTTCGTTGTTTCCGGTAACACCGTGTTGGGGAAAATAATCGGCTAGGTCCGGCGATCGAACGGGTATACTCAGGGGCGACGATTGGCGGAAAAAACGGTGATGATTTGAGGCTTTGGGTTTGGGAATTTTTAGGAATTTAGAGGCTATTTTGTAAAAAATTGAAAATTTCAGAATTTTCTAAAATTTTTAAAATTTTTGCCTTTTTTTTTCTTTAAAAAAATTCAAATAAACATTCCACATGTTAAACATTGATTGATTAACGATTTTTTAACGGTAGTTAATTAACGGACACCTAAAATTGTAACGATGTAAACTTTAGGCACCTATTTTAGCAAAAATACTTTAGGGCCCTAAAGTTCAAAAGTTGATTTAAGCACTTATTTTTCATTTAATCCTAAAACTTTTTGTATTATTTCAAAATTTTAAAATTAGTCTATATTTTTGGGAAAACTACTTAATAGTACCCCAACTATTGGCGCGTTATCGTTTTGGTACCCCAAATATTTTTTTTTTTAAAAATGGTAACTAACGTTACGTTTTCAAACTAATGACTTGATGTATACAAGGTTGGGCACTCAACCATTGAGCCAAGCAATTGGTTGTAATTAAAATCAAACAAAGAAATATTTAACTTAACAAAAATTACCGCCTCAAAATAAAACAAAATTGCTAATATAAAGAATCAAACTTGAGATCCCTTGTAAAATAAATATTGTGCAAAGCCATTAAACTAAGTTAAAGATACATTTATAACTCATCGGAACTAATATTTAAGTTAAATTTCGCTACCACTAAATAAATAAATATTTATTTATTTTTGTTATAAAACTAATATTAAAATATTTTTTTAAAAATTAAATTTATAATCTTTATTTGGAATAAAATATAAATTTTAATTTTTTTTTGTAAAATTATTTATTTTTTAAATTTATTGTTTTAAATTCCTATTATCAAATATAATATTATAAAAAAATATTTATTTTATTTTTAGTTTCAAAAAATTAAAACAATTTATTATTTTAATTTTTATAATAGCTAATATAATATTATCAAAATAAATACATAGTTATTTTATTACTTTTTTAATTTTCAAAAAAAATGATAAAATAATTTATTATGTTACATTATCTAATATAATATAATAACCGATTATAAATAATTTTATTAATAATTAAAAATTTATATTTTACACCAAATAAATATTATAAATTATATATATATATATATATATATATATATATATTTGATGAATTTTAAATGTATCTTTAACTTAGTTTAATGGCTTTGCACAATATCTATTTTACAAAGGATTTCAAGTTAGATTCTTTATAGTAGCAAAACGATAACTTTTGTTAAGTTAAATATTCCTTTGTTTGGTTTTAATCACAACTATTTGTTTGGCTCAATGGTTGAGTGCTCAACCTTGTATCTATCAAGTCCTTGGTTTGAATCCCACTAGTAGTATATGAGGCATTTTATTTCCTTTGGTTTTGTTCAACCAATTAGAAGGTGACACGTATCACCGGTATCCTGAGTAGGAGAGAGAAATGACGTGAGAATTGAAAATGACGGGTACTATTTTGAAAACGTTAGGTACCATTTTACCAAAAAAAATAGCTGGGGTACCAAAACGACAATGCGCCAATAGCTAGGGTACTATTTAGCTAGTTTTCCTTATTTTTTATTTTTTTTAAATTAAGTAATTATACTATTTTTATTTAAAAATATTGGTTTCTTAATTTCTGCTCAATTTTACAATTAACCTTTGACAACTATAACAAAGGTACAAAAACCTTTGTACGAGAATTGGGCCACGACCAATATCTTTGTCCAGTCCCTTTGTGTGGTAGGGGTGTTCAAACTTCGGTTAAAATCGAACTAACCGAACCGAACTAAAATTTTTTCCGTTAAACGGTCGGTTAATTTTAGGTTTGGTCGGTTAACAGTTAATGATTTTTTCAAACTTCGGTTATCGGTTAATTCGGTTCGAAATCGGTTAATTAACCGAATTAACCAAAATTTTTATATATTATATATTTATTTGTAATCATTAAATTTTTTATATATTATACAATGGTCATTAAACTTTATCAAATTAGCGCAAAATGATTTATCAATAATTTATAGCGTGCAAGTTAATGACTATTTTGTAATAGTTCGATAAGTTTAATGGTTATTTTATAATTTTTGAAAGTTTAGTGACCAAAAAGATTATTTTAAAATAGTTTAGTGACCATTTGGGTGATTTACCCAAAATTTTCTAACAAATTTCGGTTAATTCGAAAACTGACCGAATTAACCGAACTTTTTTCGGTTCAGTTAAAAAATTTTGAAAATTTTCGGTTCGGTTAACGATTAATATGAAAAAAATTTCGGTTAATGAAAATTTGGAAGTTCGGTTCGGTCGGTTAACCGAACCGACCGATTGAACATCCCTATTGTGTGGCATTCACATAGTGCCGTAAGTAGATCTCGAGCAGTGCATTCACCCTCTCAGTTTGTCCGTCCGTTTGGGGATGGAAGGCCGTTGACAAATTCAAGTTTGATCCCATTAACTTGAAGATCTCGGTCTAAAATCTGCCGGTGAAGCGGGTGTCTCGATTGCTCACGATGGTCTTTGGGATCCCCCAATACTTGACCACGTGCTTGAAAAACAAGCGGGCAGCCTCCTCGGCTGCGCATACTTTGAAAACCTGTCAACCACAACCATGATACTACAAATATCGTCAACGTTAGGTAAACCGATAATGAAATCAAGTGATATACTTTCCTATGGCCTCTTGGGTACGAGCAATGGTAGAAGTAAGCCCATTGGCTTCTTGGAAACGACCTTGTCTTGTTGACATATAAGACAAGTCTTGACGTAGGCCTCGATGTCGTCACTCATGTTGGGCCAATAGTACCTCTCGAAAATCAGCGCTAAGGTGCGATGCATCCCCGGATGGTCTGCCCATCTCAAATCGTGGCACTCCTTCATGAGGTGCCTTCGTAGGTTGTTGTAGTGTGGAACATAGAGGCGTCGTACTCGCATGTAAAGCAGCCCACTCTCAACCCAAAATCGTTGGGATTTGTCCTCCTTGGCATGCTCGATCAATGCCTTGGCGGAAGGGTCGTAGAGAAGCCTTTCCTTGATGCTCTCTAGCAAATCACCCTCGGGTCGGCTAATGGCAGCAAGTGATGCCTTTCGGCTTAAGGCATCGGCTACGGTGTTGGCTTTTCCCGGCTTATGCTCCATATAAAAGTCGAACTCGGCTAGAAAGTCTTGCCACCTAGCCTGCTTAGGAGATAACTTCTTTTGGGTTAGAAAATAACTTATTGCACTATTATCGGTATAAACAACAAACCTTGAACCCAAAACGTAGTGTCTCCACGTGCGCAAGCAATGGACAACGACGATCATCTCTTTCTCTTGGACGGTGTATCGTCTCTCGGTTTCATTTAGCTTGCGGCTCTCAAAGGCTATGGGGTTCCCTTCTTGCATGTGCACTCCGCCGATCGCATAATCCGATACATCAGTGTGGATCTCGAAGGCCTTGGTATGGTCGGGTAGGGCTAGCACTGGTTCACTTACCATGGCTCGCTTGAGCCTCTGGAAGGCCTCTTGGCAACTTGCATCCCACGCCAACTCTTTGTCATTCTTTAGTAGCTCGGTTAGTGGCGTGGCAATGTGGGAATAGTCGCGGACAAACCTCCGGTAGTAGTTGGCTAGCCTGAGGAACAAGCATAGCTCGGTGACTTTGGTTGGAGGCTCCCACTCATCGATGGCCTGGATCTTACTCTTGTCCATCCGGATGGTGCCTCATCTGATGATGTGGCCTAGGAATAACATTTCTCGTTAGGCGAAAGCACACTTCTCCCTCTTGATGTATAGCTTGTTGTCCCGAAGCACCTGAAAAACCTTTCTCAAGTACCTTATATGCTATTCGAAAGTGGGACTATAAATCACTATATCATCTAAATAAACCACCATGAAACGATCAAGGAAAGGGTGTAATACCTTGTTCATTAGCGTACAAAATGTGGCTGGTGCGTTGGCAAGACCGAAGGGCATGGCGAGAAACTCGTAAGAACCATACCTCATAGTGCATACTGTCTTGGGCTCGTCTCCTTTGGCGATCCTCACTTGGTAGTAGCCCGAGTAAAGGTCGAGCTTCGTAAACCATCTTGCGCTCCCAAGTTGGTCAAACAAATCTGCGATTAATGGGATCAGGTACTTGTTTTTCAGCGTGAGTTTGTTCATTGCACGGTAGTCGATGCACATTCGTAAACTCCCATCGTGCTTCCTTTAGAAAAGCACCGGTGCACCATAAGGCGCCTTGGAAGGTCGGTATAACCGGCATCCAAGAGCTCTCTCAATTGCCTTCGAAGCTCCTTTAGCTCAGGTGGTGCCATCCGATATGGAGCCTTGGCAGATGACTCGACATTCAGAATCAACTCGATCTTGTGGTCCACCTCTCTCTTGGGTGGCAACACCTTCGGCAAATCAGAAGGCATCGTGTCCTTGAACTCCTCAAGAACTTGTCCCATGACATCGGGGAACTCCTCGGCTTCAATGGCCCCGTCCACCTTGAGCACAACAAGGTATGACTCCTCCTCCTTTCGAACACCTTTGTTGAATTGGATGGAGGACAACATCTTGGCTCGAACACCTGCTTCTCGACTCACGGGCACCACACATTAGTGTGCGCGATCGAGTATACACAAACAATCGACAAATGGCAAGTGAAGCGCATTAATCCGATCTAAAAAAGATAAGCCAATGACTAAATCATAGTTGTCTAGAGGGATTACCTTGATGGTCTCGCGTCCTGTCCAACTTCCAAGTTGAAGCTCTACCCGCTTTGCTACACCGACAATGGGACCAAATTCCTGGGCCCGCGACAGTGGCACAAGTATCCGACGAAGGGGTTCGATATGAGGCAACAGGCTTGACAAGGCAACCAGTCTTGGCCCAAGACGAGACAAGGGCACAAGTACCCGAAAGAGCTAGACCACAGGGCTTTCCAAGTTCACAAGACTTGGCCCATTACTTGGAGAATGCTAGAGTGCCCGTTCACACCAGCTTTTCAGATAAGGTAAGAGACAACAATCCAAAAGAAGAATCTTGCCATATCGAGTGTGATCGCCTATCGGAGGAAAGTAGATTATGACTTGATAATCTTTCCTTAGTTAGGGAATCTTGTATTGATTACAGCTTAATCTTGGCCATCCATGTAAATCGATCCTAACCATTGATTGAGTGGGAGCTAAACTATAAATAGAGAGCCTCCCACCCTCATTTGTATCATCTCATTCCTTTCACTCTCATTGGAGAGTTAAGTAATAAACTCTTAGCATTTACTCTAGCTTCCTTTGCCTTTCAGTTGTTCTTACTTGTTCTCTTTGTGATCGTTGCCTCTCGAGTGGCTAAGAGTAGCCACCCTAGTGCTTAAAGCGCTTCCGCATCCATCGAAGCCTTGAGGGCTTGTCCGAGCCGTTGCGATCATGAGTACTCGTAAGGCTGGTTGAAGGCTGACTTAGGCGTGAGAATCGACCAATTAGCGTCAAAGGCGCCTAAGGCCGCTCGATGGGCTTGATTCTGCGAGGCCAGAAAGCTAGCCCCATGACAAGTGGTATCGGAGCGAGACGAGAGGGCTTGTGTAGTGATCGAGATGGCGAAACAAGGAGATAGTGCTTCCAGACAAAAAGGCAAAGAGTGCTATGGTAGAGACTATTCGAGACGACTGACAATGAACAAGGTAAAAGATTATCTTAAGGATTTTGATTATCAATCATTCTCTCTTAAATCCCATGTAGAGGACTTGTTTGAGAAGGTGAAATCCGTCAAGGGTGGAATCGTGAAAGAAGTTTAGAAAATCCTCGACTCATTTCGTGAGAAGATGAGCGAGGATTTGAAGAGAGTCTCAACAACATTGGGGAAAGGGATCGTCAGACTTGTGGAATCCATCGAGGCAGCTAATGAGACCCAAGGTGTTTTTGAGTCCCGCCTTGAAAAAGTAGACTTCATGGAGGACATGTTCAAGGATGAGACGCGACGAGTTCTCAACGAGGTGAGGGCAGATCGAGGGAGTAATGCTTGCAAAGCCGAGGTAAAGGTTTTTCGGATCGAGGTGAATGAGCTCAAGGGAGAGCTACTCAGTTGCAAGACTGCAATGAGTGAATGAGGTGTGCTCAAGACCGTCTTAGAGGGACTTAGATCGGAGGCAAAGCTTGCATTAGAGCAAGGTGGCGCCCAGATCCTTTTAGAGGCCCAAAATGTGGCCGAGTTGCTAATTGAGCCTGTGGGAAACAAGCCGGCTAGTAAGAAGACGTCCAAACCCATGACAAGTGATGGTGGGAGTGGCGAGGATAAGCCTGTGTCGACTAAGAAGGTGAGCAAAAAGCTTAAGTGCTATTTCTGTGACGGTTCTCATGTTATCAGGGATTGTCTCGAGAAGAATCGCCTTGTTGCACTCATCAAGGGAGAAGATGAGCTAGAAGGGGAAGTAGTGCGATTTAGCGCAATTGTAAGTGTCAATAAGCCAAAGAAGGATCGAGGTGCAACTATGTCTGTCAAAGTAGCCGAGCCAAGATCGAGACCCGGTGAGACAGTGGGTGCCAAAGCCGTCGAGCTGAGGGTAAATAGGAAGCAACTAGAGTGCTATCATTGCAAGAAGCCTCACAAGTTGCGAAGTTGCCCAGTTCGAGCCAAGGTGTCCGAGCCCGAAGAGAGCGAGGCTACAAAGCTTGGTTCGAAACAATCTAGTTCTACCAAGGCCAAGGGATACCGAAAGTAGAAAGAGGTGACCATGTCCGAGAATGCTACGAGAGAGCTTGCCGAGGATGTTCGAGAAATGAACATCACTTTTGAGACCAATAGAGCGTTGAAAGGGGCCAAGCCATTGAGTGACATTGAGACCGTGGAGACACCACCCATGGGCAAGGTGGGAGAAAAGTGAAGGACTTCAAGTAAGAAGCGTCGACGCAAGAGAAAACACCGATCTTCAAGGAAGAATGATCGATGCAAGAAGAGTGCACCAAACTTCAAGTCAAAGGGGCAGATGCAATGAGGAGCAACTGACCTTAAGCAAAAGGGGCCGATGCATAGTGGAGCAACGAACTTCGTGGCAGAAGGGCCGATGCATGCAAAGAACTTCAGTGAGGGAGGTTCAATGCAAAGAGGGCCAGACTTCGTAGAGACCGAGAGGCTGACCCATTTTAGAGTAAATACAACCAAGAGAAAGGTACATCTCAAACACAACTCTTGTGGTTTTGAGTTTTACTTGCCATCGTTGATGAGTGTATGTCGAGTAAGACCTAACTTTCATTGCGGGGGAGACGAAGCTTGGAGGGGACCTTTCAGAGTTCTAAAGAGCCAAACAGATGGGCTGACGAGTCTGAAAGTTCGTCCAATGTTCAACGTGGTGACACCCAAGACTTTGCTGAAGAGCCATGAGTGCTCGAGTCAAGGCAACTCAAAGCGGGTAGGAGAAGGCTCCTGCGATAGAGATGTGCATAGAGGCGTGTTAGCACGCGATGAGGATGGTCCAACCCAGGATCGTTTAAGTGCAACGACAAGGGCGTCGCTAAGTTCGGTGGGGGAGAATGTCACGAACTAAATTCCTGAGCCCGCGACTGTAGCCCAAGTATCCGACGGATGGGTTCGATATGAGGCAACATGCTTGCTAAGGCAACCAAACTTGGCCCAAGACGAGACAAGGGCACAAGTACCCGAAAGAGCTAGACCACAGGGCTTGCCAAGTTCACAAGACTTGGCCCATTACTTGGAGAATGCTAGAGAGCCCGTTCACACTAGCTTTTCAGATAAGGCAAGAGACAACAATCCAAAGGAAGAATCTTGCCATATCGAGTGTGATCGCTTATCGGAGGAAAGAAGACTATGACTTGATAATCTTTCCTTAGTTAGGGAATCTTGTATTGATTACGGCTTAATCTTGGCCATCAATGTAAATCGATCCTAACCATTGATTGAGTGGGAGCTCAACTATAAATAGAGAGCCTCCCACCCTCATTTGTATCATCTCATTCCTTTCACTCTCATTTGAGAGTTAAGTAATAAACTCTTGGCATTTACTCTACCTTCCTTTGTCTTTCAGTTGTTCTTACTTGTTCTCTTTGTGATTGTTACCTCTCAAGTGGCTAATAGTAGCCATCCTAGTGCTTAAAGCGCTTCCACATCCATCGAAGCCTTGAGGGCTTGTCCGAGCCGTTGCGCAAGAGTACTCGCAAGGCTGGTTGAAGGCTGACTTAGGCGTGAGAATCGACCAATTAGCGTTAAAGGCGCCTAAGGCCGCACAGTGGGCTTGATTCTGCGAGGCTAGAAAGCTAGCCTCGTGACAAAATGCACTGTCATGTCATCATGTTCACCAAAACTAGTGGGAGAGGAAGTTTGAACAATGAAAAAGAAATGATGGTTAATGTATGATACCAAAATGTACATGTAGAAGAAGGGAGGGATCAAAGGTGCAATTTAACAATGAGGGTAGGAACTCAGGTTTAGGGTTATGGGACTAATCAAAACGACAAGACAAAAGTGTATACCATGTTTGGTTGGGTTATATGGACCGAGGGTTGTGGAGGGATGACTCGGTTTAGTTTAGGGGCTGTGATGGAGGTGGTGGCAGGGGTTATGGGGTGAAGTGTTTTGGGTTAGCTAGAAGGGAAAGAGGTTCTTGGACCAAATCGATAAAATTTACTATTATAAAGGATTAAACTTGTTGAATTATTTAGAAGTGGGACTAAATTATTAGAATGTATAAATGTGAAAGATTAAATGTACTATTATATTGATTTAAAAACCGATTCTATTTCGTATTTAATAGACAATGATCACATTAACACTAAATTTATAAGATTTTTAGTTTGTTGACCAAAATAGAATAGAATCCGTAGTTTGGTGACCGGTGAATAGTTTATCTTAAAATAAATTGAATAAAATACATAAACGGTCACTAAACTAAGTATTATCTTTTTGATCATTGAAGTTTCATAAGTAACAAGATGACGGTTAAACTTATCAAATTGTTATAAAATGACTACTGCACTACATGTTATAAATAGTGATGAATTTTGATAAGTTTAATACTCCCTCCGTCCCATAAAAACTGTCATTTATTGACTTTTTGAAAGTCAAAATTTTTAAACTTTGACTATTTTTATTTTGAATATTTTAAATAAATAAAATTTATAGAATATATATTTGAAAACTACTCGATTACAGGTTTTTAAAATATATTTTTCATATTTTTATCAATGATACATTTTAAATAATTATGAGTGAAAGTTAAAAAAAATTGACCCAAAAAAAATCAATAAGAGACAAAAATTGTGGGACAGAAGGAGTAATTATTATGTAACATTTTGATAAGTTTTAATGATAATTTTGTAATAGTTTAATAAAATTCAGTTACCATTTTATAACAATTTGATAAGTTTAACAACTATTTTATAGTTTCAGAAACGTTAGTGACCAAAAAAATTAATGGGTAATCTTCACCAATGGTCCCTTTCGTTTAGGGTGTGTTCTATTTTGGTCACCAGAATTCAAAAAAGATTATTCTGGTCACTTACGTTTAGAATCGTTTCTATTTTGGTCTCTTGGCCGTTAGTCTCCGTTACTTAAAAAAATAGTTTCTAATTTAACCCCTAAACTTTCAAAATTTTATTTTTCACCATCTTCCCCAAAAAACTATAAAACTAAAACTCCAGAAAATTAAATCAATGGCTATAACTCAATACTATAACTACACAAACCGTTGATTTGCACCAAGTGAATGAACTTCAAAGCATAAAAGCGTTTTCAAACCCAGTTATACTGTCAACTCAAACCATCATGGACTCACAAGGCTATTGGATTCTGATGTAGATCCGAGCTTACCGCATGGTTACAAGTGAGAACTGAATTCAGTCTCCAACTAAAACACTAGGTTTTATATACTTTTTCGTCACCTATGTAGGCTTTTCGTATCGACCTGAAACACAATCCTTGTATGTTATACATTAAGGTACAAGCTCTAGAAAAATGCAGACACACACCACTATCGAACGATGTAAACAAGCAACGCCGACAACATAGGCTTCGTCTGAAGAAACTAAAAAAGAAGAAAGGGAAATACTCAACATTGCCCTACGTGATAAGCACATAATCCATGTTCTAATTCTCTCCTATGTACATAACTGACTCACTTAACCTATGATGCCATCACTCCAAATGTCTCGATATTTTTATGATGTCATGTCACCGCATATTGCTCCGAAATCGTCTTTACTTGAAAATTGAAACAAAAAAATGAACGTATGTATAACAGATATCACAGCCGTCTTTAGGACTGCTTGTTGAATTTGGCTTTGAAATTTCAAAGCAAATGTGAATGGCTGCAAATTGGTGCAGCAAATGAAGAAAATGGCAGCAGCAAATGTTGAAATGTGGAATGGGGAAATTGATTTTTGGTCCCTAAACTTTAGGCTATTTACAAGTTTAGTCCTTAAAGCTCAACTATAAATAGGCCTAACCTTTGCCATTTGAAACTATCCCAACATCCATCTCTCCCATTTGTTTCTCTTCTCTCATATTTGGGAATTCTTAGGAATTCCATTTGTTTGTACCATTTTTGGTATTAGTGAAGTTATCATCCGGTGGTGGTGCCCGAGGAGTAGACGACATTTTCGTCGAACCTCGTAAATTTGGTGTGTTCTCTCCATTATTTATTTCGCTTGCTTCTTATTGGGTTTTTCCATTGGGTTTCAATATTCAACAGTTGACAGGTTTGTCCGTTGTGCAAATTTCGGTAGTTTCGGTCTCGACATTACAGCTCAGATTTGAAGCTACGTTCGTGTGGGAAATAACCCGGTTTCCCCAACAATTGGCATCAGAGCTTCGGTTAAGGCTATCCCGGTTGCTCGGTTGCTGCAAAGAAGTGTGGTGTTGTGACAGTGCATGTCTAGGAAAGTTCTAGCTAGGAAAGACTGGGTATTTAAGCGATCCGTGTGATCCACCTCTCTTTCCTGGGAACTTACCTGGTGCAGTGTTTCAATATCCAGTTTGTGCTGTTGAATATTATTCGTTGCCATGGCAAAAGACGGATCAGAAGGGACATCAAGCTCTTCCTCTATACCGGTGAGGAGGATAATGTCAAATGCAAACTTCTCGGTGGAGTTGTTCGATGGATCCGGTCACTTCGGCATGTGGCAAGGCGAGGTGCTAGACTCTTTATTTCAACAAGGTCTAGACATTGCCATTGAGGAAGAAAAACCTGTAGATATGGAGGAGAAAAGCCAAAAGCCAAAAATGAGAGGGAGATCAATGTCAAAGTCCAGACTTGGGAGAGATAGTATGAATGTTGGGACACACTGGTGAGAAATCCTTGCAAATTTTGGCAAAGCAAGGATTGTTGAAAGGTGCAAAGGCTTGCAAGTTAAATTTTTGTGAGCATTGTGTTCTGGGAAAGCAGAAGAGAGTGAAATTCGGCACCGCTATCCATAATACGAAAGGTATTTTGGATTATGTTCACTCAGATGTGTGGGGTCCTTCCAAAACAACGTCGCTGGGAGGAAAACACTATTTTGTAACTTTTGTTGATGACTTTTCCAGAAGAGTTTGGGTGTATACGATGAAGTCTAAAGATGAAGTGCTCAAGGTTTTCCTGAAGTGGAAAAATATGATCGAGAACCAGACTGGCAAGAAGATCAAACGGCTTAGGACGGACAATGGAGGGGAATATAGAAGCGATCCGCTCTTTGACGTTTGCCAGGAGCATGGTATTGTTTGACACTTCACTGTTAGACATACACCACAGCAGAATGGGGTGGCAGAGCGTATGAATCGAACACTACTTGAGAAAGTTCGATGTATGTTGTCCAATGCTGGGTTGGGCAAACCATTTTGGGCTGAGGCTGTGACATATGCTGGCCATCTCATCAATCGTCTACCGTCATCGGCGATTGGAGGAAAAACACCGTTGGAGGTATGGTATGGAGTACCCACTACAGATTATGATTCCTTATATGTATTTGGATCCACTGCGTATTATCATGTGAAGGAGTCAAAACTTGATCCTAGAGCAAAGAAGGCTCTCTTTATGGGAATCACCCATGGAGTGAAGGGATTTCGACTTTGGTGCTTAGACACAAAGAAGATAATTTGTAGCAGAGATGTTACCTTTGATGAATCTGTCATGTTGAAGAAGGTAGCAAATAAAGATGTTCAGACAAGTAGTACTCCACAACAGGTGGAGTATACTCCAAACCAGGTGGAGTTTCAAGAGACGGTGATTAGTCCAGCAATTGATGTTACTGATTCTCCAACTCCAATGGAGGAATCAGAAGATGAAGAGGTTCAAACCCAAGAACCATTGGAGACACCAGAACCACTTGCAGTTACAAGGCCAAGGAGAGAAATTTGTAGTCCTGTTCGATTTACAGATACAGTGGCCTATGCCCTTCCAGTTGTTGATGATGATATCCCTGTCACTTATCAAGAAGCAATGCAAAGCTTAGAAAGTGACAAGTGGAAAAGTGCCATAGATGAAGAAATGCAATCTCTCCAGAAGAACAACACCTGGGATTTGACATATTTACCAGAAGGTAAAAGGGCAATTGGATGCAAGTGGGTGTTTGCAAAGAAAGACGGATCTCCCAGCAAGAAAGATGTTCGCTACAAGGCAAGGTTGGTAGCTAAAGGCTACGCTCAGAAGGAGGGAATCGACTACAACGAAGTATTTTCCCCTGTTGTGAAGCATTCCTCCATTAGAATATTGTTGGCCTTGGTAGCACAGTTGAATTTGGAGCTAGCTCAACTCGATGTAAAGACGGCTTTCTTGCACGGTGACTTGGAAGAGGAGATCTATATGACTCAGCCAGAAGGATATGTAGATGCTGGTGGTAAGAAATGGGTTTGTAAGCTAAACAAATCGCTATATGGATTGAAGCAATCTCCGAAGCAGTGGTACAAGCGATTTGATAGCTTTATGAGGAGGCAGAAGTACACAAGAAGCAAATACGACCATTGCGTGTATTTGCGAAAGCTACAAGATGGATCTTTCATTTATCTTCTCTTGTATGTTGATGATATGCTGATCGCTTCAAAGAGTCAACAAGGGATAGACAAATTGAAGGCTCAGTTGAATCAAGAGTTTGAGATGAAAGATCTAGGTGAGGCTAAGAAGATTCTCGGCATGGAGATAAGTAGAGACAGACGGAGAGGCAAGCTTTGTTTGACTCAGAAGCAATATCTGAAAAAGGTATTACAATGTTTTGGCATGAATGAAAGCACAAAACATGTAAGTACCCCACTTGCTTCTCATTTGAAACTCAGTTCTCAATTATCTCCTAAAACTGATGAAGAGCGAGAATATATGGCAAAAGTTCCATATGCTAATGCAGTAGGGAGCTTGATGTATGCGATGGTGTGTACGCGGCCTGACATTTCACAAGCAGTTGGAGTTGTGAGCAGGTACATGCATGATCCTGGAAAAGGACATTGGCAAGCTGTGAAATGGATTCTACGATATCTCCAACAAACCGTAGATGTTGGTTTAGTGTTTGAGCAAGATGAAACACTTGGTCAGTTTGTGGTTGGATATGTTGATTCCGACTATGCTGGTGATTTGGATAAGCGTCGGTCTACTACTGGTATTTGTTTACTCTAGCAAAAGCCCCAGTGAGTTGGAGGTCTACTTTACAGTCAACGGTGGCTTTGTCAACTACAGAGGCAGAGTACATGGCAGTTGCAGAGGCTGTTAAGGAGGCGATTTGGCTTAACGGATTGTTGGAAGACTTGGGAGTTGTTCAAAGTCACATTAGTCTCTATTGTGACAGTCAGAGTGCTATTCATTTAGCGAAAAATCAAGTCTACCATTCAAGAACCAAGCACATCGACGTGAGGTATCACTTTGTGCGGGAGATCTTTGAAGAAGGAAAGGTTCTACTTCAGAAGATTGCTACGACAGAAAATCCTGCAGATATGTTGACCAAGGTGGTAACATCAATCAAGTTCAATCATTGTTTGAACTTGATTAACATCTTGCAAGTTTGAGCACCTTCGGGTGTATGGCGCTCGTGAGCGCATTTGGAGGCACTACAAAAGATAACGTTTGGGGAGAAGAAAATTTTTGAGCTTGGTGAAATTTCAAGCCAAGGTGGAGATTTGTTGAATTTGGCTTTGAAATTTCAAAGCAAATGTGAATGGCTGCAAATTGGTGCAGCAAATGAAGAAAATGGCAGCAGCAAATGTTGAAATGTGGAATGGGGAAATTGATTTTTGGTCCTTAAACTTTAGGCTATTTACAAGTTTAGTCCTTAAAGCTCAACTATAAATAGGCCTAACCTTTGCCATTTGAAACTATCCCAACATCCATCTCTCCCATTTGTTTCTCTTCTCTCATATTTGGGAATTCTTAGGAATTCCATTTGTTTGTACCATTTTGGTATTAGTGAAGTTATCATCCGGTGGTGGTGCCCGAGGAGTAGACGACATTTTCGTCGAACCTCGTAAATTTGGTGTGTTCTCTCCATTATTTATTTCACTTGCTTATTATTGGGTTTCAATATTTAACAGTTGACGGGTTTGTCCGCTGTGCAAATTTCGGTAGTTTCGGTCTCGACATTACAGCTCAGATTTGAAGCTACGTTCGTGTGGGAAATAACCCGGTTTCCCAAACACTGCTAGACGAATTTAACTATTTGAGAAGACACCGTTGATCTTGTTTGACTAGATAAAACACCCAAATGAAGAACTAAATTGGTGATCATAGGAAATAAAGCAGGGAAGGTGAGGTAAGGTCATAGGTTGTGAATTTCGAGCAAGTTTGCTGGATTTTAACGCGAGGAACAGAATACCATTCGAACCACACTCATCTTGGTGACCAGATGATTTTGCACTGGTCACTGATTACACCTAAAAATTCTTCTTGTGGATAAAATAGATGCAATTTTAATACCATCTCGATATTCGATCGCAAACGCATGCTACCTTAAGTTCACTGAAGATATAAAGTGCGTGCTGAATAACTAGTAAAGACGACCAAAGACAGATCAAGAACAAGAAAGCAAGAATACCTTTGTGTCCGAGTGTCTGAAAGCAGCATGAGAATTCTGCAATTTTTTCTGACCTTCAGATGAACAAGTTTCACAAAAGAAGTGATCAAGTCTTTTAGCCTCTTCTGTTGTCATTTCTATACAAGCAGAATAAAACCTGAATCAAAAGTAGTGTGCTGAATATGGCAACAACTTTTACAGATACTGGATAAACCTGAAGCATGAATTTGTCAAGTTCATAAATTTCTAAGGAATTTTAAATTCTTTACTCAATAAGCATCCAATAAATTCTACAGTTCAATGTTTGTTATGACTCGATTTACATTATTTTTGAAAATTCGAGCTTCTAAAGGCTACGTAATCGTAATCTTACCAGTCACTAAAACCTTTGCACTGAACCATTTGGTCGTCGAAATTGTAAGGCATCTCACATTTGCAATAACTGTCACATTACAATAGTAAACTAAAAAAGGCCAAATTTAAAAGAATAATTTTAAATCTGAGATTTACAAAACAATCCAGCCTCATTAATAAACAAACATTTCTACCTGCTCTAAACCAGTTTAAATTTCGAATTTTTCACTAACAAATAGTCTAGGAGCAAAAGCAACTTTAACATTTTCCCTAAATTAGTCACATGGTTAACTAATCAAAACCTAATTAGATAAAAAAATTAACTAAAAAATCAATCTATTTAGAATGGGTTGTAGTGTTGGGTTATAGCCATTAATTTTCTTTTCCGAGGTTTTAGTTTTATAATTTTTGGGAAGATGGTGAAAAATAAAATTTTGAAAGTTTGAGGGTTAAATTAGAAACTATTTTTTTTAAAGTAACGAAGACTAACGGCCAAAGGACCAAAATAAAAACGATTCTAAGCGTAAGTGACCAGAATAATCTTTTTTAAATTTTGTTGATCAAAATAGAACACATCCTAAACGAAAGGGACCACTGGTAAAAATTACTCAAAATTAATTTGTGTAGTTTACCCAAATAAACGTTGTGTGCTTTTAATTTCGGTTCCTGCCTCAACTAGTCAATTATTCTATAAGCCGCCATGGGCAAGAAAGTCAAGAACAAGCGCGGAAAGTATCAAAAAGCAGTAAACAAAGAGCAAAAAGTCGTACTTTCCTTTCCATTCCAATGAATCCCTTTGTTTAATTTAATCTTCTTTTTCCCCTTCAACTTAACCCCTTTGAATCATTCTTCTCTGGGTTTTCCATTTCCCCACTTTTCCCTTTGCTTTAATGCTTAAACTTTGATCCCAAAATGGGTTTTGAACTCATGGGAAATGATCAGATCAAAGAAACCTTACCAGAAGACTGTGATTGCCACCAAATCTGTACATCATCATCATCACTGCAATCGTGTTTTAAATTATGTTATCAGCTCTGTCATGACGATGATGATTATGATGAAAATCTCGTATTCTCTCCCCCTCCGAATCCAGTTCATCACTCCAAGTTCCCCGCCAAGTATTTGATCATAACGTTTGCACTTCTCACGTTTTCGTTTTTGATTCTATGCCTTTATGTTTACTATATCAGGTGTTATAAACGCCGATCCGGTGTTGCGGGACGATCGCATTCGCGGCGCGAAACGAACGAGTTCCTCGACGAAGATCATGGTCCGGTTGTCGAACATCACATATGGTACATCAACACCGTCGGTTTACAGCCGTCTGTCATCGACTCAATTGCGGTTTTCAAGTATGTGAAAGGCGATGGTGTTGTCGACGGAACTGATTGCTCCGTTTGCTTGACCGAGTTCGAGGAAGACGAGACTTTGAGGCTGTTGCCGAAGTGTAGCCATGCTTTTCATGTTCCTTGTATTGATACTTGGCTTAGGTCGCATACTAATTGTCCAATGTGCCGTGCTCCCATTGTTTCGGACATGGCTAACAACGGACCGTCGTCGTCGAACGCCGGAACCGAGGTCACTGAGGGAACTCGAGTTGTGGTTACCGAAGACGATGGAGTATCTGATAGTGGAAGTGGAACAAGCAATGAAGATGAATTAGCTGCTGAAAATCAGAGAAATTCAGGGGTTCTTCAGCCTGTAAGAAGATCGTTTTCTTTGGATTCCATTGCAGCTTCTCAGATCAGCCAGGCCATTGCCGGCGGAAGCAATTTCGATACCGAATTGGCGAAAGCGAAAGAAAGAATTGTACCGAGGAGAGGTGCTGGGAATCATCAGAGCCTGTTGAGACTAATGTCTATAGGTAGATCTTTGCAAATTAGGCCAATTTTCATGAAGAGATCATTTTCCTGCAATGGGAAATTCTCCTTGCCTGTCTCGAACAAGAACCGGAATCCTCCGCTGAGAAGCTTTTGACCGGTCTACTTTCAGGTGAGACATCTGAAAAACTAAGATGTCTAGCGAACTCTGAACAAGAACCCTTTGTAAATACAAATGATGCTATGTTTGTACGCTAATTCTCTACACCTTTCAACTGTTTGGATTCAATATTATCAATGGAAATGAGCCTTTCCCTTTAAGGAATATGCTTATATGCTTATATGTACGCGTATTCAAAAATATCTGACCCGATGACCTGATAATTTTATAAAATGCCGGGTAATCTTATAAAAATGGTTTTGAAATCTATTGTCACATTTCCCCGGCATGTATGATTGAAATGGCCAAGTGAAAGCAGATATGATTGAAGTTGGAGGTTGAAGAAATGGCCAAGTAAAAGCAGATGTGATTGTTGTAGGAAACCACCGATTATGAAGTAATTTATGACCCACAGACTTTCGAAAATGCGTCTATTCAAGTCAACAGTGGGTGTCGAAATCGAATAAAAAATACACCACACCCTATTTTTTTTAAACCTTAACTTTAAATCTATATTCTTGAACTATAATTTTAAATTTTAATTCTTTTTAGTGTGAGACATAAATAAAAACACAAACCATATATTTCTATTCGCCAAGATCATTGGGGTAAACAGCTAAAATTTTCTATGAAATTTTAATTTGAATGAAGAGGTTACAACAATTATTATCTGTTTATAAATTAAAATTATCACAATTTAATCACGATTTATCTTTAATGATTGTGAACATTATTAATATTCGACTTGAAGATAAAAATATAGAAATTAATAAAATAATACAGTAACACTATAAAAAGATACACGAAAGAAATAAAAGAAAAATGATGAGTCTGTTGTGAATAAAATAACGAAGAACAACGAACAAGAATAAAAGATCAAAGAGATGAGAGAGAAAGAGGGAGATTTGTATTATTCTCAAATATAGAATAATATATACAATGCCTTCAATGAATCATCTATTTATAGGCATAAGAAGTACATAATACATTAAACTCTAATTCATAGAGATAATATTCCTAATAATAAATAAATCAAACTCCTTTGATAAAGTTCTAATCATGATAGACATCCACATAGATAAATATTCATAACATTTCCCCTTGAATGTCTATGAAGATAATGTGCCTCGTTAAAACCTTACTAAGATAAAAACCCAGTGGAAAAAAATTCTTTAGTGAAGGAAAAAGAGTACACACATCTTTGATACGCATAACATGTTGCCTCAATAAAAACCTTACCAGGAAAACCCATTGGGACAAAACCTCGGTTAAGGGAAAAAGAGTGCAACGCGTATTTACTCCCCCTCATGCAAACATCACAGAAGATCTTTGAATCTTCATAATTTAATCTTGAATATCATTTTTCTAAAGATCGTGAGGGATGAAACTTTGGAGTAATATGTTCCATGATGTATCCACTTTCAAACTGAGATATACATCTTGCGTTATCTTCACACAAGATAGCTTTTATCATATCTCGTAAAAGTAAATCCACATATCTTTTGGATATGTTGGGTCAATAGTCTTAGCCAAACACATTTTTTTGGCTTGCCTCGTGCATAACAATTATTTCTACAACATTTGAAGAGGCATCAACGAATGTTTGAAGATCTAAATGTAATGATCTTTGTATATTCATAAATATTTCTTGACCAACTAATATATAGTGCTTCAAGACCAAGAAAAGATATAATTATCTTTATTCACATCCAACAATCTTACAACTATTGGGATACTCAATAGATATGCTCTATTCATATTGAATCTTCTTTAAGATTCTTTCAGCTTATGTCTATTCATAGACAAAAGAAATATATAAAAATGCTCGATCTTCAGGTCGAGATAAACTTGATGTCAAGATTCAAGTACTTGTATTGAAAGTACTTCATGAGTTTCCAATTTGAAGCTCTTTAGGAGTTCTAAAATTATCATAATGGATCTTGATCCAAACTCCTTTATAAAATACATAAGGAAATCTGATCATTTTTATAGTATTTTCTCAATTAGTATTCACTAAGGCGATTATACCAAATGCGCCAAAATATTCATGAGACATGTCTAAATAAATTTCCTCAGAAATTTCCAAATGCTTATAGCATTTTAGATCCTTCAAGGATAAATATGGATCCATAAATAATTAGACGCATGTAAAATTTTCAAAACTGCCAAAGTAATTGCATCCACCATGAAGTAATTAAAACTTTTCATAAATCATAGTTCAAGTCGTATTTACGACTACTTATTTGTGCCTCACTTGCATTACACCTTTAGGTGTTTGGACTGCTGGTCCAAATACTTCTATTTTAGAAGTTCAAAACGTCTTTCAACATTGGCCAATTCAATATCTATACTTCTGGATAGATTTTATACAAGATCCTCGATTTCTTTCTTTACTTCTATAGAAGTATTTTATGAAAAATTGTTTGTAAAATCGTTGTCGACAACTTTCCAATTTTCTGGTTCCATTCTCGTAATGACATAACTCATCGAGATCTCTTCAAGATTTCAATCTTTATTTCAGGTACTTGGAACTCTTATAGAGTTTTATTATTTGTTATGTCTTGGGTCTCTTCAGGAGCACCCGCCTCCAATATATGACCATCTCATATTACTTTCTATTTACGAGAATTTTGATCATTGGAACCATTTCAACTATCATGCTTCAGGCATGATTTACATTATCTCGCTCTAACATGTAATTTAAACTTAGAGCATTTCAGCTGGTATATGAGACTTAATTACTCTCACTGGGTCAGTAAATATGTCTGGTAGTTGACATGTAATAACATGAATTATCTTATGAACTTCTAGTTCATATACGAGGATCTAGATAATGATAATTCATTTTCCTCTATCCAGCTGATTATTATCTCCCCCTGATGTTGAGAAAAATCATGTCATAAATGATTCTCCAATTAATGTTTAAGAATTTAAACATAAAAGGAGACTCGTACTCAATATATATTCTCAACCCTTTTTATTTATCCATTTTGTGCGTTGTGGTGGAGGAATTCATATCGCACATTCAAAAATCATAAAATGGGAAATGTATGATTTCTGACCAAAAACCAATCATAACAGGGAGTTTATTATAACTCATTGGCTTGATGCGTATAAGTGTTGCTATATGGAAACACCATATAAATAATAACTCTTTTGTTCTCATAGTTTAGCTATTAAATAGGAGGCATCCAATTGAAATTTTGCTAAACTATATTTTTCATAATCAATAGGCTTTGTAACAACTGATATAGCCTAAAATATAAACCCACTAGCTTTTCAAGACGAATAGTCTAACTGCATAATCTGAATCTTTTTAGAATCAATCTCACAAACTTCTGGTTGTAAGTCGATAAAACAATGTAGATGCATCTACTAAAATCATATAAAACTTTCCACATTTGTGGATATATGGGCCCATATTTCGTTCAGATATGCAAGACATACAGTCTTAACTTCAGTACAAAAACTTTAAGTTCTAATTCTTTTGGTAAGTGAGATCATTTATATCCTTTGAGAACAAACAACACAAGAACTTCATTTTCTTTTAGTAAGTGGAATTTAATCAATTCATTTAAGCAACACAAGAACTTCACATTCTTTAATAAGTGAAATTTAATCCATTCCTTTGAGAATAAGCACCACAAGAACTACATGTTCTTTTAATACATGTGCATGTAAATCTCAATAATTTCTGCACCATTATTGATCAGGATGGTCTAACCGATCATGCCAACTATATATATGTGTATATATCTCTGAATTTGTAAACTTCTTGTTTACCATAACATGTAATTCAATCTCACTCGTACATGTCTAGTACGACTATCAAAATTATTCCTTTAAATAGGAATATATTTAGCTCTTTCGGAGCTTTCAACTGAAATTATCTTTTGGTAGCAATATATAGTTCTTCTAGAGCTTTCAACCGACTTTTTGGCTACCAAAACTTATATCCATATTGGCTTATTTCAAATGCCAATTGATAACATATGTTATCTATAATTCTCAAAGGGATAGTTTGCGAACTCATATTACTCTCTTTATGACTTTGACGAGTATAATGCACTGTGAATATGGAATAAAGTTCCATTTGACAATAACATATTTTCTCAACCAGAGCCTTTTGTGATATTAGTACTTCCGGATATAGTTCTCACAGTATTCCCTTGCATTTTAATCGAGAAATGCATAATTATGCACCTTTCAAAATGTGTTTTGTTTCATTTACTTTAGGTAATGAAAATACGTACTTTGTATCATTCACTTTGAGGAATGAAAAATATAAAATATAGCACATCATATCAAGTCGATTATCTATCAAAGATAAACTTTCAAGTGCTCTTCCGAAGCATTGATATTTTAGTACTTTGAGAAATATTACTCATATTTCCCATTGCATTTAAATGGGAAAAATATTTCTTATGCTTGAGTACAATATGAGTACTTGCATTATCTGCTAGGCATAAATAGCCACAATTCTAGGCATAAATAGCCACAATTCATTGTATATTTTATTCCGAAAGTAATCATATTCTTCAAATAATAAATTAACATAAAGCGTAAATAAATAATATGTAAAATAAATAAACATAAAGCAAACTAACATAAATAAATAATAAATAAAACGAATTAACATAATAAAATAAAATAAATAAAAAATCAATTATTCCTGTTATAGGTTATAAGGGAAATAAAATAAATGGTAAATTATTCCCTTCAAGGGTTATGAGAAAATTAACAATATCCAATCGAGTTGGACCAATAACGCCATAATTATTTTCGCCATAAATAAATTTTGTTTATATTTTATTTCATTTATCATTCATGATTATGGATAAAGTCCATAATACATTGGCGTTTGACAAGTACGAAACCAATGGTTTATAACATCACATTGGTAAAAAGATTTCACTTCCTTAGAATGTTCTTTATCACTCTTGTCATCCTTATAACTTCGCTACCAGCGGGTAGAAGTATTCTTAAAACGATTATATTTTTCATGTGTATATTCATAGCCTCGACCACGACCACAACTTTTAATGTGATTTTTTATTTCTTCCATAATATAATCTCACATTCACTTCAGGGAATGGAGTAGAGCTAGTGGGCCTTTGAAACGTTTTTCACATATCCTTATCACAGAGAACAAAGATTTAATCCTCGTACGCGGCATTGTTAAACTTGTCCACAAGGTCCTTTAAAAACCTCCTTTAAGACCAGTAGCCTCGCAGAACGGGATGTCCAGCCAATTATACTTGGATTATATCGAAATTATGTCTCTAACTGAATAATGATTTACCATGTTTGCATTCACTTCAGGGAATGAAACAGATCCAATAATCGCATGAAATAAACATCATGCTTGCATTCACTTCAGGGAATGCCCTATCATTGATAATTGCATGTAATAAACATCATGCTTGCATTCACTTCAGGGAATGCCCCATCATGGATAATCGCATGGAATAAACATCATGCTTTGCATTCACTTCAAGGAATGTCTCCCATAAAACTTTTTGGATCAAGAAGAATTTTTGTAACTTGAAATTGGGAGAAGTCTATGGTCAAGTTTTTCAACGAAGAAGAAATATTGCTTTCGAGCAAATATAGACTTTATAATAATCTTCTTGTAAATTCAAAATCATCATGATTTATCGCACTTTAAAATAATAATATAAAGAATAAAAATAAAACCAAAATTTACCGATATTGATTTTTCTCTCGTGGACAATGGAGACATAGCATATGACCGAGATAGCTTCTCATAATCCCTTTATATCACATCTCTTTCCAAGCCATTTAAGCATATCATGTAAAACTCAAAACACGGTTAAAAATATTAACTTTTACCAAATAAAATGACATAAATAATAATATGAAAAATATCAAATATAATCATATAAGTAAAAGTATGAATAAGCATACCGCTAATTAACCCTTTCAGGAACAAGAGAAAACACACGTAATTTAAACCAAACGCAACCTCTTCGTCTCTGTCGATTCGTCTTTTGGTTTGTGAGAAGTCACAAATTTATCTCTTTCCAATGTTCGAATAAAATCAAACATACTTCCAAAATTTTCAAAGATTAAAACAAAGTTAAAATATAAAGAGAAAGACAACCGGTAACTAAAAAATAAGGAGAAAAAAAAACTTATCTTTGGTTTATTCTATAATTGAATTCTTCCGGGTAACTTCTTTTGAATTATAAAGATGAAGACCTCAGTTGATTAGAGTCTCGTGCTGATAACGTGTTGTGAATAAAATAACGAAGAACAACAAACAAGAATAAAAGATCAAAGAGATGAGAGAGAAAGAGTGAGATTTGTATTATTCTCAAATATAGAATAGTATATACAATGCCTTCAACGAATGATCTATTTATAGGCATAAGAAGTACATAATACATTAAACTCTAATTCATAGAGATAATATTCCTAATAATAAATAAATCAAACTCCTTTGATAAAGTTCTAATCATGATAGACATCCACATAAAGAAGTCTATGGTCAAGTTTTTCAACGAAGAAGAAATATTGCTTTCGAGCAAATATAGACTTTATAATAATCTTCTTGTAAATTCAAAATCATCATGATTTATCGCACTTTAAAATAATAATATAAAGAATAAAAATAAAACCAAAATTTACCGATATTGATTTTTCTCTCGTGGACAATGGAGAGATAGCATATGACCGAGATAGCTTCTCATAGTCCCTTTATATCACATCTCTTTCCAAGCCATTTAAGCATATCATGTAAAACTCAAAACACGGTTAAAAATATTAACTTTTACCAAATAAAATGACATAAATAATAATATGAAAAATATCAAATATAATCATATAAGTAAAAGTATGAATAAGCATACCGCTAATTAACCCTTTCAGGAACAAGAGAAAACACACGTAATTTAAACCAAACGCAATGTCACATCCCAAAAACCGGTCTAGTCGGAATTAAATTCCGATGACCGAATATTTTTATTGATTGAATAATTTATTCGATCTTATCTGAACCAATAAATATTATTTGGGGTAATTTATGATAGTTTATTATTATTATTATTATTATTATAAAAAAAAAGGGAAAATGGCGTTGGTGGCCAAGCCACTAATGCAATTGATAAGGCCACTAGGGTATTTAAAAATTTGGGTGATAATTGCCACTATGCGTGGGATCCAACATAAAGGCAAGATTGAATTGAAGATAAGATTGAATTGGCAATTGCCACTTGTTTATTTTTTTATATATAGATAATTGGCCACTAGAATAAAGATAAATGAATAAAAAAAAAAGGTGGGGGGAGATGTCTGACGCCAATTAGTATAAATAGGGGGAGGGAAATGGTTGGAAATGCACAACAAATTGAGAAACAAACAATCGGTTTAGATTAGGTTGTTCAGTATTAGATTGGTGGTCCGATATTTTCGATATAGTAATATCGAATTTCTGTCGACGACGGGGTAAGCTCAAATCTCTAGTTAGTTTAAGTTTCAGTATCGAATCTGCTTAATATTTTTATATTTATTCGATACTGTCTTATCAATTTTAATTAGTTTTTATTAATTATCATAGTACACGAGGTTGATTCGGAACAACCGTCAAGCCCAAGAAGTAAAAATAAAGTACCGGTCTGTCAAGGTGAGTGAAACAAATTAGAGTTGAGATTAGAGTCTCAACTATCTTTAATTTGATGTTAGTATATATATTAAGCATGAAATTGGATTAATTAAAAGTTGGTAAATGATAAGGGTAGAAAGAATAAAGAAATTCGGATTTATAAACTGTCCTGTAGAAAACTGCATTTTTGAGCATGTTAGAGTCATTTCTGGAAAACGTGTTCTTCTACAAAGTTGTAGAGGACAAAATTTTACATGAAATAGAGGTATGATTTGCTCAAAAATGTTAAGTATAAGTCTCTGAATTGTTCTTAGAAGTTACGGGACTGAAACTGAATAAAATTGGAAATCTGCTGGGCTAAATTGTGAAATTCGAAATGTTTAGGGGGTCAAATGGTGTTAATAAATTCTGAAAATTTATTATTAGAACAGGGGAATTCATGAAATGAATTAAATTAAATGTCCAAGCTTGAATTAAGTCTCAATTGGTAAGTTAAATGTACACTAAAGTGGTAAGTTGAAAACAGTGGGCAGAATAGGTCTACGAGAAAGCCCGGTTTTCAAACAATAAACTGTATTAGTAGAGAAATGATAAAATTATGTGTCATACATGGTTGTAAAGGTGTGTTTATAAGCTTTCTAAAATGGTAAAGAACTCCTTATTTGGAGTTGTGAGTAAAAATATATGAATTTTTGAGTAAGTAAAGGTCATAAAAACAGGGTAACAGTTTGCCCCTAAATCTGCATCAACATTGACTTTAAAAATTCATTATAAATTGTATAAGAGGAATTAAAAGCTATAATTTATATGGTTTAAAAGGTTATTCAGTCTAGTTTCGTTTGAAACAAACGAAATCAGATTTTGAGTTATAGAACATTTTATATAAATATTTCTTTAAGGACAATGCAAGCTGCCTAATGTAATAAATGATATGTTTCTTTAATGTTTGGTTAGAAAAGATGTAGAAATGAAGGAAACCACAAAGTTGGAGAATAAGGAAAATGTCTCTAAGCTTGGATTGAGGTGAGTGTGGATGCATTTGTCTCGGGTGACGCGGTGTCATTCCGATCATTGTTTTTATGTTCTGATATGTGAGTGTAGATGCATTTGTCTCGGGTGACACGGTGTCATTCCGATATTTGTTTTATGTTATGATATGTGAGTGTAGTTGTGTCAAGGGATAGGCTCGGTGCCGTTCCGTTGCATTATTTACGATTATAATTGCATTTGTTAAGGGCTCACGTAGAGCAACTATGTTCGAATGGCAAATTTTGTAAGTGCCTTGCATTACTTTAATATGTTTGAATATGACTATGATATGCTACATGTATGTGAAAATAATATGAAATGCTACCTGATATGGAGCTACGGCTCATCTCGTTATTTAATATGATATGATCTGAAAATCATGGAACATGTAATGAATTTAATAATGATTGGTAAAATTTAAAATGATAAGGAAGAATGATTAAAGGCAAGAATATTGACCTAAATGCGTATTGCTTGTTAGATAAGCATGCTTAGCATAAAAATGATTAGTTGCTATGATGTGTTGATTGCTTGAGCTATGTGAAATGAGACTAAATGATAAGCTTTGCTACTGATTGTTGATGATTATAAAATGAAAATGATCTCATGTGCTTGCTGGAATTTTAGATTACCATGATGCTTGATTGATTATATGTGTATGCCTATTGAAGTGGTTAAATGCCTTTGAAATTATGAATGATTGGCAAGTGAATGATCTTGTTAATAAAGAAAGATAAGTAAAGTCCTTGGTATGATTAGTGTCTATAGGTAGAAGGGCATGCCTTAGAGTCGTTGAGCTCCCCTGATCTTTGTTACAGGATGGTGGTTAGTCACCTATAAACCTGATAAGGTGGTTAGTCACCTTGATAATTGAATGGTGGTAAGTCACCATTGATGCCTATGCATCCCCTGTTATATGTTGAAATGAGAAATGGATACTTTGAGTATCTAATGTTACATATTACATGAAGACTCGATTACCTTGTTCATTAATCATCCAAGGCAAAATATTTAAAAGTTACATTACTTGAAGGATAAGTACTTAAATGATAAGTACCAATGAAATGAAATTGATATGCCTACTTGTCTTGTATATGCTAATGCTTTTAAATGATGCTTGTTGTTGTATATGATAATGTTTGATCGATACTTGTTGTATAAATGAATATAAAAGTATGATGTTTATGTTGCATCAATGGTTACTTGAAATGGTTACAAGATTAGCATGACCCCTGCGCAAGAATGACACGCACAAATCAAGAAATGGTACCAATATATTATGTGTTTGATACATTATGCTATGTTATGCTCATGATATGATATTATGTTTTGTTATGAATATGAAGTATGCCATGTTATTGCATAATTAGCATGACATTCATTTTTTTTGGAAGCATGTTACATGACATAATATGATCATTCATTGTCATTGGCTACCTCACTTAGACTATGTAAGTCTAATGCATTCATTGCATAACATTTCAGGTTAAAGAAAGTAACAGATCATGATCGAGATTAGTTGGAAGGTTGACAAGTCACTACAATTAAAGAGTAATGTGTTTTGTCCTTATGAACTCCTAGTATGGTGGCAAAGTAGTTAAAGTAATTATACTAATCTTGTGGGCCTACTATTGTGAAATTTTGCCTATGTTTTATATAAGGTTTTTTAAAGCTATATAGACTATTAAGTTAGTAATAAAATTAACATAATTGGTAGTAAAACATTGATTAAAGGACTCTATGATTTTTGTGAGTTGTTAGGCTCATTGAAATATGTAAAGAATTTTAGTAAGATAATTCAAAAAGAAATAGATTTGAATACTTTACAAAATAGTCACTGAACATTACCTAGTCTAATCAGATAGGTAAATGACCTCCGTTAGTAATGAGATTTTACAGGCTAATAACTAGTAAATTTAATTTCAATATAATATCGCGAATTTCAGATAAGGACCCCTAATTTGTAAAAATTACAAATTAGTCCCTGAGTTTGAAAAAGTTTAAAATTGACCCCAATTCAAGTAAGTTGTTAATAAGTTAAGTGTTAAGTCTTAAAAGAGATTAATAAAATATGCCGAAATGATTTTTGAACTTTGGAATAAGTTCTGATCTCTAATATGTTATGTCACTAAAAGATTTATGTCTCCGATCTCCGTATTGTTTTCCGGTAGCGCTCTCCGACCCGGTTCTCTACCAGGCCGGGAAGGGGGTGTTACACGCAACCTCTTCGTCTCTGTCGATTCGTCTTTTGGTTTGTGAGAAGTCACAAATTTATCTCTTTCCAATGTTCGAATAAAATCAAACATACTTCCAAAATTTTCAAAGATTAAAACAAAGTTAAAATATAAAGAGAAAGACAACCGGTAACTAAAAAATAAGGAGAAAAAAAAACTTATCTTTGGTTTATTCTATAATTGAATTCTTCCTGGTAACTTCTTTTGAATTATAACGATGAAGACCTCAGTTGATTAGAGTCTCGTGCTGATAACGTGTTGTGAATAAAATAACGAAGAACAACGAACAAGAATAAAAGATCAAAGAGATGAGAGAGAAAGAGTGAGATTTGTATTATTCTCAAATATAGAATAGTAACGCTGTGGACATACGATAGCCATGTCTCCAGAGAGAATCAAAAGTATACATATCCAAGTCAATCATAGAGTAGAACCCAAGATACCCTCATAGGATTGCTTCTGCTGTTGATAAGAAGACCGGTGCTTTAGGTTATGAAACTAAGGCTACTTACTTTATGATTATTTTTAATATATTTCCCATAGATCTGTTGGGAAATTGTTGTCGCCATAGATCTTTGAACCGTTTCTGGGCACTGCACTTGAACCACTGATGCACGAGCTGGTACTGTTCTTTGTTGTTAGTCACACAGTTATAGTTGCTGTGAGAGTTGTTATAGGCATAAGAAGTACATAATACATTAAACTCTAATTCATAGAGATAATATTCCTAATAATAAATAAATCAAACTCCTTTGATAAAGTTCTAATCATGATAGACATCCACATAAAGAAGTCTATGGTCAAGTTTTTCAACGAAGAAGAAATATTGCTTTCGAGCAAATATAGACTTTATAATAATCTTCTTGTAAATTCAAAATCATCATGATTTATCGCACTTTAAAATAATAATATAAAGAATAAAAATAAAACCAAAATTTACCGATATTGATTTTTCTCTCGTGGACAATGGAGAGATAGCATATGACCGAGATAGCTTCTCATAGTCCCTTTATATCACATCTCTTTCCAAGCCATTTAAGCATATCATGTAAAACTCAAAACACGGTTAAAAATATTAACTTTTACCAAATAAAATGACATAAATAATAATATGAAAAATATCAAATATAATCATATAAGTAAAAGTATGAATAAGCATACCGCTAATTAACCCTTTCAGGAACAAGAGAAAACACACGTAATTTAAACCAAACGCAATGTCACATCCCAAAAACCGGTCTAGTCGGAATTAAATTCCGATGACCGAATATTTTTATTGATTGAATAATTTATTCGATCTTATCTGAACCAATAAATATTATTTGGGGTAATTTATGATAGTTTATTATTATTATTATTATTATTATAAAAAAAAGGGAAAATGGCGTTGGTGGCCAAGCCACTAATGCAATTGATAAGGCCACTAGGGTATTTAAAAATTTGGGTGATAATTGCCACTATGCGTGGGATCCAACATAAAGGCAAGATTGAATTGAAGATAAGATTGAATTGGCAATTGCCACTTGTTTATTTTTTTATATATAGATAATTGGCCACTAGAATAAAGATAAATGAATAAAAAAAAAGGTGGGGGGAGATGTCTGACGCCAATTAGTATAAATAGGGGGAGGGAAATGGTTGGAAATGCACAACAAATTGAGAAACAAACAATCGGTTTAGATTAGGTTGTTCAGTATTAGATTGGTGGTCCGATATTTTCGATATAGTAATATCGAATTTCTGTCGACGACGGGGTAAGCTCAAATCTCTAGTTAGTTTAAGTTTCAGTATCGAATCTGCTTAATATTTTTATATTTATTCGATACTGTCTTATCAATTTTAATTGGTTTTTATTAATTATCATAGTACACGAGGTTGATTCGGAACAACCGTCAAGCCCAAGAAGTAAAAATAAAGTACCGGTCTGTCAAGGTGAGTGAAACAAATTAGAGTTGAGATTAGAGTCTCAACTATCTTTAATTTGATGTTAGTATATATATTAAGCATGAAATTGGATTAATTAAAAGTTGGTAAATGATAAGGGTAGAAAGAATAAAGAAATTCGGATTTATAAACTGTCCTGTAGAAAACTGCATTTTTGAGCATGTTAGAGTCATTTCTGGAAAACGTGTTCTTCTACAAAGTTGTAGAGGACAAAATTTTACATGAAATAGAGGTATGATTTGCTCAAAAATGTTAAGTATAAGTCTCTGAATTGTTCTTAGAAGTTACGGGACTGAAACTGAATAAAATTGGAAATCTGCTGGGCTAAATTGTGAAATTCGAAATGTTTAGGGGGTCAAATGGTGTTAATAAATTCTGAAAATTTATTATTAGAACAGGGGAATTCATGAAATGAATTAAATTAAATGTCCAAGCTTGAATTAAGTCTCAATTGGTAAGTTAAATGTACACTAAAGTGGTAAGTTGAAAACAGTGGGCAGAATAGGTCTACGAGAAAGCCCGGTTTTCAAACAATAAACTGTATTAGTAGAGAAATGATAAAATTATGTGTCATACATGGTTGTAAAGGTGTGTTTATAAGCTTTCTAAAATGGTAAAGAACTCCTTATTTGGAGTTGTGAGTAAAAAGATATGAATTTTTGAGTAAGTATAGGTCATAAAAACAGGGTAACAGTTTGCCCCTAAATCTGCATCAACATTGACTTTAAAAATTCATTATAAATTGTATAAGAGGAATTAAAAGCTATAATTTATATGGTTTAAAAGTTTATTCAGTCTAGTTTCGTTTGAAACAAACGAAATCAGATTTTGAGTTATAGAACATTTTATATAAATATTTCTTTAAGGACAATGCAAGCTGCCTAATGTAATAAATGATATGTTTCTTTAATGTTTGGTTAGAAAAGATGTAGAAATGAAGGAAACCACAAAGTTGGAGAATAAGAAAAATGTCTCTAAGCTTGGATTGAGGTGAGTGTGGATGCATTTGTCTCGGGTGACGCGGTGTCATTCCGATCATTGTTTTTATGTTCTGATATGTGAGTGTAGATGCATTTGTCTCGGGTGACACGGTGTCATTCCGATATTTGTTTTATGTTATGATATGTGAGTGTAGTTGTGTCAAGGGATAGGCTCGGTGCCGTTCCGTTGCATTATTTACGATTATAATTGCATTTGTTAAGGGCTCACGTAGAGCAACTATGTTCGAATGGCAAATTTTGTAAGTGCCTTGCATTACTTTAATATGTTTGAATATGACTATGATATGCTACATGTATGTGAAAATAATATGAAATGCTACCTGATATGGAGCTACGGCTCATCTCGTTATTTAATATGATATGATCTGAAAATCATGGAACATGTAATGAATTTAATAATGATTGGTAAAATTTAAAATGATAAGGAAGAATGATTAAAGGCAAGAATATTGACCTAAATGCGTATTGCTTGTTAGATAAGCATGCTTAGCATAAAAATGATTAGTTGCTATGATGTGTTGATTGCTTGAGCTATGTGAAATGAGACTAAATGATAAGCTTTGCTACTGATTGTTGATGATTATAAAATGAAAATGATCTCATGTGCTTGCTGGAATTTTAGATTACCATGATGCTTGATTGATTATATGTGTATGCCTATTGAAGTGGTTAAATGCCTTTGAAATTATGAATGATTGGCAAGTGAATGATCTTGTTAATAAAGAAAGATAAGTAAAGTCCTTGGTATGATTAGTGTCTATAGGTAGAAGGGCATGCCTTAGAGTCGTTGAGCTCCCCTGATCTTTGTTACAGGATGGTGGTTAGTCACCTATAAACCTGATAAGGTGGTTAGTCACCTTGATAATTGAATGGTGGTAAGTCACCATTGATGCCTATGCATCCCCTGTTATATGTTGAAATGAGAAATGGATACTTTGAGTATCTAATGTTACATATTACATGAAGACTCGATTACCTTGTTCATTAATCATCCAAGGCAAAATATTTAAAAGTTACATTACTTGAAGGATAAGTACTTAAATGATAAGTACCAATGAAATGAAATTGATATGCCTACTTGTCTTGTATATGCTAATGCTTTTAAATGATGCTTGTTGTTGTATATGATAATGTTTGATCGATACTTGTTGTATAAATGAATATAAAAGTATGATGTTTATGTTGCATCAATGGTTACTTGAAATGATTACAAGATTAGCATGACCCCTGCGCAAGAATGACACGCACAAATCAAGAAATGGTACCAATATATTATGTGTTTGATACATTATGCTATGTTATGCTCATGATATGATATTATGTTTTGTTATGAATATGAAGTATGCCATGTTATTGCATAATTAGCATGACATTCATTTTTTTTGGAAGCATGTTACATGACATAATATGATCATTCATTGTCATTGGCTACCTCACTTAGACTATGTAAGTCTAATGCATTCATTGCATAACATTTCAGGTTAAAGAAAGTAACAGATCATGATCGAGATTAGTTGGAAGGTTGACAAGTCACTACAATTAAAGAGTAATGTGTTTTGTCCTTATGAACTCCTAGTATGGTGGCAAAGTAGTTAAAATAATTATACTAATCTTGTGGGCCTACTATTGTGAAATTTTGCCTATGTTTTATATAAGGTTTTTTAAAGCTATATAGACTATTAAGTTAGTAATAAAATTAACATAATTGGTAGTAAAACATTGATTAAAGGACTCTATGATTTTTGTGAGTTGTTAGGCTCATTGAAATATGTAAAGAATTTTAGTAAGATAATTCAAAAAGAAATAGATTTGAATACTTTACAAAATAGTCACTGAACATTACCTAGTCTAATCAGATAGGTAAATGACCTCCGTTAGTAATGAGATTTTACAGGCTAATAACTAGTAAATTTAATTTCAATATAATATCGCGAATTTCAGATAAGGACCCCTAATTTGTAAAAATTACAAATTAGTCCCTGAGTTTGAAAAAGTTTAAAATTGACCCCAATTCAAGTAAGTTGTTAATAAGTTAAGTGTTAAGTCTTAAAAGAGATTAATAAAATATGCCGAAATGATTTTTGAACTTTGGAATAAGTTCTGATCTCTAATATGTTATGTCACTAAAAGATTTATGTCTCCGATCTCCGTATTGTTTTCCGGTAGCGCTCTCCGACCCGGTTCTCTACCAGGCCGGGAAGGGGGTGTTACAGAAGTGGTATCAGAGCTAGAGTTTAGTCGGTTCTGGACTTAAGTATGTTTGTATTGTGTGTTAAGTTACTTTGCCACCTAGGAGTTAATCTGTTAAGTATTGTGACTTGTCAACTGATCCGATCTCTTTTTATAATATATATATGTGTCTCGAACTAAATAACCTGTAATAATGAGTCTGTTGCTATCTCCTCGACTTATGGCGAGTAGGTGCAAGGAGGAAATCCTCCGAATCCTCAGAACCCTCCTGTTCAAGGTGTAGAGCCTGAAGCTCCTACAGCTCAGGAAGAATGTTATTAGAACATGGCTGATATGTTTTAGCAATTTATGTGTTAAAGGCTAGTCAAATCATGCAACCTACGCCACCTGTTGCGTAACCTCTTCGAACCCCAATCGATAAGTTATCGCAATACCGAGCTTACACCTTTACTGGTCGAGACATAGATGATCCCAAAATAGCCGAGTATTGGTTAGACATTACTTTAAGGATTTTTGATAAACAATTAAGATGTTCGGATGAACATAAGCTTGAATGCGCTCTTGCGTTGAAACCTTATAGTGATGGGAGACTACTGTCCTTACCGTCTCCTAGGAAACCGTAAGTTGAGAATTTTTCTTGAAAGAGTTCCATAATAAGTACATAAGTGTCAGATGTTTATTGTAGGGCTCAACGATGAGTTACGACCCATGTTTACAGCGTTATACATTAAAAATTTCCAAAATCTCGTAAATAGAGTTAAAGCTACGGAAGTAGCGAATAGAGCTCGGAAAGTTAGTAAATTTAATAAGTCTAAAAAGAAATCAAGACATGAGAATTTTTAAGTAATTTTTTTTTTCAACGACGACATGAAGGACAATTTCGCAAAAAAAAAAAAGGAAAGGTGAATTCTTCATTTCTAGAAGATTCTGATCCCAAAGAGTGCTCGGATGAACAATCCGAAGCTACAGGTAAGAATTCGAGGACGAATTCTTTTCTAAGGGGGGAGAGTTGTCACATCCCAAAAACCGGTCTAGTCGGAATTAAATTCCGATGACCGAATATTTTTATTGATTGAATAATTTATTCGATCTTATCTGAACCAATAAATATTATTTGGGGTAATTTATGATAGTTTATTATTATTATTATTATTATTATTATTATTATTATAAAAAAAAAGGGAAAATGGCGTTGGTGGCCAAGCCACTAATGCAATTGATAAGGCCACTAGGGTATTTAAAAATTTGGGTGATAATTGCCACTATGCGTGGGATCCAACATAAAGGCAAGATTGAATTGAAGATAAGATTGAATTGGCAATTGCCACTAGTTTATTTTTTTTTTATATAGATAATTGGCCACTAGAATAAAGATAAATGAATAAAAAAAAAGGTGGGGGGAGATGTCTGACGCCAATTAGTATAAATAGGGGGAGGGAAATGGTTGGAAATGCACAACAAATTGAGAAACAAACAATCGGTTTAGATTAGGTTGTTCAGTATTAGATTGGTGGTCCGATATTTTCGATATAGTAATATCGAATTTCTGTCGACGACGGGGTAAGCTCAAATCTCTAGTTAGTTTAAGTTTCAGTATCGAATCTGCTTAATATTTTTATATTTATTCGATACTGTCTTATCAATTTTAATTGGTTTTTATTAATTATCATAGTACACGAGGTTGATTCGGAACAACCGTCAAGCCCAAGAAGTAAAAATAAAGTACCGGTCTGTCAAGGTGAGTGAAACAAATTAGAGTTGAGATTAGAGTCTCAACTATCTTTAATTTGATGTTAGTATATATATTAAGCATGAAATTGGATTAATTAAAAGTTGGTAAATGATAAGGGTAGAAAGAATAAAGAAATTCGGATTTATAAACTGTCCTGTAGAAAACTGCATTTTTGAGCATGTTAGAGTCATTTCTGGAAAACGTGTTCTTCTACAAAGTTGTAGAGGACAAAATTTTACATGAAATAGAGGTATGATTTGCTCAAAAATGTTAAGTATAAGTCTCTGAATTGTTCTTAGAAGTTACGGGACTGAAACTGAATAAAATTGGAAATCTGCTGGGCTAAATTGTGAAATTCGAAATGTTTAGGGGGTCAAATGGTGTTAATAAATTCTGAAAATTTATTATTAGAACAGGGGAATTCATGAAATGAATTAAATTAAATGTCCAAGCTTGAATTAAGTCTCAATTGGTAAGTTAAATGTACACTAAAGTGGTAAGTTGAAAACAGTGGGCAGAATAGGTCTACGAGAAAGCCCGGTTTTCAAACAATAAACTGTATTAGTAGAGAAATGATAAAATTATGTGTCATACATGGTTGTAAAGGTGTGTTTATAAGCTTTCTAAAATGGTAAAGAACTCCTTATTTGGAGTTGTGAGTAAAAAGATATGAATTTTTGAGTAAGTAAAGGTCATAAAAACAGGGTAACAGTTTGCCCCTAAATCTGCATCAACATTGACTTTAAAAATTCATTATAAATTGTATAAGAGGAATTAAAAGCTATAATTTATATGGTTTAAAAGGTTATTCAGTCTAGTTTCGTTTGAAACAAACGAAATCAGATTTTGAGTTATAGAACATTTTATATAAATATTTCTTTAAGGACAATGCAAGCTGCCTAATGTAATAAATGATATGTTTCTTTAATGTTTGGTTAGAAAAGATGTAGAAATGAAGGAAACCACAAAGTTGGAGAATAAGGAAAATGTCTCTAAGCTTGGATTGAGGTGAGTGTGGATGCATTTGTCTCGGGTGACGCGGTGTCATTCCGATCATTGTTTTTATGTTCTGATATGTGAGTGTAGATGCATTTGTCTCGGGTGACACGGTGTCATTCCGATATTTGTTTTATGTTATGATATGTGAGTGTAGTTGTGTCAAGGGATAGGCTCGGTGCCGTTCCGTTGCATTATTTACGATTATAATTGCATTTGTTAAGGGCTCACGTAGAGCAACTATGTTCGAATGGCAAATTTTGTAAGTGCCTTGCATTACTTTAATATGTTTGAATATGACTATGATATGCTACATGTATGTGAAAATAATATGAAATGCTACCTGATATGGAGCTACGGCTCATCTCGTTATTTAATATGATATGATCTGAAAATCATGGAACATGTAATGAATTTAATAATGATTGGTAAAATTTAAAATGATAAGGAAGAATGATTAAAGGCAAGAATATTGACCTAAATGCGTATTGCTTGTTAGATAAGCATGCTTAGCATAAAAATGATTAGTTGCTATGATGTGTTGATTGCTTGAGCTATGTGAAATGAGACTAAATGATAAGCTTTGCTACTGATTGTTGATGATTATAAAATGAAAATGATCTCATGTGCTTGCTGGAATTTTAGATTACCATGATGCTTGATTGATTATATGTGTATGCCTATTGAAGTGGTTAAATGCCTTTGAAATTATGAATGATTGGCAAGTGAATGATCTTGTTAATAAAGAAAGATAAGTAAAGTCCTTGGTATGATTAGTGTCTATAGGTAGAAGGGCATGCCTTAGAGTCGTTGAGCTCCCCTGATCTTTGTTACAGGATGGTGGTTAGTCACCTATAAACCTGATAAGGTGGTTAGTCACCTTGATAATTGAATGGTGGTAAGTCACCATTGATGCCTATGCATCCCCTGTTATATGTTGAAATGAGAAATGGATACTTTGAGTATCTAATGTTACATATTACATGAAGACTCGATTACCTTGTTCATTAATCATCCAAGGCAAAATATTTAAAAGTTACATTACTTGAAGGATAAGTACTTAAATGATAAGTACCAATGAAATGAAATTGATATGCCTACTTGTCTTGTATATGCTAATGCTTTTAAATGATGCTTGTTGTTGTATATGATAATGTTTGATCGATACTTGTTGTATAAATGAATATAAAAGTATGATGTTTATGTTGCATCAATGGTTACTTGAAATGGTTACAAGATTAGCATGACCCCTGCGCAAGAATGACACGCACAAATCAAGAAATGGTACCAATATATTATGTGTTTGATACATTATGCTATGTTATGCTCATGATATGATATTATGTTTTGTTATGAATATGAAGTATGCCATGTTATTGCATAATTAGCATGACATTCATTTTTTTTGGAAGCATGTTACATGACATAATATGATCATTCATTGTCATTGGCTACCTCACTTAGACTATGTAAGTCTAATGCATTCATTGCATAACATTTCAGGTTAAAGAAAGTAACAGATCATGATCGAGATTAGTTGGAAGGTTGACAAGTCACTACAATTAAAGAGTAATGTGTTTTGTCCTTATGAACTCCTAGTATGGTGGCAAAGTAGTTAAAGTAATTATACTAATCTTGTGGGCCTACTATTGTGAAATTTTGCCTATGTTTTATATAAGGTTTTTTAAAGCTATATAGACTATTAAGTTAGTAATAAAATTAACATAATTGGTAGTAAAACATTGATTAAAGGACTCTATGATTTTTGTGAGTTGTTAGGCTCATTGAAATATGTAAAGAATTTTAGTAAGATAATTCAAAAAGAAATAGATTTGAATACTTTACAAAATAGTCACTGAACATTACCTAGTCTAATCAGATAGGTAAATGACCTCCGTTAGTAATGAGATTTTACAGGCTAATAACTAGTAAATTTAATTTCAATATAATATCGCGAATTTCAGATAAGGACCCCTAATTTGTAAAAATTACAAATTAGTCCCTGAGTTTGAAAAAGTTTAAAATTGACCCCAATTCAAGTAAGTTGTTAATAAGTTAAGTGTTAAGTCTTAAAAGAGATTAATAAAATATGCCGAAATGATTTTTGAACTTTGGAATAAGTTCTGATCTCTAATATGTTATGTCACTAAAAGATTTATGTCTCCGATCTCCGTATTGTTTTCCGGTAGCGCTCTCCGACCCGGTTCTCTACCAGGCCGGGAAGGGGGTGTTACACGCAACCTCTTCGTCTCTGTCGATTCGTCTTTTGGTTTGTGAGAAGTCACAAATTTATCTCTTTCCAATGTTCGAATAAAATCAAACATACTTCCAAAATTTTCAAAGATTAAAACAAAGTTAAAATATAAAGAGAAAGACAACCGGTAACTAAAAAATAAGGAGAAAAAAAAACTTATCTTTGGTTTATTCTATAATTGAATTCTTCCTGGTAACTTCTTTTGAATTATAACGATGAAGACCTCAGTTGATTAGAGTCTCGTGCTGATAACGTGTTGTGAATAAAATAACGAAGAACAACGAACAAGAATAAAAGATCAAAGAGATGAGAGAGAAAGAGTGAGATTTGTATTATTCTCAAATATAGAATAGTATATACAATGCCTTCAACGAATGATCTATTTATAGGCATAAGAAGTACATAATACATTAAACTCTAATTCATAGAGATAATATTCCTAATAATAAATAAATCAAACTCCTTTGATAAAGTTCTAATCATGATAGACATCCACATAAAGAAGTCTATGGTCAAGTTTTTCAACGAAGAAGAAATATTGCTTTCGAGCAAATATAGACTTTATAATAATCTTCTTGTAAATTCAAAATCATCATGATTTATCGCACTTTAAAATAATAATATAAAGAATAAAAATAAAACCAAAATTTACCGATATTGATTTTTCTCTCGTGGACAATGGAGAGATAGCATATGACCGAGATAGCTTCTCATAGTCCCTTTATATCACATCTCTTTCCAAGCCATTTAAGCATATCATGTAAAACTCAAAACACGGTTAAAAATATTAACTTTTACCAAATAAAATGACATAAATAATAATATGAAAAATATCAAATATAATCATATAAGTAAAAGTATGAATAAGCATACCGCTAATTAACCCTTTCAGGAACAAGAGAAAACACACGTAATTTAAACCAAACGCAATGTCACATCCCAAAAACCGGTCTAGTCGGAATTAAATTCCGATGACCGAATATTTTTATTGATTGAATAATTTATTCGATCTTATCTGAACCAATAAATATTATTTGGGGTAATTTATGATAGTTTATTATTATTATTATTATTATTATAAAAAAAGGGAAAATGGCGTTGGTGGCCAAGCCACTAATGCAATTGATAAGGCCACTAGGGTATTTAAAAATTTGGGTGATAATTGCCACTATGCGTGGGATCCAACATAAAGGCAAGATTGAATTGAAGATAAGATTGAATTGGCAATTGCCACTTGTTTATTTTTTTATATATAGATAATTGGCCACTAGAATAAAGATAAATGAATAAAAAAAAAGGTGGGGGGAGATGTCTGACGCCAATTAGTATAAATAGGGGGAGGGAAATGGTTGGAAATGCACAACAAATTGAGAAACAAACAATCGGTTTAGATTAGGTTGTTCAGTATTAGATTGGTGGTCCGATATTTTCGATATAGTAATATCGAATTTCTGTCGACGACGGGGTAAGCTCAAATCTCTAGTTAGTTTAAGTTTCAGTATCGAATCTGCTTAATATTTTTATATTTATTCGATACTGTCTTATCAATTTTAATTGGTTTTTATTAATTATCATAGTACACGAGGTTGATTCGGAACAACCGTCAAGCCCAAGAAGTAAAAATAAAGTACCGGTCTGTCAAGGTGAGTGAAACAAATTAGAGTTGAGATTAGAGTCTCAACTATCTTTAATTTGATGTTAGTATATATATTAAGCATGAAATTGGATTAATTAAAAGTTGGTAAATGATAAGGGTAGAAAGAATAAAGAAATTCGGATTTATAAACTGTCCTGTAGAAAACTGCATTTTTGAGCATGTTAGAGTCATTTCTGGAAAACGTGTTCTTCTACAAAGTTGTAGAGGACAAAATTTTACATGAAATAGAGGTATGATTTGCTCAAAAATGTTAAGTATAAGTCTCTGAATTGTTCTTAGAAGTTACGGGACTGAAACTGAATAAAATTGGAAATCTGCTGGGCTAAATTGTGAAATTCGAAATGTTTAGGGGGTCAAATGGTGTTAATAAATTCCGAAAATTTATTATTAGAACAGGGGAATTCATGAAATGAATTAAATTAAATGTCCAAGCTTGAATTAAGTCTCAATTGGTAAGTTAAATGTACACTAAAGTGGTAAGTTGAAAACAGTGGGCAGAATAGGTCTACGAGAAAGCCCGGTTTTCAAACAATAAACTGTATTAGTAGAGAAATGATAAAATTATGTGTCATACATGGTTGTAAAGGTGTGTTTATAAGCTTTCTAAAATGGTAAAGAACTCCTTATTTGGAGTTGTGAGTAAAAAGATATGAATTTTTGAGTAAGTAAAGGTCATAAAAACATGGTAACAGTTTGCCCCTAAATCTGCATCAACATTGACTTTAAAAATTCATTATAAATTGTATAAGAGGAATTAAAAGCTATAATTTATATGGTTTAAAAGGTTATTCAGTCTAGTTTCGTTTGAAACAAACGAAATCAGATTTTGAGTTATAGAACATTTTATATAAATATTTCTTTAAGGACAATGCAAGCTGCCTAATGTAATAAATGATATGTTTCTTTAATGTTTGGTTAGAAAAGATGTAGAAATGAAGGAAACCACAAAGTTGGAGAATAAGGAAAATGTCTCTAAGCTTGGATTGAGGTGAGTGTGGATGCATTTGTCTCGGGTGACGCGGTGTCATTCCGATCATTGTTTTTATGTTCTGATATGTGAGTGTAGATGCATTTGTCTCGGGTGACACGGTGTCATTCCGATATTTGTTTTATGTTATGATATGTGAGTGTAGTTGTGTCAAGGGATAGGCTCGGTGCCGTTCCGTTGCATTATTTACGATTATAATTGCATTTGTTAAGGGCTCACGTAGAGCAACTATGTTCGAATGGCAAATTTTGTAAGTGCCTTGCATTACTTTAATATGTTTGAATATGACTATGATATGCTACATGTATGTGAAAATAATATGAAATGCTACCTGATATGGAGCTACGGCTCATCTCGTTATTTAATATGATATGATCTGAAAATCATGGAACATGTAATGAATTTAATAATGATTGGTAAAATTTAAAATGATAAGGAAGAATGATTAAAGGCAAGAATATTGACCTAAATGCGTATTGCTTGTTAGATAAGCATGCTTAGCATAAAAATGATTAGTTGCTATGATGTGTTGATTGCTTGAGCTATGTGAAATGAGACTAAATGATAAGCTTTGCTACTGATTGTTGATGATTATAAAATGAAAATGATCTCATGTGCTTGCTGGAATTTTAGATTACCATGATGCTTGATTGATTATATGTGTATGCCTATTGAAGTGGTTAAATGCCTTTGAAATTATGAATGATTGGCAAGTGAATGATCTTGTTAATAAAGAAAGATAAGTAAAGTCCTTGGTATGATTAGTGTCTATAGGTAGAAGGGCATGCCTTAGAGTCGTTGAGCTCCCCTGATCTTTGTTACAGGATGGTGGTTAGTCACCTATAAACCTGATAAGGTGGTTAGTCACCTTGATAATTGAATGGTGGTAAGTCACCATTGATGCCTATGCATCCCCTGTTATATGTTGAAATGAGAAATGGATACTTTGAGTATCTAATGTTACATATTACATGAAGACTCGATTACCTTGTTCATTAATCATCCAAGGCAAAATATTTAAAAGTTACATTACTTGAAGGATAAGTACTTAAATGATAAGTACCAATGAAATGAAATTGATATGCCTACTTGTCTTGTATATGCTAATGCTTTTAAATGATGCTTGTTGTTGTATATGATAATGTTTGATCGATACTTGTTGTATAAATGAATATAAAAGTATGATGTTTATGTTGCATCAATGGTTACTTGAAATGATTACAAGATTAGCATGACCCCTGCGCAAGAATGACACGCACAAATCAAGAAATGGTACCAATATATTATGTGTTTGATACATTATGCTATGTTATGCTCATGATATGATATTATGTTTTGTTATGAATATGAAGTATGCCATGTTATTGCATAATTAGCATGACATTCATTTTTTTTGGAAGCATGTTACATGACATAATATGATCATTCATTGTCATTGGCTACCTCACTTAGACTATGTAAGTCTAATGCATTCATTGCATAACATTTCAGGTTAAAGAAAGTAACAGATCATGATCGAGATTAGTTGGAAGGTTGACAAGTCACTACAATTAAAGAGTAATGTGTTTTGTCCTTATGAACTCCTAGTATGGTGGCAAAGTAGTTAAAGTAATTATACTAATCTTGTGGGCCTACTATTGTGAAATTTTGCCTATGTTTTATATAAGGTTTTTTAAAGCTATATAGACTATTAAGTTAGTAATAAAATTAACATAATTGGTAGTAAAACATTGATTAAAGGACTCTATGATTTTTGTGAGTTGTTAGGCTCATTGAAATATGTAAAGAATTTTAGTAAGATAATTCAAAAAGAAATAGATTTGAATACTTTACAAAATAGTCACTGAACATTACCTAGTCTAATCAGATAGGTAAATGACCTCCGTTAGTAATGAGATTTTACAGGCTAATAACTAGTAAATTTAATTTCAATATAATATCGCGAATTTCAGATAAGGACCCCTAATTTGTAAAAATTACAAATTAGTCCCTGAGTTTGAAAAAGTTTAAAATTGACCCCAATTCAAGTAAGTTGTTAATAAGTTAAGTGTTAAGTCTTAAAAGAGATTAATAAAATATGCCGAAATGATTTTTGAACTTTGGAATAAGTTCTGATCTCTAATATGTTATGTCACTAAAAGATTTATGTCTCCGATCTCCGTATTGTTTTCCGGTAGCGCTCTCCGACCCGGTTCTCTACCAGGCCGGGAAGGGGGTGTTACAGAAGTGGTATCAGAGCTAGAGTTTAGTCGGTTCTGGACTTAAGTATGTTTGTATTGTGTGTTAAGTTACTTTGCCACCTAGGAGTTAATCTGTTAAGTATTGTGACTTGTCAACTGATCCGATCTCTTTTTATAATATATATATGTGTCTCGAACTAAATAACCTGTAATAATGAGTCTGTTGCTATCTCCTCGACTTATGGCGAGTAGGTGCAAGGAGGAAATCCTCCGAATCCTCAGAACCCTCCTGTTCAAGGTGTAGAGCCTGAAGCTCCTACAGCTCAGGAAGAATGTTATTAGAACATGGCTGATATGTTTTAGCAATTTATGTGTTAAAGGCTAGTCAAATCATGCAACCTACGCCACCTGTTGCGTAACCTTTTCGAACCCCAATCGATAAGTTATCGCAATACCGAGCTTACACCTTTACTGGTCGAGACATAGATGATCCCAAAATAGCCGAGTATTGGTTAGACATTACTTTAAGGATTTTTGATAAACAATTAAGATGTTCGGATGAACATAAGCTTGAATGCGCTCTTGCGTTGAAGCCTTATAGTGATGGGAGACTACTGTCCTTACCGTCTCCTAGGAAACCGTAAGTTGAGAATTTTTCTTGAAAGAGTTCCATAATAAGTACATAAGTGTCAGATGTTTATTGTAGGGCTCAACGATGAGTTACGACCCATGTTTACAGCGTTATACATTAAAAATTTCCAAAATCTCGTAAATAGAGTTAAAGCTACGGAAGTAGCGAATAGAGCTCGGAAAGTTAGTAAATTTAATAAGTCTAAAAAGAAATCAAGACATGAGAATTTTTAAGTAATTTTTTTTTTCAACGACGACATGAAGGACAATGTCGCAAAAAAAAAAAAGGAAAGGTGAATTCTTCATTTCTAGAAGATTCTGATCCCAAAGAGTGCTCGGATGAACAATCCGAAGCTACAGGTAAGAATTCGAGGACGAATTCTTTTCTAAGGGGGGAGAGTTGTCACATCCCAAAAACCGGTCTAGTCGGAATTAAATTCCGATGACCGAATATTTTTATTGATTGAATAATTTATTCGATCTTATCTGAACCAATAAATATTATTTGGGGTAATTTATGATAGTTTATTATTATTATTATTATTATTATTATTATTATTATTATAAAAAAAAAGGGAAAATGGCGTTGGTGGCCAAGCCACTAATGCAATTGATAAGGCCACTAGGGTATTTAAAAATTTGGGTGATAATTGCCACTATGCGTGGGATCCAACATAAAGGCAAGATTGAATTGAAGATAAGATTGAATTGGCAATTGCCACTTGTTTATTTTTTTTTATATAGATAATTGGCCACTAGAATAAAGATAAATGAATAAAAAAAAAAGGTGGGGGGAGATGTCTGACGCCAATTAGTATAAATAGGGGGAGGGAAATGGTTGGAAATGCACAACAAATTGAGAAACAAACAATCGGTTTAGATTAGGTTGTTCAGTATTAGATTGGTGGTCCGATATTTTCGATATAGTAATATCGAATTTCTGTCGACGACGGGGTAAGCTCAAATCTCTAGTTAGTTTAAGTTTCAGTATCGAATCTGCTTAATATTTTTATATTTATTCGATACTGTCTTATCAATTTTAATTGGTTTTTATTAATTATCATAGTACACGAGGTTGATTCGGAACAACCGTCAAGCCCAAGAAGTAAAAATAAAGTACCGGTCTGTCAAGGTGAGTGAAACAAATTAGAGTTGAGATTAGAGTCTCAACTATCTTTAATTTGATGTTAGTATATATATTAAGCATGAAATTGGATTAATTAAAAGTTGGTAAATGATAAGGGTAGAAAGAATAAAGAAATTCGGATTTATAAACTGTCCTGTAGAAAACTGCATTTTTGAGCATGTTAGAGTCATTTCTGGAAAACGTGTTCTTCTACAAAGTTGTAGAGGACAAAATTTTACATGAAATAGAGGTATGATTTGCTCAAAAATTTAAGTATAAGTCTCTGAATTGTTCTTAGAAGTTACGGGACTGAAACTGAATAAAATTGGAAATCTGCTGGGCTAAATTGTGAAATTCGAAATGTTTAGGGGGTCAAATGGTGTTAATAAATTCTGAAAATTTATTATTAGAACAGGGGAATTCATGAAATGAATTAAATTAAATGTCCAAGCTTGAATTAAGTCTCAATTGGTAAGTTAAATGTACACTAAAGTGGTAAGTTGAAAACAGTGGGCAGAATAGGTCTACGAGAAAGCCCGGTTTTCAAACAATAAACTGTATTAGTAGAGAAATGATAAAATTATGTGTCATACATGGTTGTAAAGGTGTGTTTATAAGCTTTCTAAAATGGTAAAGAACTCCTTATTTGGAGTTGTGAGTAAAAAGATATGAATTTTTGAGTAAGTAAAGGTCATAAAAACATGGTAACAGTTTGCCCCTAAATCTGCATCAACATTGACTTTAAAAATTCATTATAAATTGTATAAGAGGAATTAAAAGCTATAATTTATATGGTTTAAAAGGTTATTCAGTCTAGTTTCGTTTGAAACAAACGAAATCAGATTTTGAGTTATAGAACATTTTATATAAATATTTCTTTAAGGACAATGCAAGCTGCCTAATGTAATAAATGATATGTTTCTTTAATGTTTGGTTAGAAAAGATGTAGAAATGAAGGAAACCACAAAGTTGGAGAATAAGGAAAATGTCTCTAAGCTTGGATTGAGGTGAGTGTGGATGCATTTGTCTCGGGTGACGCGGTGTCATTCCGATCATTGTTTTTATGTTCTGATATGTGAGTGTAGATGCATTTGTCTCGGGTGACACGGTGTCATTCCGATATTTGTTTTATGTTATGATATGTGAGTGTAGTTGTGTCAAGGGATAGGCTCGGTGCCGTTCCGTTGCATTATTTACGATTATAATTGCATTTGTTAAGGGCTCACGTAGAGCAACTATGTTCGAATGGCAAATTTTGTAAGTGCCTTGCATTACTTTAATATGTTTGAATATGACTATGATATGCTACATGTATGTGAAAATAATATGAAATGCTACCTGATATGGAGCTACGGCTCATCTCGTTATTTAATATGATATGATCTGAAAATCATGGAACATGTAATGAATTTAATAATGATTGGTAAAATTTAAAATGATAAGGAAGAATGATTAAAGGCAAGAATATTGACCTAAATGCGTATTGCTTGTTAGATAAGCATGCTTAGCATAAAAATGATTAGTTGCTATGATGTGTTGATTGCTTGAGCTATGTGAAATGAGACTAAATGATAAGCTTTGCTACTGATTGTTGATGATTATAAAATGAAAATGATCTCATGTGCTTGCTGGAATTTTAGATTACCATGATGCTTGATTGATTATATGTGTATGCCTATTGAAGTGGTTAAATGCCTTTGAAATTATGAATGATTGGCAAGTGAATGATCTTGTTAATAAAGAAAGATAAGTAAAGTCCTTGGTATGATTAGTGTCTATAGGTAGAAGGGCATGCCTTAGAGTCGTTGAGCTCCCCTGATCTTTGTTACAGGATGGTGGTTAGTCACCTATAAACCTGATAAGGTGGTTAGTCACCTTGATAATTGAATGGTGGTAAGTCACCATTGATGCCTATGCATCCCCTGTTATATGTTGAAATGAGAAATGGATACTTTGAGTATCTAATGTTACATATTACATGAAGACTCGATTACCTTGTTCATTAATCATCCAAGGCAAAATATTTAAAAGTTACATTACTTGAAGGATAAGTACTTAAATGATAAGTACCAATGAAATGAAATTGATATGCCTACTTGTCTTGTATATGCTAATGCTTTTAAATGATGCTTGTTGTTGTATATGATAATGTTTGATCGATACTTGTTGTATAAATGAATATAAAAGTATGATGTTTATGTTGCATCAATGGTTACTTGAAATGGTTACAAGATTAGCATGACCCCTGCGCAAGAATGACACGCACAAATCAAGAAATGGTACCAATATATTATGTGTTTGATACATTATGCTATGTTATGCTCATGATATGATATTATGTTTTGTTATGAATATGAAGTATGCCATGTTATTGCATAATTAGCATGACATTCATTTTTTTTGGAAGCATGTTACATGACATAATATGATCATTCATTGTCATTGGCTACCTCACTTAGACTATGTAAGTCTAATGCATTCATTGCATAACATTTCAGGTTAAAGAAAGTAACAGATCATGATCGAGATTAGTTGGAAGGTTGACAAGTCACTACAATTAAAGAGTAATGTGTTTTGTCCTTATGAACTCCTAGTATGGTGGCAAAGTAGTTAAAGTAATTATACTAATCTTGTGGGCCTACTATTGTGAAATTTTGCCTATGTTTTATATAAGGTTTTTTAAAGCTATATAGACTATTAAGTTAGTAATAAAATTAACATAATTGGTAGTAAAACATTGATTAAAGGACTCTATGATTTTTGTGAGTTGTTAGGCTCATTGAAATATGTAAAGAATTTTAGTAAGATAATTCAAAAAGAAATAGATTTGAATACTTTACAAAATAGTCACTGAACATTACCTAGTCTAATCAGATAGGTAAATGACCTCCGTTAGTAATGAGATTTTACAGGCTAATAACTAGTAAATTTAATTTCAATATAATATCGCGAATTTCAGATAAGGACCCCTAATTTGTAAAAATTACAAATTAGTCCCTGAGTTTGAAAAAGTTTAAAATTGACCCCAATTCAAGTAAGTTGTTAATAAGTTAAGTGTTAAGTCTTAAAAGAGATTAATAAAATATGCCGAAATGATTTTTGAACTTTGGAATAAGTTCTGATCTCTAATATGTTATGTCACTAAAAGATTTATGTCTCCGATCTCCGTATTGTTTTCCGGTAGCGCTCTCCGACCCGGTTCTCTACCAGGCCGGGAAGGGGGTGTTACACGCAACCTCTTCGTCTCTGTCGATTCGTCTTTTGGTTTGTGAGAAGTCACAAATTTATCTCTTTCCAATGTTCGAATAAAATCAAACATACTTCCAAAATTTTCAAAGATTAAAACAAAGTTAAAATATAAAGAGAAAGACAACCGGTAACTAAAAAATAAGGAGAAAAAAAAACTTATCTTTGGTTTATTCTATAATTGAATTCTTCCCGGTAACTTCTTTTGAATTATAACGATGAAGACCTCAGTTGATTAGAGTCTCGTGCTGATAACGTGTTGTGAATAAAATAACGAAGAACAACGAACAAGAATAAAAGATCAAAGAGATGAGAGAGAAAGAGTGAGATTTGTATTATTCTCAAATATAGAATAGTATATACAATGCCTTCAACGAATGATCTATTTATAGGCATAAGAAGTACATAATACATTAAACTCTAATTCATAGAGATAATATTCCTAATAATAAATAAATCAAACTCCTTTGATAAAGTTCTAATCATGATAGACATCCACATAAAGAAGTCTATGGTCAAGTTTTTCAACGAAGAAGAAATATTGCTTTCGAGCAAATATAGACTTTATAATAATCTTCTTGTAAATTCAAAATCATCATGATTTATCGCACTTTAAAATAATAATATAAAAAATAAAAATAAAACCAAAATTTACCGATATTGATTTTTCTCTCGTGGACAATAGAGAGATAGCATATGACCGAGATAGCTTCTCATAGTCCCTTTATATCACATCTCTTTCCAAGCCATTTAAGCATATCATGTAAAACTCAAAACACGGTTAAAAATATTAACTTTTACCAAATAAAATGACATAAATAATAATATGAAAAATATCAAATATAATCATATAAGTAAAAGTATGAATAAGCATACCGCTAATTAACCCTTTCAGGAACAAGAGAAAACACACGTAATTTAAACCAAACGCAACCTCTTCGTCTCTGTCGATAAGTCTTTTGGTTTGTGAGAAGTCACAAATTTATCTCTTTCCAATGTTCGAATAAAATCAAACATACTTCCAAAATTTTCAAAGATTAAAACAAAGTTAAAATATAAAGAGAAAGACAACCGGTAACTAAAAAATAAGGAGAAAAAAAAAACTTATCTTTGGTTTATTCTATAATTGAATTCTTCCCGGTAACTTCTTTTGAATTATAACGATGAAGACCTCAGTTGATTAGAGTCTCGTGCTGATAACGTGTTGTGAATAAAATAACGAAGAACAACGAACAAGAATAAAAGATCAAAGAGATGAGAGAGAAAGAGTGAGATTTGTATTATTCTCAAATATAGAATAGTATATACAATGCCTTCAATGAATCATCTATTTATAGGCATAAGAAGTACATAATACATTAAACTCTAATTCATAGAGATAATATTCCTAATAATAAATAAATCAAACTCCTTTGATAAAGTTCTAATCATGATAAACATCCACATAAAGAAGTCTATGGTCAAGTTTTTCAACGAAGAAGAAATATTGCTTTCGAGCAAATATAGACTTTATAATAATCTTCTTGTAAATTCAAAATCATCATGATTTATCACACTTTAAAATAATAATATAAAGAATAAAAATAAAACCAAAATTTACCGATATTGATTTTTCTCTCGTGGACAATGGAGACATAGCATATGACCGAGATAGCTTCTCATAGTCCCTTTATATCACATCTCTTTCCAAGCCATTTAAGCATATCATGTAAAACTCAAAACACGGTTAAAAATATTAACTTTTACCAAATAAAATAACATAAATAATAATATGAAAAATATAAAATATAATCATATAAGTAAAAGTATGAATAAGCATACCACTAATTAACCCTTTTAGGAACAAGAGAAAACACACGTAATTTAAACCAAACGCAACCTCTTCGTCTCTGTCGATTCGTCTTTTGGTTTGTGAGAAGTCACAAATTTATCTCTTTCCAATGTTCGAATAAAATCAAACATACTTCCAAAATTTTCAAAAATTAAAACAAAGTTAAAATATAAAGAGAAAGACAACCGGTAACTAAAAAATAAGGAGAAAAAAAAAACTTATCTTTGGTTTATTCTATAATCGAATTCTTCCCGGTAACTTCTTTTGAATTATAACGATGAAGACCTCAGTTGATTAGAGTCTCGTGCTGATAACGTGTTGTGAATAAAATAACGAAGAACAACGAACAAGAATAAAAGATCAAAGAGATGCGAGAGAAAGAGTGAGATTTGTATTATTCTCAAATATAGAATAGTATATACAATGCCTTCAATGAATCATCTATTTATAGGCATAAGAAGTACATAATACATTAAACTCTAATTAATAGAGATAATATTCCTAATAATAAATAAATCAAACTCCTTTGATAAAGTTCTAATCATGATAGACATCCACATAGATAAATATTCATAACAGAGTCACAATAGTAGATAAAAGTTATCTATTATTTTTACAAAAAAAGAAAAAGATTAATTAGACAAAACAAAATAATATAAAATATATTTAGAGAAAGAAAACGATCGATGACCCATTTAAAATTGATATGCGAAAAAATATATGAAAACTAGAAGAAAAGAAGAGCGACCTGATTCGTTATAAAGTCTACTTCTTTAACCTAAGCTTATCAGTGAAGTTTTAACTTTAAATTTAGTAATAATTTGTTAAAAGTTAAATTATTATTATTTGCCACCATATCTAAAAATAGTGCAAGTTTATCTTCTTTTAACCTAAGCTTTATCTTTTTCGATAAAAAAAAAACCTAAGCTTTATCTTCAAAACTAGCTTCTAGTTTATTTACGGCAGGAATCGTTTATTCATCGCCGGTCACTGTGCTCGGTGCTCATCAGTCCCCACTAACGTGTCACCTTCTTCATTGTTTGAGATTTCAAGTAGGTAAATGATTATGGGTCCATTCAAATAATGCCATTTTCCTCATCATTTTGCCGAATTTCCCTGTTTTAACTCCTTGTCCTACTCAACAAAAACAGCAGATTCGAACATTGCTTCACCACCATCCATTCTGCTTTTAACTCTGTCCCTCGCTTTGGAAAGGCATTCACTTTTGGTGGGTTTTCTTAATCACTGCATTCTCTTATCTTTTGTTTAGAGTTCAACCATTTTAATTTCCTTGATAAAAAGGGGCCTTTTGTTAGGTGTTTTACATCAGTTTAAGCTTCATAATTGTCCATTTTTAAGGTAACATCTGCTTCTCTTGGTATAAAATTTGTCTCTTTTCTAAGCATTTGTTGCTTGTTTGTTTACTTGTGATGTGTACATTATTGACTGTTTGTGGTATTGTTGACAATATTTATCTCTGCTACTGCTTAATTTACTAGTTAAAACCATTTGTTCATGGTGATTATAAGTAGGTTTTGATTTTGTTGAAGTGGTGCCATCCCACATCTTTTAGATTTTGAATATTGGAGTTTAATGCTTAACATGGTACTAAGCCCAGGTTTTGCTTTGTTATTCTTGCCTATTACCCCTTTTGTAATTGTTTCCGTCGGTTTTAAGTTGAATGCATGGTTCCAATTCTGATAAATTTGTTCTTTTTGCATACTGTGAAAAATAAGAAACTAGTTTGAAGATGGAGGAGAAGATGAGCAAAGGCCTGAAAAGGATGTTGCTTCTGTTGAATTGCACAATGTTAGGCTTGGGAAACGTTGGTGGCCCTCTTTTGTCGCGGCTGTATTTCTTGAAAGGCGGCAAGGGAGTTTGGATATCGAGCTGTTTAGAAACTGCTGGTTGGCCATTTATGATGTTGCCCCTCACGATATCGTACTTGTATCGTCGACGAAAGGAGGGTCCGGGGACCAAGCTTTTCTTCATAAAACCACCTGTGTTTGTTGCCAGTGTTGTTCTAGGCCTTCTTACTGGTGTCGACGACTTTTTGTATGCTTATGGTGTTGCTCGTCTCCCTATATCTACCACAGCTTTGATAATTTCGACCCAATTGGCCTTCACTGCTGCATTTGCGTTTTTATTGGTGAAGCCCAAGTTTACAGCTTTTACGATCAACTCGATCTTTTTGTTGACTCTCGGAGCCGTTGTTCTTGCACTCCACACGAGTTCGGATCGCCCTGCAAATGAATCCAAGCTACGATATTTCATGGGGTTTTTCATGACTCTTGGTGCTTCCGCGCTCTACGGATTCGTGTTGCCGGCCATCGAGTTGACATACAAGAAAGCAAAGCAGACGGTCACTTACTCTTTGGTCATGGAGATGCAGATGGTTATGTCATTTTCGGCTACTGTTTTCTGTGCTACCGGGATGATCTTTCACGGAGACTTCAAGGTCATTAACAGAATTTGACCAAATGAACACCTTATTATGTTAGTTTCTAATGATTTCTTGGTTAATGCAGGCAATTCCAAGGGAGGCAAGCGAGTATGAGCTCGGACAGTCAACATACTACGTGGTACTCGTGTTGAATGCGATATTTTGGCAGATGTTCTTCATGGGAGCCGTGGGAGTGGTTTTCTCGGCCTCGTCGTTGCTGTCGGGTATAATAATTGCTGCCCTGCTTCCGGTGACGGAATCGTTAGCAGTTTTGTTTTACCATGAAAAGTTCCAAGTCGAAAAAGGCCTAGCCCTTGTTCTATCTCTTTGGGGATCTCTGAATTACTTCTATGGTGAGTTCCAAGAAAACAAGAAGATAAAAAAGCAAAATCAAGCTTTAGAAACAGAGATACCCTAAAGCATGTGCTTCATCTTATTGAGCAATTTGTCTCTCTCTCTCTATATATATTATTTTAGGATTTGATGTTATGTTTTAAACTATATTGTCTGAGATGTAAATTAGTAGGTGCAAAATATAAGTGTTTTGCTCAAATAAGGTGAATATGTTAGTATACCAAATCATATATATACATGTCTCTGTATATGTGTTAATGTTTTTAGTTATTTTACTTTTAAAAAAGTGCGGAGGGTTTAGGGCCTTTTCCTTTTTCTACCCCTAAATGCTGTTACTGTATTTCAACTTTATTGGAGTTATTCCCCCTTTAGTCTTCCACTTCACTTTGTGCACTCCTTTTTCCATTGATTTTGCAACAAAACACAAACCTAACACTCCTTATCAAAACCACATACATATAAATTATAATTTCACCTTAATCAAACCATAGTGTTTATCAACAATTCAACTTTATTTGTTTCATCAGTGTAATTTATTCTTACTTTTATTTGAATAATATTATTTTAAACTGAATAAGTTATATTAGGAAAGTTGTTTTCAATCAATTAGAGTGTTTTGAGAACATTGACCAAGTCTCACCCAAATCCATGGAATTTGGCACAAAACACAAAACCAAACAATTATAAATCACCCACTTGTTTCTCTTTGAAAATTCAGGCCTTTTCCTTGCAAGTTGCATGGCAACTTTTAGGAGTGTTTGTGACTTTCTCACCCGATTTTCTCTCTTAATTTTTCTCATTATATGCTATTATACATGCTGACATGGCAACGAATTTAATTTATATAATTATACATTTAATCATTCGTATTTACACAATCAACTAATTTATTTTTAATTCAAATAAAATTTTAATGAATTTAACCTTAATATTTACAAATCATTTCAATTTGGTTCAGATTTTAATTAAAAATATAATTTACAAATATTAATTATTAATATATCTAAAATATTTTACAATTAAACATATAGATAAAATGTTGTCGATCATAAACTAAATATTAAATTTGGTTTAATGGTTAAGATTGTCTATCCCTCTCCTCCAAGTCCCATGTTTGAGTTATATTCCACCCTTTTTTCATTATTTTTCACTAATAAAATATGGTTTAACACACACACATACATATACATATATATATATATATATATATATATATATATATATATATTGTCATTTAGTAACTAATATATTGGTTTTTTATTTAGGGTAAACTACCTGGGTGCCCACCCAATTATTGAGTTTGACTTGTTTTGACCACCGAACTATAAAAATTTAAAATTTGACCACTTAACTATTTAAATGGACATATTTTGACCACCGGTCGTTAAAATATAACGGCGAGGTGACGTGTCAGTTAAAGTAAAATTTGTATAATTACACATTTGATCCATGTTAATTACCTATTACATCAATTTGGCCCTAATTTTTAATTTAATTAAATAAAATTAATCAATCAATCAGATAGCGACACATGTCATAACAATGAATTTAATTTAATTTTTAATTTAATTTATTTAATATTAAATATATCTATTTTCCTTAAAGGAAAATTAAACAGAATGAAATATATCTTTGAGGGGTTTAAACCAAGGAACTTTAGTTGGAAAAGCTAAGCTTTAACCACTACACAAACTACTCCTTAGTAATATAAACTGCACCATTCTATATATATCTTATAATAAAGTAAGGATTAATATCCTATACACTGGCGGTGGAAACTGAAAGTTTCCACAAGCGCCTTAATTTTAGGGTATAGGGAATTAGTTTAGGGTATAGGGTATAGGGATTTAGGTGTAGGTGTTTAGAATTTAGGGATAGTTGTTTCAATTTAAGGTTTAGGGTTATAATTTAGGGTTTACAAGTTAGGGTTTAATTTTAGGGTAATATGGTGAGGATTTAGGTTTTAACCTATAAACCCTAAATTATAACCTTAAACCTTAAATTGAAACAACTATCCCTAAATTCTAACCCCCTACACCTAAACCCATAAACCATATACCATAAACTAACTCCTTATACCCTAAAATTAAGGCGCTTGTGGAAAAGTTTCCACCGCCTGTGTATAGAATATTTATCCATAAAGTAAATGCTAGAGAAAAAAAAGTAAAAATGTTTGAGAGGGGACTCGAACATGGGTCACATGAAATATATAAAAACAACATAGCACTAAATCAATTCAAATAATTAAATAAAAATAAAACATTTTAATTATATTTAAGTATAGTTAAAGAATATTTAAAATGAATATATATATTATCCGGATAATTTTACCAACAATGATCTATTTCATTAAGGAAAATATAGTTTATAAAATATGTTTTAAGAAAATTATCAACACATATAGGATAAAAATGAATTAAATTTATTAATTATCAAAATTATATATTTTCAATATAATATATATAATCACTAAATTACAATATTTAATAAAAAATTAAAATTATTAATTAAATTAAATAACTCGATTCAATATTATATATATAGTAAGATTTTTCGATTCAAGAATGAAAACGCGTAACCTAGGTGGCTGCAACTAGGTTTAAACTCTGAAGCTATTTTCCTCCGCTGATCTCGACTATTTTTTTCTTCTTGTGTTTCTCTGCTGCATTTCTGAAGCGGAGCTCGGTAGAGGCTTTCTTCAATGTCTTGATTCTTTTCCAATCTTTCGAATCAACCTGTAGATTCAAAATCTAGTTTCCTTCACGGCATGAACTTCGAAACTTCAAGAAACCCTAATCTTCTTCAACAATCGGTCCCTACCGGGAGGCCACCAGATGGAGCGCCAGCGCCGTCGTCTTTGTCTACCGGTGATGTTGTGGGAGAGTTGCAAGCGAAGGTAAGCATGGAAGTGGATCAGACTGCCCCTCTTGCTGTTGCGAATAATGCTAATTCTCTTGGTGTCTCGACCTTAGAAAAGTTGTAATAATGCGGCTGCATCGGTTCTCATGGATGCGTCATCTCCGATGCTGCTGGATGACTCCGGCAAGGGTGGGGCTGAATCTTCAGTCCAGCAACCACATTCAGACCAACATGTAGAGGCTAAGGAAGTACCGGGTTCTCAGGTGAAAGCTTCTTATGCAAGTAAGCTCAAGGGTATTGCTACATCAGATTCTTTTCGTCCTGAGTTTACGGACTCTACCTTGGATAAAGTTGTGGTACGCGATGAGGATTGTATTATGGATCTCTTTGGAGCTTTCCCTAAAATCACCTTTTCGAAGAACGTTCATGATCAAATCGATCTTAGTATGAGCCAATCTGTTATCATTCGTTTGTTAGGGCGTAACATTGGGTACCAGACTCTCTTGAACCGAATTCATTCTCTCTGGCAGCCAAATGGAGAGATTCACCTGATTGATCTGGCCAATAATTATTTTCTTGTTCGCTTGGAGGACCCTCGAGACTATGAGGTGGCGTTAACTGAGGGACCTTAGATGATTTATGGGAGCTATCTCACAGTCCAGCCTTGGAGTAGATCTTTATCCACATCTGAGAAGCACCTGTCGTATGTTATGGTTTGGGTTCGGTTACCTAGATTACCGTATCGCTACTATACTAAAGCTCTTTTTCGTCGTATAGCGGCAGTGTTGGGTAAGGTTGTCAGAGTGGATTACGGTACTCAGGCGGGCGAACGTGGGAAATTCGCAAGGCTTGCTCTCGTGGTTGATCTGAATAAACTGTTGATCCCTTGCATCGGCATTAATAATTTTGTGCATAATATTGAATATGAAGGCTTGCACAATAATTGCTTCTTTTGTGGTGTTTATGGATATGGTAAGGAATTTTGCCCCAAGAATGTTCCAGATGATGGCCCTACTACTAATGAACGCTTGAATGATCTCGTCTCGGTTGGGAGTGCTCACCCGACAGGTAACACGGTTGATTTTTTGGCCCATGGATGCTTGTTGAGAACAAACATCGTCGACCTCAGACTAAAAATCAGGATATCGAAGGTAGAAGTGTTAATGCGAAAGCTACTAGGGGCTCTCGGTTTTCTGTTTTGAATACGATCAATGTGGATTCTGGGGAGGATCCCATACAACCTAATATGATCGAACAAGGCCAGCGTGAAGGGAATATCCAAGCACATGTGGTTGAAGCCCCCGTGGTTCCAGCATTGCTTACTCGATCTGTAGTGGGGAGCAAGGCTCTATCTTCGACACATGTTAGTTCTAAGGGAGTTACTTCGAAATAGCTGATGGCTAGTGGAGCGACAGTGGTACCTCTTATACCCGGGAAACAGGTTCGCGTGGTTGCTAAAGATGCGAGGAAATCGACGCTGGCACATCAATCGATCTCTCTTGTTGAGCCGGGCTTTGATAAGGCATCATCAGTTGGTGGGACGGGTGCGAAGGGATGAGGCTTGAGAGGTAGGTCGTCAAAGGAGAATACTGTGAAGGGGTTTTCGATTCGTAAACCATTAGCGACAAAAACCATCAAGTGACCGATTCTTTCTGAGTGGGTGGACAACGTGAATAACCAACTTAATCATATCGCCTTACAACAGGAACTTGAATCGGGGGGATGTTCAAGGGTAGTCGTAAATGGTGAGGGAACTCTCAAGGTTTACACACCGGATCCTGCTGCTTCTTCTAATGTGTTGCAAGCTGTGGAGTCGGGTGTGGCTGAGAATTTGGAGGTCGTGAGCCTTAGTCAGTAAGTGGGGCTCTTCCTCTTCTTTTCTTTATCCATGTTTATGTTATAGAATTCACAAGGTGCTGCGAGCACCACTTTTTGTAGTTATATCAGGAGTTACATACGGGAGCATAAACTGAAAGTTCTGGCCTTGTTTGAACCACATATTAGGGGTGTCGCGCTGATAGGGTGATTGCGAGGTTTGGTTTTACATGATCGTTTCGGGTTGAGGCGCATGGCTTTAGTGAGAGCATTTGGCTTTGTTGGGAAGAGGATAGTCACATAGAGATAATGCATGTTGCTAATCAATTTATCAATGGAGGCTTTGTGATCTCACCTTGAAGCTTTAGATCCTGGTCCTAATGTCCCTTGGTTTATTGGAGGTGACTTTAATGTCATATTATCACCAGATGAGGGTCGAGGTGGTTCCGATGGGAACATTAATGGTAGTGTGCCGTTTGCTGATTTCATCTCTCGAACAGGTCTCATTGATTTGGGTATTTGAGGTCCCCCGTTTACTTGGTCGAGGGGTAATTTGTATGAAAGACTTGACCGTTTCTTTGTTAATTCTGTTTGGTTTGATGCGTTTTCGGCTTCTCATGTTTGCCATCTAGACCAGAATAGATTAGATCATAGGCCACTTCACTTGTGTCATTTTTAGCATGATGTAATTCGTTCGCCACGCCCGTTCCGCTTGGCAGGATCACCTCAATTTTCAGCAGTTTCTTACTTCCGTTTGGAATTATTTTGATTTCCGGCATAATATGGATTCTTTTCATGCCAATATTGAGAAGTGGAATTTAGATATTTTGGACACATTGGTAAACGAAAAAAGAAGTTGTTGGCTTGACTACGTGGGATTGATAGAGCGCTTGCTCATACTCACTCTGATTCTCTTGTCAAACTTGGGAGCAAACTGAGGCTAGAGCTCGAAGAGGTAATGAGTCAGCAGGAGAGTTTTTGGAGTAAAAAAACTTGTGTGAATTAGATCGTTGAAGGCGACCGTAACACCTCTTTTTTCCATGCTTCTACCTTGGCACGGCGTCGACGAAATTTTATCTCTAGATTAAAGGTTGATGGAACTTCCTGGTGCAATGATCAAGAAGAACTTCAAAAGGTTGCTCTTGATTTTTATTCTGCTTTATTCTCCTCTTCCGGAGCCGAGAGTAGGAACTATCAGACGCGGGGTCAGTTTCTGAGTTGTTCGAGTCCGACTTTAGATCCGCTTGCATGCCCTATCTCGGATGAGGAAATCCGTCAAGCTTTCTTTTATATGAGTCCGCTTAAGGCCCTAGGGGTTGATGGTTTTCATGCTGCGTTTTATCAACGTAATTGGAGTATAGTTGGCCCTTCTACATGTGCTCTTATTCACAAAGTGTTTGCTGATGGTGTGATTCCCCCTGATCTGAATCACGCGCTTCTTGTGCTAATCCCCAAGGTAGTTACACCAAAATCTATTGCGTAGTTTCGACCAATTAGGCTTTGTAATGTGGTTTATAAGGCAATCACTAAGATTATCGTTTCTCATATGAAACCTTTTCTTCCACGTTGGGTCTCTGAATTCCAAACTAGATTTGTCCCGGGGAGAGCCATTACTGACAATATTATTATTACTTAGGAAATAATACACTTTATGCAAAAGAAGAAAGGTAGGCAAGGGTGGATGGCTATTAAAGTGGACTTAGAGAAAGCTTATGATCAGTTAGAATGGGGGTTTATCGAAGACACTCTTATTGACATTGGCCTTCCGGATAACTTACTCTTGATTATTATGAGTTGTATTTCTTCGGTCTCGACTCAAATCTTATGGAATGGGTCACCAACGACAGCTTTTACTCCTTCTAGAGGCATTAGACAGAGAGATCCACTGTCTCCGTACCTCTTTGTGTTATGTATGGAACGTTTAGCTCAATCTATTCAGAGAGAATGTGCAAAAGGTTCTTGGATCGCTTTTCGATCTTTTAAAAATAGCCCTCATATATCTCACTTATTCTGTTGAGTGGATCGTTGAATCGATTTAAGCCAAGAGTGCGGTGAACTGGATTTTTAGAATTTTTGGTGGTGAAGTGGAAAATAAAAATTTGCAAGACAAGGTATTTAGAGTGGTTCAAGTTCCAATTGAACTCTACATCCACTACCTTAGCTTCACTAAGGATTTTCCAACAACTCCACTAGTTGATCTTTCCCTTTTCTAGGCTTAGGAGGAAACCTTTACACAATGGCCAATTTTTCTACCCAAAAATTGACCCAATCCTCACACAAGGTTTACAAAGAAGTATTAAGCTAATTGCTAGTATCTCTCAATACAAATGTAGTCCTTTTTACAAGCACTCAACCCAATTGGAACAAATAAGATTGGAAATACAAAGTACGACAATTGGGGTTTACAAGAAAATATGGGAATTTAGCACAAGAGCTTGAATTTGATGTTTGGATGTTTCTCTTAGGATCAATAGTTGTTGCTGGTGCTTTTAGAAGTCCATTTTATACCTTCTCATTGAATTCTAGTCGTTGGGGTTGTTGCCTTCATAATTATAGTCGTTGGGATGTTATCTTCCACCCATAAATGCAGTCTGCAACTACCCGTTCTGAAACGCTCGACCCTGTTTTCGAAACAGACCAAAATATAAATAGTTGTTGGGGTGTAATTAATAGGCCGTACCGAAATGGTCACGGTCGTTTCGATACGCTAAGAGCCTGTTCTGAAACGTGCTGAAGCCCGTTTCGAAACATTTTTCCACTGTCAAAACCTGTACTGAAACGGCTTAGAAGCGTTTCAATACACTTTAACTGTCTCTTAAAAATTAGTTATAAAAGTGCAACGGTCATATTTTGAAACCAAGTTTGAAATTCGTTTCGAAACATTTGAGGTCGTTTCGAAACTGCCGTATCGAAACGATTCAAATCGTTCCATTGTTCTTCATCAGTTTCAAAATAATAAGACCTGTTTCGATACACCCGTACCGAAACGGGAAGGCTGGTTCCGAAACAAAGGTCAACAGTTTCAAAACATTCCGAAACGCCAAAGGGCCGTTCTGAAACGGTGACTCGAAAATCACTGTATTGACTTGGTAAACATTTAGAAAAATTTGAATAAACTTAGGTTTTGACTTGGACATTTTTCTAAGAGACATAGGGAAGTTTTGAGGACTTAAAAATTCATTTTCTCTTTTTAAATTTAGTCCTTAAATCCTTTGTTATATCAAAATCAATTCATTAGTTTTACAATATCCCCTTTTTGATATAACAAAACCAAGTATGAATTTTTAAGAATTTTGAAATCTTTGAAAAAGTTCTAACTCCCCCTCAATGTAAGATAGGTTTTAAAGTTTCGAAAAGATTTAAAATTCAAGTGTTTGAATCTTAAAACCAACTTTAAAAATATTTTGGCTCTTAGATTACTTCTTCCCCTTTTTGTTAGATAAAAAATAGATAATCAAGAGAAGAAACGAAGTCATAAGCAATAAACCAAACAACATAATTATCATAGATAGCAATAAGGTTCAAGAAACAACATTAAAAACATAAATACTTAAAGCATTAAAGTTCAAGCTCAATCCTAAAACCATATAATCAAAGCATAGGTCTTTTAAAGCATAAAAAGATAAATAAGTGCAAACTTAATCCTAATATGATAGACTAAAGTGATATGCAACATGAATCCTAAGCCTCGTCATCATCGTCGCCACCATCATCAAGAGAATCATCATTGTCCTTAGCTTGAGCACGACGATAGTTCCTCCAATCACCATAGAATGTGGAGAAAGATAGATCCATCGAAGTTTGTTGATTCTCAAGAGAGGAGACACGTTCCGCCAAGGATTGAATGTGAGTGTTGAGAGCACCAAAACCTGAAGCCATGTTCGTGTCTATCGAGTTGAACCGCTCGGTAAGGAAAGCCATAAGTGCCTCATTGTTAGGAGCCGGAGCTTGAGGTGGAGGCTCAACTTGAGGTGCCAGAGCTCGCCTATCAACACGAACCCATTGGCAAAGAGTATAACGAAACCCAGACTTGATAAGAGAAGATGATTTTAACAAGGTTCGATCGTTGTGCTTGGCGAAAACACTCTAACCAAAAGTAATCAACTTGACGAATGTGTGAAAATTTACCTCTTGAAGGGCGAATGAACCAATATATCATCAAATGGAGGAATCAGTCATGAGCATCCAAAGTGAGAACGGATCCGGTGTGAGCACCAAAGTGGTTCTCATCCTTAATACCTTCATCCTTGAGCCCAAGGATGTTCTCTAAAACGGATATGTCAATAGTGAACTTCTTGCCCAAAAGATACGACTCAATCCCAATGACCTCAGTATGATCTTCATTGTCAATGAGAACGACATTGGAGTAGAATAGCAAGACCATGTGCTTGTAGACAATATCCAAAATGCTCAAAAAGGATAAGAAATTCCATTCTTGCAAGAGAGGTAGATAGCAGAATTCAAAGCGCCCGGAGTCAAGGAACTCGATATCCACAACTCGCTCTCCGCGAATGGCTAAATCAATAATGATTTTGAAATGGTCCTTAGCTTCTTGATTCCTTAGACTCTTTTTGAAAGAGAAGGGTAAGGTTTGGACGAATGTTTGCTTGGTTAAAACCTTCACCCGTTTGAGTTTTTCTTTTCTTGTTAACGTTATCCATTTGAAATTCCTAAAAACACAAAGCAAGCAATACGAAAAATTTAAATGTATGCATTTAAATCCTTAATTCAATCCAATGAAAAATCCCAACAAGGTTTTAAAACACTTCAAATTGTATATACATATAACAAAAAAAATTAAAAGGAAAACAAGTTTTGAAAAACAGTAAAAAAATACGAGTAAAATAAAATATATTCGAATAAATTTTTTTAAGATTTTGAAATTTTTTACAAGTTTTGAAAACCCCAAGTTGTAAAACTTATATTCTATACAAAATTAATATTTTCTAACCTAAGATTCGAATCAAATCAAAGGAAAAAGAAAGATAGAAAATACCTCAAAAAGGGATTTTTGGAAGAATGGATGATGAAATTGCACCAAGTTGTTGAAGCTTGCTTAGATTATAGTTTGGGAGTAAAAGCCCTCAAGATTTTTGATGAAAAACAATGAGGTTTGGAGGGTTTTTATAGAGAGAAAAAACGAGTTAGGATTTTTAGGAGTTTGAATAAAAAGTGAACTTGAGCAATTCAAGCCCTTTAAAAAGCCTTTCCGGATACGTGTTTCGAAACATGCACGACCATTTCGAAACAGGCGTACCGAAACATTTACTATCGTTCTGAACCCTATTAACCATTCCGATACGAATTTGACCGTATCGAATCCCACGAGATATCCCGTATAGAAACACTTTTGGGCCGTTTCTATACATTTCTTGGCAGATGCAAAATGTTTCGAAACCCTTTGAGGCGTTTCGAAACACCCTGGTCACATAACATTCTTTTAAGGCACCCTTATCGAAACAGATTGACCCGTTTCGATACGCCTAGGCCTGGAGGTGCAGATGAGGCTCTAAATTGCAGAAAAATTGAATCATTATAAGTCCTAGATGCATAAATGGTATGTATGAGCAAGAATAACATGTTAAACGCAAACATACTCCCCCTAACTATAAGCATGTATAAAATTAGGATAAAAACACATAAGCATGGCATTTTGCAAGAAATCAAGCAATTTAAGCACAAAGTGGTCCTAAAAGGTCAAGATAGGCTAGTTAGACCTAACTCTCTCCTAAGGGACCAAAAACACTCATTATCTAGAGGTTTGGTAGAGATGTCCGCTAATTGATTTAAGGTGTCTACAAACTCTAAAACAACATCTTCCTTAAGAACATGATCTCTAATGAAATGATGTCTTATTTCTATGTGTTTGGTTCTAGAGTATTGGATGAGATTTTTGGTAAGACATATAGCACTAGTGTTATCAAACTTAAAGGGTATGGTGTCTACCTTAATACTATAGTCTAAGAGTTGTTGTTTCATCCAAAGGACTTGAGCACAACAACTCCCTAAGGATATGTACTCGGCTTCGGTGGTAGATAAAGCTACACTATTTTGTTTCTTAGAGAACCAAGATATGAGCATACTACCCAGGAATTGGCAAGTGCAGGAAGTACTTTTCCTATCTATTTTGCAACCCCCGTAATCCGCATCCGAATAAGCATATAGGTTAAAGGTTGAGTCTCTAGGGTGCCAAAGACCTAAACAAGAAGTATCTCTAAGGTACCTAAAGATCCTTTTAACGGCTATAAGGTGAGACTCTCTAGGACTAGCTTGAAACCTAGCACACAAGCAAACACTAAACAATATATCGGGTCTACTTGCGGTAAGGTAAAGCAAAGATCCAATCATAGAGCGATAAAACTTAGAGTCAACATACTTACCTCTTTCATCTTTGTCAAGCTTTGTAGATGAACTCATTGGTGTAGCTTGAGGCTTTGCATGCTCCAAGCCAAACTTCTTGAGCATATCCTTGTTGTACTTAGCTTGATTGATGAAGATGCCATCCTTCATTTGTGTTATTTGGAGTCCCAAAAAGAATGAGAGCTCCCTCATCATGCTCATTTCAAATTCACCTTGCATCAGCTTAGAAAAATCTTGACAAAGCAATTCATTAGTAGAACCAAATATAATATCATCAACATAAACTTGAACTACTAAGATATCTTTGCCATAGTTTTTAATAAAAAAATGTTGTGTCCACCTTTCCTTTCTCAAAACCTTTTCCAACTAGAAATCTTGAAAGTCTTTCATACCAAGCTCTAGGAGCTTGTTTTAAACCATATAAAGCTTTTGACAATTTAAAAACATGGTTTGGAAAAATTGGATCTTTAAAACCCGGTGGTTGTTCCACATACACTTATTCATTTATAAACCCATTTAAAAACACACTTTTGACATCCATTTGAAATAGCTTGAAATCATGAAAACATGCAAATGCAAGTAGCATCCTAATGGCTTCCATTCTAGCTACGGGTGCATAAGTTTCATCAAAATCAATTCCCTCTTCTTGAGTGTAACCTTGAGCAACAAGCCTAGCCTTGTTTCTCACTATGTTACCACTCTCATCTAGTTTGTTTCTAAATACCCATTTAGTTCCTATAGTAGATTTATTTCTAGGCGTATCAACTAATGTCTACACTTTACTTCTCTCAAATTGATTTAACTCATCTTGCATGGCCATAATCCAAAAATAATCTTTTAATGCTTCTTTAACATTCTTAGGTTCAATGCATGAGATAAATGCAACATGATTAAGCATTTTAAGAGAAGAGCGAATAGTTAACACCTTGGATGGATCACCCAAGATTTCACCACCCTTGACATAGTTTTACTCCCTTGGGTAGCTCACTTTATTTTCCTCAAGAGACATGTCTTACAATGCTTCTAGAGGCGGTTCTTGTGCTTCTTGCTCTTTAGTTGGAATCTCATTCACCTTTGATGATTCTCCACCATCATTGGCTTCAATGATCCCTACATCATCATCATCACAAGAATCCTTCCTCGAAAGGAGGTTATCATCGAAAACCACATGAATAGATTCCTCTACAACTAAAGTTCTTTTATTAAACACACGATAGGCTTTAGAGTTTAAAGAGTAACCTAGAAAAATAGCTTCATCACTTTTTGTATCAAATTTACCTAAATTGTCTTTTCCATTATTTAAAACAAAACACTTGCAACCAAAGGGATGAAAATAGCTAATGTTAGGTTTTTTAGATTTTAAAATCTCATAAGGAGTTTTCTTTAAAATAGGCCTAATCATTACTCGGATAATAATATAGCAAGCGTTGTTAGTGGCTTCCGCCCAAAATACTTAGGTAAATTGTTTTCACAAAGCATAGTCATAGCCATTTCTTCTAAAGTTCTATTTTTCCTCTCAACTACCATGTTTTGTTAAGGACTTCGAGGAGCCGGAAAATTATGGCTAATCCCATTTTCATTACAAAACTCATTAAAACCCATATTTTGAAATTCCATTCCATGATCACTTCTAATATGTGAAATTTTAAGTTCAAGATCATTTTGAGTTATTTTTGAAAATGTGATGAAGTTTTCTAAAGCCTCATCCTTGGTGTTTAAAAAGAGAACCCAAGTATATCTAGAGTAATCATCAACAAGCATAAAAGCATATAATTTTCCACCCAAGCTAGTAGTCCTAATTGGCCCAAAAATATCCATATGAATTAATTGCAAACACCTACTTGTAGAAACATCATTAATGGACTTAAACAAGGCTCTATGTTATTTACCTTTAGCACATGAATCTCAAATTTTATCTAATGAGAACTTGAGCTTAGGTAGCCCTCTAACTAGATTAAGGGAAGCTATTTTTTTCCAAAACACTAATGCTAGCATGTCCTAGTTTCCTATGCCACAACCATGCATCATTTTCATTTTGAGCAACTAAGCATGCATGGGATGTATGAATGTCATCTAGATGCACCATATATATATTGCCTATGCGATGACCAATGAGCATAGTTTTATTAGATTTAATGTCAACTATTCTACACCCATTTTTATCAAACATGACATTAAATCCTTTATCATAAAGTTGACTTATGCTCAACAAATTATGTTTTAGACCATTGACATACAACACATTTTCAATGAGTATGGAAGAGTAATTACCTATGAAGCCAATACCTTCAATGTGGCCTTTGGAGTTGTCACCAAATGTTACTACTTCTCAACTTTTTGGATTTAGTTCCATGAATCGACTCTTGTCTCTGGTCATGTGCCTCGAGCATCCACTATCAAAGTACCACGAATTTTGACTTTGTGCTTTGGCCTTGTAGCAATGCTCCCCCTACAAACAAAGAAATTAGGCTTTGGTTTTTGGTACCCAAATCATTTTGGGTCCATGTGTGTTAGCCCTCAAAACATTGGTTCCCTTAGGAATCCAAGAAGCAATAGCATTCATGTTGTTAGAAATAATGAGTTCCTTAGGAACCCAAACACTCCTAATCTTTTCACCTCTAGATTGCTTAGAAAAATTTCTTTGTTTAGGATAAAAAGTTTTTCTTTTTACATATTGGGTTTTTGAAGAATTTCCCTTTTCAAAATTGTTTTTCCCAATAGTAATATATGTTTTAAGATTATCCACTTCCTTTGTGTGATAATCTTGAAAATCGGAAAGATGTTTTTGAAGATCAAGATTTTTCTTTTTAAGACCACTAGAAAGATTTATTAAGTAAAAAACCTTCTTTTCCAATTCCAATTTAGTTTTTAAAAGAGATTCATTTTGAGTTTTTAAGTCAAAAATATTTTTCTGGTTCCTCAAAATTGACTCCTTATATGTTTTAACTAACTCATCATATACCTCTTGCAACTCATCATATGTATCATGCAATTCATCAAAAGTAAAATCGACACAAGATGAGTTAGAGGTTACCATCGAATCCTCCTCAAGAGCCATGAGGCAAAGGTTAGCAACTTCATGTTCCTCATCCTCGGATGACTTCTCATCACTCCAAGTAGCAAGCTTGGCTTTGAGCTTCTTCTTCTTCTCAAAACCCTTCTTCTTGAGTTGAGGGCAATCGGAACGTATGCGACTCGGCTTCTTACACTCAAAGCAAATGATTGGATCCCTTTCTTCTTCTTTGCCTTTGTTCTTGAAGTCCATCTTTCTTTGAAATTTTCTCCCTCGGTTGGACTTCATGAACCATGAGAATCATTTGGCAATCATAGCCAATTCTTCAAAATCTTCCTCCTCACTAGTAGAGCTCTCCTCTTGTAGAGAGGCTTTGAGCGCAACTCCTAGATTCTTCTTCTTTTCTACCTCATGCTTCTCTATTCTTCTCTCTTCCTTCTTCTTCTCATCTTCTCTTCCTTGCTTCATGATCTCGTGTGTAAGAAGAGACCCAACAAGCTCATCAAGCTTCAAAGTTTTCAAATTCTTTGCTTCAATGATGGTCGTCCTCTTACCATCCCAAGACTCCGGAAGAGAGTATAGAAGCTTCCTCACTAGCTTATCTTCGGGAATTACTTCACCGAATCCTTTAAGGCTGTTGACGATGATCAAAAATCGATCAAACATCTTTGAGACGCTCTCATCGGGGTCCATCTTAAAATTCTCATAACTCAAATTTAGCACCCCAATCTTCGTCTCGTTCACATCGCTAGTGCCTTCATAAGTCGTCTCCAAAGTGTCCCACACTTCCTTCGCACTTTCGATAGATGAAATCTTCGAGTATATATCCGGACCAAGTGCACAAACTATGATATGTAGAGCCTTTTCATTTACTTGCATCCTTCGTCTATCTTCCTCGGTCATCTCCGACTTCACTTTCGGAACAAGTCTTCCTTCATCGGTTCTTTTAACGGGAATGTATGGACCTTCTTCCACTACATCCCAAACTATGTAATACGTTGACTTGATGAAGAGACACATCCGATTCTTTCAATATGGGTAGTTAAACCCATTGAAGAAGGGTGGTTTAGTGGTTGATTGTGACACATAAAGGTTGGAGGTTGAAGTAGATGTCATGGCTTGTCTTTGGAATTGATCACACTCTTTTAGGAACTCCTCTTGTGGTTGTTAATCCTTCAAAGAGGTAGGCTCTGATACCAATTGTTGAGTGGATCGTTGAATCAATTTAAGCCAAGAGGGGGGTGAATTGGATTTTTAGAAATTTTGCTGGTGAAGTGGAAAATAAAAATTTGCAAATCAAGGGATTTAGAGTGGTTCAAGTTCCAATTGAACTCTACATCTACTACCTTAGCTTCACTAAGGATTTTCCAACAACTCCACTAGTTGATCTTCCCCTTTTCTAGGCTTAGGAGGAAACCTTTACACAATGACTAATTTTTCTACCCAAAAATTGACCCAATCCTCACACAAGGTTTACAAATAAGTATTAAGCTAATTGCTAGTATCTCTCGATACAAATGTATCCCTTTTTACAAGCACTCAACCTAATTGGAACAAATAAGATTGGAAATACAAAGTACGACAATTGGGGTTTACAAGAAAATATGAGAGTTTAGCACAAGAGCTTGAATTTGATGTTTGGATGTTTCTCTTAGGACCAATAGCTGTTGCTGGTGCTTTTAGAAGTCCCTTTTATACATTCTCACTGAATTCTAGTCGTTGGGGTTGTTGCCTTCATAATTATAGCCGTTGGGATGTTATCTTCCCACCATAAATGCAGTCTGCAACTACCCGTTCTGAAACGCTCGACCCTGTTTCGAAATAGACCAAAATAGAAATAGTCGTTGAGGTGTAATTATAGGTCGTACCGAAACGGTCACGATCATTTCGATACGCTAAGAGCCTGTTCTGAAACGTGCCGAACCCCGTTTCGAAACATTTTGCCACTATCAAAACTTGTACCGAAACGGCTTAGAAGCGTTTCGATACAATTTAACTCTCTTAAAAATTAGTTATAAAAGTACAACAGTCATATTTTGAAACTAAGTTTGAAATTTGTTTCGAAACGTTTGAGGTCGTTTCGATACTTCTGTATCGAAACGATTCAAACCGTTATGTTGTTCTTCATCAGTTTTTAAATGAGGAAACCTGTTTTGATACATCCGTATCGAAACGGGAAGGCTGGTTCCAAAACAGAGGTTAACAGTTTCAAAACGTTCCGAAATGCCAAAGGGCCGTTCCGAAACGGTGACTCGAAAATCATTGTTTTGACTTGGTAAACACTTAGAAAAATTTGAATAAACTTAGGTTTTGACTTGGACATTTTTCTTATAGACATATGGAAGTTTTGAGGACTTAAAAATTCATTTTCTCCTTTTCAATTTAGTTCTTAAATCCTTTGTTATATCAAAATCAATTCATTAGTTTTACATGTTCTTTGCAGGTGATATGTTGTTATTTGCGGAGGTATCTTTTAGTCAAATGCATTTGATTAAAAGGATTTTAGATGAGTTTGGGAAAGCCTCTGGTCAGAAAGTAAGCATTGCTAAAACTACTATTTTTTACTCTGCCAATGTTTCGATGAATGTTAAGCAGGCGATCAATGAAGGCTTCAGGTTTGTTGAAGTTGATGACTTGGGTAAATACTTGGGGGTCCCGATTCTTCACAGCGCGTCACATCGATAACTTATGGATATTTGATTCAGATGGTGAGGAAACGTTTGGATGGTTGGAAAGCTAGAACTTTATCTTTTGCTGGACGAATTACCCTAGCCAAATCGGTTCTCTCGGCCATTCCTATCTATACTATGCAATTTACAGTACTTCCTAAGAAAGTTTATGCGAAGCTTGAAGAGATGATCCGCCATTTTATTTGGGGAATATCTGAGGACACTCGTGGTGTTCATCTTGTTTGTTGGGATAAGGTATGCAAACTGACTTCCCATGGTGGCTTGGGTTTTCGCAAAATGCAATTCATGAATGAGGCTTTTGTGATGAAATTAGCTTTCTTCCTTGTCGTTAAAAAGGAAGCATTATGGGTGCGCTTTTTCCGAGCCAAATATAAATGGGACATCAATGATCCAGTGCTCCCCGTACGTCATTCTGGTTCCCGGCTATGAAAGGCAATGACTCTAGTTTGGGATGATGTTAAGTCTAATCTATCTTCGAATATTGGCAATGGCCTATGCACCGAATTTTGGTTTGATAATTGGGTTCCGGATATTGGATTTTGGCGACACATGTTTCTCCTTCGGTTCGACTGCAACTTCCCCATGTCCCAATTGCGCGTATGGTCGATAATTTTGGGGAATGTAGTTGGGATGATTTGCAGCATTTGCTACCGCTGAATGTCATGCTGCGATTGGCAGCGATGAAGCCACCTTGTTTGACTTATCCAGGTGATGTAATTGGGTGGGATCTCACCGCGGATCGCCAGTTCTCTATCAAATCAGTGTATGCGCTGCGGCTCGGCACCATCACGGGTATTTAGGAGCGTGTTTGGGCATTAATCCACAAGTTTCGCGGTTTGCAAAAGATCAAGCTTTTCTTGTGGTTTGCATGTCGGGAGAAACTAATGACCAACGTTGAATGTAGTCGTCGTCATTTTACGACCGATTTGCGATGTCCTATTTGCCATGGGCAGGCCGAATCTATTGAGCACTTGTTGTGCTATTGTCCAGCTATCCAACCGGTCTGGTTTCGGCTGATTCGAGCGTCCAAGATTGCTGAGTTCTTTGACCTCTCACTGTTGCAATGGTTTGAGGCCAATTTACAGGAGAATGCTTCGTTTGGCGTAAGGGAAGGGGACTGGAATATGTTGTTTGCTGTGGTGGTTTGGAACATTTGGTGTAGAAGAAATGCCATTGTCTTTGGTGCCGAGATTGATAATTGGGGTTCTATCATCGAACGAAGTTGTTGGCTTGCGAACGCAACTCATCTATCGCTCAAAGCCAAATGTAGAAGACAAGTTGAGCCTTCAACAGTGACGCCTGTAGCTCGATGGTTGCCGTCGTCTATAGATCAGGTTAAGCTAAATGTCGACGCCTTGTGTTTGACTCATGATGGGAAAGCTCGGTGTGGTGGGGTGATTAGGGATCATTCTGGTTCCTAGCTGCATGGTTTTACTAAATTTATTGGCTGTTGTTCAGTCGTGGAAGCAGAATTATGGGGTATTTTCCTGGGTCTTGTTATTGCATGGGATCTAGGCTTTTGGATTTTAGAGGTGGAATCCAATAATGCTCAAGCTATCAAGCTTATTCACCAGGTATAACGTGATGATTTCGCTCTCGCTATCACTCGTGCTATCCAGGATGTGGTCCAGAGAGATTGGCGGATCTCGATTTGTGCTATCCCTAGGAAGTGTAATCAAGTTGCAGATGCTTTGGAAAAACGTGCAAGTCTCTCGAATCTCGACTTAGTTCTTTTAGATTCTGTCTCGACTTTTGTTGTTGATCTATTACGCGAGGACTTAGTTCCTCCTAGGATGTAATCCTCCTGTGTTTTGTATATCTTATCATCTGCACTCTTTTTCCTCCATTAGGTTTATGGAGGTTTTTTTAATAAGGCGCATGATAACGATACCCCTTTCTTATAAAATTTTATATATATATATATATATATATATATATATATATATATATATAAAGTTATTAAAATAAATGTGAAAAAGAGGTTTGGCTTTAGTGATATGCATGTTTTTTTATATATTTCATGAGACCCATGTTCGAGTCCCCTCTCAAATATTTTTACTTCTTTTTTCCCTAACATTTACTTCATTATAAGATATATATAGAATGATGCAGTTTTTATCAATAAAGTAGTTGGTGCAGTGGTTAAAGCTTGATTTTTTTTCATCTAGTGGTCCCAGGTTTAAATCTCACCAAATATCTCATGAGACCCATGTTTGAGTCCCCTCTCAAATATTTTTACTTCTTATTTCTCTAGCATTTACTTTATTATAAGATATATATATAGAATAGTGCAGTTTTTATCATTAAGGTAGTTGGTGTAGTGGTTAAAGCTTAATTTTTTCATCTAGAGATCCCAGGTTTAAATCCCACCAAAGCCATATTTCTTTCTCTTTAGTTTTCCTTTAACCAGGTGGTGACACATGTCACCACCTGATTGGAGAAAAATAGATATATTTAATATTAAATAAATTAAAAATTAAAGTAAATCCATCCAATCTGGTTATAACACATGTCGTTATCTGATTAGTTGATAAATTTTATTTAATTAAATTAAAATTAGGGTCAATTTGATATAATAGGTAATTAATAAGGACCAAATGTGTAATTATACAAAATTTACTTTAACTGTCACATCATCTCTCTGTTAGATTTTAACGGTCGGTGGCCAAAATAGGTCTATTTAAATAGTTGGGTGGTCGAATTTTGAATTTTTGTAGTTCGGTGGTCAGACCCAATAGTTGAGTGGGTTACCCAAGTAGTTTACCCTTTCATTTAAGACTAAATGGATTGATTGTATAAATATGAATAATTAAATGTGTTATTATAAAAATCTGTTTAACTTCCACAATTTTGTTTTTATTAACTTTTAATTGGCAGTGGCTTAATTGTTACCATTTAATAGTTGATTGATCTAATTAACAAAAATTATAATTTGATAGTAGAAATAAAACCAACCTATAATCAAGTGACTATACACAGGGTTAGGAATTTGGAGTTGCTACAGCAGTTCTGGAATCAGTGGCTACTCTATTCTTTAGCTCATGCAAGAAGATGAGATCCATTCTTACTCCAAGGACCGTGGATTCTAATTTCCAATGTGGATAATTTCTTTGACCAACCAACCCGTCTTTATTATGCATCTCTTCAGTTTTAGATTTTCTTTTTGGAAATTTATATGTAAAAAGTTGCATTTGGATTTGATCTTCTATCAGAATATGTTTCTTGCTATGCTTCGAAAAAAAAAACAGATTGATTTTTTACATATTAGTTAATTGGTTTTTTATGAAAATTATACAGTGAACATCATTAGAACCAAGGTATACCCAAAACATAGCATGTATGAAAACTAACCCAAGATCTATAATGTCAAATCATCAAGGACAATAAATTGAATACGGAAGTATATTTGAATTAATCGATAGATGAAAACTTTGAATCCTTTGTTGAAGATCGCCTTAAAGGTAGTTGTGATCTTCCAAGAAGTTAGGTTAGCCTTTGCTGTAAAAACTCTCCGACAGGAACAAGAATAATACAAGTTAACCTATTTCTTGGGGACTACTAACTATTAAGTATTTATAATTCTGCCCCTCATTGAATTATAAATACATCTTATAGTATCTACACTTTTATTTTCATGACACTTTAATACCCATTACACGCCTAACATAATTGATCACTTAATTTTGTGTCATACTTCATAATAATATTATACATTAATAATATCATACATTTTACATATGTGCTCACAATTACGGATTTTAATCTAACAATCTCCCACTTAGACAATATATGTTTCCTGGTAAATATACTTCCTTATAAGCTCAAAACTTTATTATTATATTTACCAAATGATTCATGTATTCATCATTGAGATTGAGTTATTACTATTTTCCCTCTCATTTGAAGCATTGTTTTGCGTATTCTTCCATTTTCCCTGAAGACTATGAATTTCAAAAGGAAGAACTCATTCAATTATGGATGGCTGCAGCGGCGTAGCTAGAAATTTATTTAAGGGGTGTCATTTTTCAACGATATTTAAGGAGTGTTAATTATTTATAAAATGGTGCTGTTTTATTTATAAATGGGTGTTATTTTATTTCGGTGTCATTTGTCTATATTTTTATTTTTTAAAAAATAAATTATATAGAAAAAATAAATTTCTAAAAATTTTTTGGGTGTCTCACCAAAGGGTGGCTCCGCCCATGGATTGTTGAAGGTCTTTTAGAGTTTTCCAAAGACAACGACAATGCAGAAGAACGAGGTAACGAATACTTCAAACATTTGACATTGAGGTCTTTTTTTGAACAATCGAAGCGGAATGAATCTTGTTTCATCATGCATGATCGATCTAATCACCGGAGAATTTATTTGCAGATTAGAAGGTAGAGGTGGTTCTTCTGAAATACCTGAAAGGATCCGTCATTTGTCCAATGTCCAAGAGCAATATGATTAAGCTTGGAGGGTCTTGTTATCACGAGATTTCCAGAATGGGTGGGACATTCTTCCTTCTCAAACATGATGTCTTTGTCGGGCAATTATCATCTTTGAAATCTCTTTCCATTTCTGGACTCAGTGGAGTGGTAACAGTGCGGGATGAGTTCTATGGGAATGGACACACTTCGACTATACCGTTTGGGTCTCTTGAAGTTCTAAGCTTTGAGAAAATGTCCGAGTGGGAGGAATGGTGTTGTTGGAGTGATGAAGCATTCCCTCTTCTGCAAGAGCTACGCGTCAGTGATTGTCCCAAGCTAACCTGGAGATGAACACATGTTACCCTCTTCTCTTACATATCTCCACATCTGGAGTCTTGGAAATCTGGAGCGTTTGGAGTGGAAGGGCCTTCAACACCTCACCTCTCTTTCTGAGTTGAGTATCAGAAACTATCCAAAGCTTCATTCCATGCCGGAAAAGATGCTCCTTCCCTCTCTTTCTCATTTGTCCATTGCCAAAAGGAGAAAAGCAGAGATTGGCTCAACATCTCCCATATCCCTATCATTCAAATTGACGGTGAACTCATTAAACTATAGAAAAGGCAAGGATGGAGTGAGATGTGCGTTTCTTTTGGTTTTTGATTGAATTACATTAGATGAGCAACTAATGTGTCAATATGGTTTTACAGCATAATAGAAATTCTCTACACTTTTTCGATGTTCCTATTTATGTATTCATAAAAAAATTAAGTTTAGAATTTATGATTAAAATTTAGGTTTAGGGAATTAAAGGTATGATGTATTTTTAAAGATTATGATTTAAAATTTAGGATTTAAAATTTAAAATTAGGGCTTAGAATTTATTAAGTGGCACCGAAAAGGAGCATAGGATTTTTCTCCTTTACAACATGTCAGTCCATTCTGAGAAAATTCTATATTTTGGTAGCTCAACTTCTCACATATTGTTGTGAATAAAATAAGCAAGAATAAGAATAAAGAGATAAGAGAAAGAGGGAGAATTGTATTATTCTCACAATGTTTTCTCTAATGTCTATATTTATAGGCACAAGGGGAAACCCTAATATCAATGAGGGATTAAACCTTAATAATAAAGTACATTAAAGTCACATTTAATACATGGATATCCACCATAAATAAATATTCATAACACTCACCTTGGATATCCATGAAGATAACATTGCCTCGTTAAAACCTTACTAAGATAAAAATCATGTGGGGAAATTTTTCTTAGTGAAGGAAAAAGAGTACATACATCTTTGATGCGCATAACATGTTGCCTCATTAAAAACCTTACCAAAAAAACTCATTGGGACAAAACCTCGGTTAAGGGGAAAAGAGTGCAACGCGTATTTACTCCCCCTCATGAAAACATCACATAAGATCTTTGAATCTTGAATATAATCTTCAAATGTTGAAGTAGACTATGCACTGGTGAATAGGTCTTTCAAATTACTACTTGAAAAGATTTATCGAATACTATTCTTTTGAAGATCATGAGGGACGAAACTTTGAAGAAATATGTTTCATTTTTTCACATTTGATGTATCCACCTTTTAATTGAGATATAAATTTTGCATTATCTCTACACAAGATAGCTTACATCTTATCTTGTGAAAGCAATTCAGATATCTTCTGAATATGTTTAGCCAAACACATATTTCGGCTTTGCCTCGTGCATAGCAATTATTTACATGATTTGGAGAGACATCAAGTTTTGAAAGATCTAAAGATAATGGTCTTGTAACAATTAGATAGTACTTCTAGATCAATTAAGATCTTATGCATAGCAATTATTTTTTGACTTTGCTTTGTGCTCACGAATGTGTGTTATGCATGTAAAGTCTCTTTAAACATTTTTCTATGTATGCCGATTGACGCACAAGAATTTTATTGTCAGGGAGATCTATTCACGAGTCCAAATGATATTCAAATCATCAACATACACAACAATAACAAATTCGGAGCTAAATTTCTTAATAAAAATGCTCAGGAAAATTGAATCATTCTTATAGCCTTTTGCTAATAAATATTCATTGAGGCGATTATAAAACATGCACCCAAATTGTTTTAATTCATAAATAGATATGTTCAATTTGATTGAATAATGTTCTCGAGAACTTGAATTAACTACTTTTAAAAGTCTAAATCCTTCCGAAAGTTTCATGTAAATATTATTATCAAGAGGCTCATACAAATAGGATGTAACAACATTCATTAGGTGAAAATCAAGTCTTTTATTGTTGTAATCACTAATTTTGTCCCGATTTTTATACTTATTTCTATTATGTTCTCGAGCTTGGGCTACTTTTTTTGGAAGGAAAAAAAGGAAAAAGTAAAAAGGGCAAAAGAATGAATATATATATATAAGTATTATTATCACCATCACTAATATGTCTATTATCATTATTACTATTATTATCATTACTATTATTACCTCTAGTAGTATTATTAATTATTTATTATCTTATATTATTAGTACCGTTATTATCCCTATTATTATCATATTGTAAATATCATAATATTACATTTATATTTATTGATTATTAATAATTATTATTCATTAATATTATTATTATTATCACTAATACTAATTATTAGAGATATTATTATTATTATTATCATTGTTATTATTAATATTATTATTATTACTAGGTAGTAAATAAACAAGTAATGAAAATATAAAGTCCAATGTATATAAATAAAGCAGTTATCAGTCTATTAAATAAAAAGGAAGTCCAAGTTCATCACATTTTAAATTATTACATACATGGCCCTACAAGGCCCACGGGTAAAAAAAAAACCTAATCACAAAACCCTAATTCGAATATGATGAATTCCCTTTCATTTTTTGTAACCGCCACTCTTCACAACTGTCAAATCTGATGAGATCTGACGATCCAGATCTCCTCAGATCGAGAAACCCTAGCTGCCCATCCCTCCTAGCGGAGTCGCCATCTGTAACGACCTTTTTTTTTTGGAAATACGTATAGGTATAGTTGTTTATGGTGTGGATATTTTGGAAATTAGAATTTTGAAATAGGATAGAAAAAAAAGGATTTAAATTAGAAAATGATGAATTTTGAAAATTGTTTTTAAAATAGGGGTTTAGAAAAAATATTTGAAAATAGGGGTCGTTATCGGTCTAAAGAAGTGGCGATTTTCCTCGATCGAGTATCACCTGAGGGGTAGCTTGGACCCTAACATGAGTGGGGGTAAATCCCGGAGGAAACCAAGCCGAGAACTTCATCTCAGACATGGATCAGTTAATGGAAATCGAGAAGCCATGGTTTGAAGCCTCTAAAGAGATCGCGGACCGTTGTAAGCGACTCGAGGAAAAGTTGGAAGCCATGGAGGTGGTCGATGCTTTCACCGGTTTTGACGCCGCCGAACTCAGTCTTGTCCCAGATTTAGTGCTACCCCCTAAGTTCAAGCTCTCAGAGTTCGAAAAGTATGATGGGACGAGTTGCCCTTGTGGTCATCTCACTATGTTTTGCTGGAGGATGACCGGGTATGGCGGGGATGACAAGCTCTTAATCCATTGTTTCCAAGACAGTCTCTCGGGATCTGCCATCAGGTCGTACAACCAATTAATCCGTCATCAGATCAAGACGTGGAAGGATTTAGCCAAGGCCTTCCTAGCACAATACCAGCACGTCAGTGACATGGTACCGGACCGTTGGACCCTACAACACATGAAACAAAAGTCAAATAAGAGTTTTAGGCAGTATGCACAACGGTGGAGAGATGTGGCAGCTCAAGTGCAACCCCCACGCGGTGAGAAAGAGACGGTGGTCATATTTATTCAGACTTCTGAAGGGCCAATCTTGGATCGCCTCATAGGAAACGCAACCACCAACTTTGCTAACCTAGTGCTGTCCGGTGAGCTCGTCGAAAACGCCGTCAAGAGTGGCAAGATTGAGACAGGAGGAAGCTCGTCTCAAAAGAGGCCACCTCAAAGAAGGAAGGACAACGAAGTGAACTTTTCAGACATCTGCAACACTAAGCCAGTAGTGGTTGTACAACCTAAAGCAGCCTCAAATGCCCAAGGTTCCTCGAGCCAAAGCTTTAATCACCAGAAAAATAGCAAAAGGGTTGAGTTCACTCTGTTACCGATCTCGTACGGAGATTTATACAAGCAGCTTTCTGATATCCACCTGGTGGCACCTTTCTACCAGCCTCTATTGCAGCCCTCATTCCCAAAATGGTATGACACCAATGCAAAATGTGCATACCACGGTGAGCAAGTGGGGAATTCGATCGAGAACTGTTTCGGTTTCAAAAAGAATGTAGAGAGGCTCATCAAGCTTGGGGGTCATAAGCTTCGAGAAATCAAGTGGACCAGCTACAACCGCGAACCCCCTACCAAGTCATGCAAATAGGGTGAATGCCATTTCCGATGAGGATAATCGGAAAACCAAGACTAGTGTATCTGAAGTCAAGTCACCCCTCAGTTGGATATGGAAGGAGCACTACAAAGCGGGTCTAATCATCCAGGGGGCAATGACGCCCGAGGGACATGTTGGTCCTTATTGCGAGTTCCACGCCGAGAACAGACTCACTATCCAGGACTGCCGTGAGTTCACAACTATAGTTCAAGGGCTAATGGACAACAAAGAGATCGAATTCTTTGAGGAAGTCAAAGAGACTGTTGAAGAGCCAACCCTGGGGCTTATGACCGCTTTTTTCAAAGGAAATTCGTCAATATCTGAGTTTGGGGCAAACATGGTTGCTAAGAGAGACAGCCTCGGTTTAGGCTACGAGCCTAAGGAAGGAGAAGAAACAAAAGACCAAGGGGAGATGGAGCCCATGTTTTCCCCCTCTAGATCAGATCTTTGTGCCGGGAGGATTCGTTGATCCAATCGAGCAATTTGAAGCACCGTTTGAGGATGTTGTCAAGGAAATGGATGAAGATAGCGCCGAGGAACCAACAATGGAGGAACTCCTAGAAAATTTGAGCATCGACTTGACATTCCTAGAAAAGGAGGCCTAAGGGTAGGATTTATCAAAATTTACCAAATCATGTCGGTCTAAACTCTCGTAGGTTTCCTTTTTGCTTTTAATCTTTTTTGAATTAATGCATTGAATCAAACTCACCAGCTTAAGCCCGAAGGCGGTGATAATCTTTTGTGAGGGCCTATGACCTCATGTTTTTTAATTTCAATGAAAGGATGCATCGCATTTTGTGTCCCAATTATCTCTTCTTTTCATGTATATATCTGCTTATTGGACCCTCGTATATCAATTGTGCGAGGGACTTTGATTGTGACCCGAAGGTTGAATTCAAACAGCTTGTGTCTAGTAGAAATCAGAAGTTGCGAAGATAACAAATTTGTGACTAACATACCGACTTAATTCGGTCAATTCTTAAGCTCGTGGGGCATTAATGCATCGAGATTAATTTTTTTAAAAAAATTCTAAATTGAGACCAAGGTCAAAATAAGTTGAAAAAATCACCCAAAAAGGGGAATATGAACAAAATAAAATAAAAAACACTCCAATGTCTGAAGCCTGGTAATAGGCATTTCAGATAAGAGTGTGGCGATTTTTGGGCACTCCGCTGTAGCAAAAGGGCAAATAAGGTTGCAATGCACCATCTAAATTCAAAAACCTTAGCTTCATAAGTGATTGTAATATTTTCAAATCATGACAATGCGGAGTAACTAGGGGTTTTGGTGTTTGCTCCATCTTTAGCTTCAAGCCAAAGGAATGTGATGATTTGATTTCCCCAAAACCATACTGAAGCGAAATAACGCCAAAATTTGCAAATGGTACTTCGTAATTGGTAAAAAAAATCAAAATAAGTTAAGTTGTACTTCACGTTTTAGATATCAACCCAACTTACGAGGTCTTCTAGACACAAGATATGCTTGGGGCAAACCCGGTAAGTCATTTCACTGTCGCTCCTACACTTGATATTCAAGGTATCTGATCTAACTTGGGCTATCCGTGACCTCAAGAGAAAAACTTGTTTTCTCTAACAAACATCTCACATTGGAGTAAGAGCATGTGGTTTGAGTTTTGTAGTGAAACAAAAGATTTCTCTGCATTACTTCACAAAGAGGTTCAAAAGTACAGGGACCAACATCGAGCTTGTCAGCCGATTGCACAAAAAACAATTTTGATTAAATAAAACATACAAGAGCTGACCTTCCCTTAAAGAGATGGCATTTCGGAAGATGATAGTCGGACCCACAAAAGGTTGAGGCATCATTGAAACCATTTGATCAAGACCATAAGACTGAGCCAGTATAACTACGAAATCAGGGGGCATCCCTTTGAAGGTCAACATCAGGATCAGTTGCATTACATATCATTCACAGCAGCATCAGTGCATTCATCATGCACTCACATCAAGCATCTACACCATGCATCAAGTTACATGCATCTATACTAAGCGTACATACCTCATTCATACATGAAGCAAACATGTCAAAGACGACAACAAATTGGCGAAGGAAAGTCAGATCAAAAAATAAGTTGAACCCACAAAGAGGGACAACTACAACACCAACTCTTATTTGCTTCAGATCTCGTTCTACTGTTGATGGTAGCGGATCTCTTCTATTTGGGTCTTGTCTTGCCGTTGATGGCATGTCGGATCTTCGGTCATGCCTCTTTTTCGAAGTCGTAGCTTGACCACCCTTTCTCTTCAGGTTTTGTCTTACCGTTGATGGTGTAGCGTACCTTTGATCATGCCTCTTCGTCGGAGTCGTAGCTTGATCAACCCTTCTATTTAGATCTTGTCTTGTCGTTGATAGCGTAGCGGATCTTCGATCATGCCTCTTCATCAAAGTTGTAGCTTGATCTCCACTAACTCCTTCGAATCATGCCTCTTCATCAAATTCGTAGCTTGATCTCCACTAACTTCTTCGGATCATGCCTCTTCATCAAAGTCGTAGCTTGATCTCCAATCTATTCCTTTGGATCATTCCTCTTCATCAAAGTCGTAGCTTGATCTCCACTAACTCTTCAGATCATGCCTCTTCATCAAATTCGTAGCTTGATCGCATCTAACGCTTCAGATCATGCCTCTTCATCAAAGTCGTAGCTTGAACGCTTCTAATATTCAGATCATGCCTCTTCATCGAAATTGTAGCTTGGTCGCCAAAATGTTCTTCAGATCGTGTCTCTTCGTCAGAGTTGTAGCTCGATCACAATCTAATCATCGGATCATGCCTCTTCGTCGGAGTCGTAGCGTGATCCAATCTAATCTCATGATTTTGTCTCGCCGTCGGTGGCGTAACGGATCACCCACATCCAAAAGGGAAGTGAGACAAAATTAGTGCTTATGGTCTTTGCTTTATCCTTGTTCCACAAGGATAAGCAAAGAGGGGCAACTGTAATCACTAATTTTGTCCCGATTTTTAAACTTATTTCAGTTATGTTCTCGGGCTTTTAATGGGAAACTTTTTTTGAAGAAAAAAAAGAAGGAAAAAATAAAAAAAAAGGGAAAAGTAAAAAGGGCAAAAGAATATATATATATATATAACTATTATTATCACCATCACTAATATGTCTATTATCATTAGTACTATTATTATCATTACTATTATTACCTCTAGTAGTATTATTAGTTATTTATTGTCTTATATTATTAGTACCAATATTATCCCTATTATTATCATATTGTAAATATCATATTATTACATTTATATTTATTGATTATTATTAATTATTATTCATTAATATTAGTATTATTATTATTATTATTATCACTAATACTAATTATTAGGGATATTATTATTATTATCCTTGTTAATATTAATAACATTATTATTATTATTACTAGGTAGTAAATAAACAAGTAATGAAAAAATAAAGTCCAATATATATAAATAAAGCAGTTAGCAGCCTATTAAATAAAAAGGAAGCCCAAGTTCATCACATTTTAAATTATTACATACATGGCCCAACAAGGCCCACGGGTAACAAAAAAAACCTAATCACAAAACCCTAATTCGAATCTAATAAATTCTCTTTCATTTTCTGTAGCCGCCACTCTTCACAACTGTCAGATCTGATGAGATCTGACGGTTCAGATCTCCTCAGATCGAGAAACCCTAGCTGGCCATCCCTCCCCAGCAGAGTCGCCATCTGTAACGACCCTTTTTTTGAAAATACTTATAGGTATAGTTGTTTATGGTGTGGATATTTTGGAAATTAGAATTTTGAAATAGGATAGAAAAAAAGATTTAAATTAGAAAAAGATGGGTTTTTAAAATTGTTTTTAAAATAGGGGTTTAAAAAAAATATTTGAAAATAGGGGTCGTTACAGGGGGCGACTCCCCTATTTTCAAATATTTTTTTCTAAACCCCTATTTTAAAAACATTTTTCAAAATTCATCTTTTTCTATTTTAAATCTTTTTTCTATCCTATTTTAAAATTTTAATTTCCAAAATATCCACACCATAAACAACTATACCTATAAGTATTTCCAAAAAAAGGGTCGTTACAATTGTTAGACTAAAAAAATCTAAAAGTAGTTGCAGCAACCACCGAGGAGTATGTTTCCTCATAATCGACTCTAGGTCTTTGTAAGAATCCTTGTGCAACCAAACGAGCTTATATATATCTCGCCATTTCCTTTTTTCATTTATATTTCTCACAAAGACTCATTTATATCTACGGGGTTTATACATTTCAATGTATGGGCTATAAGCTCAAATACTTTTCTTTTCAAAAGAAATTTTAGTTTCGCCTCAATTGCCTCTTTTCATTTTGATCAATCATTTCTTTGTTTACATTCTCCAATTGACAATAGTTCATAATCCACATCAACAATTAAAATCTCTAGTGCTATACTGCATGCAAATATATCATCGATATCGATTTGATTTCGGTTCCACTTATTACCATACATGACATAATCTATCGAGATCTTTTTATTATCAAGTACTTGAGTCATGTCAATGTCTTTGTTGGAGATCTTTTAATTTCTTCTAGAGATTTTCATAATATGTTGATTCCTCGATCAGACCATCATAAATAATAGCTCCTTTTTCTTTTTCGAGAATTTTTATCTTTGGAACATACTTATCTACCATGCTTTAAGCATGAGTTGGACTCATTAGCAACTAGAGTTTGTCCTTTTGAGACATCAACTTTAATCAGAGGATTCATAGCTGGTGTATGTGACTTAGTCACTCTTTTAGGGTTAGCAAAAGCATCTGGCAATTGATTTGCTAAGTTTTGCAAATGAATTATTCTTTGAACTTCTAATTCACATTTGTTGAGTATGTGGATCAAAATGGGATAATGATAATTCATTTCAAATTATTTCTTTTCCTAGCTATTTATTTTCTCCCCTAATGTTGAGAAAACTGATTCATTAAAATGACAGTGAGTAAATTGAACTGTAAATAAATTTCCCATCAAAAGCTCGAGATATTTAATTATCGAAGGGGATTCGAATCCTAGATATATTCTCAACCTCTTTTGAGGATCCATCTTTGTGCGTTGTGGTGCAATTAGAATATATACCACACACCAAAAAATTCTAAGATGGGAAATATTTGATTCATGTCCAAAAACCATTTGTAATGGGGAGAACTTATGATAATTTATTGACTTGATGCGAATTAGTGATGCTTCGTGTAAATTGTAAAATGACATTTCACCAGTATTATCAAGACGAATTGTCTTTATAAGGTAATCTAGAAAAAGTGCTCGTATTTTTATCAATTGAGCAAGTAACCTCGCAAATGTTAAGTTGTGGGTTGATAACAAGGATACATGTGACCATCTAGTCGATGCATCAATTAAAATCATAAAATATTTAAATGGTCCACAAAAGGGCGTATGGGCCCAAATATATCACCATGTATATGGAATGAACGGTTAAATCATTCCGGTTCAATTATGATGCAAAAAATTATTGACACTTCATATGATCATTCATTGAAGAATTGACATATTCTTCAAAGTAATATTTTTCATGTGATGCTTGCTCTGAAAGCAAACTAATAAAGTTATTAGTAAACTTCTGGTTTACAATAGCATGAGCTTCAATTTGTACTAATTCTTGTGTAATACAATCCGGATGATAGTGCATGTAATTTTGTCAAAAAAAAATTCATTGCCTTGGGTTATATTCGTAATATGGAGATAGCCATCATCCCTTTGACTAATAGTCTCAATATGATATTCATTTCTTCAAATACCTTTTAAATTCAATAAGTCTTTTTGCGACTTTGACGAGTATAACGCATTGTGAATATGGAATTGAGTTTTATCTGGCAATAACATATTTTCTCTTTTGGAGCCTTTATGATATTAATACTTCCGGATATAGTACTCACATTATTCCCTAGTATTGTTAAATGGGAAAATATGCACAATTATTCACCTTTCAATATGTGCGTTGTTCCATTCACTTCGGAGAATGAAAAATATTGAATATAGCACATATCAAATCGATTATCTATAAAAAATAATGTCTCAATAATTTATTGCTCTTCTAGAGCATTGATATTTTTAGTACTTTGAGATATATTACTCACATTTTCCCTTGCATTTGAATGGGAAAAATATTTACTATGCTTAAGTATAATATGAGTACTTGTACTGTCTGTTAAGCATAAGTAGTCACAATTTATTGCATATTGTATTCCGAAAGTAATCATATTCTTCAAAAAATAATATGTAAAATAAATTAACAAAAAGAAAAATAAATAAATATTTTAACATATTTAAATATATAATATAAAAACATAAATAAATAATGTGTAAAATAAATTAACTTAAAGCAAAAAAAATTAAAAGATAAATTATTCCTTTTAGAGATTATAAGGAAATAAAATAAATGACGAATAATTATCTTTAAGGGTTATGGGGAAATCAACAATATCCAATTGAGTTGGACCAACAACACCATAATTATCTTCGTCATTTTCGTAAACAAAACTTGTTTATATTTTCTTTCTTTTATCATTCATGATTGTGTGGATAAATGTCCATAATGCTTCGGCGTATGACAAGTACGAGATCAATGGTTTGTACCATTGCATAAAAATTCAATTTCTTAATATATTCTTGTCATCTTAATAAACCCACTTCTGATGGTAATAAGTATTCTTAAATGACCATCTTGTCCATGTCTATGTTCATGGCCTCAATTGTAACCATGGTTGCTAATGTGGCATTTATTCTTTCTGTTATAAAATGTCGCATTCACTTTAAGGAATGGAGCAGGGCCAGTAGGTCTTTAAAACCTTTTTCATGATATTGTGTCTGCATGACAACATTGTTTGCGTGAAAAGTGGAGTATATTTTCTAACATATCCTCATAAGTGATACTCTGATCATAAGATTTTAATTTAATATGAAATATTCACATAGTTGAGTTTTATTCACTAATCATATAGTGAATTATCATGTTTGCATTCACTTCAGGGAATGAAACAAATTTCAATAATCACATGAAATAAACATCATGCTTGCATGCACTTCAGGGAATGTCTCCCATAAAAGTTCTTGGATCAAGACGAATTTCCGTAACTTGAACTTGAGAGAAGTCTATAGTCGAGTTTTTCGACGCAAAAGAATTATTGCTTTTGAGCAAATATAGACTTTATAACAGTTATATTGTTAAACTAATCATGCTTCCATTCAATTGAGGAAACAAAACAAATCTAATCGAATAAACATAATCAGAGAAATATCCCTCTTTAGATTTTATCTTCTTTTGATCCATGACTTTTCTAATTAATTTAAACATATTATGTAAAACTTCAAATATTGTTAAAGATATCAATTATCATTGATATATTAGATAACATGTCGAGAAAATATACCAAGCAATTACCGAACTAAATAGGTAATAGATGAATTTACCAAATCTTCATGTCTTCTACTATACTGTGAAGAACAAGATCGACTATTTCTCTTTTTTACTTAAAAAAAGGTATGTATGCTTGTTCCCATGGCAACTCGTTTACCATGTTGTCCTTTGCTAATTTCATAGCTTTGCAACCTTCACCTAATTTTTTCTCTCAGTATGATACTTAAGAAAATATTAACACGTAACAAAGATTCAAAATATTATAACAAAAAATAATCAAACAAAAGATTAAAATACACTAACCTTAATAAGAACGATTAACCAACCACTATATTGATATATAAATACGCATAACACACCAGACTTTCCAAGATAATTTGAATATACGATAAATGTAGCCATCAATACCAAATTGATATTCTTTTCAAGAATCGCCAACAAGAACCATGATAGCTCTTTAGCTACACTAACACTGAGCAACCAATGATTTTTGAAAAATTAAAAATCAAGTTAAAGATCAAGAAAAAAAGATAATCGATAATTAAAATATAATTGAGGGAGAAAAACTTATCTTTGATTCATGCTAGAATCAAATTCTTTTTAGTAACTTCTTTAGGATTGGAACGACAAACACCTCAGTTGGTTAGAGTCTCGTGCTGATAACATGTTGTGAATAAAATAAACAAGAATAAGAATAAAGAGATACGAGAAAGAGGGAGACTTGTATTATTCTCAATGTAGAGTTGTATACAATGCTTTCTCTAATATTTATATTTATCGGCACAAAGGAAAAACCCTAATATCAATGAGCATTAAACCCTAATAATAAAGTAAATTAAAGTCACGTTTAATATATATATATATCAACACTATAAATAAATATTCATAACACATATCCATTACTTGGAAACTATATCTCACTTTGATATGATGACACATACAATTGACCCCAATTATGTGTATTGTAAAGTGCATTTTTGAATCTTTCATCAATTCAACTAGATTGATCTTTATATGAATTGAAAAAACAATCAATTTGGTCGTATTACCATAATAATTTAACAAATTAGACAGCTTGCAAGATTAATATTCGTTTAACAACTTAATTTTTGTTACTTTTGGATGAAACTTGGTAATATAAATTTGATATAACACTGAAAGAATAATAAAGATGTCATATTATAAACGTGAAAATTTTTATATAAGAATTTGCATAAAATCATAATATAAATATAATACAAATATAATATAAATATAAATATTCAAATTATAAAACATAAGATGCTACCCATAGCTTTATTTGGTATTTTATGGTTTGTTGAACTATCTACCAACTTAGTTTTGCAACTATGATTATGTTTCTGTACTTTCTTTTATTTTTGTCCAATGGATAATGTGGTGGATTATTTATGGTTGTTTGAATGGTTGATGAGGGTGATGGGACCGGGTTAGTCGTCCGGTAATGGTTCATTTCTTTTAATTTGAATGGAAAGCCACGTTCTGGTGAATAAGAATGGAGATAGGATAAGGAGTTCCATCTAGGAGATGGTAAATTACAAAATAAAAGAATGTATAGAGAAAAAGTCTTTGCTTGCATTTTCCCCCTTTCGAGAGAGAATCCGGTTATATACCTAGGTTACTTGATTTCACTTGACGAAAAATGGTGGAAGAGAATATGGTATTGGTACTGGTAGAGAGCATTGATAGGTTATAATAGATCTTTTTAATTAGTCAGTCAACCTCCTCGGATGAGATGAATAGACATATCAGATTGCTTAATGTTGTCATTGATTTTTAGCCTAACATAAAAAAATAAGGGAATATTGCATCAAATATGGAAAAATCAGAAACAAATCTCAAATCAATGCAAATCGGACAAAAGTCATAGGGAAATTTGAATCATTCAAGTAACGCAAGAAATCGAGCATAATCATAACAAAAATGGAAAGTCAAGGATTCCTTACTACGTACTTATGACATATTTCTGATAGGATCCAAGCGTTTTCAGGCCAAGATGTCTTTTTAAGTATTGACCGTATTTCGATTAACTTTTCAACGCATCTTGGAACGCCTCAATCGGACATCGGGAGCTCAAGATATGCTCATTTTACTGAAAACAACACGTGCAGAAAGTGGATCTGCGAATCGAATATGAAAATAGTGAAAATTAGTCCCAAATCAGAGCCAAATCAGACAAAAGAATAAAAGGGAAGACAAGATCTGAATCACAACAAATATGGGAGACAATCAACCATAATTTTAGGGATTTTTATTCTAATTTTCCTTGTAAATTTGGCATGTAAATACCTATAAATACCACTCAATTCCCTTGTAATTTTTACTCACTACTACACTATTCATTTACCATTCACTCTTGTAACTCACCACTAAGATACCAAAAATTCAGAAAAATACACTGATTATTCAGCGATTGTACTTGGATTTGAAGTTGGAATAGAAGCTGATTCTTTTTTTGAGGTATATATTTCGCTTTAATTTTTTATTTCCAATTTAATATAATACGTACCTTGTTTTTGTATTGGCAAAAGGTCAAAAATAGCTCCCAATGTTTCACCGTTTGGTCATTTTAGTCATATCTTTTTTTTTTGGTGCAAATAACTACATAACATTTTATTTTTCGTTCAAATTTCACCCTTATTGGATGAAAACCGTAGTCAAATAACGGTCAACACCTGAGGCTGACGTGGTATGTCTGCAGGGCATGAGGAGATGGTGTGGCATTTTTAAAAATTAAAAAATTAATTATTTTTTAAAGAAAATATTTTTAAATATTTCTAGCCAATCGCCACATCAACAAAGTGTCACGTCATCTCCCTATGCCAGTAGATATGTCACGTCAGCCTTAGGCGTTGACCGTTAGTTGACTAACGATTTTCATCCAACAATATTGAAATTTGAATGAAAAATGAAACGTTAGGTGGTTGTTTGCACCAAAAATACGATAGGGCTAAAATTAGCAAAATGATGAAACGTTGGGGGCTATTTTTAACCTTCTTCCTTTTGTTTTTGAAACGACATTGGCATTGCCCGGATTTAGATTTTTTGATTTAATTTAATAAAAGGTTTTTTAAAAATATAATATATATTTCGCCACCGTCAGACAGCAACCGGTGCCGGTGGAAGGCAGCCGACATGGCGGACCGTTCCCAGTGTTCTTCATTCTTGAAGAACACCAAAAACATTTGAGAGGATTTTGAAATTGGGTGTTTAATCCAAATTTTACTAAAAGAAAAAAAAATAGAATGTGTTTATAAACAGTGGGTTTTATACCCAAAACAAAGTGGGCTTATTACCTCTTTAAGTCCTTCCACCCAACTTTTCTTTCTTCCGCAAAACACCACATTTTCAAGGGTTTTGAAATGGTCATTGTTTTTTTCTTTAAAATTGGGTCTTAAGTTTCCACAGTTTTCAATTTGATCATTTTTTTAAAAAAATCCTTTTTAAATTTGTGTGTTTAAAACTCTTTTCGAAAAGTTTTATAATTAAGTTTTAATATAACCGGTTCATACATTTCTTAAAAAAAGATTTGTGGTTTATATATTTTATTTAATTACTTTCTTGTATATATTTAACTTTGCAATTTAATTTCATGTTTTATTATTTTATATTTTAATTACTTCTTTGCATGCTTGTTTAATAAAAGAAATATAATAAATGAGGTGTCTTATTAAACGAAAATGGCGGGTTAGCGCCAGGAGTGTTGGCAGTGATTAGAGTTCATTTTCGAATGATAAGACCGTTAAAATAGAATCATATTAATAAATAGGCAAATAAATTGAATTTTACATAAACTTGCAAATTCCGACATTAAAACATTTTGTAATCGGCTAGGTACTAATTTTTGGGCGTTGTGGGGATGCTAACCCTTCCCTACGCATAACCTACTCCCAAACTCGTTTTCATGTTTTTGCAGACAAAAACCGTTGTTTTAATAAAATAAAATGTTTTATTAAAATGACCCGTTTTAGGTGATCCGATCACACCTTTTTAAAAGATTGGTGGCGACTCCGTTGTTTTGTTTTAAATACGTCGGGCCACTTAAAAAAGGGTTGCGACAGCTTGGCGACTTCGTTGGGGAAATTTTTTGTTTTTACAAAAAGAGAGTCAGGCCACAAGTCGATTACACCTTGTTTAAATGTCGGAATTTGCAAGTTTACATAAAATTTAATTTAATCGTCCATTTATGAATTTGATTCTATTTTACGCATTTAAAGCTTTATTTTAAGCTCTATACCCGAGCTTCGTCTCGATTCTTTAAGTGGGGGAAAACGCTTTGCTCATATCATAATATTGATTCCCCGTATGAGCCTAGCAAGTACCTTCGAGACTCATATGTCCTATGTCTTTGTAAGGATACTGATCCTTCGTAAAGGCGTAGGAAATGAGTCCCCCTGAGTTGAACTTGATTCGTTTGTAGCCTATAATGGGTGAGAGTCAGGGGCCATGCTACCTTAATAGGGGACAACAAGGATAGCTTGGGTACCTTTCTAGAACCAAACCTTGTGTGAGAATCTAGAGCCCACCCCAATAGAGCCATGTGGAGAACCTTAAGTTTTTAGTCTGGTCAAAATTATTCCATAAGGATAATCCGTGGAGACATGTCCTAGAATGTTGGAATATGCTACCCAGAATTATTTGTACAATGAAATTATTTTGGACCTTTTTTGTTTTATTTTCGTTTTTAAGAATACTAATCCTTTCCTTTTCTTGTCTTAATTTTGTTTTGCATTTTTTCCTTTCATTTGCATCTCATATTTAGAAGGAGTCGATTCTTGAGCATGTTGCTTAATTAGAAAAAACTTTTGGTCATGGATGGAAAGGTACCTAAAGAAAGTTTTTTCAGGTGATCACGGAAGAAACATTAAAGTATGCTCACATCAAGCATAAGTTCCTAGAGCTATGGGACTACTTTGATCGTGCAACCAAGCAGTTATTGCAAAATGAAGAATTTGAAGATGATCATTGATCCACTCAGCTTAGGGGCAATGTTAGAAGACGAGTTCAACAATTATATCTTGAAGAAGTGGTTAACCATGTGATGATGATAGTCAGAGAAGCTACATTTTTTCTCTCCACGTCAGGCCAATATGGAAAATGAATCTGAGGCTTCAAAGACTGATCGAAAAAAATAAAAGAGTTGGGTGCTCGGGCTGAGATGTATTTGTAGGACCTTTTTCATCCAATGAAGGTTGCTTCTAGAGCAATACCTTAATGGAATCGATGGCCCTTCGCTTGCATTCATGCATTTGCATTTTTATTGTTTCTTGCATTTATGTTGTGATCGCTGCATACATTCATACATGATAAGAAACCAATCACATGACAGAATTTTAAAAATAGAAAAAATATCTCACAAATATAGTACTCGTTCTCAGTCCAGAGCAATGGCCATGGAAGACAAATTAACAACTTTGGAGAATAGCCACAAGAGTACCCAAGACAGACTCGATAAAATGGAGAATGAATTGAAGAAAGAAATTGGACGAGCCCAAAGAAACATTGGCAGCTAGATAGCGGCTATGTTAGGTTTTAAAGGCCCAAAAAGAGGAAAGGCGGTTGAAGTCCCTGATGTTTCGTTGCCCCAGCCCGGGATGACTCGTCATACATTTCCATCGAATAGAAGGTTCCATATCCGTACAGCAGAAACCTCAGCTCATACTCCGGTAAGGTTGAGGATAAACCGTGGGGAAAATCAAGGCATTAAGGTGCGGGATCTCCATAAGGCAACTGATAGGTCTAGAATGAATAAGAAATTAGAAGATCAATGCGGCAGGCTCGAAGAGATCATCATAGCCCTACAAGGAGGAAATGTCTATGGTGGCGTAGATGCTAGAGATCTAAGTCTAGTTTCTGACTTGGTAGTTCTTCCAAAATTCAAAGCTCCTAACTTCAAGAAGTACAACGAGACCACTTGCCCTTGGTTGCACTTAACCATGTACTGCCAAAAAATGTCACCGCACTTGTAAAACAAGAAATTGCTCATCTTTTGTTTTCAAGACAGTCTATCAGGGTCCACTACTCGATAGTATACCCAATTGAGTCGGATCAACATACGAACTCAGAGAGATTTGTCAAAAGTTTTCCTCAAACAGTATAAGCATATGACAAATACGGCCCCAAGCAGAATCGTACTGCAAGATATGGAACAAAACTCCAACGAGAGCTTTCTCTAGTATGCCCAGAGGTGGCGTAATGTGGCATCCCAGGTTCAACCTCCACTATTGGAAAATGAGGTACTCCAATGTTTGTTGAGATTATAAATGGTCCATCATATGACCATATGTTAAACCATGCCACTGAAGGTTTTGCATATATGATCATGAATGGAGAGTTGATATTGACGGTCGTTAAAAGTGGAAGGAGAATATGGCGAGCACCTCTAACTTGAACAATGGAATCTTGTCACGAAGCGAATGGAGGCAAGATTGGATTGAATTTATTCATGGTTTTCTGGAATAATCTTCTTAGACAATTGGGGTCATACTTAGAACCAACAATTTTGCTTTTTCTCGTGAGCATTAGGGATCTTTTGTAAGGGCTTCTATGTTAATTTACTTGTTTTTAAATATGCATTTTTTTATTTTCACAAGTGGCAAACATTCATTTTTTTTTCTCTTTCCCATTTTCATCCATCTCTCTTCCATAATACATATTCTTGGCAGAGCCCCTATTATTGATTGTATGAATGCCTCTTGGATCTAATCCTGAGGTAGAAGAATGTGTTCAGGATTAATGAGGAGATCTCATATACAAATTTTGAGTGATTTCCCTTCCATACATTGTTGTTAAGGTCTTTGAATGAAGTGATAACTCTAAAACATCTACCAACTAAAGATTGCTTCTCTTCGACGATGTTTGTGTGTGAAATGACATTTGGCATTCCTTCATTTCCCTTCACGAGTAATAAAAAATTCATTGTTGTCCCCTTTTGAGCCTGATATTATTCTTGTGATTTAACCCTAACCAAAGATCACTCCCCATACTGGGGCAAAGAGGATGAAAAGTTGTGTGCAAGTAAAGGAAAATATGGCAGATTAAGTTAAATGTCCTAAACTGGAAATGAAAGGGACACGAAAAAAGAAAAAGAAGAAAAGTGGAAAAAAGAAAAAGAAGAAGAAGAAGAAAAAAAGAAAGAAAAAAAGATGAATAAATGAAAGTTGAAATACGAAGGAATTTGAAACAAGAGGAAAACATGTACGAAATGGAAATAAGTCGTGTGCTAGAAAAGGAAATGATCTCTAGGGTGAAAACCCAAAATGGGCAGTCTAGAGTGATCCAAAGAAGAAGAATAGAGAAAGATTCATCCTTGGTTTAATTACCCTTAAAACATGTATTTGAGCCTATATATCATTTTTTTGGAAACTTGAGCCTAGCCTAAGTTACAAGCCTTTAAAGACCATTTGGATCACACATGAATATCAAGAAGATGGTGTGTTGAATCATCACTTCCTATAACTTAGGTGACAATGATATATTGCTAGATGTCACTCATTGTTTGTAATATTAGAACGGTTCTATTGATTACTACTAATGTTACAGGAACCTACAGGGTCACACCCCATGGTTGAAAAGAGCAATTTATAAATGAGTTACATATGTACAATTTTAATTATGCATGTATAAAATGTATAATTAACATTAATATATTTATTTGATATATATATATCCATTTGTAATTTTAATTATACATGGAATTCTGAATTTAATTAAAAGAATATAATTAGAGTAATTATACTCTCTTTTAAAAGGGGTAGGGCAACACGATATAAAAGGATAATTTTGGTCTAGCAGTTGTTTTTTGCCCTTGCTAAACGAATTTTCTCAAGAACAATTTTTGAGAAAAGAAAATTGCTTTCAACTGTTTTTCAACCGGGTGAATTGAGTAGAGGCCGAGACATTTTGTCATAGAGGCGTGTGATTTGAACCGTTCGTGATTGCTTTACCACAATTGTAATCTTGTCATTTATCAAGAAACCCAATGTAAGTGATCGTATCCCTTCCTCCTAAATTCGATTTTATCGTACATGGTTCGCTGGCGAGATCGTCGAGTTTGTTTCCGCTGGGCCACGAGGTATGTCGACGGTCCCAACAGTGGTATTAAAGCCACTTGTACGATCTGGATTCGGGTTAAATACTTGGTTGATGCAATATGTATGAGATGCATGTTCTCTTTACTGTTTTCGGCATATATGTATTTTGATTGTGTTCAAATCAACGTATGTCGCGATTAATCTATTAATCCTATAAAAATTAATAATAATTACAATCATTGATTAAGGTGTTAATCATATTATTGTTGTTGTTCGATTCGGTGTTCGTATATTAATTGTTAATATTATGAACTCGCGGTCATGATGAAAAATTGGTTGTTCTAGTGAAAACGTTAGGGTTTGGAAAAATCCCAAAAACACGATTAGTTGATAAAAGTTATCAAATCGTGAAGTTTTTCCACAGTAACAGTGGGTGTTGTTTTTCAAAATTTTCGTATATATGATATGTTTGTTTTACACGGTGTTTGACATACATGGTTATAGCCCCTTTATTTTCATTGGGTTTTTTAAAAAAAATATGGCCTGTGCGTCATGCCTCTCTACACTCCTGTTGTATTTCTCTTCCCATCTTACTTCCTCGTATGTAAAACAAGTTTCTGAAATTTTAATCCTATGAAGATTCAAGGAGCAGAAGAACAGCTTGGCCTAAAGGCGAGGAGATGCTTGAGAAGTAATCTTAGTTTCAACATTCTTGGTTCTCCCATTGGCTTGGGATGGGCCACCTTAGTTTCTATTTTGGGCTATAACCATTGCATCTTATTTACTACTTATATCTATCATGTATGTGATGCGATGAATGATATGTTAGTATGCTAATGTTAAAATGAACATTGATGAGATCAATAAGGGCCTAATATTAAAATGAACAATGATGAGATGATTACGAAATCCCTCTAAATAATCTAAGTTAATTTAACCGTCCAATATTTACCCTCGTTAAGGCTTCAATCGATATTATGTGGGTTTTGCCAAAGCAATGGCACATAAATCTATCTTGGTTAGACGCGAAGAATAAGCAAGTGATATTCGCTGGTTGAAATATTGGTAATAACTTAGCTAGGTTATTCTAATAGGATTAGAAACCGAGAGGTTAAGTTTTTGGACAAGTCATGAGATGATTTGAACAAGAGTTGTTCACCAAATGAAGGAGTTACATGAGATGTAATTAGTAAAGTGTTACTTACCTAAATAATCGCTATCCTAAAAGAAAAGCCAAAGCTGATTTTAGGGAAATGGTGTATTATGGATCCTTACTAGAAAAATTTTCGATGAATTTTTCCGAAATTAAAACTAGAGGGTTTTTAATTTTGAATAAAATAGTGGGAGCATTTTGTAAATAAAGACCTATTTATAAAATTTAAATTCGGTAAATTTACTTACTTTGTATATTTCATTGTTGTAGACTTAATGGCAAACAACACACTTTCATTGTGATCGATCCTTGAGAAGGATAAACTGAATGGCTTGAACTTCCTTGATAGGTTCCGTAATTTGAGAATTGTTCTCAAACAAGAAAGGAAGGAATATGTCATTGAAGAACCAGTTCTTGTCGAACCATCAGCTAATGCTTCTAGAGTTGACAAAGACAAGTTTAAGAAACATATGGATGACATGTTAGATGTGGGATGTCTTATGCTTGCCACCATGACCTGAGCTTCAGAAGCAACATGAGGACATGGTTGCAAATGAGATGATTCAAAATCTCAAGGAATTATATGAAGGGCAAGCACGTTAAGAGAGGTCCGAGACCTCTAAAGCTTTATTTCAATGCAAAATGAGTGAGGGATTTCATGTAGGAGCTCACATCACCAAGATGATGGGACGTTGGAGAAGCTGGGATTTCCACTCAATGATGAACTGGCCACTGATGTCATCCTGCAATCGTTGTCGGATAGCTTCAACCAATTTGTCCTTAATTTCAATATGAATGAAATTAACAAGACTTTGCCACAGTTACTTGGCATGTTACGAACTGCTGAAAGTAACATGAAAAAGGTTGGACATAAGCCCATTCTGATGGTCCGCAAGGACAAAGGAAAGGAAAAGAACAAAACAATAGCAATGTCTAAGGGTAATTGTAAGACCAAGCCCTAAGAAAAATGCATTGAAACCCAAAGGAGGAGTTAGCAAGGAAGGAAAATGTTTCCAATGTGACAAGACAGGACACTAAAAAGAAGCTGCCATGTTTACCTTGAAAAAGTCAAGAAAGAAAAAGCAAATGGAACGGCTGTTGCAGGTATTTATGTTATTAATGTTAATTTACCAACATCTACTTCTTGGGTATTAGATATTGGTTGTGGTTCTCATATTTGTACTTTTGTACAGGGACTGCAAAAGAGAATGAATCTGGCTAAAGGAGATGTAGACCTACGAGTGGGAAATGGAGCAAGAGTTGTTGTATTAGCTATAAGGACATATGTTTTATCTTTGCCTAATGGACTTGATTTAAATTTAGAGGATTGTTATTTTGTGCCTAGTTTGACTAGAAACATTATTTCTATTTCTTGTTTGGACAATATAGGTTTTGAGATAATTATAAAGAATAATTGTTGTTCGTTTTATCTTGATAATGTTTTCTATGGTTTGGCATAATTGGTTAATGGTCTTTATATTTTGAATCAAGATAATACTATTTATAACATAAATACTAAGAGATAAAAAACAAGGGACTCAAATCAAAGTTATCTTTGGCACTTTCGTTTAGGCCATATAAGTGAGAAACACATATCAAAGCTCCATAAAGATGGATTCTTAGATTCATTTGTTTTCGAGCAATATGATGTATATGAATCCTACTTGTTGGGAAAAATGACTAAAGCTCCCTTTAATAGTAAAGGTGAACGGGCAAGTGATTTATTGGGATTAATACATAGTGATGTATGTGGGCCAATGAATACGCAAGCCAGAGATGGATTCCAATACTTCATCACATTTACTGATGAATTCAGTCGGTATGGGTATGTTTACCTTATGCGCCATAAATCTGAAGCACTTGAAAAGTTCAAGGAATTCAAAAATGAAATACAAAATCAACTAGGCAAGAGTATTAAGGCACTTCAATCAGGTCGAGGTGGAGAATACTTGAGCCTAGAGTTTGATGAGCTCCTAAAAGAATGTGGGATTGTATCACAACTTACGCCACCTGGTAAACCACAGTGGAATGGAGTTTCTGAGAGAAGGAATCAAACATTGTTAGACATGGTTTAATCGATGATGAGTCATGGTGATCTTCCGAATTCTTTTTAGGGACATGCACTTGAAACATACGCTTTCACACTAAATCGTGTCCCATCTAAATCGGTTCAAAAGACATCATACGAGGTGTGGATTGAAAAACGTCCTAGTATGTCTTTTATGAAGATTTGGGGTTGTGAAGCTTATGTCAAACATCAGATGTCTACAAAGCTCAAACCTAAATCTCATAAATGCATATTTGTTGGATATCCTAAAGAAACTAAAGGGTATTATTTCTTCAACCCTAATGAGAACAAAGTGTGCGTTGCCCGAACATGAGTCTTTCTCGAAAGATAATTTCTCTCAAAGAAAGGGAAGGGTAGAAACATTGAACTTGGAGAAGTTCAAGAGCAACAGATTAATGAATCAGAGGTTGAGCACGTTTCACAAGTTGTTGAGGAATAATCAACAGATTTAGAAACACAGCCACTGCGAAAATCTACAAGAGAACGTCATGTAACTGAGAGATATGGATTTCTCATTACCACTCTTGGAGATGTTCTCCTTATGGATCAAGATGAGCCTAGAACTTATCAAGAGGCAATGTCGAGCCCAGACTCTGAGAAATGGCTTGAAGACATGATATTTGAGATGGATTCCATGTCTAAAAATCGAGTATGGACTTTGGTTGAACCACCTGAAGGGGTCAAACCTATAGGGTGTAAATGGGTTTTCAAGAAGAAAATTAATATGGACGGTAATGTACAGACATACAAGTGGTGATTGGTCGCTAAAGGTTTTCGACAAGTTCATGGTACAGAATATGACGAAACTTTCTCCCCTGTAACTATGTTTAAATCCATCCGGATCTTGCTTGCAATAGCTGCATTCCATGGTTATGAAATCTGGCAAATGGACATCAAAACCGTTTTCCTTAATGGAAAACTTGAAGATGACGTGCATATGACACAGCCAGAAGGTTTTGTCGCTCCTGGAAATGTTGGAAAGGTTTGTAAGATACAAAGGTCCATTTATGAACTAAAGCAAGCTTCTCAAAGTTGGAATCTTCGTTTCAACGATGCAATCAAAGAGTTTGGATTTATCAAAAACGAAAATGAGCCTTGTGTTTACAAAATGCTAGTGGGAGCATTGTTTCTTTCTTGATCTTATATGTTGATGACATACTCATCATAGGAAATGACATACCTACTTTATAGTCTATTAAGACTTGGTTAGGTAGTTTTTTTTCTACGAAATATTTAGGTGAGGCAGCATATATCTACAGAGATAGATCAAGACGACTCCTAGATCTGAGTCAAAGTACATATATAGACAAAGTGCTAAAAAGGTTCAGTATGGAAGAATCCAAGAAAGGATTATTGCCTATGAGACATGGTATTTCTTTTTCGAAGGAAATGTGACCTTCAACTCCACAAGAAAAAGAAAGAATGAATAAGATTCCATATGTTTCGGCTATTGGCTCTATCATGTATGCCATGATATGTACTCGACCAAATGTATCGTATGCTTTAAGCATGACGAGTCGGTATCATGTAAATCCTGGTGAAGGTCATTGGGTTGCAGTTAAAAATATCCTTAAGTACTTAAGAAGAACTAAAGATACGTTTCTTGTCTATGGAGGCGAATATGAGCTTAGTGTAAAAGGTTATGCTGACGCCAGCTTCCAAACTGACAAGGATGACTCACGATCACAATCAGGTTTTGTGTTTTTTCTTAATGGAGGAGCTGTGAGCTGGAAGAGTTCAAAGCAAGACACAATAGCTGATTCTACAATAGAGGCTAAATACATTGCATCCAGTGAAGCAGCAAAAGAGGTTGTTTGGATCAAGAAGTTCATATATGAACTAGGGGTTGTTCCCAGCATATCATATGCTATAGAACTCCATTGTGACAACAATGGAGCCATTGCACAAGCAAAGAAACCTAGATCTCATCAACGATCCAAACATATTCTAAGGCGCTTTCATCTCATCCGAGAGATCATAGATTGAGGGGATGTCGAGATATGCAGAGTACACACAGACAATAACATCGTTGATCCCTTGATAAAGCCTCTGGCACAGCAGAAGCATGATCGTCACACTGAGTCACTTGGTATTAGATATGTGAGTGATTGGTCTTAGTGCTAGTGGGAGATTGTTAGAGTATGCCCAAAAACCAATCATATGATGATTGTATTGATATACTATTTTTACCGCATTTATTGAATAAAGGTATTACCTTTATTTCTTTTGTTATATTTCTATGTATCAAATAAACTAAAAGAAGATAATGTCCATATAATAATATGATTATTATTAAAAGATCCTTAGTTCAATATTATTATGGGCATGGACAGTAATAATATGTTTCAAGCTAACATGTTGTTGATTGATGACAATACGTTGTCATTGACATAGAGATGTCAGAATCAAAGCATGAATATGTTGTTAGAGAACAATATATTAGATTGACCCGTTATGAGCATATGTCTTGGATTATTATGTAAAGGTCACGATATTGTTCATGGTGACAACTATTTGTATGATCCTTAGATTTGAGATCATTACTATCTCAACATATATTGTTGTATATTTTGATACAGTTAAACATGCTCCGTAACTGGATGTACTATAAAGGCTGATATTGAACATATCACGATCTATGTAGTGAGGTGTGAATGATTGAGATATGATTTGTCCTTCCTACATAATAGGAAACATATCATATGCCACTTGATTGAGTGAGACTAGAAATGCATGGACATGCTAGAATAAGTTGATATGAGATATCACAAATTATTCGTTTAATATAGTCTACTCTAGATGGAAAGATATAATAGATGGGATATACGAGTGTGACTATTTCAAGACTTATGCCTATTCTAGATATAAAGGACAAAAGTATTTAATACAATAGAAAAAGTTAATCAAGAAGATGGTGTGTTGAATCATCACTTCCTGTAACTTAGGTGACAATGATATATTGCTAGATGTCACTCATTGTTTGTAATATTAGAACAGTTCAAATGATTACTACTAATGTTACATGAACTTACAGGGTCACACCCCAGGGTTGAAAAGAGCAATTTATAAATGAGTTACACATGTACAATTTTAATTGTGCATGTATAAAATGTATAATTAACATTAATATATATATATCCAGTTGTAATTTTAATTATACATGGAATTCCAAATTTAATTAAAATAATATAATTAGAGTAATTATACTCTCTTTTAAACTCTCGGAATTAAATACCTAAGGGTTAGGGCAACAGGATATAAAAGGATAATTTTGGTCTAGTAGCCATTTTTGCCCTTGGTAAACGAATTTTCTCAAGAACAGTTTTTGAGAAAAGAAATTTGCTCTCAACTGTTTTTCAACCGGGTGAACTAAGTAGAGGCTGAGACGTTTTGTCGTGGAGGCTTGCGATTTGAACCGTTCATGATAGCTCTACTGCAAATGTAATATTGTCGTTTATCAAGGAACCCAATGTAAGTGATCGTATCCCTTCCTCCTGAATTCGGTTTTATTGTACATGGATCGCTGGCGAGACTGTCGAGTTTGTTTCTGCTGTGCCACAGGGTGCGTCGACGGTCCCAACAAAAGAAAGCCACCTAAAAAAAGGGCACTATATGGTTGATAGATTCATGAATCATTCATACTATGAATTTTGAGGCATTTGACTTTGCTCTTTTTCATGTTTTCCATGACTTCTTCTTTTAAATTCTCATTTCTAGCCTTCTCTTGCATCTTACAAGTAGATTGACATAGATTCATGAAAAACAAAAGATTTCTTCGTATTGATCCCAACCGTAGGGAACCAGGAACATATGTTTTCCACCGCTTCAAGAAATAATGAAATGGCCGAAAATTGAACCTCAGTTTGAATGGGGGCATCACCTTGCATGAGAAGGTAAAAAGAAAAAGCACATGTGTTGAAGAGTTTTAAGTGGACCATGATGTCAAGCAAAGTCCGCAAATAAGATGTAAGATCCTTAAAGCATGAAAGGGGGATAGAATTGCGCCTGTGGGAAAACATGCCATCAGATTGGAGCAATTTATGTTGGCCTAGGATTTAAGGCCCTTGACATTAATAGGTGCAAGAAGAAGAGAAAAAGATGCCAGTATTATTTGAAGACATTCAAGGTAGAAATAAGCTTTGTTGCAAGGATTTATATGCAAGCGCTTCAAGATGTCCTTTAGGGGCAAGAGTTTGAGAACTCACAAGCGCTGAAGGTGTTTAACGTTATTTTAAGGAGCATATGAAGACTTGAAGCTTTCAAGACCATTCAAGAAGGCCTTTCACTCAATATTGATGTATCAACTACAATGATAGTAGATCTTGAGACATTTTTGTACGAAGATCAGATGTTTTCAATTAAGCAAAGAGGTATAAAGAATGAGAATGGCGAAACAGAGACAGTTGAAGAAGTCCGTCCTTCCAACCAGGAGTACAAGATCATTGGATTGATTAAGCAAATATGCAAGATCGGATATTTTCCGAGAAGCAAAGAAATAAAATGAAAAGTCACAATTGTCTATCTGGACTGAGCAAGCAAACGTATGGATTCAAAAAACAAAGGAAAAAATAATTCTGAGAAAAAGAATTTAAAAGCAAAAGAAAGGAGACATGCATTCATGACTAGGCATCCTTAGGGGCATGTTCATCATTGTTTTGGACAGTTATGAATCAGCTTATCTCTTTGAGTATGAGAAGAATAGAACTTGCTTATCCATCTGAGCATGAGTAGGATGGAGCCTTTTTTCAGTTTGCTTATATATCCGAGCATGAGGAGGATGGAGTCTTTTTTTCAGTCTGATTATCTATCCGAGCATAAGGAGGATAGTTCTTGCTTATCCATTCGAGCATGAGGAGAATAGAACCTTTTTTTAGTACTTGCTTATATGTTCGAGTATGAGAAGAATAGAATTCGCTTATCCATCTGAGCATAAGGAGGATTGAGCCTTTTTTCAGTCTACTTATCTATTTGAGCATAAGAAGAATAGAACCCGCCTATCCGTTCGAGCATATGAAAAATGGAACCCACTTATCTATTCGAGCATAAGGAGAATAGAACTCGCCTATTTGTTCAGGCATCAGGAGAATGGAACTCGCCTATCCGTTCAAGCATAAGAAGAATGGAACATGCCTATCCGTTCAGGCATAAGGAGAATAGAACCCGCTTATCCGTTCAGGCATAATGAGAATAGAACCCTCTTATCTGTTCAGGCATAAGGAGAATGGAACTCGCCTATTCGTTCAGGCATAAAGAGAATGGAACCCGCCTATTCATTCGGGTATGAGGAGAATGGAACCTTGCTTTTTAGCAAGTTGCCTATTCATTCGGGCATAAAGAGAATGGAACCTTACTTTTTAGCAAAACGCATATCTGTTCGGGCTCGAGGAGAATGGAACCTTTATTTTTCAGCACAATGCTTATCTATTCGGGCGCAAGGAAAATGGAACCCTTATTTTCCGCAACCGCCTATTCGTTCAGGCGCGAGGAGATTTGAACCAAGCTTTGATGTCTATCAACCAATTTTGCAGTGTGATTGGCTAAATCAGTGTCTTTTGTTCTTTGCTCTATCCCTGTTTCACAGAAATGAGCAAAGAATGGCAGTTGTTGTCACTGATTTTTAGCCTGACATAAAAAAACAAGGGAAGAGATCGCATCAAATATGGAAAAAGCGGAAACAAATCCCAAATCAATGCTCTGACCAAAGTCAAAGGGAAATCTGAATCATTCAAGTAAGGCAAGGAATCGAGCATTATCATAACAAACATGGAAAGTCAAGGATTCCTCACTACGGACTTATGGAAAATTTCCGATATGATCCAAGCGTTTTCAGGCCAAGATGCCTTCTTAAGTATTGACCGTCTTTTGATTACCTTTCTAATGCATCTTGAAACGCCTCAATCGAACATCGAGAACTCAAGATATGCTCATTTTACTGAAGGCAACGCGTGTAGAAAATGGATCTGCGAATCGAATATGGAAATAGGGAAAATCAGAGCCAAATCAGACAAAAGAATAAAAGGGGAAGAGGATCTGAATCACAACAAATATGGGAGGCCATCAACCATAATTTTAGGGATTTTTTTTTCTAATTTTCTTTGTAAATTAGGCATGTAAATACATATAAATACCACCCCATTCTCTTGTAATTTTCACTCACTACTACACTATTTATTTACCATTCACTCTTGTAACTCACCACTAAGATACCGAAAGTTCATAAAAATACACTGATTATTCAGCGATTGTACTTGGATTCGAAGTTGAAATAAAAGTTGGTTCTTTTTTCGAGGTATATATCTCCCTTAAATTTTTTTTATTTCGAATTTAATATAATATTTACCTTGTTTTTGTTTTGAAACACCGTTAGTATTGCTCGGATTCGGATTTTTTTTATTTATTTTAATAAAAAGTTTTTTTTTAAATATAATATATATTTCATCGTCGTCAGACGACAACCGACACTTGTGGAAGGCGGCCGGCACGGCGGACTGTTCCTAGTGTTCTTCATTCTTGAAGAACACCAAGAACATTTGAGAGGATGTTGAAATTAGGTGTTTAATCCAAATTTTACTAAAAGGAAAAAAATAAAATGTGTTTATAAAAAGTGAGTTTTATTCCCAAAATAAAGTGGGCTTATTACCTCATTAAGCCTTTCCGTCTAACTTTTCTTTTTTTCGCAAACCACCACATATTTAAAGTTTTTGAAATGGTCACTATTTTTTTCTTTAAAATTGGGTCTTAAATTTCCATAGTTTTCAATTTGATCATTTTTTAAAAAAATCCTTTTTAAATTTGTGTTTTTAAAACCTTTTCGAAAAGTTTCATAATTAAGTTTTAATAAAACCGGTTCATATATTTAAAAAAAAGATTTGTGATTTATTTTTTATTTAATTAATTTCTTGTTTATATTTAACTTTGCAATTTAATTTCATGTTTTCTTATTTTATATTTTAATTACTTTTTTGTATGCTTGTTTAATAAAAGAAATATAATAAATGCGATGTCTTATCAAACGGAAATAATGGGTTAGCGTCAGGAGTGTTGGCGATGATTAGAGTTCATTTTCGAATGATAAGACCGTTAAAATAGAATCATATTAATAAATGGACAAATAAATTGAAATTTATATAAACTTGCAAATTTCGACATTAAAACATTTTATAATTGGCTGGGTACCAATTTTTGGGCGCAGTAGGGTGCTAACTACGCGTAACCGACTTCCGAACTCATTTTCGTGTTTTTGCAGACCAAAACAGTTGTTTTAATAAAATAAAATATTTTATTAAACGACCTATTTTTAGGTGATCAATCATACCTTTTTAAAAGATTGGTGGTGATTCTGTTATTTTATTTTTAAATATGTCGGGCCACTTGAAAAAGGGTTGAGACACCCAATCTATAGATTATTGAGCTAGTAGATGGTAGTTGAAAGTATGTTGTAGAGTATGGCGTTGTATTGTCTATTGTGAGACTACTCTTGAAAAAAACATAACGACTCGATGTTTTGGAACAATTTTTTCGAAACTGAAGATATAACACTTTAGTTAAATGTACAACATAATATATATTGATTTTTTCGTAATTGTATACATAAATACTGAGTCGAGTATATAAATGATAAATATGCAAGAACTCGCGTACAGAGAAAAAATTAAGATCAAATAAAGACTTATTAAGATAAGCAGTGCGGATTGTAATAATTCTGAACTTCATGAAAAACAAGTTATTAAAACAATTCCAAAAGGTTACACTTGGACTATTCATTTTTTAAGATAATTGTGTAAGTGTTGGACTTGGTTACATAAAGTACATAAATTCAATACTCCTATCCTTTGTATACGTATATTTGATACTTACATTCAAATCTGAATAATATAAATATTGTATCATATAATTACCGATTATCATATAATAAGAAAGATGAGAAAAATTAGATTTCGAATGCCTAAATAAGAGCACGAGTTTATCGTATTACGGGTTTTGCTAATAAAGTCTAGGGTAAACTACACCAAACACCAGTAAACTTTAAGTTTAGTATCGATTATATCACTGAACTAAAATTCGATACTATTTTAGCACTGAATTTTAATTGGACTTCAATTATACATTAAGAGGTTAAAATCCCTCCACTTCATCGCACGCGAACCGTTAAGATTCGTCCACGTCATCAATTTTAATGGTCCAATAGTATAATTGAAGTCTAAACTAAAATTTAATCCCTAAAAAGTATTGAATTTTAGTTTAGTGATATAATCGATACAAAACTTAAAGTTTAATGGTATTTGATGTAGACAACCCTAAAGTCTTAGTTTAATGATAAATTTTATATCTCGGAATTCATATAATCGGCATACCAGCAAGTTTGCAATTCTCTGCAACTAGAAAATGAAGCTGCATATTGTAAACAAATTCAATTCGCTCTAGATCTCAAACGCAGGCAGAAAATTATATATTAAAAAAAAACGTTTGTTTTTTTAAATGATCATTTTAGTCCCCTTATAGGTCAAATTTGATCTTATTTTATTTTAGTATAATTTAATCTCTTTATTTTTTTATGGTGTCCTTAGTATATCTAAATTAATAACAATATCGAGTAATCATTTGAGATTATTTAATCCACTTTCAAGTAGATTTTTATTAATAATATAATAATTGTTTAGCAAAAAAAAAACAATACGACTACTATCATTAAAGTGACTATGAATTTTTACCCTACGAAATATCGTAAGAAATTTTATCAACGATAACCAACTACAAGCTGGCCCAGTAAGTTGAAGCGTTATATTTACCAAGTAAAGGTAGAGTTTGAAACTTAGTATTATGAATAAAATAAATTGGACTGAGAGAATCATCATACGATGAACTTTTGTGATATATAATTTAAATAAATTGATTAACAAATCAAATAAAAGAATTATTCACGAAAAAATTTAAGTCATCATTTCAACGGTACCGATTAGGAATGTTGTTAACCGAAAGAAAGAATTTCTTTTCAATGTTCAGAAAAATGAAAGGAAGGAAAAAGGAGCATACTGGGAAATCAAACTTTGTATGTAACTATAAATTTATTCAGAAGGAGTACATAACAACACGTAAATGAAAACATATAACCACCCAAATATGCTAATTAAACTCTCTCGTATAAGAAGAATGCCTAGAAACCGTATGTTTTATATTTAGGAAAAAACAAAGGTAGTGTCCTGACTCAGGAGTTCAAGGTAATTTAACAAATCAGATAATTTGGTAATTAGGGCTTGGGTAGCTCTGAAACTTTAGGAAATTCTGATTTTGGTATTGTAAAAATTTTAAGTAATTCTGACTCTGATAATTCATGAATTTTTAGAAGTTCTTTCTTCAGCAACTCAAGAACTTTAGGTGATTTTTGTTTTGGTAATTCAGATACTTTGAGTAATTTCAACTTTGGTAATTCAGAAACTTTAGGCTATTCTGGCTTCGGCATCTGAGAAATTTTGGGCAATATTAGTTTTGGTAATTCAGGAACTCTGGGTAATTTCGATTCTAGTAACTCGGGAACTTTAGGTAATGACATCTCAGGAACTTTAGGCAACTCAGGCTTTGGTAACTCAGGGACTTTTGTGTTGAAATCGTATTTCTTAAGGTTTTCTTGATTTTCAATTTGGGAAAAGAATCGGTTCTTGGAAGAAGAACGAGAAGTAAAAGTGAACTTTTATTTACTAACCAAAACGCACAACAAATTGTCGTTTCACTCTTAGTTACAGAAAAGGAAACTTAAGGTTTAATTATATACTAATCAAGAAAGGAATACAAGAAGGCTTAACTAAATTACAACCTATAAACTGAATTCTGTTAGCCCCCCTCAAGTTGGAGCATATATGTTATGTATGCCCAACTTGGAGACTAAAGAATGAAAAAGATAGCTTGGCAATGCTTTAATTAAGCAATCTGCAATCTGATTATGAGACGAAACAGGTAACAACTTCAAGAATCCTTGATGAAGTCGCTCTCGAACGATGTGACAATCAATATCTATGTACTTTGTCCTTTCGTGATGAACTGGGTTCTCTGAAATCTGTATGGCAGACAAATTATCACAATATAAGTTTGCAGGTTGTAAAAACAAATGAAAATCTTGAAGCAGTTAACAAATCCATTGCAATTCACATGTTACAGAAGCAAGAGCTCTATACTCTGCTTCACTAGACGATCGTGAAACAGTCTGTTGCTTCTTAGATTTCCAAGAAGTTAAAGAAGAACCCAGAAAAACACAATAACTTGTAATGAATTTCCTTGAATTAGGGCAAGAGGCCCAGTCAGAATCAGAGAAAGCATTTAAACTCAGAGTATTATATGCTGGAAAGAAAAGACCCTGACCAGGTGTACCCTTTAAATATCTAAGGATCCTATGAGCAGCATTTAAATGCATATTGGTAGGACAAGACAAGTATTGAGACAACTGCTGAACAGAAAACGATATATCGGGTCTGGTATTAGTTAGATACAACAATTTCCCTACCAATCTCCTATATGCAGTAATATCTTCTAGAGGAACTCCATCATCTTTAGAAAGACGTTTAGCACCTCTAGTAACAACAATTGGAGTTGAAACTGGTTTAGAATTCGAAAAACCAGTTTCATCAAGCAACTTTAAAATGTATTTTCTTTGACAAACATTTATCCCAAAAGCTGATCTTGCAATTTCAAGCCCTAAAAAAACTTTAAATCACCTAAGTCTTTTATTTTGAACTTATCATGTAAAAAGTCTTTAATATTTTGAATATGTTCTGAATTAGGGCTAGCTAGAACAATATCATCAACATATACTGCTAAAGCTATAAAATTATTGTCTTTGCCTTTAGTAAACAAACTAGTGTCAGCAGAAGACTGCTTAAAACCTTGCTCAAGTAAAGCTAGGGTCAGTTTCTCATTCCATTGCCTATTTGCCTGTTTTAAACCATATAAACTTTTGTTTAACTTGCAAACCAAGCCACTGTTTTTATCATTACTAAGGCCAGGAGGCATTTCCATATATACTTCCTCATGTAAGGAACCATGAAGGAAAGCATTGTTAACATCTAATTGTTGAAGATTCCAATTCTTAGAGGCTGCAATAGCAATTATAGTTCTAATGGTTGTCATTTTAGCAACATGGCTAAAGGTACTCAAAAAATCTACTCTTAGCTGCTGAGTATATCCTTTGGCCACTAATCTTGCTTTATATCTATCTAATGACCCATCAGATTTTAATTTGGTTCTAAAAACCTATTTACAGCCTACAGTCTTTTTATTAGGAGGTAAAGGAACAATATCCCATGTTTTATTAACATCTAAGGCAGTAAGTTCATCCTTCATTGCATTTCTCCAACACTCATGAACAACAGTCTGCTTATAAGTCTTAGGCTCAGCTAACAAATCAACATTGGCAATAAAAGAAGCATATTGATCAGATATATTATCATAAGAAACAACATTAGCAATAACATGCTTAGAAGTTCGAGATTTGGGTAAGGTTACCTGAAAATCCTGAAATCTTTGAGGAAGCTTAACAGACTTGGAAGGTCTAGTCATTGAAGGAATGTTTATAACAGAATCAAGGGAATTCTGTTTTTGAGTTTGTTCCACAGAATCATTATTAACACATTCAGTAGAAACAAAATCACTAGCAGAAGAATTATCAAGGGAATTCTGATTTTGATCATGATTAACATGTTGTGAAGAATTATCTTGTTTATAAAAAGAAAAATCATGTAAGAAACTTGAACTGTCACGGTTAGGTAAAATAACAGTAGGTGAAGCTGCATGAAAAGGAAAAACTGACTCATTAAAAACAACATCCCTATAAATGAAAACAGATTTGGTTTCTAAATTGTAAAGTCTAAAACCTTTCACATTTTTAGGAAAGCCAATGAAAACACATCTTATAGCTCTAGCATGCATCTTGGTAGCAGATTTGGGCAACTCAGATGCATATGCCAAGCAACCAAAAACCTTAAGATGACTTAACTGAGGATGCTTATTGTAAAGGATTTCATAGGGAGTTTTATTTTTAAGAATAGGAGTAGGAGTAAGATTTATTAAAAAAACATGAATGAAGAACACAATCAATCCAAAAACTTAAAGGCGGATTTGCATGAATCCTAAGAGCTCTAGCCACAGCAAGCAAATGCTGATGTTTTCTCTCCACAACACTATTTTGTTGTGGGGTATAAACACAAGAAGTTTGATGCACTATTCCTTTTTCTTTGAAAAAAGTATGCATTTGAAATTCTTGTGCATTATCTGATCTTATATTCTTAATTTTTACAAAAAATTGAGTCAGAACAAAATTATAGAAATCTATTAACAACTACCTCACTTCAGATTTATTAGAAAAAGGGAAAATCCATGTAAAGCGACTGTGATCATCAACAATTGTCAAAAAATAACTGTGACCATAAATACTCTTCACAGGAAAAGGACCCCAGACATCAATGTGGATAAGATCAAAAATACAATCAGAACAAGACACACTGGTAGGAAAGGGCAGTCTTTTATGCTTTGCAAGGTGACAAACATCACAATCAGGGATATGACCAGAAGGAATAGTATCACACATCTTTGAAAACTCAAGCAACCTAGGATTAGACGGATGTCCTAACCTAGCATGCCAGACAACAAGAGATTTAACACTAGCAGTAACCTTAGCAGGCTTAGCAGACTTAGAATTTCCAACAGAAGAATTAATAGCAGAGGCAACAATATCATGAAAAACATTATTGCTATCAGAATCACAACCAGAATTAAAAGACATAGCAGACAAAACATTTGATCTTACAGAAGCATTTGAGAAATGATACAACCCCTTTGTTACTTCAGTTGAACCAATCATCTTCAAGGACTGAATATCCTGAAGAAAACAACCTCAGTTAGTAAAAGAGATAGAAATATTTGACTTTGATAAAAGCTGACTAACATATAACAAGTTAAAACCAAAATTAGAAATATACAAAACATTATACAGCATTAAATCTTTATTAAGCTGAACATTACCAATATGTGTGACTTTAACTAAGTGACCATTTGGTAACCTAACAAATTTGTCATTAATCTCAGAATAAGAACTAAATAAACTCAAATTGTTGGTAATATGATCAGTAGCTCCAGAATCTATGATCCAGGAGGAAAAACAAACACTATTTCTATTTAAAGAATCAACAGAATTACCACAAGCTAAAACCATACCTGGTTCTTCAGAGGAAACAAAATCTGTTGTCAAAGCATTGACAGAGGATTGAAATTCAGGAGCAACAGACACATCCTTCAAGGAAGACTTATTTCCCAACAAAGAAAGCAATCCCTCATACTGTTCTTTAGTAAAAGAACCTTTTTCCAAAGAATTATCGAGATAGGACTTTTCAGACTGACCATTAGACCTATCAGACTTCTCAGAATTCACACTCCCAACAAGATTGACTCTACCAGACACAACAAAAGACTTTGATTTATATCCTGGAGGGAACCCATGCTTTTTATAGCATTTATCCACCAAATGCCCATAAAGACCACAGAAAGAACACAGAGGCCTACAGCTATTCAAAGAAGACACATTAAACCTTTTTTGAAACTTTTCAGAAGGACCTCTATCAACAGCAAGAATATTACTATCACAAGAATTACCAACAGACATAGACCTTTCATGTTGAACAAGAATAGAAAAAAATTCATGTATTTCGGGAAAAGGCTTGACCATTAAAATTTGGGATTTTGGCACTGCGAAGGAATCATTTAGGCCACGAATGAAACGAAGAGAGAAATCTTGATTGCGATACTTAACGGCAGAACAAGAACAACTAGTGATAGGCCGTAAAATAGACAACTCATCCCAGATAGATTTTAATTGAGTGTAAAAGGTTGTCACGGAATTTATACCTTGATTAAGGGAGTAAAACTCATGTTGAAGGTTAGAGACCCTAATAAGATCACCCTGACTGAATCGTTTGCGCAAATCTTCCCACGACTCGAAAGCAGTATCAAACCAAACGACACTCTGGGCGATTTCAGGGCTAATAGCGCGCTGAAGCCAAGACAACACCAGGTTGTTGCACTTGACCCACGAAAAATAGCTGATGTTGGCTTCAATTGGTTCTTTTATCGAGCCATCGACGAACTGGAATTTGTTCTTTGATATTAACGCCATGCGCATCGACCTTGCCCAGGAATGGTAGTTTGAACCCGAAAGCGGAACAGAAGTGAGAACCAGAGACAGATTCTCACTCGGATGGATGAAAAAATTATCGGAGGGATCGAGATTCTTGAAACGGAAGACGGAGGAATCGGACGAGCGCGAGTCGGAAGACCCAACTGATACCATGTTGAAATCGTATTTCTTAGGGTTTTCTTGATTTTCAATTTGGGAAAAGAATCGGTTCTTGGAAGAAGAACGAGAAGTAAAAGGGAACTTTTATTTACTAACCAAAACGCACAACAAAATGTCGTTTCACTCTTAGTTACAGAAAAGAAAACTTAAGGTTCAATTATATACTAATCAAGAAAGGAATACAAGAAGGCTTAACTAAATTACAGCCTATAAACTGAATTCTGTTATTTTGGCAACTCAGGAACCATAGGCAAATCCAACTCTAGTAATTCGGAAACTTTTGGTAATTCGGGAGCTTTAGGCACCTAAGGAACGTTAGGTGATTTTTGGCTATGATAACTTTAAAACTTTAATTTCGTTGTTTTTTGCAATTTAGGCTCTCAGAAGTTTTAGAGAGCTTGGGCTTTTGTTATTCTGGCACTTTTAGAAACTCTGGAATGAAATCTCATGCAATTCAGGTTTGAGTAACTCTGGAACCTTAGGCAATTATAGTTTTGACAATTTCGGAACGTTGGGCAACTTGGAGTTAGGCAACTCTGGTATTTTAGGTATTTTAGGCTTTAGTATCTTCTGCAACTCTACTCTAGGAAGCTCGGGCTTCTTCGACACGAACTCTTCTAGAAGTCGTCGGGCACCGGCCGAGATTTTGTTGCTACTCATCAATGACAAAGTGATGAATAGTACAAGGAAAAGGAAACGATGGGAAGCCATGGTTAAGGAAATACATATGGTAAATGGCAACAAGGGCTTCAAAAATGAACACTTGCAGGATGCTTGTTTATGCAATTGCAGGAGCTGATGATCCCTTTTATAGGTATTGAGAAGTGGAAGACAATGAGATTTTTTGTGTGTTGGATGAGAAAATTTTATATTTAGCTCAACTTCTCACCTATTCATTACTTGGAAACTATATCTAACTCTGATATTATGTTATAATCAGGCCCGTTCCTGAGATTATGTTGGCCTACGGGCGAACCTAAAAATTAGACTTCTAATAATAATTATTGAAAAATAATTTTTAAGAATGGGCTCTTAATAATAAGTATTAGAAAAAATCGGGATGTAATAACAAGTAATGGAAAAATTAAATTTTAATAATATGTACCTATGAACAATATTGGAAAAAATTAGATCCTAATAACAAGTATTAGGGGGAAAATTAGACACCTAATAACAAATATTACAAAAATATATTTTAGGAGTAGACTATTAATAACAAGTATTAGAAAAAAAAATGGGCTTCTATTGATAAGTATTGCAAAAAAATTAGACCTATAATAATAAATATTAAAAAAATGAATTTTAGGAGTATGTATAATAACAAATATTAAAAAAATTATGTCTCTAATAACAAATATTAAAAAATAGACCACAATAACAAATGTTGAAAAAAATACTAATAGACCGACGATAACAAGCATTAAAAAATTTGGACCATAATAAAAAATATTTAAAAAATTAAACATTTATAATTATGGACGACGAGCCATGTGTCGTCGCCCTTATAACTCACCCTCATTCCTTTGGTTATAATTAGTTGTAAAGTAAAGAGTAAATCTATTAAGTTGTCATCGATTCAACTAGATTGATCTTTAAATGAATTCAATAAGTAATCAATTCGCTCATATTATCATAATAAATTAACAATTTAGACTGCTTGCAAGATTAGTATTTGTTTAACAGCTTAATTTGTGTTCATTTGGATGCAATTCGATTACTATATAATAATTTAAAGGGTAAAATACTGAAATCATCACTCAACTTTGGTCATTTGACCTATTTTAGTCACTCAACTTTAAAAACGCTAAATTTACTCATTAAACTTTACTTTTTGACATGTTTTGGTCACTTTAAATTATTTTATTAATATTTAGGTATGACATGGCATATTTTATTATTATTATATATAAAAAATAATTTAAAATAAAAATAAATAATACTTTTTTATTAATAAATAAAAAATAATTTAAAATAAAAACCCTAATCCCAAACACCCCAAATCCCAAACAACCAAATTCTCAAACTCCCCTTACCGGTGTCACTTTCACCGACGGCCACCACCCCCTCTACCGCCGACGACAACAACACCTGCCGCCACCGTATCAACAACAATGGCAGAGGCGGGGATCTCAAGTCCAAAATGTTTCAACAACAACACCTGCCGCCACCGTATCAACAACCCTAATCTCCCTCCGTCCCTCCATCTCTTTCAGATCTGCTTTCGTGTTTCCTTTCGCCTCCCGGAAGTTTCTCATTATTCAGGTACGATTGCTGTTATATCAACTCCTTGTTTTCAATTTTCCTTTCATGTTTGGGTTCTTTCGGTGTGATGAATTTAATTTGTGGTTCTAGATTGTAATTTTTATTTATTTATTGGTTATCATCACGGACGTTAATCTTTGTTCCTGGCTGTGGATTCGACTTTGCTTGCTTTCTGAGTGGTGGATTCAACTTTACATGTTCATTTGATCTTTACTTCTCGGGAAATTAATATCTGTTTTTATGAGAGAAATTCAACTTAATTTCCGACCATTGGGATTTTTAATTCTTTAATTCTAGTATTGATATTGCATAAAGATGAATCAAGAATCTTGTTACGGTTATATTTTGATTATTTAATTCTAGTATTGGGTTGCTCCACGATTATGTTCAGAATATAGTACTAGATGATGAAATGAAACTTTGACTGAAGATGATTCCTCCTTCCGTTTAGTCGACGCCAAGTCTCCGCCGCGGCCTAAGTTCGGTACAGTTACTGTGGGTCTTCGACAACGAAGGCAACTGATGACGATGAGATCCATCACATCTGAAGATGCCATACAATCAATGCTATCTGATTCTATGGAGAAAGGAGATAAATTTATCAAATTCCGATCGGTTATTTTCCGATGGAGTACAAAAGGTTGAAACTTTGGGTGTTGGGTTTAAAATCTGGCCTTTTCTTTGGCACCGTGGAACAATGAAAATGAAAACAAACTAATTTTTCTGAGACATTTGATCAACATCAACCGTCGGCGGCAGGTGTTGTTGTCGTTGGCGGTAGAGGGGGTGGTGGCCGCCGGTGAGAGTGACACCGGTAAGGGGGTTTGAGAATTTGGGTGTTTGGTATTTGAGATATTTGGGATATTTAGAGTGTTTGGGATTAAGATTTTTATTTTAAATTACTTTTTTTATTTATTAATAAAAAATATTATTTATTTTTATTTTAAATTATTATTTTTATATAATAATAATAAAATATGCTATGTCATACCTAAATATTAATAAAATAATTCAAAGTGACCAAAACAGGTCAAAAAGTAAAGTTTAATGAGTAAATTTAGCGTTTTTAAAGTTGAGTGACTAAAATAGGTCAAATGACCAAAGTTGAGTGATGATTTCAGTATTTTACCCTAATTTAAATAAGATCATAATATAAAAAATAATACTAATAAGATATAAGTATTTGAATTATAATGTGTTCAATAAATAAGTATTCGAATTGTAAAACATAAATGCCGCCCAGTAGGGGTGAGTGTTCGATCAAGTCGAGTAAAAAAAATTTCAAGTTATTCTAGTTGACGCGTCATATTTTACAACTCAAATTTTATTTGAAATTCTTTCGATTCAAGTCGAGTTTATGAAATTCAATTTGAGTTTTCGAGTTCTTATAAAAATTTAATTTTAATTATTTATTATGTTATCGTATAGTTTGATTCCAATTCAAACGACTTTATCTAATCATATAAGATATGAATATATATTTCTTCATATTTTTTTCATATATGACATACATTTCTTTATTTTTTATATCAGTATATATAAATCAGGAAAAATTGAGGGGCTTGACTCGAACTTAAAAATTAATCCAGTAATAACTAAAAATTTTGAATTATTCGAGTTTTCATTTTATAACTCAAAGTTTATTTGAAATTTTATCGAGTCGAGTCATGACAAATAGATTTTTTTCGCCTCTAGTCGAGTTTTTTTCACACTAAGCACAACTTTATTTTCTATTTTATGATTTGTTGAACTATCTACCAACTTAGTTCCGCAACTATGATTACATGTTTTATGCTTCTTTGTACTTTCTTTTCTAAAATTATTTGGTTTTAACGTGAAAAAAATTATATAATAATTTAGAATCGTGAGTTAAAAATAGGCAGTTGAGATTAACAATAAAAAGTTAAATTTTACAAAATATATATTTCTAATTTAAATGTCTTAATCGTTATCAAATTTAATTAATATGATAATCATAAAATTAGTTTTATATTATATAAATAAAGGATTGTTATATCATACACAAATAGTAAAACTTTTTATTTTCATAAGCGCTTTAATTTTAGGGTTTAGGGTTTTAATTTAGAGTTTAGATTTTAAGAGTATAATGTATGAGTTCATGGTTAGAATTTAGAGTTCATGGTTAGAATTTAAGATTTAGATTAGAATTTAGGGTATAAGGTTAGGGTTTATGTTTTAGAGTAATATAGTTAGGGATTTATATTTTAGCCTATAAACCCTAAATATTTGTAATGCCTCGGGTTTAGGGCCCGGGAGATAACCCGGTTTGGTTACACCGGTTCGGGTTAAATTTAATTGAGAGAAAACATTTTTATTGAACAAAAAAGGTTTCAATAAATAAGGGCAAAAAGGGAAATTTGGAATTAAAAAATGGGGTTTTTATTCAAAAAAACCATCATCTTCATCTTCCTCCTTTTTACGTTACTTTGCAAAAACCATCATTTTCAACTATTCCATTGGAGCAATCACCTCGCCCACACAAGTTTTCAAGGTAAGTTCTCTCTTGTTTTGATTTTTCTTTCATTAAACTTGTTATTAGTTAAATTTTCCATAAAAACTCATTGTTTGAAATTATTTCAAAATATCTTCAGTTTGAAAAATAGAAAAATGAGGGGGTTTTCATTTGGGTATTTTGATGTCATGTTTAAGGGTGTTTTTAATCTTGTTTTGGTGTCCTAAAAAAGTTAAAATAGTGGCTAAAGGTAGGAAACCCGAAACTAGTAAAAATGAGGGGGTTTTGGAGTTGAAAATGTAGGTTTTTGGGTTGTTTTTGTGTGGAACCTTGGGCTGATGGTTTCTAGACCTTGGGTAAGCGTTTTGGATGTTTAAGGAAGTAGTTTTGATGGTTAATTCGTTGGGTTTTGGTTGCTAGTTGGTTTGGGTCATTTTGATGGTGTTTCCAAATGTTTCGGGTATGAATCGACTTGGTTTTGATGATGATTGATGAGTTTTTGTGTTGCTGCAAGTTTGGGGGCTTGTTTTGGGTCTAATGCATCATTTTTGGATTGGCTAGAAACAGGGGAAACAAGTTTGGGTTCTTTGGACGCGAGACCGGATAGTTCAGAGGCTTGAGTCGGTGTTTCGGCTATCGTTTGGGTCCTATCGGTGAGTGGAAATGTTTTGAGAGTTTAGGTTGAGCGGCCAACCTAAGCTCGAGAGTAAGTATTTAAAGTTTACGATTTATTTTTCCGGAAATTCCTTTTTAAGCTTGTTATGCTTTGTTAATATGAGTTGATTGTGTGAAATCGATTTACGAAGGTGGTAATGCTATGTTCGTTTATGTGATGGTTGAGTATTGGCAAATATGTGAGACTTACCGGGTATAATTGGTCGACCATAGGATTAGAGCGCACTTTTAAAATTCGCGCGTAGCCCTAGTGATGTAAGATGCCATTAGGGAGGAGTACGGTGATATAAGATGTCACTGGAAGCTTTATCGTTAGACCTCGGTGATGTAAGATGTCATCGTGAGTCTTGTTATTCTTATAGATTCGGTGATGTAAGATGATATCGAGTCCAATCCGTGTATCCGAGTAATGTATTCATAATTGCCATAATACTCTTGTGTTGGAAAGTTGAATGTTATCATGTTGGCGTTTGAGAGTCATGCCATGTTGTTTATGATGTTGCATTTCTTGATGTAAGATGCCAAGCACATGTTAGATTGTTGATAATCATGTTGATGGAAATCTTGCTTGTGGTTATGTTTTCAACTTATAAATGGTTTTGTTAAAAGCTGCATTGTTGTTGTTGTGGTTTTAAGCACCACTAACTAAGTTTTATGCTTACGCACTCCTTTTCAACAATGCATATTGTTAGCGATTCGGGAAGCAAAGGAAGGCGAGGGAAAGGCTTCGGTGATCGTAGCTTAAGCTCAAGTATGGTTTTTATGTTATAATAATGATTTAGCAATGGGAATACTTGTTTTTTTTGGTTAGGGAGGTGGTTGTAAACTTTCATGTGTTAGACCATGTTGCTACATGTTTTAAATGTTGATATCATGCTATGTTGAGACTTGTTTTGATTTTTGGTTAAATGCCTTGTGTTTTGGCTTGTTAGTGTTTTGAGTTAAAAGTGTCCTTTTGAGCTTTCATGTGTTGAGATCCATATTTGTGTGTATGCTTGTTTGAAGCCTGTTTTTAGGGTGCTTTGCCTCTAGAATGTTTGCTTGATATGTTGCCATGTGGTTTGTGATCTTTCGGGGTAAGTCTGGAATGTTTGGGGATGCCAAAATGCATTTTCGAGCCAATCTGTGCCTAGGCGTTTCGGAACATGGTATGGTTTCGGAACGGCCAAGCTTTTGGGGCACCCGTATCGGAACGGGGGTGGTGCTGTTTTGGTACGTTTTGCCACTTGAGGCTCCCGTTTCAGAACCATGAGGAGCCGTTTCAGAACGGCCTAAGTTTGCTTTTTGCTGAGAACCTGCGTTTTAAAACGGGCAGACCTGTTTCGAAACACAGGTAGTTAAAGTGGTTAAAAGGGCATCTTTGAAGGTTTCTAAATGTTACGCTTTAGTCTCTAATGCTTGTATGTTTTCTAAATGTGTTTATATGTATTGTTTTTTAGTTGTCCTTGTCTCGTGCGCTCGAAACTTGATTGACAAACTATTTGATAAGGTTAAGTTACCTTTTTGCCTCTTGTTTGGTGTAGTTTTGCAAAATAGCCCTTCGTGACTGTTTGCCTTCAATTTGATGCCCGACTGAGGCGTTGTTTCTTCCGTTGTGACCCTGTAACCCCCTCGTCCCGGTTTGGCCGGATGACATGTCCGAGTGAGCCACACGGGGAAAACCGAGTGAAAACCCCTTAAGGATTCCCCCTCGGTTAGCAACCCTATTAATTTTTTTTTCATTTTAATCTTGTCTAGATGAGTATTTAATCCTATGTGATCATACAGCGGAGCAACAATCACGAGGCAAACAAACGAACTCAACCCAACATCTTACAGCCCAATTTTAAGCTTAAACTGCAGGCGGTATCGATACACCTAAGGGGTGTATCGATACCCCTTGACTAGGTCAACTGGTCAAAGTCAACCCGTGGAGACCGTATCGATACACCCAAAGAGTGTATCGATACCCTCCCCCAACGGTTGACTTCCCACGGTCAACGCTAGGATGGCGGTATCGATACACCAGAGGCCAGTATCGATACCGAAATGGACAGTAGCTCCAGTGACCAAAATGGTATCGATACACCCCTCAAGTGTATCGATACACGAGGCCTGAAACAAGAAGGTGGTATCGATACCGTACCAACCGTATCGATACCCCTGCTACGAACTTGCAGGTTTGAGCTGATTTAAGGCACAAGGAGGCCCTTAAATCCCTCTAAAACCCCAACCAACACACTAACATCAATCTTAAGGCAAATCAAACATAAAAGCATGCTTTAACATGAAATCAAAGGCACAATCCAACCCATGATGATACACAAGTCATACAAGCAACATAAGCTTTCAAGCATGGCATTCCAACAAAAGGGCATTTCAACATTTAAGGTCATACAAGGAACTCAAAGGCCTTGAAGGCACATAATAAGCATATAAGAGGTTTACACCCACATCAAGGCAACCTAAACATTAAGAGACATGCTAACACACACAACATTCATCATAGCATATCATGCTTACAAACCATAGTTAATCCAACATCAACACATGTAAATGAGTCATACAAGCTCATACACAACCCTTGCCACATTGCTAACTAATACAAAATCAACCACCGTACTTGAGTCACAAACTTGGAAGCCCTTCTTGCCTTGCCTCGAGCTAACACCACGCTAATGATCTGCATTGTTGAACATTGAGAGCGTAAGCTATAAGCTTAGTGAGGGTGCTCTAAAACGAAAAAAATCAACAATGCAGGGTTCAAGCATGTAAATCCTAATCTCGCATATATCAAGCATTGACATGTAATCAAGTAGACCTAGCTAGTCTTTCAAGTGGCATATTATGGCATCTTACTTCATACTAAGCATCAAGCATCAATGATCATCAAGCATAAATCAACATCACCTAACACAATATATGAACGAGTTAATTGGCCACTTTAAATTACCCCGGTTGTGCGGATATAAACCTCAACAACACTTTACCTCGGTGGGATTACACTCATCACCGGACCTTGCATGTGCGGGATTCCACTCATCGCCACATGCCCTACGGATGGGATTCCACTCATCATCCCGTAGAAATATATAAAAGCTTCCGGTGGAATATTACATCACCGTACTCCTCCTTGATGACTTAACGCCATCAAGGCCACGTACGTTTTGACTCAATTTGTGTGCACACTAATCCTAATGATCGATCATTTACAACCGGTAATTTATTTAGTGCCAATTTCCATAATCACAACATATATCATCAACCACATTCCATGCTCACCATACATATACAATTCATGATGTACATGCATCAATTAACCACAAACCACAAGAGCATAGATAGGCAAAATATACAATAGCATGTAATGAAGTTAAAGGCTAGAATCAACAACTTGAAATAAGGAAATGGCCTACCAAGCACATTTCACACACACTCTACACACACTCGAACCAAACTTTAAAACAAGTTTGAAACCACTCACCGCCCTTCTTTAGCTACCAAGCGAGACTCTTACGAACCCGGATTCGGTCCCAAAGCTTCTTCGACGACTCCTCTTGTTTCTAGCCAAGAAAAACACATACATTTCTTCATCATTCAATGCTAAAACCCAACCATTAACTTACTTTACAAACACAAGCCAAAATCCACAAATTCTCAATCCACATAATCCCCAAAATGCCAATTTTCGTGCTCCCCAACAACCTTGCTGAAATTTCCAATTCTAAACCTCCAAATGACTCTCAAATGATCCCAAAACATCCTCATAACATAGGTAGACCAACATCCCTTCAATTTCAACCTTAAACTTCCCCAAAACCCAAGTTTTTATACCTTAAAATTTGCCCTAAGACCATACTACGGATTTTCATCCAAATTCAACCAAATTGATATATGTTACACCTTTTAACATGATTAACTAAAGCCCCAACTCAATTTTGTGAAACAAAATAAAAATCTCATAAAAACTCAAGCTTTTAGTAAAACCCTAACATTTTAAAAGTCCATGTTTTTGAAATCCAAGACCATAGGTAGATAGAGGATAAAGAGGAGAGTAAGAAAATGATTTTACCTTTCAAAAAGACCTTGGATTGAAGTTGAAAGCCAATGGAATAGTGTTTTAGGTTTGAAAGAGTTTTGAAGGGGTTTATGGTGTTTTTGACGTTGGATTGGGGATAAAGGGGAAGGAAGACAACCTTTTTGTTAAAGTGGTCTTGCTTTTCAAAACTTTTGGGTAAAATTACAACCTTAGTCCCTTCCCTTTTTCCCAAAGCTCAATTAGATCCAATTTAGGTTGAAATGATTTTTAATTAAATTTTATTGACTCGAACTATAAACCCGGTTAACTCCTAGGCCCAAAACACGGGTGTTACAACTCTCTCCCACTTAAGGAATTTCTTCCCCGAAATTACCTGACTGAAAGAGATACGGAAACTGCTTTTCCATATCCTCCTTCCTCTCCCAAGTGGCCTCGTCCACACCTCTACGTTGCCACCACACCTTTACTAACTCAATCGATCTACCCCTCAACACCTTACTGTCAGAAGCTAAGATCTCCACTGGCTCCTCCTCATAAGTCAAATTCGGATTAAATTCAATTTCTTCTACGGGCATAACATGTGACGGCGGACCTATACTTACGAAGCATCGAAACATGGAACACATCGTGTATCTTCTCTAGCTCGGATGGCAAACGCAACTAATAAGCAACCGGACCAACCCTCTTCACAATCTCATACGGTCCTATGTACCTCGGACTCAACTTCCCTTTTCGGCCAAATCTCATCACTTTCTTCCACGGAGATACCTTCAAGAATACTCTCTCACCCACTGAGAACTCGACTTCCTTCCTCTTCAAATCGGCATAGGACTTCTGCCTATCCGAAGCAGCTTTCAAACGGTCACAAATCAATTTTACCTTGTCGATTGTCCCCTTGAGCAAATCCGGCATAGGTAACAATTTCTGTCCCACCTCGGCCCAACAAACTGGAGTCCTACACTTCCGGCCATACAAGGCCTCATACGGAGCCATCTGAATGCTCGACTGAAAACTATTATTGTACGCAAACTCTACTAGAGGCAAATGCTTCTCCCAAGTACCCTGAAAGTCTATGATACAACATCGCAACATATCCTCTAAGATCTGAATAACCCTCTCTGACTGACCATCTGACAGAGGATGATAAGAAGTGCTGAAGTTCAAACGGGTACCCAAAGCTGTATGTAGACACTCCCAAAATCTAGAAGTAAACGGGGGATCTCTATCTGATACAATGGACTTCGGCACACCATGCAGTCTAACAATTTCACCGATGTACAAATCGGCCTATCTATCTAAAGTGTAAGTAGTGTTGACTGCCAAGAAGTGAGCACACTTCGTAAAACGATCTACTATCACCCAAACTGAGTTCTTCTTCGTAAGAGTCAAAGGCAAACCCGAAACAAAATCCATGGTGATGTTCTCCCACTTCCATTCTGGTATTCTCAACGGCTGTAACAAATCTGAGGGAACCTGATGTTCTGCCTTCACTCTCTGACACACTAGGCACTTACTCACAAAGTCGGCTACATCTCTCTTCAAGCCAACCCAAAAGTACTCATTCTTCAAATCACGGTACATCTTTGTACTTCCAGGATGCATAGCAAACGGACTACTGTGGGCTTCAGTCAAGATCGTACGTCTCAAATCACTGTCTTCTGGCACAACTATTCTGTCTCTGAAACACAAAACCCCATCAGTACTGAAACTGTAGTCTGAAGATCTACCCTCGGCTATATCTTGCACGTGAGGTGCTAAATATCTATCTAAGAGTTGTTTCTCTCGAATCAACTGACCTAGAGTAGGTCTAACCGGAAGCTCGGCTATCAAGCCACCATCTCCGGACAAACTCAATCTAGCAAACATAGCTCTCAAGTCCACGGCCATCTTCCTACTCAATGCATCGGCCACTACATTGGCCTTACCCGATGGTACTCAATAGTAAGATCATAGTCCTTTAGCAACTCTAACCATCTACGCTGTCGGAGATTCAAATCTCGCTGAGTTATAATGTATTTCAAACTCTTGTGATCGATGTACACTGTGCATTTCTCACCGTACAAATAGTGCCTCCAAATCTTCAGAGCAAACACAACTGCAGCTAACTCTATGTCGTGGGTCGGATAGTTGCGCTCATGGGTCTTCAACTGTCTTGAGGCATAAGCCACTACTCTCCGGTCTTGCATAAGAACACATCCTAGCCCTACATATGAAGCATCACTGTAAACTACATAGTCCTTCCCGGACTCAGGCTGTATCAAGATCGGTGCTTGGGTCAAAGCTTCTTTCAATTTCTCAAAGGCTCTCTGTCTTGCATCTGTCCACTCAAACTGAACACTCTTCTGAAGTAACTGTGTCAAAGGAGCGGCTAACTTAGAGAATCCCTCTACAAATCTCCTATAGTATCTGGCTAAGCCTAGGAAGCTACGTACCTCTGTCACAGACTTTGGTTGCTTCCACTCAACAATGGCCTCAATCTTTTTCGGATCAACTCTAATCCCATCGGCTGACACTACATGTCCTAAGAAGACTATCTCTCGGATCCAGAATTCACACTTGCTGAGCTTCGCAAACAACTGATGATCTAGCAAAGTCTTCAATACAAGTCTCAAGTGTCGGTCGTGGTCTTCTTCAGTTCGCGAGTACACCAAAATATCATCAATAAACACAACTACAAACTGATCTAGATACTGATGGAAGATCCTATTCATCATATCCATAAAAGCATTCGGTGCATTAGTCAACCCAAATGGCATGACTAAGAACTCATAATGACCATATCTAGTCCTAAAGGCCGTCTTCGGTACATCAACTTCTCTTACCTTTAGCTGGTAGTAACCCGATCTCAAGTCAATCTTCGAAAAGACCGATGCTCCCCTCAACTGATCAAACAAGTCATCAATTCTAGGCAACGGATATTTATTCTTCACTGTCAACTGATTTAACTGCCTGTAATCTATACACATTCTCATGCTCCCATCTTTCTTCTTCACAAACAAAACTGGTGCACCCCAAGGTGAAGAACTAGGCCTAATAAAACCTCTATCTGTCAATTCTTGCAACTGAGTCTTCAACTCTTTCAATTCTTTCGGTGCCATACGATACGGAGCAATCGAAACAGGAGCTGAATCAGAATAAGTCTCAATGCTGAACTCTACCTCTCTGTCCGGTGGTAATCCTGGCAACTCTTCCGGAAACACACTGGGAAAGTCACATACTGTCCGGATGTCCTGAGGTCTAACCTCACTCATGTTAGGGTTCATCACATACGCTAGGTATGCTTTGCACCCCAACTCAACTAATCTCTTAGCCTCTAACACTGAAACCACATTGGACAAGAACTTCACGTTCTCACCCACCACTACAATCTCAAAGTCATCTGTGAGCCTCAAAGAAATCCGTTTAGTCTCAAAATCTATCCTAGCTCTATGCTCCGTGAGCCAATCCATACCCAGAATCACATCGAAACCATAGAAAGGTAGCTCCATCATATCTACTGGAAACACATGCCCCTGAACCATCAACGGACACCTTCGGTACATCTTCCTAACTACTACCGTGTCCCCAAAGGAACTAGTAACACTAACTCCTACCTCTAACATCTCACATGGCAAATTCAAAGACTGTGCATGCTCACTCAATATGTAGGAATGTGTAGACCCAGAGTCAATCAAAGAAAGCAAACCCAAAGACTGTATCGAGAAGTTACCTGCGATCACATCGGTGTCATGCTGCTCCCCGCGCTGAGCGTAAACCCTGGCCTGTCCTCCGCCCTCCGGCTGGACTGCAACTACATGTGCTAAATTTCTCTGGCCATCATTCCTCGGCTGGAAATTACCTCAACCGCGCCCGTGGCCTCTCTGAAAGTCATTGGCTCTAGCAGGAGCCTGAGCTGGTGCCTGTCCCACCTGATGTGGACAGTCACGCCTAATGTGGTCTCTAGCACCACAACTCCAACAAGAATGGTAGTTTTCCCAACACTCACCGGTGTGGTTCCTCCCGCAAGTAGCACATGTGGGCAACTTCCCACCAGCTCTCTGACCCTGATGGCCCCTACCGTGGTTACCGCCACCACGCCTATGATCATACTGATATCTGTTGTCCCGATGCCTCTTGGCATCACTTCTATCAAAGTTACTGGATCTCTTACCTGAACTAGATCCACCTGACCGCCTGGTCAAACTTAAACTGTGCTCCAAGTCCTTGGCCCTCGAGACCAAGACATCAAAATCAGTGTAATCTGAAGCTAAAGTATACGTCTTGATCTCTTCATTTAGTCCATAAAGGAAACGGTTACATCGCTCCACCTCAGTAGGTACAAGCTCAGGTGCATACTGACTCAATCTGACAAACCGGATCTCATAATCGGTCACTGACATACTCCCCTGAAGCAATGCCATAAACTCTCTCTTCCTCTCATCAAGGTATCGCAGACCCAGATACTTCTTACGGAAAGCTGTCTCAAAGAACTCCCAAGTGATCTCGGCCTCATCCATACCCGAAGTAACGGTGACCCACCAGGTGTAGGCATCACCCTGAAGCGGAGACTCAACACATCCCAACTTGCGCTCACCAGTACATCCCATCTGAGCAAGGATACGGACAGTCTTCTCAAACCACAACTCTGACCTCTCCGGAGTAGCTCCTCTAAACTCTTCGGCCCCAAGGCCCCGAAGTCTCTCTAAAGGCAATCCAGTGCCCTCACCCTGATGATGTGCTGCCTGACCTCCAGCTACTGCAGCCTGAAATGCCCCGGCTATCGCCTGAACCAACGGAGCTAAGTCTATCCCGGCCAGTCCTTGGCCACCTTGGCCATCTTGACCTCCTTGTGGTCCCTCTTCTTCGGCCCCGGCCTCACCTCTCGCTCCTGGTGGAGGAGGTGGTGGTGGTGGAGGTGGTGGAGGAGCTCCAACTCCAACCACAGGCTCTCCCACTTGAGCCTCAACTCTCACTACTGGCTCAACTCCTGGAGCATCTGCCCGTGGTTCCGGTCGAACCATCCTAGGCCTCCCACGTGGTCTCATGCTACAGCTAGCAATGTATAAACTACAACAAGAAATAGATAAGGATTACGTTAGTCAAAACAAGGGTCCAATAGTGCTCAAGTACTCCTTTTTCCAAAAATATTTTTTTAAATTATGTAATAGTAGCAATGGGCACACACTCACACCAGACACGACAATTCATGTTTCAAAACATCATACGATCAATCAAGTATCAATGATTCATGGCAAAACATGCATCGAACAACATAATCATTTAACACATTAAGCTTACCTCACTTACCTGCCCGAGGTCTCGGTAACCTCAGGCTCTGATACCAACAAATGTAACCCCCTCGTCCCGGTCTGGCCGGATGACCGGTCCAAGTGAGCCACACGGGGAAAACCGAGTGAAAACCCCTTAAGGATTCCCCCTCGGTTAGCAACCCTATTAATTTTTTTTTCATTTTAATCTTGTCTAGATGAGTATTTAATCCTATGTGATCATACAGCGGAGCAACAATCACGAGGCAAACAAACGAACTCAACCCAACATCTTACAGCCCAATTTTAAGCTTAAACTGCATGCGGTATCGATACACCTAAGGGGTGTATCGATACCCCTTGACTAGGTCAACTGGTCAAAGTCAACCCGTGGAGACCGTATCGATACACCCAAGGAGTGTATCGATACCCTCCCTCAACGGTTGACTTCCCACGGTCAACGCTAGGATAACGGTATCGATACACCAGAGGCCAGTATCGATACCGAAATGGACAGTAGCTCCAGTGACCAAAATGGTATCGATACACCCCTCAAGTGTATCGATACACGAGGCCTGAAACAAGAAGGTGGTATCGATACCGTACCAACCGTATCGATACCCCTGCTACGAACTTGCAGGTTTGAGCTGATTTAAGGCACAAGGAGGCCCTTAAATCCCTCTAAAACCCCAACCAACACACTAACATCAATCTTAAGGCAAATCAAACATAAAAGCATGCTTTAACATGAAATCAAAGGCACAATCCAACCCATGATGATACACAAGTCATACAAGCAACATAAGCTTTCAAGCATGGCATTCCAACAAAAGGGCATTTCAACATTTAAGGTCATACAAGGAACTCAAAGGCCTTGAAGGCACATAATAAGCATATAAGAGGTTTACACCCACATCAAGGCAACCTAAACATTAAGAGACATGCTAACACACACAACATTCATCATAGCATATCATGCTTACAAACCATAGTTAATCCAACATCAACACATGTAAATGAGTCATACAAGCTCATACATAACCCTTGCCACATTGCTAACTAATACAAAATCAACCACCGTACTTGAGTCACAAACTTGGAAGCCCTTCTTGCCTTGCCTCGAGCTAACACCACGCTAATGATCTGCATTGTTGAACATTGAGAGCGTAAGCTATAAGCTTAGTGATGGTGCTCTAAAACGAAAAACATCAACAATGCAGGGTTCAAGCATGTAAATCCTAATCTCGCATATACCAAGCATTGACATGTAATCAAGTAGACCTAGCTAGTCTTTCAAGTGGCATAGTATGACATCTTACTTCATACTAAGCATCAAGCATCAATGATCATCAAGCATAAATCAACATCACCTAACACAATATATGAACGAGTTAATTGGCCACTTTAAATTACCCCGGTTGTGCGGATTTAAACCTCAACAACACTTTACTTCGGTGGGATTACACTCATCACCGGACCTTGCATGTGTGGGATTCCACTCATCGCCACATGCCCTACGGATGGGATTCCACTCATCATCCCGTAGAAATATATAAAAGCTTCTGGTGGAATATTACATCACCGTACTCCTCCTTGATGACTTAACGCCATCAAGGCCACGTACGTTTTGATTCAATTTGTGTGCACACTAATCCTAATGATCGATCATTTACAACCGGTAATTTATTTAGTGTCAATTTCCATAATCACAACATATATCATCAACCACATTCCATGCTCACCATACATATACAATTCATGATGTACATGCATCAATTAACCACAAACCACAAGAGCATAGATAGGCAAAATACACAATAGCATGTAATGAAGTTAAAGGCTAGAATCAACAACTTGAAATAAGGAAATGGCCTACCAAGCACATTTCACACACACACACACTCTACACACACTCGAACCAAACTTTAAAACAAGTTTGAAACCACTCACCGCCCTTCCTTAGCTACCAAGCGAGACTCCTACGAACCCGGATTCGGTCCCAAAGCTTCTTCGACGACTCCTCTTGTTTCTAGCCAAGCAAAACACATACATTACTTCACCATTCAATGCTAAAACCCAACCATTAACTTACTTTACAAACACAAGCCAAAATCCACAAATTCTCAATCCACATAATCCCCAAAATGCCAATTTTCGTGCTCCCCAACAACCTTGCTGAAATTTCCAATTCTAAACCTCCAAATGACTCTCAAATGATCCCAAAACATCCTCATAACATAGGTAGACCAACAGCCCTTCAATTTCAACCTTAAACTTCCCAAAAACCCAAGTTTTAATACCTTAAAATTTGCCCTAAGACCATACTACGGATTTTCATCCAAATTCAACCAAATTGATATATGTTACACCTTTTAACATGATTAACTAAAGCCCCAACTCAATTTTGTGAAACAAAATGAAAATCTCATAAAAACCCAAGCCTTTAGTAAAACCCTAACATTTTAAAAGTCCATGTTTTTGAAATCCAAGACCATAGGTAGATTGAGGATAAAGAGGAGAGTAAGAAAATGATTTTACCTTTCAAAAAGACCTTGTATTGAAGTTGAAAGCCAATGGAATAGTTTTTTAGGTTTGAAAGAGTTTTGAAGGGGTTTATGGTGTTTTTGACGTTGGATTGGGGATAAAGGGGAAGGAAGACAACCTTTTTGTTAAAGTGGTCTTGCTTTTCAAAACTTTTGGGTAAAATTACAACCTTAGTCCCTTCCCTTTTTCCCAAAGCTCAATTAGATCCAATTTAGGTTGAAATGATTTTTAATTAAATTTTATTGACTCGAACTATAAACCCGGTTAACTCCTAGGCCCAAAACACTGGTGTTACAGACCCTTAACACCATAGGACCGTTAAATTGCATTTAGACAATATCAATTTTAATCTAGGGTTGTTAATCGAAAGGAAATTCTCGAATTTTTCTCTGGTTATCCCCGTGTAACTCTCCTAATTCGGTCTTGCGACTAGATCTGGCCAAGGGGGTTACAATATTAATCATAAACCTAAAATTCTATCAATAGCCCCTAAATTCAAAACTATTATACTTAAACCCATAAACTCTATATAGAATCCATAAACCCTAAAACTAAAACACTTGTATAAACAAATTTTCCGCAAGCGTTTGTGCATAGAATAATTACCCATAAATAAATTTTAAACAAGAAAGAAAATTAAGGTTGATTCTAAAAAGAAATGGCTTAAAAGAAGGCTAAAACGAGGCCTTATTTTTAAGCCGTTGGATTGAGCCTTATTAATATTAAACGTTGGAATAAAAAAGGGGTTAACTACTGGAATGGTCACTTATGTTTTCCCCCAGTACAGAGTTGGTCACCGATTTTCAAAAACGACTAGTAAGGTCACTTACGTTTTCGGGGTGTAAAATTTTGGTCACTCAGCCATTTTTTGTCATTAAACGTTAACGGAAGATTGATTTGGCACAATAAAAAAGAAGGATAAGTTACTTAAATAGTTCCTAAACTATTACTTCACTCCTATTTTGACCGTGGAAATAAAAACAATTTTATAATTACACATTTAATCCTCAACATTTACATTTTTTTTATTTCTTCTCTCCTCCAACATCTTTCATATTCTTCTTCATCCAACTCAATCTCTAATTTTCTTTTTTCTTTTTTTTTTTGAATAAAACCTTCCACAAATATTATTAAAAAACCAAAAGACAAATACAATCAAAACGCAGCGGACATGAAAAGAAGACTAACAACTGGAAGGTTAAAGAACTCTCTGGAAAACCAGCAGTCGCTGGGGAAAAACACGCATCGCACGGCAGAGAGAGGGAGGGTCTGAGAGCGTCGATCGGAAACATGCAAGGGAAATTCTCAGACAATGGAGCAAAAACACATACTCCTACGGCGGTCGATCATCCTGAATCACCTGTGAGAGGCCATCAGGTGTTTCCTCCACCCAAAATCTATCGCCTGTATTGAAGCGAACATCACCGGCCAGGCAGTGGGCCGCTCGATTCGCCGAGCGCAAGGTATGACAAAAGCTAATGACTTCAAATCCACCACTTCTTATCTTAATTTCATGAATAATAGCGCTAATTTCGGATGAATCTTCTGTCGACGAGCAAATCTTCCTTATAACGGAGAGGGAGTCTCCTTCAACAACCACCCGCCGGAAACCAAGGTCGGAGAGAAAGAGGACTGCATGCAACGCCGCCAGAGCTTCTGCCTGAAACGCCGAAGAGACATGGTAAGCGTTTCGCCTTCCCGCCCCCATAATCTCACTATGAGAATTTCTTACTACCACACCTGACCACATTTGATTTCCAGAAATGGGGAAATGCGCATCAAAATTTGCCTTAACCATATCCTCGGACGGAGGGCACCACAGAGGTCCCGGGGAACGCGGACCGGACAACGCCTTTGGTAAGAACTGTCCCAATTCCACTGAGTGTGCTTTAATAAATGTGGCTGTAATATTGCTTGGCTGTAAAATACCTTCATGAACTTTCCTATTTCTTACGAACCAAATTGCCCATATAGAAACTAGGATTTCGATAAGACGCACAGTAGGGATAGATGTAAAAAGCCAGGATAGCCATTCCTTAAACGATAGGTTGTTTAAATTCGAAGGCCAGCTAATCCCTAATGACGACCAAATACTGGAGGCCTGATGACAATCGCGAAGGGCATGCTCGGAGGTTTCTGGAACCAAGGTACAAACTGGACAAAGGGGATCGGGAGCAATGCGACGGTTGTAAAGGGTCTGCCTAGTAGGAACAAAACCCCTTAGGAAACGCCATACTTGGATGCGAATTTTTGACGGGCAACGAATCGACCACAATTTCTTAAAGAGCGAAGCCTCCAGAGGTGCAACGTCAACCTCCCCCTGTAGCAGCCGGTAGCCACTACGAACGGAATATAAACCCGTTTTTTCACCCGACCAAACCAGACAGTCGGGTTGAGAGAAACCCGAAATAGGAATAGATAATATCAACTGGGCCTCAGAAGGGGGAAAATAGAAGAGATAAGGTCCACATTCCAAACCGAAGTACCCGGAGATAAAAGATCAGAAACCCAATGGAGCCCATTAACTGGAAGTGACTCAAGACGTCGGGGAGGGGAACATGGAAGCCAGCAATCGTTCCAGATCGAAATCAATCTCCCATCACCTACTTTCCAACGAATCCCATCTTCAATTAGGCCTCCCGCACTCCACACACTCCTCCAAACAAGCGAAGGACTGGATCCCAGCCTAGAATGCATAAAAGTAGAACTCGGGTAATATTTAGCTTTAAAAATACGGCCCACTAGAGACGTAGGGTTAGAAAGGAGTCTCCAAGCCTGTTTAGCTAACAAGGCTATATTAAACTTAGCCATATCTCTAAAGCCCATACCCCCAGCTTCCTTTGGAATACACAGTTCGGCCCAATTGCACCAATGCAACCCTCTTTGATTAGGCGATTTCTGCCACCAGAATTTAGCCATAGCAGACTCTAAATTACGGCACAACCCTTTAGGTAAAAGGAACACCCCCATAGCATATACAGGAATCGCCTGTAGGACCGATTTAATGAAAACCTCTTTTCCACCCTGCAAAAGAGGATGAACACACCAGTTTGAAACCCGAGCTTGGACCCTGTCAAATAAATTAGCAAAAGCCTGGCGCTTATTCCGGCCCACTAAAGAGGGAAGACCCAAATACTTCTCAATGGACGTCGAGTGCCCAATTGAAAGAATCGACTGAATTTCCAACCGGGTAGCATCCGAAACATTAGAGGAGAAAAACAAGCCTGATTTATCAAAGTTTATAATTTGACCAGAACACGAGCCGTATTCTTCAAGGAGACTCTTAAGATATATAGCACCCGAAACCGAAGCCTCACTAAAAATAAGACTATCGTTAGCAAATAACAAGTGAGTAACCATAGGTGCATATCGATTCAGACGAAAACCATGAACCTGGCCCAACAAATTTCCATGCTTCAAGAGGGAAGACAGACCCTCCGTACAAATTAGGAATAAAAAAGGGCTGATGGGATCTCCTTGTCGAAGCCCCCTGGTGGGTTGAAAACTATCTCCCACAAGACCATTCAGGACCACTGAGTAAGAAACAGTGGACATATACGCAGAAATTCGATTAACCCATTCCTGTGCAAAGCCCATTCTTAGCATTACTTGGGTTACAAAATCCCACTCAACACGATCGTAAGCCTTCGACATGTCCAGTTTCAGTGCGAAGTTACCCATACGGCCCAATCTCTTTTTCTGAAAGCAATGTAATATTTCATATGCCACCATAATGTTGTCCGATATGAGTCGGCCCGGGACAAATGCACTTTGAGCCTCATCAATACAACTCGGAAGGAAGCCCTGAAGACGGTTAGCTAGGACTTTGATAATAATTTTATAAAGCACATTACATAAACTGATAGGACGGAAGTGACTCATCTGAGTAGGATTGGCAATTTTCGGGATAAGAACAATGCGCGTACCATTAATTTCCTCCATAGGGACATCCCCAGATAACACATTAATGCAATAAGAAGTAACATCCTCACCCACAATACTCCAGAATCTCTGGTAGAACACCGCCCCAAGTCCATCCTCACCGGCAGCCTTTAAGGGTCCCATGGACCGGACCGCTTGATAAATCTCCTCACCCGTATACGGTCTCAGAAGGAAAGCATTCGCTTCAGGGGAGATCGATGGAGAAATACCTTGCAAAATAGTCGAACAATCTGCTATACCCACCGTTGTAAACAAATCCGAAAAATAAGTACGAGCAATACACGCAAGAGAGTCCTGAGACGAGCATGGGATACCTTGGTCATCAACAAGGGAGGAAATACGATTCACCTTCCTTCGTTGCGAAGCATGTCGATGGAAGAAAGAGGTGTTACGATCGCCATTACGAAGCCAGTTAGCCCGGGCTCGTTGTTCCCAGTACAGTTCAGACTTATCTAATTCCAGATTTAACGCTAACTTAACTTCCATTATTTCTTCCAAACTATCATCAGACGGGAGAGCCGCCGCCAAGGATTCCAGTCTATCCGCCAAATCCTTCTTCGTGAATTTTCTGCTAGCTTGCAACCTCCTAAACCAGACATTCAGCCCCTACTAACACTCCGTAATCGGTCAGGTACAGAACCCGAAGACAACGCCCATAGATTGCCAACCTCAGATTCACACGACTCTTCCAGAAGCCATGCCGCTTCAAACCTAAAGTGCCATTGAACATGAGAATTACCCTGACCTAATGTTGATAACAAGAGTGGGCAATGATCCGAGAAGGAGTGAGGCATATGAGAAAGTGAAAAATCCGGGAATAAAGACCACCAGCCCGAATTCGCTACCCCCTGTCAATCCTCTCACGAATATTTGTATTGGCAAAACTTCCTTTTTCCCACGTATACCAACGACCCGTATAGCCAATATCGGACAAAGAACAATCATCAAGAGCCAATCGAAAATCATCCATCTGTCTTTGGCTACGGACACGTCCACCAGCCTTCTCAAAAGAGAAGAGAAGCTCATTAAAAAAACCAATGACGAGCCATGGCACTAGCGGAGAATCGTTCAAATGTCGTAATAAGTTCCACGATGCCCTTCTATTTTGCTCCTCCGGGGCTCCATAAAACCCCGTACAACGCCACCATTGTCCAGAACCGTCATCAAAGACCATACAATCGATGTGTCTAACTGAAAAAGAACGTAGAGATACCTGACATCCAGCACGCCAAGCCAAGCATAAGCCTCCACTACGCCCTCTAGAACTCACTTCAACGCCATTAGGAAAACCACACCTTTTACGAACCTTAATCATCTCATCAGACTGTAGTTTCGTTTCCATCAAGAAAACTACAGTGGGGTTAACGTCCCGTAAAAAATCACGGAGACGCCCTACAGTTCGAGGCTTCCCCAAGCCTCGAACATTCCAGCTTAAAAGCCTCATTGGGCCCGGCGGGCCTGACTATCCAGGCCGGCCGATTGCTTATCATCAATTGAGTGGGAGGTCCCCGTCGAGGCATGAGACAACTCTGCTGGACCATTTCTTAGGCGTTTCAGCCCATCAGGTGACTGAACCGGAATATCCTCATCCGCCTGGACCATATCTATATCAAAAGGAGGCCCATCAAAAGAAGTATGAAAAAGAGGACCCAGCCCAAAAGGTCTAGGGCCAAAACTTCTAGAAAGCACAGATCCAGGAGGAAAACGCGGTCCTTTATGGGATAAGGATGAGCTCCCCCGAACATCTCCTTGATTAGATAAAGGTGCTACATTCTCGGGATCCTTATCTTTACGTAAGACACTGCATGAATTTCGGCCAGAAATCCGCGACACACCTCCATCCTCTTCACGGAGCCACATACTCGCCGGCACACTACGACCCCGCGGCGGAGCCCGCAACGAAATATCCCACAGAAAGGGGGACTCTTGGTGAGGCTGAAGCACACGTAACGGACAGAAATTTTCACCGTGACCTAACTTTCCACACCGGAAACAGAATAACCTGAGCTTTTCATACTGAAACGTGACAAAAACTGCTTTCCCAGACGGTAGCAAGACCTTCTTACGACGCTTGAGGGACCGCAAAAGAGGAACTCGTACTCGAATCCTCATACACCCCTTCAAACCCAAACGTATAGCCGCAGAGTCATACTCAAGAAAAGATCCAATAAAATCCCCAAACTGTTTAGCTGCAGCCTCGGAGATGAAACCACTGGGAACATCATTAATTAAGACCCAGAAATCAACCGTTTTTAAATCCACCGTCATCGGATCTTCACCATCTTTTAATCTATGAAGGACCAGAAGGTGGAGATTAAAATACCAAGGGCCTTCCTGGTCAATTCTATCAGCATCCACCATGTTGAAAAGACGAAAGAGAAAACGGCCCTCTCCCAGATCTGTTATCGCAATACCCCCAATCGGATGCCAGACGTTAGCCAATGTTGCCTTCATAGATTGGAAGTGAATTTGACTAGTCGTAAAGAACAAACCAACGAAACAAAACTCAAAGGAGATCGAATCACCAGCCTGCCCAGGGGCAATAACCAATTCCTGTTCCTCCTCCTCCTCCTCAAGAGACAGTTCTGCCAATACCTCATCCACAGACGCCATGAACGACCAAGCAGGGAAACCCGAAGAAAAAGATAATACTACAAGAGCAGAAAAGAGCACAAGATGAATAATTAATCAGAAAAACTGGGCATAAGCCAAAGAGAAAACTGGGCATAAGCCAGATGAAGTTCAGTCCCGATTATCCACAACTTATGATGATGTTAATCTAATAACTCAATTTCATTTAATACAAAATTAGTTTATATATATATAATGACCTTATTCAACTCATTCTTAATGTTTAATTCACTGTATATTATAATCCATCACCGTATATATTTATGTTTCAAATAATGTGTAATTATCCCTCTCCATATTTATCCGCGGACAAGCCGTGTAGAATAAAAAATATGATACACATATCGGTATTGTCAACAAATATGAAATAAATTCAATACAGGGTCAATCAACCGGTCTAACCTGCTTAAAATTTGTTGACTTTGCAGATTCACCAGTACCTTAAAAACAATAGATATTTCAATCATTACGGGAGCGATCCAGAAAAGAGAAGAGGAGAGTACTGAAAGAACATGAAAAAAAAAAAAACAAAAGCATTGCAACAAATCAACATGAACAATTTAGGGTTTTCAATTTCATATCTCAGATAGTGAATATATTAAGAACCTAATGCGCATTTGCCTAACCTACAACAATTTTGTGACAAGTATTGTTGTTTCATAAGTCTCAGATGAAAATAAATGAAAATAGTGGAATGCAGTCATCGAAAGATTATGTAATAAGACTGATATACATTTCAAGTCCATAGGAAGGAGTGGTATTTAATATGATTTATTTCATATACATAAAACCAAGATCATGCTCAACATAAATTATGAGTGACTCTACATTGATATTGATTGATGTCTTCATAGGAATGAGAAATTAACAATCAAAATTATGAGTACATAACTTGTTATTTGCAAACAAGGCAACAAGGACATAATCTAAGTTGTACACGCCAAGTAGTAGAAGCTTTTGGATATGCTTTTCAGCCTTCCTCTCTTGTTCAATTCTCCTTTCAATTTCCACAGCCTGAAAATGAACAAACTCAAAATTAAACTGAAACTGAAATGAGTAAACTCGAAATTTAATTGGAACTAAAATGAATAAGAAGTGTCTGGTTGGATTCCATAAATGGATGATAGACCATCTATGTAAAACATGTTTACCTGTGCATTCTCCTCGGCATCAGTTTCATTGTAATGATGATTTTTGCTGCATATATAATAAACCCATATTTCTAGAACAGTAGTCAGCGTAAAAGATGTGTAAATTAAGCACTGGAAGGCATCTTATGTGCCCTTTCTTGGTTGAGTATTTGCTGATATTATATTTGTATGTAAGTCGAAAAGGATTACAGTCCTCTCCCCTATAAGAGATAAGAAATCAATAAATTGCTTAAACCAACTCCATAAACTTTATATGCAAGGCAAAATCACAAGAGAATTCTACTCCTGGAAACATGGATTCAATGGCCATAAACCAGGTAGAATTAATCATTAGATTATAGCATATTATAATTGATTAAATTTTTCCACTCAAATTTAAGACTGCAAATTACTAAACAAAATCTATGACATTTCACGTGAATCTACAAACTTAATGAGACCATAGCACTGAAGCACATGGTCACATGTTAGACAAAAACCAAACAACATACATGAGTTAATTACCCTTAAAAAATTGTAAATGTAAAGGATTAAATGTGTAATTATACAAATTATTTTTATTTCAGTGGTCAAAATAGGAGTGAAGTAATAGTTTAGGGACTATTTAAGTAATTTATTCTTTGTTTTATTGTGCCAAATCAGCCTCCCGTTAACGTTTAACGGCAACAAGCGGCTAAGTGGCCAAAAGTTTACACCCCGAAAACATAAGTGACCTTACTGGTCGTTTTTAAAAATTGGTGACCAACTTTATACTGGAGAGAAACATAAGTAACTATTCTAGTAGTTAATCCTAAAAAAGAGAAAAGAAAAAAAACATAACCCGGTAAGAATCTTGTTCTTATAAACTCTAAAAATTTTGGGTACACAAATCTAAATAAGGAAATGAAGGTTTTTTTCTAGGGTTTTAAAAGAATTTATGGTTTAAAATTCTGTGCGAAGGATTTAGGGTCATTGGTATGTTAATTTGGGTGTTAATAATCTTAAAATTTTGGTAATGATGGACCTTGCTTGTGCGATACTTGGGTTTTCTGTGGGAACAAGGTGGATTAAATTTTTGTTCTTTCAGCTGGAGGAATTAAAGAGTAAGGCGGTGCCAAAGGATTCCATTGAGATACAAAGAAGAGAAAAAGTGCCTGGAGTTCATATGAGAAGTATGCATGGGGCAATGACGAACTTCAGGTAGGTTGAAATCTTTCTATGTATCTTATATCAAGTACTTGCCCTCGCTTTTTCCCTGCTTACTATATTTTTGCCATATTGCCATAGTTATGATATGTAAAGTAACAATAATATCAACTGGGGGCTTTCTTTGCCAAAATTTTAATTTTAATTTTTGCCTTAATTATTTTTAGTTGTGTTTAGATTGCATATCAACATTAAGTTCAGTACAGATAATTTGGATATCATTGCAATATGTTTGTCATACTAACTCTACTTGTTAGAACATTTCTCAATTACAAGCCTTATTGAGCTTTCTTGATCAAGAACTTAAAGTGATTGATTCATGAGGTTTCGAGTGCTTGTTCTTTAGTCATATGAAAAATTATATGGTCGTTGCATTCATTATCATGTTTTACATAAATTTCTGTTAGCAATAAAATGTCACTTGAAATGAAGTGTCAAAGAGTTAAACGTGAAAAATTTAGAAAACAATGCAAAAGTTCATTGAAGTGGAATTCAACGCATATTCTCTTTTTGGTAGTATTTGTTAATTTATAATTGTTGAAGAACGTTTGATAATAGAAAAAAATTATCTTGTAATTTTATGCATAGTAACTTCAACTTGTTTCAAACATTGCCTTTTCTTTTTTACTTTTTTACTTTTTTACTTTTACTATGGTATTAACTTGTTTGAAGTCTATAACTGATGCACATAGTTATAGTTTCATATCTTAAAAGAACGTGAGTTGGTCCTCATAAAGATGCTAATTTTGTTTACTTTTGATGTCCTATACCAGCCACAGTCAAAGAATGGTGTTGATAGCTTTGGTGGTCTTGGAGCAACATTGATAGACGCTCTTAATGCTTTATATATTATGGGTCTAGATGAGCAGTTCTAGAAAGCAAGAGAGTGAGTTCAACATCCTATTGCAGTCTCCCCCTCTTCAAATATAAAGTTCTGTTTTTATGTTAGATTGCCTCATGCTCTCATCTTCTGATCAGAAATGCCTTATAAGTCTGAATTTTTGTTTGCATGTGCTTGGTATTTGGATGAAGTTTTATACAGTAAGTTAGATATTACATGTCATGCTACTTTACCAGTTAGGGCTTCTCAGTTCACTTGTCACAAAGATATTACCATTTACAATTAAACCCTAAAAACATAACAAACAAATTAATTTTATAATACTTGTTTAATTGAATTTTGAGAGTTTCTATTTAGGTCAATCAGTAGACCTGGTGAATAAATTAGTCACGCTTCTGATTTACTTGGTCTGCTTTTTAATTAATAGTTCACTTCACTTGGTGTTTCTGGTTGTAGTTGTTTGAGTTGACCTAGTGAATACATTAGTCTTGCTTTTGATTTGCTTGGTCTGGTTTTTAATTTATAGTCTAATTTAATGATTAACAGATTTGCTCAAGAATGTTTACTTGTTTATTCAAAACAAGTCAATATCGGCTTATATAGTTCATAATTTTGATCAAGTTAAGATGGAACAATCTCACATTCACATTATTTTTATGCTTAGTGCCTTAGCCATGATCTTATATTTATTATTTTATTTCCCGGTGTTGGTTGAAGAAACAAAAGGATACTTTGTCGTCGGATAAACAACAGACAGAAAAATCGGTCAGTTGGACGTCGTCTGAGATGATTTTCGAGAAAGGAGAGGTATAGAATATAAGTTCCACTAATTTGTTTACTACTCTTTGTCACTACACTGGCTACAAAGTCTAATGATTGAGTGCCTTTTTTATAGACTATTTTTACGAGCTCAAATCTTCTTTAACCATTCTATTGTTGAAATTTATTATATCAATCACATTTCTTTGACATTAATGATCACTCTTGTATTATCTTATTCAGGGCATTGTTGAGATAGAAATGGAGCATGGTACTCTTCATGTAAAAGTGAGTACTTTTACTTTTAGAAGTCTATGATTCTATTCTTTCGGAAGACATGAAGATTACAGGGAAAATCACACAACTTCTTACGAAACCCGATATTTGGAACAACATTAATGTATCAGTGTTGCAAAAGCCTGTTCCCTTGGTTATGCGAAGAATGAAGAAGAGTCTCAGAGATCTTAACACAAATGTAAAATAAGAGCGAAGACTGGTATAGACTTGTATTTTCTTGTTTGTACACTATAAACTATAGTATTTATATATCATTCATATTTGTTTTTTATTACCTACACAAAGGCGTTGGGCATTTTGTTGTTCTCATGAGTTTTCTTGATAATAAAGCTCCATCAATTAAGAAAATGGAAAAATGAAAGTTGGGTTGTCTTCCACCTTACAATGGTTATGGTTGGTGTTTAAATATGCACTGCTCCTTATACTCTTTGAACTTTAGAAATTTATTCGTTCTTCCCACTCCCATTATTATTAGATTTCTCATTAATTTAAATATGCATATCTGATAAAACAGTAACAGGGTAAAGGACTAAAGGCAGAGTACCTGCTGCTGGAAACACTCAAAAAGCTCCTTAAAAAGAAACAACGCGCTTCACGCTGTAACAAGGTTTTTGCTCGCCACTAAAAAGGTCCCCGCTTTTTGTCGAAAAAAACATTTAAGCAAAAAGGGGGAATTTTTAAAAACAAGTCGGGTTTTGGGAAAAACTTTTTTAAAAAATCTTTTTTCTTCGGTTGAAGTCGCCACCGGCCACTAAGGTAGGCCAGACACCGTAAAAATTAAACCAGAGATTCATTTGAAAGGGTTCGGAAGTTGGTTACGCGTGGGGAAAGGTTAGCACCCCATCACACCCGAAAATCGGTACCAAAACAATTGTTGCCTTTAATTGATGAAAATTATTCAAAATTTAAAAAGACTATAATTAGGGGTTCTTGATTGAAAACCAGACTTTAATCGTACGAGTTTTTCAAATTGGTGGTATCGAATTAATTTACCATTTAATTAAAAAGGATGACGGTACACCGGACCAAAGACTAAACCGACATCATATAAGACTGACTGCCGTGTTAGTTTAGGGTTCGGATCCCGTACGTCACCTTTATGCATGATGCAAGTAGATAAGATATGCTATGGTCTTGTTCGTTTTAATTACGAGTTTACCTTTAGACGATTCGAATTAATCCGAATATTCGAGGAGTATCCAATAAGCTAGGCTAGTCGACCCGAATACACGAATTAATAAGTATCTTCGTTTTATAATTAAAATTAATTAACATGCTTATCAAAATGCTAAAAGTCACATGTAATGATAATTAAAGTGCATGTCACAACAAACACATGTATTCGAACCATGTAAAAACAAGCATACGACAAGTATAATAAAACCACATAAAAAAGCAAGGCTAATAAACATATTGTCATATTATAACTTAACAAAATGTACATGTCACATATCGTAATCCATATGTTATATATGCACATCAAACGAACATGATATCATGCAAAACATATATTAAAGAAGATAAAATGCATGAATAACAAATAAACATGATAAAATGCTAAAATCAAAAGCAAACTGACAGGGATCAAAGTCGTAATAAATCCCTAAAAAACTAATTAAAATGCGGAATAAGGACCCAATTAAAAGGATGTGGGAACCTACAGGGACTACCATGGTAAAAATCCCATTAGAAAAAAACTAATTAAAAAAGCAAAACGGGACTCGATTGGAAAGACTCGAAAAGCCATAGGGACCAAATCGAGAATTACCCCACCCGAAAATCAATAAAAACGAAAACGGTGACCCAATTATAAACATTTGAAAATGGTGGAGGACCACGGGCATGATTAAAAAAGACAGAAATCCTTCGTGCGTGATTACACAACGCGAAGGGTTTTAAAATGCTATTAACCCAATTTTAAAAAGAAAAAACATTATATAAACGATGCTAAAATCATTTTTATCCCCTTTTAGCCAAAACAAACCTTAAAAACTAGAGACCCTCTCTATTTCCCTCGACTGGAACCCTAAAAAAGAGGTTTTTTCCGACTTTCCCGACAACCCAAAACCAAAAAAGACCTTTGTTTCACAAAACTAAAATCAAAAAAATTATTTTGAAACCGTTTTTGTTTTGAAACCCAGAAAATCGTTTCGTGTTGCCCATTCACCGGCTCACCACGCGAGATCTCCGGAGAGATCACTGGGCTTGTCGCCAGCCAGGGAGGTGAACGGACGAGAGGGAGAAGAAGAGACGCGAATGGTAAAAAACTTATCCCTTTCTCTTTTTTTGCTTCGAAAATATAAAATAAAACAAGATGCTACCTCTGAAACTTGGTTGCTCGCTTGTATTGATTGATTTTTTTGTTACAATCTCTCTGAAAAATCCTCTAATGCTCTCGAATGCTCTCCAAGAAAATCCTCCTTCATTACAATGCTTGCTCGGGTTTTTATAGCCATATTTTTACATTTTTTTGCTTTTCTAAAATGCGTATAATGCTAAAATATTTGCTGTTATCGTCTTTGTTTGTATTTGTCTGCAATTCCGTTGCATTTTGTTTCTGATTTTTGCCTCTGATTTCTACATTTCAGTTGCGTTTTGGTACTCTGACATTTGGTTTTTGTTTGTTGCATGTGACCCGTGAGGAGAGGGGACCATGGAGAGACTAGGACGTGGCCGGACGACGTGTTGTTGATGGGATTCGGACGGGCTCGGGGAACTCAAAGAGGTCGTCGGTGTACTACACGCGCTCGTGGAGAGCTGAAACGACGTGCGTGAAGGAGCTGGGGAGCCGCGCGTGGGGCTCTGGAAGCTTTCAAGCTTCGATCTTGGCCGTTGATCTCGATCCAGATCTGACGGTGGATCTGGTGCGGCGCTAGGGCAAAGAGGGGCTTCCTAGGGCTTACTTCTCCTGGTGTGATCTGGACCGTTAGATCTATCCCAGATCTAACGGTTGAAATGGGGGCTGCTGTAAAACAAAGAGGGCACCAGAATAGGGTTTATTTTTTGGGCCTAAACGGGCCATGTACTCTGATATGTAAATAATAATTTTTTTGGGTTTTAGTATGTAAATGGACTTTAACTTTAAATAAACGTTGGGCTTTATTTATTAATATAGATTGGGCTTGTATCAGTTTTTTTCTTTTTTCCAGACTTAATAATAATAATAATAATAATAATGATACCAAATATAATAATAATGATAATAATCATAATACTAATAATAATAATTATTGTTATTATTATTATGATAATAATAATAACAATAATAAGACAATATGGTAGATTATATTAATAATAATACAAGCAATAAGTATTAATAATAAATACTAATGATAATAGTATAACACAAATAATAATAATAATAACATAATATATGATAGGATAATAATAATAATAATAAATAGTAAATAGATTAGATAATAATAGTATGGTAATAATAATGGATAATAATATGATAGATAAGTATAGTAATAGTAATAATAGATAGTATATATATATATACTGTTTTTTATGCCCTTTTTTCCTTCTTTTTTAGTTCTTATTATTAAAGCCCATTAAAAAATATAGTAATAATAGCATAATATACGGGTTTAACACCCCGAACAAAATAGGTGATTACAGCTGCCCCCCTTTGCTTATACTTGTGAAACAAGAATAAAGCAAAGGCCATAAACACTAATTTTGTCCGACTTCTCTGTTTGGATCCCGAGTCACCATGCACTTGAACTTATGGCGGTTCGGAAGTCAGTACGGGAAAATTCAACGGTCGTGGAGGCTTGAAGCTGTTTTTCTCATTTCAACACTCTCCAACCCTTCGAGGTCCAAACAAATAGATAATTAGCAGAAGCTCCATTCTCAAAGTGCCTGAACGGATAGGCGGATTCCATTCTCCAAAAGCCCGAACAGATAGGCAGGTTATATTCTCCGAAAGCCCGAACAGATAGGCGGGTTCCATTCTCCAATAGCCTGAACGGATAGGTGGGTTCCATTCTCCAAGAGCCTGGACGGATAGGCGAGTTCCATTCCCCAAGAGCCTGAACGGATAGGCGGGTTCCATTCTCCAAGAGCCTGAACGGATAGGCGGGTTCCATTCTCCAAGAGCCTGAACAGGTAGGCGGGTTCCATTCTCCAAGAGCCTGAACGGATAAGCGGGTTCCATTCTCCAAGAGCCTGAACAGATAGGCGGGTCCATTCTCCAAGAGCCTGAACAGATAGGCGAGTTCCATTCTCTAAGAGCCTGAACGGATAAGCGGGTTTCGAAAGATAAAAGTTCCATTCTCCAAGAGCCTGAACGGATAGGCGAGTTCCGAAAGATAAAAGTTTCATTCTCCTTATGCTTGAACGAATAGGCGAGCTTCCTTTTACGAGAAAAGATTTAATATATCTGTCAAAAATAGGTAAAAAGGATATGATGATGTGAGTTAGCATGCCCTTTAATCCTAGGGATGCCTAACTACAAATGATGCATGAGTTATGACATCAAAAACGCTAGGACGCTTTTAATCTCTGGGTTGGTCGATCTTGACCTTCTTCTTCTTTTCCTCTCTTTCTTAATCTCTTTTGGCTTCCTCATCTCTGCCAAATCTCAATTTCTGGTCTTTTCTCAAAGACGACTGCTGACTTCCACTAGTCAGACTGGACATAGCACTTCTCGTAGTGTTCGTTCTCAAAACATTGCCCCCTACTTAAACTGGGTGCTCTACTTCTCTTCGTCTTTACTCAATACGACGATTTTTCTCTTCTCTCAACAATAGGGGAAGCACATGCCCCCAAGTCCCTCAACTTTTTCTGAAGTGCTCGGACGCTTTTACTCTTTGGACTGGTCCATCTTGACCTTCTTCTTCTTCTTAATCTCCTTTGGCTTTCTCCTTGCCAAATCTCAACTTCTTGATCTCTTCTCGAAAGATAACTGCTGACTTTCGCTGGTCAGACTGGACATAACACTTCTCGTAATGCTCGCTCTCGAAACATTGCCCCCTTCTCAAACTGGGTGCTCAACTATTCTTTTCGTCTTAACACAACGACTTTTTCTCTCTTTTAAACATTAGGGGAAACACATGCCCCCAAGCCCCTGAACTTTTCTCTCAAGTTCATTAAGGTCAACTTCTCATCTTCTGAACCCATCAAGGCATTTTGACAGAAAACTCGCTTCAAGTCTCTGAACTGTAGCATGTAGAATCTTACTACTATCCTCATCATGGCCACTAACAAGCTGTCATTTGTATTCATGGCATTGCTTTCTAAACTTTATCCCCGAAACAATGGGAAATTAATTTGTGTTCACAAAAATTTAGATTGCATTTTCAAACTTCAAAATGGAATGTCTTTTTGAAAACTAGACTTTTTTTTCAAATTATGGATATATTAAGTCAAATTAAATACCCCGAATATCAAGTGCACGAACGACACTACTATGACTTACCAAGGATTACCTCAAGCATCATGTGTCTAGGAGACCTCGAAAGCTGAGCTGATGTCTGAAAATGCGACATACTCTCCGAGTTATTTCAGACTTTTAATCATTTAGGCTTATCTTCTATAGGCTTCGGCTTTATCATTTCTTTATAATTTTGGGGAAGTCAACTCATCACATTCCTTTGGCTTGAAATAAATGATGGAGCAAACAACAAAACCCCGAGCTACTCGGCATTGTCATGATTTGAAAATATTACCATCACTCATGTAGCTAAAGTGAATGGTGCATAGCAACCTTATTGGTCTTTTGCTACAGCGGAGTGCCCCAAAAATTCCACACTCGTATCCGAAGATTCCTATTACCAGGCTTCGAACATTGGAGTGCTTTTGTTACGCTTTTATTATTCTCTCTCTTCTGTCTTTTCTTTTTCTTTTTTTCTTTTTTTCTTTTTCTCTCCTTTTCTTTTTCTTTTTCTTTTTCTTTTTTCTTTTTCTTTTTCTTTTTCTTTTTCTCTTTTTCTCTTTTTCTCTTTTTTTCTCTTTTTCTTTTTCTTTTTCTTTTTCTCTCTCTCTCTCTTTCATTTTCTTTTTCTCTTTTTTCCTTTTTCTTCTCTTTTTTTCTTTTAGCGTGGAAGGTTTCCGATTATTCTCCCAAAGGCCCTAATTCTATCTGTATTTAATTAGGTGACCAAATTAACTCGGAGTGTAAACCACATATTCATCATCTTCAAAGCTTTCGATTTCCACTAGACGAAGGCGGCTCGAAGTCAACCTTTAGGGTCAAAGTCAATGTCCCTTGTGCAATTGATATACGGGGACTCAATAGACAAATATATACACAGGAAATGAAAAGGCAATTGAAACACAAAACATAGTGCATCCTTTTATTGAAATTCAAAAACATGCAATCTATTACCCTTACAAAAAGATCTTTGCTACCTTCGGGCAAAGGGTAAAGTGGATTCCACACATCACTTCAAAGAAAAGATTAAAATGCAATGGAATGAAAACAAGCAAACTCGGATGCACTAAAACTCTTGTTACTGCTAGGCTGGCCATCCATCCCACCCCTTAAGCTTCTTCGAGGAACTGAATCTCCTCATTGTCCATCAGTTCCTGAACCAACTACTTAAATCCTGGACGAATCTGAATCTCGTGCCCCGCAGTCTGATGGTACTCACAGAAAGGTTCATGGCCATCATATGCCCCATTTGGACCCTTCTGAAGTCGGCTTCTAACTTAGCAAAACATTCATCCATTGGCCTTCTTTGATGGCGAGTAAGATGTGGATGTGGAATCTTCGGTAGTCACGAATGTTGTCATGACCTCGAACAATTAATTCCAAGACTTAATGATGTAATGCATGATATGCCGAATGCAAAACAGAAACATATGATTAAAGGCAATAAATAAAAAACACAATCGAATGCAAAGAAGTGTTGTTTCGACGAACATCCTCATCAAACAACTTTCCATAACGGAGATCAAGTCTTGTTACAACGAGGCAAGGAAATAAACACATAGTGTACAATATTCAATAAATTTTACTCGTCCCCTCTTTCTAAATTAGCGCGCTCCGAAAACTCTGTTGTTATGGACTCTTTCTCCCGTTGTGAAAGTTTTCAACTTTAGACTGTTCTCGAATCAACACCTCGTATGAGAATGCGATGAGTATGCAAAAATAAGCAAAACAAGACAAGAAGGCAATTGGGTTAGTATCAACAATAATGAATACTGAATAAAACAAGCAAAAGGAAGCTCATCAAAGCAGATTAACGATGCAAGACCTAATAGCGTGAATTCTAATTCTACGGTTAACCGCATGGCTCTAATCGGGGTGGGCTTCTTAAATTCTCACTCATGCGGGTTCGGTTCTAACAAGGGTACCCGAACCTATCTTATCACCTACTAAGGTGACAAAAGCCCCAATTCTGGCACATTACAAGCTTGCGATTGGTTTCGATTCGGGGGAAAGCATGACCTAATGACGTGAAGGGCTGCTCACATGTTAAAGGCGTGGATTCCGGAAGTGAATTACCGACCCGTGGAGGGAGACTCGCGTGGGTATGGGCGTTTCACTCCCACTTAAGGGACGAAGCTCGGGTATAGATCTTAATGTGTGATGCAAGACATGTCGTTGATTCCCTTGAAATTAAATGAAAAATTAATTCAAGACCACCAATTATCGAACCGCGTATAATTCAAGTTCTATTTTCGAGGAAGAATCATCTCGCTAAAGTCAAGTAAAATTTCAAAAAATTCCATCATTAAAGGCAACAATTATTTCTTTGGCCTAACTCTGTTTTTGTTTTGAAAAACAAAATTTGTCCGCAGCAGAGTCGCCAGACTGTAACAAGGATTTTTCTTGCCACTAAAAAGGGTCCCCGCTTTTTTTCGAAAGAAAACATTTAAGCAAAAAGAGGGAATTTTTAAAAACAAGTCGGGTTTTGGGAAAAACTTTTTTTAAAAAATCTTTTTTCTTCGGTTGGAGTCGCCACCGGCCACAAAGGTAGGCCAGACACCGTAAAAACTAAACCAGAGATTCATTTGAAAGGGTTCGGGAGTTGGTTACGCGTGGGGAAAGGTTAGCACCCCCATCACGCCCGGAAATCGGTACCAAAACAATTGTTTCCTTTAATTGATGGAAATTATTTGAAATTTAAAAAGACTATAATTAGGGGTTCTTGATTGAAAACCGGACTTTAATCGTACGAGTTTTTCAAATTGGTGGTATCAAATTAATTTACCATTTAATTAAAAAGAATGACGGTACACCGGACTAAAGACTAAACCAACATCATATAAGACTGACTGCCGTGTTAGTTTAGAGTTCGGATCCCGTACGTCACCTTTATGCATGATGCAAGTAGATAAGATATGCTATGGTCTTGTACGTTTTAATTACGAGTTTACCTTTAGACGATTCGAATTAATCCAAATATTCGAGGAGTATCCATGAAGAAACTGATGAAAACAGTATGTTTTCTCAGTGTATTATATTTTTCATATACGTAAAACTTACAGCGATAGTCTTTTAAAGACTTCAATACAAGAGTTAAACTATAACTAGGAGTTCTAAGTATTTACAACTCTTATCTCTTATCTCTTAGAGTTAGGATAGGATTAATCTAATCTATTTACATTCAAATTATAGAATCCTAATCTTATATAACTTACACTCCCCCTCAAGCTGGTGAATATACACTGTATAATCCCAGCTTGGATATAAATTCATCGAAAATCTGTTTAGGCAGTGCTTTAGTAAGTAAATCAGCTAGTTGCTCTTTAGTAGGAACATAAAACAGATCTGCTATACTACCATTCACTTTTTCAGAAATGAAATGCCTGTCTATTTCAACATGCTTAGTTCGATCATGGTGAACTGGATTTTTGGCAATCTGAATAGCAGATTGGTTATCACTTAGAACTTCAAATTTTCCTCCTTGTTCCATCTCTAACTCTTTTAGTAATCTCAATAACCACATTCCTTCACACATCCCAAGCGCTAGAGCCTTGTACTCTGCTTCTACACTGCTCCTAGACACCACTGTTTGCTTTTTGCTTCTCCAAGTTACAAGATTTCCCCACACAAATGTGCAGTAACCACTAGTTGACTTCCTTTCAGTGAGTTCTCCTGCCCAACTGGAATCTGTGTAGACTTTAACAGACATGTCTTCTGATTTTTTAAAGAACAAATCGTGACCTGGAGTTCTTTTTAAATACCTCAGAATCCTATGTGCTGCTTCAAGGAGTTCCTCTCTCGGGTTTGTCATGTGCTGACTAATAATATTAACAGGATAAGCTATATCAGGTCTGGTTAAGGACAAATATATCAGCTTCCCTACTAACCTTTGGAAACTTTCTTTGTTTACTTGAGCACCCATCTCTTTCTTATTAAACTTCAAGTTAGTTTCCATAGGTGTGTCTGCAGGTTTACAGCCCAGCATGCCAATTTCAGCTAATAAATCCAGTACATACTTCCTCTGGTTTATCACAAGTCCCTTACTGGATCTCGCAACTTCCATACCCATGAAATACCTAAGTTTTCCCAAGTCCTTTGTTTCAAATTCAGCATTCAACAAACTTTTCAACCTATTAATCTCGCTGTAATCATCTCCCGTAATCACTATGTCATCAACATACACAATTAAAATAACTCTTTTCTGTTCAGAAGTTACCTTGATGAAAAGTGTATGATCTTCTTGGCACTGTTTATAACCATCTTGAATGATGACCTTAGTGAATCTATCAAACCAGGCTCTTGGTGATTGTTTCAACCCGTAAAGTGATTTGTCAAGTTTGCACACCTTTTGAGCTCCCAAATCACCCTTCAATCCAGGAGGCATTCTCATATAAACCTCTTCTTTTAACCGACCATTCAGAAATGCATTTTTTATATCTAATTGGTGAAGATCCCAGTCTTTATTCACTGCTAAGCTGAGTAAGACCCGAACAGTATTGAGCTTCGCCACAGGTGCAAATGTTTCCTTGTAATCAATCTCATATGTTTGAGTGAAGCCCTTAGCTACAAGCCTTGCTTTGTACCTTTGAATGTTGCCATCAGAGTTATATTTAATGGCAAACACCCATTTACAGCCAACAAGTTTCTTTCCTTGTGGTAAATCTGTTACAGTCCAAGTACCATTTTTTTCTAGTGCCTCGATCTCCTCTTCAACTGCCTTCCTCCATCTAGGATCTTGCAAAGCTTCCTCAATGGTTGCTGGAATTTTATGGCTATCTAAATTGACTGTGAAAGCTTTAAATGAAGGCATTAGATGTCCATAAGCAACAAATCTCTCTATTGGGTGCTTAGTACATTGTCTTACACCCTTTCTTTTAGCAATGGGCAAATCATCAATATCCAAAGTAGGTACATGAATTTGAGAAGTTTCATTACCTTCATTACCTTCTGGAGCACATGGACTCAGTTCCAACTCTTGGCAAATGTCAGACTGCAAAATGTCCTCAGGAATAACTTTCTTTCTTCTTGTATAAACACTTAGGTTTTTGGTAGGAGTTTGCGTATGTAAAGGAACTGTTAAAGGAGAGTTTTGAGGGGCTGCAGGGGAAGTAATAGGTGATGGAACACAAGGATTTATAGGAGTTTTAGGTTCTGGTGATAACAGATTATTAGAAAGAGTTGTAGGAAAGGTATGTAAAGTTTTAGTAGAAGATATAAGGGGTGAAACCTGATTATAACTTGAACAGTTTAAGGGCTGAAATTCATCCCAAGTCTCCCCCTGAATGACAGCCTTGGTGAAGTAAGGGTCCTGTTCAAAGAAAGTCACATCTAAAGAAACAAAAAACTTTTTAGTGGGAGGATGGTAACATTTGTAGCCCTTCTTAAGAGAAGAATAACCCAACAAAACACACTTGAGGGATCTAGGATCAAGTTTTGACCGAGAAGGATTATTATTATGAACAAACACTACACAACCAAAAATTCTCAAGGGAAGTACAAAGGATATAGGTTTAAAATGAGGATAATTCTTCAAAAACACAGACCTAGGTGTTCTGAATTTTAAGACTTTACTAGGCATTCGATTGATCAAATATGTAGCAGTTAGTAAAGCCTCACCCCAAAAATGTTTAGGAACATTATTTGAAAACAGTAAGGACCTAGGAACTTCCAACAAGTGTCTATTTTTTCGCTTGGCAATCCCATTCTGTTGTGGTGTATCAACACAAGAACTAATTTGCACAATCCCTTTCTCTTTGAAAAAATCACCTAAAGACTTAGCAAAATACTCTCCCCCATTATCAGATTTAAAAATCTGAATTTTACTAGCAAATTGGGTTTCAATCATAGTATAGAATCTCTGAAAAATAGAAGCAATTTCAGATTTGTCTCTCTTTAAATAGGTCCAAGTAGTTCTACTTGATCGTCTATAAACGAGATAAACCATCGACAACCATTTATATTCTTTAATTTAGAAGGGCCCCAAATATCACTATGAATAAGAGAAAAAGGTTGCGAAGGTTTATATATAGATGGTGAATATCTTGTCTTTGTGTGTTTAGCAAGTTGGCAGACATGGCATTTAAAGAACTTTGGCTTTTTATTAATAAACAATTCAGGAAAAAGTTTAGCAAGATAAAAGAAACTTGGGTGGCCTAACCTAAAATGCCATAGCATAACATCATCAAGTTGTCCTAAGGAAGAAATAGAACTACTAAAAAGAGCTTGAGGAAACAAAGGTTGTTGGCTATGTAGAATGTAGAGCCCATGATGCAGCCTAGCATTGACAATCATCTTCTCCGAGTCTATTGCCTGCAATACACACTTATTATCAGTAAACTTTGAAACACACTTCAAATCTCTAGAAAGTTTACTAACGGACAGAAGATTGCAGTCCAACTTGGGAACAAAAAGAACATCATGTAACAACACATTCTCATTTATAAACACAGAACCACTTCCTGTTATAGGAGACAAAGAGCCATTTGCTGTCTTTATTGATCTCTTGGGAGAGGTAGGCACAAAAGTATGAAACAAATCTCTATTCCCAGTCATATGATCAGATGCTCATGAGTCTATGATCCATGCTGGAGCAGTTTGTGCAGAAAGTAGGACAGTATGAAAAGAATTGCTCTTTATACCTTCTGGTTCTGTCAAGGCTAGATTAGCCTCACTAGATGCACCAAATTTGCCAAATAGCTGCTGCAATTCCTCAATTTTCTTTTTGGTGAAACTACTAACACTACCAGCAGTTGCCAAATTGGATTGGGAATCTCGAGAGCCCTTTGGTTGAGGGTCTTCCAATCTGCTGGTTTTCCATGGAGCTTCCAACACTTCTCTCGATAATGACCAACCTTCTTGCAATAATCACACCACGGCTTCCCTTTTCTGTTATTACTGGAAGAGGAATACTGGGTGATTAGGACAGATCCATCATGTGAAGGAGGATCAGGAAGCATCAGAGTCCTCCGACTTTCTTCCCTTCTTACAGCAGAAAACACTTCTCGAAGGGAGGGGAGAGTCGTGCTACCAAGTATTCTGCCCCTCACCGCATCCAAGTCTTTATTCAGTCCATTAAGAAACTAAAAAATCCTTCTTTGAGCAGTAATCTTCTTGTATAAGGCTGCATCATTCGGAGTCTCCCACTCGTTTGCCTCATAGAGATCGATCTGCTGCCACAAATTAGTTAGAGTGTTATAATATAAAGTAACACTCATGCTTTCCTGTTTCAGATTTGATGCTTGACTCTCAATTCCAAAGAGTTCAGAGGTATTATCAGTGCTAGAATAGGTTTCCTGGACAGCACGCCAAATTTCAGAGGCTGACTCATACAAAAGAAAAATTTTCCCCACTGTAGGAGCCATAGAATTCAACAGCCAAGACATTACTCTGCCATTCTCTTGCATCCATTTGGCATAACCTGGATCTTTAGCATCAGGTTTTTTAATCTCCCCTGAGATATAACCTAATTTACCTCGCCCAATAATAAAAATCTTCAATGACTGTGACCATTCCAAGTAGTTATTGCCAACCAGTCTATGACAAGTAACTACTGAACTAGAGGAATCAGAAACAACATCATAACCATTAATAGGTTCTGTCACAGAATCAATTTCGGAGGAAGAAGAAGTATGGGCCATCGACTAGAGTTTAGAAATCGAAACCTAATCGGAGAAAAGGTTGAAAGTCTTTTTGTTTTCTCAAGAAGAAGGAAGGATCGAACCTAAACTGATACCATGAAGAAACTGATGAAAACAGTATGTTTTCTCAGTGTATTATATTTCTCATATACGTAAAACTTACAGCGATAGTCTTTTAAAGACTTCAATACAAGAGTTAAACTATAACTAGGAGTTCTAAGTATTTACAACTCTTATCTCTTATCTCTTAGAGTTAGGATAGGATTAATCTAATCTATTTACATTCAAATTATAGAATCCTAATCTTATATAACTTACAATCCAATAAGCTAGGCTAGTCGACCCGAATACACAAATTAATAAGTATATTCGTTTTATAATTAAAATTAATTAACATGCTTATCAAAATGCTAAAAGTCACATGTAATGATAATTAAAGTGCATGTCACAACAAACACATGTATTCGAACCATGTAAAAACAAGCATACGAAAAATATAATAAAACCACATAAAAAACAAGGCTAATAAACATATTGTCATATTATAACTTAACAAAATGTACATGTCACATATCGTAATCCATATATTATATATGCACATTAAACGAACATAATATCATGCAAAACATATATTCGATACAAACATATATTAAAGAAGATAAAATGCATGAATAACAAATAAACATGATAAAATGTTGAAATCAAAAGCAAACTGACAGGGATCAAAGTCGTAATAAATCCATAAAAAAAACTAATTAAAATGCGGAATAAGGACCCAATTAAAAGGATGCGGGAACCTACAGGGACTAGCATGGTAAAAATCCCATTAGAAAAAAATAATTAAAAAAGCAAAACGAGACTCGATTGGAAAGACTCGAAAAGCCATAATGACCAAATCGAAAAACTACCCCACCCGAAAATCAATAAAAACGAAAACGGTGACCCAGTTATAAACATTTGAAAAGGGTGGAGGACCACGGGCATGATTAAAAAAGACGGAAACCATTCGTGCGTGATTACACAACGCGGAGGGTTTTAAAATGCTATTAACCCAATTTTAAAAAGAAAAAACATTATATAAATGATGCTAAAATCATTTTTATCCCCCTTTAGCCAAAACAAACCCTAAAAACCAAAGACCCTCTCCATTTCCCTCCGACGCCGCAAGGGTTCCGGTCGCCGTTTCCGACTTTGAAACCCTAAAAAAGAGGTTTTTTCCGACATTCCCGACAACCCAAAACCAAGAAAAAAGACCTTTTTTCACAAAACCAAAACCAAAAAAACTCTTTTGAAACCGTTTTTGTTTTGAAACCCAGAAAACCGTTTCGTGTTGCCCCTTCATCGGCTCACCACACGAGATCTCCGGAGAGATCATTGGGCTTGTCGCCAGTGAGGGAGGCGAACGGACGAGAGGGAGAAGAAGTGACGCGAATGGTAAAAAAACTTATCCCTTTCTCTTTTTTTGCTTCGAAAATATAAAATAAAACAAGATGCTACCTCTAAAACTTGGTTGCTCGCTTGTATTGATTGAATTTTTGTTACAATCTCTCTGAAAAATCCTCTAATGCTCTCGAATGCTCTCCAAGAAAATCCTCCTTCATTACAATGCTTGCTTGGGTTTTTATAGCCCTATTTTTACATTTTTTTGCTTTTCTAAAATGCATATAATGCTGAAATATCTGCTGTTATCGTCTTTGTTTGTATTCGTCTGCAATTCCGTTGCATTTTGTTTCTAATTTTTTCCTCTGATTTCTGCATTTCGGTTGCGTTTTGGTGCTCTGACATTTGGTTTTTGTTTTTTGCATGTGACCCGTGAGGAGAGTGGACCATGGAGAGACTGGGACGTGGTCGGACGACGTGCCATTGATGGGATTCGGACGGGCTCGGGGAACTCGAAGAGGTCGTCGGTGTACTGCACGCGCTCGTTGAGAGCTGAAACGACGCGCTTGAAGGAGCCGGGGAGCCGCGCGTGCGGCGCGTGGGGCTCTAGAAGCTTCCAAGCTTCGATCCTGGCCGTTGATCTCGATCTAGATCTGACGGTGGATCTGGTGCGGCGCTAGGGCAAAGGGGGGCTTCCTAGGGCTTCTTTCTCCTGGTGTGATCTGGACCGTTAGATCTATCCCAGATCTAACGGTTGAAATGGGGGCGGTTGCAAAAAAAAGAGGGCACCAGAATAGGGTTTATTTTTTGGGCTTTAACGGGCCATGTACTCTGATATGTAAATAATAATTTTTTTGGGTTTTAGTATGTAAATGGACTTTAACTTTAAATAAACTTTGGGCTTTATTTATTAATATAGATTGGGCTTGTATCATTTTTTTCTTTTTTCAAGACTTATTATTATTATTATTATTATTATTATTATTAATGATACCAAATATAATAATTATCACAATAATCATAATCATAATACTAATACTAATAATAATAATAATAATAATAAGAAAATGCGGTAGATTATATTAATAATAATACAAGCAATAGGTATTAATAATAAATACTATTGATAATAGTATAACACAAATAACATAATAACTTAGTAATAATAATATAATATATGATAGGATAATAATAATAATAAATAGTAGATAGATTAGATAATAATAGTGTGGTAATAATAATGGATAATAATATGATAGATAAGTATAATAATAGTAATAATAGATAGTATATATATACTGTTTTTTATTCCGTTTTTCCTTCTTTTTTTAGTTCTTATTATTAAAGCCCATTAATAATATAGTAATAATAGCATAATATATGGGTTTAACACCCCGGACAAAATAGATGATTACACACGCGCCCCAAATTCCCTTCCACCCAAGCTTCCCGAGCCTCAGGTGATTACTTTGATTTTCTGGTTCTAGCATCATTGCTTGGCCTGTGTGTACGGGAGGCTTAGTCCCCGTCAACTGGCCATCGAATTGTCGGAATTAAAGGGAACGACGTCGGCTGCTGGATTGCTCAAAGGAGCTTAGGGCGGTAGAGGAAGTGAGGGCGATTTTTTGCGAGCTGCTCTGGTCACCCATTTATGAATCTCAACGGCGGTATACTCTAAAGCGGCCGGCACTTTCTCGTGTCGCCGAAACTCTTCAGGTTGATCTGTACATCTAGTTTCAGTTTTCATTTCTTCTCCCATAGCGGTTCCCTCTTTTCTGGTTTTCTTTCCCACCCCCACCCCGCCAATTCCCATCTCCTTGTAGCTATCTCAAGTTCTGCTTAGGTTTACCTTCCCATCCAGTCTATTGTGTTCGATGCTTCTTTCTATGGTTGCTTTATTTTCTTCGATTGTGGTTTCTATATTTGTGTTGTTTCTGTGGATAAATTATGGGCAGTTGATTTTTATTTAAGTTGCTACGGGGCTGGCTGGTTTTTTTCTCTTGCGATGTATTGGTTGGCTTTCTCAAGTTTTGCTGGTTAGTAAGATAGTTGCATCAGTCTGCTTTCTGCGTAATTTTTGCTGAAATTTTACGGTGCATGGTTCGCTCTTCAGTCGGAAGTGATTCTCTTGTAGAGGTGGGTCGGTTTTTTGGCCTTTGTTTCCTTGTATGATCTGGTCAGGTTGGACATGAGTGTATCGATTATTAGTCGGGGGCATTGTTATGCGAGATCTCCGTTTTGACTTGTTCAGCTGATGATTGAGTTTCAGCATGGTTTCTCCTTGGGTTAACAGGGATGAATTTCTTATTACTTGTGACTTATTGATTTTCGATTGTTTTGGTTCGGGTTGAGGTTTTTTTATCTTGGTTTCTGGCTTGGACAGACTCTCCTTTGCTGCTGACTTGTTTTCGCCCGGTGTTTGTTTTCTTTGGTCTTTCTTATGGCAATCCTAGCTTGGAATGTGAGAGGTCTGGGTAACAAGGAGACTGTCAGAGCTCTAAAAAGCTCGGTCTGGAAACACAAGTCGAGCATAATATTTTTGAGCGAGACAAAACAGAAAATAAGATACCTCGAAAAAATACGAATGAAGATGAAGATGGACAAATCCTTTTATGTTGCTCCACAAGGCATAGCCGGTGGCCTTGCTTTATGGTGGTCAAGCGACATGACAGTGATGATTCTGAACTCTAATAAGAACTTCATTGATACGAGGGTTTCTCTGCAAGAATGCGAGGAATGGTTCAAAACATTCATTTATGGCCCCCCGTACAAAGAAGAGAAGCAAGAGTTCTGGGATGAGCTAGCGAACTTCAATAGATACCCTAATGTTAAATGGTTAATAACAGGGGATTCAAATATTGTCACCTGTCAAGCGAAAAAGGAATGAGGGACTCCGGTCAATCCAAACAAAGCCAAGGCCTACAAGGACTTTGTGGAATCAACCATGCTTATTGATCTGTCGATCAAAGGGAGCTGCTTCACTTGGTACAATCAAAGAAGTGATAATGAAGCGATTTTGGAAAAACTTGATCGGGTCTTATGTTCTACCGATTGGAGTATCGTCTTCCCCAAAGTTGTTTGCCTCTCGGACGTTGATGTGGCTTCCGATCACAACCCAATTGTTCTGCTTCCCTTCGGTATCTCTCAAAAATACAAGAGAGAATTCAAGTTTGAAACTAAATGGCTTCTGGACGAGAAATGTCCACAAACAATTAAGGAATGCTGGAATTCGGCCATCTCCAATAGAGCTACCAACAGATTTGGGAAGAAAATAGGTAGGACAAGAGCAACCCTAATTAAATGGAGTAAGTCGAATCGCAAACAGAAAAACAAGGAAAAAGAGATGCTCATGACAAGAATTAGGCACCTTCAGGGGAGGAAACTGATGGAAACAGAACTGGAGGAATATAAACAGTTAAAGAAGGAGCTGAATGCCGAATTGGAAAGCGAGGAAAGATACTGGCACCAACGTTCAAGAATAAGTTGGCTAAAATGTGGGGATAAAAACACAAAATTCTTCCATACTTCTACCATTCAGCATAGGAGAACCAATTCCATCCTCAAAATAAAAAGCGAGAACGAAACCTGGCTCGAGGAACCGCCAGAAATTGCAAAGTTCCTTGAACATCACTTCCAGAGACTCTTTGCAAAAGATGTTTCCATAGACTTTCATGGCCTTGGTGATTACATACCAAGATTGGTGAATGAGAAAATGAACGATTTTCTCTACAGAGAAGTGTCGGAGAAGGAAATCAAGACAGCGGTTTTCAGTATGGGGGCGATAAAATCTCCAGGGCCAGATGGTTTTTCGGGTTGCTTTTATCAAAACTTTTGAGAAACCATTAAAGATGATCTCGTAGGAATGATCCTCGCCTTCTTTAAGGAAGGTACCCTGGACAAAGAACTTAACAGAACGAATCTGATGCTGATTCTTAAAAGATCAAATCCCTGTGAGGTATCCCATTTTCGTCCGACCAGCCTCTATAACTTCTACTACAAAATTATCTCTAAGATTCTTGCATCCAGACTCAGGAATTTTCACCCAGACATCATTTCTCCATGTCAATCAGCTTTCGTTCAGGGGAGAGCGATACATGATAATATCATTCTGGCTAATGAACCTTTCACTACGATTAAAAGAGCTAAGAAGGGAAAGAAAGGCATAATGGCTCTCAAAATTGATCTTGAGAAAGCTTACGATAAGGTGGACTAGGACCTTCTTCGTTTTACTATGGAGAGAATGGGTTTTGGCGACTGGTGGATTGACCAAACTATGGCATGTGTTTCTTCCACAGCCTTCTCTCTGGTCTTGAACGGAGAAAAATCGGGTGAATTCTGTCCAGGGAGGGGAATTAGACAGGGAGACCCCCTCTCGCTCTTTTTATTCACCTTCATTTCTAACATCTTTTTATGGCTCTTGGAGAAAGAGGTAAGCATGACTCGTATTAAGGGTCTTAGAATCAAAAGGATATGCTCGATTATTAGTCATCTGATGTTTGTCAACGATTGTCTGATGTTCTCCACGGCAAATGAAAGGAATTGTTATTTAATCATGGAAACTCTCCACTTATTTCAGAAATCGACGAGACAGACGGTGAACATCCAAAAATCATCTGTTTTCTTCTCCTCGTATGTCAGCACCAACCTCAAATGCCATATGTCCAACATTCTTGGCTTCAGGCCACTGGAAGAGGATAGTAGATACCTTGGCCTTCCATCTCTCTAACGACGAAGTAAAAAGGAAGATCTCACATTCATAAAAGAAAGAGTCCAGAACAAGTTGAGGAGTTGGAAATCCAAATTTTTAAATCAAGCGGGGAAGAAAGTTCTCATTAAGGTAGTTGCTCAAGCAATTCCCACTTATGTGATGCAGTGTTTCCTTCTTCACGTTACTTTCTGCGATGAGCTCAGCTCGCTTGTGGCAAAGTTCTGATGGAATAACTATGCCTCCAAGGAGAGAAGCATTCATTGGATCAATTGGAGGTATCTACGTCGACCTAAAGATTAGGGAGGCATGGGCTTCCGTAATCTCAGATCCTTCAACAAAGCTCTCATTGCGAAAGTCGCGTGGAGACTTCTAAAGATCTCGGACTCCCTCCTAGTACAAACCCTTCGAGGCATTTACTATCTGAATGGTAATATATTTGAAGCTCCAAAATGCAACAACTCATCATGGGCTTGGGCTGGAATCAAGGAGGGGATTGAGGTTATCAAAAATGGTTCTTTATGGAGAGTAGGGAATGGAAGAAGCATCTCCATCTAGAAGGAAAACTGGATACCTAAGCTCCCCAAGTTTCGGTTATCTTCTCAGCCCTCCTCTCAATTTTCCTGCCTATCTGTCTCTAGCATCATGGATCAGGACCAAAGATCGTGGGATCGATCTAAGCTGGACCTCCTTTTCTCGCCAGTTGAAGTGGAAGCCATCCTAGCCATTCCGATTGGCGGTCCGGATGTTAAAGACTCTTTAATCTGGGCAGGTACGAAGAATGGAGATTACTCTGCCAAATCAGGCTACTGGTTCGTTGAGGACAAGTGCCGACCTCCTTCAGAGCCCTCCTCAAGTACTGACACCGGCAACAAGAAAGAATTTTGGAACTTCATTTGGGGTCTAAGGGTTCCTACCAAAATTCGTTCTTACCTATGAAAATTGTATCATAATATTATTCCCACTAAAGGGATTCTTGCTGGTCGATTCCATGGGAGCTTAAATGACTCGGATTGTTGCCCGAGATGCGGGGTTGATTCGGAGTCCATTGAACACCTCCTTTTCTTCTGCCCGTTTGCACAAGCGATTTGGAGAGCGTCGGGATTCAGTTACTCTCCATCCCCATCAGGCTTTCCTGGCTTTTCTCAATGATGGTACAAAATAAATGATCTTAGGAAATCTGGTATCTTCAACGAAGGCTGCGCTCTCCTAGCTTTCCTCATCTGGGCAATCTCGAAGTCTAGGAACGCTTTCGTGTTTGACAATAGGAAAGACAATTTGTGGGATGTTTGGTTACATACGGAGAGCTCCTTTCTGGAATTTTCACAAGGAACATCGACGAGTATGCCGACATTCCAGAGCCGACCTAAGGAAACCAAGAGATGGTCATCCCCTCCCCCAGGTATCATAAAGATTAATTATGATGCTGCCTTTGACAATATCACCGGAAAAGCCTCTATGGCAGCCATTGCTCGGGATTCCTCAAAAAACTACATTCAAGGAGTCTCGAAACCTGAGCTTGCCCATTCAACAGTTATAGCTGAAGCAATGGCCATCGGACTAAGCCTATCTCTTGCAACTACGAATAGATTCCCTTGAATCATCATCGAGTCGGACTGTCAAGCTATAATTAACAGGCTATGTTCAGGGGCGATGTTAGAGTGGGCCTCTTCTGCTATTGAAGAGGACATTAGACATAGGACTGAGGTTTTTGATGAGTGCGCCTTTTCTTTTACACCCAGATCTTGTAATCAGACAGCTCACTGGCTTGTTAAATCTGTAAGGGACCTTCAAGTCCAAACTGTTTGGGGACCTCTTCCCCACAACTAGCCTTCATATGTACCTTGATCGTTGATATCAAATGAAAAGTTTTCCTTTCGAACAAAAAAAATATGCATGTCTGATTTAAAAATTAAGTCGAATTCTGAATACATATATAATAATTTTAAAATAAGCAAGTTAAAAATGTTATCAGTTTGATTTTAATTTTTATAATTGAGACAAGTAGAAGGATTAAATTCCTTAAACTAAAAGAGAATGGGCTATATGTCAACAAGTTGGTAATAATTTCTGTACCTACAGAAATTTTCATCGTTCTTGTAATAAAATGTGTTTTCTTGTCAGAAAATATGTATGTACACAAATGATTACTCTAAGTTGAGTTTCTTTTAGTTTTGGTGATCTCGTGTAAGGATTTTGGTACCTACCTTTTTAACTACTGGTTCTGTAAGAATTTATGTATAGCTTGTAATAATTTTTGTACCTACTGAAATTTTTATTGTTCTTGTAATAAAATGTGTTTTCTTGTAGGAAAATCTATATATATACAAATGCTTACCCAAAGTTGAGCTCCTTTTCGTTTTGGTGATCTCGAATAGTGATTTCAGTACGTACATCTTTTGTTACCATTTCTGTAACAATTTATGTATATGTTGTAATAATTTTTGTACCTACAGAAATTATAATCATTTTTGTAAGAAAATGGGTATTCTCGTAGGCCAATCAGTATGTACACAAACCCTTACATTTTTTGTACCAAATTATGTTTGCTCGTAGGAAATTATGTATGTACACAAATCTTTAAACTAAGCTGAGCCCTTTTGAGCCTTGGTGAGTAGGTGTAAGAAATTCGGTACATATCGTATTTCTTACAACTTTTGTAAGGATTTGTGTATACTTTGTAGTAATTTGTGTAAATACACAAATCCTTACATTTCTTGTACCAAGTTGTGCTTTCTCGTAAGAAATTATGTATATACATAAATCCTTACACTAAGTTGAGCCCCTTTTGGCCTTGGTGAGTATGTGTAAACAATTCAGTACATATCGTTTTTCTTACAACTTTTGTAAGGATTTGTGTATACTTTATAGTAATTTGTGTACATACACAAATCCTTACATTTCTTGTTGACACGCGTCGTATAGTGTCAAAAATAAATCCTTAAACTCAAATAAATAAGAATAAAAATAGTATAGCGAGAGTAAGGGTCGATCCACAGGGAATAGGTGTTCTAACACCCTTTCGTTCTAACTTAGACCAAGAAACTTGTAAAAATAAAAGTGGGGGTTTAGAGAAGTGATTTGAGTAATAAAAATAATAAGAACGAAAATAAGTATTGAAAATGAATTATGGAATGAATTAGCCTCAAGCTACGCTTTGCCACGACATCCTCGATCACCGAAATGGATTTTTCTTCAACTTTCTTGCCGGTTACAGTCTACAAGGCTCAACCCTTGCAACTTACTTCTCTTGGGTAAACTCGACTCCCAGGGCAATCCTTGAAATCAAGCTTTAGTTGGTTAGCTACGGCAATCGATGCTAACTCAAGTCTGAGTCAGTGTTGGAGAAGCCCGTGCTCGGATAATCGTCTCGATGAGAGTTGTTTCCGATTTTGATTCCCCTTAGTGGACCGCCACTAAGTTTGTTCTTAGGGAGTTGAATTGGCTACAAGCTTTCCTCGTCCCCAACGATGGATCTAAACCACTTCAACCCGATGCGCGCTCTCGGAATGAAACAATTGAGATTCCTAAAGATTAGGCCGATTGCCTAATCAATTTTACAGAGAATCTAAACTCGACTCCCAGGGCAAACCCGATGCGGCTTGATAAGCTATCACTGTTGCTGACGTCAGCTTCTAGAAGGTGCTGACGTGGCACCCAGTCAGCATTCATGCCCATGAATCTGCCCACGAGTCCAGTATTTCCAGCATCACGTAACCTGCATGAAAACAACATAAAACAGCTCAATTAAGTCCCTCAAACTTATATTTAATCGAAATAAGGACCAAAAACATAACCAAAATAAATACTCATCACTTGTACCAAATTATGTTTTATCGTAGGAAATTATGAATGCACACAAATCCTTACACTAAGTTGAGCCCCTTTGGGCCATGCTGAGTAGGTGTAAGAAATTTGGTACATACCATTTTCTTTCAATTTTTGTAAGGATTTGTGTATACTTTGTAGTAATTTATGTACACACACAAATCCTTACATTTTTTGAACCAAATTATGTTTTCTTGTAAGAAATTATGTATGTACACAAATCATTCCACTATGATGAGCCACTTTGGGCCTTGGTGAGTAGGTGTAAGAAATTTGGTACATACCGTTTTACTTACAACTTTTGTAAGAATTTATGTATACATTGTAGTAATTTGTGTACATACATAAATCCTTACATTTCTTGTACCAAATTATATTTTCTCCTAAGAAATTATGTATGTACACAAATCCTTACACTAAGTAGAGCCCCTTTGGAACTTGGTGACTAGGTGTAATAAATTCGGTACATACCGTTTTACTTACAACTTTTTGTAAGGATTTGTGTATACTTTGTAGTAATTTGTGTACATACACAAATCGTTACATTTCTTGTACCAAATTATGTTTTCTCGTAGGAAATTATCTATGTTCACAAATCGCTACACTGAGTTGAGTCCCTTTGAGCCTTGGTGAGTAGGTGTAAAAAATTCGATACGTACCGTTTTTCTTACAACTTTTGTAAGGATTTGTGTACACTTTATAGTAATTTGTGTACATACACAAATCCTTACATTTCTTGTACCAAATTATGTTTTCTCGTAGGTAATTATGTATGTACACAAATCCTTACACTAAGTTGAGCCCCTTTGGGCCTTGGTGAGTAGGTGTAAGAAATTTGGTACGTACCGTTTTTCTTACAACTTTTGTAAGGATTTGTGTATACTTTGTAGTAATTTGTGTACATAAACAAATCCTTACATTTCTTGTACCAAATTATGTTTTCCCGTAGAAAATTATGTATGTACACAAATCCTTACACTAATTTAACCCCTTTTGGGCCTTGGTGAGTAGGTGTAAGAAATTCGGTACGTACCGTTTTTCTTACAACTTTTGTAAGGATTTGTGTATACTTTGTAGTAATTTGTGTACATACACAAATCCTTACATTTCTTGTGCCAAATTATGTTTTCTCGTAGGAAATTATGTATGTACACAAATCCTTACACTAAGTTGAACCCCTTTGGGCCTTGTTGAGTAGATATAAGAAATTCGATACATACAATATTTCTTTCAATTTTTGTGAGGATTTTTGTATACTTTGTAGTAATTTGTGTACATACACAAATCCTTATATTTCTTGTACCAAATTATGTTTTCTCGTAGGAAATTACGTATGTACACAAATCCTTACACTAAGTTGAGCCCCTTTGGGACTTGGTGACTGGGTGTAAGAAATTCGGTACATACCATATTTCTTACAACTTTTGTAAGGATTTGTGTATACTTTGTAGTAATTTGTGTACATACACAAATCATTGCATTTTATTTACCAAATTATGTTTTCTTATAGGAAATTATATATGTACACAAATCATTACACTAAGTTGAGACCCTTTGAGCTTTGGTGAGTATGTGTAAGAAATTCGGTACATACCGTATTTCTTACAACTTTCGTAAGGATTTGTGTATACTTTGTAGTAATTTGTGTACACACACAAATCCTTACATTTATTGTACTAAATTATGTTTTCTCGTAGAAAATTATGTATGTACACAAATCCTTACATTTATTGTACTAAATTATGTTTTCTCGTAGAAAATTATGTATGTACACAAATCCTTACACTAAGTTGAGCCCCTTTGTGCCTTGGTGAGTATGTGTTGGGTTTTTCGACGCTCGATTCGATCAACCGATTATGCTCGCCAAGTGGTGGAGAGGTGAATTTTTGGGTGGAAGGGTTTAGGAAGCTAAAAGAATAAAGACACGATGATTTATAGTGGTTCAACCTTCTAACCAAGGTCTACATCCACTACCTTAGCTTCCTACTAAGGATTTCACAATCAATCCACTAATTGATTCGTCCCCTTTTCTAGGATCAGGAGGAAACCCTTTACAACGATCAAGCTTCTACCCAAAGCCTTGATCAAAACCCTCGAAGCTTTCTACCCAAAGCTTGAAGGAACCCCTCTCTTACAAAGAGATAAACAAAGAAGCAAACTTGAATCCTCTAATAGGTATTTTGTTTGCACAATGAAGCACTCACCCAAAACCTAAGACACTTGAGCAAATTTAACAAAGTAAGCTCACAAGTGTTGTCTAAGCAAGAAATAAACGATTTAAGCTCTAGACAAGTTTTTCACTCATAATGTTGTAACAATTGAAGCTCTTCATAATCTTGATGCTTGGAGGTCTTATTTATACTCCAAATTGAGTTTGTAGCCGTTTATGGCCGTTGGGATCAAAATATAGCCGTTTGAACACTTTTATTTCCTCCAAAATGCAATTCAGCTGCTACCCGTTTCGGAACGCTTCAAGCCCGTTTCGGAACGCCTTCTTTATAGAGATAGTCGTTGCAGCCTGTCGGGGTACCCGTTTCGGAACACCCTATAGCCGTTTCGGAACGCGTATCGGAACGCCTTAATCCTGTTTCGAAACGCCTGCATTTTGAATATTAGTTGGGAAAGAGCCGTTGGGGTTTATAGCCGTTAGGGTCGTTGCCACGTAGGCGTATCGAAACGGCCTATACCGTTTCGGAACGCTTGGCCCGTTTCGATACGAGTATCGAAACGTTTTGCCACTGGAATCCCCCTGTTTCGAAACGCCCTATGGTGTTTCGAAACGCCCTATGGTTTTTGAGAAATTTGGCCTTTGAAACATATTAAAAACCATTTAAAAACTTCCTAAACATAATTTCAAGATGTTTGGACTTTAGAAATGTTTTTAAATTCTTTTTAAAATAGTCCAAAATATTTTTCAAATATTATATCAAAACATTAGTTCTACAGTATGTGTAAGAAATTCGATACACACCGTATTTCTTACAACTTCTGTAAGGATTTGTGTATACTTGGTAGTAATTTCTGTACATACATAAATCCTTACATTTCTTGTACCAAATTATGTTTTCTCGTAGGAAATTATGTATGTACACAAATCCTTACACTAAGTTGAACCCCTTTGGGCCTTGGTGAGTATGTGTAAGCAATTCGGCACATATCATTTTTCTTACAACTTTTGTAAGGATTTGCGTATACTTTGTAGTCATTTCTGTACATACATAGATCCTTAAATTTCTTGTACCAAATTATGTTTTCCCGTAGTAAATTATGTATGTACATAAATTATTACACTAAGTTGAACCATTTTGGGTCTTGGTGAGTATGTTCAAGCAATTCAGTACATATCGTTTTTCTTACAATTTTTTGTAAGGATTTGCGTATACTTTGTAGTCATTTCTGTACATACACAAATCCTTAAATTTCTTGTACCAAATTATGTTTTCCCGTAGTAAATTATGTATGTACATAAATTATTACACTAAGTTGAACCACTTAGGGTCTTGGTGAGTATGTTTAAGCAATTCAGTACATATCGTTTTTCTTACAATTTTTTGTAAGGATTTGTGTATATTTTATAGTAATTTGTGTACATACACAAATCCTTACATTTTTTGTACCAAATTATTTTTCTCGTAGAAAATCTGTATGTACACAAATTTTTACACTAAGGTGAGCCCTTTTGGGCCTTAGTGAATAGGTGTAAGAAATTCGATATATACCATTTTTCTTACAACTTTTGTAAGGATTTGTGTATAATTTGTAATAATTTGTGTACATACACAAATCCTTATCGTTCTTGTACCAAATTATTTTTTCGAGTAGGCAATTATGTATGTGCACAAATCCTTACGTTGTAACATTTTATGTATATACCGTTTTCTTATAGTTTTTATAGGAAATTATGTATGTACACAATTACTTACGTTATAACAGTTTATGTATATACCATTTTTCTTACAATTTTTGTAAAAAATTATATACATACATCGTAATAATTTATGTACATACATTTTACCCGGTTAACCGGTCGGCCTTCATTTAACCTTAGCCTCCAATTAAAGGCGTTTCCCTATAACTACCCGAAAATTAAGTTGTCAAAAGTTTGGTTACAATGGACCTAATGAATGGCTTTAGCAGTCCATTAGCAATTTGGAATAGTAAATTTAGGCCCTGTTTGTGGTTACGTTTGACAACTCAAACGAGCTTTTTTAAGTGTTTTCACTTGTTTTTTTTTTATTTTTTGGTTGCTTTTAAAATTAGCTTTTCCACCCAATCCAAAAAGTTAAATTTTATAACTTCTTAGGTGGAGAAGTTAGTTTGAAAATAAAATTACTCTTTTATACTTATTATTTAATTATAATTTATTGTATATTATGCATACATAATTGTAAAATAATGTATATTTTATAATATTTATATTGAGAATAAAATTATTTTATTTGTAATTTATTTTATATTTATTATTAATTTGTAAGTGATATATCCGTATATAATCTAGAATACTTTATATTGTCAAATTAAATTTTATAAATAAAATAAAATTTTTATTATAATTAAAATTGACTTATTTCATATATCATAACATTAACTATTTGAATATCACTCAAGCTTACTTTTACAGTTTTACTTTTCAATATCATGTCTAAAATAGACATTTTATCTCCTCAAAATCACTTTTTGACATTAATGACAAACACTAACCAGTTTTTCAAAATTATTTTTCAACAGCTAGTTTGAATATCACTTTTTTCACCGCATTTTTTAAAAACAACCGCAAACTAAGCGTTAGTATAATTAGTGATATGATTTGTCTTTAAAGGCTTTGTTTTATTATGATTTTAGCCCAGATTTAATCATATTGGGCAGAGTTTCCCACAGTGATGAAATTGATTGCAATCCTTTGTTGCTTAAAGAGTCCAATAAATATGGAGAAACTTTAACAAAGCCATCAGTTTTTTTCCCCGTTTATTTGGAGGTCATATCTTCACATGGATAGTGCAAGAAAAACGATGAGTCGGAGCAGTACGTGCTAAAACAATTTCAAAAATCATACCACAGAGATAGAATAGGAACATTTGAAATCTGCAGCCATTCATGTCCCAAAAAGCTGCACTTGGGTAACTAGCGGAATGATGCAATTCCTCCGAATACATTAAAATACCTGTTTGAAAACATGCCCATGCACCACACTTACACTCCTGTCCCAGAATGGCTAGGGTTATTAGCTTACCAGCAAGATTTGCAGTTCTCTGCAACTAGAAGATGAAACTGCATTCCTTAAACCAGATTCAGACAGATTTTATTGACATTCCTCTGTTTCCAGATAGGAAAAAAAATATTAAAGCTAATATATTGCATTGAATGGAAAGAGTTAAATGATAGTGATAATAACCTTTGACGAGTCATGCTTAGAACACAAAGGCATTGGTAACTAAATCCCTAACAATTGAATCTTCTTCTGCTATTAGTCCCCTACCCGTTCAAATCTTCTAAAAACCAATACTAACCACCTAAAGATCTCGTTTCAACATTTCTCGGACCATCGGTATATGACACATCACAGCGGCACCCCTTTTATTTCTTTCCCTTATTCAAAAGAGGGAAACTTGCAAGAATCAGGGTGGGTGTGAATATTCGATATTCAACCCCGAAATGTCTCATGGTTATGTAACCAACTTTCTAACCTGTCCTCCCAAACAGGAAAATTCACTAGGAATAAATAGGCAGCTCCAAACAATAAAAACAATGACAACATTTGATGCTACAAAATCTACAGTCAAATGCAACTTTGAAAAAGCTATGAAAGGAGATCCCGGGTACCTCCACATGATTAGATACCACAGCATACAATTAGAACAACTACAGCTGCTGCAAAAACAAAACAAGGATCTTACTTCACTAAGTAGCCTTAACTTTTTCGTCCCCGACAGCAGAGAGTATAGGCAAGCTATTTAAGAACTCATCAAGACCCTCAAAAAATCCGTTCCCTTCGATGTTATCTTCTTCCCCGTATCCAGCATGGTTCCCCTCGCTCCTCCTTGCCACCTGCTCTTCCACTTCATTACTAAACTCTACATTCAAATCCAACTTCCCTAGATTCTTTGCTCCTTTTACCATCTGCTTCCTCCCACTATTTGTGGCTCCCCGTCTGCTTGATTCAGCAGTTGGCTCGCCTTCGAGCGCCATCGAAACACCATTCAACTTTGCACTGTGAGCTGCACTAACTTTCTCATTGCTCCCCTTATCCACTCTCTCACTCTGTGCTTTCTTAGGTTTTCTCCCAGCAGATCCTTTCCCTTTGGCATTCTTTACCTGCTTCTTCTTCCTCTCATATTTCTGCCATTCATCGTCATCATCATCACCATCCTCAGAAGGTCCACTCGAATCTAAAATATCTATGTATGAATCATGATCTTCATAATACACTCTTGGAGCAGACTTTTTGGCAGTCTTCTGTTTTTCAGCATTGTTGTCGACGGGACAAGCAAACATGTTGGAAATAGGGGACCAACTGGGAAAATTACCACCCTTATTCTTACTGTTTCCCGGAAAACCTAATGGAAAAAACCCCAAACAGTAGAATTGAGTATCCTTTCCGTTCACCGGCGGAGGCGGTATCACAACCGCGTGGAAAGCTCGCCTGCAATTCTTAGCTTGACACCTCAATGTACAATCTTCATACACCTTAGGATACTCATAGAGAATGTAACAGTACGGACAAGCTGTCCAGAAATTCGGTCCCTCTGACTTGGTGGCTTGACTAGGTTGAATCGAATCAGTCCTCCCAGTTACACCATTTGTCTCTGCTCGAGTATGCTCTGTCGGAGGAGGTGGTGGTGGTGTTTGGTTAATCTCAACGGTCTGAATCGGCTCAGTCCGATTAAATTCGCTTGAGCTGGCAATTCCTATCGGATTAACCTGGCTTGTCCGCGTGGGCTCAGGCGGATTAACCTGGCTCGCCTGTGTAGGCTCCGGCCGATTAAGCTGGCTTATCCGTGCAGGCTCTGGTCGACTAATGTGGCTCGAACCAACTGCCCCTGACTGGTTAATCGGACTCGGCCCAGCTAAACCTATCTGATTCATCTGCATCGACCAAGTTGACTCAGGCGGGCGAGTTGCCTCTGGCGGATTTTTGTTTAAACCCAACTGTCCTCCCCCTTCTAATGCAGCATTCCCATCTTTAGTACTATTCGTAGGGCTTCTTATCGAAAATAGCGGTTGCGTTTCTTTGGGCGGCGTTTGCATAAATAGCGTTTGCCTTTCTTTAGGAGGTGGAGGGGCCGGTGGTTGCATAAATAGCGTTTGTGTTTCTTTAGGAGGCGGAGGCGCCGGTGGTTGCATAAACAGCGTTTGCGTTTCTTTAGGAGGCGGAGGCGCCGGTGGTTGCATAAACAGCGTTTGCGTTTCTTTAGGAGGCGGAGGCGCCGGCGGCTGCATAAATAGAGTCTGTGTTTCTTTCGGAGGCGGAGGCGCCGGTGGTTGCATAAACAGCGTTTGAGTCTCTTTTGGTGGCGCTGGCGGTGGTTGTTGCATAAACAACGTCTGCGTTTCCTTCGGCGGCGGCAACGGTTGCATAAACAGCGTCTGCGTTTGCGGCGGCGGCAACGGTTGCATAAACAGCGTCTGCGTTTGCGGCGGTTGCTGCTGTTGATGATGATACTGTTGACTGAACTGAGTCACCGGCCCAAACTGAATGAACCTCACCTCGTTATCATAAATGGCCTTCTTAGACGGATTAGACAACACATTCCAAGCTTCAGAAACGAATCGGAACGCCTGATCCGCGAACGAAAGCCCGTTCTTCCCGTAATTCAAGAGGAGAGCGAGTTTCCTGTACTGACTCGCCACCACCTCCATCGACTGAGTCAACGGAACGAGTTGGAGTATCCCGTACCAGTCCTGAGGGTTCGATTGAGCCGCCAAGAGAGTGTCGGTCACGGCGAGGATTTGGTCGGCGAGCACCGGCGCCGTTTCCCGTGCTCGGATCGCAAACGTCCGGGTCCCGTGCAAGTCACGTGACACCAATAGCTTCTCGGCTATGGTGAGCCAACGCTCAGCTTCAGTAGTGTTGTTACCGTCCATTTGCTTTCTTCTCTTTTTTTTCCCCGGAAACTATTTTGTTTGATAATGGAAAAACCAGACAAAATCGTCACTTTTTGTCCCGTTTGGACGGATTAGTACATGTGTTTTGGAACAAATTACCGAGGGCTTTTGGTTGATTTGAGTGGAATAATGATGGTTGTTTATGGGTATTATTGTCTTTTGGGGTTCAGTGAAGGTTGGAAAGTTTTTTTTTCCTAAGTAGGGAAGTGTGGATTGAACTTTGAACTTTTTGAAATTCGAAAAGAAAATGACAAATGAAAATTGATAAATGATGCTAAAAATATGGAAAGCATGGCTGGAAAGGGTGTTTTGGTCATAAAAGGAATTGGAAAAATTATATAGAAGGTCCGTGAATTAATTATTTTTTTTAGAAATTTATCCCTCTACTTTTTGTTGGTTCAAATAAGTGATTTCATTGATATGAAAAAATATATAAAGTAAGAACTAACAATAAGGCAGTCTAATGAGATAAAATATTAGATTTTATAAATAAGATTGAGGGTTCGAATTTTAGTATTATAAATAAAATAAATTGAGTTAGAAAAGTTAACTCTACAACAAATCTCTACAATACTCTATCTAAATTAATTAGGTAATAAATTAAGTACTCATAGTTACCGGAAAAAAAAAACATATAAAGACAGAAAGGTGGTCAAGTGACTATGCCCTAAGCTAAATATATCGTGAAAAACGCTTTTGATGGGTTGTGTATTTATATTATGGCCATGTTTGGCAATTAGCGGATAGCTGATAGTTGATAGCGGATTATATTAGCTTATTGTATTAGTTGATTTGACTAGCGGATTGTATTAGCTGATTGTATAAAAACATTTGGTAAAATTAACTGATAGCTGATAGCTGTTTGATTATTTAAACAAGCAAAATGACATATAAGGACATGATTATATTTAATACTTGTTTAAATAATTTATCAGTTATTAATATATTGTATCTAATAAATATTAATTAGATTTGTAAAAATTATTTTTAATATAAATTTCTTAAATATATTTGAAAAATTTCCTAATAAATATTATTTATATAAATTTCCTAAATATGTGATAATAAAAAAATAGAATTAACTTACAAATGTCACCATATAAATTAGTAGTAACAACAAATAAGTCCAATATTTAATATGTTATTATTTATATTAAAAAATATTATTATTTAATTTAGGTTATTTCGAGATTTTTGGTAATTGTTAAGGGTAAAAGAGTCATTACAACTCTAATATCAAACCTCTAATCTCAAAAGGCTCATATTATGAGCTTTTTCAAAATTAGCTTTTTCACCCCAATCCGTTCTTTTAATCTGTTATTTACCAAACATCAATATTAGCAGATTTGACTAGTCAAACCTCTAATTATACTCCAAACCTCTAATTTTTGCCCAAACCGCTATTTACCAAACATGGCCATATATGTCGAGAGAAATTGTGATTTCAAAAATTAATTTTTGATAGAAGTTATTTCAGTAAATAGTTTTAAAAATAATATTTTTTTGAGGTACTAGATTCTTTAAATAATGTCAGAGATTTAATATTGATATTTTGTATAGAGCAAATTGAATTAAAAGGGTCGTTTCATAATGAGACTTTGTAGTGCTCGATTCATATTTACTAGCCAATAAATTAAATACGGATAATCATAAAATAATATATTTTAATCATAAAAAAGCCATCATGAAATCTCTATGATAGAGAAACGACAGCTGAATGAAGATTGAAGACCACACTATTTTATTAAGTGCAAACTACACAAAATGCCACTAAATTTTGTCTTTTGTATCGAATATATTATAGAATTATAAAATGATACACGGAATACCATTGAATTTTATTTTTTGTTCAGTTCAAGCACTCGACCGTTAAATCTAAAACGACGTCATTTTATTAGGGAAAATTTTAAGAAAATATTACATTTCAAGAGGATTGAACCAAAGACCTCTAAGATGAAAGGTTTTCAACAAACTACCAAGCCAACTTAAATATTTGGTATAATTCAAATGAAAGTAGTATGTAAATAAGACTGCAGTTGAACTTAATTTTATTTTTTGAAAAAAAAACTTTAAAATTTAATATATTTTAAAAAATCCCAAAAATTACAAAAATGTTCAAATCAACCCCAAAATCCCTAAATCATAAATCCTCAAATCCTCACCGCTTCTGCCGCCGGCCGTCGTCTCCGACCTCACTCGTTCGGTCGCGCGAAACTAGCCTGACATTTTCCCCCACTCGTCATCGTCGGAAACCAGCGAACGGTGTGCCAATCGAACGGTTATTTCACGTTCGACGTTCAATGTTCAGCTAGCACACAGTTCGCCGAATTCTAACGACATTGAGTGGGGGAAATGATCAGTTGGGTCGCAGTTGGCGGCGACAGCGGTGAGGATTTGGGGGTTTAGGATTTAGGGATTTGGGGATTTGGGGACTATTTTAGAAAGTTTTATAATTTCAAGATTTTTTACATACTATTTTAAAATTATATCATGAAATAAATAAAATTAAGTTCAATTGCAGTATCATTTACATACTATTTTTATTAAGATTATATCAAGTATTGGTGGTTTGGTGTAAATCTTTCATCTTAGAGGTCCTTGGTTCAATCCTCCCCAAATGCAATGTTTTCTTAATATTTTCCTCTAACAAAACGACGTCGTTTTGGCATATCTTAGGCGCAAAAACAACTATGTCAATTACTAAAACGACGTCGTTTTGAATTTAACAATCCGTTACAATTTAACGATCGAGCACTTAAATTGAACAAAAAATAAAGTTCAGTGGTATTCCGCCTATCATTTTATAGTTTAGTGGTATGTTCAATACAAAAGACAAAGTTTGATGACATTTCGTGTAATTAACCCTTTTATTAATTAGAAAAGACCTTTCAAACTAAAATGTGTTATTAATGTCTATCTTTAATATGGATCAACGGAACACAAATGATTAGTTATTAGATTCATTCTAGTGAATATCTTTGAGAAAAAAAAAACTATGCCGTATTATTTAATGAAATTAACATAAAGATATATGATTTCAGAATTGAAAATACAAATTATAGTAGAAGAACTAAATCTGACAAAAGTGCACAGTAAAAAGACCTTGTAACAAAATTGACCCTAGAAAATATGGAAAGCTTTGCTGGAAAGGGTGTTTTGGTAAATTGAAAAATGAATTTATGGATTGTGGTACAGGTTTCGCACAGTGACGGTCGTCTTTAATAAGGTGCGCCGAACCTTAACCTAACACAGTGGCTTTTCTCATTTTTAATTAACTTAATATTTTTGTGCATTCCATTCCATAAAAAAATAAAGTACACATATGGTCACTGAACTTTGATAAAAAACAAAATGGTAACCAAACTTTCAAAAATCACAAAATGACAATTAAACTTTATGTTTTATAACAAAATGGTAACTGGACGTTAAATTCCGTTAAGTGACTGTTATAAAATTTGGTATAATAACACATTTAGTCCTTTATATTTATACATTCAATTAATTTAGTCCTAATTCGAAACAATTTACTAAATTTAGCCCTCTTTATTTATGCATTCTTTCAATTTGGTCCTTAAAGCAAAATTCCAAAGTATGGAAACATGATAAATAATTACAATTAAATTTTTATAGGAACTCGAAAACTCGAATCGAATCGAAAAAATTTCAAATAAAGTTTGAGTTGCAAAATATGACGCGTCAACTTGAATAACTCGAATTTTTTTGACTCGACTCGATCGAACGCTCACATCTATCTTAAGATATGACGCATCAAATCGAATAACTCAAAATATTCGAATATTTTAAATCAATTTTTTCTTTTAAATCAAATATTTTTTTAAAATAAAATATTTTATATTTAAATCACATCAATTATTTAATAACAACTTTAAATATTCAATTTAATTTTAAAATATTTGATTTAAAAGAAAAAATAATTTAAAATATTCAAATATTTAATTAATTTTTTATAGGAACTCAAAGACTCGACTTGACTCGTAGCGAACAAATTTCAAATAAAGTTTGAGTTGTAAAATATGACGCGTCAACTCGAATAAATCGAAATTTTTTTTACTCGACTCGATCGAACACTCACCTCGAAATTTAATAACTGCTTTAAATATTCGAATATTTATTAACTACTTTAAATATTCGAATATTTTAAATCAATTTTTTTCTTGTAAATTGAATATTTTTAAATTAAATCGAATATTTAAAGTAGTTATTAAAAGAAAAAAATGATTTAAAATATTCGAATATTTCGTGTTATTCGAGTTGATGTGTCACATCTTAAGATAGAGGTGAGCGTTCGATCGAGTCGAGTCAAAAAATTTCGAGTTATTCGAGTTGACGTGTCATATTTTACAACTTAAACTTTATTTGAAATTTTTTCGATTCGAGTCGAATCGAATTTTCGAGTTCCTATAAAAAATTAATTAAATATTCGAATATTTTTAATCAATTTTTTTCTTTTAAATCGAATATTTTTAAATTAAATCGGATATTTAAAGTAGTTATTAAATAATCGATGTGATTTAAATATGAAAATATTAAATATTCTATTTTAAAAAATATTCGATTTAAAAGAAAAAAAAATCATTTAAAATATTCGAATATTTCGAGTTATTCGAGTTGACGCGTCATATTTTACAACTCAAACTTTATTTGAAATTTTTTCGATTCGAGTCGAGTCAAGTTTTCGAGTTCCTATAAAAATTTCATTGTAATTATTTATCATGTTATCATACTTTGGAATTTTGCTTTAAGGACCAAATTGAAAGAATGTGTAAATAACGAGGGCTAAATTTAGTGAATTGTTTCAAATTAAGACTAAATTAATTGAATGTATAAATATGAAGGACTAAATGTGTCATTATACCAAATTTTATAACAGTCACTTAACGGGATTTAACGTCCAGTTACCATTTTGTTATAAAACATAAAGTTTAATTGTCATTTTGTGATTTTTGAAAGTTTGGTTACCATTTTGTTTTTTTTACCAAAGTTCAGTGACCGTCTGTGTACTTTACCCTAAAAAAATGTAAATCACATGGATGGTTACTAGTAATAAAATCATTAGGTTACCGAGCTAAATGGTCAAAGGGAAGAAATTTTTTTATTCAATTTTTATTAAAAATTTATTTTCATCCTCCCAAAATTTTATAAGTTTAGCCCCTAATATAAAGTAATGCGTCCATCCCTGCTAGTATATTGTTTCTTTTGAATAATATAAATTTCTTTTTTTTTGCTAATACAATAGTGAGATGAGAAGAACTCAAGCCATCCGATCCGCTTCCAACAAATCAAGTACCACATGCGGTGGTTCCATCGCCCACACCTCTCGTCGCTCCTCCTCCTTCAACAAACGCGACAGGCAATCCGCAACACGATTCCCCTCACGCCCAATACGTTGGACGACAACCTCCCACTCTCGACACAACATGCCAAGGATCAAATCCACCAAAGCATCCTCACGTAACGCCGAAGACTCATTCCGAAGCATTCTAACAACTTTTAAATTATCTGATTCGACAATCACCTTCTTATAACCAAGTCTCCATGCGTGGAGCAACACATCATAGATCACCCATAATTCTGCCCTCAAAACCGAGCAACGCCCAATCTTCCGTGAATAGCCAAAAATCCAGCTCCCATTATCATCACGAAGCACCCCTCCACCAGCCGTACATCGTAGATTCCCATACACTACTCCGTCTGCGTTCGCCTTTATCCACCCAGTGGGCGGTCGTTGCCAGCGCGCCAAAGTGCTAACGCGTCTAATGCCAGCACCAGCAGCAAAGGACGCCCGGCTAAACTCCACAGCAGTGTCCAAGCACATCGACACAAACTCCATTGACTCCACAAACCTCACATCCATCACCAAGCTGCACCTACGTTTCCGAAGTTGCCAGCATATCACTGCAAACCTCGTAACCCAGTTCGACGGTCCATCCGGGAACCTCCCATCGTTTCGTAGGTTACATACCAACCATTCATCGATATCCATGGCCTCAAAACTTGTAAGACTCTGCATCGGCACCACCTTAGCCCAAACTTGCTGCGCAAAAGAACAACGACGAAAAACATGGTCGATATCTTCCAACCCCCTACGGCAAACAGTACAAACACCATCCACGCTCATATGGCGTCGCTGCCGCTCCATATTAGTAAGCAAACCTTTACGCAAAACCAACCACAAAAACATTCGCACTCGGTTGGGCAAGCTCAGAGACCAAACCAATCTCCAAACACCCTGATCATCCCCCCTGTCGTACAGCAAGTGCATCATAGGCTGAGCGGACAGTGGACAATCTATTTTCCGTCCACCGATATCCCGGGCAGTCACTACCAAACCATGGCCTGGGCGGGGGAACAACAGCAATTAGCTGCACTATCGATAGCGGGAGCACCTGATGCAACATGCCCCAATCCCAGCAGCCTGTTTTCGTAACCATCGCAGCCACTTTGGATGGTGTCGGAGGCCCCTGCAACATATAATAACCACACAATGGTCTTTCATTATCTAGTCACGCATCATACCAAAAATCCGTGCTTTCCCCATCTCGAACGTTCCAGCACACACTCCTTTTAACCTCATTCCAAATTCTACTAAGCCCCCGCCACAGTCGCGAACAGCTCCCTCTAGTAATACTCGTCGGCAAACCACCTCGTCATTTATATTTGTCCCTAAGCACCCTCACCCAAAGCTTGTCCGAGTTCATCACAAACTCAAAACCAACTTTCATAAAAAAAGCCTCGTTTTGTCGACCAAGATCCTTCATGCCCATTCTGCCATCCTCCACGGGTTTTTGCATGACATCCCAACTCACTAACGAAACTCCCCGCTTCTCATCCGAACCACCCCACAAGAACCGACGTATCAACTTTTCCATTTCTCTGCACAAGCCTTTTGGTAACCATGTCGCTTGCATGACATAGGAAGGAATAGCTTGCAAAACCGCCTTTGCTAACGTCACCCTCCCAACTAGCGATAAAGATTTCGCCACCCAACCTGATAATCTCTTGCGCATATTCTCCAAAACATATGCATAAGTCGATTTAGTCACCCTACTATGTAGTAATGGGACACCCAGATACTTTCCCAAATCATCAACAACCTCAAAACCAAGCGTAACTCCAACCAAATCACGGATACTCTGCGAACAATTCTTAGAAAAATAAACCTGCGTTTTAGCTATGCTCACACGGTGACCAGAACATGTACAAAAATCCTCCAAAACACTTTTTATAAGGACCAGTTGCTCAGGTGATGCTTCCGCAAAAAGAACAAGATCGTCCGCAAAAAATAAATGTGAAATACATGGACCATTGCGCGACAAACGTATAGGCCTCCACCTCCCAGTCTCCACGCAATCTGCAATACTATGCGCCAACCTTTCCATGCATAACACGAATATGTAGGGAGATAGTGGGTCCCCTTGTCGTATACCCCTCGACGGCCTAAAAGAATCAGTTACATCGCCATTCCATAGAATTTGAGTAGAAACAGAGCTCACACATTGCATAATCAAGTCGATCAACCGAGACGGAACACCTACTTCATGAAGAGTCTCCTCAATAAAATGTCACTCGAGGCGATCATAGGCTTTCTCTAAGTCTACCTTGATCGCCATAAATCCCTGTTTTCCAGTCTTATGCGCCATCGAATGGATGATCTCCTGGGCCAAAATAATATTATCAGTTATGTTACGCCCCAGAACAAAACTAACTTGATTCCAAGACACCCATTGCGGCAAAAACCCCTTTAACCGATTAACAATTATCTTGGTAACAATTTTGTACAAAACCGTACACAAGCTGATAGGCCTAAAATGACTAATCAGCTCCGGCACGTCAACCTTAGGAATAAGCACAATCAAAGTCTGATTAATTCTTTCCTCAAGAGGTGCCCCGGCAGAAAAATCTTTAACAAACTTAAAGACCGAATCACCTACCACATCCCAATGGCGCTGGTAAAAATCCACATGAACCACATCTATTCCTAGTGCTTTGAGCGGATCCATCTCAAAAACCACCCTCTTTACTTCTTCCATCGTCACCTCACTAACCAAACCCTGCATCGCAACTGTTCAAAACAAGTGAAATTTACCCGATAGCATGCGTACCGTACAATCATGCACACCCCCGGTGAAGAGTTTCTGGAAGTAACCCATAGCGTGCAACTTCAGTTCCCTTGTGTCATAGCACCATCGTCCATCATCAAGCTTCAAAGCTCGAACCATATTCCGCCGCCTACGAGCCATTGTACTTCTATGAAAGTACTTAGTGTTTCGGTCACCACCCACTAACCACTTACTCCGCGATTTTTGGTGCCACAAGCTCTCCTCATCCGCAAGAACTTTCGCAAGGTCTTGTTTCAAATCCACCTCTAAACCAATAAGAAATTGTGAGTTTTTCCTAGCCCGTGCCTTCTCGATACCTTTAATTCGTGCAAGTAAGAGTGCTTTCTTCCTCCCTATGTGCCCAAAGACCTCTTTGTTCCACTGCCCACTCTTCTGCTGAAAATTCAAGACGTTATCATAAATGAGCCTATCCGGACACCAACTTTACTGAACAAGCCGTTGGAAATCAGGATGCTCATTCCAAGCGGTTAAATAACGATAAGGTTTCGTCGTAACCATCGCAGCACCATTCCCTGTCTCAAGCAAGATAGGCCTATGATCAGACCCAAGCATAGGTAAATGATAAACATCCGACACCGGATAAATCTCATACCACTTAACATTACAAATACAACGATCCAAGCGCTGCATCAAATCACCCCTCTCCCATGTGAACCATGGCCCATGAAACCCCATATCTAACAAACCGAAATCAAACAAGAAATCACTGAACTTCCCACATACTCCATCTCTACGTTGTGACCCCCCTCACCTCTCCGAAGTACAATCAATAGCATTGAAATCACCTCCAATTGCCCAACCCATATTCTGTCCAGGATCAAGCGCTCTCAACTGATTCCAAAGATATGCTCGCTTACTACTATTTGGACTTGCATAAACAAAGGCCATAGCGACGAATCTCTTCTCAAACACATCAAAAACCCATCCATGCACAAATTGCGACGAAACCGCCAAAACATCAAAGCGAACCGTAGACTTCCAAAGCACCCAAATACCACCCGAGAAACTTGTCGCCTCTACTATATACGAAAAATCAAAACCCGAATGACGTATAAACTTATCTGCCTTAACACCACTAATGCGCGGCTCAACCACGGTAACAATATCCGGCTTTTGCACCTTAACCATAAGCCGAAAGTATCGTAAAAAATCGGAGCCCACCCCTTGTGCATTCCAAAAAATAGACTTAACCATTAAAAAATACTAAATCGGAAACAACTCACCCAACAAACTACTGTGCATCCGACTGAGCCCCTTCGAAGGACTTATTCTCACGCCATAGCACTCGACGCCCCCCAACCGGAGTAGTCCCCTTGGCTTCACGGGTACCTTCAAGCGCTCCTCCCGCTACTTTGGTCAATTCCACAGTCATGTTATTAATCCATTCCGCCAAAACCGGCTTTGAAGGCCCCTTCTCATCACGCTTTTTCGCCTTTAGACCCTTAGCACCTCCACTCTTAGCTGCCAACGGGTTCTTATGATTTGCCTTAGGAACATTCTTCCTCAAGCCAGGCTTTAACACCCTCCCATTACAATCATTCAAAACCCATCGCTCATCCTTATCAATTACACGAACCACCTTGTGGTTATTGGCATCAAGCGATGACTTCTCCACGACGATCACTTGCATTGGCGCTACGGCAACCTCCTGCTCCTTCCCAACACCAACCCCACGCTCAACTCCCAACGTCATATCCCCGATAGCATCTACCCGAGGCCCAACAGAACTACCAGCTTCGCCCGTGCCTTGCCCCACGGCAGAACCTACCCCTACGTCTATGTGTACTCCATCCCTCGCCATGCCACTCCCACAATCCATCGTGGCCTTCCCCTTACTCTCCCGTGTGACCTCGACACGCCCAGGCCCCCAGCACCATGGACAACCGAATCACTAGGCAATTGAGACCCATCAATGGGATCACCTTCCACTTCAAGAGTCGCAAAACGCGACCCACCTGCACCCTTGCGCTCACGTTCCTTTTGCACAGCCAAGGGTTGAAGCGATCATGGCTTATCCAACCGTCGTCTTCTATTAGTAACCTGCATCCAAGGTCCATACACCTCAGTCGCATCCTTTCCCTCACCTATCGGAGCAGCCTGCACTGGCACTTGTTCCTTACGATCGCTAGGACAAGACTCCTTAGCATGGCCATACTTCCCGCACCCATAACAAATCAAAGGCAAACCTTCATACTCAATGTTTTGTCGAATACCATCAATCACCACTCCGGATATAAGAGGTTTATCAAGCTCCACCACAACCGCAAACCTCGCAAACCGCCCCCGTTTACCTTCCAATGTGTTATAGTCAACCTTAATCACTTTACCGACCACACTCACAATCTCCCGAAACATGCTTCTCGTATAATACCTATAAGGTAGTCCGGGAAGCTGAGCCCAAACCACAATACTCCGAGGCTACTCTTCTGCCGTTGAAAAATTCTGCGACCAAGGTTGTACAGTTAAGTATCATCCATACACCACCCAAGGTCCCCCGGAAAGAACCTTATCATAGTCCGAACCTAACTCGAAACGAACCAAAAAATAACCATTATCCAAGTCTACCAATGACATTCTCCCTGTTGGATTCCAAAGAGCGTTAATCCTATTCAGCAACGCCTTATACCCTATCGCTTTTCCTAGCAGCCGTACCACGAGTGAATTTGCCAATTTCTCATTAATGGAATCATGAACCCTATCAGAAAAATCAATCTTCGGCAACGGCCCATCCAGGTTAATTCTAACATCCTCTGATAACACTTTCACGTCCAAAACGTCCATGTCAAGCCGCACCTCGGCATCACCAATCATCATATCCCTAAACGACGGCTTAGCAACGGCATCCACCGACATCGTTGTCTCCCGTCCTTGCCCCAGCCCAGCAGAACCCTCGGCTTGCTCCCCATCACCAGCAATCGGCGCCGCATCTTGCATCCAAATATCTAGCCCAGCATTAGCAGCCACGCCATCCCCAACTGCGAACCCAGTAGAACCCGCAACCCTCGCCATCTCCACTCCAGTCACCGCCCCAACCCCTAGAGGAGGGTCCTGCCCTATCGGAGTTACTACCTTTCGGATCGGGGGTAACAAGTCCGGTGGCCTACCCATTGTCGACCCCGATAACCCCAGACTAGGGTTACCACCATCACCGTTCCTAGGGTTTCCTATATTCTCGGAGCTCATATTTTTTATTCCAATTATTATGTTATTCAATTGAATAATATAAATTTCGATTTCAAATAAAATAAAAAAAGGTTAATTCAAATGAGATTTTTTAATAATTAAGACTATAAAAAATAATTAAATGTTAATTATTGGATAACATAATAATAAAATTCTGCATTGAAATCGGAGATTAATTCGAACTTAAATATGGTCAGGTCCATAATTTTAAAATGGTGTGTGGAAAATTTGGATGTGATTCTGCAATTTTCTGGGCATCTCAGCTGCTTTCCCGCAAGACACTCTTTAATTCCTTTTGTATTGGAACAATTTGGTTGAATCTCACCATAAGGTTTGGTCATCTTTCATCCCCTTTGGTTTAATTTGGACCATTTGGATGTCAAAGAATGAGGTAATTTTCAATTCTAAAATGGTGGATTGGTTGTTGGTAGAGTTCATGACAAAATATCGTCTTGCCTCATGACTCAAGGCAAAATATCCACATGGGGCTATTTCTATTGAAAATCTTATCGCGGCAAACCTTTTCTCCAAGGGAGCTGACGGCTGCCCAGTTTCGAGATGGGAGCCCCCTCCAAGGGGTTTCCTAAAACTAAATGTAGACGGGACAGTACTCAGATCAACAAGTGCAGGAGGTATCGGGGGTCTTCTACGTGATGAAAACGGAGCCATATTACTCACTTTCTCTAAATCAGTGGGGAACCTTCCGCTTGCACTTGTGGAGTTGGAGGCTACCAAAGTGGGTCGGAAGGTACAGACTCGTGGTGGAATCCTATTGTAAAAATGTGGTAGATGGGTGTTAGGGACTGCACTTCCCCCACCAGTTTTCCAGATTGTTGTTCAGGAGGTGGCTAGCATTATAAGCAGCATATTTATTGTCCTGCGTTTAATCCCTCGCATCAAGAACATGGATGTTGATTCACTGGCAAAACAGGGCATTGGATAATCTGTAAGCACGTTGTTAAGTATGGTTGCAGAATGGTACTTGTGGATTTGCATAAGGGTCTTCGCGTTCCAGTGACGTTTTGATCTCTCGTGAGGTGGGTTTATTGCCTCCGTTTGAACGTTCAAAGTCTAACTTTCAGGCCCCCTGGCTAGTTTTTAAGCTTTTCCATCTATATTTCAAGCCGGTGTACGAGTAATCAAATGCATGGGAGGAAGATTTCCAATAGGTTTAAAGCCGTATAATTTTGTCTCGTACAAACAAGGGCATTTTGTTCTCTGTAATTTAGTCGGATATGGTGTACTCTTTTTCTTCCACTTAGATTTATGGAGATTTTTTAATGAGACCTGTATCCGTGTTCCGTTGTATGATTTCTGATTTTTTAATCATACATTTTACTTTTCAAAAAAAATAATTTTAAAACGGTATAACAAAAATGATGTCAACCGAAACTATGAATTTTCCATTTATTATAAGTTTATAACAATGATGATGTAAACAGAAATTTTACAAATGAAGAAGACAAAAAAAAAATTGTTTTTACTCTTTGCGAGCAAAGCATGTTATAAAGTGGTCCTTCCAAAAGTCAGCTATGTGCATAGGATGAGGTTTGTAAAGTATTCCCATCACTTATTTGGGTAAAATTCACAAATGGTCATTAAACTTTAGTTAATTATTTATTTTGGTAATTAAATTTTTAATTATTTTAATATTATAATTAAACTTTGTGATTTGTTTTAATTTAGTCACTAAGCGTTTGACGGAGTTAAGGAAGTGACATGTCAGTTAACAAATTTTGTATAGTAACACATTTTTTTGAATAAGTATAATAACACATTTAGTCCTTCGCGTTTGAACATTCAAATGATTTAGTCATTATTCGAATAATAATAATAAATTTCCCTTTTAATATTTACACATTTTTTTAATGGGTTATGCTATTGACAGCCCTAAGGGCTGTCAATAAGAACACTATAGATTCTAGTAATTAATATTTTTAATTTTTTAAAGAAATATAGTATAATGTAATTAATTATATTCCTAAAAAGTTGTGTTTCATTAATTTAAATTTTTTAATTTAATTAAACAATAAAATCCTAAATTCAAACTCCAAACCTCAAATTTAAACCCTAAACCCTAAACCCTAACCCTAAACCCTAAAATCTAAACCCTAAACCCTAAACTCTAAACATCAAATCCTAAACCCTAAACCCTAAACTCTAAACATCAAATCCTAAAACTTAAACCCTAAACTCTAAACACAAATCCTAAACCCTAAAACTTAAACCCTAAAAATTAAAACATAAATCATAAACCTTAAACCCTAACCCTAAATCCAAACCCTCAAACCCTAAACCCTAAACAATAAATCATTTTAAGTGAGTATTAATTACATTAAGCAACTTAAAATTAATTAAACATGATTTTTTAGGAATGTATTTAATTACATTTTACTAGATTTCATTACAAAGCAAAACAACCATTTATTATAAAGCAAAACAAACATTAATTACAAAGCAAAACAAGCATTAATTATAAGAATTTATAGAGTTCTTATTGACAGCCTTAAGGGCTGTCAATAGCAAAATCCTTTTTTAATTTGGCCCTATTTTTAATTAAAAATAATTTAACTCTAAACTCTAAATCCAAAAAAACTAAACATAAACCCTAAACCCATAAACACAAAACACAAAACTAAAAACTCTAAAACCCTAAAACCCAAAACCCATAAAGTTTAAAAATTAACATACCTTGCTAAGGTTCTGGGTGGATTTGGGTCGGGTACCTTATTAACATACCTTGCTAAGTGATGAAATAGATCAGATAAAACAAGTCCAGAAGCAATCAAGGATCCCAAGCTTTCTTTCCATGTTTTTATCTTCATCTTTTTTAGCATCCGCTTGTGTGGGTAATTTTGCCAATAATTGGATTCCATGTTGAGTTTTGAGTCCAGCTTATGGATTCATAGTTCCCATAAAATTCATCCCTTGAGTTACAACTTACAAGTGCATCAAGGAAAAAACTACTATCAAATTAAATAATTAAATTAAAGTTGATACTCTATTAAATTTCTAATATAATTTTCAAAAGTTCTCACCTCTAACATAAAATTTTTCACCCATCTTTGAAAATGACTTATGGAACTTTTTGAAAAGAGCAAAATGGACCCTCTATTAAATTTTTTTATCCATGTCCCTCTATCAAATTGGACCACTAGATTTTTCAAATTTTCATTTTTATGTACAATATTTTGTCTAATATCGGAGCATTTTAAGCGCCACGCGCATAAAATAGCGTGAATTTAGTACTTTCCAAAAGGCGTTAATCTCGTTACTTCCCGCTGAAGACCTGTTCCAAATCACCAACCAAAAACAAACCCCAACTTCTCTGCTTTTAATTTCAAAGCACATTCGTTCTCAATAAAAAAAGAAGAAAAGATTGAAAAATCCTTGTGTTTAAGCGCATATTCATTCAGCCATGGATGAAGAGTACGATGTGATCGTCTTAGGGACTGGTCTCAAGGAATGCATTCTCAGCGGTCTTCTCTCCGTCAATGGACTCAAAGTAAGCTTCTTTATCCACTTTTTAGTCTTCATTTCTCACACAGGCATTTCTACAAACAGAACGTAGGGGATTAGTATTGGTTAAGGTGGTATAGGAAATGGGATAGATGTTAACGATACCTGAGGCCGAACTCTTCGTTTTTTCTTGAAATATACTTCGGTATGCATCCGATCCTACGAGCGTATCCGTATCGGATTCTGAATTAACAGATTGGATATCTGCATTTTGCTCAATAGGTATTGCACATGGACAGAAATGACTATTACGGCGGAGAATCGACTTCGCTTAATCTTATGCAGGTCACTCTTCTTCTAAGACATTCTTAACTATTTGGTTCATACCTGATGTTTCTTTATACAATTCCTCAACTATGTTTTCCTGCTGTGGTGTGTATATATATAGCTTTGGAAACATTTCAAGGGAGATGACAAGCCTCCAGAGCAGCTAGGAGCAAGCAGGGACTACAATGTTGACATGGTTCCAAAGGCATGCAATATAACCTCCAGATTTTGCTATTTTCTATGCTGTAGTTTTCACTACTTGATTGCCTGTTGGATGAGCGCTTAATGTGCATTTTCGCAGTTCATGATGGCCAATGGCAGTCTGGTTCGAATTCTCATCCACACCGATGTCACCAAGTATCTTAACTTCAAGGCTGTGGATGGTAGTTTTGTGTACAACAAGTCGAAGGTACGGGATTGTTGTGTTTAAATTTGTATCACTTGTTTAGTTCAGACTTTTATTGTCTTCAATGACTTGAATCACCATTACTTGTAGATCTACAAAGTTCCGGCGACCGACGTTGAAGCACTGAAATCGCCATTGATGGGACTGTTCGAGAAGCGCCGTGCCAGAAAGTTTTTCATTTATGTCCAAGACTATGAGGACAATGATCCGAAATCTCATGAAGGACTAGACCTGAATACAGTAACGGCGAAAGAACTTATCTCGTATGGATCTCCTCTCTATTGCAGTGGTTACAATGACTGGTATTTGTTACTGTTTACTGGTCTTGATGCATGGTATTGTTTTCAATGTAGAAAGTATGGGCTAGAAGATGATACAATTGACTTCATCGGTCATGCCTTGGCACTTTACAGTGATGATAGTTACTTGGATCAGCCAGCTTTGAGTTTCGTTAAGCGAATGAAGGTAAAAGTTTGTTTTCGTATATTGTATTAGTAACTATATTCGGTATTTATGCATTTGTTTTTGTATAGCTCTATTCAGAGTCTTTGGCGCGGTTTCAAGGAGGATCTCCTTATATCTATCCACTATACGGGCTGGGAGAATTGCCTCAGGTTTTTCATTATCTGTAGTTCTTTTTTCTAGTTAAATAGAAACAAATTTGTTGAGGTTGACTCGTTATTACGTTTCTATCTGTAGGCATTTGCACGTTTAAGTGCAGTTTACGGAGGTACTTACATGCTCAACAAGCCTGAATGTAAGGTAAATCTCTCAGAACACAAAACTCGGAATGTAGTTTGCTTCGTTTTCTGTAACGTACGCGTAATCAGTAATCACTAACATCTTTAAGCTCACCATTGAGTTCAGATGCCATGAAGCACAGAAAACTAGTTCAAGAACGTCACTCTGTTTATCTGCTTTCTGGACATTTTATGATCCCGGTTTCTGTAATTCACAAATTAGCAAGTAGGTGTCATCACGTTTTTCTTGCAAAATTTCGGGTTGCAGGTACAATTCGGTGATGATGGAAAAGTTATCGGTGTGACTTCTGAAGGGGAAACTGCTAAGTGCAAGAAAGTTGTCTGTGATCCATCTTACTTGTCTGATAGGGTAACCTCCGAAGAAACAATTCCTCGAACTAATTTTTCTTTTTATGCATCCTTGGAACACAAGTATATGAACATTTTCTTCCTGTTCTTTCGATGCATCAGGTTCAGAAGGTCGGAAAAGTAGCGCGTGCTATCTGCATTATGAGCCACCCTATTCCAGATACCAATGATTGTCACTCAGCCCAGGTTATTCTGCCTCAGAAGCAACTCGGCCGTAAATCAGACATGTATGCTGATAACTTTCTCAGCTATCATAAATTGCTTATGCTTATGCATATATGTCCGAAAGTTTATCGAGAGATTGTATAGCGAAATAGAGTTTCCGTCGAACAAACAAGTTGTATCAGTCCTTGATCATCAGTTGCCGGTACCGTCTGAGGTTTACTTTTGTTATTGCAGGTACCTTTTTTGTTGCTCATATGCTCATAATGTGGCTCCCAAGGGAAAATACATTGCTTTCGTTTCAACAGAGGCCGAAACCGACGACCCCAAGGTAGAGTTGGAGCCTGGCATTAAGCTACTCGGACCAGTAGATGAGATATTCTACGACTCTTACGACAGATATGTCCCGACTAACGACCATACAGCCGACAACTGCTTCATATCTGCTGTAAGGACACTCCCCTCTTCCTTACTCTGCATTTCCTTGTATGATCTGAAAGAACCTTAAACACTTGGAAGTATATAATCTTCTGATTCGAGTTCCGAATTCCGTTGCAGAGTTATGATCCAACAACACACTTTGAAACCACTGTGAATGATGTGATCCAGATGTATACCAAGATTACCGGAAAAGTAAGTGTTTCATTTTCTCTAAAGTGTTCGTGTCTGACACCCGTATTTTAATTCAACCCGAATCCGAATAACAGTTGGTCATATTGTGCAGGTTCTTGATTTATCCGTGGACCTGAGTGCAGCCAGTGCGAGTGAAGAATGAGGATCTTCAAACAATTTTGTTGTGTTCTCTCATGCATGATTTGTTTGTTATTTCATCTGAATAAAGAACTATAACCTCACAAAATTAGACATGATAAAATAAATAAATAATATAAGATATGAGAGGGAAAAATAATACATTGTTAAGAAATTCAGCAATATAACGATAATAAATCACAATTCAATAACAACCTGAAAAAACTAGACGAAAAAATGTGCAAAAAGAAGAAATTCACTATAACAAAAAAATGTACATAGATTTGTGAACTTATACCATATGATCACGATCTTTGATTTGTAATGACCTAACTTTTCTGAGTCAATTAGGTTACAGACTGCCAAAACCTAAGTACATATAAATATATGTATTCAGACATGAAACAAACCACCACAAACCCTTTTTTTTTCTCTCAAAATAATTATTCACCAAATAACTGCACGTCAAATTAAACGGAATTCGACTTACAATCTCTAGCATATATTATTTTATCTAATTTTTTTTAAATATGTTGATGTGATGCAATAGTAATATTTGTTCAATTTTCTTAGTCTTTTTAAAGACGACACATACAACATGTATTACTGGTGCTCAAATACGGGTCTCAAGGAATAATAAACATCTACCTTTGCCACCAGAACACGAAGGGATGAGCTATTTTATCCAAATTTATACAACACAAAAATTATATAAATATAAAATATCTGTAAGCATAAACATGATTTTAAAGTCTAATAACCATCATTAAGATTTTAATGCTCTTTTGTGGTTGTTTGTCGAAGTGTCATGATTTTATAACGAAAAGTATTGCGTAATTACCAGAGCGTTCTGGTTGAAGTTGATGGTTACTAAATTTTATTTTCAAGACTGTGTAAGTTTTTTTATAAAGTGATAGATTTTATTTTTCCTACTTTTACACCCATTAGATTTTGATGTATATGATTTGTTCAAAAAAATAACTATCGTTAAGATAAAACAATAGTGACACATCTCAAAATCCGATTATTTAAATCATGTATACGTTTCAAAGATTTTATTAGCGAGATTAATTTCATGTGGGTCGTAGAAAAAAGCTTAATAACTATCGTTAATATCAATATTCAAAATAAAAAATATATTTTAATTATTGAGTTTTGTTATACATGGACCATAGTCCTAAGGACTGTGTATAAGAACTACTAGATTTCTATCATCAATATTTATTTTAGTTTTTGATGGAATCTATTAAAATGTATTTAATAACATTCCTAAAAAATAAACATCATGATGTTTAATGTAATTAATAATCATGTAAAAGAGTTTATGTATTTAGATGTTTATGGTTTAGAGTATATAATTTTAGGGTTTATGGTTTATTGTTTTATAGCTTCTAAGATTTAGGGTTTATTGTTTTAGGGCTTAAGATTTATAATTAATGATTTTGTTGTTTTATGGTCTAGGGTTTAGTGTTTCTAGCATGACTAAGGGTTTAAAGTTTTGTGGTTTATGTTTTTAGAGCTTATATGGTTGAAAGTTTAAGAGTTTATGATTTTTAAGTTTAGGGTTTATGATGTTTGGATTTAATTACATTAAACACCATAAATAAATGATGTTTATTTTTTAAGAATGTAATTAATTACATTCCAATAGATTCTATTGAAAACTAAAAATAAGCATTAATGATAGGAATTTAGTAGTATTTATACAGAGCCCCTAAGGGATATGTATAGCAAAACCCTTAATTCTTTGCCAACTGAATTATTTTTTGTCAACAATCTCTAGAGAAGATGGTTAAAAGCTCTCAATTGACACCTTCTCATTCTCCTAGGTTGTGGGTTCAAAATCCAGTAGAAGCAAAATTCTCTTTTCCCCTCCTCTTAAGTAGAAATTGTTCAAAAAAATTAGCCACTTTCTACGATATAAATAAATAAACTGGATTATATTCAAAGTGATAAGATTACAAAGATATCACTGAAAAACGCAATTGTTTCGCTACTTATTCTTGGAACATCGACACAACCACAAAAAGGAATCATAAGCATATACAGACCGACCTTCTTCACTGAAAAACGCTTGTTGATGCTCGTCAATCGAAACGCTAAATTGTCAAAAGACAAACAACTGTCATAGATAGGATTGGGCATTCGATCGAGTTGAGTCAAAAAATTTCGAGTTATTCAAGTTGACACGTCTAATTTTATCATGGGTTAACTACTGGAATAGTGTTGAGTGGATCGATTGAATGATCAAGATCAAGAGGGGGGTGAATTGGGATTTTAAAACTTTGTGGGAGTGAATGGGCAATTAAAAATGAAGAACAAAGGATTTTAGAGTGGTTCAAGTTCCAAATGAACTCTACATCCACTACCTTAGCTACCACTAAGGATTTGCAACAATTCACTATTTGTTATTCCTCTTTTCAAGGCTTAGGAGGTAACCTTTACACAACCGGTCAAATTTTCTACCCAAAATTTGACCAAACCGTCACAAATGATCAAAGAAGAATTTGGACAAGAAATATATCTCTCAAATACAATTTTGTCCCTTGAAGTACAACACTCAACCTAAATTTAAAGATAGAATAAGAATTGGATACAACTCAATTTGGGGATTACAAGAAATTAAAAAATAAGCACACTTGAGGTTGGATTTTTTGCTTTGATGTTTGTCTTTAATGCAATAGTTGTTGCTGGTCTTCAAAGAGCTTCAATTTATACCTCCTCTATCAATTCTAGCAGTTTGGGTGGTTAGGGAATTGATTATAGTCGTTGGGACCCACCCTCTCTTTTCACCATAAATGCACTTCAGCAGCTATCCGTATCGGTACATGGGGAGCTGTATCGATATCTGTCTCAAAACAGAAAGAGCCGTTGTACATAATAAAGAGGGGGAATCGAAACGCACGTAAGCGTATCGGTACGGGACAGGGAGCGTATCGAAACGGATAAGACCGTATCGATATCTTTTTCTCAACTTAGCTCACTGGAAGTTTCCGTTTCGATACGAGGGTTTACCGTATCGATACGGGTCAACTGCCATTTTAAATGTTGGTTACCTAACGACTGACACCAACGGTCGAAAACATTTAAAACACTTCGAATTAAAAATTCAATTAAAACCGTATCGATACGGTTTAAACCGTATCGTTACACCATTCAAATTCCTTCATTTTTTACAGAGGGGCGTATCGATATAGATGGAATCCGTTTTGATACGCTGTTTCGATACGGTTAAGAGCGTATCAAAACGCGTCTTTCTAATAGCCAACTTTGTAAAAAAGGTATCGATGCGGCTAGAAGCATATCGATACACCTGGAAGGTTTTCAATACTTTGGCTTTGTAACACTTAGAAAATATTTGAGTTTGAGTTTTTTAAATCAATTTTAAAGTGTTGGTGATTTAAAACTTATTAAAGGGACTTAGAAATCAATTTCAAGTTTTCAATTTAGTCCTTAACAATTTAATTATATCAAAATCAAACATAGGTTTTACAAATAGTCACTTATGTTTTCCCCCAGTACAGAGTTGGTCACCAATTTTGAAAAACGACCAGTAAAGTCACTTACGTTTTCGGGGCGTAAACTTTTGGTCACTCAATCATTTGTTGTCGTTAAACAATGACAGATTGCTGACCTGGCAACGAAAAAATAAGGGCAAATTACTGCAATGACCATTAAAATTTATCTTATTACATTTTTGCTCCCCAATTTAAAAAAAATAAACATTATAGTCACTAATAAAAATGTTTCTTTATAATTTCACCCTTAAATTTTTAAAAATTAATTTTTCAACCCTAAAACTTTACAATCAATTAGTATAATAATATTATAAAGGCTTAAATGAAAAATAGGTACCCAAAATATACCATTTTTAAATTTAGGTGCTCAAATTGCTCATATTTTTTTCACTCTGGATTATTTTTAATATTATTGTAACATGACATGTCATTTTTTATTATTGTTAAATTAAAAATAATTTTAAAATAAAATAAAATCATTTTTATTATTATTAAATTTAAAATATATATTTTTAAAAATATTACTTCTTAAAATAATTTAGGTGTTTAAAGTATTTTTTTGTAAAAATAGGTGCCCAAATTTACCATAGTAAAAAAATTTAAGTGTCCGACTGTTAAATGAGTGTTAGAAAAATTGTTAACCAATCGGTACTTGACACGTGACATTAATTTTATTAATTTTTAATGGAAAATACTTAGAACTTTCAAATCATTATAAAATCTCAAAATTTGACAAGCCTCACAAAACAGTCTCTAAATCCCTAAAAATTCCCAAACTTTCACTGTCGATTGCCGCCGCGACGTCCGCGTTTGACGTTCGGTTGCACACCGTTGGGCGTTTCCGGCGACGTCGTGTTAGGGAAAATTGTCGCCTTGGCCCGGCGACCAAGTGGGTGCGGTCAGCGACGAAAACTGGCGGCGGAAGCGGCAGCAGTCGACGATGAAAGTTTAGGAATTTTTAGGGATTTAAGGATTGTTTTGTGAAGCTTGTAAAATTTTGAGATTTTATAATAATATGAAAATTCTGAGTATTTTCCATTAAAAAATTTTAAAAATAAAATTAATGCCACGTGTCAAGCACCGATTGGTTGATACTTTTTTTAACACCCATTTAACAAACGGGCACCTAAAATTGTACCTATAGAAATTTTGGGCACCAATTTTTACAAAAAAAAAACTTTAGACACCTAAATTATTTTAAAAACTAATATTTTTTAAAATATTTTAAATTTAATAATAATAAAAATAATTTTTTTAAAATAATTTTTAATTTAAAAATAATAAAAATGACATGACATGTTATAATAATAATAATAATAATAATAATAATAATAATAATTCAGAGTGAAAATAGGAACAATTTGAAAGTTTAGTTATTAAATAGGAGCAATTTAGGCACCTAAGTTTAAAAATGGTATACTTTGGGCACCTATTTTTCATCTAAGCATTTGTAATATTATTGTACTAATTGATTGTAAAGTTTTAGGGTTGAAAGTGAATTTTTAAAATTTAAGGGTGAAATTATAAAGAAATATTTTTATTAGTGACTATAATGTTTATTTTTTTAAATTGGGGAGCAAAAATGTACATGAGATAAACTTTAATGGACATTGCAGTAATTTACCCTTATTTTTCGTTGCCAGGTTAGTAATTCGTCAGTGTTTAACGGCAACAAACGGCTGGGTGACCAAAAGTTTATGCCCTAACAACGTAAGTGACCTTACTGGTCGTTTTTCAAAATCGGTGACCAACTCTGTACTGGGGAAAAACATAAGTGACTATTCCAGTAGTTAACCCTTTCATCATTCAAACTTTATTTGAACTTTTTTTGAGTCGAGTCGAGTTTATAAAATTTGAGTCGAATCGAGTTTCGAGTTTCTATACAAATTTAATTGTAATTATTTATAATGTTATACTATGGATTGATTCCAATTTAAATGACTTTCTCTAACCAACCATATACAATATATATCTTCATGTTTTTTTAAGTGTGTAAATAAGATTTTTGATGTTATTAAATAAATTAAATATTATATTATATAATATATTTATAATCATAATATACTTATATGTTCCTTTCTCGACTAGTAGCTTTAGAACCCTCGATGATGTCAAAGCTAGAGCTCCAACAAATTAACAACAATTTTGATCACAAATTCAACACTGCCTGTGAAACCGTTGTTACTTGTTCGAGCTCACAATAGTAGAAGAATTCGAAGTGTCATGTAAATTAAGTTTTAGAACTTTAGGGCCTTTGAGATTTAGGTTAAGGGAATTGGGAGTTTTCATTTAAATTCACGTCAGATATGAATGGTTGAAGAAGAAAAGTAAGGGATGGGAGAATGATATAACATTAACTAAGGCTTAAAACTAAACGACATAGTTTTATATTTTCAAATTATTAGTTTTTTTGGCAATTCGAACTTTCAAAATTCAGACTCAATTCGAACTCAAAATTTCAACGAGTTATTCGAGTCAAGTCGAATAACTCGAAATTCGAAAAAAATCAATTTTTTCGAGTCGAATTTTGCCCACCCCTAGTCACAAAGATAGACTATAGCTGCTATAAAAGATGATGAAATAGTTGCTATGAAAGTAGACGAAAGAATTGCTATAAAAGTAGACAGAATGACTGCCATAAAAGCATATGTGAAAAGAATCTGGTAAAGTAAAAAATAACAAGAAAAACTTGAAAATAAAATATTCATCAGCAATGATGAATTTTTTTATGTACAAAACCAGTAAAATAACCAAAGGTCGCTGCCAGTAAAAAAAACACAATAAAAAAGAACTAAAAAAATTTTGTAACCGTCGCAGAGTAAATATGAGAAGTAGTAGAAAAAAGAGTGATTAAAAACATGACAATATTTAATGCACCCGTTGGTGTACAAGTCCTATACAACGTCGTATAACCACACGAAATAAATAAAAAATTAATGAAAAACATATAAATGAACATTGATATATTTATTTAAAGTTAATTATAGTTAGCTACGATTATTATTTTACTTTAATTAATTTTGAGTAAACTTATCAATATTTACTTTTAAGTTTTTAATTAATTAATTTATTAATGAGGTGACTTGTTGTACTTAATGAATTATGTAATAGATTGATAAAGATTCTGAACATACAAGGTGAACTATGATCACTCTTTTCATGTATCAACAAAAATAAAATCCTCACACATTTAATTAATTTATTCGCCTATTCAAAAAATTTATTCGAAAATGAATGTAAGAGAGAAAATGTACATCAATATCTTCAATTGCTGTAATATATGAGTTTGAATTTACGCTTTAAAATTATTAATAAGTACGTTATATTTTTAACGAAAGACCTAAATTTAAACTCTAAAAATAATATTATTGAGAGAGACAATCCAAACCTCAATACTAACTAGAAATACACATAAATCCTGACCCATTTGGGTAAATTTATCAATATTTACTTTTAAGTCTTCAATTAATTAATTAATTAACTAACTAATGAAGTGACTTGTTGTGCTTAATGAATTATGTAATAGATTGATAAAAGATTCTAAACTTACAAGGTGAACCACGATCACTCTCTCCATGTATCAACAAAAATAAAGTCCTGACCCATTTAATTAATTTATTCGTCCATTCAAAAAAAATTATTCGAAAGTGAATGTAAGAGAGAAAGTGCACGTGAATATCTTCAATTTCTATAATATTTGAGTTTGAATTTACAAATATGCTTTAAAATTATTAATAAATATTGGATATAATAGAAAAATACGTTGTATTCTTAACAAAAAATTTAAATTTAAACTTTAAAAATAATATTGTTAAGAGAGACAATTCAAACCTCAAATATTAACTAAAAACAAACATAAAATCTGACGTATTTGAGTAAATTTATCAATATTTACTTTTAAGTCTTCAATTAATTAATTTATTAATGAGGTGACTTGTTGTGCTTAATGAATTATGTAATAGATTGATAAAAGGTTCTAAACTTATAAGGTGAACACTATCACTCTCTTCATGTATCAACAAAAATAAAATCATGACCCATTTAATTAATTTATTCGTCTGTTAAAAAAACTTATTCGAAAGTAAATGTAAAAGAGAAAGTGCACATGAATATCTTCAATTTCTGTAATATCTGAGTTTAAATTTACAAATATACTTTAAAATTATTAATAAATATTGGATATAATAGCAAAGTACGTTGTATTCTTAACGAAACACTTAAATTTAACCTCTAAAGATGATATTATTAAGAGAGACAATCCAAAGTGCAAGGTATCTTAAATAAGGTTAGAGGTTCGAATCATGACACTACAACAAATTTGCTTATTAATGACATCTAAAATATTGTCATTAAAACTTATATTTTTGTCACTATTTGTATTTTGTGACGTGAAATTTGACGTCACGGCGTTCGTCACCCTAGGTGTGTCGCTAAATGTCAAGTGTGACGATGTATGATTTTTCGTCATGTATTGTTGAACTTATAATGACGTTGGTGTATAACGTCACCTTAAAATTTGTTTTCAGTGACAACTAATTATGTCATAAAATGATATAAAAATTCGTCATTGATTATTCATATTGTCACCAATAATATATTAAATTCTTTGCATTAGCGACGAAAGAAATATCGTCACCTTGTTTGTGACGTAGTATATTGTCACCTAAAAATGGTATGAATGACGATAATACATAACGTCACTTTATAACTTATGTTCCGTGGCAACTAATTATGTCACCAAATTATATAAAATTTCGTTATTAATAAGTCTTATCGTCACGACTAACACATTAGTTTAAATTTATAGGTGACCAAAAAGATATAGTCACATTTTAGTTTGTCCATGTGCTTGCAATCTGATTTCATTTTAGATTTAGAATTAGATTTTCAATCTTAACTTAGAGTTTTAAAGTTATCAAAACAATTTTAAAATTTTCTTATTTAAAAATAAAAAAAACATAAAATTACAAAAAAAAATCAAATATCTTATAGATTACAATAAAAACCTAAACTTCTAATAAATTACAATAACGTCATTTTTTTCACAATTTACAATAAGCCATACATTTTATAATTTATAATATTGTTTCAGAATTATACAATCATTACAATTTTATCCCTATTCTATAAAATGCCAAAAACCAATCGTCATATCTCAAAAACAATTCCCATCATATTTATCATCTTCCTCGATCATAACACCTCTCGACCACCACTGTTGGTCACTGTTTCCTAAGACTTAAAACCTTCAATTCATTAAATACCTCCACCATATCTCAGCTTCAAATGAACAGAGTTAGGTATATCCCCTAGAATAAAAATCATGGATCCAATGTACCGCTGCTTGTGAATCCAAGCCTAATAGAATACCTATGAAAGGTTACACATAATTAAATAAGTTGATAAAAAAACTAAACACTTTAATATACACAACTCGTAAGATATTGGATTCAACATACCCACTATAGTAACTTTAAGAATCAAAACTTACCAAAACCATGTTGTAGCTATTGAAGCTACAAAAGTACCCACTGTAAATACATCTTTATACTTCTGCTTCAAATGTTAGGTAAACTTCAAGTGCTTAGTTGATTAGTGGTTACCTAAAATAAAACGAATAGTTAAATTAGAAAAAAAATCAATTTTCAAAAGCAAAGAAAAAACAAGAGGTTGACTAAAATTATTAACATACATGAATGTTATGTCATCAACTAATCCATATAATGCTTCTAATTTTGAAATACTAATAATTTCATAACAAGGTACATAGCAAAGGATGAGCAAATATAGGTCAAACTTTTCACAATAAAGTAAATCCTTAGCAAAGTATAGGATGTAACACTTTGTAATAAAATATTAGCAACAATTTGTAGTAGCAATATCTAAAAGGGTTGCTCACACCAGTGCCCTATATTGTGTGACATGAATCTTCACAATTTAACTCTTCGGTAAATAAAGTAATTTTATTCAAAAATACAACTCGAACAAACAACATATACTTGGAAGAACTAGCAGAATTAGACCTTAGAGCGATTTTAAAGAATGAGCCCATCGCATAAACAAAATTCTGATCAATAAAGGTTTTTGCTACATTGCTTCTGTCATCTAATATAATGAGAGCTTAACGATTTCATCCACATTATATCTTTTCAAATCTCCATTTAGAAATGCAGATACTAAATTGAAACACAACATAAGCGGTTAATATAAAAATAATCTTCTCCAACCTATACCGCACAACTAAATTCAGTTTCTCTGAAGTTGATACTAAACTAATAGCCTCGGAAATTTGAGAAAGCTGAAAAAAATATAGAAAGAAAATAATAATATCAATAAAAAGATAGAAATTTCACAACATAAACCAAGAGGAAAAGAAAGAAAAAGAGATGCCTAAAACAAAGTTGGTCGAAATCAATGTAGGTAACAACAAAATTGAGATTTCGAGAACCTAAACCTCAACTTAAATTAAATTATATATTTAACGCATCATAAAAAAATTGAGCTAAACAAAGTAAAGATTCGAGTCTAAAACAACAAACGGTAAACAATCTGGAACTTTAAGCACAAGGCAAAGCTACATTTTTAAGAAAAAGATTACAAAAAGGGAAAAATTGTAGACAAACCTTCAAGATTGATTCGTTCTGCATCAGGCAATAAGTTGTAAAGAAGAAAACAAACAAAACAAAATGGAGAAATAGAAATGATTCGGTGCTACTTTATTTGCTGTATAGAGAGATTAATGATTCAGTGCACTAACCCAAACAAGGAGCGTCACAGATTTTTGGTAAGGGGCAGTAAGGAGTGCAATATTGGAAATAGAACTCGAAAGAAGTTCTGGCGTTTGGTTTTTTAGGTTCATTTTTAAATATCTCGTAAATGGGTTGTCGATTAGAGGGCTTGAGGTTAAAGGAGAGGGCGTTTGGTGTTTTGGTTTGATCGACGCGCATCGCACAGCCGAGGGCTGGGTATGCGATTGGTGTGCGTACAACGACTGTGGTCGAGGCGTGATGACTAGCTGGAGGCTAGCCTACGGTCGATGTGCAAAATAGGACACCTTTACAGAAAGACAAACAGTCGGCGAGTTTACGAGAGAGGAGGTTGTGCGACGTTGGAAGGTGAGGGGGAAATCCACTATGGTTACGGGGAGAAGAAGGAAAATACGACTGGAGGGAGAAAAGAAAGTGGTTATATATACTTTAATTACTAAATTGCAGAGAAGGACCCTGAATTAATTAGGGTTTCACGAAAAAGACCAAAACGAATAGTCTTTTCGATTTTTACCACAAATTCCCATAATCTTCAATTCATTCCAAAATTTCATTTTTTTTCATTTAATTATTTAATTATTTTTTTACCTTCCATTTAGTTGGTAATAAGATAAAATTATGAAAATGCCATTTTCGCTTGATTTTGTTAAGTTAGCTAGGAAAATCATGTCTATGGTTCATATTTGATTACGAGTTTTTGAAATGCGAGTGATTGAATATTTAATTTGTCACTAATATTTTGAATTATTCTCATAATCAAGATATCGAATATTCCTCACTAATAAAATTTCCACCAATTTTTCATTAATTATCGGTGATAAGCATTAAATGAAACAATTTCATGATGTTTTTGAAAATTATCATATAAAATGTAAGAGATAACAATTTGTGACAGATAGTGGTTTTCGTCACATTAAATCACTTTTTTCCGACAAAAATAAAACGTCATCTTTTATATCTTTTAAAATATGACGAATAAAATTCGTCACTAATACTTTCATTTCATTAGTGACGATTTTGCAATGTCATCATTTTGTCTAAACATCATTGAAATGTTTCCCTCCAAAAAAAATTTAGGCGCCAAACTTATAGTGACGAAAACCAATGACGTTTTTGAAAATTGTCAAAAAAAAGAAATACCATTATTCACTAATTGTGACGAAAACAAAAAATCGTCACATTTGTAATCTATTTTGTGACGCTATATGGAATGTCATATAGAAATTTCGTCATAAATTGATAAATTTGTTGTAGTGTGACATTGTGAATGGAGAAAGCTGGATTGAGAGATACGTTTATATTGGACCTCTTCAACACCCGGCATGGAGACTTTAGGTTGATTCAAGGGTTAAATTGATAGAAGACTTTGGTAAGCGGCGACCGACGATAAAAATACTTTAAGTTTATTAAATGGTTAAATTAATATTTTATCTAAAGTTTATGAATTAAATTAAAAATTAATTACTTTTAATAACGTGCTACATCATCAAATTAATAATCTTCAATGTCTTTGTGACCAAAATATAATAAAACGATAATATAAATTACCGTATTTTTATAAAACTATAATGTAAGTGAGCAAAACGTTATTTTTTAAAATTCGGTGGGTAAAAATAAACATTTATGAAACGAAAGTCACAAATGCAGTAGTTTACCCAACATATACCACAAATATTGGAACGTGAACCATTCGTTCACGCGCTAAAGCAGACATTCCCTAGAGAAAACCGATCATTTTTTGAATTGATTTGATTTGGTGAGTCGAATGGCCGGGTGAGAATGAGTTGGAGTGCGAGTCAAAAGAGAAAGCGGTTCGACGTGTTTGATTTCGCCGACGAGGACGAGAGAGTTGAGAGGGAGTCCGCGGAGATTCTTGGAAGGTTTAAGAACCCTAAAAGATGCCGCCGGGCATCTTCTCCTCTCTACAAATACAAGTTTCTTCAATGCTGTAAATTTCCCTCTCTTGTTTTCTATCTCTTGACTTGAGAACCCCATCGGCGATTACTCTGTTTGGTGCCCTAGAAAGTGCGGGAAAATGATAATATGAATTTTGATATATATAACCCCCTGAAAGTTTTAGAAGAAAGTGAATCCTTCTCATTTTGCCTCAATTTTGTTAAATACGACTCTGTTTGATGAAAATACATGATGAAAAAGATGGTAGCTTAAAAAGGACAAACAGTCAAAATACACCATACCGTAATGCTTTTATTTCTGATTACACGACCATGGATTGATTCATTCCATTTGCATTGGTGCCTTGCTAACTTATTTGTTAAAATTCCCTTAACATTTGCATCTATGTAGTATTTATATCATTAAGTATATGTTTACTTGATTGCATTTTTCTTTCTTTTGTAGTTGCGGGCGGAAATGAAATTAGTAAAAGTCCAATTGATCTTGAAGTCGAAGGTATGGAGTTGGTTTAGGCATAGTGTCATTTGTACTCGATTATGCATGCTTTATTGTGTAATATTATTTAACTGTTCAATTGTTTTTTTTTTGTCTTCTTGTTCACTGGTTGCAGATTGCAACAGGACTAAGGGAACAGAAGGTAGCAGCAATCAACCGATTGAACTAGATTCTGAAGTTACAGAACCTCAATGTGGGTTGATATTGCTATCTTTAATTTCCCTTTCTTTACGTGTAATAACTTTGCATAATACTTTTGTTTGATATTCGATCTTGAGTTGGTTTCCCAGTATTATATTTCCCATGTACCGCACAACATAATTGCGAAATTCCTTTTTTCCTTTTTTCGTGGCATAGAATTATTTTCTTGACTCTTGACACATCTTTCCGTGGTTAATTATACAAGACCTAATGCTGATCTTCATCTAATGGAATTCAGAAATGGTTTCCCTGTAATTATTTGACCCATGGTTGATTTCTGTGTGGTTGTAACCTTTTTTTAGTATTTGTAATTTATTAATGGCAGCTTTCATTGCCTTGATGCTTTTCTTGCTTTTTGTGTTGGGCGCTGTTTCCATGTTATTCCACCTTTTCCCTGGTGGGAGTCTGGGATTGATGCGGTTATTCCATAGCTGTTCAATGATGAGTGACACGCCAATGTGCATGTGTGTTACATTGACATATTTACTATAATTAATTTAGCTTTTAGTTGGTTCTTCTACTTGATAGCTTTAATACTTCCAGCTCATATTGATGATGTTAAGGATTAGGTGAAGTGTGAATAAAAACGTGAGTTCTAATATTTGAGTAAGATATGATGTTTAAAAGATGCGTGCATGAGAAAAGAATAGAGTTTTTAGTTACTATATTGAATTGCTCATGCAATAATATTTATGTAACATCTATTCTTTCGTGTTTACTTATAGTTGTACAAAAGCGCAAGGCTTCGGAAAGTGAAAAGATTGATGGACCTATTGATCTTGATGGTAAAGATATATGGAATCAGGCGTACATCTTCACTATCAATGTCAAGTTTCTAATGTCCATCATGTAACTTTGTAGAAGGGCAAGTAACCAAGACTGCGCCGAAGGCCAGTAGATATGAAGTTGTAGACATTAATGCTAGTGTTACAGATCCGCAATGCACATTACCTGCACACCATCCTGTGAACACGAGAGAAGAGATTTATGACTTGGGTAACTTTTTGCAGTCTTTTTCTTCAAACTATAAGGTATACTGGCACCTTTCCTTTATTATCTTGAGCAAAATAAAAAATCATTTGCATAATGTGCTTCAGACTCCATCAAAGATTTTACTTCCAATCTAGCTTAGTCTCAATGTGATCATATTTGAGGTTTCTCACAATAAATGCTTGCAAAGAAACCATATATTGGTAACATCCCACTTGTCAATTAAAATGGCTGCAGAATGAGCGAGTTGGTATGATTTCAAACGACGATGACTTGATTCAATTGAGTTCTGCATCAGCTTTTTCCTCTTATGTAGAGTTTGGAGGTTTTTTCCTTGTCCTTTCAAATTTTGCTCCATAAGTTATGATACCTTCTTTCCTCATGCGTCATGCATTGGCTTGTAATATCTTATTATAACATTCTGCTTTTCTCATATTCTCCAGAGGAGCAACTTTCAGTTAATGGTTCTGACGTACGCAAAATTGTAAGTATAGTACTCTAAATTTGTAGTATTGACTACGGAATTTAGGTTTTGATGATGACTGTTTAGAGGGTTTGTCATCTAAATACTAACAACCTGTTGATTAATATGTGATCTACTGCATTTAAAGTTTTCAATCTTTTGTGCAGCAGGTTGCCCTCTGAACTTCATTTGTACATGGACATGTGGAGTTAAATTCTTCATTAATATGACCTATTTTCTGCTTGTTATGTTGTGGGTTAAGATTTTATTATTTTACATCTGTTTATAAAAATAATTTGTTGATTTATTTCCATATTGCCTTCATAAATATTTTTTGTTTCATATTGTTTACCATAATGGCAGAGTCAGTTGTTTTAAAATTTGTGTTGTTCCACACTTCAGTAATATTTTTTGCTAATAAGTTGCACATTTAATCGTTGACCTTTTTTAATTATTTATAACTTGCAGGGAAAGGAAGATGTGGAAATTACCATTCCCCCTGATTTTATAATGTATAGAGGCATGTATTGCACAGAGGGTCAATTAACTTTTTCAAAAACCTTCCTCAAGTTTGAAGGCTTTAGTGTAAATGGGACCAAGAAAAAGATTAGTTTTATTTGGGCTGTTGGTGATATCATCAGTATTGACGCAGAATGGTGTCAAGAGGTGAGTTACATTACAATAGCTGTTCACACTATCTTTTTCTTCAAAGTTTTTCCAAGATACTCTGAGAAGATAATCTTTGAGTTTACTATGCTGCTGGACACAGGTTGAAACAGCCATTATGAATTTTGTTCTACAATCAAAGAGTTCTAAGAGAGCTGGAAATGCAAATGAAATTTCAGGTTTGCTAATTTTCACAAATAATGTGTATTGAACTTTTTTTGGTATAGCATATTTCATGTTCTGAGGGAAAGTATCTGAACTCCAGTTTTAATTATATGTCCAATCTGACCTCTTGTGGCATATCACCCATCTTAGCTGTAGCCTTGCATCATGACCATATCTGCTTTTTGACGAGCCTTTTTCTAGTAGGAGTTTTTTTTCAACCATCTTTTTTTAATAGGAATTGTTTTAGATGCAGCTGTGAGCCTGTGATCTCATTTACTGGTTATTTTTCTCATCAATAAATTTTAAACAAGATTCTTGATTGCTGCAGTCATTGAGTCGTTGAAGTTTTCAGTTTATGATCCGTGTTGGTCTGAAAGGCAGGAAGCAATCAAATCATTGAGTGTGAAATACGGGGATTTATGGAAAACTCTTTGTGAGTAAGTTTTCAACTGACTTGGTTTCTTATCATGTTGTTGCTGCTTTTTTCAATGTAGATTTAGAGAGTGATGGTTGGTTTCTTGAATTAGAATATATAGGCATTTGATTTTGTCCAGCCACACCCGTCCAGAGAAATGGTGATTTTGCATATATAATTTAGTTTGACTATTTTTGTGTCAGTGTTATTTTATAGCTTGGATTGTAGCTCTGATCAGTGTTTTTTGTCTTTCACTATGTTTAAGCCCCTTTCTTCTAGTTTAACTTGCTGTTTATGAGTGAATGAAAATTTCTTTTGTTTGTATGTGGGCGTGTTTTAATTTCATAGATTTAACCAGTCATGTTACAATTTGCAGCAAAAATGAAGAGAATGCCTTCATGAGTCACAATGACAGGTTTTCTCCAAAGCCATATTTTTCTGAGTAAGTTGAAGAAACTTCTATGTTTCTTTTTTCCGGTTACCAGTATAACAGAACCAATGATGCTACTTGGTTTCTGAATGTATTTTAATGGATTATTCGATGATTAATGATGCTCTATATCATTTTCCTTTTCGAGGTACAAGCTCTATTTTATTTTTTGGGTTGTATGGATTTAGGGGTTTCAACCTTTCCAAAACCCAAAGAGAGGAAAAGGGAGAATATAAGCTTTCAGTTGGAAGTATAATATCTCTTTTAAGTTTAAATGACTTCACCTTTTTTTTTTAGATAGATTATAGCCATGTTATGTTTCAGCAATCATCCCTTGCTTTTTTTCTTCTTCTTTGAAGCAGTTTCAAGAATCATCAAGATATATTTCCATTTGAAAATATCATCTCCTAACTTTTAGAGTAAAATTGAAGTGGGAGCTTACCTTCAATTACCAGTATTGGATATGAATGTTATTTGTCATTCCTTCTCCTTCTTATATGTATCCACATGTGTGAATGTATAATTTAGTTTTAAAGCTTTAAATCTTTCATCTATGGCTTTTTTATTAACCACTTAATACATTTTTATTGAGAATCGACAATTGATACATCTAACCAATTTGTTGTGCAGTCTTCATGAACATTTTGAAGAAGTTATCTACCCAAATGGTGATCCTGATGCTATTTCAATTAGCAACAGAGATGTTGAACTTCTTTCTCCGGAGACATTCATCAATGATACTATCATTGACTTCTATATTATGTAAGCTTGAAATGTATATTCTATGTTGGTTTTTGTCTTCATGTTCTGAATGGTAGCCTATTTTAGATCTTGAATGTTCTTGTCTTCAACCTTGAGGATTTATATTTAAGATATATGTGCAGTATGGTTATGGCTTTGTAAACATTTCTTGTCTTTATCACCATGCCTTCTTGATGCAGTCTAAGTAGTTCTACATTTATGTATTAGCAAAAAAAATTCTCTTTCATTTCAATAAGTTCAACACTTTTTTAATTTTCAAACAGTGCCAACAAAGCAACAGTTGTAGTGGCAAAGGTTGTTGTATGGTTGTATTATTTTTTTGCAATGGTTCTATTTCCTGACTTGAAAGGACTGATGTTTGGTTCTGATCCATTTAGCAGATATTTGAAGAACAAAATTCCACCCGAGGAGCAACATAGGTTCCACTTTTTCAATAGTTTTTTCTTTTGCAAGCTTGCTGATCTGGATAAAGGTTTATCCGATGATTGTCAAGCCAGGTCAGCATTTCAACGTGTTCATAAATGGACGAGGAAGGTGGATATCTTTGGAAAGGATTACATTTTCATTCCTGTAAATTACAGGTAATGAACTTTCTGTTTTTGACCATGGCATGAGAGAAAAATCTTTTACTTGCTTCTCTAGTACGAGTTATTAACACATCTCCATGACAGCCTTCATTGGAGTTTGATTGTCATCTGTCATCCTGGTGAAGTGACTAAATTCAAAGGCAAGATTATAATGGAGTGTCTCAGCATATCATAGCAACTAGGATTTTCTCCACTTTTACCTGTTTCAGTTGTCTTGCAGATGATGTAACTGAAAATGTGCTTAAGGTTCCTTGCATCTTGCACATGGATTCTATTAGAGGAAGCCATAGGGGCCTTAAAAACCTTTTCCGGAGGTAATTCCTTCATGATTGTTTTCATAAGTAGTTACCATGCTTTTGTTCTGTTTGCACTTGGGGCAAAAAAACAAAAAATGACCTAATGTTGATATATTCCACTGTTTTATTCTACTCAATTAGCATGCCTGTGGAAGTAATAGAATGAAGAAACTTAGAAATTATTGAACAAATGATCCGGCCTCGTGTTATTTTAAGGAGGAGTGTATCATAAAAATTGTCTGTCCTGTTTGAAATAGTCATACTCCACTTTCAAATATTTTGGTATTGATTATTGTTTCCACGTTTCGTTCTCATGAAATGACAGTTACTTATCTGAAGAGTGGAAACAGAGGCATAAAGAGGCAGCAGATGATGTTCCTTCAAAAATTTTAAATTTACAGTTTGTCTCACTAGAGGTATTGCTCCACTTTTTATCCTTTTGATTAAGTTCCTCCATTCCAAAAAAAGCCACGTGTTTATACTTGCTGATTCATGCACGGATAAAATCATAGAAATAACTGTACTTTCGCATAACCTTGTTTCTGCTGTGGTGTTAGTTAGCATGTTGTGTCAGCTGCTTTTATTAGAAAGTATCCAAGCTCATGTTGCAAAACTAATTGATTATATGTATGTATTTATATTTTCCTCTATGATTCAGCTGCCACAACAGGAAAATTCGTTTGACTGTGGCCTCTTCTTACTGCATTACGTCGAACTCTTTCTTCTCCAAGCCCCAACCAACTTCTCCCCTTTTAAGATAACAGAATCCTCCAACTTTGTAAGTACACTTGTATAATGTTATTCTTTTTGCAAGACGTATATTATTGTTTATGACTTTGCCATTTTACTCGTTATTACTGCTTGATTGTCTCTGCTTGCTGCCAATCTAGTCTTTCTATTGCAAAAACTTAGCATTGTTTCTATCCTATCTTACTTGTACTTCACCTTTCTATCATAGGGAACTCCAATCCGCCCCCCCTCCTCCCCAACCCAAAAAATATGTCTCTCTTCAATTCGAAAAATGTAGACAGGAGTTCTAATATTATCTTTGACTTTTTCAGCTTAATGTGAATTGGTTTCCACCTGCTGAGGCTTCTTTGAAACGTGGACGTATCAAGATGTTAATCTATGAAATCCTGGAGGAGCAATCGTGTTTTCCACCATCAGCTGATAGCATCGATGAATGCTCGTCCTCCCCTTTACCCTTCCACAGTGAGCAAGAAACCGGTGTACAAGCTATCGACCAGATTGGCAATTCAGCTGAAACATGTCATGATCATTCTGATGTTAACAACTTTGCACTCTCTGCTTCAGCCCCTACAAAAGTTCTACAAGGCCGCAAAGACTCGGGGAAGATTTTTGATTGTTACGAGGTGGGAGGATTTAATACACATGGTCAAAGAAATGCAATGACACCTATAGAGGTAACCTTTTGTTTATTTATTACAATAAGCTTAGAGCATGATATAAGTTCAATTTGCTAATGAAAGTAGATAATGTGTGAATCCTCTCTGTTCCATCAAATGAAAAGGAATGTTGCCAATGAGATTGGGGCATTCTCACGCTGATCCAAATCCATCAAGTTGTCGGTCATTCTTAGATTTCAGCTTTCTGGCCACATAATTGACTTTTAGGGGATTACCGTAATTTGATTAACCCTTGTTTGTCACTGATTTAAAAGAGATGAAGATTACACTTGATCGTGTGATGTTTCTTCTCATATTCATGGATTCCCTGAGTTCTATCAAGTCCTGCACTCCTTTTGCTGCTTATTACGAGGCCGCATTCATTGGTATAGAATTGATTTCCCCTCACTCTTTTTTTCTACTCTGGCAGTTTTACGTCATTTGACGTCAAAGTTGCCAACACTTTCTGTGACCAAAAGAGAGCGATTGTGAGCGAGGGAAATTGAATTCTGGTTGGCCTGTATTAGTCTTAACTAGGAAAAGCAGTACTAGTTTTGTTCATTGAGAATTTTGTCTTGAGATAGTTGCACTTTTTTTCTTCTTGAAACAGGAAATAGAAGAGTCAAGTGAAGAAATTGCTGCTGATTCTCCCATAGATTTAAATGACGACCAAGCTACTGGATCGGTAACTGAACCTCGCTTATTCAGACGGTATCCTAGAAAAGATGTTAGCGAATTAAGAACATCATGGAACCAACATTTGCCATTACATGTCGAAGATTCAGTTTTTAACAAGTCGAATAATTCTCTGCATTCATCAGAGATAGGGCTAGAAGATGACCAAGTTCTTCCAGATCTTGAGGTATCCTCCACCCATGGCGGGGAAACTGTTGAAACTATATCATCCGAGAACTCTAATGAAGATTACTCTGATTGTATTGTTGAAGATTCTCAAGAGTCAAGTGGCATCATAATACAGGATGACATTTAGAGTACATGTTCCCTCTAAAAGAGGGACATTTCTGTTCTATCCCATCAACAAACAGATTCAACTGTCAGGTTTGATTCCAATGATCGACGGAGGGGGATCACATGTCCGAAAGTGACGAGCAGCCAGTGACAAATGTTCCACGACTTATTGGTGCAGGAAAGTATGAAGCCTTTCAAAAAAGTTGCATTTCCGATCCCATCAACAAGCATAGATTCGAGTGCCGTATTCTATCCGAAAGAAGTTCCGATGCCGAAGATCATGTATGTATGTGTGAAAGCGATAAACCGTCGATCACTAGGTTGCTATAGCCTATAGGTATTGACATCATGTAAAAAAAATTGTTTCTTTTGAGCACGTATAGATTACCTGTCTTGTAAAATTCAGATTTCTTTAGAAAAAAAATCATTTTAAAAATATGGTGTCACCAAACATCAATTCAGTTGAAAATTGGATATAATATATAGTTAAATATTGAACATGAAACTAATAGATTTAAACATAAATTATTTACTAATCCATATAAGATTATTTATCGAGTAAATTTTGATAAATATATATTTTTTGTAAATATTTTCTTCCATCCGGTGATAAAATTCAGTTATGTTTTAAGAATTTTTCTAAAGGAAAGTTTTTTAATTTTGAGTAAAAGAAGATAATAAATTAGGGTCTAATTTTGTTTTCATTCTGATACTTTATACCCTTCTAACTTTTGAAATTTATTTGTTATTTTTTATTTCATAAATTTAATATCTATTATTTTAATTTAATCAACTAATTGAAGATGTCGTTAATGGACTTTTTGTTAAATTAAATTATTTGACATTTTAAAAATGTTTATTAAATTAATTTAAAGTTGCATTAAAGCTATACAAATAAAGAAATGTTTTGACTTTCCATCCACATTTTTTAATTAGTATGGAATAACTTTTTAATCCTAAATCAAAACTGAAAACCATTTAACCTATTCATTTCCTTATTGAAGTTTAATGTCTAACTTACCGATTTTCAATTTTTTTTGAGATAAAACAGTGGTTTTTATTAATATTTTCAAGATCTAATTTTATAATTAAAATATAAATTGTAAACACACCATATAATAAAATAGGTGAAGAAATGAATAAGTAAATTGTATATAGTAGATGGACAAAATCTAATTTGAAATCTTTCTTTGTTTTTTTTTGAACCAATTTGAAATCTTTCTTTGATGGTTGTGATGTACATTTTTGTTATTTGTCCAAATGTTTCGTTTAATCACTGTAATTTTTGAATAATAGCCACTAAATTTTTATTAAAATTATAGAAGATAATACAATTACAACGCATCTAAAGAGAATAATAATGAGATTAATCTATCAAAAACTCTTACAGCCCAAAAATAAAGAAAAGTGAATACTTCTATAGAGATAAACATACTACCAAAATTTAGAAGCTTTTCTAAATTTCTTTGTCTCTATCCAATCAAAGTGCATAACGGGTGAAAAATGAGTGGTGAGCAACCCAAACTATCAGGCAAAAAGTTCTGCTATCCAGGACTGATTATATATGCAACCCACCATCAATCGAATGAGGATCCATTTTTGTAAGACCACCAACAGAACCATAATCAGATATTAGCGCCGTAAAGATCTCTGTGCAAGTACTAACCAGTCGCCAATGTATGCTGAAATCATGCCACAAAGACAGATGAAACAAACCATAAAAAATAAAAAAAAACGTGTTACAAGAACAAAAAAAAATATATGTTATAAAGTCAAAAATTCTTATTAAATATAAAAAACAAAAACAAAACAAATACCGATTAACAACCAAAAACTAAATGATAATCGATCACCGTCTAATGAAAAAAATAAAAAAATATAGCGGCGGCTTAGCTATTTAAAAAAGAAGTCTTGGGATAAAAAAGTTACAGTAACAGGTACTAATCCACATATTTGTTTTTTTTTTAAATATGCTGGTGCGATGCAAGGGTAACATCTGTTCAACTTTCTTAGTCTTTTCAAAGACGGCACACACATCATGCGCTACTGGTGCTTGAACCCGGGTCCCAAGAGATGATGAATATCTACCTTTGCCACTAGGACACAAGGGGATGAGCAATCCACATATTTGTTTAACCACTGCACTTTTTTGTTTTGTTTTGTTCAACTAACCACTGCACTTTAATAGTCGGATTATCTTGTATCTTTCATTATGCGAAGTTAAAAACTTTAGAGAAAAAAAAAACATTACCACCAAACTATTATCCGTCAAACTACAACTGATTTATCGTCTTACAAACTAAACATTACCACCCAAAAAAAATCTCTTACAAACTAAACAAAATTTGGCTAGCTGCATAATTTTCTCCCTACCCTTTGCGTCGTCTTCTTCTTTTTCATTTTCTTTATTTTTGTTCTTTGCTTGTCGACGGTCAATTTCTTTGTTCTCTTATTTTTTATCATTTATATTATTTTTTTACTTTTTACTTTTAATAAATAAATTTATTTTTGTGGCACGCTCTACTCTACCTTACGGTATATTTTTCTTTGTCTCTTGGCACATTTTTTTGTTATTGGTCATTTGATTGTTCTTTCATTTAGTTTTGTTTCAGGGTTAGATTTGATGTCGCCACGATTGATTAAAATTGTGCTCTTTTGGTATTAGAGAATGTTAGTTAGGAGTTAGTTTAAAGGAAGTTGGTTGTTAGCTTTATTTCAAGAGGACAAAGAAGTAATTTCTTTCATTGTATAAATCAGCACATGTGTAATTCATTTTTTTCCATATTCGATAATAATAAAGAAAATTCATTTGTTTCTCTCTCTCGATTACAATAGAAACCAAATTCCCAATTCCCTTCTAGGGTTTCGGCATCTTCTTCTTCTTGGACCTTTCAATCTCTCTAACACATGGTATCAGTTGACTTAGCCGCTTCCCATTCGTCTAAATCTATTCCTTCTCATCGTATTTTTCTTAGCGATGACACTTCCGACCCGTATTACATTCACCCAAACGAAAACCCTTCCCTCGTCCTCACTTCCGCCCTTCTCAATGACAACAATTATCATGCCTGGGCAAGATCAATGCGAATGGCGTTGATTTCTAAAAATAAGTTTCAGTTTATGGACGAGACGATCAAGGAAGTTCAAGAAGATAACGTGCGTTATCATTCATGGGTGAAGTGCAACAATTTAGTATTGTCCTGGTTGCAGCGGGCTATTGCTCCGGAGATTGCTCAAGAGGTTATTTGGATTGATAAATCCTATGAGCTTTGGGCTGATCTCTTCGACAGATTTAAGCAAGGAGATTTGTTGCGCGTTTCAGATCTGCTCTAAGATTTCTACAATCTTCAGCAAGGTAATCTCTCTGTCACTACCTTTCATACCCAGTTAAAAGTCATCTGGGACGAGATTTGTAATCTCCGTCCTCTTTCTTCATGTTCGTGTCTTGCAGTTCAGTACCGAAAGCAAGAGTTTATCTTGCGTTTTCTTAGGGGTCTAAATGATAAATCTTCGATTCTAAAATCTCAAATTTTAATGACTAAACCCCTTCCTCCCATCAATGAAATTTTTTCTATTATTGTTCAGCATGAGCGAACCGTCAATACTTCTGCTATTCTCAATGATTCTAATATTCTTCTTGTTGAAGATATAATTCTAAGAAAGATGATCGTAGTGCCCCTAGGTATGATAATAGAGGTTCTGGGTCTGGTAAATTTTCTGGGAATGGTGTTAGTCGAAGACCTCTTTGTACTTATTGTGGTTTATATGGGCATTCCGTTGAAAAGTGTTATTAAAAACACGGTTATCCTCTGGGTATAAGTATAGGTCTCAGTCAAAGTCAAATCTGGTTGGGGATCTTAATTTTGGTGATAATTGTGTTTCTAAAGATGAAGGTAGTTCTGTTACTTTCACAAAAGAACAGTATGCTGGTCTATTGAATCTTTTGCAAGAAAAGAATTCATTCAACACTTCAAATCCTGTCAATGTATCTACTCAGAATTCTGCTCAGAATTTTATTTCCTCTGTCAATGTTCTTTCCTCGAATTTTGTTTCAATAGCACATGAAGAGCAAGGTACCATTCTTTCTTGTCTTAATTTAGATTCTATTGATTCTACTAATGTCATGTGGATTATTGATTATGGTGCTACTGACCATATTGTAAATTCTTTAAATTTTTTTCAAGAATATTCTATTGTTGATAATAAATTTGTTAAACTTTCAAATGGACAATTGGTTAAAGTGTTGCATATTGGTACTATGTAACTTTCAAATGGTTTAGTTTTATCTAATGCTTTTCATATATTTTTCTTTGGTTTTAATTTGATTTCCGTGTCTTTGTTAACAAAAGCAAATGCTATTTCTCTAATTTTCTCTAATGATTGCTGTTTTATACAGGGTGTCACTCCTTGGAGGATGATTGGTATAGCTAAATGGTGTAATGGTTTGTATCAACTTCAAATTTCTCTATTTAACAGTAGTTATGTTAATTCTAATATCTGTAATGTTGATGCTTTTATTAATTCCGGGTTGCTATCTTCTAATTCTGATAATTCTGGATTGATGTCCTCTAATTTTATTAATTATGATAGTTCTATCAATTTTTTTCAACTCTGGCATGCTAGATTAGGACACCCTTCAAGTCCTAGGATGAAACACTTTGCTGAATTATGTGATAAAATTTTCTTAGTTCAAAATTCTAGTTCTTTAAATTCTACTTCTTGTGATGTTTGTAGTCTTGCTAAACATAAGAGACTCCCTTTTCCTTCTAGTACTTCTACTTCTGAATCTGTGTTTGATCTTGTGCATGTTGATGTTTGGGGACCTTTCCCAATTGAAAGCATTTATGGCCATAAGTATTTTCTTACTGTTGTAGATGATAGAAGCATGTTTGTTTGGGTTTTTCCTATGAAGTATAAATCTAATTCTAAAGATTTTATTATAAAATTCTTTAATTTTGTTAAAACTCATTTTTCAAAACAAATTAAAAGCATACGTTCAGATAATGCAAAGGAGTTTAATCTAACTGATTTCTTTAGCTCTAAGGGAGTTATTCATCAAACCTCTTGCACTCATACCCCTCAACAAAACAACATTGTTGAAAGAAAACATCAACATTTGCTGTTTGTTGCAAGGGTTTTGCGTTTTCAAGCTAATTTGCCTCTTTCTTTTTGGATTGACTGTATTCTTCACTCTGTATTTCTTATTAACATCACACCCACTCCCATATTGGGCAATAAGACTCCTTATGAAATGTTATTTCAAAACAAACCTGTTCTTGAAAACTTTAAGGTCTTTGGGTGTCTTGCATATGCTTCTGTCTACCTAAGGAAAAGACTAAAGTGCATCCAAGAGCAACTAAATGCATCTTTCTTGGATATCGTAAAAACACTAAGGGATACAAACTATTTGATCTAGATTCTAGAAATATTTTTATATCCAGAGATGTCACATTTGCTGAAAATAATTTTCCATCCATTACTAGTTCAGTTTCTAAAAATGTTGTTTTTCCTAGTCATGTACCTAATACTGCTTTGAATAACATAATGTCAGCTGAATTTGCTTCATCTAATCTTGGTAATCAAATTGAAAATAATTTTGACAGTTTAGATGATCATTGTTCTCAGGATATTCTAACTATTGTTCCAACAGTTCCAACTATTGTTTCAACAGAATTACCTAGTTTAAATACTACTAATGATCAATCTTCTAGTTTGTTCCCCACTACAGTTAGACCATCAAGTTGCCTCAAAGGCTGATTGACTACCAAGTTACTCTACCCAAGCCAAGGACTACACCTCATAGTATTAACCAGGTGTTATCCTATCAAAATTTTTCTTTTCCACATCAATCATTTATTACTTCTATTAATTTTTTAGTTGAACCAAAGACATATAAACAAGCAATATTACATGATTGTTGGAAAGTAGCAATGAATGAGAAAATTTTAGCCCTAAAAACCAATCATACCTGGGATTTAGTCCATTTACCTCCTGATAAGAAAACTATTTGGTGCAAATGGGTTTTTATTAAAATCTGATGGTTCGCTTGATAGATACAAAGCTAGGCTTGTAGCTAAGGGTTATACCCAGCAGTCAGGAGTTGATTTTTTAAATACATTCAGTCCAGTAGCTAAAATTACCACTATTAGGACTCTAATGGCTGTTGCAGCCTCTCAAAACTGGTTTTTGCATCAATTAGATATTAACAATGCATTTCTTCATGGTTTTTTAAGTGAAGAGGTTTACATGGAATTACCATATGGCTTTGTTGCTCAGCCTGGATTAGTTTGTAAACTCAACAAGAGTTTATATGGTCTTAAACAAGCCAGCAGACAGTTGAATGAAAGACTTACTGAATTTTTATGTAGTCAAGGGTTTAAACAAGTCACTTTTGATTCTAGTCTATTCATAAAAGGTGCAGGTTCCAATTTTCTTGTATTAGTCATTTATGTAGATGCCATTATACTTGCTGGACCAAATTTAATTGAAATTAAATCTGTTAAAAAGTTTTTACATGCTACCTTTAGAATTAAAGATCTAGAGAATTTGAAATACTTCATAGGGTTAGAACTTGCTCGTTCTAATATTGGAATAAACATTTGCCAAAGAAAATATACATTAGAATTGTTAAAGGATACAAGTTTTTTAGAATCTAAACCTGCCTCTACACCTTTAACCTCAAAGAAAAGCTTATCTCAAACTGATGGTGATATTTTACCTGGCATTACTTCTTATAGAAGGCTCATTGGGAAACTTTTGTATCTCACTAACACTAGACCTAATATTTCTTTTACTGTGCAACAATTGTCACAATTCTTATCTGCCCCAACTACTGAACATATGATTGATGCACATAGAATTCTTAGGTATCTTAAAGGTACCCCTGGTCAGGGTCTTTTTTTCCTGCTAAGAACCAGTTAACTCTAAATGCATTTTCTGATTCTGATTGGGCTTCTTGCCCTGATACAAGGAGGTCCACTACTGGTTTTTGTATTTTTTTAGGCTTAGCTTTAATATCTTGGAAATCAAAGAAGCAACCAATAATCTCTCGATCCTCCAGCGAAGCTGAATATCGAGCCCTTGCTAATGTTATTTGTGAAGTTCAATGGCTTCAATATTTGATTTCTGATTTACAATTACATTTTTCTTCTACAAATCTATTTTGTGATAACTTATCTGCTATTAAACTTGCAGAGAATCCAGTTCATCATGAACGGACAAAGCATATAGAAATTGACTGCCATTTGATTCGTGAAAAAGTTCGACAATGGTTGATCAAGCTTCTGCATGTTGCTTCTCACAACCAACTAGCTGACTGCTTCACCAAAGCTCTCACCAATCCTACATTTAAGGATGCCATTTCCAAGTTGGGCATACAAAACTTGTATGCTCCACCTTGAGGGGGGCTATTAGAGAATGTTAGTTAGAAGTTAGTTTAAAGGAAGTTAGTTGTTAGCTTTATTTCAGGAGGACAAAGAAGTAATTTCTTTCATTGTATAAATCAACACATGTGTAATTCATTTTTTCCATATTCGATAATAATAAAGAAAATTCATTTGTTTCTCTCTCTCGATTACAACAGAAACCAAATTCCCAATTCCCTTCTAGGGTTTCAGCATCTTCTTCTTCTTCTTCGACCTTTCAATCTCCCTAACCAAAATTAACATTTGGATATTATGTTGATTTCTCTGTTTTGAGCCCTCGAATTGGATGTGAATACACGCTCAAAACCACTGTTTATTGTTCACGATTGAGTTGTGGTAATGACTGTGTTGTCAACGTGCCTTACTGTAATATGTATTTTTATATTGATTGTTGATGATTTTACTTTTCATCGTCGGTCTTTGTTGATGTTTATATTTATTTTTTGTTTCGAGTCTTTGGGTTGAGCTTTTACCATTTCATTGTATAGTCATATTATGATCTCAAGACGCTAGTTTATTGTTTTAGTGGGTATAGTAGTATGTCCTGATTAGGTTTTTTTTACTAGATTATAAACTTTCATTTTTATTTTAGATATATCCCCGTTCAATAAAACTAACAGATTTTACTTAAAAAATTAAATAAGATTTGAATCTAAAATTATTCTTACAAAGAACAACTAGGGGACATCAAACACAAAGATCTCTTCATACAAACAAAAAATCATAATAAAAGCTTAAAAATACCAAATCAAAACCTCACAAGTGTGAAAACAATTATGAAGGGGCTAAAATCTACTTATATGAGGATTAAATTAAGGATTTTGTTATTTACAACAATTATGAAGGGGTTGTAGATAAAAACTCCATAAACTTTATAATTAATGATTGTTTTGTTTTTAATAGAATCTAATAAAATGTAATCAATTACATTTTAAAAAGTTGTGTTTAATTAATTTAGGGTGTTTAATGTAATTAATACTTACCTAAAAAGGTTTATGGTTTAATGTTTAGGGTTTTAAGAGTTTAGTGTTTAGGGTTAGTGTTTATGTTTTTAGGTTTAGGGTTTTGAATTTTAGGTTTAGAGTTTAGGATTTTATGAGTTTAATGCTTATGGTTTATGTTTTTGGGTTTTGGATTTTATGATTAGAGTTTAGAGTTTAAGTTTTTGGGTTTATGGTTTTTAGATTTAGGGTTTAAGTTTTGTTTAGGATTTAGAGTTTAATGTTTAGGGTTTTAATGTTTAATTATACGAAAAAATTAAATTAATAGAACACAAGTTACTAAGAAGGTAACATTCGACTAAATTTCATTAAAAAAATCAAATAAACATTAATAATAGGAATCATGTAGTTCTTATTAAGAGCCCTCAATAGCATAACCCTTAAAAATTTTTTGAACGGCAAGAATTTTATTAATAGTTAGGGGTATCTTACATAAAACACCGACTTAGGCCTCGTTAAAAAACCTCCCTAACCTAGATTGGAGGAAAAAAAGTGCGCTAAGTCGATGTTTAGCACCAACACCGAATAATAAATGCATAATACGAAAACCTTCTTACCAATTCCTTGTCACACTGCCATCAACCCGACTGCAGTCACTTACACAGCACTAAAATCAGCAAAGCATATGCACTTATCCGTAGTCCATGCACCTTGCTGCACAACACCCTTTGAGGAGCTGCTCGCCGCAACACACAAAACTATGGCACCCAACTTCTGAACCAGAACTTCACTCCTAAGCACCACAGTCGCTGCACCAGACTCTAAGCCACCATCAAGCATCGCAAAACTCAATTAAGTCAACAGATCTGTCAATACCTTTTTTGGCAAAGCTATCAGCAAGACAATTGGCCTCCCTGGAAATGCTCCTTATTTGCCAATTCAAACCATCTAAAGTTACTAGAATGCTCTCTATGATACCTCTGTATACCATAGGGGAGTGGATGAAGTTATTGATTGTAACCCATTGTCTAGGTCCGGACGCTTGACCGATCCGAGCGGGTCACACGCGGGGAAAACCGAGGTGGAACCTGTTAAGGTTCCACTTCGGTTAACAACCCGAGAAAACATTTTTCATTTATTATCCTGTCTAGATGCTTTAATACATCTTATGTGAATCATCGACAGCGGAAGCAACAAGCGAGGCGAGACAATCAAACAAACACTTTAAAACAGCCCGTTTTAGTTTAAACAGCAGGCAGTATCGATACACTAGAAGAGGGTATCGATACGCCTTGACTAGGTCAACGGCCCAAGGTCAACCCAAGGAGACCGTATCGGTACACTGATTGACCGTACCGATACGCCCTCACTGGTCAACTTCTCACGGTCAACGATACAAGACCGTACCGATACACCCTAGACCCGTACCGATACGCCAAAATCTCTTCAAAAACTCAGATTTCCAGAGAGGTTTTGGCGTATCGATACACCCCCGTGTGCCGGTACGCTAGGCCAAATTTGAGTCCCAAAGTGTAGGACCGTATCGATACGGCACTTGGGCGTACCTATACGCCCTGCACTGCAACACTCAAATTTGCAGCAAAACACAACAAGACTCAACTCTAGATGCAATTTAAGACTATCTAGCCACAAGCAAACATTCATACAACATTTAGGAACCAAGAGTCAACATACGAAACATTTAGAGCGAACAAGGAGCATCAACGTCATTCATAACATGCCATAAAAGAAGTCAAGAATTCAACCATTAAACATGTCATACAAGCATATAACTAAGGGCCACATGGCCAACATACAAGCATAAGCAAACCACAACTAAACCTTCAACAAAAATAAAGGAGTCTAGACAAGCTCCTAACACAAAACAACAAACAAATCCCCATTGCTTAACTATTATATCCTTAGCTTAAAAGTTCATACTTGATGATAGCAAAAGCACAACTAGCACACTTGGAGGCCTTCTCCTTGCACAAGCAACCCAGGAACTAAGGATCTGCATTGTCGAACAAAAGAAAGCGTAAGCATAAAGCTTAGTGAGGGTATGCTCATAAAACAAACCTCGACAATGCAGGGTCCAAGCACGAGCAACACAACCAAGGAAGAATGCATGTTTTCTTACATTCGAAGCCACAAGAGTCAATATATATGATACATGGACATAAAGTCAAATATCATGCCATGCTCAACATGTCCATAAACACAACCATATGGAAACACATTTAACAAACGTATTGGCACCTAGCTATGACCCGAATACGCGGATAACAACCGTTGGAACTCACATCCAACACTCAACCTTTACCTTATGGTGGGATTACACTCATCACCGTTTCACGCGGAGGGGATTCCACTTATCCTCACGCCCCGTCGATGGGATTCCAGTCATCACTGACTAACATATAAAAGAAGATTTCTGGGCGTACCCATACTCCATCTTGATGACTACCATCACCAAGACCACGCGCGCATTTCGACTCTCGTGTGCACACTAACATCCTAATGATCGATCATTTGTACCCAAGCATACTAGTGCCAATACTAACTCATTTCACAATCTTTCATAACGCATATTTCTTACCATTTTCCGTGCCTAGCACGTAGCCACCATGATTTACAATCATGTACTCACATTACATCAACCACATGCATATCACAATGCATAAACAACTCATCATGCCTCAATAACACACATAGCTACAATGTGCATAGCAACATTAATCACAATTAACGTACGAGGCATAAACACAACATTCAAAGTTCATCCAAAGGTCTCTAACTAAAGCTTGAGATTAGACTACCAATCTAATCTCAACTCTAGGTGGGTTTACCAAGCCCAACCTAGGTCGACATGCTCGAACCAACGTTTGAAAACCAAATTTTAAAACATAGAACCACTCACCGACTACTCCAAGCTCAACAAACTCTAGCCGATCAACTCCCACGCTTCCCGGATTCGAATGTGAATCTTCACCAACACAAAACCTCGATGATATCAATCAAACACAAGCAAAACAACCACATTTCAGTCCATAATTCAACTGAGCAAACCCGCAACACAATTCAAGCTAATACTCGTCCCAAAACACTCTCAAAACACCATTTTCGAGCAGCCCTTAAACTCAGCAAAGAACCAATGTTTCCAACACTTTTAACACACATAATAGCTTCCAAAATAACCCTTAAACATCATACAACCATCAACCTTCAATTTTCAACACAAAACAACCCCAAATCTTTTCTTTAAACCCTTCTAAAACCCCCAACAAATCCATATCCGAAATTATTAATAAAACCAAGTAAAAATCATATATGTTGGACCATTTGGGTTGCTAATAACATAAATAATGATAAGGAATCAAAAGCTTTAACAATGGACATTAAAGTTTGGATTTTTAACTTAGAACTTGAAAAACTCAAAACTCAAAACAATGGGTTTTAATGAAAACTAAAGGTATAGACATGAAGAGGAAGGCGAGGACAAGTCAAAAACACAATTACCTTTCAAAAACCTTCAAAGATGAGTGAGGATGGTGATGGAATAGTAACCTTAAGATGAGGGAGGAGTTGTCGTGAAAATTTGAAGAGAAGATGATAAAATGGGTGTTTTAATTGTTTTCTTTTAATTTAAAAGCCAAAGACCTTTTTACCCTTAATGAAATGAAGTATTCACAATAGTTTGAAATCCATGGCTATTTGGGCTTGATTTAAAATAAGTCCAACATAAATTTATTTGTTTTGAAAATACGAGGCCCAAAATAATATTTTAATATTTTAATTGCACCCGACCCCAAAACCCGGGTGTTACAACTCTCCCCCACTTAAGGAATTTTGTCCCCGAAATTACCTGACGGAAACAAGTACGAAAACTGCTCAAGCATATCAGCTTTCCTCTCCCTCGTGGCCTCTTCCACACTTCTATGTCTCCATAACATCTTGACCAACTCTATGGTCTTGCCACGCAACACCTTGCTATCAGAAGCAAGTATCTCAACCGGTTCTTCATTGTAAGACAAATTTGGATTCAGTTCTATCTCCTCAACGGGCATAACATGAGATGGATCTGATCTATATCTCCTAAGCATCGACACATGGAAAACATCGTGGATCTTCTCTAACTCTGAAGGCAATCTCAAACGGTAAGCTACTGGCCCAATCCACTCAACTATCTCATACAGACCAATAAACCTCGGACTCAACTTACCTTTCCGGCCAAACCGCATTACTTTCTTCCATGGAGACACTTTCAGAAACACTTTCTCACCCACTGAAAACTCAATCTCTTTTCTCTTCAAGTCTGCGTAAGATTTCTGACGATCGGAAGCTGCCTTCAAACGGTCACAAATCAACTTCACTTTATCAGTAGTCCCCTTAAGCAAATCTGGCACAGGTAACAATTTATGACCCATTTCGGCCCAACAGATCGGAGTCCTACATCGCCTACCATACAATGCCTCTTAAGGAGCCATCTGGATACTAGCCTGGTAACTGTTGTTGTAAGAAAACTCAACTAAGGGTAAATGTTTCTCCTAAGAACCCTGGAAGTCAATCACACAACAACGGAGCATATCCTCTAATACTTGTTTCACTCGCTCTGACTGACCATCTGACTGCGGATGATACGAAGTACAAAAATGCAAACGACTACCTAGGGCATTATGCAAACAGCTCCAGAACCTCGATGTGAATCTCGGATCTCTGTTTGATACAATAGACTTCGGAACTCCATGAAGTCTCACAATCTCGCGAATGTACAAATCCGCCAACTTGTCTAAAGAATCTGTGGTGTTCACTGCTAAGGAATGAGCACACTTAGTGAACCTATCAACTATCACCCAGACAGAATTCTTCTTTGAAGGAGACAACGGCAACCCTGACACGAAATCCATAGTGATTCTCTCCCACTCCCATTCCGGAATTTTCAAAGGCTGTAACAAACCTGAAGGAACCTGATGTTCTGCCTTTACTCTCTGACAAACCATGCAACGACTCACATACTCGGCTACATCTTTCTTCAAACCAACCCAGAAATAATCACTCTTCAGATCTCGGTACATCTTAGTACTGCCCGGATGCATAGAAAAAGGATTCGAATGTGCTTCGCTCAGAATCACACGTCTCAACTCAACATCTTCAGGTACTACAACTCTGTCTCTGAAACACAACACATTCTCATAATTGAAACTGTACTCTATCGGTCTACCTTCTGCAATGTCCTGAACATGTGAAGCTAAAGATACGTCTTGCAACTGTTTCTCTCTGATCATCTGAATCAACGGAGGCTTCACTTGTAACTCTGTAATCAAACCACCATTCTCTGATACACTCAGTCTAGCAAACATAGCTCGCAACTCAACTACAACTTTTCTGCTTAACGCATCGGCTACTACATTTGCCTTACCCAGCTGGTACTCGATAGTCAAATCATAGTCTTTCAACAATTCAAGCCATCTTCTCTGTCTCAAGTTCAACTCTCTCTGAGTCATCAAATACTTCAAGCTCTTATGATCAATGTAAACCGTGCACTTCTCACCATACAAGTAGTGACGCCAAATCTTCAATGCAAACACAACTGCTGCTAATTCAATATCGTGCGTAGGGTAGTTCTTCTCGTGCACCTTCAACTGTCTCGAAGCATAAGCAACCACTCTCCTTTCTTGCATTAGAACACAACCTAAACCTACGTAGGAAGCATCGCTATAGATCACGAACTCTTTCCCTGAAACTGGCTGTACTAACACTAGAGCATTTGTCAAAGCTTCTTTCAATTTCTCAAATGCCTTTTGTATCGCATCTGACCACTCAAATTTAACTCCTTTTTGCAACAATTTAGTCAACGGAGCAACTACTCTAGAGAAACCATCAACAAACCTCCTATAGTAACCAGCTAGTCCTAGGAAACTCCTAATCTCTGTCACTGACTTAGGTTGTTTCCACTCCACAATGGCTTCAATCTTCTCCGGATCAACTCGGATACCTTCAGCTAATACAACGTGGCCAAGAAACACAACCTCTCTGATCCAGAACTCACATTTACTCAACTTAGCATACAACTGATTACTCATCAATCTCTGCAAAACAAGTCTCAAGTGCTCATCATGCTCTTCTTCTGATCTCGAGTACACAAGGATGTCGTGTATGAAAACAACTACAAACCGGTTTAGATAGTCTCGGAAAACTCTGTTCATCATGTCCATGAAAGCTGCTGGTGCATTCGTGAGCCCAAACGGCATCACAAGGAACTTATAATGGCCATATCTAGTCCTAAAGGCTGTCTTCGGAACATTACATTCTTTTACCTTCAACTGATAGTACCCTGATATCAAATCTATCTTCAAAAACACTGAGGCACCCCTCAACTGATCAAACAAGTCATCTATACGAGGCAACGAATACTTGTTCTTTACTGTCAACTGGTTCAACTGCCTATAATCGATACACATTCTCATACCGCCATCCTTCTTCTTCTTCAGAAACAACATGAGAGCACCCCAAGGCGAACTACTAGGCCTAATAAAACCTCGGTCTAACAACTCCTAAAGCACGCTATTCAACTCTTTCAACTCCTTCGGAGCCATACGGTACGGAGCAATAGAAATTGGAGTAGACCCTAAAATAGTCTCAATCACAAACTCTACATCTCTGTCAGGAGGCAAACCGGTAACTCTTCTGGAAACACATCCGGATAATCACAAACTATTCTGATATCTTTCGGTTTAACCTCGCTCATATTCGGATTCATCACATACGCTAAATAAGCCCCACAACCAGATTCCATCAACCTATGAGCCTCTAAAGCCGATACAACGCTCGACAAGAACTTAACGTTCTCGCCTACTACCACTACCTCGTAGTCATCGGAAAGCTTCAACGAAATTCTCTTTGTCTCAAAATCTACACTAGTTCCGTGCTCAACCAACCAATCCATACCCAAAATAATATCAAAACCGTAGAACAAAAGCTCCATCATATCAACATGAAACACATGACCCTGAATCTTCAGCGGACACCTCCTATACATCCGTCTAACTACAACTGTCTCACCGAAGGAACTAGTCACATGCATCCCTATGTCTAAAATCTCAACAGGTATGTCTAACTTCTTCGCATGCTCACTCAAAATGTAAGAATGCGTGGAACTCGAATCAACTAAAGAAAGCAAAGACATGGACAGTAACTCGAAATTACCTGCTATCACATTTGTGTCATTCCCTGCCTCTCTCTGTACGTAGACTCTAGCTGGTCCACCGGCCTCTGGCTGAACTGCCACTACATGAGCAAGATTCCTCGGTGCCTCTATTCTAGGTGCATCAGCCCTCGGCTGGAAGTAACCACGACCGCGCCCACGACCTCTCTGGTAGTCGATTGCTCTCCCAAAAGCCTGTGCCTGAATCGGTGCCTGTGCCGCCTGATGCGGACACTCTCTCCTGAAGTGGTCTCTCGATCCACAGTTCCAGCAAGCATGATAGTTTCCCCAACACTCTCTTGAATGTTGTCTCCCACATCGGGCACACTCGGGCAAACGCCCTCCAACTCTCTGGCCCTGGTGGCCACCGCCACGCCTATGATCAAACTGCTGTCCACTGCCCCGATGCCTCTTGGCATCACCACGATCAAAGTTGTTGTGCCTCTTCCCTGAACTGGATCCTCTCGAACGCTTGGTCAGCCCCAAGCTATGCTCGATGTCCTTGGCCCTAGCGACCAAGACATCAAAATCAGAATAATCAGTAGCCAAGGTGTATCTCTTAACTTCCTCATGAGGTCCATACCTGAACCGATCACAACGGTCCCTCTCAGTAGGAACCAACTCCGGAGCATACTGACTCAGTCGGACAAAGCGGATCTCATAATCTGTCACTGAGGTGTCTCCCTGAACAAGAGCCATGAACTCCCGCTTCTTCTCATCTAAATACCTCGGGCCCAAATACCTCTTTCTTAAAGCAGTCTCAAAGAAATTCCAACTGATCTCGGCCTCAGGCACGCCGGAAGTAATGGTGACCCACCAGGTGTAGGCATCACCCTGAAGCAACGAAACTACACAACCCAACTTACGAGCCCCAACACATCCCAATTGAGCTAAAATACGGACTATCTTCTCTAGCCACAACTCTGATCTCTCAGGCGTAGATCCCCTGAACTCATCTGCTCCGAGGCTACGAAGCCTCTCTAAAGGTAAGCTAGCATCATCTCCTCTCGGCTGAGCTGCAGCCTGAAACGCTCCCGCTATAGCTTGAACTAGCGGAGCCATATCTATCCATGTAGGACCTTGGCCACCCTTACCAACCTGAGGTCCCGCTCCCTGAGCTCCAACCCCGCCTTCCACATCAGGCTGAGGAGGTGGTGGTGGAGGAGCTCTGACTCCAACAGCAGGCTCTTCCACAGGAGCCTCTACTCCAACCACCGGCTCATTAACAGGATCCGCAACACGCGGTTCCTAGCAAACCAACCTCGGTCTACCTCTAGGCCTCGACATAACAACTACAACAACAACAACATACAAAACATGGTTAGCAAGGGCAAGGGTCCAAGTGGCTCAAGTAAGTTTCCCTCACTTAAATTTTTTTTCCCGATGTAATAGAAGCAATGAGACTCTATTCAACATGCTTCAAACAACATACACATACGATCAATTAAGCAAACATCAAGGCATTCTAGGTAAACAAGCAAACATGCTTACATGGCAAGCAAACACCGTGCAATTCCAATACAAGAATTTAACTTACCTCACTTACCTGCCTAAGGTCTCGGAAACCTTAGGCTCTGATACCAACAAGTGTAACCCCCTTGGTCCGGTTCGGACGCTTGACCGATCCGAGCGGGTCACACGTAGAGAAAACCGAGACGAAACTCGTTAAGGTTCCACTTCGGTTAACAACCCGAGAAAACCTTTTTCATTTATTATCCTGTCTATATGCTTTAATACATCCTATGTGAATCATCGACAACGGAAGCAACAAGCGAGGCGAGACAATCAAACAAACACTTTAAAATAGCCTGTTTTAGTTTAAACAGCAGGCCGTATCGATACACTAGAAAAGGGTATCGATACGCCTTGACTAGGTCAACGACCCAAGGTCAACCCAGGGAGACCGTATCGGTACACTAGTTGACCGTACCGATACGCCCTCACTGGTCAACGATACAAGACCGTACCGATACACCCTAGACCCGTACCGATACGCCAAAATCTCGTCAAAAACTCAGATTTCCAGAGAGGTTTTGGCGTATCGATACACCCCCGTGTACCAGTACGCTAGGCCAAATTTGAGTCCCAAAGTGTAGGACCGTATCGATACGGCCCTTGGGCGTACCGATACGCCCTACACTGCAACACTCAAATTTGCAGCAAAACACAACAAGACTCAACTCTATATGCAATTTAAGACTATCTAGCCACAAGCAAACATTCATACACCATTTAGGAACCAAGAATCAACATACGAAACATTTAGAGCGAACAAGGAGCATCAACGTCATTCATAACATGCCATAAAAGAAGTCAAGAATTCAACCATTAAACATGTCATACAAGCATATAACTAAGGGCCACATGGCCAACATACAAGCATAAGCAAACCACAACTAAACCTTCAACAAAAATAAAGGAGTCTAGACAAGCTCCTAACACAAAACAACAAACAAATCCCCATTGCTTAACTATTATATCCTTAGCTTAAAAGTTCATACTTGATGATAGCAAAAGCACAACTAGCACACTTGGAGGCCTTCTCCTTGCACAAGCAACCCACGAACTAAGGATCTGCATTGTCGAACAAAAGAGAACGTAAACATAAAGCTTAGTGAGGGTATGCTCATAAAACAAACCTCGACAATGCAGGGTTCAAGCACGAGCAACACAACCAAATAAGAATGCATGTTTTCTTACCTTCGAAGCCACAAGAGTCAATATATATGATGCATGAACATAAAGTCAAATATCATGCCATGCTCAACATGTCCATAAACACAACCATATGGAAACACATTTAACAAACGTATTGGCACCTAGCTATGACCCGAATACGCTGATAACAACCGTTGGAACTCACATCCAACACTCAACCTTTACCTTACGGTGGGATTACACTCATCACCGTTTCACGCGGAGGGGATTCCACTCATCCTCACGCCTCGCCGATGGGATTCCACTCATCACCGACTAACATATAAAAGAAGATTTCCGAGCGTACCCGTACTCCATCTTGATGACTACCATCACCAAGACCACGCGCGCATTTCGACTCTCGTGTGCACACTAACATCCTAATGATCGATCATTTGTACCCAAGCATACTAGTGCCAATACTAACTCATTTCACAATATTTCAAAACGCATATTTCTTACCATTTTTCGTGCCTAGCACGTAGCCACCATGATTTACAATCATGTACTCACATTACATCAACCACATGCATATCACAATGCATAAACAACTCATCATGCCTCAATAACACACATAGCCACAATGTGCATAGCAACATTAATCACAATTAACATACGAGGCATAAACACAACATTCAAAGTTCATCCAAAGGTCTCTAACTAAAGCTTGAGATTAGACTACCAATCTAATCTCAACTCTATGTGGGTTTACCAAGCCCAACCTAGGTCCACATGCTCGAACAAATGTGCATAGCAACATTAATCACATGCTCGAACCAACGTTTGAAAACCAAATTTTAAAACATAGAACCACTCACCGACTACTCCAAGCTCAACAAACTCTAGCCGATCAACTCCCACGCTTCCCGGATTATAATGTGAAGCTTCACCATCACAAAACCTCGATGCTATCAATCAAACACAAGTAAAACAACCACATTTCAGTCCATAATTCAACTGAGCAAACCCGGAACACAATTCAAGCTAATACTCGACCCAAAACACTCTCAAAACACCATTTTCGAGCAGCCCTTAAACTCAGCAAAGAACCAATGTTTCCAACACTTTTAACACACCTAATAGCTTCCAAAATAACCCTTAAACATCATACAACCATCAGCCCTCAATTTTCAACACAAAACAGCCCCAAAACTCTTCTTTAAACCCCCCAACAAACCCATATCCGAAATTCTTAATAAAACCAAGTAAAAATCATATATGTTGGACCATTTGGGTTGCTAATAACATAAATAATGATAAGGAATCAAAAGCTTTAACAATGGACATTAAAGTTTGGATTTTTAACTTAGAACTTGAAAAACTCAAAACTCAAAACAATGGGTTTTAATGAAAACTAAAGGTATAGACATGAAGTGGAAGGTGAGGACAAGTCAAAAACACAATTACCTTTCAAAAACCTTCAAAGATGAGTGAGGATGGTGATGGAATAGTAACCTTGAGATGAGGGAGGAAGTTGTCATGAAAATTTTGAAGAGAAGGGGGAAGAAGATGATAAAATGGGTGTTTTAATTGTTTTCTTTTAATTTAAAAGCCAAAGACCTTTTTACCCTTAATGAAATGAAGTATTCACAATAATATGAAATCCATGGCTATTTGGGCTTGATTTAAAATAAGTCCAACATAATTTTATTTGTTTTGAAAATACGAGGCCCAAAATAATATTTTAATATTTTAATTGCACCCGACCCCCAAACCCGGGTGTTACATTGATCCAGTGAACAATATTGCTACAACCACTGTTGGAGCGTCCACCACACCAACGTTCTTTGAGAAATAACACAACATTTTCCCGAGGTGGTTTCTCAATACTCCCCTAATTTCTGCTGGTCTGAAACTGCCGCTAACCGCACCATCGATATTAAACTTCACACAGCCTTGGTCTGGACACTCCCATTCTTTGAGAACGGCCATCCTTCTAACAAAGGAGACGCTCATAAGCGCCTCACTGCTAGCCAAGACTGCTAAAGTTAGAGGAAATTCTGCTCCCCATTTTGTATTTCCCCAGCTGCAAAATCGTAAGAGAGAAAGCTGGAACATACGATCTAAATCAACCACCACTTTTCGAAATACAACCTCATTCCTGAATAGCCATATGGTCCAAATTATGCTAAAGAAAATCATCAGCCAAATACCTGATTCCTTAAACCCTACAGATGCTTGCACCTAGTAGCTTAACAGATTTCTAGGACTATTTGGAAGAACTAGATTCAAACCCCACAAGCTAGACCATCTCATCTACAAGAACCAAGAGATATAACATTCACAAAATAAATGGTTAACTGTTTCAGGGAGACAGCAACCGAAAGAACAACTCACATTTTGAATCAATGAAGATCATCTTTTGCTGAGTTCGACTATTGTAGGGATGCGCCCATGGATCAGCTTCCACACGAAAGCCTCGACCCGGGAAGGAGCCACACTTGACCAAACGACTTTCCAAATCTAATCAACATTACTCTCGTTCTTTGCTAGCAGTTTACAATAGCTAGCTGGTGTGTAACAACCATTGGAGCTAGTAATCCAGCGAATCGAGTCTTCTCCCGTCACACCAAGTCTGAAGCTATCAAGCAAGGAAATTAGCCCGTTCCAAGCTTCTTTTTCCCAGTCAAACAACCTCATTCTCAATTTAATTGACCACTTCCAATCCCCATTAACGAAACTCCGAAACTGTGCTATGAAACCTTGTTTACGCTCAGCTAAAGCAAATATCCGAGGGTAAGAAAATTTCAAAGGTTGCGACATAGCCCAACAATCACTCCAGAAGTCCACCATCTTGCCGTTGTCAACTATGTATCTGATATATTTTTGGAAGATTCCCTTCTGCGACACCAACAATTTTGTGATCTGCCTCCATATTCAAGAATTATTAGCTTTCTAAATATTTCTTGGGAGCAAACACTTCGAATTTCTCTCGTATTTGGCGTTAATGACCCTACGCCAAAGTTTATCGTACTCGGATCCGTACCTCCACAACCACTTATTAAGGAGGGCGATATTCTTTGTCTCGAAATCACACAGCCCTAAGCCCCCGCAATGCTTAGGTTTGCTCAATGTAGCCCAACTTAACCAGTGTATGGTTTTGTGGTCTAAACCACCCCAAATGAATCTAGCTACCAATTTATTTTGATGGAAGCTCACCGCAGCAGGCATATGAAACAAGGCCAAGTAGAACACTGGAAGATTTGCAAGCACCGACTTGGCAAGCACAATTCTCCCTCCAAGGGACAACAACTTCGATTTCCAACCCGCGAATCTATTTTTGAAGCTTTCGATTACCGGAGCCCTCAAAGCGACTGAGTTCTTAATACTCCCAAGGGGAAGTCCTAACTACTTGCAGGGTAACTCTTCACGTCGAAACCGTATAGAATCTGCCCAAGATTGTACTGTCGAAGACTCAATATTAATTCAGAGTAATGATGGTTTGGCTAAATTTAATTTCAATCCCGACGTAATCTCGAAACCACGAAAAAATCGGATAATAATACGGATTTCTCTTCCGCTTGCTCCACAAAAGACTATCAATTCATCCACGAACTGTAGATGCGTAACAGATAACCCCTAATTTCCAATATTCACTCCACTGAAAAAACCTGACGCTGCCGCTTTCTTAAGCAAGACACTCAAAGCTTCAACAACTAAGTTGAATAACAGAGGGGAAAGAGGGCACCCTTGACGCAACCCCCTATTTATTTTGAAACTTCTAGATGGAGACCCATTGATCAAAACCGAAATTGAGGCAATAGATATGCATATGAAAATCTAGTTACACAAGTTTCGCCCAAACCCCATTTTTTTCATCATGAACAAGAGAAAGCCCCAATCTACCGAGTCATAAGCTTTACTGAAATCAGCCTTAAATATTACCCCCGACAGACCTTTTCTTCTGTGAAAATTGATGACTTCATTTGAGATCAGCAAACAATCTAATAGTTGCTTCCCTGGACAAAACGCGAACTGTGATTTGCCGATAATATCACAAATACATTCTTTTAATCTTCGCGATAGAACTTTCGCCAGAAGCTTATACACACTACCCACTAAACTAATGGGTCTATAATCCCTAATGCCTACAGGATTCTGCTTCTTTGGGATTAGAACTATAAACAAGTGATTTACCGACTGATCAAAATGCTGATTGTTGTAAAAGCCTGTGAAAAAGTCCCAGACTTCGCCTTTGATATTCTTCCAGAATTTTTGAAGGAATTTGACATTGAAACCATCAGGTCTCGGTGCGCGAGTTCCGTCCGTTGACATCAAAGCTTCCTTAATCTCCTCCAAAGAAAACATCCTTTCCAGAGCTAAAGCTTTCACAGGAGAGATACTAACAATATTACAATCGAAGCTTTTCACTGGAATGGTGGGAAGAAGATTGTATGACTGCTTGAAGTGCTGTACTATGGCTTCTTTTATTTCGACAGGATCTTCCAAAACCCTCCCGGCGACGTTTAGCGATTGGATAGAGTTTGATCTCCTTCTCGATGACGCCACTAAATGGAAGAATTTAGTGTTACGGTCCCCTGCTTGAAACCATTTGACTCGCTATTTCTGAATCCATTCTTGTTTTTCGCGTCTATATCGCCTCCATAGCTTTTCCTTCAAATTAACTAGTTCTTTTGTCTTGCTGGTATTCCCCCAACTAGCTTGAACCTCCAATTCAGCAGACATTAATTTTTCTTCTAAATGACGAGTGGATTCAGAATCACCTGCCACCTTCTTCCGATACCACACCTTTGTCGCCACCTTGCAGTGTCTTATAACTTAGCCAATACCCATCCCATCCTTCTCGTTACAAGACTTTGCTATTGTTTCTTGTAGCTTCCTATCGTTGTTCCAATGATTGAACCATCTAAACGGTTTAGGACCCCAATCCGTATCGTCCCCACACAACGATATTGGGTTATGATCCGATAGACTTCTCGGTAGCAATTTATGAATTACCTACAGCCAATTTCCCAGAAGTTCTGGTGAGATTAGAAACCTGTCCAGTCTACTAAAAGATGGGTTTGCTCTTAAGCTAGACCAGGTGAACTGCCCGCCTTCTAACGAAAGATCAATCAAAGCTAAATTTTCTATGAACTGGGAGAACACTGCCATGGCCACTTTATTGATCGAAACACCCCTCTTTTCCTATGTTCTTCTGATAATATTGAAGTCGCCCCTAATTAGAAGAGGGCTTGAAGTGTTAGCAAACAGTGAACTCAACTCATTGAACATTGCCTCCCTCTCCCCGTTGTCGTTAGATGCATAAACGTTTACAAGCACACATTTTAACTTCAACGGCGTTAAGCAACCTTGAATAATTACATAATTTCTGTTCACAAGCTTCGATTCTAGAACAAAAAAACTTTGTCCCATATAATGATAATTCCCCCAGACGATATCTTCGTCGAGACAAAAGCAAACTGCCAATCTCTGGATCCATCACACTGGTATTTGACCAGCCTATCTTCGAAATTACTCACCTTAGTTTCTTGAAGCATGACTACACTAGGCTCCTCCCGCCGGATCAAACTCCTCACAGCCCCTTCTTCTCCCTCCTGCCGAGACCTCTTATGTTCCAGGAGGTTATAAATGTAGTTAACTTAGACATGGACATAATTGTAGTGAAAAAACACACCTATATTCGGAAGAAAACCCTTCCTCCCCTTAAATAGAGCAACCATTTTCACGAGCAATGTCCATGAATCTCTTCACCATCGTGCTCTCATTTGCGTTAAATCTTAATCCCAATGAATTGCAAACTTCTACTGACTCCCGAGCTTCTCCAATTAGTTCACCTTCCAATTCGACCGACACCGGAATCAGAACTGACAAACCAGGGCTATTTTTCCCTGACCTTGCATAGGGATGAGACATTCCAAGTTTACCTCTGAAGGCTTTTCTGGTACCAGTGGTAAAACGCTGGGAGAACCGTCCGGGATCGGCAATCTTTCCTACCCAATCATGTGTGCTATTGAAGGTTGGGATAATCGAAAGGGGGTGTTCGTCTCGGGGTAATCTAAGTAGTTTGGTTCGAACTGAAAATAACCCTGAACCACTATCGAAAGAAGGCAATTTGGTAACGCTTTCAATCGAAAAGGATCTAGAAGGCTTCTGCAACTGATTCACTTCAATGTCCATCAGAACCCCGTCCGTTAACGGCCCAGGTCTGTCATTTAGCTCTCTCGGATTAGACTCAGTGAACCCAACTCCCCTATTACCCGTAGCTATCGGCCCAACAAATGGCCCAGCTTCTGTCTCGATGGCCGTAGAATCACGTGGGACTTGTGGCGTCGCATGAGGTGCCATCAATTCTACTGTTTCCCCATGAGACTCTTCGTTGCAAGCATGTGTGTTGTCAATGTGGTGGCTTCCAGAAACAACCTCTACACCGTCGTTTGGACTGTCCTCGTCGACCCAAGCTCTCTCATCTTCGTAATCTGTTGTAGTGATCCTCACCCAACACACCTTCCCGTTAACAGAAATCGGAACATAAGATGGGATATCAGAAATGGAGCTAACTTCGACCAACACTCGGGCTACATCAAATCTTGATTTGGACGCAGTTTTCTCGTCTAATTTGATGACTTTACCCCACATACCGGCGAGATAATTGAAAAAGCAATTGTACCATATTGATAAAGGAACACCAACCAAGTTTACCCATACTTTCAACTTCTTGCTTTGCTCGAAAGAACTCAAATAATCTAAATCTTTAAACCACATTCTCAATAACATATCCTTCGCACTCAAAACCTCTTCAACTCTACTTCTGTTTCAAATATAATAACCACGAAGAAACCAGACCATTCACATATTTTGCATTTTAAACCATCCGAGTGTAGAGCTTGCTGGACCATATCCACGTTATACATGCCTTTCAATTGTCCTACTAGACTAAGTTTCAACCAATCTTTCTCTGCTTGTGGAGGATTGACGCTGTAAGGGACTTCGGCAATAGCATTAACATGACATATCTTTACCTGATTTTGAGTTGAAGGGACAGGGACATCCTTGCTGAGATTTGGTTTCCCCACTAGCACATCTCTGAAGGAGCGTCCATCGCGCAACGCCACTCTTGACGGTTGCCCTTTCTTTCCCTTGTCCTCGCCTCTATGCTTTTGCTGCTCCTCATTTTCTTCTCTAGAATGGAATACCTTGATGGCAAAGCCGTCCATACGCCGGTTGTGAGCTTCTAAGACTGCTCTGTGAGCTACATTCCTATCGTAAAACCTTACAAATGCAAACGTAAAGGGCTTAGCAGCCCAATTTCTGTTTCTGTAGGCGATGAAGACGTCCTTTACCTCCCCGTACACCTTAAAGGCTTCTTTAAGTGTAGCAGGGTGTATCCTTTTACTCACGAAGTTGATAAACACCGACGCCCCTTCCTCTGATCACCCTCCACCTGATGCTGCTTCCCTCCATAGCCAGAACCCCAGTGCCTCTTCGACTTCTCGCCCAGAGTCATGGTCATTAACAACTAATTATAACCCTTAAATTAATTCAACCGTGAAAAAATGACCAATAATGAATATTTTTGAATAATGAATATCTTCTTGAGAGTAAGGGACTATTTAAAGAGAGAAATATCTAGTTTTAATAAATCAAAAGAACAGGGTGATTAAATTCTTGAATTATAATAAAAGGACTAAATTCTAAGTTTACAAAGAGTATAGAGGCTGAGAGAAGAATTAGACCTAATAAAATATTAAATAATATATAGGTATTTTAATGGATATGGATGGAGTCAAGTGTCAAGTATTAAATTCCAATTCAACTGAAACACAAAAAACATAGCTTTATCTGAGCTCCGAATTGCCCACCACCCATTCCATCAATTACCCACAAAGATTTGTCTTCTTGATTTTGTATAACACAGAACAATTACACCATTGTTAACTTACAGTTTCTTCTTCTCTTTTAATGGCTTCAATTCGATCTCCAACGCCTCCCAATCTCACTTTCTCCACCCACCATTTCCCTTCCTTCAAAACGCCCTTCTTTTCCCCTCCTTCCACCTCCCGGAGGTTCCCCCATTCGACCCTTTGCCGCTGCTCCAACGCCGATTCCGATAACTGGCAATGGGACTCCGCTATTCAAGACGTTTTCAAGAATGCCGTCAAGCGGTTCTATTCCTACATGAACCCTTTCTTGAAACAACCCACCGTCGCCGGAAATGCGGTGAACGACGCCGTTAAGGGGAAACGGGATGAGGACGATCATGATTGGGGTTGGGATCGGTGGAAAATGCATTTCGAGCAAGTCGATGAACAAGAACGTCTCGTCTCCCTTTTAAAGGTATTTTACGAAATTTTGCCTTTTTATCTAATGGGGTGAGTTCAATTTCAAGTTTTGATGGCGTTTTCTCTTTGAACAGAAGCAATTGAATGAAGCTGTGCGTAGGGAAGATTATGAGGATGCTGCTAGGTTAAAGGTTGCAATTGCAGCTGCGTCCAGGAATGATACTGTTGGCAGAGTCATTTCACATTTAAATGTACAAATTCGATTTCTTTTCATTTTATTATTTTTTTTAAAAGAAAAAAGGGGGTTTTCCCGTTTTTCTTGCTAACCTGTTATCTTGTGACTTCAGAGAGCAGTAATGGAAGAACGTTTCATGGATGCTGCATTTTTAAGAGATAAAGCCGGTGCTGGATTAGTATGTTAACCCTTTTTTTTGTTTCTTTAGAATGGAAAAAGAAACGACAAGGTTTTTTAGTGGACAAGTATAAATTGTTTGCTTTTATGGTTTTGGATTCCAGGTTGGATGGTGGGCTGGTCTTCCGAATGACACCAAAGATCCTTACGGTCTAATTATACGCATAACTGCCGAACATGGTAGATATGTCGCCAGGAGTTTTAGTCCTAGGTAAATCACTCCCCTGTTTTGGATGTATAATTGATCATTGGTCTGCTCATCTGCTCATATACTTGTGCTACTATTACGATTCAGCTCATTTGTGGAGCATTTCTTGTTTGCATTGCCCCCCGGTTTTCTTATACTTCTTGCTTGTTTCTGACACTGTTTGTCTGAATCTCTTTCTTTTCAGGCAGCTCGCTACCGCCTCAGCTGGTATACCTTTGTTTGAGATCTTTCTTACTTTAAACAAGAAAGGTGAATACAAACAACAGGTATCTTTTGTTTCTGTTATTTTCCCCCATGTCTGCGTAGTTTATGATGTTTGAATGGACAATATTTTGCTTAGGCAGCAAATTTATCTGATAAGTTGACAGAAAACCTGGCTTAGAGCAGGTTGTTCAGGAAGTCACCTTGGTGCTCTATAGTTGTGTGCATGAATCTGATGATTATAATTCATCTAACATTTTTTTGTCTTGGTGATCCTTTATTGGAGCAAATAAATATCTAGCCTGATGAAAGTTTGTCATCAATTGAGTTGTCCAATGCTTATTAGATTTAATGTGCATATGTTTGTGGGTTGTTTATTATGTGGGCCTGGTTCTGTGAGGCATTAGTTCCGTGAGCCATCAACATGCTTGTAGCAAGCTTAGAAAGAATAAAAATGCTTCTGTCCTAGAAAATGCATTCAATAATACATGCGTGTGTTCCAGGCACCCTGCCCATCATTCGTAATTTTCAATTTGCAGAAACGTTTAGTGTTTCATGAATGTAATCTTATTTGGTGTTTTTCAGGCTGTGTACTTGAAAAGGAGGAGAGTTTTCCAAGATTCTTCAACGATGCCTCCAAAAACATCTGGAATCCCCAGCCGTTTGGCTCCATCAGACTCCACCGAAGACAAAACTGATCTTTTTGTTGTCAGTACTGAAGATGGTGTTGATGAAGTAGATGATATTGAAGATGATGATGCAGATGATGGATCTGATGAGGGTGAGGGACTATCTGGTTTCCAAAATGTATTACGAGATATGATTCCTGGTGCAAAGGTCAAGGTTGTGAAAGTCACTGCACCTGGGAAAGTAGACCCAGATTTTATATCCAAGGTGATCGAGCAGATAATAGATGAAGAAGATGAAGAAGATGAAGAAAAAGATGGCGAGGTAGAGAGCATAAAAGTGGATGATGAGATTAAGAGTGATGGTGACCAAGACAGAGATCAAATTGAGATGGATGCTGATAGTGGAGTTATTGATAGTGACAGGCGAGGTGAAATTGCAGTTAAAGTTGTTGTTGGTGGTCTTGTACAAAAACTTTCCAGCAGTGTTCCTGCAATAGAATCACATCGAGTGCCCGCTAAACTAGTGAACAAGGGGCGCCTAACGTTTTCATTTTCTATTGAAAAGGACGTAAACCAACAAGAAACCAGTCTCAAGACAAAGGGTGTGATGGATAGAAAAGCAAAGGTTCAAGGTCAACGCAGCGCAGATGAAATAATGTTTGATCTTGCTAAATTTGTTGGCAGAGAGAAGATACCTTTGAAAGTAGGTCCATTATATTAGATAAATATCTGATGAAATCGTGTTCTACAGCCCATTTCCCGTTTAAGTTTCTTCCACTGAATGCTTGGTTAGCTAATTACTTTCAACCATGCAGGTGCTCAAAGATGTTGGTGAATTAATAAATGTTACACTCAATCAAGCTCAAAATCGTCAACCTCTATCTGGATCTACAACTTTCCATCGCATCGAGATTGCAGCATCACCGGATCCCCTAAACGGTAATTTGTAACACCATCTGTTGATGTTCTCTGATGCTTTTATGAAATGATCATTTATTCTCTCTCGCTCTCTCTCTATTTAGGCTACTTTCTGCAATTCTCGGCCCTATATGTTTTATCATGGTGATTATTCATGCCTTCCGTAGAATTGTTGTGTTTACAATATGCTTGTTTGGTCAGGATTATATATCGGTACACATGGGCTTTACACTTCCGAAGTCATTCATCTTAAGCGCAAATTTGGACAGTGGCAAGGGGATAGTGGGACTGAGGAGCCTTCAGATCTTGAATTTTATGAATATGTGGAGGCCGTAAAATTAACTGGAGATCCTTATGTACCAGCAGGCCAGGTGATTTCATTATTTAATTTTGCTTTCTCTTATAATCAGAAGCACTCTGGAGCTATAAAGATCATTTAGTTTTGCATTGCCAGATTATGTGTGCTTGTGATGCAGCTGAGTCTCTCATTATGTATTTATATTAGTAGTACTTCACTAACTTCCCCATGTATGTTTCTTGTTTATGTGTGTATATGAATATCTTTAAAGTGTATCTATTTTTATTTGGTTTGTCTCCTAAAACCGAGGAATACCTGCAGGTGGCATTTCGAGCCAGAGTTGGTAAAAGATATCAGCTCCCACATAATGGGATAATTCCTGAAGAATTTGGAGTGGTACATTTTTTTAGTGTACATTGATAACTTGTAACGTTTGAATTTGTGATATCCTTTGAACTTTTATCTTTGATACCTGCTTCAAATGTAAAGGAGGTTCCATGGTCTTATTTTCAACTCAGGTTGCTCGATATAAAGGACAAGGGCGGCTTGCTGAGCCAGGCTTTCGAAATCCTCGGTGGGTTGATGGCGAGCTTGTTATTCTTGATGGAAAGGTTTGTGTCTTGTTTGATTCGATGTCTTTTCTTGTCAAATGGTTACTGATTGTTTGATATTCTAACTTGTTAATTTGAACAGTACATCAAAGGAGGGCCCGTGGTTGGATTTGTATACTGGGCCCCTGAATATCACTTCTTGGTGTTCTTCAATCGACTAAGGCTTCAACAATAGTCTGTTGTACATAGTATTCGAGCATGTTTATTTTTCGTTAAGATAACACGGGGTAAGTACTTGCTCACTGTAAAGATGTCAGAAACATATCTAAATTCATTGCCTAATAACCTTTTTGTTTCTGTTTGAAATTTATGTTTTTTAAGTTATCACATTAACTATGCTTTGAACATGATACTTTTCCAAAATGCACTAATTTCTTGTTCGTGTAAACTTCATTTAGGCACGTGGCATCAATTTTAGTGTGTAAAATCGATCGCATGTCATGTTTTGTGAACTATTTTCTGTATTCAGGTCATGTTGATTGAGTGAATATCTGATTTGGCCACCACCTTCCCGGTCAAGTCATGCTTGCTGTTCTCTATTAGTGAAAAAGATAAAAGAGATTATTGAAGTTTACATAATGTTGTTTCGAGTCTCAACAAGTGGCTTTAACTTTTGCTAAATAATCCATATTGTAGCATGAAGTTATGGATGCACAACTTTCATTATACACTCATTATAAATGCATTGTTTTCGTGTGTGCATGACTATGTAAACGGCATCGTCTGCATTAACTAGATGATCCATCTCCATAGGAGAACTTGATTCATATGCTTCCTTTTACAATGATTGTTATCAGTAGGTTTGGTATTAGTTTGTGCAATTAAGATTAATCAGTTTTGGATATTTTCTTTTCCATCTCTCTCCCTAAAAATATATTGCGGGTACATCAACATGTAATCATACCATTTGTGTTAGATTTCTTCGCCATTAATGTCGATATTCAGTATTGAAAGTTGACTTCTTTCTGTGTATTTTGCAGTTCAACATGATACTTCTCACTGAACAGTAGAGAGCAACAAAGTAGGGAAGAGATTATAGCATATATTCCAACTTCCAACATGGTTTTGCGGTAAAGTATCGACTCTGGAGAAGTCACCACGAAGCTTCTTAAGATCCAGCAAGAAAAGAACCATCCATCCAGCCTTTCAGGAAGTTCCTTTTTCTTTGGATATCATAGCATCCGATAAATTCGGAAATTACAACCCTATCGGTATCGTCATAGCCATAGCTGGAGTTAATGAACCATTCCGAGATAAGATCCAAATGGTCATAGTTGGGAGTTAGAACTTAGGACCAGTACTTTTGAATGGCCAAAATCTCTGTAAATTATCTTCGTTTTTTAATTTCTTAACTGCTAACTAATTTACTTTTGTTAAATAAGTCCTTGTACTCTTGTTGTATTCAAATAAGCCATTATACTTTGAATTTCCTTGCAAGTTAAGGGCTTGAGGCTTATCATCGAACAACTTAGGCTCTTAGATGGCCATGTACCGGCACATTCGAAATGAAAGCTGTGATTACAACCAGGGAACTGCTCGACCTCGACCAATCACACTCAGTTCCCCAACACAATCCCCTTGGCAGCTTCTCCAGCTCCGAAACAGAACCCTTTCTCAGTCTCACCTGCTCTCATGCCGGCCCATAGCGGAATAAAGACTACGGAAACAGGTACCAGAATTGGCCGCCGCTGCCTGTCACGATTAACCGACTAGTCCTTAGGCTATTAATTTTGACCAATGGGTTGAGAGAAAAAACTTATAGCCGTGCCATTTTATATATTTATATATACTTACCTAAGGTCATTTTTAATCGCATTACTGCTTGATTAGGGATGGCCATGGATCGAACTTTTGGCCGATCTGCATCTGACCTTAAAATTCAACACCTACACCCAATTTGACGCGACCTGATATTTTATGATGTTCTACTCGACCCGAACCCGAGAGTAAAAATCCGACCTGACCCCGACCCGAACTCTAGAGTAAAAACTTGAGCTTGATCTCGACCCGAAATAAATAAAGAATTATCAATTTTTATTATTATTCGATAAAATAGAGATGGAACATTATAATAATTATTCTATTTTTATTAGACAAATAGAGAGATAATACAAAAAAAATATATAAAGAGAGGAGCATTGTAGCAATTATACCTAAATATTTAGAAGACTTAAGTGGTAAATAAGTGCCCAAACTATACCATTTTTTTCAAATAGGTGCCCAAAGTACTTTTCGAGCCAAATAGGTGCCTAACGTTTTTAAAGTTTCCATTTAGGTGCCTTACTATTAACAGTGTTAAAAAAATTTCGTTAGCCAATAAAAACATAACACGTGGCAGTATTAGACATTTTCTAAATTTTACCTTTTTTTTTAAAATAAATCAGAATTTTAAAATATCCTAAAATTTTTAAATAATCTCAAAATAGTTCCCAAATCCCTAAACCCCAAATCCGACCACTCCCACCAGTGTTGGTCGCGTTACCGTTGATGCAATGAAGCGCCCTCCTCTCGCTAAACGACCCACACACCGTTCATCGTCCGTTATGCCGTCGTTCGTCGTGAATCATTCGAATGAACCATTCAACGATTTCGGCGTTTCGCATGGCGTCAGTCGATTTCCGACGACAAGGTGGTGGGTAAATGTTCGTGATGGTCCGACGACGGATGTAATGAGCGGCGGCGTGACAATCGACAGCGAAATCATGTCAAATCGGGATTTCGGTTTTGGGTGTTAGGGATTTCAAAATTTGGGGTTATTTTGTGAAATTTGGGGTATTTTGTTTTATTATTATTTATTTTTAAATACAATTTCAGAAATTTAAGAAGATGACACGTGTCAGATAACGGAAGTTAACGGTGAAAATTAACGGACAGTAACGACGGGGCACTTACTTGAGTAACGTTGAAAACGTTAGGTACCTATTTGACCTGAAAAACACTTTGGGCACCTATATGAAAAAAATGTATAATTTGAGCACTTATTTGCCACTTAAGCATATTTTGAATAAAATTAAACTATTATTCCGGGTCGGGTAAATTTCGCCTTAAACCTAAACTAGACCCAAACTCGATTTTTAAAAAAAAACTCGACTCTATAAGATCGGGTCAGAACTCGTCGAGTCTGAGTCAAATGACCATCCATATGCTTGATGAACATTAATAAATATTAAATAGTCTACATCTATCTCGTTCTATAATTTTGGATTGGAGCAAATCAACCTTTTAAGCACGTTTGATTAAAGCTATCAATCCACCTTTGGATGCGTTTATTAGTAACATGACGCCAATCAAATGGCCAGACGACTGCAACTGCACGTCAAGCTCTATTTAATTTTTTTTTTACATTTAAGCTCTATTTAATTTTCTTTACCATATAATTAGAATCTAATCAACTTTATCTACAACTTATATATGCCTTATCAAGGAATTGAAAAAAAAAAATATGAACATATACTATTTTGTAATCACCTTAAAACAAATTAAAAATTATTTAGACTATTTTCTTTTAAAAATAAATTAATTAAGAGTTTACATTAATATTGTCTTCGACTTAACAATCGAAAGATCCTGAAAAGTTTGAATTAATACAAATTTAGATGGTTTTAAATTTAATTCTTTCAGGTAAAACCTAAGTTGCACAGATACAGATACGGGGACGAGGACAGGGACAAAAAACGACAATTTTTAAAATTAGAGGGTACGAGTACGGCGAGGGTACGGAAAATATAAAATAAAATTTAATATATATAATAAAAATATTAAAATTTATAATACAATATGGACTAAAATTATAATTGTATTAAACAATAATTATAATTGTAGTTATTTAAATTTACTTCTAATAATTTTAAATTACTTTTTAACACTTAGATTAAGAGATTACTAAAATTAAATGATTAAATTGAACGAAAATTTAACTTTACATTCTAAATAAAGAGAAAATGAATGACTAAAACAATAAAATTAAAAGATGACATGGCTGAAATATATATTTATCCATTCCTATTTAAAGCTTGAGTGATTAAACATTAAAACAGGTTACAAATACAATACACAACTAATATCCCACATCCTTAAGATACATAAAGCAAGGAGAGAAAGCAGCCTATAAATAGGCATTTATCATATAGAACAAGGAAGCAATCTAGCCTTGGCCTTTTGGCTGAGATTAAGTGTTAAGTTTATAATTTTTAGGTGGAGTGTTTAATTTAGTAGTTTTTTAAGGATAAGTTTTTAGTTTAATTATCTTTGAACTTTTTAAATTTGAATAAGTTTAATGGTTTTTAAAGTCTTGCTCACAAAGAAGATGAGGTTTTATTTTCCTTTCTTTTAAGTAAATATATTTGGATACGTCTCCAATAAGCATTGACCGTACCCGATATAAGTTTGATCGTCCCCGGTAAAGTTGAGACGTCCCCCAACTGTCCCCGCATTGTCCTCGTCTTGGGGACGCGGGACGCCACCTTAGGGCCGTCCCCGGGCTTCATAGGGTAAAACCATATGTTAGGATTTCTAGTAATAAAAAAATATTAAACATCATAACGTTGGTGGTAATCGAAAGGAGGGAGAGTAGCCAAAGCGGGCCGATCGACGCCAAGGTCGTCCGGGAGAATTCTCCTGTAAAAAATTAAAAGAGAGAAAGTGGTTTTGATCGCAGCTCACTTCACTCTTATAAAATTATTTGAACTTGATCTCTTTTTTATCTAATTAATTATATATATTTTTGCATAGCTTCTAAAGTTTTGTGTTTACCCAATAAAATTTAGGCTCGGTTTTTTCTTCTTAGTTTAATATTATTTTTGAAAAATGTTGTGGAAAAGAACTTTCAATTATTATTATTATTTTTGAAAATTTAGTTTATGTTTTTAAGTGTTTAACGTCAAAATGTGCTTTGAAAAAAATAAATGACTATTTCAACGCTTTAAAGATGATTTTACGAAGGCATCCCAATGCCGTATTGGTAAAGAATCTTGACGCTTTGTAGATAATTTGGATAGAGGCATCTTGATGTCGTAATGATAGAGGATCCTTACGTCATATTGGAAGAAAATCTTGTCACTTCGTAAATAATATGGGTGGTGATATCTCAACGTCGTATTGGTGGAAGATCTCGATACTTTGGTGATAATTTTGACGAAGAAATCTCAATGTCGCATTAAAAGAGGATTTTGACGCTTTGAAATAATTTTGTAGAGGTATATTATCAACACCTTATTGATTCTCGACGCTTCAGAGATAGAGACATCACGACATTGTATTGATAGAGGTTCTCAATGTTTTGTAGATAATTTGAGGCAATGCATAATTTGTATTTGTTTATAGATAAATTTACTTTTAAGCGGTGTTAGTGCCGGATAATTTTTTTTTTATCTTTTTAGCGCTTCTTTCTATGTCCCAATACTAAAAAATACTAAAAAAAATTAAATTCTAAACCTTAACCCTAAACTCTAAATCCTAAACCTTACACCATAAAAAAATACATGTAGAGCGTTTAGGTGTTCTCCATTTATGAGCGCAAGTTCACACTCTTGTCAAGTTATAGTATAAAAGATATCGTCTCCCACAAGGATTGGAGCAACTCTTATGAATGATTTCCTGCACAAAGATTTAGTAAATGCGCAATTAAATCTCAAGATGTGGAAATATAAAAACACAAGTAAATATAAAGATAGTGATGAGAGAGATGATAGTGAGAGATTTGGGCGATAGGCCGGGTAAGACAAATGTAGCTTAGTAGTATGAGGACTGCATTATAAAGTCTGAGTATGTTTTGCGCTGCCATGAAGTGCTGCCTCGGCGGGTATGACGGGCGGCAAACTACGACCCTGTCACGCGGCCGCAACATGTCACTGCCACTGCAGGAGTATACTGTCTTGGCAGGTGGAACGGAAAGAAGTCTTGACGGCAAGTCTAGCAGACATTCCAAGTTCGGCAGGATAGTCGACAGTGATCCCTCCTATTTCTAGGTTAGGATGCTCGAGAGCTAACTTGTGGACTAGCGTGGAACCAAGTTTGTCAACTCGGTTGGTAATCCTTTTTAGCCGCTGAAACTTGTGGACTAGTGTGGAACCAAGTTAGTCACACCTTTGCATGTTGTGACCGTGCTTAACCCTTTCGTGAGCTTTGCACTTTCGTGCCCGACAAATGGATTTTCTCTCCAGCTGACTGGTGTAGACTAATTGAACAAACGAAGAACATAGATTAAGCAAACTCAGAATTTTATTGAAAACAACTCAAAACTATACAACCGTTTCCCTCAAACTACTTTACATATACGCGTCTAAACCCTAGAAGAGTTGGGCCACGACCCACAACAACTCCAACCTATCTAACTATCCCCCCATCTATCCTCTCGTCCTCAGATATGCTGGGTGCTATTCGAGATGCCTTGATCCCTCTCCGATATGCCCCTATACCTTTGCATACATTGGGTATATATAGGGCTCATGACCTAAGTTTGAGTCCTCCTTGAAGTAGGAGTTCTAAAAGTAAATTACATTAAATACAGGCTCCTTTATACTTTAAATATGAACTCTCTGGATGTTGCTTTCCCCGTAAGTAAGGATAAGTGCTTCTACTTATTGGTCTTGGATCAGCTCTACCGACTGCTACAGGCTTCAGAAAATTGCAAGACTGGGCTTATTGGGCTTAGGAAATTGCCCTCTTGAAATCGCGACCCATCTTGGCTAAGCTGGTGTAACTCCTGCCCAAGCGGCAATGCTGCTCTAGTAGCGTCCTTGGTGGCATCTTGAGCTGCTTTAGTACAACTCCTTTGGTTCCAGCCTTCTGTTTTGTCATGTCCTGTCCTCTCCTAGCTATAGCACCTGTAAATATAAACTAAACTAAAATAATAACTTTTCTCAACCAAACATAAGATATTCAATAAAAACATGATAAAAGAGAAGATACTGTTATATTGCATGCAATGCACCTAAATATGCCTAAATGAGCTTAAGAACAACAATAATAAGGGAAAGAATGTGTACAAAATATATAACTCATGGACACTCTACAATACACCATACCCAAATTCCCTAGAACCTAACAATAAACATAACCTTAAACCTAAAAATAAATTTTAGTGTGGGCGCATAAATTGGGGCACCAAAAAAGTAGAGGATTTTTATTCGTCACCGCCTTGAAGTTCAGAGGAGGAGCAAACATTGTTTATCAAGAAATCAATGGTTCCATTCACCATTGCTTAATAAAAGTGTTTTTGGATTCAAAAGCACTTTTGCAGATCAACTTAACAACTTTCAACAGCCGCCCAATACTATGCCTCGGTGGGCGCCCGCCTCGATAGAGAGCAAGTGACTGCCTGGGCAGTTAAGCGATGATTCAAGGTTCGACAAGGCTCCTTTCTTTGACTCCCTCTTCTCCCGAAGCTTGAAATACTATTGGCGAACACGTCTTGGATGATACCTCCCGACGTGAATCTAAGGGCGAACACCAACCGATTATGGATCCTCTTTTAGCCGCTGAACTTCTTAACTTATTCCTAAGCCGAAGTAGCTTTACCCTAGGGTTGGATAAAACCGTGTTTACTCATTTCGTGAGTTCAACTCTCCCGATATTGAACAAATGGATTGAAGCCCTCTTCTCTCCCGATAAAGATTGTGACAATGAAGAACCAAGAGTAAACAAACCCTGAATTTTATTGCAAAACTGAAATCCTAAACGAATATAACAAGACTCTCATAACTACTTTTCGATTACATATATATAGGGGAGGAGCCTAGGCCTAAGTCGGTTTAGGGTAGGAATACTAGTTAGAGTATGATTACAACTCATTAAAAGATCATTAAATACTCCTAGATTCCCATTTGAATTTTCTTCAACTTGACTTTGACCTGGCTTTTCTTTTTCTGCTGGGCTCCAATGTGTTGGGTCACGTCGGCACGCCCTGTGGCGCAGCGAAAAAATTAATCCGACGTAATCCAGCCAGGATCCATGTACAAGAACGAATCCGGGTTGAAAAGATGAAGAGTTACCTTTTAAAACTCTGGAAACTGGAAAACTGACGGTATGTCGGAATAACCACATCAAGTAAAACCGGAATCGTCATAGGTTCGCAACGACCTCTACGGAGTCCACCCGAACAAAACGAACAAAGTTTCGTCCTCCCTAACACTTAGGGATAAATTTCGACAGGCTTAAACACCTTTCATGGAGAAGTCGAAATCCCTCTAGGGATTTTACAAACAATGAGTTGCATCTAGCGATACATCATTGCTACCTAAGTTGCATGAAGTCATGGTTTGACTTTCCTAATTCCTGAATAAACTTCCTTTATGTATTTCATCCTTTTGTCCTTTATATCTTAGATGAACACAAGTCATGGGTTAGTCACACTTGCGTTGTCCATCTAGTGTTTCTTGATGTCTTGAGTAGATTATGATAAACGAATCTCTATGATATCTCATATCATAATATTCGAGCATGGCCATGCATTTTCTAATCTCACTCAATCAAGTGGCTGAAGATATTTCTCCCATTAAGTAGGAGGGATAAATCCTTTATTGATCAACCATATTTCACTACATAGGTCATCACGTATCCAATCATCAGTCTTTATAATGTAGTCAGTTACGACACACGTTTGACTATGTCAGAATACGTAAATCTTTATGTTGAAATCATGTTGATCTCAAGTCTGAGGATTATACATATGTTTATCATGAGCAATGTTGTGACTGTCACATAATTACCCAAGAAACATGCTCATAGCGGGTCAATCCAGTATGTTGTTCTCTAACAAATACTTATGTGTTGATTTTGACATATCTATGTCAATGGCAACGCTTGTCATCAACCACATATTTGTCTTTATATATTATCACTGTCCATACCCATAATAATATTCGACTAAGGATCCTATTTAACAATAATCGTATTATTGTATGGACATTATTATCCAATGGTTAGTTTGATGCACAGAAACATACCAAATGATAATAACGGCAATGACATTACTTGATAAATCTAGTAAAATAGTATGTCTATTCAATCATTATATGATTGGTCTTTGGGCATACTCCAACAATCTCCCACTAGCACTAAGACCAATCATTCTCGTATCTAATACGATATGGCTTAGTGTAACTGACATGCTTATGCTGTGTCAAAAGCTTTGTCAGGGAGTTTTAAACTGATTATCCCTATGTTGCGGTTGATGGGCCAAAGAAGGATCACGAGGTTTTATAAACCATTTGCGTTAACGAACAAATGCACCAGGTAGGTCAACATGAAAGAGAGGTGGCGCACTAGGCACACTTAAGTACCAGGTCTTTGATGATGCCAATCCTAGACATGCATTTTTCATAACGTCTAACCATAACTCTTATGGATTCACCGTGAAAGATAGTTTGATAACTTTTATCAAATTAGAAGCCCTTTCAGAGATTTCATAAATCTATGAAACTACGAACAACTACTTGTTCTCTAGACTAACTATTAGTCTCAACATGTTAACATTTAACATTGAAGCAACCTAACATAGTTATAATTAACTCTTAATCATTCAATGATAATCAAAATAAGTCTTTATTAGGTGTGATACGATAAACGAAAAATATCTAAATCGAATCAAACAGCATGCATCTCATACATAAACATCACCCAAGAATTTAAGTCCGAATTCGTATGATACAAGTGGCTCTGATACCACTGTTGGGTCACGTCGGCACGCCCCGTGGCGCAGCGGAAAAATTAATCCGACGTAATCTAGCCAGGATCCATGTACATGAACGAATTCGGGGGTGAAAAGATAAAGAGTTACCTTTTAAAACTCTGGAAACTGGAAAACCGACGGTATGTCAGAATAACCACGTCAAGTAAAACTGGAATCGTCATAGGTTCGCAACGACCTCTACGGAGGTCACCCGAACAAAACAAACAAAGTTTCCGCCTCCCTAACACTTAGGGATAAATTTCGACAGGCTTGAACACCTTACAAGGAGAAGTCGAAATCCCTCCAGGGATTCCTGAGGGAGTCTGAAATCGACCAGGAGTTCAACCGGGACTTGCAATCGAGCAAGGGAACCTTCAGGGATTAGCCAGGGGGCAAGTAGAACACCAGAAAAAATATCGAACAGCTTCTTAGAGAGCTTTCTGGGATATGTCGAATTCCAGTGAGGAATCCCTAGGGGTGTTGTCGAAATCTTCAAGAGGAGGAAGAGGGATGATTTGGTTGCTAGCCCTTGTCCCTTTAAATAGTATTCAGAGACTTAATTCTAGTTGAATTCCTTAAATCCAAGTTCAACCAAAATTCATAGAATCTAATTCTACTTGAAATTGGTTTATATTAAATATACATTATATTTAATAATATTAAATGAAATCTATATATATTTAATTATGTAGAATCTTATTCTACATAAAACATAGATTTAAATATACATTAAATTTAATCCAAATATATATATATATATTTATTATATAGAATATCATTTTATCTTTACTTGGATTTAAATATATTTAAACATATATTTTTAATTATGTGGAATCTAATTCTACATAAACTTGGAATTAAATATACATTATATAAATTTCAAATATATATTTAAATTTCTAGAATCTTATTCTATAATATTTAAGTCTCTAAATATTTCCATACTCTAAATAATATTTGATAAATACAATATTTATCCAATATTATTCCCATTTAAGGGAGTTGCCGATTTCCCGTATCCCATAGGGGATTTTCAGCAACCTCCCTAAAATAGAGAGTATGGTTTCCAATTTTTGTTCGTTTCATTCGAAGGGTGTGACCCTTGTAGGTTCATGCAACGTTAGCAACAAAATTAGAACTGTTCTAATTTTACAAACAATGAGTGGCATCTAGCAATACATCATTGCTACCTAAGTTGCATGAAGTCATGGTTTGACTTTCCTAATTCCCTAATAAACTTCCTTTATGTATTTCATCCTTTTGTCCTTTATATCTTAGATGAACACAAGTCATGGGTTAGTCACACTTGCGTTGTCCATCTAGTGTTTCTTGATATCTTGAGTAGATTATGATAAACGAATCTCTATGATATCTCATATCATAATATTCGAGCATGGCCATGCATTTTCTAATCTCACTCAATCAAGTGACCGAAGATATTTCTCCCATTATGTAGGAGGGACAAATCCTTTCTTGATCAACCATATTTCACTACATAGGTCATCACGTATCCAATCATCAGTCTTTATAATGTAGTCAGTTACGACACACGTTTGACTATGTCAAAATACGTAAATATTTATGTTGAAATCATGTTGATATCAAGTCTGAGGATTATACATATGTTTATCATGAGCAATGTTGTGACTGTCACATAATTACCCAAGAAACATGCTCATAGCGGGTCAATCCAGTATGTTGTTCTCTAACAAATACTTATGTGTTGATTTTGACATCTCTATGTCAATGACAACGCTTGTCATCAACCACATATTAGTCTTTATATATTATCACTGTCCATACCCGTAATAATATTCGACTAAGGATCCTATTTAACAATAATCGTATTATTGTATGGACACTATTATCCAATAGTTAGTTTGATGCAGAGAAACATGCCAAATGATAATAACAACAATGCCATTACTTGATAAATCTAGTTAAATAGTATGTCTATTCAATCATTATATGATTGGTCTTTGGGCATACTCCAACACAATGCACGTGCAAGTGGTCTCTAAAAATCAGGCTTGATGAGCTCTTTCTATCGCATACCACTTTGCATTTTTCCATTCTTCCTTGAAGTGCTGCCTCGGCGGCAAGTAGTTGATTGCCTCGACGGGGATATGGACTAGTGTGCAGGGGTTGGCACAACTTTGCATTCTGGTTCTTTCCTCCCCGATCAGCTCTCCTGATGCTCCAACAACTTCCTCTTTCAGTTTCTAGCTTTCTCTTTCATCTGCCCCCTTCGCTGTCTCGACGGCATCTACCTGGGCGGGTACCTACGCACAGGGAGAAAACACACTTGAGCAGTATCATATGTATAAAATCAACTAAATTCATCAAATAAGGCAGATTGTCTAAACTATGCTATTTTGTGTATGTTACCTAATAAATGGAACCTAAACTATACTGAAGAACAACAATAATTGAGCTAAACTAGGGTATAAATATATGACTTTTGCTCACTTAACACACCCCCACACTTGAACTATTGCTTGTCCTCAAGCAATGCAATCTAATGATAACATGCCAAAACTTAAAATCATATACAAACTAAGTTGAGAAAGCATCTTGAGCAACCTTTACATACCGTGTAGATTTATGCCTAATTAGCAACCCTTTGAATGACAAATGATTTACCCGGAACCGAACTATGTATCTCATGAGTGTGTGTGTTCCTTGTGATAAGTATGATTCTTCGGCTTCTAAGTAAACCTTTGATAAACACCTTAATTTCCTTGGGTTTCCCTCTAGTTTTTTTTTTAATTTAACCACTACTTGCTGGTAATAGGCTTTTCTAATGATTGCAATTTTTTTTTCTTTCTCTAGAGCTAGTTTTGGGCACCTCTAGCTTATCCTAGAGCCAGTTTCGGGCACCTCTAGGACGTCTTTTTTTTTCAAACTTCAAGTTCTACCCAAGTTTACTAGGTGAAATACCTAAGATTCTTAGAAGTCCTAAAATCAAAACTAGTCACAAATAGTGTTTTCTTTTAAGTTCAGACCATAGTAGGATTCTAAGTTAACCTAAAGTCATGCTAAGGTTGCCGCCTAGGCGGGCCATCTACCGCAGTGGGTAAAAGATACTCAAGAATTTTTCTCAAACTTAAGAGTTCGTTAGGTTTAAATAAAGGCATGTTACAATTAGAACCTAATTAAAACAGAAAAACATAAAAAAACTAGAAAAAGCAAGAAAAACAAAGAAAAGAAAAAGAAAAGACAAGATTAGAGGACTAGTTCCCCCCCAAACTCGAGAGGAGCATTGTACTCAATGCATGTCTACATACACAAAGTTAATGCATAGATTAGATAAGAATAAAAAAATAGAAGAAGGAGAGAGAAGCTTAAATTGGTTGTGAGTCAGAGGAGCTGTCGTCGTTGCCAATGATCACCCTCTTCCGTGCTGCCATCTTGAAGCGCTTGGCCACCCTCAGCGGCTGTTGGCAGGAAGGCGGACTGAGTTGAGCCTTCTGTGTCACCTCACGTTCGCCGCTGTCTTCACTATCGGAGCAGACTTCGGTGGCGGAGTGAGTTCTCTTCGCTCGTGGGGAAAAGGATGGTTCGAGCTTCCTTGTGATGGTGTGCACCGAGTCTTGCCATACAGAGTCGTCTAAGAGGAAGTCCTTGAGGTAGCTGGAGTCGGAGGGTCTTGGTGCGTTGGCGGCTGGTCTAGACGTTTTCCCTTGTTCTCTGTCGGGGGCTGCCATCGTGTCTCTTTGGTTGTCGGAGTTGGAGAGGATCTCGGTGGACGTGGCAGCTCTGGAGGCTTGAGGCTCGCTTGATATGGGAGCAGTCGGAGTTGCGGAGGCTGCCAGATGCGCTGACGAGGTAGACGGTGCAGTGTTTGTGTCTGGTGCTGTCGAGGCAAATACCTCGGCAGAGAACTCTAGAAAGTTGGCTGCCAGGAACTTTTCCTTGATGGTTGTGGTGATGGCGTTGTTGAATTCCCTGATATATGCCATGAAGGTTAGCTGGCGGCGTTCCATTCGATCGAGCTGTGCTGCTAAGCCGCCGATGGTGGTTGCCGGGGCGGGTTGCTGAAAATGCTGCTGACTACCCATCTCCGACGCTAGGGTAAAGTTTTCTGGGGTGGTGGCTGTGATCTCTATCTTCAAAAGGATTATCTCCCTCTTCCACCCGGTTCGTTCTGGAGTCATGGTGTCGGTTGGGGCGACTACAACATGTGCCTTCTCGCACAATGTCGTAATGAGGCTGGGGAAGTAGAGTTGCTCCTTGGTTTTTTGCCCACACTCGTAAATTTCGTTAGCAATAGTCGAACCCGCATTTACGTACCTTTTATTGATGATAGAGTGGATGAGTGCCAATCTTGGTTTGTCGACGGTGGAGTTGGGGGTTGTGGGCAGCAACCGCCTCTTCACAAATGTGTTCCAAAGCTTTGCCTCGGGCAGCAAACTCCACCGGTTGACGATGTCTCTATTTCTGCCTTCATTCCAAACCGTTCCTGGTTCGCACAATTCTTCCTTTATTGCCTCGTAACCATCCGGTGTGAGGGAGGCAAGGAACTCCACGTGCTGGTGTTCTCGGATGTGGAGGCTGTAGTAAATATTGATCTTGTCTTCGTCGATTAAAACCAGCTGCCCGCGAACATTGACTGTTGGCACGTCCTCTGTCGGCCCATGGGCGTAGTACTCGCGCACCATGGTTTGATTTGATGGCTTGGTTGTTGGGTAAAGATTTGCCACCGTTGATGCTCAATCTTAGAGTAGATGAATTTTTCGAGCCCCAAATATTTCTTTCTCGGCTCGTAGAAGAATCCCTGCTCCTCCCATATCGCTCTTTCTTTAAATCTTTCATTGTGGCAGGCCATGATTTCTGGTGTGGTGAAGCGATGGAGGGACTCTTCCCTTTTTGCCTGGGCAGCACGGTGGCGGGGGGTTGTTGCCATTCTTTAGTTGGGCTTTTTGGTGTGCGAGAGAGTTGTGAGAGCTTGAATATAAGAACTATGGAAAAAGAAAAGAAATAGACTAGAAGCAAAGGTAATCTTGTGATATATTAAGAAAGAGAGAGTAAAGAAGAGTGAATAGTAAAAAAATGAGGGGGTTTAAATAGAGGAAGAGTGCTGCTGTTTGGCCTGCCGAGGCAGCCGTTTCTCGGGCAGAGAGCCGTTGGAACGGAACAGGCTTCTGTGAACAGCTAGTCTGCAACGGCTAGTTCTGGCGGGAAGCAACGTCTGTCTGCCGCGGCAGTCTTGGCGGGCGAGCTTGAAATGGTTTATGGATTTGGGCTTTCTTCTTCTCCCGTCTCTTGGTTATTGTCTCTCCTAAAAAAACTGAAATAAAAATTTATTAGAGAATAAAACAAATACGAAAATTAAATCTAATTCCTAAAATGCAAAAAAATCTAAATCCTAAAACATAAAAATAAAATAAATAAGAGAAAATTTAAGTTATGTGGGGAATGCATCTGGATGCATTTCCCAGCACAACCACTTCCTGGGCTACTGTAGTATCTACTTCACCCTCTGCCAGGGCGGGTCCTTGTGTCTCTCTCGATCCTTGGTGCTGCCAAGTTATCTGCCCGGGCGGTTGTGGCTGGAGTGCTCTAGCTTAATGCTGGGTTCGGTGTCTGCTGAATCATGGATGTCCTAACTTCCTTCCTTGTCTTCAGCTTTCTTCAAGTGTTGCATGACATTCAGTTTGACCTCTCGGTCATCCATATTCATAGTAAGCTCTCCATTCTCCACATCTATTAGGGTTTTGCTTGTGGCTAGGAATGGTCTTCCCAGGATGATGGGTGCCTTGTCGTCTCCTTCACAATCCAGAATTAAGAAGTCTGCTAGAAAGATAAGATTGTCTACTCTTACTAGGATGTCTTCGATCTTTCCTTTCGGTTGCACGTAAGAGTGATCAGCTAGCTGGAGTATGACGGTAGTGGGTTTAGCTCTTCGAATCCCCAGTTTTTCAAACACCGCTTTGGGCATCACGTTGATGCTCGCCCCAAGGTCGCATAAGGCCTTCCCTTCATATTGGCTCCTAATAGCGCAAGGTATGAGGAAACTGCCTGGATCTTTCAGTTTGGGCGGTATTTTTTGTACAACATGGCCATGCATCTTCCGTCATGGATATCGTTTCAAACTCCCTGATTCTTTTTCGTTTGGAAACCATATATTTCAGAAACCTTGCATAGTTAGGCATTTGTTGTATGGCTTCTACTAGGGGTATATTGATGTGCACTTTCTTGAGAATGTCAAGAAATTTTTTGAACTGGTGATCCTGCTTCTGGTGTTTCAACTTTTGTGCAGGATCCTCATGTTTCACGGTGGCACTGCGAGAGTCTACCGGGGCAAATGGTTTGGGTCTGCCGCAGCAGGCTTGCTTGCTTCCATCTGGGTTACTAAATTGATGGCTTTACAATGCTCGTAAGTGGGTCTTCTTGCGACTTCAGTATCGCTGGGTAATCCTCCTATAGGTCCAGTGTTCAAAACTTGAGCAAATTGTCCCACTTGGGTCTCCAGTGACTTTAAAGTTGCCTCATGATTCTGCATTCTCATCTCGGTCCTGTCCATGAAAGCTTCAGTCTTCTTAACAAATAAATCCATGTTGGACATATAGGTACCTGTCTGAGTCATGAAGGCACTTAGAGTTTGTTCCAAGGCACTGGGTGCTGCCTGTTGCGGCGGCTGCTGCCGCGACATCGTCTGCTGAAATCCTTGTGATTGATTCGTCTGAGCAGTTGGATTCAGAGCATTTTTGGGGTTACCCTATGAGAAGTTCGGGTGCCTCTTCCAACCATGGTTGTAGGTGTTCGATGTGGGGTTGTTGTTCCTGTTGAAGTTTCCTACAAAGCAGCTGGTCTCTGTCCCTTGTTGGCACTCGAATGAATCGTGGTCTCCCCCACATTGGTCGTAAAAGGCTTCTATTGGTTTGACTTGATGTGTATTATTTTTCCCTTGCATCACTTCTACCATCTTCGTCAACCGAGCGACTTGTGCTACGAGTGCATCCGATGTTCCTAGCTCATTTGCTATGGCTTGGCTTCTTATGCCGCCTCGACGGACATTAGGAAACTGATAGTCGTTTTTGGCCATCTTGTTTAGAATTTGAATTGCTTCGGCGGGCTCCTTGTCGAGCAATGTACCGTTGGTAGAGGAATCCCGCATCATCCTTGTTGGTGTGTTCACACCATTGTAGAATATAGATACTAGTGTCCATTCTGGAAATCTGTGGGAGGGGCATTTATTCAGCAATTCACAGTATCTCTCCCATGCCTCGTATATTGGTTCATCATTTGCCTGTCGAAACGTAGTCATGTCAGTCTGCAGTTTATTAGTCAAATTAACAGGATTAAAGCGAGCTAAGAAATCTCTGCATAATTCTGTCCAAGTTTCAATGGACTCCGATGGTAAGATGTTAAACCAAGTCTTTGCCCTATCCCCCAGTGAATAAGGAAATAATCTGAGACGCAACACGTCCAGATGAACTCCATGGATTTTGAAGGATTTGTAGATGTCCAGGAAAGACTTCATGTGCTGGCGGGCATCTTCGGTGGCAGAACCTCAAAACTGTCCAAGCGTATTCAGCATGTTGAACATGACAGGTTTGAGTTCGAAGTGGTCCGCTTCTATTCTAGGATCGATTACACTAGAATTTAGCCGAGCGGCAGGAAGTCTCTAACTAAGATCTTCCTCCAGGTAGTCTCTAACTAACCGCTGAGCGGCAGGAAGTTGCCTGTCATTGCCCGCCGCGGCATTGTCGCCTGGGGGCAGTGGTAGTTGCTGGTCCTGGATGTTTTCTTGATCTCCCATGGCTTCTTTGTTTTCTTGTCTTAATCTACGTATAGTACGTTCAGGCTCTGGATCGTATTCTCGTAAGGGTGATTTCTGGTTGGCTCTGGTCATAAACCAAAGGAAACCAAGGGGTTAACAAAAAAAAAAGAAAAGTGCAGAAAAACAAAAACAAAAAGTTGTACGCCAATCCTCAGCAACGACGCCCAAAAACTTGTTGCGTGCAAAAGTGATGCGCAATTAGCGTGCAAGTGTACACGGTGCCAAGTTATAGTATTTAAGATATCGTCTCCATAGGGATTGTGACACCTTTTCTGAGTTCACTTTTCTGCACAAGTAAAGTAAAAGACACATATTAGGAGTTGGTTTTATTGAAGCTAAAACTAAAACAAGTAAAATAAATTGAGAAATCAGAGTGAGAGAATGGGCCGGTATTGGATGTTTCGTAGTGTGGACAATTGATGTACTGTCTCGGTGGGTGCCCGCCTCGGCAGAGAGCAAGTGACTGCCTGGGCAGTTAAGCGATGAATCAAGGTTCTACAAGGCTCCCTTATATGACTCCCTTATATGACTCCCTCTTCTCCCAAAGCTTGAAATACTATTGGCGAACACGTCTTGGATGATACCTCTCAGCGTGAATCTAAGGGCGAACACCAACCGATTATGGATCCTCTTTTAGCCACTGAACTTCTTAACTTATCCCTAAGTCGAAGAAGCTTTACCCTAGGGTTGGATAAAATCGTGTTTACTCGTTTCGTGAGTTCAACTCTCCCGATATTGAACAAATGGATTGAAGCCCTATTCTCTCCCGATAAAGATTGCGACAATGAAGAACCAAGAGTAAACAAACCTTGAATTTTATTGCAAAACTGAAATCTTAAACAAATACAACAAGACTCTCACAACTACTACACAACCAACCCTTAGCCCTAGGGAAGGTTTAGAACATGGTGGGTTTTGGACGACACTAGGGTTTCGACAAGAAGGAGTTTCTCTCAAATCTCAACTGTCTTCTCTCCAACTTGTCGATTACACACACACACACACACACACACACACACACACACACACACACACACACATATATATATATATATAGGGGAGGAGCCCAGGCCTAAGTTGGTTTAGGGTAGGAATACTAGTTAGAGTATGTAGAGCGTTTTAGTGTTCTCTAAATATAAGTGCAAGTGCACACTCTTGTCAAGTAATAGTATAAAAGATATCGTCTCCCACAGGGATTGGACAACTTGACTCGATTTGTTGTTCCTGCATAAAAAAGTAAATACACAAATAAGTTGGTTTGTATAAGAAGAAAATAAAATAAAACACAAGTAAATAAAAGGGAAGAAATCAGATCGATAAAATGGGCTGGGTTATGCTTCTGTTCAGTGTGAAATTGCATTGAATAGGATAAGTTGCTTTGCGCTGCCAGACTCTGTGGCCTCGGCAGGGGATGACATTTAGGCTGCTGAGACGCTCTCGCTGCCTCGGCAGGGGAATGGACTTGTGTCTCGGCGGCAAACTCGACAAAACTACAAGGTTCGGCAGAATGCTTCAAAAGTGATCCCACTTATGTCTAAGTCAGAATGCTGTTGATGCCCACTATAGATAATACCAGTCGCGACGTGAATCGTGCAAATACAACAATGTTTGTTCGTCCTATTTTAGCCGCCTTAAACCCTAACCTATGTCTAGGCTGGATTGATCAACTCCCGTCTATAGATGAGATCGTGCTTGCTCCTTTCATGAGTTCGACTCTCTCGATACCGGACAAATGGATAGTAATCAACTAATCTTTCTCCTTAATTGAGAACTATGAAGAACATGGAATAAGCAAACCTTGAAGCTTTATTGCAAAAACAAACTTAAAATACTAAACAACCGTTCTCACACTAATTACAACATAACCCAAACCCAAAGAGAATTTTAGAACATATTGGCGGCAAGAAAACCTAAACTACGCCTAAGGGAAAACCTAAGTTGTTCTGAAGTAAAAGTACAGTGGGTATATATAAGCATTAGCTAGGTCTAGTCCTTCTTGAAGTAGAAGTCTTCAAAGTAGCTTTTGCAGTAAATGCAACCTTAAATTCTGACATCTTTGAGTTGAATATGGACTTCCTCACGGTTCCTTGCTCCGCAAGTAATCTCGTATTCCTCCTTCTACAGCTTTTCCTGCTGCTACAATCATCAGAAAATTGAGTGGACATCATTGTTAAGATCAGGATTTTCTGCTCTACAGATTGCACTCCAGTTCTCCAATTCCTCAGTTTGCTGTCTTGGGCAGCAGGTAGAGCGACGACAGCTACTCGGTAGCTGCTGTCTTTGTCTGGAACTACATCAGTACAACTCCTTAGTTTGCTACCTCAACATCATATCCGCGGCTCCTCTCTCATTCTATCAACCTCTAGTGTCTAAAACTAAAACTAAACTAAAACAATACCTTTTCCTTACCAAATAACAGATAATCTATAAAAAGCATGGCAAAGTAAAGAATACTGCAAAATACAATGCATGATCCTAATTATGCCTAAAATGTACTTAAAAACAACAATAATATGAGATGGAATGTGCATGAAATATAGAACTTATGGACACTTTACACACCCCCAAACTCGAACTATTTGTAACACCCCCTTCTCGGCCTGGCAGAGAACCGGGTCGGAGCGTGTTACCGAAGATCGGTGCGAAAAAACTTTTAACTATCAAATGTAACACTTCATCAACATTAAACCTATTAAACTTATTATCAGAATATCATCAAGTTTTATCTGAACTGAATATTACCAGTATACGTATTAATCCATTTATCTTTAAAGAAATCTTAGAAAAACTAACCCTGTATCGAAACGCTCAGGGTCGTTTCGATACGGGAGGACAATGATCAACCTCGTTGACTTTCTTGTCTTGACCGTATCGATACAAGAACACCCATATCGATACGGGTTGACTACCTTTGACTTGACTTGACCCGTTTCGAAACTCGTATCGAAACAATGGTCTCTAGAAGCAAACTATTCCGAAACGGCACCATTCCGTTTCGGTACACCCTGTTCCCTAAGGTTCAAATTATACTTACCCGTATCGAAATGCCATCACCCGTTTCGGTACGGTCAGGCCTGTAATGACATAATCTTACTGGTTTTTACTCATTTTAACCTAGCAAACAAGGTTCAAAAGCAATAAAACTTTATCCACAACATTTTAGGGGTAAAAGCTACTGTCATGCCAAGTTTTAGAGCCATAAGAATCCGTTTATCCAATTATACCTTTTTAGTGCAAAACATGTAGCTTTAGAGCCATGTCTTATTACATATGAGACTCACTTGAAACTATCTATTCCAAAAGTACTTAATCATAACAAAGACATATCAAAAGAAACATATTAAACTAGTACATAGACCTTGCCACCATACTATGAGTTCGAAAGGACAAAATACATTACTTAAAACTTGTTTGTGACTTGCGCAATGCTCCAACTTCTCCGATCTCGATCCTGATACTTGCTTAACCTGAAATGGATGCATGAAATGCATTAGGCATACTTTGCCTAGTGAGGTAGTCACATAACAATGAACAAATCATTGAGTAATCATGTAACATGCTTCCAAAATGATCATAATCCTAATTATGCAACAACATGGCATATTTCATATTCATAACAAGGCATAATGTATGTCAACAACATAGTCTTATGGCAAGACAATATCTTGAGTCTTTAGTTTCCCTTGGATCGATTCATGGTATATGGATACTCGAATTCCACCACCTCGCCAAAACACATAAATGGTCATCCCACCGACATCGCCAAAGACCAATACACAATATATCCCTCCGCCTCGCCAATTCATATAGGCCGTAGCCCTAGGACCGTAGTCCACCCGTACACTGAGCTCATGAATTCTATGGCATGCCAATTATATCCAATACTTCAAATCCAAGGTCCAATAACAATGATTCATCAATCATGATTCATAAAAATATTTCATAGCAATAAACAATAACAACGATTCATGCCGTACTTATTACATGTCAATGCTTTCAATGATTTTCATGACAATAATAATCATGCTATGAATATGGAAACAATACAATGCTTACCGCACACTTACCAATATATGATTAACGATGAAAAGCTTCTAACTCAAAGGTTAGTATTAACAGATATAACAACAAATTCGAGTAGGCCCTTGCCTATCTCGAGACGCTACTACACTCACCTTGCCCGGTTAAGGCTTATGGTCGATAATGCCTCGTTGATGATTAACTCCCCCTTCTTGTGTGGATAAAACAAAGCTCTTAACAAAGGAAGACAAAGTTTTGGTTTTGGCTTCAGTGGAGGTGCTTGCTTAGAACTTACGGTTGAAGATGAAAATGGAGGTGTTTGCTTGTTTTGTAAAGAAAAGGTTTTTAAGCTTCGTAGAAAATCCCAAAACAAAACTCATTTCATCTTTCCTCCTATTTATAGAGAGTTTGGGGAATTATTAATTTATTTCCCACCTCACTTATCAACCAATGAAAAGATTTCCTACTCTTAAGGGTTTGCCTCGCTAAAGGGCCAATGGAAAACTTACCTATTAATGAGGGTTTGCTCAATCTATTATTTCCCATCCACTTCCCATCATAATTACAGATTAAAGTCACCTTCTCAGCCTTAAAACATGTGAAGAGATACCAAGCAAGTAGGTGACTCACTTAAGGGCCGCAACTTTTGACTTTAGGAGCACCTACCCTGTTTTCTGCAGGGTACCGTTTCGATACGCTCGAGGCCGTATCGAAACGGGTAAGCAAAAGTCCAAAGAGTTAGTTATTACCGTTACTCCGTATCGATACACCCTTTCCCGTTTCGAAATGCCTTATCCAGATCGTTTCGGTACGTGTCTGACCGTACCGAAATGCCTGGTCTAAAAAACATCAATTAGGCATTCATAAAGAATTCTAAAGACTTGGTTCAGCTTGGGGTCTCCCATACTATCATAACAAGGACATGATATTTAATTATTCTAATATCAATATTCCGATCATCGGAACCTATTTTCGACTAGACCAGTTTTCGGGGTGTTATAGTATTGCTTGTCTTCAAGCAATGCAACCTAAACATACTTGCCCTTTAAATTAATCAAAAAGAAAAAAAATCTTGTTTTAAACTTGATTTAACACCTCATGGCCGTGGCACATGTCATTAGATTAGTGAGAGGGGAATAACATGAATTACCTCAGAATTAAACTATAATATGCCAGAGAAGTGTGTGCAGTACTGTGTACATACTGAATCTGATGAATATTCTAAGTAAACAGAGATGCTGTCATGATATACAAGGTTGCTGCCGAGACAGCATATTCAAGCACAATTTAAATAATCATGGCAATGAGGGCTTCAGCTCATCACAACTACTCTTCTAGGTCTAAAATTAAGATAGGAGCAAACTACAAAACCCCGAACCAATAGAGTAGAGTCATCCCGTGAAGACTTTCATTCACTCATGCTAATTTGTCCGTCACTTCAAAATTTTCAGATTCATGGACTTTGATAGCAACAGAGTGTCCTCGCACATGATTCTTCCTAGAGCCTGTTTCGGGTACCTCTAGGGAAAGACAACATAAAATTTTTCTTTTGCATGCCTTGGCTGTGCTTTTTGTTTTTTTTTTCATGTTTGTTGCCTGCCGCGACAGCTTCCTGCAACCACGTTAGAATTTTACAAATAATTCAACATGCAATGTTTATAAAAAACTCAAACAAATTCAGCAAGTAACAATAGTGTTTTTAATTTTTGGCAACTATAGAGAAATCCTAAGTTTACTTCATGCTTTTCCCCCAAAATTAAGTTCATTTTAACTTGGTGTGAAAATTTAAAGTCGGCCATCCTATCATAGGCACAAGTTGTAACAAATTTTTTTTCTTTTCGATTAATTTTCTAAGGCAAGTACATAATGCAATCTAATATGCACTAAAATATGCCTAACAAGATGAGTGCTAACCCCCCCAAACTCGAGATGGGCATTGCCTTCAATGCACAAAATAAAAACAAAAAATTAAAAACAAAAAATTAAATACATTTGATATAAAAAATAGAAAAATAAAATAATATAAAGAAGAAGAAAAGAGAAAGAAAATAAAACACTAGAAGTTGGCAGATGGTTGAGAGGAGGCTTGGGTCTTTGCTGCTGAGGAGAAGGATGAGGATTGGATGATTAGGCGGCGGCCGTCAAATGTCCCGGCAACAGACTTGGCTGGTGAGACCTTTGTTGTCCGCGTCGGCTGGACTCTCTTAGGAGTTGGACGAGGCTCTTCATGAGATTCTTCTGGAAGGGCTTTGCTCTCCTCCAATTCTGTCTCCTTGTCCACTAGCTCGGCGGCTATGATGTGCCACTTCCTCTTCCTTGTTCCTTCCGTTTATGGTGCTGCCGGAGGGTCTATTACCATTGGGGCTGCTGCTTATGTTGTTGTTGCTGTTGCTAATGGCTGCTCTACCTCATCGGAGGAAGAGGTGTTGGCCACCGTTGCCGCTGTGCAGATAGGGGAATGATGTTGCTGATGCCGCTCTAGGGAGCCTGCCACTGTGTTGGAAGCGGAGGTGGCGGAGTACGGTGGGTAGTGCATCGGAGACGACATCTGGCGGCGGAAGGCAGCGTGGCAGGCAGCTGCTTCTGACAGTGTGACTTCTTTGGGTGCAGCTGCGGTGGCGAGGTTGGTAGGGAAGGTTGGCAGGGTGGGGCCGTCGTCTGGAAATTTTTGAAGGAGATATGCCACAAAGGCATCTTGCACCTCCCCCACGTACTTCATGAAAGTTAATTGCTGCTGCTCGATCCGTTTGTTGCTTTCAATGAGGGTACGCATCATAGTGAGGACTTCATTGGTCGGTGCAGCTTTAGTACTACCGGGGGCGGCTGGAGTGGTTAGCTGGGCAGCAGAGGGCTGGCTGGGGGTGATGGGCTCTTTTTCTTGGGCCTGCATCAACTACAGGCGAACTTTCCTGGTCCACCCCTCCTTGGCAGTAGTCATCTCATCCTCGGGGTCGGTTGGGACGTTGAAGTTGGCACAAAGGCCTGTGATGAGAGACAGGAAGTACAACCTGCCCTTTGTCTTGTGGAAGTAGTTGTGGATCTCCTTGCATATGATCTCCCCAACGTTGATGGGCTGGTTCATCATAATGCTGTGGATGAGTGAAAGGCGCGGCCGATCGACAGTGGAGTTGTGGGAGGTGGGCAGCAAACGTTGGACAGAGCCACCATACTTTCTTACCAACCAGGTCGTGTTGGGCTTGCACAGCTTGACCTTGAGTATGTCGTAGTCGGCATCCGTCAGTGACTTCCTCCATTCCTCGTGAGGGTTTTCGTCCATCTCTAGGCCGTAGAAGCTGTTGATCATAGTGGCGTTCAGCTTGACAGGCTCCCCTTGGGCATAGACGAACGGCAGCTCTAGGTGGGGGTGATGGGCATAAAATTCTCTGACCATGGTGATGTTGGCCATCTCCGGCTGCCGTGCGAATATTTACCATCCCTTGCTGTGGATGGTCTCGAACAAGGCAGGCTCTAAGCCAAGGTCCCCTATTTGCTTCGTGTAGTGGAAACCTTGCTCCTCCCAAATTGCTTGCTTGGCAAACTAATTTTTGTATCTCTTCTCATCTTCCTTGGAGCAGAAGCGTTGGAAGGTGGGTTTGGGTGCTGATGTTGAAGCCATGTGTGAGACAGTTGGATTATAACTGAGACTTAAAAGAAAATATTGTGAGCAAAGAGAGCAATGGATTCAAGAAGAATATAGTAAGGAGGTGAAAGTAAAGTAAATGAATGGGGTGAGTAAGGTTTAAATAGAGGTTGCCGAGAGATGCCGAGGCGACATTAAATGTCGAACGGTTAAGTTGTCTCGCGCATGTTACGAGGTTTCTGCCCATTATTTCTATAGCCGTTGGCAGCTAGCCGTTAGCAGGCAACTAGCCGTTACGCGCTGTCTGCGCTGGGCCGCCCTTGGCTGTCTTGGCATAATGGTGGACGGGCTCCTTGTTGGGCTTCTTCTTGATCCTTCTCTTTTATTCCTAAATCCTGAAATAAAAAAAAGGTAATTAAATAAAAAATGTGAAAAATAAATTTAACTAATTAAAAATCTAATCCTAACAGAAAATAAATTGCAATAAATTAAACTCTATTCCTAAAACATAAAAATAAATAAAATAAAAATAAAAATAATTAAGTTATGTTGGGAGTGCATTTGGGTGCATTTCCCAGACATAACCACTTTCTGAGCTAAATTGTATTGTCTTTTCCTCCTGAGGGGTTCATCTTGTTCTTTTAGGTGGTATGTTGCTGGGTCCTTCAGCCTGCCCTTGGGTCTACCGCGACAACTGCTGTCTTGGCCTGTCTCTGTGCTAATTTTGGCGGCCTGAGCATATGTGCATCCTTCCTTTTCCTTTTATGAGGGTTGTAACACATTCAACTCGATGCTTTGATTGTCTACCCTCATGACCAGTTCCCCATGCTCCACATCTATTAACGTTCTGCCCGTGGCCAAGAATGGGCACCCAAGGATAATAGGGGAGTTTTCATTGGCCTCACAGTCTAAGATGAGGAACTCTGCTGGAAAAATAAGGTTGCCCACTTGAACTAGGATGTATTCGATCTTGCCCTCCGGTTGTACAAAGGAATGGTCAGCAAGTTTCAGCATAATGGAGGTGGGTTTGGCTTGCCCAATTCCTAGCTTGTCGAAGACTGCCTTAGGCATCAAGTTTATGCTGGCTCTTAAGTCGTACAGGGCTTTTGTTTCGCGCTTGCTGCCTATTCTGCACAGTATAACAAAGCTGCCTAGATCTGTTTGCTTGGGCAGCAACTTGTTGTGCAGCATAGCCATGCACTCCTCTGTCACAACAACTGTTTCAAACTCCCCAATTCTTTTCCTCTTGGAAACCATGTCTCTTAAGTATTTTGCATAGTTTGGCATATTCTGAATGGCTTTCTATTAGAGGGATATTTATGTGCACATGTTTCAGAATATCCAAGAATTTCCTGAACTGGTGCTCTTGCTTTTGTTGCTTAAGCCTTTGGGGGAAAGGTGCTGGCAGACGGATGTCCTCTATATGTTCTTTGCATAGGAACTTTATCTGTGGGAGATCATCTGTTTCAGGGCTGCTGTCAGGCACTTCTACTGAGGCGACTGGTGTAGATGCTGCCGCGGCAGGCAGTTCTTTCTGTGCTAGCTGTTTCTCTGCTGGTTTTTCCATTCTGGGCTCATTCAATTTTTCCATTCCTGGTTGATATAGCTTTGCACTGCTCATATGTGGGTTTAGCTGCTGCCTCTGTACTGCTAGATGTTGTACCCATTGTCCTGCTGCTGAAGATCGCAGTGAACTTCCCAAACTGGGTCTCTAGGTTCTTTATTGCAGCCTCCTGGTTGTTCATCCTCATCTCTGTCATGTCCATGAATAACTCAGTTTTATCAACAAACTTATTTGTACGAACAATAAACTCACTAGTATTAGACATAAAAGTTTGAAGAGTTGCTTCTAGTGAATTATTGTTTTGTGGTTGCTGAGGTTGCTTTCTGGACTGGTTTTGCTGGTAGCCTCCTTGTTGCTGTTGTGGATTGGCAGCGATTTTAGGATTGCTCCAGGAGAAGTTTGGATGATTCTTCCAACCAGGGTTATACGTATTCGTGTTGGGCCTGCTGTTCCTCTTGTATCCTCCCATAAAATTGGCAGATGCGGTACATTCGGAGGAGTCGTGGTTGCCCCCACACTCATCGCAGAATGGCTCTACAACCTTGGCCTCATAGACTTTCCCAGTGGGCTTTACCATGTTCATAACCAGCTCTGTCAGCTTGTTGAGGCGGGCATTTATAGATTCTGAGGCTTCCACTTCGTTCACAACTACTGGCCGCCTAATGCCGCCTCGGCGGGCTGTTGGGTACTTATAGTCATTTTTGGCAGCTTGGTTCAGGATCCACAGTGCCTTCTCTGGTGGTCTGTTGAGGATGATTCCGTTGGCTGAGGCATCAATCATCATTCGAGTTGGGTAGTTTACCCCATTGTAAAACATTGACACCTATGTCCGAGCGGAAAAACCATGAAGCGGGTAGTTATTTACCATCTGCCGGTACCACTCCCATGCTTCATACATTGGCTCATCATCCCCTTGTCAGAAATCCGTGATCTCGTTTCTCAAACTGTCTGTGACATTAGATGGGCTGAAACGATCCAAAAAAAATCCTTGCACAGCTCTTTCCATGTGTTGAATGATCCTGCTGGCCGGTTGTTCAACCACTGTTTTGCCTATCCCTCAGTGAATAGGGGAATAACCTCAGCCTTGGCACATCTTGATGGACTCCGTGTATTTTGAAGGCTCTACATATGTCCAGGAATCATCTTAAGTGCAGATGAGTATCTTCTATGACAGTCTCTCCAAATTTCCCCAAAGTGTTGATCATGTTAAACATCACGGGCTTCATATCATAAGTGATCCGCCTCAATTTCAGGTTATGTCACTGTAGGATCGAACCCTCTGAAGTCATGTTCCAAATAATCCCTGGTGGTTCGAACGTACTGTGGCTGCCTGGGCGGAATAGGAGGCGACTGCCTTGGTGGAACTTGCTGCTGTTCTCTGGGCGGTGGGTCTTGCTGCCCATCCTTGTCGTTCTGAGCATTGTTGGCAGGGTTGTCGTTTATTACTTCCATGATTTCCTCTGCTTTTCTCTCTTCTTTAGTTTTCCCTAGGGCTGTTTTGATCTCCTTTTTTAGTTCTCTTGCTCTTCGTACTATATTGTCACAATAAACGATTTCGCCTTTTGGGTTTGCCCTGGTCATACACTAGCAAAGGAAGCTGTAAAATTCTTTTTTTTCCGAATAAGAATAAAAATAATAAGAAAATAAAATAAAAGTGCAGAAATTAAAAACAAATTTCGCTGTTACTAATCCTCGGCAACGGTGCCAAAAACATGTAGAGCATTTTAGTGTTCTCTAAATATGAGAACAAGTGCACACTCCTGTCAAGTAATAGTATAAAAGATATCGTCTCCCACAGGGATTGGACAGCTTGACCCCATTCGTTGTTCTTGCACAAGAAAAGTAAATACACAAATAAGTTTGTTTGTTTAAGAAGAAAATAAAATAAAACACAAGTAAATAAAAGGGAAGAAATCAGATGGATAGAATGGGCCTAGTTATGCTACTGTTTAGTGTGAAACTGCATTGAATAGGATAAGTTGCTTTGCGCTGCCAGACTCTGCTGCCTTGGCGGGGAATGATAGTTAGGCTGCTGAGACGCTCGCTGCCTCAGCAGGGGAATGGACTTGTGTCTCGGCGGCAAACTCGCTACTGAGACGCTCCCGCTTATGTCTAAGTCAAAATGCTATTGAAGCCCACTACAGGTAATGCCAGTCACGGCGTGAATCGTGCAAAGACAACAATGTTTGTTCGTCCTCTTTTAGCCGCCTTAAACCCTAACCTATGTCTAGGCTGGATTGATCAACACTGTCTATAGATGAGATCGTGCTTACTCCTTTCGTGAGTTCGACTCTCTCGATATCGAACAAATGGATAGTAATCAACTAATCTTTCGCCTTAATTGAGAACCATGAAGACATGGAATAAGCAAACCTTGAAGCTTTATTGCAAAAACAAACTTAAAATCCTAAACAACCGTTCTCACACTAATTACAACATAACCCAAACCCAAAGAGAATTTTAGAACATAATGGCGTCAAGAAAACCTAAACTATGCGTAAGGGAAAACCTAAGTTGTTCTGTAGTAAAAGTACAATGGGTATATATAGGCATTAGCTAGGTCTAGTCCTTCTTGAAGTAGAAGTCTTCAAAGTAGCTTTTGCATTAAATGCAACCATAAATTCTGACTTCTTTGAGTTGAATATGGACTTCCTCACGTTGCCTTACTCAGCAAGTAATCTCACATTCCTCCTTCGGCGGCTCTGCCTGCTTCTATAGTCAACGGAAAATTGAATGGACAACATCGTTAAAATCAAGATTTTCGGCTCTACAAATCGCACTCCAGTTCTCCAATTCCTCAGTTTGCTGTCTTGGGCGGCAGCTACTCGGCAGTTGCTGTCTCTATCTGGAACTACATCAGTACAACTCCTTAGTTTGATGCCTCAGCATCATGTCCTCGGCTCCTATCTCCTACTATCAGCCTTTAGTACATGAAACTAAAACTAAACTAAAACAGTACCTTTTCCTTACCAAATAACAGATAATATATAAAAAGCATGACAAAGTAAAGAATACTGTAAAATGCAATGCATGATCCTAATTATGCCTAAAATGTTCCTAAAAACAACAATAATATGAGATGGAATGTGCATGAAATATAGAACTTATTGACACTTTACAGAGTATGATTACAACTCATTAAAAGATCATTAAATACTCATCGATTCCCATTTGACTTTTCTTCAACTTGACTTTGACCTGGCTTTTCTTTGTCTGTTGGGCTCCAATGCACATGCAAGTGGTCTCTAAAAATCGGGCTTGATGAGCTCTTTCCATCACATACCACTTTGCTTTTTTCCATTCTTCCTTGAAGTGTTGCCTCGGCGGAAAGTAGTTGACTGACTCAGTGGGGATATGGACTAGTGTGCAGGGGTTGGCACAACTTTGTATTCAGGTTCTTTCCTCCTCGATCATCTCTCCTGATGCTCTAACAACTTCCTCTTCCAGTTTCCAGCTTTCTCTTTCATCTACCCTCTTCGCTGCCTCGGCGGCATCTGCCTGAGCGGGTACCTACGCACATGGAGAAAACGCACTTGAGCAATATCATATGTATAAAATCAACTAAATTCATCAAATAAGAAAAATTGTCTAATCTATGCTATTTTGTGTATGTTACCTAATAAATGCAACCTAAACTATACTTAAGAACAACAATAATTGAGATAAACTAAGGTATAAATATAGGACTTTTGCGCACTTAACACATCCTGATCTTCAACACAAGCAAGATCTCAGGTCATAGGGAAATTAGCGAGACAAGGTGAAATAAAGGACATGCAACAAGAAACTTCGACGAAGTACAATCAAGAAAACTCAACTCAACCAATCGAATAAGCAGAAAAAGAATTTGACACAAATTCTACCCCTCACTTAATCATATTGTCCCAATATGTAATTGAAAGTACAAGAGATGGATTAGAAATACTCCACGTTCTAACTACGACAACGAAACTAAATCTCAGTTTTCTTGATTGTTTGGTAATGCCACTTGGTTCGTCTACTTGAAAGAGAAATCAAGAATGATGGGCGCTTGCGTCTGTAGAAGGTGTCGAGCTTGATCTCTCGTTCGGACCATGGTGACGGGTTGATGAAGATGGGGGTTGAGGAAGAAACATAAGAGGTGGGGTTGGTAGGGTATGTGGCCGATGAGGGAAATAAAAGAAAGATTTTATGTTTTGTTTAGGTTAAAAAGATCACGCGGGGTAGAAGAGAATCTGTTTTTATAAAAAAGGGATTTGATAATCATCAAGGCGTGGAGTCCATAGGTGGGGGTTTAAATTTTAAAAGTTGGATTGTTAAAAGATAAGGATAAAAGGATGGTGTTTTTGATGGGTCAGGGGATTGTTATCACTTTTGGGGATGAGGTGGATTGTTATCACTTTTGGTGAGAGAAAACAAGCACTTACCTGCCGCCTTTATACGAATGATGTTCCCTTTTGTGTAATATTGTCTCGAATCGAAAATATATCAAATTAGTTGGATTTATTTGAGTTTGGGAATTTCTTTGCACCTAAAATATTAAAAATAAACATGAGTAAAAATAAAACTAACCAAAATTAAATAACGAAGAAAAGAAACAATGGGTTGCCTCCCATTAAACGCTATTTTTAACGTCGTTCAACTCAACGACCTGATTCAGACTACGGGTACCGCGAAAAATATTTCCTCTAGTTCATGTGCTTTGTCCATCTTAGAATTTCCCGACGAGAAATTTTACGATTGCAGAGTTCTTTTATTTTTCCTGACAGAATATCTTCTTTACTTTTTAATTTATCCGGCTGTAATTTTAACTCCAAATTTAGTGCCTGCAAAATGGAAGGAAACATTTTAGTTTTCGAAGGAGTTAGGCGCAAATCAGAATGAACAGAAAAAATATTTTCCAACTCCCTAATTTCGTTGTCGTAGCCTTCCAATTCCCTGCACAAATTATCAGATAAGTTAGATTCTATAAACTCTTCAACGGTAGGTTCAATGACATCGATAAAATTAATACTAGAAACATTATCTGGATGTCGCATTGCTTTGTATACGTCAATTTAACGACCTCACTATCAAACTCCATTGTAAGAATTCTGTTTCTTACATCTATTTTTGTATTAATCGTACTAAGGAAGGGACGACCAAGAAGGACTCCGGAAGAGGTATTTGATCGGTCATTTCCATGTTAATGACATAAAAACCCGTCATAAAAATAAGTTCATTTACCTTCACAAAAACATTTTCAAGTAGTCTTTCCGGGTATATTACGGACCGGTCTGCCAGCTGGATCGTCACTTTAGTTTCCTTCAATGGCTCAACAGAAAGTGAGTTGTAAACAGAAAGAGGCATAACATTTACGGAAGCACCCAAATCACACATAGCACGCTTAATCCCGACCTTACTAATTTTGCAGGAAATAGCAAACATACCTTGATCCTTCAATTTTGGCAGAAGCTTTCGTTGGAAAACGGCCGAGACATGTTCACCCAGATTTACTTTCTCAATTTCGGTAAGTGTTCGTTTTGTTGTGTAAAGGTCTTTCAAGAATCTAGCATACCGTGGAACCTTTTTAATCAAATCAAGGAGAGGTATGTTTACTTCCACTTTATAGAACATATCAAGTATTTCTTGTTCCTCGGCTTGCTTATCGCACTTCACCAACCTCGAAGGAAAGAGAGGTGGAGTAGCGTAGAGAGATGGCACTGGAGGAGTTTGTGAATCAGCTTTCTTCTTCTTTCTGGTTTCTGCTCAACAACTCCTTTCCCTTTTTGGGGCTCTGATTCATCTTTCTTTTGGGGTTCTGCGGCAGCATCTTTAGGGACTGGTGGTGTGATAACAGTACCGCTCCGTAAGGTGATTGCACTAACATTTTCTTGTGGATTCGCCTTGGTTTGCAATGATAGCTTCCCTCTGAATTCTATACGACTCACCGCTAACATCAGTTGACTCATCTGTTTGTCAATTGCTTCAAAGCGTGCTTCGATCTTTAGTTGAAATTTTTCTTGGGATAGCGCCAACCTTTCAACAATTGACTCAAACGACAGTTTTTGCAGTTGATATTGCTGTGGTACAGGTGGTTGATAAGCTTGATTTGGTCTCTGGTTTTGCGCATAATTGAAATTCGGATGATCTTTCCATCTCGGGTTGTATGTATTAGCACTGGAATTGTATTGTCTCTAGGGAGGTCCGAGAAAATTACCTATGGCATTTGCTTGCATAGCATCCTCCTCTTGTATCATCGGGAAAAAATCTGTTAGATGTTCTGGACTCTTGCATATCCCGCAAAGTCTAGTCGCGACTTTTTATTTGCAACAAGGGTTTGAACAATTTCAGCCAATTTGTCAATTTTATGTTCTAATGAAACGTTACTCACCTCGTGAACTCGCTGAGAGCGTTCACTAGAAGGGAAAAATTGCTGGGAGTTGGCGGGCATCGTGGAGATTAGAGTCCTTTTCGCTGTTAGGGCCATGTTCAAAAGTGCCCCTCCACTTGCCGCATCGATCATCTTCATTTCCATATGGGATAGGCGTCTGTAGAAATACTAAAGAAGTGTTTGTTCCGACAACCCGTGTTGTGGGCAATTTGCGCACTTATTGAATCTCTCCAGTAGTCGTATAACGACTCAGTATTCTTTTGTCGGATACTCAAGATACTCTGCCTTAGTTCGTTCCCCTTGGCCGCAGGGAAAAACCTGTCAAGAAAAAGTCGCGCCATATCAGTCCAAGTTTTAACAGAATTGGATGGTAGGTCAAATAACCAATCCTTGGCAATATCAGCTAAAGAAAAAGGAAAGGCGCGAAGTTTTATTTGGTCTTTAGATACTCCCTGTAGTTTTGTACCCAAACAAACAATATTGAATTCTTTGTCGTGTTTGTGCGGATTTTCGCTCGGCAAACCATGGTAAGTTGGTAGAAGATGTATCAAACCCGTTTTGAGTGTGAACAACGTTTCTCCATTAGGGAATGTAATGCACAACGATTGTTGATCATCAGGTGCTGCGACCAGTTGGCGAATGTTTTGTTCCTCGTTCGCCATTGAAGTGTACTCATCTTTGGTGTACTCGAAGTGTGTTTCAGCTTCAGAGGATGTTTCTAGGTCTTGTTGAAATAGTTGTTGTCATTGTCTTCGTTCTTGCTGTTGTTGTTTTTTTTCTCGAAGTGTTTGTGCATGCAGTCTTTGGGCTAATGCTTCAATCTTCAGTACAAAATCTGCTAGTTCGCCCAGATTCTTCCTGGTCATAAATCAAAACAAACGATATTAGTAAGTTTGCCGAAGTCTTCGACAATGACACCAATTCAACAAGCATCGTTATTTGTCAAATAATTATTCCTTAATCTCAAAATATATATAAAATAGCATAGTATAGAGAGAAGAAGGGTTGATCCACAGAGACTTCGAAGCTTCTGATATCTGAAGGTTTTGATTCTGACTTTTTTTGTGAAAATAAAAATATTGGGAGGGGTGGGTTTGGTTGACAAAACTAGAGAATAAGTGTAGAGTAAAAGTGAAAATAACTGCGAGAATAAATGTAGTAAAAATAAATCAATGAATTATTTATCATCAAGCATTTACTCCGCTTCAAATCAAAATGATCATTGAAAAAGATTTTGCTTTCCGGATACATGTCGGTTATAGTCTACAAGGCCCAACCCTTGTAACTTGTCTTTCTCTATGGTAAACCGATAATCTAAAATCAATTTTTAGATTTCAGTTTTTTGGTTAAACTAACCACGACTATCGCCGTTAGAATAAAACATTTTTTAAGTTTTGGAAAAATCCGACTCAGATTATGTTGTCTCGATGAGAATCGAATCCAATCTCAATTTTCCCTTAGCAAATCTGTCGCTAAATGTGTTCATAGGAAATTGAAATGAAAGCGAAAAGATTTTAATAGAAAGGTCGATTGCCGATCTAAGTTTTCAGAAAAATTGAGAATGTAAAACATAGTTTGTTAAGTGCTTTTTTAATTCTCACAAGGTGAATTGAAGCTTCGCGTTAAGCCTTTGGCTAATAGAAAATTTAGCTAAGCATGATTATGGAAGAAATCACACTTAGCATTTTTCAAAATAAAATAGAAAAAAGAAAACTAAAAGAACAAGAACTTAAAGGGAAAGGAAGTTATATAAAATTTAAAGTAAAAAGAAGCTAAGAACTAGAGATGATTTTAAGTTTACCCCAAGGGGGTATTTATAGTATTCTAAAAACTCTAAGATAACCCTAAAACGATAGAAGATAAATCCAAAAAAATATTCAAATTAAATTATAAATACAAAAGATAATTCTCAAGTTTGAATTTAAAATCTCGGCTGATAAGGTATCAATTCGTGGCTGATAAGCTATCCGACGCTACTGATGTCATCTTCTAGAAACTAATGACTGGACGCCACATCAACTTTCATGCCCAGATTCATGCCCACTAGCCCAGACTTGACTCTAGATAAAAATTGCATAATTTTTGCCTCTTTTCAGTGTGTTTACCAGAATTGAAGACCTGCACAAAAACACATAATAAAGCCCATATCAACATCATATTGGAATCATTAGAGGCATAACTAAAGATGAAATAGTGACCATTTTAGCTACGTATCACCTACAAATTAAATTGAACCAATCTTCAATCTTCAAAGCTCTTCTTTATTGGAACGACTCCGGTGAATAGATGAATGACCAGAAGAAGAAACAAACAAAATTAGGGTTACAGAAAAAAAGGAAAAGAAGGCTAAAGGAAAGAGAAGAAGTTTTGAGAGATTAACCGTGTAGGCCAACACTCAATCAAATTGAATGAATGGGCTAGTTCCACTTAGTGGTTTTTATAGCCCATGAGATTTATCCAACAGACTGAAAAAAGATTTAGTTCATTCTGTTGAAAAAGGCGAGCTTTAATATAACTAATAACAAATTTGGAAAATAAGCCCAGAAGCTTCTGAAAATATCGACAGATGCAATGGAAGCTATACATCAATATTCACCCTATTTTCCGCTTTTTCTTGTGTCTGCTGAAGAGACCATACACACAATTGCTTCCTTAGTTCCTGAAACTGTACTAATGACAGTGGCTTTGTAAGAACATCTGTATTCTAAAACTAGCTTGGCACATAATTGACTTCAAGTTGTCGATTCCTCACTTTATCCCTTACAAAATGTAAATCCAAGTCAACATGTTTTTTCTTGGCGTGTAGTATAGGATTCGCAGCCATAGCAACCGTACTAGTATTGTCGCACCAAATTTTTAGTATATCCTCAAGATGAACATTCATGTATGTTAGTAGAGTATTAACCCACAAAAGTTCTGATGCATCATCCGCAAGACTTCGATATTCTGCTTCTACAGTGGAACGTGAAACTGAGCGTTCTTCTTCGAACTCCGGGACAATAGATGTGCGCCTAAGTATACACAATAGCCAAAAAAGGACTTACGATCATCCACGTCACTACCCCAATTGACATCGGAAAAGGCATGGAGTTCAACTATTTCATTTTTAAGTACTTTGATTGACAAACCAAAACCCATGATCTGGCGTACCCTTTAGATACCTAAGGATTCTTTTTACTGCTATCCAATGTACATCCATAAGATTCTGAATAAATTGTGCCACTCTATTTACGACAAAAGAAATATCAGGCCGTGTGTGGCAGACATACAACAAATAGCCAACTATGCTTCGATACTGACTATCATCAGAATACTCAACTCTATCATGTTTACTGAGTTTTGGTGAGACCACTATAGGAGTATCAAGAGGTCGAGCGTCACTCATCTTATTTTTCCTTAGCAATTCATCAACAAACTTCCTTTGTGTTAAAAACAACCCTTCGTTAGTCTGAACAACCTCAACACCCAATAAATAATGAATCAATCCAAGATCTTTTAAGGAAAATTTTTCATGAAGAGCAAGCTTAACATTTATCATATGCTCTTTAGAGACTCCTGTAACCAGTATATTATCCACATTTACAACTAAATATGTAACGGTATCCTCATGTTTGTAAATAAACGGAGAAGAATCTGTACTAGAAGATCGAAAGCCCAAGTGACAAAGAAACTCACAAAGCTTGTTGAACTAGTTGCGCGGTGCTTGTTGAAGCCCGTAGAGAGTGTTTTTAGCTTGGAAACCAAGACTTGACCTTTCTCATCACATTGTTCAAAACCAGAGGGTTGTGTCATGTACACATATTCTAACAAATCACCTTTTAAAAGGCATTATTGATGTCCACTTGATGCACCTGCTAACCATTCGTACTAACCAAGGAAAGAAGCACATTTACAGTAAAAAATTTCACCACTGGACTGAAGGTTTCAAAAAAGTCATAACCTGGGATTTGGGAGTAACCCTTGGCGACCAACCTTGCTTTATAGCGATTAACCGAGCCATCTGAGTTCAATTTCACCTTAAAGATTACCAAGACTACCATTGGATCCATTAATTCCTTCTTCAGCTGAAGAGCCAGAGTTGGCAGAAATTCCAGGAGAAGTGTCAAGTGCAGGACTGTCAAGTTTATCTCATTCTTCAATAGTTACTTCTGCAAGATTAGGCTATAAAGTATCAACATCCCTAGTACTTGCGTCTTCTGATGCTGTAGTACTTGGAGAAGCTGACCGAGGCTGTTATTGAGTATCCACTTGCCCAATGGAACAAGTATCTTCACGAATAGAAGGGAAAGATACAGACTGATATGATCCAGAATTGTTAGCAACAAATTTACTATTAGAAGCCTTAGTGGCTGCTGCAAAAGGAAATAAAGCTTCATTAAATTTCACAAAACGAGAAATATAAACCCTTTATGTATCATCCATATTCGCTATAGTGCCCTACGACCTCTTATATGGACATTGTATTTTGATTATTGAATTTATAAATTTGCATGCTTTTATTTCCTTGAATATTATTATTCAAAATATCCCTAATAAGTTATTATTGTTGGAACAATAATAAAATAATATTAGTATGGAGTTTGATAGATATTCATTAGATGAATATGTGAATGAGATTTAAATCAAATTCATATATGTATTTGTTGAGAACAAATATTAGGATCGACTCATCTTAAGATTAATACATGGATTAAAGTTATATATTAATCTTAAAACAGTTGTGACATTTAATCCTTAAACCTAAAATTACTACAGTTCTCAACATGATGACTATTATGTTTTGACATAATCAAACATTATTTTTAACCAGACGATTATAACGGTTATGCTTGAACATAATAAAGAATCATGTAATGAGATCTGAGTAATTAAGATGGAATTTATCCCTCTTAACATAAGAGAGATATCTATGGGCCCCTCGATTATTGAGACTGAGAAATGCATGGCCATGTGTTACCTCCTCAAAGTATTGCTTTTCATGCCTATATTGATATGCTTTTGCTTGTTTTCGGGTATATTTAGTTGCATTAGGTTGTTAGAATCATGCATTTGCATAAGGAGTTTAGTATTCTACCTATGCCAGAGTGAAGGGTTATTTTTTTTGGCTATTTTTTAGGTTTGACATAGGATTTGGCAGAGGAATGGACACATGAAAGCAACACAGTTAGGAACATAGTTAGGTATGCCAAGAGCTGTGGGCATAGATGGACCAGTGGTGTGCCAAGCGCTTGTTGGCAGAGAAATGCATTTGATGCCATGCCAAAAGATGATGAACCCCAGAAAAATAGGAAAGGATCAGGCTCCTAAAAGATCGCAATTTGATCAACTTCCGAAAAATAGCGGATAAGGTGGTGCCAAGTGAAGTTGGCAATGTTGTGCCAAGCTTGGATGCCAAGGCGACATCGGCATGATGACATCAGCCCTAGCCTGATAAGCTATCACACCGAGCTTGAGATTGAACGCACTTTGCATATATTTAAAAAGAGAATTCGAGAGATGAATCACGTAAATCAAGGAACCGCAAGAGCAAATGGTGTTAACAACAATCGAAATCCACCAGAAAACAATAACCATGCCGCTCATCATGCCGAAGAAGAAAGACCAATTCGAGAACATTCAGCACTTGACATTGTAAATTTAATGCCAGGACTTGTTGGCACTGATGCCAATGAGCCAAATTTTGAACTTAAACCTGTAATGATCCAAACTCTTCTGACTGTAGGTCAATTCGATGGAGCACTTACTGGAGACCCGAAGCAACATCTTAAACAATTCATGGAGATATGTCAACTTGTAACACCCCTCGCCCGGTTTAGAAGCGAGAAGCGTTACGACGAGAAAACTGAGCATGCAGAACACAAAAATTACGGGGCAATTAAAATTTTTCTTTTGATTTAGAACTCAACTCTAATAATTGAGTTGCTTATTTACCAAGTTACTAAAGTCCATGTTAACTTTCAATACAAGCTAGTAAAGCTAAATTCGATCTAGCCATTGATTTAATACACATTGATCATTTTTACTAAAATTCATTACCTATATACGCATCCATTAGACCCTTAGATTTATTGAATTAACTTGACCAATTCATTTGAATTAGTCTAAACTTCAAAGGTATACAAGTTGGGTTCATGGTCCTATTCTATTAGTCCACTAATCAAGTTGTCTAGGATCAAACTAAACCAATTATGATCTTTAAGTCCTTAGTCATTTTGAAACAAGCAAATTATTATCATGATTCAAATGCAAAATAGATTTAGATCATTACCAAGTAATCACCTTATATACATATACATATCAAGAGTACTATTAAGGTCTTTACAAGACTTTATCAAGCTTATATACGTTTACAAAACACCCAATGCATGACCTATAGGACTTATACACAAATCTAGTAGCCACCATCTAGGAGTACATCATAATAGGTACAAAAGCACACTTTAAACATGACAATCCTTGCTCTGGGTCCATGAAAGCTAACTTCAAAATCAAGTAGAGATCGGGATGACTTTTATCTGAGGTTTGGGAAGAATGCAAACAAGAGTGATAAGTACAAGATTGTACTTAGTGAGGTAGCACCTAGAACAAGTAGCTATTCAAGTTTTAGGATTCTTTAATTCATTTACACCTTAATTAGGTTTAATCAAGTTCGATTGAATCATAACCTAAACTTCAATCATCCTTCAAGCATTCAATCACACAATGATCAAGGTATTCGATTCAAGGATCCACATTACACATTCAAACAAACATCTCATGTACATGAACTAGGAAAACCAAACTAGAGTTCATTATTTTCATTCGATCTAAGCTACCAAGCTAGGCAATCAAACCTTTCTATTAAATTTAGATTCATTTATGTGTTAACTTATCTTTCATGTAACAAGTAATCTTGCCATTCCATTTACCAAGTGTCTTAATTGACCTTATACCTTTATACATTACACATTACACTTCTTTACTTCACTTAGCATATAAACTTATTAGACTATTCGGTTAAGCTTAGTATTCCGTATTAGTTAGCTCTTGACTTGGTTTCAAGTATGATTATCTAAGATGATTCACTATTAAAGGTCAAGAGTTCATTTAAGGCAGTAACCAAACTGTCCAAACTGTTTACAAACAGTTTACAAAATTATCTAATCATCTAGACTGTTGCTACCAGGCAGCTTGTGCACTGTTTACTTAAACGCACATAATTTTCATTCCGTACGTCAAAATTTCAATTAGTTTACACCATTTAAAAGCTTACTTAATCATCTTTACAACCGTTTAGACTTTTCAATTTAACGTCCTTCCAATTAATACAATTTTTAGTTCAATGACGGGGCATTTACATTTTTGGACAGTTTGCACTATCCAGAGGTTTTCATCTCCAAATTTCAGCTTACAAATCAGAATTCAATTATGTTTTCTCTTGAGGAAAATAGACATACTAAGGTTCATTCCATATAAATTTCATCCCTTAATTCGACCTACACAATTTATAGTGATTTTTCAAAGTTACTGCCCATAACAGAATTTTCTGTGCAGATTACACAAGTTTAAGCTTCTAGCTCTATAATTCTTCTAAACAACCTTTAACATGATAATTTAACCTACGAAAAAATATCTACATGTTTAAGCCAGCTCAATTTACTTGTCTATGTGATTAAAATGGGGCATTAGTGATCAATAGATTTGATCATTCTATTAATGCAAAGTTTTCATTCGATTTCCATCAACATACTTATTATTTCTAACAACCAGCATACACATGTATATATATATATTTCATGTATTCCACTAGTTACATGACTTAACCAACAAGTTAATTTATCTTTTATTTATCTTAGTTCAAGTAGGTACTTGACTTATCACTCAAGTTATTTTATCTATTCTTGTGTCTATTCCACTCGATTACTTATCGTCAAGAGAATTATTTCCAGTCCTAGATTAATTCGAGCATTAATTCAAGATATCAATTTCGTTCATTCTCATTTACTTGATTAGCAAGCAACATTATCATCCATTCAATTTAGCTTAAAGGTTCCATTTGGAACATTCATTTGATTAATCACTCATATAATTCATTTAAGGATATTACCATTTAGGTTGAAGTAGGCAAGTAGTTTAGGACTTCCAGTCCTATTCGAGTGTCACTAAGGTAAGCTTATCTATCTTATATAACATCGTTCTACATATAATTGATTTAGATTTAGTCCAAGTACTTAAATTCTTAGCTCTATTCGAATCAAATAAGTTATAGACATGATTCTATTTCCAAACAAGAACTAGGTCTATCACCTAGACATAACATTTCATTTCAAAACAATAACAAGAATACACAACATTAACAATCATATGACAACAACTATCCAGCTTATTCAATTCGATCTAGACTATATGTAGACATTTAGGTTACTATTATCAAGACACATGATCAATCACTTTGATTTAACTATGAAAGATCACCTAGATCACGACAAGCAAGACATGTAACATTTCATGTTAGTTTAACTAAGCAATTTCTCACATGATCAAGTTCGAATCATTAGACCCAAGAATCATAACACCCTATACGGCTATCGTCATTCAAAAACCATGGTTAGCAAACATGTTTCTCAACATTCTAGCTAGGTGCATATCATCAAGTAGGCAATCGAATAACATTCCATGACGAGATAATCATTCAAGCATGTGCATGATTTTACATTTCATTACTTATTCCTTTAATTCCTTTACTTACAAGATGCATTCAAGATTAATCTTTGCATAACTAATTGAGTAGACATAGCATTCGGTCAAGTATGTATTTCAAAACATATGCATTTCTTAATATCAATCAGGTATGCACAATCTAGGTTCCAAATAACATCAATATCCATCATGCTTACTAAAACCCAATCATTCGACTAGCCTAATAAATGGCTATATAGAAATTCTCATAGATTTAATCAAGCATATACTAACAAGCATGCATTCGAGTCATTTCCATCGCACTTTACTTATCTTACAAATAACAAGCAATTCAAGGTAGCATGTTAACCATTTTACTAATATGAATTCATTACTTTACCAGTTCATTATCAGGAATCAAGTTTGTTCATTCTTTATTCATGATTAACATATCTTGTTTCAAGCCTATTAGTCTTGTTTTGCCTTGGTAGATAGTAAGACTAGGTAATCGAGTCAAAAGACGGTACACAAAGTGTAACACCCCAATTTTGGGCTTGGAAGTTTAGGGTCTGAACCGGACCGGTCTGATTTTCGGTTCGAATATAAAAGGACGTTTTAGGAAAGCCTAGTTCGGAATGCTTTAAAAATATGGAAAAATATCTAAAAATTCTCTTTTAATATATATAAGAGAGTGGTGAAATCAATTTTACAAAATAAGGTTTGGAAATACTACATTTCGGTGTAGTGACTAAAATGCGATTTTTGAAAAGTTTAGTGGTGACTGTTTTGTAAGGATTGAAACTTTGAATCTTTAAGGAGCTAATTTACCCAAAAATGATTTCTCCAGATTTTTCCTTAATTTAGATGATTCAATTAATGTTTTAATTAATTAAAAGAAAAAGGGAAACCACTTTTTAGAATTTCATAACTAACATTTCCTAAAATTTTCTCATTTCTTTTTCTCTCAAAATTCCATCATCCAAACACTTTTCTCCAGCAGCTTTTGCTTTGATTTCCACTTCAATTGATGAGATTTCTATAATCAATAAGTTCCTAATCAATCCTACATCAAATCCTTTTGATTTCCTCATTGAATTTTCAAGGAAATTGGCTCAAATCAAGGAGAAATCACCATTTAGAGGTAAGATTGTTCTTCTCCTCTAAATATTTAGTTCTTTATTGAAATTCCCAAGTTATCAATCCTTAATTTAAGTTTTATAAATGGTTTTAACGGTAGAAACTTGATTTTGGCTTAAAACTCAAGATTTGGATGAAATCTTGAAGAATTTCGTGGTGGTTGTTTGGGCTCTGTTTTGAGATGATTATTAAATGTATTTTGGATGTTTATTGATGTTTAGAAATGGTTAGAAGTGATGGATCTTGGCTGGGTTAAGTTTTGGAAGTGTTTGGAGGTGATTTCGGTTGTGTTAGGTAACCGAAAGGTTAGTTTTGGTTAGAACAGCGAGTTTAGGTGTGATGGCTGAAGATTTTAATGCATGATGATGCATTAATCCTCTGCTTTGATGTGTTAAAACAGGGGATACATCTTCGGACACCTTTGGAGTCGATCTGGAGGCTTGATCGGCGTTTCGGCAAGCTTGCGAAACGGAATTGGTGAGTGGAGTTTGGTTTCCAGCTTTGGAACAATTATTTGAAGGTTTTGGGAGCTTAGTTTAAGTCTAAGCAACTTAACTAAGCTCAAGTGTAAGTTTTCGGAGAAACTCCCTTGAATGAGCCATGAAGTGGTTGAATGTATTGGTTATGATTTGCATGTTTAAATTCTGTTTTGAAAGCATGTTTTAGCATGGTTAATGCTGGTTTTGAAAGCCATGTAATGAAGAATGCTCAAGGTAAGAGATCCTTGGTTTAACATATTGTTAATATGGTTTTGATGCATAGTGATGCATGATGTTTAATGGCTTTGATTAATGCTTTAAAACAGTGAATTGTTGATGGTAAATGATGTATATTGGCAAGTGATGAATTGGTTTTAAAGTACTTGAATCAGATATAGTTAGCCGGCTATAGGATTGGGTGCATCGTGAATAAAGTCGCCTTGGATGTTGAGGGGTTGTGATTGTACCGAAAACTCCATCCAAGTATCCTAATGAGAGAGGTAAGATCACAACGGTGGTTAAAAGTCCGTGTGTGGATCTTGTTAAGGTCACAACGGTGGTTAAAAGTCCGTGTGTGGGCCTTGTGTTATGTGTCCCGTACTCTCGTTAGGAAGTTATACAACTACCGATGAGTGATGTTGAGGGGTTGTGATTGTACCGTAAACTCCATCACGGGTGTTGAGGGGTTGTGATTGTACCGTAAACTCCACCTTATGTTGTTCGGTAGTGTGTATTAAGCGTGTGGGACAACGCTTGTAATCCGCTTATCCGATTGTGTTTTGTGTTGTAAAAGTTTATGAATTATCACTTGAAAGCCAATATGTTGAATTGATGTAATGAAGCATGGGATGCTTGTAAAGTATGCAAGGTTGCATGAAAAGAGTTAAGCTTGTGTTTTAAGCTTGTTGAAAGTTTTTTCTAAAAAGGCATTATTGTGTTGTTTTCTTTAGAGCATGCCTCACTAAGCTATTGTGCTTACGCTCTCTCTTTTGTACCAATAATGCAGACAATTGAAGTGTTTGAGGGCAGCAAGGAAGCTAAGAGTCCAAGTGAAACTAAGCTCATGTATGCTGATGTTTTCATACACTATTAGTTTTGGTAATTTGGCAATGGGAACCTAAGGTTGTGTTTTGGGAGATGTTATGGACTCCCTAGTCTGTGGCATGATGCCTTTGATGTTTTGGATTTGTAATTGGCCTTTTGATGTTGATTTGGAGTTTGGATGGTTGTTTGGTTTTGGTTATTAGGATGCATGCCTATAGACATGTGATGTTTAATGTTTGATGCCATGAATGTGTTTTGAAGTTGCAAACATGTACCTTATATGTATGATGACTTGTTGGCATGATTAGGAAGTCAATAGGATGTGATTGAATGGATTTGTGTATGAAAAACCAGCAAAATCTGCAGCTTCTGGGCAAACCGTATCGGAACGGGCACTAGCGTTTCGAAACGGGGGCCTGTAATGGCCTTCGTGTTTCGAAACAGCTGGAGGCTGTTCCGAAACGTTTTGGCTACTGTCAAGCCCTGTTTCGAAACAAGTCTCGAAACGAACCCGTGTTTCGGAACGGTCAACACTGTTTCGAAACAGGTGACCGTTGGGCACTGATTTGAATGGTTTTGAGGTTTGCAAGCTTTACGTTTTAGTCCTGAAATTTGTAATTGCAATTATATGAGTTTGAGATGTCCGATTATGGTGAACTTTGACAGAGATGCATGTAATGTGACTAATTTAATATTGGTAACTTAAAAATCAGTTAAGACCTTCTAATTTCCAGAATTTACATTTTGGTCCCTAATATTTGTATTTTGCGCAATTGAGTCCCTCATGTTGTTCGACCGATGTGCTTTTCACTTGTATGTTTCATGCGTACTCACATAGGGATAATTTGTATCTAGATAAGATTAAAAGGAAAAAAAGGGTCGTTAATCAAGGTAGACTTTCATGTTGACTTTGGTTTTTCCCGTGTAATCTTCGTAGTTCGGGTCAACCGTCTAGGCCGGGCTAAGGGGGTTACATTTGGTGGTATCAGAGCTGAGTTCTCGTGTAAATGGGAATGGTTATGTGGGTGATGTATGTGTATTTGCATGATATGCCTTTTGGATGAAAGAATGTTGTTTGAATTGTGAAGTATGGTTGCAATTGTGATGCTATGCTACGTTGAAGCATGTTAGGGGGACCCATTGCCATATCAAAACTAATTAAAGGAATTGTTTTTGGAAAATGAGCTTGAGTTCTTGGATTATTTACCTTGTTGAGCCTAATTATGTTTATTGCATTGTTTTTTATAAATGGGGCCTCGTAGAGAGACGAGGATGAATACGAGAGCTATGGCTCAGAATGAGAATGAAGAAAACGTTGATAATGTTGTGGATTTACCTCCTCCTCTGGTGGTGGACCACCTGGCGGTGATGGTGCTGGAGGTGAAGATACTGGTGTTGGTGCTGGTGCTGGGGTCGCTGGACCTGAAGGTGTGTAGGGGCAAGCTGCTCCTGACATGACTATGTTGATTCAGGCTATTGAGGGAGCCTTTCAGGCAGCAGTAGCTGGAGCTCACGGAGCTGCGCATCAGGGTGATGCTAACTTGAGATTTCCTTTGGAACGTCTTCGCAGTCTGGGAGGGACTGAGTTCAGAGGTTTATCTCCTGAAGGTTCTGAATCTTGGTTGGAAAGCACCAAGAGGATTTTGGGGCAAATGAATTGCAACAATGTGCAGAAGTTGGGTTGTGTGATATCACTGTTGCATGATGATGCGTATACGTGGTGGACGACCACTGTCTTCGGAATGGAGGAAAATGATGTGACTTGGACGTTCTTTTTGAACGCCTTCAAGCGGAAGTATTTAGGCGTGCGATACCTAGATGAAAAGAAAAGAGAATTCATGTCTCTTGTGCAAGGAAGCATGGCGGTGGCTGAGTATGAGATCCAGTTTGTCCGCCTTAGCCAGTACGCACCTGAGCTAATCTCTGATAAGCGGGAGAGGTGTGAACGTTTCCGTTATGGTTTGGTGACGGACGTGAAGACTTTCATGCTTGCTGCTGAGTATACAGATTTTGATGTGCTGGTGAGTAGAGCGAAGGACATTGAGCAGAACTTGGGTATGTCTCCCAGAGGTGTTGGTTCTAGCTCAGGCAAAAGAGCTACTGATTATAGTTCCGGTGGTGGACGGAACAAGAGAGGACGTGATAAGAGGTATCAGTCTTCTGCTAGGCGTGGTGGTGGAGGACATGGTGCGCCTGTTCAGGGAGACAAGTTGAGAGCTGATCAGAACACGTGCTGGACGTGTGGATCTCGTGGCCATATGAGGCGAGATTGTCCTCGAGCAGCGAGGGAGGTTCAGGCTCCGGTAGCAGTGACCGGTAATTCATGCTGGAATTGTGGTTCGGCAGACCACATGAGGAGATAGTGTCCTTTGTTGGCTGGTGGTGGTCAGGGATGTGCTCCTGGGGTAGTTGCACCACAGAGAGATTGTGGGCGCGACCGTGGTAATTTCCATCGCAGAGAGGATGGTGGGAGGAATGTGGCTCATGTGGTGGCTGTTCAACCTGAGGGTGGTGGCCAGGCTCGAGTGTATGCTCAGCGTGAGGGGAGAAATGATACGAATGTGAACGCAGGTACTTTTACTTTGCAATCCTTATCATTACTTTCCTTGATTGATTCTGGATCTACACACTCATACATATTGCGTGAACATGCTCAATTGCTTGGTTTACCTGTTGAGTCTTTGGATGTTGGTATGCATGTAACTAGTTCCTTTGGTGAGACCGTTGTGATACGGAAGTTGTATAGAAGATGTCCCTTGGAAGTGCAAAACCATGTTTTTCTTGTTGATCTCATGAAATTGTCATTCTATGGTTTTGATGTAATCCTTGGTATGGATTGGCTTGTTGAGTATCGAGCTGTAGTGGATTTTGAGAGTAAGCGAGTTTCGTTGAAGCTTGCGGATGATTACGAGGTGGTGGTGGTTGGTGAGAATGTGAAATTTCTTGCCAATGTGGTTTCTTCATTGGAAGCAAGTTGAATGTTGAGGCAAGGTTGTGAGGCTTATCTGGCCTTTGTGATGAATCCTAGCTCTAAGGAGTTGCAGGTTCAAGATATTAGGATGGTGCGAGAGTTTCCTGGAGTGTTTCCGGAGGAGTTACCTGGATTGCCTCCTAGTCGAGAGGTGGAGTTTGGAATTGAGTTGTATGAAAACACAACTCCAGTGTCCATTACTCCCTACCGAATGGCACCTAAGGAGTTGAAGGAGCTGAAGACGCAACTTCAGGAGTTGCTTGATCGTGGTTTCATTCGGCCGAGTGTGTCACCTTGGGGTGCACCGGTCTTGTTTGTGAAGAAGAAGGATGACACTATGAGAATGTGCATCGATTATCGTCAGCTGAACAAGTTGACTATCAAGAATCGGTATCCTTTGCCGAGGATTGATGATCTTTTTGATCAATTTCAGGGAGCGGCTGTGTTCTCTAAGATTGACTTAAGGTCAGGTTATTACCAGCTCAAGGTGAAAGATGTGGATGTGCCAAAAACAGCCTTTAGAACGAGGTATGAGCATTATGAGTTCCTTGTGATGTTGTTTGGCTTGACGATTGCTCTTGCAGCTTTTATGGACATGATGAATAGAGTGTTCCATGAATACTTGGACAAGTTTGTTGTGGTGTTCATTGATGATATCCTTGTGTACTCTCGTACTGAGGAGGAGCATGAGGGGCATTTGCGGATTGTGTTGCAGGCGCTGTTGGAGAATCAGCTCTATGCTAAGCTGAGCAAGTGCGAATTCTGGCTTAGGGAAGTTGTTTTCCTTGGTCATGTGGTTTCTGCTGAGGGGATCCGAGTTGATCCTCAGAAGATTAAGGCGGTGATGAATTGGAAGCCTCCTAAGTCTGTTCATGAAGTCCGTAGTTTCCTTGGATTGGCAGGATACTATCAGAGGTTTGTGGATGAATTTTCGAAGATTGCTGCACCTTTGACGAAGTTGTTGCAAAAGGATGTCAAGTATGAGTGGACAGAGGTAAGACAACAGGCTTTTGAGAAGCTTAAGGCAGCTTTGACGCAAGCTCCTATCTTGGTTCAACCTGAATCACGGAAAGAGTTTGTAGTGTACATCGATGCATCCTATGTTGGTTTGGGGTGTGTGTTGATGCAAGAGGGTAAGGTGGTGGCTTATGCATCGCGTCAGTTGAAGGTGCATGAGCATAATTATCTTACGCATGATATTGAGTTAGCTGCGGTGGTCTTTGCTTTGAAAATTTGGAGACATTACCTGTATGGTGAGAAGTGTACTGTGTACACGGATCACAAAAGTTTGAAGTATCTGACGTCTCAGAAAGAGTTGAATCTTAGGCAATGACGTTGGGTGGAGTTGCTTAAGGATTACGATCTGACGATCGAGTACCATCCGAGAAAAGCTAATGTTGTAGCGGATGCCTTAAGTAGAAAAGTGGCAGTGGAGTTGAGGGCTATGTTTGCCAGCTTGAGTATTTCGCGAGATGGGGGTCTTGTGGCTGAATTGCAAGTGAAACCATCTTTGGTTCAGTTGATAAAGGATAAGCAGTTGTTGGATGATTCTTTGGTGCCACATGTTCAGGATATTGCCGAAGATAGACCATTGAATTTTTGCTTTAATGATGATGGGGTTATATGTTTTGGGAGTCGGATGGTAGTGCCGAATGATGCTGAGTTGAGGCGTACTATTCTGACTGAGGCTCATAGCAGTCCTTTTGCTATGCACCCTGGTAGTACTAAGATGTATCGTGATCTTAAGGATGAGTACTATTGGGTAGGTTTGAAGAAGGATGTTGCGGAGCACGTGAGTAAGTGCATGGTTTGTTAGCGGGTTAAGGCTGAACATCAATTTCCTTCTGGGTTGTTGCAACCGTTGAGGATTCCTGAGTGGAAGTGGGAAAGGATTACCATGGACTTTGTGTCTGGTTTTCCTTTGTCGCCATCGAAAAAGAATTCGGTGTGGGTGATTGTGGATCGCCTTACGAAGTGTGCGCATTTATTACCTGTGCATACTACGTATACCTTAGACAAGCTTGCGGAGTTGTACATTGTTGAGATTGTGCGACTGCATGGTGTGCCAAAGTCTATAGTATCAGATAGGGATCCGGGGTTTACGTCGCGTTTTTGGGAGTGTTTGCATCAAGCTTTGGGTACACGGTTGAATTTCAGTACTTCTTATCATCCACAGTCGGATGGACAGTCTGAGCGTGTTATCCAAGTGCTGGAAGATATGTTGAGGTGCTGTATGATTGAGTTTCAAGGTTCTTGGGAGAAACATTTGCCTTTGGTAGAGTTTGCTTATAACAATAGCTACCAGGCAAGTATTCAAATGGTACCTTATGAAGCCTTGTACGGGAGGAAGTGCAGAACTCCTCTTTGCTGGGCTGAAACAGGTCAGAAGTTGGTTTCGATGCCGGCTTTGTTAAAAGGAACCACCGAGAAGGTGAAGCGCAATTGTGAGCGTTTGAAGGCAGCTTCTGATAGACAGAAGTCTTACGCGGATTTGAAGCGTAAGAAGATTGAGTTTGCGGTTGGTGACCGTGTGTTCTTGAAGGTTTCGCCTTGGAAGAATGTGATGAGGTTTGGTCGTAAGGGTAAGTTGAGCCCTAGGTATATTGGACCATACGAGGTGATTGAACGTGTGGGTCCTATTGCGTACAAGCTGAGGTTACCGCAAGAGTTGGAAAAGATACATGATGTGTTTCATGTCTCTATGCTTCAGAGGTATAGATCTGATCCTTCGCATGTTATGCCTGTGGAGGAAGTGGAGTTGAATCCAGACTTGACCTATGATGAGGAGCCGGTTGAAATTCTGGATTTGGACAATAAAGTTCTCCGAGGCAAGACCATTGAATTGGTTAAGGTGTTGTGGAAGCATCGTGGTGTTGAGGAAGCCACGTGGGAAAGAAAGGATGACATGAAGAAGCAGTTTCCGTACCTCTTTCCTCCAGGTAAATTTCGAGGACGAAATTTCTTAAGGGGGGAGAGTTGTAACACCCCAATTTTGGGCTTGGAAGTTTAGGGTCTGAACCGGATCGGTCTGATTTTCGGTTCGAATATAAAAGGACGTTTTAGGAAAGCCTAGATCGAGATGCTTTAAAAATATGGAAAAATATCTAAAAATTCTCTTTTAATATATATAAGAGAGTGGTGAAATCAATTTTACAAAATAAGGTTTGGAAATACTACATTTCGGTGTAGTGACTAAAATGTGATTTTTGAAAAGTTTAGTGGTGACTGTTTTGTAAGGGTTGAAACTTTGAATCTTTAAGGAGCTAATTTACCCAAAAATGATTTCTCCAGATTTTTCCTTAATTTAGATGATTCAATTAATGTTTTAATTAATTAAAAGAAAAAGGGAAACCACTTTTTAGAATTTCATAACTAACTTTTCCTAAAATTTTCTCATTTCTTTTTCTCTCAAAATTCCATCATCCAAACACTTTTCTCCAGCAGCTTTTGCTTTGATTTCCACTTCAATTGATGAGATTTCTATCATCAATAAGTTCCTAATCAATCCTACATCAAATCCTTTTGATTTCCTCATTGAATTTTCAAGGAAATTGGCTCAAATCAAGGAGAAATCACCATTTAGAGGTAAGATTGTTCTTCTCCTCTAAATATTCAGTTCTTTATTGAAATTCCTAAGTTATCAATCCTTAATTTAAGTTTTATAAATGATTTTAATGGTAGAAACTTGATTTTGGCTTAAAACTCAAGATTTGGATGAAATCTTGAAGAATTTCGTGGTGGTTGTTTGGGCTCTGTTTTGAGATGATTCTTAAATGTATTTTGGATGTTGATTGATGTTTAGAAATGGTTAGAAGTGATGGATCTTGGCTGGGTTAAGTTTTGGAAGAGTTTGGAGGTGATTTCGGTTGTGTTTGGTAACCAAAAGGTTAGTTTTGGTTAGAACATCGAGTTTAGGTGTGGTGGCTGAAGATTTTAATGCATGATGATGCATTAATCCTCTGCTTTGATGTGTTAAAAACATGGGAGACATCTTCGGACACCTTTGGAGTCGATCCGGAGGCTTGATCGGCGTTTCGGCAAGCTTGTGAAACGGAATTGGTGAGTGGAGTTTGGTTTCCAGCTTTGGAACAATTATTTGAAGGTTTTGGGAGCTTAGTTTAAGTCTAAGCAACTTAACTAAGCTCAAGTGTAAGTTTTCGGAGAAACTCCCTTGAATGAGCCATGAAGTGGTTGAATGCATTGGTTATGATTTGCATGTTTAAATTCTGTTTTGAAAGCATGTTTTAGCATGGTTAATGCTGGTTTTGAAAGCCATGTAATGAAGGATGCTCAAGGTAAGAGATCCTTGGTTTAACATATTGTTAATATGGTTTTGATGCATAGCGATGCATGATGTTTAATGGCTTTGATTAATGCTTTAAAATAGTTAATTGTTGATGGTAAATGATGTATATTGGCAAGTGATGAATTGGTTTTAAAGTACTTGAATCGGATATAGTTAGCCGGCTATAGGATTGGGTGCACCGTGAATAAAGTCGCCTTGGATGTTGAGGGGTTGTGATTGTACCGAAAACTCCATCCAAGTATCCTAACGAGAGAGGTAAGATCACAACGGTGGTTAAAAGTCCGTGTGTGGATCTTGTTAAGGTCACAACGGTGGTTAAAAGTCCGTGTGTGGGCCTTGTGTTATGTGTCCCGTACTCTCGTTAGGAAGTTATACAACTACCGATGAGTGATGTTGAGGGGTTGTGATTGTACCGTAAACTCCATCACGGGTGTTGAGGGGTTGTGATTGTACCGTAAACTCCACCTTATGTTGTTCGGTAGTGTGTATGAAGCGTGTGGGACAACGCTTGTAATCCGCTTATCCGATTGTGTTTTGTGTTGTAAAAGTTTATGAATTATCACTTGAAAGCCAATATGTTGAATTGATGTAATGAAGCATGGGATGCTTGTAAAGTATGCAAGGTTGCATGAAAAGAGTTAAGCTTGTGTTTTAAGCTTGTTGAAAGTGTTTTCTAAAAAGGCATTATTGTGTTGTTTTCTTTAGAGCATGCCTCACTAAGCTATTGTGCTTACGCTCTCTCTTTTGTCCCAATAATGCAGACAATTGAAGTGTTTGAGGGCAGCAAGGAAGCTAAGAGTCCAAGGGAAACTAAGCTCATGTATGGTGATGTTTTCATACACTATTAGTTTTGGTAATTTGGCAATGAGAACCTAAGGTTGTGTTTTGGGAGATGTTATGGACTCCCTAGTCTGTGGCATGATGCCTTTGATGTTTTGGATTTGTAATTGGCCTTTTGATGTTGATTTGGAGTTTGGATGGTTGTTTGGTTTTGGTTATTAGGATGCATGCCTATAGACACGTGATGTTTAATGTTTGATGTCATGAATGTGTTTTGAAGTTGCAAACATGTACCTTATATGTATGATGACTTGTTGGCATGATTAGGAAGTCAATAGGATGTGATTGAATGGATTTGTGTATGAAAAACCAGCAAAATCTGCAGCTTCTGGGCAAACCGTATCGGAACGGGCACTAGCGTTTCGAAACGGGGGCCTGTAATGGCCTTCGTGTTTCGAAACGACTGGAGGCTGTTCTGAAACGTTTTGGCTACTGTCAAGCCCTATTTCGAAACAAGTCTCGAAACGAACCCGTGTTTCGGAACGGTCGACACCGTTTCGAAACAGGTGACCGTTGGGCACTGATTTGAATGGTTTTGAGGTTTGCAAGCTTTACGTTTTAGTCCCAAAATTTGTAATTGCAATTATATGAGTTTGAGATGTCCGATTAAGGTGAAATTTGACACAGATGCATGTAATGTGACTAATTTAATATTGGTAACTTAAAAATCAGCTAAGACCTTCTAATTTCCAGAATTTACATTTTGGTCCCTAATATTTGTATTTTGCGCAATTGAGTCCCTCATGTTGTTCGACCGATGTGCTTTTCACCTGTATGTTTCATGCGTGCTCACATAGGGTTAATTTGTATCTAGATAAGATTAAAAGGAAAAAAAGGTCTTTAATCAAGGTTGACTTTCGGGTTGACTTTGGTTTTCCCCGTGTAATCTTTGTAGTTCGGGTCAACCGTCTAGGCCGGGCTAAGGGGGTTACACAAAGTACCTACAGGATGATATACAAAGTATCTAACAAGAAGGTGTCCACTACACCACACAAGATGGTACACAAAGTACCTAGCAAGATGATACCCAAGGTATCTAACAAGAAGGTGACTAACCACCCAACAAGATGGTACACAAAGTACCTAACAAGACGAGCTCTAGACTCTAAGGCATGTCGTTCCACCTAAGACCGACTAGAAACCAATGGATTATTAAATATTTTATTTCAAGCAATCACACAACAAGTGATTAATTATCAAGCATAGCAAGATCAAACTTTCATATTTCAAGATTTCAAGTGTCATGATTCATGTATATCCAAGACAAGATTAAGTTTTTCCCTTAGGCCATTTCCACATGACCATTTATCAAGAAATTAGTAGCCACAAGAATAAATCAAGGTCTCATAACAATCAAGGTCACTCATGTAATTCAATCAAAGCATGGCAGCAAGCGCTTGATGCATAATCACTAACAAGCCACATTTCACACATCAAGTTTCCAATTAAGCATCATTCCCTTAATCATTTACCAAGCAGAAATTAGATTCATTTCATGGCATATTTATTTGAGCAATAAAGTAGACATGCAAGGATGGATAGGACCTAATTTCCAACCCTAAGTATAGCTACACTCACCTTGTATCCCGAAGTTACGAGATACTCGAATCCTTATCCATATCCCGATACTTATTCACCCTTTCTACCATTTTCTTAATCTAGTATTCAAATAACACAATCATGCATTAGAGTTAAGGCTAAGCAATCAATCACACCAATTATTCAAGACACGCAATTCATTACAAGTAGCAATTCTGCCACTGCCAGGCAGAATGCACACTAGTTATTAATCTGTTCATATCTTTTAATATACACATGGAAATTTCGATTAATTTATACCATTGGAAAGCTAATTCAATTACCTTTTCAACCATGTATGGCTCATATTTTTATCATTTCAAGATCTATACAGTTTATTAATTAAAGTTCGGCCAATTTACATTTTCAAATCTGCCCAGTTTTCATTTAAGTCCACTTTTAGGGGCTAATTCAACTAAGACACTTACTAATTCATTTTATCCCTTTTTACCTTAGTTTCCCATGTTTCCCCCTGACTCTTCATGTCCAGATTAGTCTGTAATTTATCCATCCAAGTCCTCAATTTAACAGATTTTCCAGAATAGTCCAAATTTCTCCAATCTGTTAACTAGTCACTTTAAGACTATCAATTTCATTATTAAACACACAATACAATTTATCAAGTGTTTCCTTAGGTATTCCTACTGTTTTTAGCTTACATTATTATCCCTGAATTATATCCAATTTAATCCCAAATTCCTTAATTCATTCAAAACAATCCCTATTAGCCAATTACATCATCTAGGTGACTAGTTTCATTACTAGTTCCATTTTTAGCACTAAATCATTATACTAACTTGTTTAATGACCCAATTCATTTCATTCACATGTTTTTCCAGCATGACAATATCTATTTTTAAATCCTAAAATTATCATAAACTTTCAATTTAGACCACTTAATTCACAAAATTCCGTCAATCGGTCACTAATTCATGTACATAGCATTCAGCCAAGCTGATTTCTACCTTAGTTACATTATCCATTTCATAATCTAACATGAGTATAGTATATAATCTATTCTAACAAATTTTCCTAATTGCATAAACCTAATATAGCATAGCTAACAACAAATTCATGTATCATGTAAGCTTTCTTCAATGAATTAAATCAAATAAATCAACAACAATCCCATTTAACTAATCTATCAACATAATCGAATAGGGTTAGGAAATGAGAAGCTTACATTGCTTGTTAGATCAACTTCTAATGCAAATTTCATCCACTTGCAAGCTTAATTCTCCTCCAGTATGGTGGTTTTTCTCAAGTGTCTCTCTCTCTCTAACCTTTCTCTTCAAATCGACGGTAAGGAATTAGAGAAGGAGATGATGACATCTCATCCATTTAATGGGTTTATGAAATGTCCACTTTAACCTCAATTAGTGCTTCTTTAGAGAATTTATCAAGGGCACTCTTAGGAACTTAATTATTTAGCATGCATTCTTAAATTTTCCTACTTTATCCAGTTAAGTTATTTCAATTCAGCCACTATTTTTATTCAATCGTTTAATTTAGTCCTTACTTATCCATTTGACATAAATTTTAGTTTAATTAGGCTATCACTTAAACAATTAAACTTGATTCTTGTAGGCTAATATTCAGGGTGTTACACAACTATTTTAGCAAACTGGAGTATCTGGAGATACCGTGAAGCTGAGATTATTCACTTTTCTTTAAGAGACAGAGCCAAGGCGTAGCTTAATTCTTTGCTACTAGGTTCAGTTACTTCATGGGCAGACCTGTGCCAGAAGTTCTTGACACGCTTTCAGCCACCAACACTCACCGCCAAGCTGCATGATGTGATCATTACATTCAAGCAGGCTGCAGATGAGACTCTCTACGAAGCATGGGAAAGATTTAAGGATCTTTTGAGAAGGTTTCCAATGCATGGATTCCCAAATTGGACCCAAATACAAACCTTCTATAACATATTGAATGCACAAACAAGGACGGTTGTCGATGCTTCAACAACTGGCTCTTTGCTAGACAAGAGGTACACAGAAGCTGTTGATATCCTGGAGAGGATAGCAATCAATGATTTTGAATATCCTGTTGCTAGACTTGGGACTGGAACCAAAACTAGTGGGAAATTGAAGGTTGATGAACTTACGTCCATTCATACCGAAATTTCCAACCTCACTAGCATGGTGAGAACGTTGCAAAAGAATAATAAGGTCCGAGAAGTCAAAGCACTAGATCCGTTTTGCACCATTTGTGGAGAGAACCATTATGTGGATGACTGCCCAGTCAACCGTGAGTCGATAAATTTTGTTGGCTATGCTGGTCATTTTAACAATGCTAATTCCAATGCTTACAACACAGGTTGGAGTTAGCACCCTAACTTAGCTTGGGGAAATCAAGGAGACAACCAATACAATGCCCCACGCCAAAACGCTCAGAGGCAGAATAACAATGTCATGCCAGCATTTTATTAGAATGCCATGCCACAAAAAGCTCAAAACAATTTTCAGCAAGGGCAAAGACTTAATCAAAGAAGCATTCTCACGGAGTATATGGAAAGGAATGATGCCACAGTCCAGAGTTTGACGGCATCGATGAGGAATTTGGAAGTGCAACTTGGGCAAATTGCTAATGCACTTAGCCAAAGACCCCAAGGTGCTTTTCCAAGCGACACTGAAGATGCTCGGCACAAAGGAAATGAGCAATGCAAGGCAATCACTCTTCAAAGTGGTAAGCAGTGCGAAGCTAAGATGGCTGCCAAACAACCATTTGATAGCCAAGATGCTAAGCTTGTGGCAGCAAACACGCCCAGAGAATCAAAGAAGGAGAAAGCCAAAGAAAATGATGCTAGTGGTTATGCCCACACTGATGCCAATGCGCATGCCAGTACCAGTGCTCAACATGATACCAGTTCCAGTGCCAATGATGATGTTAACAATGATGAAAAGCAAACTGAGGCCAAAAAAACAAACTAATGCCAAAGTGGATGCCAACACTTCCTTGGCAAAGCCGACAGTGCCAACATATGTGTATCCACCACCACCATTTCCAGCAAGACTTCAAAAACGCAAGCATGACTGACAATTTAAGCGCTTTTTGGAAGTGCTTAACAATTGCAAATTAACATTCCATTGGTAAAGGCCCTTGAGCAAATGCCCAACTATGTAAATTTCATGAAGGACATATTGTCCAAAAAGAGGAAGTTGGGAGAATTTAAAACTGTTGCTCTCACTGAAGGATGCAGTGCCATGATCCTAAACCGATTGCCACCAAATTTTAAAGATCCAATGAGTTTTACTATCCTTTGTACAGTTGGAAATAAATTTATGGGAAAGGCATTGTGTGATTTAGGAGCCAACATCAATTTGATGCCACTATCTGTTTTCAAGAAGCTTGGCATAGAAGCAAGACTTACCACAATGACACTTCAGTTGGCAGATCGATCTTATGCACATCCCAAGGGTAAGATTGAGTATGTGGTTGTAAAGGTCGGCAAATTTATATTTCTAGTTGATTTTATCATTTTGGATTATGAGGCTGACATTAATGTGTCAATCATTTTGGGTAGGCCATTCCTTGCCACGAGTAAAGCTCTTATTGATGTTCACAAAGGGGAACTAACCATGCGAATGAATGACCAACATGTTACTTTTAATGTGTTTCAGCTTTGAAATGTGTAGATGAACCGGATCAATGTCAAGCCAAGGAGATGATGGAGGCCATTTATACTTTGGACATGGCAAAGTTGTGCCAGGATGTGGAATTTAATGACAGCATGCTTGACGACATAGTTGAACTGTTTGAGGAACCTGAGGAATCAACCTTGGAAGCTGAAGATGTGAGTTACTTTGAGCCACTCCAATTGGCCGATAGAGAGATAAAGAAACCGAAACCATCAATTGAGGAACCACCAGAGTTGGAGCTTAAGACATTGCCAGAACACTTGAAGTATGCCTATCTAGATGAGCGCTCAACTCTGCCAGTGATTATTGCCACTGGTCTCACTAATGATCAGGAGGCAAGATTGATGGAAATATTAAGGGATTACAAGCAAGCGCTGAGTTGAACCTTGGCAGACATCCAAGGTATTAGCCCAACCATTTGCATGCACAAGGTCATTCTAGAGGAATACAATGGGAGGACTATTGAAGGTCAGAGACGACCAAGCATGAAATAGGTTGTTAAGAAAGAGATAGTAAAATGGCTTGATGCCAGAATTATTTATCCCAATTCCAATAGCTCTTGGGTAAGCCCGGTGTAGTGCGTGCCAAAGAAAGGTAGCATAACTGTAGTACAAAACAATGAAGCTGAATTGATTCCGTCTAGAACCATCACTGGATGGAGAGTGTGCATGGATTACAGAAGGTTAAACAAGGCTACAAGGAAGGACCACTTCCTCTTGCCTTTCATTGATCAGATGTTAGATACGCTGGCAGGTAAAGCTTTTTACTGTTTTTAGATGGTTACTCGGGTTATAATCAAATTGTCATCGCCCATGATGATCAAGAGAAGACCACATTCACGTGTCTATATGAGACATTTTCCTTTAGAAGGATGCCATTCGGTCTATGTAATACGCCATCAACATTCCAGCGTTGCATGATGGCCATTTTTTATGAATCGAACATAACATGGAAGTATTCATGGATGATTTCTTAGTGTTTGGTACAATATTTGAGGAATGCATCCATGGCTTGGAGTAAGTCTTGAAGAGATGCAATGAGACAAACCTAGTGTTGAACTGAGAGAAATGCCACTTCATGGTGAAGGAAGACATTGCTCTCGGTCACAAGGTAACTAAGAGAGATTTAGAAGTTGATGAAGCCAAAGTGGATGTAATTAAGCAATTACCACCCCAACGAGTGTTAAACGTATAAGGAGTTTTCGAGGTCATGTTGATTTTTATCAACGATTCATAAAAGATTTTTCAAAAATTGCTAAACCTTTATACTCGTTGTTGGAACATAATGCCACCTTTGCTTTTGACGATTCTTGTTTGAGAGCATTTCAGTAACTTAAAGAGAGATTGATCAATGCCCCTATAGTCGTGGCACCAGATTGGTTTAAGCTCTTCGAGCTCATGTGTGATGCCAACGACTACGCCGTTGGAGCAGTTTTGGGACAACGACATGACAAGGTTTTCTATGCCATCTACTATGCCACCAGAACCTTGAATGACGCGTAACTAAATTACTCTACAACCGAGAAAGAGTTTCTTGCAGTTCTATTTGATTTTGATAAATTTAGATCTTATCTAATTGGTAACAAGGTTGTGGTTTATACAGATCACTCGACATTGAAGTATCTCTTGGAAAAGAAAGATGCCAAGCCCAGATTGATCCTATGGACGCTCTTACTTCAAGAATTTGACTTAGAGATTAGATATAAGAAAGGCAGCGAAAACTTAGTAGCTGACCATCTCTCTCGATTGGAGCATCACATGAGGATGGTAAGACCACTACTATTAGAGATGAGTTTCCTGACGAGTGTTTACTTGCATTTAATGCCATGCCATGGTACGCTGACATAGTCAACTACCTGGTAAGCAATATTCTGCCACCAGACTTGGCATACAATGCCAAGAAAAGATTTCAACGAGAAGTGAGGCAATACTATTGGGATGAGCCGATATTGTTCAAGCAGTGTGCCGACCAAGTGATTTGTTGGTGCGTGCCAGAGGATGAGCAACAAAACATATTGCATCTATGTCACGCCGTGCCATATAGCGGTCACTTTTCTAGGATGAAGATTGCTTCCAAGGTGTTGTAGTCAGGATTCTTTTGGCCCATGCTATATAAGGATGGCCACGAGTATGCCAAGGCATGCGATCGATGCCAACAGATAGAGAACATCTCTGGCAGACACCAACTGCCGCTCCAGAACATTATGCTTGTAGATTTATTTGATGTATGAGGATAGACTTTATGGGTCCTTTTCTCCTATCGTTTGGTAATGTGTATATTCTTGTGGCGGTTAACTATGTATCAAAGTGGGTAGAGGTTGTTGTCCTGCCAACAAATGATGCCAAGGATGTTGCCAAGTTTTTGCACAAGCACATTTTTACTTGATTCGGTGCCCCTAGAATGACCATTCATGATGAGTGTACTTATTTTAAATGTAATCTAATCTCTAAAGCTTTGTGCAAGTATGGAATTCATCAACGAATTGCCACAGCTTATCATTCACAAACGAATAGGCAACCCGAGATATCAAACAAGGAGATTAAGAATATTCTAGAGAAGACTGTAAATCCAACAAAGAAAGACTGGTCTTTAAGGCTAGATAAGTCATTGTGTGCTTACAGGACTGCATTTAAAACTCCTTTGGGTACTTCACCGTTTAAACTTATCTTTGGAAAACTATGCCATTTGCCAGTAGAACTTGAACATAAAGCCTATTAGGCCATCCGAAAACTTGACATGCCATGGAGAGTTGCTGGAGAAAAGGGGTTGCTCGATCTTAATGAGTTGGAGGAATTCAGAATGCAGGCTTATGAGACTGCTAGGATATACAAGGAAAAGGCAAAACGTTGGCATGATAGTCGGATCATGCCAAGACATTTCAAAATAGGTAATCTTGTTCTACTGTTTAACTCACGACTTAAACTTTTTCCAGGTAAATTCAAGTCAAGGTGGACTGGTCCTTACGAAGTTGTGAAGCCATATGTTCATGGGGCCGTGGACATTAAGAACATAAGAATGAGAGAAATTTTTAAAGTAAACGACCAACGTCTAAAGCATTACTTGGACGTTAAGCAAAGCAATGCCAAGGAGGTTATCCTCTTGGTAGAGTTAGAATGAAACGCCCACAGGTTTGAAAGTCTTTGTAAAAATTAGGATAGTTGTTTTTATTTTCTTTAAGGAATCAGATTTTTGTTTTCTCTTTTTTTGTTTTTCAATTTTTATTCCTTTGATGCGTTACACGATTTTTCATTGAGTGTGTGCAAGAATTTTGACAGAAATTGATGCCAGGAATATTACCAGACGGATTGGGAGCCAGCATGCTTGCCAGAGACTATGCCACGTCTCATGCCAAGGACATGCACATGCTTTTCGTGTAAAGGAAGAAAGAGAAACTCTAGCTTGATTAAGATGAGAAAAATATTTTTAGGAGAATTATCTTTTGCCGCCCCCTTTTAATGATAATTAATTTTATCATGATCACCCTATCACTTCAAATGTTTTCCATAACCTTATCACTTATCATTTTTCATTTAAAATTAAACTATTCCCAATTAAAACTCTCTACATCCCATTATTATCTACCCCTATTTTTCGGCTACCCCTATTAACACCTTATTAAACACTTAACCTTTTTTTCTCTTGTTTACAATTTTCTGAAGCTTGTAGCGGTCAGTAGAGCTTATTCAAGACCGATAAGTAGGAGCACTTATCCTTACTCGCGGAAGAAGGCAACATCAAAAGAGTTCATATTTAATGCATAAAGGAGTCTGTATTTAATGTAACTTACTTTTAGAACTCCTACTTCAAGGAGGACTCAAACTTAGGCCATGAGCCCTATATATACCCAATGTATGTAAGGGTATAGCGGCATCTTGAATAGCACCTAGCATATCCGAGGGCGAGAGGATAGATGAGGGGATAGTCATATAGGTTGGAGTGTTGGGGGGTCGCGGCCCAACTTTCCTAGGGTTAGACGCGTGAATGTAAAGTAGTTTGAGGGAAACAGTTGTATAGTTTTGAGTTGTTTTCAATAAAATTCTCAGTCTGCTTAATCTATGCTCCTTGTTCGTTCAATTAGTCTACACCAATCGGTTGAAGAGAAAATCCATTTGTCGGGCAAGAAAGTGCAAGGCTCACGAAAGGGTTAAGCACGGTCACAACTCACAAAGATGTGACTAACTTGGTTCCACACTAGTCCACAAGTTTCAGCGGCTAAAACGGAGTACCAACCGGGTTGACTAACTTGGTTCCACACTAGTCCCCAAGTTAGTATCTCGAGCATCCTAACCTAGAAATAGGAGGGATCACTGTCGACTATCCTGCCAAACTTAGAATGTTTGCCAGACTTGCTGCCCGCCAGTGGCAGTGACCTGCTACGGCCGCGTGATAGGGTCGTAGTTTGCCGCCCGCCATACCCGCCGAGGCAGCAACGCATGGCAGCGCAAAACATGCTCAGACTTTACAATACAGTCCACACGCTACTGAGGTACACCAGTCTTACCCAACATATCGCCCAAATCTCTCCATATCATCTCTCTCATCACTATCTTCATCTTTACTTGTTCTTTTATATTTCCACATCTTGAGATTTAATGGCGCATTTGCTAAATCTTTGTGCAGGAAACCATTCATAGGAGCTGCTGCAGTCCATGTGGGAGATGATATCTTTTATACTATAACTTGACAAGAGTGTGGACTTGCGCTCATAAATGGAGAACACTCTACAAGTTTTTGGCGCCGTTGCCGGGGATTGGCAACAACAACTACGTTTGAATTTCTGCACTCCTATTTATTTTTGCACGTTCAATCTCTTTTTATTTGTTTGTTTGAAAAAAAGCCTCTTTATTTTCTTGGTGTATGTCCCGCCAGGGCAGCAAGGTTGAAAGCAACATCCACCTGAGGAGGGGAAGGACATGCCTAGACGTCTAGCCAAACACAAAGACCTTCAGGAAGTGGTTATGCTTAGGAAAAGCGCAGCCCAACATAACCTAATTATTATTTTAATTTTAATTTTTAATTTATTTTTAAACATTAGGATTAGATTTAATTTTTATTTAATTCTGGTATTTAAATTTATTTCAGGTTAGGAATGAAGTAAAGATCAAGAAAGATGAAAGAATAAAGGAGAGGCCCAACTAGCGGCCAAGGCAGCCCAAGGCAGAAAAGCATAACGACTATATTTTGCCCCATCAAGCGGAACGGATATCTGACTAACGGCTAGAATCCCGTTATTCGCGTCGTAATAATTGTCGCCTATTGATAGCGTGCCTGCCAAGGCAGTGGAGAGAAACGGCTATATAAGGCCAACTATTCTCCCACTCCGTTCTTCTCTTTGCTCTCTACTTTACCCTGAATTATTTTCACAATCTTTGCTTCCAAGATCTCTCTATTTTATTTTCTTTCACATTCTTTTTGCTTTCTTTAGGATAAACAACCGTCCCACAAACTATGGCCTCATCACAGCAACTCGCTGCCACCTCCAAAACTATATACAAAAGGTTCTTGAAACCTGCTGTCGAGGAGACCTACAACAAGTTCTATAGAGAAAGGCAACTATGGGAGGAGATGGGCTTCCAATACACCCAACCTGATGGTGATTTTGGGTTGGAACCTTCCCTGTTCGAGAGGGTCCACAATATGGGCTGGGACCAATTCGAACGACAGCCAGAAGGGATCAACAAAAACCATGTGCGGGAGTTTTACACCCACCGGTCAAACCCAGAGAGCCCTTTCGTCTACGTCCGGGGAGAAGGTGTTAAGTTGACTGCTGACATGATTAACAGCTTTTAAAGCATAGAGATCAGTGGCGACCCACACGGAGAGTGGGAATCATATCTGACGGGGGTTGACTACAACAAGATCAAGAAGGAGCACTGCAAGCCAAACACCAAATAGCTAACATGCAAGAACAACGGGTCAGTCAACCGCCGAGACTTGCTGCCAGAGGCAGCCCTTTGGAGTTACTTCATCCAACGCCGCTCGATGCCCAGCACGCACGGATCCACAGTAAACAGGCCGCGGTTTGCCCTTATCAGAAGTATTATGAAGGGGCGGCAGATCAACGTTGGCGAGGTAATCATAAAGAAGATCTACGCCCATGCAGAGAAGCCAAACGTCAAAGGTCCACTCTTCTTCTCTACACTCATCACTGGCTTTTGTGCCAACTTTAGCATGCCGCTGCACCCAAAAGATAAGATTCTTCCTGCCAAGGAAGGATGGACAAGAAGGGTACACCAACAGATGATGCATAGCGCGGAGCCGGAAAAACCTTCCACTGCCCAGCCACCGTCCCAAGCTGCCGCCACCTCAGCCGCAGCAGGCAGTACTGATGCTGCCCTCCCGTCTGCCGCAATCCCCCTACTACACAGCCTAGTGGAAAGCTGCCAGAGGATGAGCACAAAAAAGTGATCTTCACCAAATACGTAGCAGACGTGCAGGAGGCCTTTGTGGCCTACCTACTGGACAAATACCAGGAAGCCGGACCACAATTGCCCTACCTTTCCTACGAAGTTAGCAGCTTCCAAGCCAATCCAGATCACTCCAAGACCAGTTACTGCTCCTACCGCCGACGACAACAAAGGGCCACACCGCCGCCCCAAGAGAAGAACCTCTCCAACCCTAATCCAACCATACGACCTCTCTTTCCAATCAGAATCAGAGAAGGAGGAGGAAACCACTACTGCCTCCCCAGTAGCCAAAATGGCCGCTGCCAAGGACACCGGCTACTTAGACATGAAGATTTCAGACTCCCTTGACGATGAATCGGCATAAGCAGCCAAAAAGAGAAAGCGGCCAACAGCAGAGCCCTAGGGTGGAAAAGCTGAAAGACAAACCAAGAAAGCCACCCCCAGTCGCCGCGTAGCTCGAAGAAGAGCCTAGCAGAAAGACCATCCGCTACGCGTCGCCTAGTCCTGCATGCCTTCTCAGAATCTTCGTTTGACGTGGCAGCAACAGAGGAGAACTCCCCCAGCCTATAGCACCATATTTTTTCTTCTTTTCTTAATTTTTATGTTTTGTTTTATTTTCTTTTCATGTTTTATTTCTCAGTTTTATTTTAATTGTTCTTTTATTTTCTATTTTTAATTTCTGTTTTGTAGAGGCGTTGAGGACAATGCCAACCTTGAGTTTGGGGGGAATTAGTCCTCTTTGTTTCAGGTCCATTTAGTAGCATTTAGATGCATATGTAAATTCTGCCCCTAGCACATAATGAAATAGAAATCTTTAGTTTAAAAACTTGTGCCTATGATAGTGTAGCCGACTATATATATTCACACCATACTAAAATTTTTTAATCTAACTATGGGAAGAAGCATGGAAAACACTTAGAAAATTTTTATGGGAAGAAGCATGAAAAACACTTAGAAAATTTTTCTTGCTAATTATCTTTACACTTGTTTGTTAAATGCTGAATTTTTGCTAGAGTTTTGAGTTTAACATTGCCTGCCTTACTTAATAAAAGTTTCTTGATTGAATACAGGTTTGCCGCCACAGCAGCATAGGGCAACACAATAAAGAAAATGCAAACCCTAGAGGTGCCCGAAACAGACTCTAGGCAGAAAGAGTAAATACCCTAGAGGTGCCCAAAACAGGCTCTAGGAAGGATCATGAGCGAGGACACTCTGTTGCTATCAAAGTCTATAAATCTAAGCCAAGTGACGGACAAATTAGCAAGAGTGAATGAAAGTCTTCACGGGATGACTCTATTCAAAGGGTTCGGAGTTTTGTAGAAGTGCACCTATATTAGCTTCAAACCAAGAGAATAGTTGTGATGAGCTGAAGCCCTTAAGCCATGATCAGAAAAAGAGAATAAAAGTGCCCAATTGTGCTGCCAAGGCAGCAACTCATATCCTTTCCAGTAACTTAATTATTTTAGGCATACTTTGTTAACTTGGCAACTTCAGCATGTTTAGCATGAACACAGACCTGCACACACTACACTGGCATTAAGAAAAATAATCTAAGTTATTTCATGTCATTCCCTATCACTAACATTAAATAGGTGTCACGGCCTTGAGGTAAGAAATCAAGTTGAAGGCTATTGTTTCTATTAACCTTGTGCTAAGGGCAGATTTTACTTGTTAGGTTGCATTGCTTGAGGACAAGCAATAGTTCGAGTTTGAGGGTGTGTAGAGTGTCCATAAGTTCTATATTTTGTACACATTCCTGCCATTATTATTGTTGTTCTCAAGCTCATTTAGGTATATTTAGGTACATTGCATGCATTATAATAGTATCTTCTCTTTTACCATGCTTTTATTGAATATTTTATGTTTGGTTGAGAAAAGTTATTGTTTTAGTTTAGTTTATATTTTCAGGTATTGTAGCAAGGAGAGGAGAGGACAGGATATGACAAGAAAGTTGGAATCAAAGGAGTTGTACTGAAGCAGCTTAAGATGCCGTCAAGGATGCTGCCGAAGCAACTTTGCCGCCAAATGCCGCCCGGGCAGGAGTTACACCGACTTAGCCAAGATGGGTCGCAATTTCAAGAGGGCAATTTCCTAAGCCCAATGAACCTAGTCTTGTAATTTTCTGAAGCCTGTAGCGGTCAGTAGAGCTGATTCAAGACCGATAAGTAGGAGAACTTATCCTTACTTGCTGAAGAAGGAAACATCCAAAGAGTCCATATTTAAGGCATAAAGGAGTCTGTATTTAATGTAACTTACTTTTAGAACTCCTACTTCAAGGAGGACTCAAACTTAAGCTATGAGCCCTATATATACCCAATGTATGTAAGGGTATAGGGTATCTCGAATAGCACCTAGCATATCCGAGGGCGAGAGGATAGATGGGGGGATAGTTAGATAGGTTGGAGTGATGGGGGTCGCGGCCCAACTCTCCTAGGGTTAGACGCGTGTATGTAAAGTAGTTTGAGGGAAACTGTTGTATAGTTTTGAGTTGTTTTCAATAAAATTTTGAGTTTGCTTAATATATGCTCCTTGTTCGTTCAATTAGTCTACACCAGTCGGTTGAAGAGAAAATTCATTTGTCGGGCACGAAAGTGCAAGGCCCACGAAAGGGTTAAGCACGGTCACAACTCACAAAGGCGTGACTAACTTGGCTCCACACTAGTCCACAAGTTTCAGCGGCTAAAAAGGAGTACCAACCGGGTTGACTAACTTGGTTCCACACTAGTCCTCAAGTTAGCATCTCGAGCATCCTATCCTAGAAATAGGAGGGAGCACTGTCGACTATCCTGCCGAACTTAGAATGTCTGCCAGACTTGCTGCCAGGACTTCTTTCCGTTCCACCTGCCGAGACAGTACACACCCCTGCAGTGGCAGTGACCTGCTGCGGCCGCGTGACATGGTCGTAGTTTGCCGCCCGCCATACCCGCTGAGGCAGCAACACATGGCAGCGCAAAACATACTCAGACTTTACAATGCATTCCACACGCTACTGAGCTACACCAGTCTTACCCAGCCTATCGCCCAAATTTCTCCCTATCATCTCTCTCATCACTATCTTCATCTTTACTTGTGTTTTTATATTTCCACATCTTGAGATTTAATGGCGCATTTGCTAAATCTTTGTGCAGGAAACCATTCATAGGAACTGCTCCAGTCCCTGTGGGAGACGATATCTTTTATACTATAACTTGACAAGAGTGTGCACTTGCGCTCATAAATAGAGAACACCTAAACGCTCTACAAGTGGTAACATGATATACCGAACCAGCAAGAGAATGTGAAAGATCAAAACAATACAAGCCAGCTTCTAACCTCCCTTCAAGTAGAACAATGCAAGTGTTTTTATCCTTAAAAAAACACCAATTAGAGTGAAATTCAAGATATACAGAATTATCTTGTGTAAATCTGGAAACTGATAGCAAATTCCTTGTTATTTGAGGAACATGTAAAAGATGACTCAAGACAAGTGTACGAGTAGGTGTAGACACAATGGCTTTACTAATTTGCTTAATGCATAATGTTGACCCATCACCAAGAAAAACTTTTCCATTACTTGAATATGAAGTGACAGGTTGACCATTTGGTGGAACATATGTGACATGGTGCTTAGCACCAGAATCAAGATACCATTTGTTATCAGTAACAATGGCTCCTTGAGCTACCATAGAATTGATTTGAGCCGTATTTATTGTGTTTTCTGTTGCAACTTCAGCCACACCTGTAAGGGTACTAACAAACGGATCATAGCAATCTTCAACAGTATCAGAAGTATACTGACAAATATTAGCATGTGAAATATTAGTAGGTTGACGATGTTGTGAGGAGACACCCTTGAATCTTTGGTTGAAACGATGCCAACACCGATCCACTAAATGGCCTAATTTGCCACATAGATGACATTAGGGACGAGGACGGCCGCAAAATCTTCCTCCAATAAACTCTTCAGATCGCTGACCTCTGAACTGAGTTCCAGTATACATTCTTGCAGCATCACGATCATTGCTAGAAATGTATTGACTTGTCGTACAATCATATCGAGCCAAGTTAATGCCAATAGGAACTCACATCGGATCAGACAAACGAGCCTCAACATCCATCAATACAGAAACAACCACATCAAAAGTATAGGTTCGACTAACAGTAATTGTAGCTTCAAACGGCTCATACTCTATTGGTAGCCTATTCAACACAGTGGAAATGCGTTTAACTTCAGAAATAGGGCTACCACTGTAACCCCCTTAGCCCAGTCTAGACGGTTGGCCCGAACCAAGGTGATTACATGGGGAAAACCGAAGCCAACTCGTTAAAGATGACTCCGATTGACGGCCCTTTTTTATCTTTTCTAAATGCAATTAAAGTCCTTTGTGACCACCAAGGAACCTAAGAAGAAATGGCACAGCGATCGGATATCAATTAGGGATTTAATTACGTACTTTTGCCTTTTATGGACCAAATTGTAAATTTCTAGATTTACAAGGACTAAACAAATTTTTAAGTTACCAATTCAAAACTAATCATGTAACAAGCTATCACGTCAAAATTCAACTCAAACGGAACATCCAAGCTCAACCAATTAAACTTACAACCTTCAGGGACTAAAACGTAAGGTACAGAAACCTGAAACAATTCAAATTCAATTCCAACGGTCGGGTGTTTCGAAACACAAAGCCCCGTATCAAAATGGTCGTATCGAAACTAAGTTGACTGTTTTGATACTCGGGTGCGTTCCGAAACCCATATAAAAACATAGCTTTCCAGTAGCCAAAATGTTACGGGACGTTCCTACCCGTTCCGAAACCTTATGACCATTCCAAGCCACCGTTCCGAAACAGATAAGGGCGTTCCGATACGCCTTGCCCTGCAACTACATACTTTGCTGGTTTTTCTCACTTAAACACCTTCGAGAATGTTCCAAAACATGCCACAACATACAAACAACATGTATAAGCATCAATGACCAAGATTACGAAGTATGAACTAAAACCTAGCATCAAACATGCATGTATAAGTTCTAAAGGCATGCTTCCTAGTCTTGGAAACCATACAAACGCTACAAGCCACATTCAAGCACAAACCAAACCTTAAAGACCATTTACATCTCAAAACCCATAATAAACTTGCAACAACCACAGGGAGTTCAAAATACATCTCCCAAAACAAATCATGGATCCCCATTGCCAATTATCATTACTAAAGTAAACGTAAAACGTCACCATACTCGAGCTTTTCAATTCCTTGGAAATCCTTAGCCTCCTTGCTGCCCAAAAGTGTCTCAATTATCTGTATTGTTGGTAAAAGATAGCGTAAGCACATTTGCTTAATGAGGCAAGCTCTAAGAAAAACCAACACAACAATGCAACTTTAAAACTCATTCTCAAAAATCGTTTTCCACAACATGCTCTTTCTATCTCATGATTGAAAACCCTTCAAAGCAAATCTTCATTTGAAAATCACATGTACCATCAATCTAACTCATGCATTCAACCAATACAAATCTCATGGCAAAGCCATACACATGCTTAATGTAAATAAAAGCATTTTATAAACCTCAAATCTCATATGCATTTCTCATAGCATAAAACATCTCAACATTTGGTACATGTGAATCAAATACAATCTCATATATTGGCATTTCATATTATATATTTACTCGGATATACGGATTAGCTTGACTTAAAGCCAAGTCCTACCTCGATGGAATCTCACATCACCGGACTCTCATGGCGGTATCTCTCTTCGCCACAAAGCTTGGGTGTTTCACCAAGACCTACCCCAATGGTATCTCTCATCATCGGATTCTCACTTTGGATCGGGGTGGCACTACCCCCATTGCCCGACTCCAAAGAGCACATACGAATTTTTAGTTTATAGTGCACTTTTATCCTATTGGTCGACCAATTATATCCGGTAATCATCTCATTTTTTAGGTCAATATATCATATTAAAATCATCATCTCACCTACTGTTTTGATGCAACATTTCTCAAATCATTCTCATCCCATTTCAAAACCACAATTCATGCATTTCATTTAGTCAAAGTCTCAAAACTCTTTACATAGAAATGTTATCTCATGGGATCAACACATAGCATCTTTTCATGTTATAAACCATGCATAAAACAGTAGGAATTTGTAAATCTCAAAACAAGAGCATATTAAAAGCATTTAGGGGCATCAACCACATATCGAGAGCAAATCTAGCCATACTTACTTCCGGACTTAGGATGGTGTTTCAAACCAAATCTAAATCCCCAAACCTTGTTTCCTTGTCCCTCAAGGACTTATAAAACCGTTCGCACTCGCCGATTACGTTTCGCTTGCTTGCCGAAACGATTCCTAGGCTTCCGACACTTCTGGATCAACACCAAAAGCGTCCGAAGATGTCTCCCCTGTTCATTACACATAAGAGTAGAGGATTAATGCATCATCATGCATTGAAATCACCAGCCACTCATTCAAACTCGCTGCACTACCCAAAAACACCATTTCGGCTATCTGAAATCACCTCCAAACTTTCTCAAATCAAAGCCCAGCCAAGATCTATCAATTCTAACCACTTCTAAACCTCAATCAACATAAAAAATCATCATAACCACGTCCTTATATCTCCAGCAATGACAGATCACCAAAAACACCCCAAAAACTACCAATCTAACATCTCAAACTTAGGAATCCAAACCTATTCGAGATTTATTTGTTAAAACCTCATGTTCAACATCAAATACCGTCCAAAATGTATTAGAAATCAACCTCAAAATAGAGCCTAACATAAAAATATGAAAATCACCAAGATCTCATCAATAATCTTGAAATTAACAACCATTTCATGTTGATAACATTAAAACAACTTAAAAACAATCAAAAAAAGGATTGATAACTTGGGAATTTCAATAAAGAACTGATCATTAGAGGAGACGGACGAAGCTTACCTCTAATGGCTGATTTCTCCTTAATTTGTGCACGATTTCTTGAAAATCCAAAGCAAAAACAAGAAGAATTTGGTGAAGTAAAGATAGGAAATCCTTTGGAAGATGAATTCTCAGAAAACGAAATGAAAATCAGAGGTTCTTTAGTGAGGGAAAAGTGTTTGGCTGATGGGAAGTTGAGAGAAAATGAAATGAGAGAAAACTAACGTAAGGTAGTTATGAAAAAGTCAACTTTGATTTCCTTTTATTCTTTAATAAAAACAGTATTAAAAACTCCCAAATTAAAGAGAAATATGATAAAAACATTTGGTAAAATTAGCTCCTTAAAGATTCAAAGTTCCAATCCTTTACAAAATAGTCACTAGTCAACTTTTGCAAAAACTGCAATTTGGTCACTACACCGAAATGTAGTATTTCCAAACCACATTTTATAAAATTGTCTTCACTATAAATATTTATATAATAAATGAGGATTTTTAGTTATTTTTCTACATTTTTAAAGCATCTCGAACTAGGTGTTCCCTAAACCAACCTTAAAGATTCGAACTGTTCCCGACCGATCTGATTCAACATCAAAACTTCTAGGCCCAAAACCAAGGCGTTACAACCACTTTTTGCTAAGAGATCACATATCTCTTTAATTTGAGTTGTATACTCACGAATCATGAAGGATCCCTTCTTAAGACTACGCAATCGACAATGGAGATGCATAATTTTTGTTCTAGACAAGTTAGAATAAAGTTTGAATACCTCTTCCCAGATCTAAGCACATGTCACGGCTCCAACCAATTGAGGCAAGATATTAGGGCTGATAGTCGATAGTAACCATGAGGCGAGTGAACTATCTTGTTTCTTGAATTTTCGATAAGCAAGGTTTATTTTGCATTGACCATCAGATTCAGCCACAAACTTCGGTGGAATCAGATAGAATTTGTCCAGATAAAACACCAAATCATGTCCTCGAATCATGAGGATTACTTGCTATTTCTAAAGCAGGAAATTCGTATTGTCTAAGCGCACATTCACATGTTTATTGGCAAAAGCTTGATCAGATAAAACCTCAGGCACCTGGTTTGTTTCTGATTCTTCAGACGTCACAACAAGAATCTCACCGATGACCGCAATAGATGAAAAAGAGAGGAAAATACGACAAAATTTCAAGCAAGAAGGAAAATAAGAAACCTTCAACAGAAAAATAAGAACGAGAAGAGGATCTGTAGCTCTAATATCATATTGGAATGACTTCGGTGAACGGAAGAATGACCGGAAGAAGAAACGAAAAAATTAGAGTTGCAGAGAAAGGGGTAAAGACGGGTAAAGGAAAGAGAAGATGTTTTGAGAGATTAACCGTGTAGGCCAACACTCAACCAAATTGAATGAATGGGTCAGTTCCACTTTGTGGTTTTTATAGCCCATGAGACTTATCCAACAGACTGAAAACAGATTTAGTTCATTTTGTTGAAAAAGGCAGGCTTTAATATAACTAATAACAGCTTTGGAAAATAAGCCCAGAAGCTTATGAAAATATCGACAGATGCAATGGAAGCTATACTTCAATATTCTTCATCATCTCTTTGTTCTTCATCATGCGAACTTTTGTTTCCTATTAGTGTTCAACATTAGATATGCTTGAAATTTTCGAAATAAAAGTAAAATCATTCACTCGAAAACTATGTCATTCTAGACTCTCCATGATGAAGAAGAATAATGAGATTCAATTTAATCTGGAGGCATTAGCATTTTGAGCTTTCAGATGACGAATGTGGTGCAAAATGCTGATCAGGTTCAGGTCACGGTGACAGAAGATGTGAGCATTTTGATGTTTCCCAATGTCCTAGATTTTTTTTGTGAAAAAATATTATATTTTATGTGTAACTTAATTTTATAATATTTTTAATAAAAATAATAATCATGCTAGGGATGCTTTGCAACAAAAAAAGAGAAATTCATATTTATCTTGTAAAAATAGAATGATGAAATTGAAAAATAATGAAGTATTGAAGACTAGTTTTGTTATTATATTAGGAGAATATATAGAATAAAAATGTTTTATTTGCAAATTTTTGAAAAAATGAGGCTGAAATTTTAAAAATTAAAAGCGAAACTAAAAACCAGTAAAACATTGAGAATTAATGTTGTTATTATTTGAATTGAGAAATCTTAAAAATAAATAAATTAAATTAATCCCAATTGCAGTTTAATATATATTTTTTGTGTTAATAGCTTAATAAAAATATAAGTTTTTTGGTGGTTACACTTAGGTAGGGCTGAGCATGGTTAATCGCAAAACCGAAAATTGACTCGAACCGAGGCGTTTGGACGGTTTATGGTTCATAAGTTTACGAACCGTGGTTAATTGAATCGAACCGAATTAAATTGAATTTGATTTTTATTTAATTTATAATTATTTTAATGTAAAAATAAGTATTTTTACTTAAAATACTATATATGCATTTTTAATTATTATTTTTTACTTAAAAATTAAGTTTTTAATAAATATTTATGAAAAACACTTTAAAAATCTAACTTATAATTTGTAAAAGTCATCAAATAAAGTTATTTTTTTCAAAATAAAATAAAAATTTCAAAAACTAACATTAATATGGAAAAACTAAAAACTGAGGTTAACCGAACCAAAAACCGATGGTTACTTTATAGCTTACCAAAATAAACTGCAACTGAACTGTATATAGCTCTACACTTAGGTTTTTGATTCAAAAGGTTCTAAGTTCAAACCCCATAAGAGTATTTTTTTTTAATTTCCATCCCCCAAAATGACGTCATTTTAGGTTGTTTTGGGCATTAGAATAGTCAAACCAAAACGACGTCATTTTGGCAACAACATAATATTAGTGGGCTCGAACTCGAAGCTTGTCAAGCTCGAAGTAGACAGTTTGAGCTCAGCTCGGCTCGTGACTCTACTAAATGGCAAGTCGGCAACAACATTATATTGCCTAATTTGCTTTAGCATTTTTTTGGCAAATTTGTCACGAGCTTTTCAAGTTAAGCTTGGGTCGGCTCGGCTCGATTTGGCTTGTTAAGGTTTCGAATGTTAGTAATGCAAAAGTGGATATCCCACATTGAGTGAGAAACTAACATGTGAAGGGTATTTATAGCCTTCATCTTCCCCTTCCTTGTTGAGTGATAGAGAACAAGGACTAGTCTCGCGCGCCACCGTCGTCGCCGTCCATCTTAGGTTCGGGTAATACGTGTCCTCGACACGTCCGCGCGCGTACTATTTTTTTGGAAAAAATTTGTATGAATTTTTCTCACAGAAAACGACACGTCCGCGCGCGTACTATCTTGTTGTGTTGGGTTTTTAGGCACGCTCGAATCGATCACCGAAACCGCCAAGGAGGGTTGTAAAAGCTTGGTTGTTGAATTGGCTAAAACCGAAATAAATGTAGACAATTTGCACGATGATTTTAGAGTGGTTCGACTACTTCAACCGAGTCTACATCCACTACCTTAGCACACCACTAAGGATTTACCAATTCACTCAACAATGAATTCTTCCTTTTGAGGACAAAGGGTAACCTTACAACCCTATCTTTTCAATGGCTAAGATAGAACCACTCTAGTTTTTCTCTCAAGGCTAAACTAGAACCTCTCCTTTTACAAGGGTAGAAAGATGTAAACAAATATACCTCACAAGGTGGGTGTTTACGAGAGTTGAGCTCACAAGAGTGTAAAGAATAAAAACAATGAAAACACTCTCTATACAATATTTACAAGAGAAATGAGGAAGATAAAGACTTAATCGCTATTTCTCTTGATCATGAAGCTTGGATATCATCTCTTGCTATCTTCAAGTGTCATTGGGGTGTATTTATAGTGTGGAATGAGTATCTAGCCGTTTATGGCCGTTGGGGATGTTTCGGAGCCGTTGGAAGCCATTTAAGTTGAGCATTAAATGCTCTCCTGCACAATAGTTTCGAAACCTTTGAGAGGTTTCGAAACCTTAAGAGGGTTTTCAAAAAACTAGCCGTTTTATAGCCGTTTGGAGCCGTTACAGGGCCAAAGTTTCGAAACCTTTACAAGGTTTCGAAACCTTTGAGCCAAAGTTTCGAAACCTTGTGAAGGTTTCGAAACCTTTGCCCAGGTTTCAAATTTTTGGCTACTGCCCAGTATAGTTTCGAAACTTTGCTATAGTTTCGAAACTTTCCTTCCAAAATGAGAATTTTGGGCATTTGTCGACTTTTAAAAATGTAGTTCGATATAGGTATTCAATCGAACTCTTTCAAAACATTTTCAAAACATTTTGTCACGTTTTAAGGACTTTTGAATTATTTTTGAAATCTTTAAACAAGTCCAAAACATTTTTCACATAATTGTTATATCAAAATATTTCTCAACAATCTCCCCCTTTTTGATATAACAAAACTTCTTTGAAAAATTGTTTTTGACAAAAAGCCCCCCCCTTAATTTTTCACTTATTTCTCCCCCTTTTTGTTATATCAAAAATAATTCAAATCTTTATAGTACATAATAACAATGGGGTTTATTGGGAGTATCGAAACGGTTTGAAAACTTCCCTAAACATAATTTCAAGTTGTTTGGACTTTTGGAAATGTTTTAAATTCTTTTTAAATCAGTCCAACATATTTTTCAATTATTATATCAAAACATTAGTTCTTCAATCTCCCCCTTTTTGATATAATAAAACCAACTTGAAAAATTGTTTGGGATTCTCCCCCTTCAAGTTTAAAACGTTTAAAAATGTGAATAAGAGATGAAAATCTGAAAAGTAAGTAGCTCCCTCTTATTCATTTGAAAATACAATTTTTCAAACCAAATTCTCCCCCTTTTTGTTATATCAAAAAGAATTTAAAATATTTTAAGTTCAAAATAACAATGGAGGTTTAAAAAATTTGATTCAGTTAAAAATTTTGTTTTAAAATTTGGCTCCCCCTTACTCAAGCATTCCATTAACTTTTTAGCTCAAAACTTGACACTTAAAGGCATTGAATTTCAAAATAAAATCAAATTAAGAACATATGAAATTCAATTTATCCAAGACAAAAAAATTTTTTATGCAAACATATGAATGAAACCATTAGATTCATATGCATAAAATTTTCAAATAATGTCATGCTTCTTTAGATATTTGAATAAAAGCTCAAATGCATGAACATTAGTCAAACAGAAATTAGATAACCAAATGAATAAAAAATAAAAGCATTAAGCTTAGAGGTTACCTATCTTCTTCACTTGTGTGACTAGAGCATATAAAATTCTTGCTTTTCTTGCCTTTGCTCCAACACACCTACAAGAGACATTTACTTCGATTTTGGTATCCAAATTGCTTTGGATCCATTAACATTAATCTCGATGTCTCTAGTTCCCTTAGGAACCCATACTTGTCTAATCCTATAAGTTTTTCTTTTCTTTATAGGACAAGTATGCAACGAATGACCATGATAATGGCAATGTGAGCATTTTGCCATTATGGGATGAGATGAATTATTAGAAATGATTTCTTTTTCTTTTGTTAAGCTTTCAAGCTTAACTTTTAAATCAAGATTTTCCTTTTCTAAAACATCTTTGTTTGTTTTTGAAAATTCTAAATCATTTTTCAAAATTTCATTTTGATTTTCAAAATCCATTTTTGTTTTTAAAAGAAAATCATTTTCAGTTTCGAGTTTTGAAATCATTTTCCTAAATTTGGAATTCATGGTCTCAAATTCCAAATATAATTCATTAAATGCATCTTGTAACTCATCAAAAGAATGTGAATTTAATTCATCTGAGTTAGAAGATACCTCGGGCTCATCGAGAGCCAAAACACCATCCACCTTAGGTGTTGAAGGGAGGATTGCACATGATGAAGCATCATCTTTCTTCTCTTCTTTCCCATAGAATTTCTCAAGCTTCTCCCAGATTTCTTTGGCACTTTTGGATGGGGAGACCTTCTTGGAAATCTCTTCACTTAGGGCACAGAGAAGAATGTGCATAGCCTTTGCATTGAGATGGTCCTTCTTTGTGTCATTGACACTCCTTTTCTTCTTCTTCTTAGGAGCTTCCGAATGTCCATTTATGATAATCTTCCAAATGTCAAGGTTGAATCCTTGGATGAAATATTTCATAATGTTGCTCCATTGGAAGTAACCTTCTCCTTTGAAGAGAGGAGGACACATGATAGAGCGGCCTTCTTCAAATGAAATCATTGTAGAACCGCTTGCCATTTTCTTGTACGGTGGACTACGAGCGTTTGATCTTTACTCCTGGATGTTAGTCCTTCGATGGAGACGAGGCTCTGATACCAATTGTTGGTTTTTAGGCACGCTCGAATCGATCACCGAAACCGCCAAGGAGGGTTGTAAAAGCTTGGTTGTTGAATTGGCTAAAACCGAAATAAATGTAGACAATTTGCACGATGATTTTAGAGTGGTTCGACTACTTCAACCGAGTCTACATCCACTACCTTAGCACACCACTAAGGATTTACCAATTCACTCAACAATGAATTCTTCCTTTTGAGGACAAAGGGTAACCTTACAACCCTATCTTTTCAATGGCTAAGATAGAACCACTCTAGTTTTTCTCTCAAGGCTAAACTAGAACCTCTCCTTTTACAAGGGTAGAAAGATGTAAACAAATATACCTCACAAGGTGGGTGTTTACGAGAGTTGAGCTCACAAGAGTGTAAAGAATAAAAACAATGAAAACACTCTCTATACAATATTTACAAGAGAAATGAGGAAGATAAAGACTTAATCGCTATTTCTCTTGATCATGAAGCTTGGATATCATCTCTTGCTATCTTCAAGTGTCATTGGGGTGTATTTATAGTGTGGAATGAGTATCTAGCCGTTTATGGCCGTTGGGGATGTTTCGGAGCCGTTGGAAGCCATTTAAGTTGAGCATTAAATGCGCTCCTGCACAATAGTTTCGAAACCTTTGAGAGGTTTCGAAACCTTAAGAGGGTTTTCAAAAAACTAGCCGTTTTATAGCCGTTTGGAGCCGTTACAGGGCCAAAGTTTCGAAACCTTTACAAGGTTTCGAAACCTTTGAGCCAAAGTTTCGAAACCTTGTGAAGGTTTCGAAACCTTTGCCCAGGTTTCAAATTTTTGGCTACTGCCCAGTATAGTTTCGAAACTTTGCTATAGTTTCGAAACTTTCCTTCCAAAATGAGAATTTTGGGCATTTGTCGACTTTTAAAAATGTAGTTCGATATAGGTATTCAATCGAACTCTTTCAAAACATTTTCAAAACATTTTGTCACGTTTTAAGGACTTTTGAATTATTTTTGAAATCTTTAAACAAGTCCAAAACATTTTTCACATAATTGTTATATCAAAATATTTCTCAACATGTTGGTATTCTGAATTTCAGAGGATAAACAGATTTTGAAATCAGATCCGAACGGTCATAAGAGAATGTATCTGGACAGAATTACAGCTTTGTTCAGCTGTTTAATTCTGCCAATTACGGGCATAATTACAGGGGTTACAACTGAGTTATAACAGGAGTTGTAACAGCAGATTAAAGGCATTAATCAGGTTTTTAAGCCTGATCTTTGAATGACGTTTTTACCCTCAATTCTAGCCTATAAATAGTAAGCTCTACATGGCTTATTTGCATCCAGAAACACATAAGAAACTCAAAAAACTCTCTCTCATCTTCCACTGTTGTCCACTCCACATTCGGGTTTACGAATTCCGAAGAGCTGTGTTAACCTTAGGGGACGATTCGCCCGCAGCAGCGATTACACACATCGGGGCAAATTCGTTTCTAAGGCAGTGGCTTTCTTCCATGACACGGTTTTGTTCATCACTTCTATTTTTTGTTTTATTTTCTAATCAGTACTAACGTGCCGTTTTGCAGTCCAATTTTCTAACAATTTAGAAACGAATTTATCCTTCCAACTGCAAAACATGTTGCACCCTCTCAGCAAGCTTATTCTCGATTTGTCCAAGCTTGATGCACTCGATGGAACCAACTACCGTAGATGGTCCCAGCGAATTCTCATCTTCTTCGAGCAGTTTGATCTTGACTACGTTCTGCTCGACCAGCCACCTACCGTGCCACCATCATCTAATGCAACAGTGATAGCTGATATTGGTGATGATACCACCGAACCTATCTCATATGATGCAACAACTATCCTTCAAAAGTACGAGAAGGATAGCAAGATTGTTCGTGACCACCTTCTTAGTTACATGTCTAACAAACTTTTTGACATGTATCTTAAGGAAAGGAGTGCAAAGGTGATTTGGGATTCGTTGGATAAGAAGTATGGTTCCGACGATGCAGGTATCAAGAAATATGTGGTGGGCGAGTGGCTCAAGTTTCAGATGATCGCTGCCAAGCCGATCATGGTTCAAGTACATGACTACGAGAATCTCGTGTCCGACATACTAGCCGAAGGGATGCAAATGTGTGAAGTATTGCAAGCCAACGTCCTCATCGAGAAGCTTCCTAAGTCTTGGTCCGATTACCGAAATTCTCTCAAGCACAAAAAATGAGATATTTTACTCCAAGAGTTGGTAGGGCACATGAAAATCGAAGAAGCCAATCGAATTAAAGATAAGGTTACTAATCACCTTAGTCCATTATCTTTTAATTCTAACTTTGTTGAATCTAGTGGTGCTTCAGGGTCTAAATTCAAAAAGACTGTGAAAAAAGGTGTTCAGAATCATAAGACGAAACCTCAGAAAAGCACCAACTTCAAGAAGCCACCAAAATCCAAGTCGGACAAGAAATCCCTCAAGTGTTATGTATGTGGACAAGTTGGTCACAAAGCGTACCAGTGCCTACACCGCTCGGACCGCCAGAATGAGAATAAACCACATCTACACGTGGCCAAGGACATGAATGATGATATCATTGTCGCAGTGGTCTCTGTAACAAACTTGGTGGAAAATAATTCTGAATGGGTGGTGGACACTGGTGCATCCCGAAATTTCTGTGCAAGGAAGGAGTTTTTCACCAAGTTCGAGGATGGGAGTAGCAGTGAACGTGTGTACATGGGGAACTCTAGCAGCTCTCAAGTGCTAGGAAAAGGCAAGGTTTTACTCAAATTGACATATGGTAAAACTTTAGCTTTGAATAATGTTCTGTATGCACCTGCCTTGCGTAGAAATTTGATAAGTGGAGGGCTTTTGAATAAGGCAAACATTAAGTTAGTTTTTGAGGCAGATAAACTTGCACTTTCTCGAAATGGTGATTATGTTGGGAAAGGGTTTTTAAACAAGGGTTTATTTGTCATAGAAACTCAACTTAATGAGAATAAAGCTACCACTTATGCTTATATTGTTGAATCTATTGATATGTGGCATGCTAGATTAGGACACGTGAATATTCAATCTTTAAAGAAATTGATAAAAATGAATATTCTACCTAAACTAGACATAACCAGTTTTAACAAATGTGAAATTTGTGTAGAAGCCAAGCATGCTAGACCTCATTTTAAGATTGTTTCTAAAAGAAAGACTGAACTGTTAGAGCTTATTCATACTGATCTAGCAGACTTTAGAAACACTAAAAGTAAAGGAGGAAAAGACTACTATATTACTTTTGTAGATGACTTCTCTAGATACACAAAAGTATATCTCCTTAGAACTAAAGATGAGGCTGAAAAATTCTTTCTTATTTATAAGGCAGAAGTTGAGAATCACTTAGATAGGAGAATTAAACCGGTTAGATCCGATAGAGGTGGTGAATACGGATCTAATTTCTTAAAAGAGGTGTGTGAGAAGAATGTCATAATACATGAAACCTCAGCCCCCTATTTTCCTCAACAAAACGGTATAGTCAAGAGGAAAAATAGAACTTTAAAAGAGATGATGAATTCATTGTTGATAAGTTCTGGGTTATCTGATAATATGTGGGGGAAGCCATTCTGTCGGCTAATCATATTTTGAACCGAGTACCTCATAAGAAGTTAGATCATACTCCATACGAATTGTGGAAAGGCTACGCTCCAAATCTTCAATACCTTAAAGTGTGGGGATGTCTGGCTAAAGTGGGATTACCAGACTTTAAGAAATCCACCATCGGACCGAAAACCGTTGATGCAATGTTTATAGGGTATGCTTCAAATAGTGTCGCATATCGATTCATGATTCTACAAGACTACTCTATTTGTGAGTCTAGGAATGTTGTATTCTTTGAAAACGTTTTTCCTTTAAAGAATCCCAGACTAGATAATGAAACACAAATAGAAAAACTTCCATCCACTTCTTCTAGTGAGCCTGCTAGGTCTTCTCAAGAGATTAATTTTGAGCCTAGAAGAAGAGACAAATAGTAGAAACCTCTTTTGGACCAGATTTCATAACTTCCTTTATTTCCGAGATGAATGATTATGGCACCCTTTCTGATCCTATAGCTCAAGTTTTCTTGTTGGATGAGGATCCTAAAACATATGAAGAAGCTATACGATCTATTGATGCTAGTTTTTGGTAAAGCGCTATCAAAGACGAACTAGAACCAATAATGTCTAATCATACTTGGGAATTAGTTGACTTGCCTAGAGGATTTAAAACCATTAACAATAAATGGGTCTTTCAAAAGAAACTTAGACCAGATGGTTCTATTCAGATATATAAGGCAAGGCTAGTAGTCAAAGGGTTCACTCAAAATTTTGGTATAGATTTCTTTGATACATATTCTCCTGTAACCAAAATCTCAATGATCCGTGCATTGTTTGCACTAGCCTCCATTCACAAGTTGCAAGTACATCAAATGGATGTAAAGACTGCATTCTTAAATGGAGACCTAGATGAGGAGATCTATATGGAGCAACCTCTTGGTTTCGAGGCGCCTGGTATGGAAGGTAAAGTATGTAGACTAAAAAAGTCTCTTTGCGGCCTGAAACAAGCTCCTAAACAGTGGTATGAGAAATTTCATAAAACTATTCTTAGTTTTGGTTTTGTTGTGAATGGTTCGGATGCATGCGTGTACTCGAGGATGTTTGGTGTAGATTGCGTCATCATAAGTTTGTATGTTGAAGACATGTTGATTTTTAGCACCAACATTGAGTCCATTAACAAAACAAAAAATTTCTTATCCACTAAATTTGAGATGACTGATTTGGGAGAAGTAGATGTGATCTTAGGAGTCAAAGTTGCTAAAACTGAAAAGGGTTTTTCATTAAGTCAAACACACTATATTGAGAAAGTGCTAAAGAAGTTTGATAGTTTTGATGTCAACCCTGTTCGAACCCCGTATGACTCTAGCATTCATCTTTTTAAGAATAAAGGAAGTATTGTTTCCCAAACTGAATATGCTAAAATAATTGGGAGTCTAATGTTCTTAATGAACTATACTCGACCTGATATTGCCTATGCTGTGAGCAGACTTAGTAGATATACTCACAACCCAAGTAGTGAACATTGGATTGCTCTTAGACGCTTACTTAAATACCTTATAGGCACTATGGACTGGAAACTTATTTTGTTGGCTTTCATGTTGTTATAGAAGGATATTGTGACGCCAAATGGGTTTCTGATAGTAACGAAGTAAGCTCTACGAGTGAATATGTTTTTACTTTGGGTGGAGCAGCAATCTCCTGGAATTCTTCTAAGCAGACTTGCATTGCTCGTTCTACTATGGAGTCAGAGTTCATAGCTCTTGACTTAGCTGGGCAAGAAGCCGAGTGGCTCAGAAATCTTTTAGCTGAAATACTGTTGTGGGGAAAACCGACTCCTCCAGCTTCCTTACTATGTGATTCACAAGCTGCGATATGTGTTGCCAAGAACCAAGATTACAATGGTAAGAAAAGGCACATTCGTATAAGACATGAATCGGTGAGACATTTAATAAGGAATGTAGTACTCTCTCTATAGTATGTGAAGTCGGAAAGGAACCTAGCAGATCCGCTTACCAAAGGGTTAAGTCGGAAACTAGTCCTAGATTCGTCGAGGGGGTGGGTTTAAAGCCCATTGGTTGAGGAATTCATGGTGGATACCCAACTTAGTTATCTAAGTTCAATGTGGTCAAACGAAACCATGGAAAGACTCATAGTGTACATTTCTTATTACCTATCCCTATGACGAATAATGTACATGCACAGGTTGAGCATTGTTGCTCTTAAGAAATTCATAGCCCAAGTTTTGGGTGGTCTTAGTGAGAAAGACTCGATGAATTTACCGATTGTGGTTGAATATCTATTCTTAATAAGTTCATAACCCAGGGTTAAGTGGGAAGTCTTTTATGTAAAAGACTTAATGAACTCACCGCTAGAAAAGGATGAGTTTTACTCAAACTCTTAATGAATTCAAAATTTGAATGTTCTTTTGAGAAGGACATATTGAATTCACCAATTGGGGAGGCTGAATACTTATTCTTAATGATTTCTTAGCCCAATTGTTAGGTGGTTCGTTTATGACGAACTTGAAGAAAATCACCATAAACCTTGAGAGGTTGAGCTATTGTAATAGTTCTTAATTATTTCATAGTCCTATTTGGATGGGTTTATTGAGAAAAACCTGATGAAATAACCTATGTAAGTGAGAAGGGTTAGCCGCCTTCTATGAAAAATCTTGGGCCATTTTTTTTAAAACACTTACTACAATCTTGGGGTAAGATGGCTAAATATACATTCGTATATATATCTTACGCATCGAGGACTTCGGTGGATGAAGAATGAAGGAATTAGGTTTGTGTTATAAGTTTACTCTTATCTTAGAAAGTTCAAAACTAGTTTCACTTATCTAAGAGAAGAATTGCTTATTATCACTATGTACTAGTTCAAGATTTGTTCACTAGTTCTTAAGCATTTAATTCCGCTATTGATCTTCTTGGAAGATTGTTTTTTGAGTTTCAGTAGAATTCTTTCGCATTAGTGGGGGAATGTTAGTAATACAAAAGTGGATATCCCACATTGAGTGAGAAACTAACATGTGAAGGGTATTTATAGCCTTCATCTTCCCCTTCATTGTTGAGTGATATAGAACAAGGGCTAGTCTCGCGCGCCGCCGCCGTCGTTTGTCTCGGTCCGGGTAATACGGGTTCGGAGTTGTAATAGCATATTAAAGGCATTAGTCAGGTTTTTAAACCTGGTCTTTGAATGACGTTTTTACCCTTATTTCTAGCCTATAAATAGTAAGCTCTGCATGGCTCATTTGCATCCAGAAACACATAAGAAACTCAAAAAACTTTCTCTCATTTTCCACTGTTTTTTCAACTGTTGTCCACTCCGCATTCGGGTGTACGAATTTCGGAGAGCCGTGTTAACCTCAGGGGACGATTCGCCCGCAGCAGCGATTACACAAATCGGGGCAAATTCATTTCTAAGGCAGCAGCTTTCTTCCACGACACAATTTCGTTCATCACTTCTGTTTTTTGTTTTATTTTCCAGTCAGTACTAACGTGCCGTTTTGTAGTCCATTTTTCCAACATCGAACTGAGCACGAATTTAAGTCGAACTTTGACCAAACTAAGTTCGAGTAGCTTGCGAGCTGGTGAGGATCATTATTACCCCAGTCGTGGCCATGGCTCCAATGACTATTTTCTTGGCCACACAACAAAACAACCAATCAAGGTCTTTTTTCTTTACATTTATATATTTTTGAAAAGTCTTTGATATAAATTCCAATTTCAAGCTGAAAGCTGCATCTTGGGTCCACAACAGTAAGAATTCCAAACTTTAACGGGGATAAAAATACTATGTTGATTTTTCGGTGCCCCTACTTATGTTCCAACACTAGAAAACACAACAAAATTAAATTTCAAACCCTAACCTTAAATTCTAAATTCTAAACCCTACACCATATACCCTAAAAATATATTCTACCCTAAATTTTCTAAACCCTAACCATAACCCCTAACCTAAAACCCTAAACCCTAACCCTAAACCTAATTTTAAGTATTGAGACATAAGTAAGGGCACCGAAAAGGGTAGAGGTTTCCATCCAGTGTATTTAATTTCCAGACCTGAGAATCAATTGCTTTGCAGCATTAGCCCTAACTCTGAAAATGATGAAAGCTGAGAATTTGTGTGCGTTTCTCTTCATATCATCCATCCTTGTTGTTTCAAAGGCAGCATCAACTGATGATGGTAGTAGCATCAATTTCACGTTCACTGGTTTCAACACAAGTACGCCTGGGCCTGGCATAGTGTATGAAGCTGATGCATACCCATCAGGCAACGCCATCCAACTCACCCTTAACCAAATACACAAGGGTCTAAATGATAGTGTTGGCCGAGCCACTTATTACAAACCCATGCACCTTTGGGACAATTCATCTGGGAATCCGGTTGTTGCAGATTTCACCACTCACTTCTCTTTCTCCGTTGACTCCTTGAACAAGACCTCGGGCGATCGGGGTGATGGGTTTGCCTTTTTCCTTGCTCCTGACGGCTCAAAACTCCCACCTAACTCCGCTGGTGGTTGCTTGGGACTTCAAATTTGCGATTCAGACGCCAACACTAAATTTGTTGCGGTGGAGTTTGATACGTATCGCAACAAATTATGGGATCCTAAGGAGATGCCAGAGCACGTCGCCATTGATCTCAACACCGTCAAGGCTTCTATTAACCCTGTCGAATGGTGGTGGAATGATATCGCAAATGGGGGGAAAGTTGATGCTTTCATCACTTACAACTCTAGTACAAAAAACCTTAGTGTTTTCTTCCACGATGCTGATTATCGAAATTCATCCAGTCTCTCTGCTACACTGGATCTTAGCCAATTTTTACCAGAATGGGTTACTTTTGGCTTCTCAGGAACCACAGGAGCTTCGATTGAGTTACACTCTATTTATTCCTGGAGTTTCAGCTCTAGCTTACAAATTGCCAACCCCATGAATACAACCATCAATCCTCCAATTTCAGCACCTCCAGCTCCGACCAGGAAGAGCAAGACTTGGCTATTATGGGTAGTTCTAGCTATTGCCGGTGGCATTTCTGCTTTGCTCCCGGTTCTGGGTCTGCTTTGGATTGTCTGCAGGATGAGGAAAGAGGGGACCATATCTGTCAACCTAGAAAGGGAAATGGTGACCGTACCTAGGAACTTTTCCTACACGGAGCTCGGAGTAGCAACCAGTAATTTTGCCGATGAAGGTCTGCTCGGGGAGGGTGGTTTCGGGAAGGTTTATTTAGGCTTCTTGAGGGACATCAACTGCAATATTGCTGTCAAAAGAATAACTCCAAATTCTCAACAAGGGGTGAAAGAGTACGAATCCGAAGTTATAACCATTAGCAGATTGCGACACAGAAATTTGGTTCAACTCATCGGTTGGTGTCAAGACGATAAGGAGTTCCTTATTGTCTATGAGTTCCTTCCAAATAAGAGCCTCGATTACCATCTACATACAGAGCCATGCTCGTTGACGTGGGATAAAAGGTATAAAATTGCTATGGGACTGGCCTCAGCGTTGTTCTATCTGCAGGAAGAATGTGACCAATGCGTGCTGCATCGAGACATTAAGTCGAGTAATGTTCTGTTGGATTTGGGTTTCAATGCCAAGCTCGGTGACTTTGGGCTGGCTAGGCTTGTCGAACACGGGCAAGGGTCTCGAACCACTAAAGTTATGCTCGGGACTGACGGTTATATAGCTCCCGAGTGTCTCAACACATACAGAACCGTCAAGGAATCAGACATATACAGCTTTGGTATCGTTGCCTTAGAAATAGCCTCCGGGAAGCAGGCCATTGCTGTAATAGAGAGGGATGGCAAGAAATTCAAGACAAAACTGGTGGAGTGGGTGTGGGAACTGTACGGGAAAGACAGTCTTTTAGATGCTGCAGATCCACGGTTGTATGACAATTACGACGGGGAACAAATGGAGCGGCTGCTCTTAGTTGGGCTGGCTTGTGCTCACCCAGACTATTTTGCCCGCCCATCGATAACGCTGGCTATCGAAATCCTTGGTTTCAAAGCTCCGCCGCCCATGCTACCACCGGAGATGCCGGTTCCAACATACGTTGCAGCTCTTCAAGACAATATTGCTGCATCTTCAGCATCCCATACCGGTGGCTCCAGCAGAAGCCAAACCCAGAGTTCGGGCAGTGGTTCCGGCATCCATTCCTTGAAGGGTAAAGAAAGGACTGTAGGTTAAGACAGGAAGCCAAGCTATGAGTTCTTGTTTTTCCAGTCTTTAATTATGCTTTTGTTAGTGTTACATTACATCCATGGTGGTTTCTGCATTGTTCTGTTTTCATTGCTATAATGATCAATGTTTTGAGTATTTGGTCCTGTTATGGTTATTGGAGTATAAAAGCGGTGATGTTGCTCTTATTACACATGTCTTTTTGGTAGGAAGAGAGTTTCCAAGACAATATGGAACCGGAATTGCTAACATTTTAAATTACAAATGAGTTCATGTCTACATAATATTTCTTCTTTTTTTCCCAACACAATTGAAAGACAAATTTCCAATCATAATCTACCCTTGAGGAAGCTGGTGCACAGTTTTTTCCAGGCATCTTTATCAGGTTCCACTTTCCCCAGGTTTGCCTTCAACTCATCAGTATACGAGTCCTGCATTCGGCACATAAAACTTCCATAAGTAACACTTACACAACAACCTCATAATCTCGATCACACGATTGATTTACCGTGATGAAATTCCGTCGAAGGAGACGGTCGATGAGGTGAATCAGAATGTCTTTGGTGTACTCAGGGTGACCTTGGATGCCCATCATGTGATCCCCGTATCGAAACATCTCGACCCCGGTTTTCTCCGACCACGCAATCACCTCTGCTTTCGGTGGTGGTTCTCGAACCTATTGTATGTTACAAAAAAAAACATAATTTATATCGCAAACGATAAACTACCAAAGAAGGTTCATCGTAAAATCGACAAACCTCGTCTCGGTGGCACTCGATAATGGAAAGAGTGGTTGGGATTTTAAGAGAGGAGAATAGCTTTGATGATGATGGTGATAAATGAACTGTGGTAAGGCCAATATCCCAACCTGAGATGGCTCGCCCTGTCTTTCCTCCCAGTGCACGACAAAGAATCTAAAATCAATGAACAACAAAATATTACTCATACGTGACATGAATAAATATTTATTTATTTTCGATACTCGTGTCAGATTCGGATCAAATATTAATGAAACAATATAGAAATGTACAGATGTGCATATGGTGGGAAGAAAATCCAATTCCAACCAAAAAAAATCCAGAAAACCCCATACCTGAAGCCACCAAGTAGGCCAGCTTACCAGCATTATTCATAATAAAGAAATATAAAAAGGCAAGCCATGGTGAAAACTGAAAACTATACGCAGAGGACTGCCAACCAGCATCTGAGTTGTCGGCATTATCTCATAGAATTAATCCCCAAAGATTTTGAAAACAACTTAAAAAACAATAATAAATAATAGAGTTAATTGCACCACACCTCTAGAAACTATAACTCTGCTTTCAAATTAAATTTGAGTCAAACTATGAATTTTATTCTAAATTAGTCCTCAAACTTTTGAACATTCTAATTTTATCCCTAAATTAGCAATAATATGATGTGATATAAACATAAATTTAAGGATGAAATCAAAAGTTTAAAAGTTTGGAAGATCAATTTAGAAAGAGGGTATTAGCTAGGAATGTTAAAAAATTTGAGACTAATTTAAAATTAAAACCATAGTTTTGAGATAAAATTGAAAAAGTATTGTTTGGGAAATCATAATAAGGTCTTATTACTATAATATTTTTGGTACTAATCAGAGACCAAAATAATGACTTAGGAACTAAATTGAGAAATGTTGACAAATTTAAAGACTATAAGTTAGTTTATACCAATTGAAAACCTCCAATTTCAAAGGAAAGTACGTCCGTATTCAGAGCTACGGGTCATGGACCACTAATATCTAATACTATCTATTAAAAGAAAATCAAAATCATATTTATTTTTAATATATTTTTTAAATATTCAGTGTAATTACATGATAATATTTTTTTTGATCAAGGTAATTACATGATAGTATTTATTTTTTAGTTCTTAGTTATTCAAAAATATAAATATATCGTGCAAACTATGTAGTTTGAGTTCATATCACATAAGAAGAACAATGTCATCATATATCATTGAGACCACTACTATATTTTATTTTTAATGATTTTAAAATAAATAATTACTTTGCTGATGATATTTCCTAATGTGGTTAGTATGGGATATTAATAATCCACTTTAATACCATTTAAGATATTAGTTGGTCGATTATTATTTCCAAAATAATGAATGTTAATTACCTAAACTGGAGGGAATTATCGATTAAATTAAGTAAATTACCTGGTGACCAAAGCAGATCCCAAGAACTTTCTTATTCAAGGAATCAAGTATTTTCAGTAGTGAAATCAACTTGCAGATCCAAGCGTCATTGCCGTGTGCATCATTGCAACTCCCCGTTATAACGAAGCCGTCGAAGCCGCCGATTTATTCGTCGTTGGGGAACTCGCCGTTGGCCACCTTGAAAACGTCCCAGGTCTCGCCTTCCTCCGCCAGCATGTCGACGAAAACGCCGTAGTAACCGCCGTATCTCTTTTTGACGTAGTCGGAATCCTCCGCGCACAGAAGCACAGCAAATCTCTTTCCACTACCCATTGCTGAAGAATATCTCTCTCTCTATAATCTGCAGAGTGGGGTTTTAGTGAGAGAGATTGCTGGTGGGAGGTTGAAGAAAGTATGTATTTTGTTATATAGGAGTCCACGTAAAAAATAGGCCATGTATGGTAACATGAATTACAATAATGACCTTGGCTAAGGTGGGTTGCCTATTTTAATTTTTTAATCAATTTTTTTTTTGTCTTTTTATCTTCTTCTTCTAATAATAAGGATAAAATACTACATTGGTACATGAACTATACCCAATTTATTAATTTTGTACATTTATTTTTTTTCGTTCCAAGTTTCATACATGGACTTTTATTTCGTCAACGGTTTTACACTTTTCTGTCACGGAAGCTGACGTGGACCATTGAGACCAGTCATATTTGAACATGTGGCATTTATTTTTTTTTAAAATGTTTCATTTACTTTACGATTAATACAAGATTAGTCCTCAATATTTTATTGACTTTTTAGTTTAACCTTTTAGGTTTATTTTTTAAAAATTAAATATTTATTTTATAAAATATAAAAAATAGAAAACCAGTCAATGATTGACATGTGATACCATTTTCAAAAAATATTTTTAAATTTGATGTAACCCCCTCGTCCCGGTCTGGCCGGATGACCGGTCCGAGAGAGCCACACAGGGAAAATCGAGTGAAAACTCCCTAAGGAACTCTCCCTCGGTTAGCAACCCTATATATTTTTTTTTCTTGTCTAAATGCCTTATTAAGTCCTAAGTGAAACACGACAGCGGAAACACAACTCTATAGCAACGACCAACCAAAACAGCACCTTAAAACAACCCATTTAACCCTTTTATTCAGAGCGTATCGATACGCCTTCAGAGCGTATCGATACGCCTTGACCAAAGTCAACAGCCTATGGTCAACATAAGAAGACCGTATCGATACAGCCCTTGAGCGTATCGATACGCCCTTCTCGGTCAACACCACCTGGTCAACTAGGTTGAACCGTATCGATACGCTTGGACACCGTATCGATACGCCATGCACTCCACAATTCCCCAAGATTACAGAGAGTTAGGAGGGTATCGATACACCCTTGTGTATCGATACGCCCAGCCTAACCTGAATTTCAGAGAGTTGGGACCGTATCGATACACCCTACGTATCGATACGCCCAGCCAAATTTGTGTTCTCTATGAGCAAGGCCGTATCGATACAGCCCTTAGCGTATCGATACGCCCTGCACTGCAAGTCCACAATTTAAGCTAAACGACCTCAAACACGACTCTAGATGCAATTCTTGACTCACCTAAGCATATACAAGCATGAAAACACACATATTTAAGCCAGAGGAATCACTCAAACATGGATTAAAGCATTCATACATGGCATTCTAACAAAAGAGCAATTTATGCATATATGGTCACTCAAGCACTTAAGATATCAAGCCTTAGCAACCAAAACATGTAGGCATACAAGTCATGCATCATAAGCAAGCTTTACAATTCAACAAGGCATCCAAGAGCCACACCTCTTCAACATACAACAAGGCATTTAAATCAATAACATCTATCCCATTGCTTAACTATTACATTTTATTACTTAAAACTCATACATTGAGCTCACCAAAAGCAACACCTGAAGACCTTTCCTTGCCCTTGCCACCCACAAGCTAGTTATCTGCATTGTCGAACAAAAGAGAGCGTAAGCATAAAAGCTTAGTGAGGGTAAGCTATTTAAAAACAACCTCAACAATGCAGGGTCCAAACACGAGATACAACTGAGATAAAATGCATATTCGTACCTCCGGTCCACACGAGCCATGATCATAAAATGATGCATGAACATATACTCAATGTCATGTCATGCTCAACATGTTTAATACCACAATTCATGAAATCATATATATTAAACCATGTTAGCAACACATCACAAATCTCATTAGCTCACAATTAACCATATAATGGCAACATAAATACAATCCGTATTGGCACCTAGCTATGACTCGAATACACGGATAACCGTTGGAACTCACATCCAACAACACAACCATTACCTGGCGGTGGGATTCCACTCATCACCGTTCACGCGGAGGGGATTCCACTCATCCTCACGCCTCATTTCACGCGGAGGGGATTCCACTCATCCTCACGCCCGTCGATGGGATTCCACTCATCACCGACCCTGCATGGACGGGATTCCACTCATCACCAACCCTGCATGGACGGGATTCCACTCATCACCGACCCTGCATGGACGGGATTCCACTCATCGCCACATGCCCTACGGATGGGATTCCACTCATCATCACGTAGAATATATATAAATTTCCGGGCGTACCCGTACTCCTCCTTGATGACTCAACGCCACCAAGGCCACGCGCGACTTTTGACTCATGTGTACACACTAACATCCTAATGATCGATCATTTGTACCCAAGTATACTAGTGCCAATACTAATACATTCCACAATATCATTTATTAACAACCTCCGTGCTTAGCACGTACTCACAATGACTTACTATCATGCACAAACCACATTTCCATGCCTAGCATGTACTCACCATGATCCTCGGATCAAGCAATCACCTCATAACATCATATATATATATTTCCATCACATTTATCATCCACATGCATGTAACAATGCATCCATCATGCCTCAACATACATGTATACAACATATATAACCAACACCATCACAATTCAACACGAGGCATATACGACCATTAAAGAGTGCAACCAAAGTCTCTAATTAAAGCTTGGGATTAGGCTACCACTCTAATCCCAACTCTAGGTGGGTCTACTAATCCCAACCTAGTTCACATGCTTGAACCAACACTTGAAAACCATTTAGGAATATTTAACCACTCACCTAAACTCCCGAGCTCAAGACCAAGCAAGCAATTGTCTTCAATTTCCCGGATTCACTTCCGATGCTTCACCGGTGCCCACTTGATTCTAATCAATCCCAAACACAAACAAAACATCCACAATCAATATCTTGTCATCGTAACTAACCCGGATCATCATTACCAAGCATTCAACACTCAAAACTAGACCAAAAACAGGATTTTCGAGCAGCCCACTTGACCCACTGAAAACTCTCATTTCAAGCACCCAAACAAACATCAATCGCACCCAAAATGATCCTCAAACATCATACTAACAACAGCCCTCGAAAACCAACATCAAACCACCCCCAAAACCACTTTAAAACCCTCCTAAAAACCCTCCAAAACACAAATTCGGGAAACTTAACAAAACCCTTTAAAAATCATATATGTTGAACCCTTTGGTTCATAAACTTCATATCTATCATTGTTTAATCAAAATCTCACGTTAAACACCATAAACTACCATTTTTATTCAAATCTCCCAAAAATCCAATTTCTAAAACATGGATGAAAATGAAAACTACTTGTACTTTTGAAGAGAGGAAGTTGAGAGCAAGTCAAAAACGTAATTACCTTTCAAAACCGAGCCAAAACGAGGGAGGAAGGAGATGAAATAGTGAAACGGGGAGAGAACTTCTTCATTGTCGTTGAAGAAGATGATAAGGAAGAGAAAAAGGGTGATTTAATATATATAAAGGGGATTTAAATTAGAAAATGGTTAAATTACCAAAAAAGTCCTTAATAAATGGCTATTTCATTGATCCTTAAAAAAAACTCTTCAACTTGAAATTAAATCAATTTGTTCCCATTTCAAATATTTATTTTCGAAACCCGAACCATACAGGATTATTTTAATTATAAACTCGAGCCCAAATAATATTAAAATATTATTTTCACCCGACCCCTAAACCCGGGTGTTACATTTGAATTATTTTTTATTTCATGTAACCTTATTTTAGTATACATTACATCCTCATCTTTCCCAACAACATCCATTCTCCAGCTGTCGTCGTCTCTCTACACCAATCGTACTTTCATCGTCGTTAAGACCTTAAAACCCCTTGTAACTAGAAGAATTGAGTAGAGAATAGAAGAATGCGAGTTTAGAAGAACAAAATTGAAGGAAGATAGAAGAAGAGGCTGAAGAAAGGTTCAGAGAGACAATAATTCATTTCACTTTCAGAATAAGGATAAAGAAGGGCCAGCAAAGCCAGCAAAACCCTTTTACCCTAACCAATTACAAGCCAAACGACACCGTTCCACTAATTACAAATAAAACAAAAAACAAATCAGCAAATAACAAATAAAGCTTAATAAAATTTAACGATAACTAAAACCTCAAATTTCCCACTTCATAAAAATGCACCTAACAATACTCACTTGCTGAAAAAGATCCTTAACCTCAATGATCAAAGTGAGGAAAATATTGCTTCAAGTCATAAACACCTCTCAGGTAGCATCTTCAGGAAAAGAATTAGTCCACTCAACAAGAACTTCAATGACTACTCTCTGCAATTAAAACTTAAGCATTTGAATTGTTGCTTCTCGTTGCTGCAAACTTCTATCTACAACAGCTACTAAGGACTCCCCTACCATATAAGGAATGTGAACTAGAGGGTCATGCCCATATAAAGCACAATGAGGAGTGGTATTAATGGCTGTGTGATCAGATGTGTTGTACCACCATTCCGCCAAGTATAACTAATTGGTCCATTCATTTAGCTTCTCTCCTGTCATACACCTCAAATAGGTCTCCAAACATTAGTTTACCCGTTCGATTTGAAGGTGATAGGCAGTAGAAGGTGTGATGTCCACTCCAAGCTTCTTGAACAACTCCTTCCAGAAGACACTCATGAAGACTGTGTTCCTATCACAAACTATATTCCCAAGCAGGTCATGTAACTTGAATGTATTCTCCATAAATAATTGTGCCACTCCCACTGCTGAAAAAGGGTGTGAAAGAGCAACAAAGTGTCCATATTTAGTAAGCATATCCACTATCACCATGATTGTGTTCTTTCCCTTCAAATTAGGAAATCTCTCTATGAAGTCCATACTAATTGAATTCCAGATAGATTTCGGTATAGGTAAGGGTTGTAGTAATCCTCTAGGAGGTTGTAAGTCCCCATTATTCTTTTGACAAATAGAACATTCTTTGACCTAATTTTTGAAAATCTTTTCTGAGTCCTTTCTAGTACAAGGTTGTGGTGGCTCTCTTCACAGTTGCATGAGCCCTGGAATGTCCTTCTAAAGAGCTTTCATGAAAGAACTCAAACAATTCTTTCCTCAACTCCAAGTCACCTCTAACCACCAGTTTACCTTTTATCTTCAATATCTTACCATTTCATTCATACTTGGAGTGGATCAACTTACCATTTTCAATTTCAGCAATAACCTTCAAAAGTCTAGATATGATAGAAGTGTCAAAACTACTTATTGCCATTACTTTCCATTCATTAAACAAAGGATTTTGAGACAAAACATCTGTAACTGTGTTGTGTATCCCTTTCCTATAACATACTTCATAGTCGTAGCCCATCATCTTCACCACCTATTTTTGTTGGGATGAGGTGATGGTTTGTTGTTCATCAAGAATCTCAAACTTTGGTGTTTCATTCTAACTTTAAAAGGCTTGCCCAGCAAATAAGGAGACCACTTTTTAAAAGCCAGCAGAACTGCCAACATCTCTTTATCATAAATAGATAGTCTCTGATGCTTCACACCTAATACTTTGCTAAAATATGCCAAAGACTTGCCTTGTTGCACCAGAACAACCCCAACTCCTAAAGTAGATGCATCTGTTTCTACCACAAACTCTTCATTAAAATTGGTCAATGCCAAAACAAGTGCTGACTTAATTGCTAACTTGAGTTGGTCAAAAGATGCTAGCTCCTCATCAATCCAGCCCCATGATCCCTTCTTCAACCTATTGGCTAATGGTCTAGCAATGTTACCAGACCCCTTAATAAACCTCGTGTAATAGCTTGAAAGTCCAAGAAACCCCCTTAGGTCCTTCACTGATTTGGGAACATGCCAATCCTCAATACATTTAACTTTAGAATTTTCTATAGCTATGAATCCTCCCTAGATCAAGTATCCTAAGTAATCCACCTCCTTGGCTTTAAAACTACACTTGCTCCTCTTGGCATATAGCTTATGTAACCTGGGCAACATCAACACAGCTCTCAAATGCTAAATATGATCCTCCCAATTATCAGAATAAACCAAAATGTCATCCGAAGATACTAAGACTGATTTTCTCAACAATGGCTTGAACACTTGATTTATGAGGCCCTGAAAGGTTGCTGGGGCATTGGTGAGCCCAAAAGGCATTACCATAAACTCGTAATGCCCCTCATGTGTTCGAAAAGCAGTCTTAGAAATGTCTAGTTCACATATCTTAATTTGATGATAGCCATATCTCGAGTCAAGTTTAGAAAACCCTGTGGCTCTTTCAAGTTCATCCAACAACTCCTCTATAATGGGCATGTGAAATTTATCCTTCACAATAAGCTGATTTAACCTTTTGTAGTCAACACACATATGCCAAGATTTGTCTTTCTTCTTTACCATAACCAATGGTGATGCAAAAGCACTGTTAATGTTCCTTATTACTCTAGTGTGTAACATTTTCCAGGTCAGTTTCTCTATCTCATCCTTTTGATAAGCAGGATACCTATAGGGTCTGATCTTCACCATTGCCTTTTCATCAATAAGTGGGATTCTGTGCTCATGGCCTCTAACTAGTGGAAACCCCTTATGTTCCTCAAAGACATCCTCAAACTTCTTCCACAATTCATGTATTCCAATACTCATATTACCCACATCTTCCCTTACATGTAACTGTGCATTTATCAACAATAAACATGCAGTAAAAGGGCCAGCACATTCTCTCAGCATTTTGGAGCAAGACTTTGGTTCTATCCAAGAGACTGGATTTTGGTGGATACCTCCCAGTACTACTTCATTTTTATTTTGAAAAAATTACATGGTCAACTTTGCAAAATCCCATCTAATCAGCCCCAAGGTAGATAATCACTGAACACCAAGAACTACATCACTGCCTTTTCATAGTAAGACCAAAAAATAGTCTTGGATTGATGGCCTTGAGAATCCCATTAAACATCCTTGCACAGTCCCAAAGTTTCTAGCTTTCCCCCATTTGCCACTGTTACCTTGAAACTGCACCTTTTCTCCCTTCTCAGTTCCAATCTTTTAGCAACTGATAGACTTATAAAGTTGTGGGTGCTACCCGAGTCACTTAAGGCTACCAGTTCTATTCCTCTAATGAAAATCATCAATCTCATAGTTTTCCAAGCAATTAGTCCCCACATGGCCTGAAGAGATAACAACGGTTTCAGTTTTTTGTCCCTCTAACATGTCACTAGGGTCTTCACAATCCAAAAACTCATATGGCTCACCCTCATCCTCCGTTCCTTCCACTGCAATTTGAAACACTTGAGATTTAACACACTTATGCCCAGGAGTGTATTTCGAGGAACACCAAAAGAAAAGCCCCTTACGCCTCCTCTCATCAATCTCGGCCAACGTAAGAGATTTACTAGAGTTCTTCTTATTCCCACTCTCAGTAGGACAAGTTGAATTGGGACTGAACACAGGGGAACCACTATGAGAAGTATAAGGACTTATAGGAGGATTTGGCAAACTCGAAACACTCCTGACAGTGTTTCTATAAGATCCTCTAGATGGTATAGTTAAATTAGAAGGAATGGGAAATCTAGCAGATGGAACATACCCCTTTTTTGGAACATGACAAAATATATTCTCAAGATGCTTGGCCATATGAAATGCTTGAACAATGTTGGTAGGTTGAAACAATTTCAGAAATTGACTAATTTCTAAACGCAAATGAATTTTGAACATGCTTAATGGTAATTGTACATGGTTTAGTAGTTGCACAAACTCTTCATAAAACTGATCCACTGACTTCGTATGTCGAAGAGCAACTAACTAAAAAAATGGATCCTCAAACTTGCCCAGAGCAAACCGATCTCTTAACATCACTAGATACTATCCCCAAGATATTTTTCCCAAATCACCATAACTTCACGTTACGAACCGATGCCACTGAAGGGTTTTCCCCTACAAATGCAACACGACCAGTTGAATCTTAGCCTCCTCTGGTACAGATTCAGCCAAAAAAGATTGTTCCAACTTTGATAGACACCCTCGAAAATCCTCCCCATTGAATTTAGGACACATGAGTTTATACGCAATAATGTTCAACTGGGATTGTACAAGTTGCGTTGGAAACATGGAAGAATGACAACATCATCTATCACCATCGGATTTGAACTCGAATTTGGATTACCACCAGAAACCTGAGACCCTTGATGCGATCCCAACACTCCTGGACCCGTAAGTGGAGCACTCGCCGGAGATGGAGCTGGAATCACAGTAATAATTGGGGGCGGCACCACGGTCTGCTCCCGAATCGTCGTCTTCTCCAAAGCGATAGTGATTAACTTTTGCATTTCGGTGAGGATGAAAGTCCACATTGTAAAACCTATGTTTGATTTTGATATAACAAAGTATTTTAAGGACTAATTTGTAAAACTTGAAATAAATTTTTAAGTCCCCTAAAAGTTTTCAAATCAACAAGGTTTTGCTCTAGTTTGAAAAACTCAAACACCAAAATATTATCTAAGTGTTTCAAGGCCAAATTGCTCAAAAACGTCAGTGCGAATTGATACGCTACTTATCGTATACATACCTTTTTTACAAACTTGGCTACTGGAGAAACATGTTTCGATACGCTTCTTACCGTATCGAAACATGGTATCGAAACAGATTTCATCTGTATCGATACGCTCTCTCTATAAAATCACATTGAGTTTGAATGGTGTACCGATACGGTCTCACCCGTATCGATACAGTTTAAAAGGATTTTTAAAATCATAAGCCTTAAATATTTTGACCGTTGTTTTGTCAGTTGGTAGGTAACCAATTTTTAAAGAGGTGGTTAATTAGTATCGATACACTCTTACCCGTATCGATACGAATTCCTCCAGTGAGCTTCGTAAGAAAAATTGCATCGATATGGTCTTACCCATATCAAAACGGTTCCCTAACCCGTACCGATACGCCTACACGTGTATCGATAAGCCTCTCTTGTAATTGTACAATGACTCTTTCTTTTTTGATACATGTATCGATACGCCTCCTCGAGTATCGATACGGTAGGCTGCAGAAGTGCATTTATGGTGGAAAGAGAGGGTTCCAACGGCTATAATAAATTCCCTAACCACCCAAACGACTAGAATTAATGGAAATGGTATAAAATCAAGCCTATTGAAGACCAGCAATAACCATTGCATCCAAGAGAAACATCTATACAAAAAATCCAAGCCCAAGTGCCTAAATTCTCATTCTTGTAAAATCCCAAATTGTATTGAGTGTAATTCTTATCTTATCTTTCAATTTGGGTTGAGTGCTTGTATTAAAAGGGGCAAACTTGTATTGTGAGATATCCTACTTGCCTTCAATTTCTTCTTTGTAACCAAGTGAGGGTTTGGTCAATTTTGGGTAGAAAATTGACCGGTTTTGTAAAGGTTTCCTCCTAAGCCTAAAAAAGGGGAAGATCAATTAGTGAATTGTTGGAAAATTCTTAGTGGGAGCTAAGGTAGTGGATGTAGAGTTCATTTGGAACTTGAACCACTGTAATTAACTTGTTTTTCATTTTTATTCATACCCCTTCTCCTACAAAATTTTAAAAACCCAATTCACCCCCTTTTGGCTTTGATCAATCCCTTGATCCACTCAAAAATTGGTATTAGAGCCTACCTCTTTAAAGGATTAACAATCGAAACAGTATATTCTAGGAAGAGTGTGATCATCAACAAAGCAAGCCATGGCATGTACCTCCGGCTCTAGCATGTACGAGTCTCAATCAGTCATCAAACCGCCTTTCTTTAACGGTGACAACTATCCTTTTTGGAAGAATCGGATGCGTCTCTTCATAAAGTCAAGTGATTATCTTGTTTGGAATGCTATAGAGGATGGTCTCATCATTCCGATGAAGGAAGACATGTGCCGAAAATAAAAATAGAAATGAGTGAAGATGATCGAAAGAAGCTTCAAATCAACGACAAGGCTCTTCACATGCTATTTTGTGCTTTTGGACCGGACATCTACTCCAAAGTTTCTTTCATCGAAAGTGCTAAAGAAGTGTGGGATACACTTGAGACCACCTATGAAGGGACAAGCGATGTGAAGGAAACAAAGATTGGAATTCTCAACCTTAGCTATGAGAATTTCAAGATGGAGCTCGACGAAACCGTATCTAAGATGTTTGATCACTTTTCAACCATGGTCAATGGGCTAAAAGGTTTTGGAGAGATCATCCCGGAGGACAAGCTAGTCCAGAAGCTACTCTACTCTCTTCCCGAGTCTTGGGTTGAGAAAAGAACCGCTATCATCGAGACAAAGAACTTGAAGACACTAAAGCTTGATGAGCTAGTTGGTTCTTTCCTAACTCATGAACTCATGAAGCAAGGAAGGGAAGATGAAAAGAAGAAAGAAAAGTGGAGAAGCTTGAGGTAGACAACAAGAAGAAACTAGGAGTGGCTCTCAAAGCTTCTCTACATGAGGAGAGCACTTCTAGTGAGGAGAAAGATCTTGAAGAATTGGCTATGATAGCCAAGAGATTCTCACGATTTATGAGGTCCAACCGAGGTAGAAAGTTTCAAAGAAAGATGGACTTCAAGACAAAGAACAAAGAAGAAGAAAAAGATCTGATCATATGCTATGAGTGCAAGAAACCGGGTCATATTCGTTCTGAGTGTCCTCAACTCAAGAAGAAGGGCTTTGAGAAGAAGACGAAGCTCAAAGCTAAGCTTGCTACTTGGACTGATAAGGAGTCATCCGAGGATGAGAAACAAGAAGTGGCCAACCTTTGCCTCATGGCTCTTGAGGAGGATTATTCTATGGTAACCTCTAACTCATCTACTTTTGATTTTACATATGATGAATTGCATGAAGCATATGATGAGTTACAAGAGGTGTATGACGAGTTAGTTGAGAAGTATAAGGTGTCCGTTTTGAAAAATAAAAAAGTCATTTCGGATTTGCACGCTAAAAATGATTTAATTTCTCAAGCTAACTTGGAATTTGAGAAAAAGATTTTAGGTCTACAAGATGAACTTGAATACTTTCAAAATGAAAATGTAGATTTAAATAATCTTATTTCTCAATGTAACATTGAACACCAAAAGGTGTTAGAGGAGCTCAATGAGCTCAAAAAGTTTTTCAAGAGTGTTGGTACTTTGAAAAATGAAATTGGTGAATCATCTAGAACAAACCAACCTAAAAGAAAGAACTTTAACTACAAACAAAGTGACTCTTATAGGCATACTAAAACCAAATGAATTAGAAGTGTATGGGTTCCTAAGGAAATTGTCAAATCTAATAGTGTTGATGCCATGTCACCTTGGATTCCTAAGGGAACCAAGCTTTTAGGAGCTAACACTCGTGGAACCAAAATGATTTGGGTACCAAAAATCAAAGCTTAATATCTTTGTTTGTAGGGGGAGCATTGCTATAAGGCCAAAGCACAAAGCCAACACTCATGGTACCTTGATAGTGGATGCTCGAGGCACATGACCGGAGACAAGAGTCGATCCATGGATTTAAAGCCAAAAAGTGGAGGAGTAGTGACATTTGGTGACAACTCCAAAGGCCACATTGAAGGTATTGGCTCCATAGGTAATCACTCTACTATACTCATTGAAAATGTGTTGTATGTCAACGGTCTAAAACACAATTTATTGAGCATTAGTCAATTATGTGATAAAGGGTTTAATGTCTTATTTGATAAAAATAGGTGTAAAATTGTTGACATTAAATCTAATAAAACAATGCTTATTGGTCATCACATAGGAAACATATACATGGTGCATCTATATGACATCCATACATCCCATGCATGTTTTGTTGCTCAAAATGAAAATGATGCATGGTTGTGTCATAGGAAACTAGGACATGCTAGCATTAGTGTTTTAGAAAAATTAGTTTCCCTAAATCTAGTTAGAGGTTTACCAAAGATTAAGTTCTCAAATGATAAAATTTGTGATGCATGCTCTAAGGGTAAACAACATAAATCATCCTTTAAATCCATTAATGATGTCTCTACTAGTAGATGTTTACAATTAATTCATATGGATCTTTTTGGGCCTATTAGAACTATGATCTTGGGTGGTAAATCGTATGCTTTTGTTCTTGTAGATGACTATTCTAGGTTTACTTGGGGTTATATTCTTAAGTACAAAAGATGAGGCTTTAGAAAAATTCGTCACGTTTTCTAAATTAACTCAAAATGATCTTGAGCTTAAGATTTCTCACATTAGAAGTGATCATGGAACCGAGTTTCAAAATCTAGGTTTTGAAGAGTTTTTAAATGAAAATGGTATTAGCCACAATTTTTCGGCACCACGAACTCCTCAACAAAATGGGGTAGTTGAGAGGAAAAATAGGACTTTACAAGAAATTGCTAGAACCATGCTTTGTGAAAACAATTTACCTAAATACTTTTGGGCAGAAGCCACAAATACTGCCTGCTACATTGTAAATCGAGTAATGATTAGGCCACTTTTAAAGAAAACACCATATGAGATTTTAAAATCTAAGAAGCCTAACATTAGCTATTTTCATCCATTTGGTTGCAAGTGTTTTGTTTTAAACAACGAAAAAGACAACTTAGGTAAATTTGATGCTAAAAGTGATGAAGTTATTTTCTTAGGGTACTCTTTAAACTCTAAAGCCTATCGTGTATTTAATAAAAGAACTTTAGTATTAGAAGAGTCTATACATGTTGTTTTCGATGATAACCTCCTTCCGAGGAAGGATTCTTGTGATGATGATGATGTAGGGATCATTGAAGCTAATGATGGTGGAGAATCATCAAAGGTAGATGAGATTCCAACTAAAGAAGAAGATGCACAAGATCCACCTCTTGAAGCCTTGAAGGACTTGGCTCTTGAGGGAAATGAGGTATCTTACCCAAAGGGTAACTACTAGATCCTCTCTCAAATTAATGAATCATGTTGCATTTCGTTCATTTATAGAGCCTAAAAATATCAAAGAAGCATTAAAAGATGAATTTTGGATTATGGCTATGCAAGAAGAATTAAACCAATTTGAAAGGAGTAATGTATGGACATTAGTTGAAAGGTCTAGTAATTAATCTACTATAGGAACTAAATGGGTATTTAGGAATAAACTAGATGAGAGTGGTAACATAGTGAGAAACAAAGCTAGACTAGTTGCTCAAGGTTACACTCAAGAAGAGAGAATAGATTTTGATGAAACCTATGCACCCGTAGCTAGAATGTAAGCTATTAGGATTTTTCTTGCATATGCATGTTACCATGATTTCAAGCTTTTCAAATGGATGTAAAAAGTGCATTTTTAAATGGTTTTATAAATGAAGAAGTGTATGTAGAACAACCACCTGGTTTTGAGGATTCAAAATTTCCAAATCATGTTGCTAACCAAAGCCTTTTATGGTTTAAAACAAGCTCCTAGAGCTTGGTATGAAAGGCTTTCAAACTTTTTGATTGAAAAAGGTAAGGTGGACACTACACTTTTCATAAAAAGATATAAAAATGACATCTTGGTAGTGCAAATATATGTTTATGATATTATCTTTGGATCTACTAATGAATGTTATTGCAAAGAGTTTGCTAAGTTAATGCAAGGTGAATTTGAGATGAGCATGATGGGGGAGCTCTCATTCTTTTTGGGACTCCAAATCAAACAAAGGAAGGATGACACCTTCATAAATCAAGCAAAGTACGTGAAAGATATGCTCAAGAAGTTTGGCTTGGAGCAAGCAAAGCCTCAAGCTACACCAATGAGCTCATCTACAAAGCTTGACAAAGATGAAGGAGGTAAGTGTGTTGACTCTAAGCTTTATTGCTATATGATTGGATCATTGCTTTACCTTACCGCGAGTAGACCAGATATATTGTTTAGTGTTTGCTTGTTTGCTAGGCTTCAAGCTAGTCCTAGAGAGTCTCACCTTATAGTCGTAAAAAGAATCTTTAGGTACCTTAGAGATACTCCTTGTTTAGGTCTTTGGTATCCTAGAGACTCAACCTTTAACCTTCATGCTTTCTCGGATGCGAATTATGGGGGTTGTAAAATAGATAGGAAAAGTACTTCCAGCACTTGCCAATTACTAGGTAGTATGCTCATATCTTGGTTCTCTAAGAAACAAAATAGTGTAGCTCTATCTACCACCGAAGCCGAGTATATATCCTTAGGGAGTTGTTGTGCTCAAGTTCTTTGGATGAAGCAACAACTCTTAGATTATTAAGTTAAAGTAGAATCCATACCCCTTAAGTGTGACAACACCAATGTTATATACCTAACCAAAAATCCCATCCAACACTCTAGAACCAAACACATAGAGATAAGGCATCATTTCATTAGAGATCATGTCATTAAACAAGATGTGGTTATAGAGTATGTTGACACCTTAAATCAATTAGCGGACATCTTTACCAAGCCTTTAGACAAAGAGCATTTTTGGTCCCTTAGGAGAGATTTAGGTCTAACTAGCCTATCTTGACCCTTTAGGACTCTTTTTGAGGTTAAAATTTGCTTGATCTTATGAAAATTCATGTTTATGTTTTGTTGATCTTGATAGAAACCATGCTTACACCTAGGGGGAGTATGCTTCTATTAGAATATGCTTAGATCTGCTCATACATCATCTGCATACATTTAAGAGATGTTAAAGGCGAGCCTTTGGTTGTTCTTGTGACCAAAAATGCAATTCTGGTATAGGGTATCGATACGGCCCTATGCGTATCAATACACATACATCATTAGCTTTCCAGATTGCTTTTTCTTTCTTGCGGGTATCGATACAGTTAAACCTATTTCGATACGACTTGTAAGCATTTCGATACGGATGCCATCCGTTTCGATATGAATCATTGATACGTGGTTCCATGGAATTACCTTTGTACCCCCGTATCGATACACCCCTTAGGCGTATCGATACGCGATCGCGCTGACAGCTATTTATTGGCATTAAAAGACTTTCACTTTTACCAAAACTTCTATTTCAAAACCCTAACCGATTTTCATCTATAAAAAGCCTCTCAATCCCTCATATTTTCATCACAAAACTTTAACTTTCTTGAAGGTTTTTCAAAATCAAGCCAAAGTCTTAAGGCTCTCCATCAATTGGTGCATTATCTTCATCCATTCCTCTTATCTCAATATCAAGGTATAAAAATTTCTTTTCTTTTTATTTTCTTTGTGATTTTCATTTTTAAATTTTTTTGTTTTTTTTTGTTCTTTCAAAAGATTTTATCAATTTTTTTTTGTTTTGTTTTGTCTTTCAAAAATTTCTTTTCACCTTGATTATTGATTTATTCATGGGATCGAATGAGAACATTAATGCATACACACATTTTTTAATCAATTTTTCTAGACTATGGCACCTAAAAAGAGAGCACGTACTACAAGCGAAGTTGGTGAAGGATCAATTCTCGGCAATGTCACTCGTCTGAATTTGACATTGATTTATCAAAGGTGCTTTAGAACTCCTGGCAAACTCAACTATTTTCGATCTTTTCAAAATTACAAGATTCGATCGGAAAGGGTAATTTCCATTCCTTTTCTCAATTCGGAGCGTTTTAAGTTTGCCTATCTACCTTTGCTCCAATAATGGAAGTTCATGAATTTTTTACAAATTCTAGGGTTCTTCTTTCGAAATTTGGTTTTGATCTTTTATGTCAATGCCAAGTGTGTTACCGATGCCTCAGGTAATGTCATTGTCGCTAACTCTTATCTCATGGGAAAAAAGATTATCGTTGATGTTCAATCTCTTTGTGATGTTTTTAAGTTTGAGGATAAGGGTATCGAAGATGAAAATTCTCTTGGACATGTTTTGGGGGGTTCCGTGACCGTTCTAAATGCTCAAGACCACATCCTACACTTGATGATCACTTGGTGGTTTAGGCCTTCGGAAGGAAAATACTCAACCATCCACCAAGTTGATGACTTTTGGATTCGGTGCTTTCGCTCAGAGAAACTAATCTAACCTTGCTCGCATCATGTTTGTGGAGATTGTCTTTCTCGTGCAATATCGTCACACATCTCTTGTCACTTCATTCACCTATGGCACCGCTTTGAGCTATTTCTTCACCAAGAAGGAGATTGATTACTCTCATGACTATCTGACGAGTCTCACCGATCCTATTGATGAGAGGTCTCTTTCTCGGGACAAGTTTCACTACTTCAATGGTAATTGGCTTCGCCTTTCCGAGCTTCCTAGTGATGCTATTCCGGAAGAGATTGCAAATCCTACCCTGGCTGCTCAAACACCTCCTCCTCCATCCATGGATTCTCTCATGACCTAACTTAATGAACAATTCACGGGCTTACGCACAAGAATTGCTTCTATGGATCAAGTCATGAATTCGGGGTTTAACGCCATTGATACACGCTTCACAAGCCTAGAAGATCGCATGACAAATGTGGAGAAGCGTATCTCATCTATTGAGGTCGAGCACAATTTGATGAATATCTCTCTTACGGCCTTCCATGATGAGTGGCGTCAATCAAGAAGGAACGATGATGCCAACGAAGATGAAGATGATGGTGATGGAGACGAGTAATAGATTGTCTTTGCATATCATTCATGTCATCGTAGGATTTACTTTCATGCACTTTGAATTATGTTCTTAGGATTAAGTTTACCATTTAAAACCTATGCTTTGATTATTGTTATTTGGATTTTCGTTTGTTGTTTCTTTAATCTATGAGCTTTATGTTTATCTATTCAATGTTGCTTGGTATGCCTTTATAGCCTATGCCTCTTATTTTTGATCTAACAAAAAGGGGGAGATGGAAGTTCACAAGCTCACTTAAAACTTATCTTAAAATTTACCTAGCTAACATGTAACCCCTTCATCCCGGTCTGGTCGGCTGACCGGTCCGAGTAGGCTACACGGGGAAAACCGATGTGAAACCCGTTAAGGTCCCACCTCGGTTAGCAACCCTAGAAAATTTATTTTAATTATATCTTTTCTAAAGGCACATTTACTTCCTAAGTGATCACGGCAGCGGAAAACATTACGAGATAAAAGCAACCAAGCCAAAACAACATGTTAAACAACCCATTTTAATCTTACACCACAGGCCGTATCGATTCACCTGTCAAGGGTATCGATACGCCTTGACCAAGTCAACCGCCTTTAGTCAACTCAGGAAGACCGTATCGATACAACCCTTGAGCGTATCGATACACTCTTCTCGGTCAACATCTCGCGGTTAACGAGACAAAACTGTACCGATACGCTTAGAGCCCGTACCGATACGCCAAAGACTCGTGAAAATCTCGGAATTCCAGTAAAGATTGGGCGTATCGATACGCCCCCGTGTATTGGTACCCTTTGCCAATTCTGTGTCCCAAAGTGTAGGACCATATCGATACGACCCTTAGGCGTATCGATACGCCCTGCACTGCAAGACACCAAATTGTAGCAAAACAACATGAAACTCAACTTTAAATGCAATTTAAGACTTCCCTGGCCACATACAAACATTCATACAACATTCCACAACCAAGAACTAGCATGAAGAACAATTTAGATGAACAACAAGGCATTTCCAACATGGCATTCACATAAGGGTAGATATTTTATAACAAGACATACTTAAAAGCCAAAAGACACATGCTTTCACATATAAGTTTGCATGCTTGCCAAACAACATATAAAATCCAAGGCATAACCTCTCATCACAAGCATTCAACAAAACATAACATGGTTTACAAATCCGAAGCATAGCATAAACAACATTCAACATATATGAGTCATACAACGCTCATACAAACACATAGCAGCCCCATTGCTAAACTACTACTTTATTTACTAAACCATACTTGAGCAACTACAAAAGCTTGGAATGCCCCTTCGCCTTGCTCCTTGCTAACTCCACGCTACTGATCTGCATTGTCGAAAATGAGAGCGTAAGCTAGAAGCTTAGCGAGGATGCTCTAAAAACCAAAACAACGACAATGTAGGGTTCAAGCATATAATCCTTACATCACACACAAACATACATAAGCATCAACATAGCAAACTAGCTAGCAACACAAGAGACAATAATATGACATCTTACTTCACATTAAGCTCAACAAGATAAATCATTTATCTAAGCAACATAACCACATGAGCAAGTATATTGGCCACTATTAGTTTACTCGGATATGCGGATTACACTCAACAACAACATTACCTCAGTGGGATTACAATCATCACCGGACCTTGCATGGATGGGATTCCACTCATCATCACATGCCCTACGGATGGGATTCCACTCATCATCACGTATAATATAAACATTTTCGGTGGAATATTACATCACCGTACTCCTCCTTGATGGCTTAACGCCACCAAGGCCACGCGCGAATTTGACTCAACCGTGTGCACACTAATCCTAATGATCGATCATTTATACCCGGTAAGTTAACTAGTGCCAATCATACTATCAAAACCACATCATAACAACCATCTTTTATAGCACACATCCATCATCACACACATCAATGGATACTCATGCATAATCAATTCATGCTCTACAAGATCATAATAGGCATACACATTTAAAGCTTATAAACACACAAAAGTTAAACTACCAATTTAACTTCTACCTTGGAATGGCCTACCAAGCACATCCCAAACCTCAACAACACACACTTGAACCAATTTAATTTAATTTGAAAGTTTCACTCACCACCCTTCCTTAGCAAACCAAGCAAAGCCAACTCAAGCCTCCACAATTTCCGGAACCGATCCCGAACCTTCTCCGATGTTTCCTCTTGCTTCTAACCAATCAAAAGACAAGGTATTACTCACCAAATCAATGCTAAACTCAGCCACAATCTTAACCCACAATCACAAGCCAAAACTTCATAGTTTCAAACCCAAACTAACCACAAAACTCACATTTTCGTACTCCCCAAATACCCAGCTGAAATCCACCATTTCCAACACCCAAATGACCTCTAAAAAGTTCCAAAACACCTTCCTAACAACCCTATACCATCAGCCCTTCAACCCAACACAAAACCACACCAAAATTTCAAGTTTTGACACTTTCAAAAACACCCCCAAGACCCATTTCGGGATTTTTGCTAAAATCCCTCCATTTTAAGATATTAGGTGTATTAAAGTAAGGTGAACTCAAAAATCAACAAAACAAACCAAAAACATGTCAAAACCCCAATAAAGCTTCATACTTTCTTCAAACTTGAAAAACTTAGAAAATTAAAAAGATGATGGTTTTGAAATCTAAAACCATGGAAATGATTGGGATGAAAAGGAGAATTCAAAAATGAAATTACCTTCAAAGGAGCCCTTGAGATGATGGAGAAAAGAGATGGAATAGTGATTTGGGGTTTTGGGAGGTTTTTCACGTTAGATGAAGAAATGGAGAAGAAGGCTTTTTTTTTATTCAAAATGCTTGTCTTCCTTGTTTTGACTTAATTACAAAATTGCCATTACTAGGATTTTAGGCTCATTTAAATTAAGCTAAGGTCTAATTAAATTAAACTGGTTTTGACGACTCGAACCCAACACACTCACCGAACTCCTAACCCTAAAATACGGGTGTTACAACTCTCTCCCACTTAAGGAATTTCGTCCCCGAAATTATCTGACTGAAAGAGATAAGGAAACTGCCTTTCCATATCCTCCTTCCTCTCCCAAGTGGCCTCGTCCACCCCTTACCGTTGCCACCACACTTTTACTAACTCAATCGATCTACCCCGCAACACCTTGCTGTATGAAGCTAGGATCTCAACTGGTTCTTCGTCATAAGTCAAATCTGGATTCACTTCAATCTCTTCTACAGTCAATACATGTGATGGATCTGACCTATACTTACGGAGCATCGAAACTTGAAACACATCGTGTAACTTCTCTAGCTCGGATGGCAAACGCAACTGATAAGCAACTGGGCCAACCCTTCTCACAATCTCATACGGTCCTATGTACCTCGGACTCAACTTCCCTTTTTCTGCCAAACCTCATTACTTTCTTCCATGGAGACACTTTTAGGAATACCTTCTCACCCACTGAAAACTCAACTTCCTTCCTCTTCAAGTCGGCATAGGACTTCTGTCTATCCGAAGCTGCCTTCAAGTGATCGCAAATCAATTTCACTTTGCCTGTTGTCCCCTTAAACAAATTTGGCATAGGTAACAACTTCTGTCCCACTTCAGCCCAACAAACTGGAGTTCTACACTTTCTGCCATACAAGGCCTCATACGGAGCCATCTGAATGCTCGACTGAAAACTGTTATTGTAAGCAAACTCGACTAGAGGCAAGTGCTTCTCCCCTGTACCCTGAAAATCAATGATGCAACAACGCAACATATCCTCTTTAATCTGTATAACCCTCTCTGATTGACCATCTGTTTGAGGATGATACGACGTGCTGAAATTTAAACGGGTACCCAAAGCTATATACAGACACTCCCAAAATCGAGCCGTAAACCTCGGATCTCTATCGGACACAATAGACTTCGGCACACCATGCAGTCTAACAATCTCACCAATGTACAAATCGGCCAATCTATCTAAGGTATAAGTCGTATTGACTGCCAAGAAGTGAGCACACTTCGTGAAACGGTCTACTATAACCCAAACTGAGTTCTTTTTCGTAGGAGTCAAAGGCAAGCCCGAAACAAAATCCATGGTGATATTCTCCCATTTCCATTCCGGAATTCTCAACGGTTGCAACAAACCTGAGGGAACCTGATGTTCCGCCTTCACTCTCTGACACACCAAACACTTACTCATGAAGTCGACCACATCTCTCTTCAAACCAACCCAAAAGTACTCATTCTTCAAATCTCGGTACATCTTCATACTTTCAGGATGCATAGCAAACGGACTATTGTGCGCTTCAGTCAAGATCGTACGTCTCAAATCACTGTCTTCTGGTACAACTATCCTATTTCTGAAACACAAGACCGCATCGGTACTGAAACTGTAGTCTGAAGGTCTACCCTTGGCTATGTCTTGCACATGAGGTGCCAAAGATCTATCTAAGAGTTGCTTCTCCCTAATCAACTGACCTAGAGTAGGTCTAACCTGAAGCTCGGCCACCAAGCCATCATCCCCGGACAAGCTCAATCTAGCAAACATGGCTGTCAAATCTACAGCTACCTTTCTACTCAAAGCATCAGCCACTACATTGGCCTTACCCGGATGGTACTCAATCGTAAGATCATAGTCCTTTAGCAACTCTAACCACCTACGCTGTCTGAGATTCAAATCTCGCTGGGTCATGATATACTTCAAACTCTTGTGATCTGTGTATACTGTGCATTTCTCACCGTACAAATAATGCCTCTAAATCTTCAGAGCAAATACAACTACATCTAACTCTAGATCGTGGGTCGGATAGTTACGCTCGTGAGTCTTCAACTGTCTTGAGGCATAAGCCACCACTCTTTTTTCTTGCATGAGAACACAACCTAGGCTACATAGGAAGCATCATTGTAAACTACATATTCTTTCCCTGACTCTGGCTGAATCAAGATCGGTGCTTGGGTCAAAGCTTCTTTCAACTTCTCAAAGGCTCTCTGTCTTGCATCTGACCACTCAAACTGAACACTCTTCTGAAGTAACTGTGTCAATGGAGCGGCTAACTTCGAGAAACCTTCTACGAACCTTCTATAGTATCCAGCTAAGCCTAGAAAGCTACGAACCTCTGTTACTGACTTTGGTTGCTTCCAATCAACAATCGCTTCTAACTTCATCGGATCAACTCTAATCCCATCGGCTGACACTATGTGCCCTAGGAAGACTACCTCTCGGATCCAGAATTCACACTTACTCAACTTTGCATACAACTGATTATCTAACAAAGTCTGTAAAACTAGCCTCAAGTGTCGGTCGTGGTCTTCCTCGGTACGCGAATACACCAAAATGTCATCTATGAAGACTACTACAAAATGATCTAGATACTGATGGAAGATCATATTCATCATATCCATGAAAGCAGCCGGTGCGTTAGTCAACCCAAAAGGCATGACTAAAAACTCGTAGTGACCATATCTAGTCCTAAAGGCCGTCTTCGGTACATCAACCTCTCTTACCTTTAGCTGGTAGTAACCGGATCTCAAATCAATCTTCGAAAAGACTGATGCCCCTCTCAACTGGTCAAACAAATCATCAATTCTCGGCAACAGATACTTGTTCTTCACTGTTAACTGATTCAACTGTCTGTAATCTATACACAATCTCATGCTTCCTTCTTTCTTCTTTACAAACAAAACTGGAGCGCCCCAAGGCGAAGAACTCGGTCGGATAAAGCCTCTATCTGTCAACTCTTGCAACTGAGTCTTCAACTCTTTCAATTCTTTCAGTGCCATGTGATATGGAGCAATCGAAACAGGAGCTGAATCTGAATAAGTCTATATAGCAAACTCTACCTCTCTATCAGGCGGTAAACCCGTCAATTCTTCCGAAAACACACTTGGAAAGTCACACTCTGTCTGGATGTCTTGAGGTCTAACCTCACTCATGTTTGGATTCATCACATAGGCCAAATACGCTTCGCAACCCAACTCAACTAGCCTCTTAGCCTCTAAAACTGAAACTACATTCGATAAGAACTTCACGTTCTCACCTACCACCACTATCTCATAATCATCTGTGAGTCTCAAGGAAAACCTCTTAGTCTCAAAGTCTATCCTAGCTCTATGCTCAGTGAGCCAGTTCATACCCAAAATCACATCAAAGCCATAAAATGGTAGCTCTATCATATCCATTGGAAACACATGCCCCTAAACCATTAACGGACATCTTCTGTACATCTTTCTAACTATTACCGTATCCCCGAAGGAACTAATAACACTAACTCCTACCTCTAATATCTCACAAGGAAATTTCAACAACTTTGCATGCTCACTCAGTATATAAGAATGTGTAGACCCGGAGTCAATCAAAGAAAGCAAAACCAAAGACTGTATCGAGAAGTTACCTGCAATCACATCTGTGTCATGCTGACCCTCACGCTTAGCGTAAACTCTGGCCTGGCCTCCACCCTCTGGCTGTACTGCAACTACATGTGCTATGTTCCTCTGGCCATCATTCCCCGGCTGGAAGTTACCTCTACCGCGCTCGCGGCCTCTCTGAAAGTCATTGCCTCTAGCAGGAGCCTGAACTGGTGCATGCCCCACCTGATGTGGACAGTCACGCCTAATATGATCCCTAGCTCCACAGCTCTAACACGAGTGGAAATTCCCACAACACTCACCGGTGTGATTCCTCCCGTAACTAGCACACGTGGGCAACCGCCCACTAGCCCTCTGGCCCTGATGGCCCCTACCGTGGTTACCTCCACCACGTCTATGGTCATAGTGATGCCTGTTGTCCCGATGCCTCTTGGCATCACCTCTATAAAAGTCACTAGACCTCTTCCCAGAACTAGAACCACCAGCTCGTTTGGTCAAGCCCAAACTGTGCTCTAAGTCCTTGGCCCTAGAGACATGGACATCAAAATCTGTGTAGTCAGAAGCTAAAGTGTACCTCTTGATCTCTTCATTCAACCCATAGCGGAAACGATTACAACGTTCCACTTCAGTAGGAACAAGCTCAGATGCATACTGACTCAGCCTGACAAATCTAATCTCATAGTCTGTCACAGTCATACTCCCTTGAAGCAAAGCCATAAATTCCCTCTTCTTCTCATCGAGATATCGAGGACCCAGATATTTCTTACGGAAAGCTGACTCGAAAAACTCCCAAGTGATCTTAGCCTCTACCATACCCGTAGTGATGGTGACCAACCAAGTGTAGGCATCACCCTGAAGCAAAGATACAACACACCCTAGCTTACGTTCCCCGGTACATCCCACCGGTGCCAGAATACGGACGGTCTTCTCAAACCAAGTCTCAGACCTCTCGGGTGTCGACCCTCTAAACTCTTCACCTCCTAAACTGCGGAGTCTCTCTAATGGTAAACCAGTACCCTCTCCTGGGGTTGTGCCACTGCCTGACCCCCAGCCACTGCAGCCTGAAAAGCCCAGGCTATCGCCTGAACTAGAGGAGCTAAATCTATTCTGGCCGGTCCTTGGCCAACTTGAGGTTCTACGCCCTCGGCTCCCGCCTCGCCTCCCTCTTGATGAGGAGGAGGTGGAGGAGGCTGAGGAGCCTGCGCCTCACCAACTGGCTCAACTCCTGGAGCTGCTGCCCGTGGTTCTGGTTGAACCATCCTAGGCCTCCCTCGTGGTCTCATATCAAAGCTAGCAAGATAACAACCACAACAAACAAACATATAAGGATTAAGTTAGCAAAGGCAAGGGTCCAACTGTGCTCAAGTATCTTCCTTTACAAAACCTTTTTCAAATCAAGTAATAGTAGCAATAGGAACTCGACACTACACCAGACACAACAATCATGCTTCCAAACACCATACGAATGAACAAACAACAAGCATACATGGCAAAGCATTCACCGAAGCAATACAATTACTTAACACTTCAAACTTACCTCACTTACATGCCCGAGGTCTCGATAACCTCAGGCTCTGATACCAACAAATGTAACCCCCTCGTCCCGGTCTGGTCGGCTGACCGGTCTGATTAGGATACACGGGGAAAATCGATGTGAAACCCGTTAAGGTCCTACCTCGGTTAGCAACCCTAGAAAATTTCTTTTAATTATATCTTGTCTAAAGGCACATTTACTTCCTAAGTGATCACGACAGTGGAAAACATTACGAGATAAAAGCAACCAAGCCAAAACAACATGTTAAACAGCCCATTTTAATCTTACACCATAGGCCGTATCGATACACCTGTCAAGGGTATCGATACGCCTTGACCAAGTCAACTGCCTTTAGTCAACTCAGGAAGACCGTATCGATACAGCCCTTGAGCGTATCGATACACTCTTCTCGGTCAACATCTCGCGATTAACGAGACAAAACCGTACCGATACGCTTAGAGACCGTATCGATACGCCAAAGACTCGTGAAAATCTCAGAATTCCAGTAAAGATTGGGCGTATCGATACGCCCCCGTGTATCGGTACCCTTTGCCAATTCTGTGTCCCAAAGTGTAGGACCATATCGATACGACCCTTAGGCGTATCGATACGCCCTGCACTGCAAGACACCAAATTGCAGCAAAACAACACGAAACTAAACTCTAAATGCAATTTAAGACTTCCCTGGCCACATACAAACATTCATACAACATTCCACAACCAAGAACTAGCATGAAGAACAATTTAGATGAACATCAAGGCATTTCCAACATGGCATTCACATAAGGGTAGATATTTTATAACAAGGCATACTTAAAAGCCAAAAGACACATGCTTTCACATATAAGTTTGCATGCTTGCCAAACAACATATAACATCCAAGTCATAACCTCTCATCATAAGCATTCAACAAAACATAACATGGTTTACAAATCCGAAGCATAGCATAAACAACATTCAACATATATGAGTCATACAACGCTCATACAAACACATAGCAGCCCCATTGCTAAACTACTACTTTATTTACTAAACCATACTTGAGCAACTACAAAAGCTTGGAATGCCCCTTCGCCTTGCTCCTTGCTAACTCCACGCTACTGATCTGCATTGTCGAAAATGAGAGCGTAAGCTAGAAGCTTAGTGAGGATGCTCTAAAAACCAAAACGACGACAATGCAGGGTTCAAGCATATAATCCTTACATCACACACAAACATACATAAGCATCAACATATCAAACTAGCTAACAACACAAGAGACAATAATATGGCATCTTACTTCATATTAAGCTCAACAAGATAAAGCATTTATCTAAGTAACATAACCACATGAGCAAGTATATTGGTCACTATTAGTTTACTCGGATACGCAGATTACACTCAACAACAACATTACCTCGGTGGGATTACACTCATCACCGGACCTTGCATGGATGGGATTCCACTCATCATCACATGCCCTACGGATGGGATTCCACTCATCATCACGTATAATATAAACATTTCCGATGGAATATTACATCAACGCACTCCTCCTTGATGGCTTAACGCCACCAAGGCCACACACGAATTTGACTCAACCGTGTGCACACTAATCCTAATGATCGATCATTTATACCCGGTAAGTTAACTCATGCCAATCATACTATCAAAACCACATCATAACAACCATCTTTTATAGCACACATCCATCATCACACACATCAATGGATACTCATACATAATCAATTCATGCTCCACAAGATCATTATAGGCATAAACATTTAAAGCTTATAAACAGACAAGAAGTTAAACTACCAATTTAACTTCTAACTTGGAATGGCCTACCAAGCACATCCCAAACCTCAACAACACACACTTGAACCAATTTAATTTAATTTGAAAGTTTCACTCACCACCCTTCCTTAGCAAACCAAGCAAAGTCAACTCAAGCCTCCACAATTTCCGGAACCGATCCCGAGCCTTCTCTGATGTTTCCTCTTGCTTCTAACCAATCAAAAGACAAGGTATTACTCACCAAATCAATGATAAACTCAGCCACAATCTCAACCCACAATCACAAGCCAAAACTTCATAGTTTCAAACCCAAACTAACCACAAAACTCACATTTTCGTACTCCCCAAATACCCAGCTGAAATCCACCATTTCCAACACCCAAATGACCTCTAAAAAGTTCCAAAACACCTTCCTAACAACCCTATACCATCAGCCCTTCAACCCAACACAAAACCACACCAAAATTTCAAGTTTTGACACTTTCAAAAAGACCCCCAAGACCTATTTCGGGATTTTTGCCAAAAATCCCTCCATTTTAAGATATTAGATGTATTAAAGTAAGGTGAACTCAAAAATCAACTAAACAAACCAAAAATATGTCAAAAACCCAATAAAGCTTCATACTTTCTTCAAACTTGAAAAACTTGGAAAATTAAAAAGATGATGGTTTTGAAATCTAAAACCATGGAAATGATTGGGATGAAAAGGAGAATTCAAAAACGAAATTACCTTCAAAGGAGCCTTGAGATGATGGAGAAAAGAGATGGAATAGTGATTTTGGGTTTTGGGAGGTTTTTCACGTTAGATGAAGAAATGGAGAAGAAGGCTCTTTTTATTCAAAATGCTTGTCTTCCTTGTTTTGACTTAATTACAAAATTGTCATTACTAGGATTTTAGGCTCATTTAAATTAAGCTAAGGTCTAATTAAATTAAACCGGTTTTGACGACTCGAACCCAACACACTCACCGAACTCCTAGCCCTAAAACACGGGTGTTACATAACATTAAGGGAGTGTTGTTTTATAAAGTTTTTCAAAAGACTTAAAAATTTTAAGCTTTAGTTTTGTTATATCAAAAAGGGGGAGATTGTAAAACCTATGTTTGATTTTGATATAACAAAGTGTCTTAAGGACTAAATTGTAAAACTTGAAATAAATTTTTAAGTCCCCTAAAAGTTTTCAAATCAACAAGGCTTTGCTCTAGTTTGAAAAAATCAAACTCCAAAATATTCTCTAAGTGTTTCAAGGCCAAATTGCTCAAAAACGTCAATGCGTATCAATACGCTCCTTATCGTATCGATACCTCTTTTACAAACTTGGCTACTGGAGAAACACGTTTCGATACGCTCCTTACCGCATCGAAACAGGGTATCGAAACAGATTGCATCCGTATCGATACGCTCTCTCTATAAAATCACACTAGTTTGAATGGTGTACCGATACAATCTCACCCATATCGATACGGTTTAAAAGGATTTTTAAAATCAGAAGCCTTAAATATTTTGATTGTTGTTTTGTCAGTTGGTAGGTAACCAATTTTTAAAGAGGTGGTTAATGAGTATCGATACGCTCTTACCCGTATCGATACGATTTCCTCCAGTGAGCTTTGTAGCAAAAATTGCATCGATACGATCTTACCCGTATCGAAATGGTTCCCTACACACGTATCGATACGCCTACACGCGTATCGATATGCCTATTCGCGTATCGATACGCCTCTCTTGTAATTGTACAACGACTCTTTCTTTTTTGAAACAGGTATCGATACGCCTCCTCGAGTACCGATACGGTAGGCTGTAAAAGTACATTTATGTTAGAAAGAGAGGGTTCCAACGGCTATAACCAATTCTCTAACCACTCAAACGGCTAGAATTAATGAAGAAGGTATAAAATCAAGCTTATTGAAGACCAGCAATAACCATTGCATCTAGGAGAAACATCTATACAAAAAATCCAAGCTCAAGTGCCTAAATTCTCATTCTTGTAAAATCGAAAATTGTATTGAGTGTAATTCTTATCTTATCTTTCAATTTGGGTTGAGTGCTTGTATTAAAAGGGGCAAACTTGTATTGTAAGATATTCCACTTGCCTTCAATTTCTTCTTTGTAACCAAGTGAGTGTTTGGTCAATTTTGGGTAGAAAATTGACCGATTTTGTAAAGGTTTCATCCTAAGCCTAAAAAAGGGGAAGATCAATTAGTGAATTGTTGGAAAATCCTTAGTGGGAGCTAAGGTAGTGGATGTAGAGTTCATTTGGAACATGAACCACTATAATTACCTTGTTCTTCATTTTTATTCATACCACTTCTCCTACAAAATTTTAAAAACCTAATTCACCCCCTCTTGGCTTTGATCAATCCCCTGATCCGCTCAACACACATCTCCACAAACTTGTCGTCGATCTTGTTGTCGATACTAGTGATATATGTTCGCACTGAAGAAATCTGTCAGTAACTGAGAGGGCTCTTACTGCCAATCACCAGATTGGGTCATTTCAGGTAGGGTTGTCTGAGGTTCCGTTTGGGTCGTCTGAGCCGCCAACGCCAGTTGCGCGGATTGGTTACGAGTAATCACACCATCAACCATTATGTAGGATCGAAAGAAAGATGTGATACCTTTGTTACTAGAATAATTGAGTAGAGAATATAAGAACAGAATTGAAGGAAGATAGAAGAAGAGGCTGAAGGAAGGTCCATGGAGATGAGAATTCATTTCACTTTCAAGATAAGGATATAGAAGGGCCAACAAAACCCTTTTACCCTAACCACTTACAAGCCAAACGACACCGTTCCACTAATTACAAATAAAATAGAAAAAAAACAAATCAACAAATAACAAATAAAGCTTAATAAAGTTTAACAATAACTAAAACTTCAAATTGCCCACTTCATATAAATGCCCCTAACACCCCTAAACCCAATCGTACCCTATTTCGTTTGCATCGTAGCCACATACTTCTGACCTACGATTCTCGACACCGTGTTCGCTTCAATTTCTTCTTCGGTAAGAGAATCGACAAAAAAAGTTGACGAAAATAACGATTAAGGCTTTGGCGTCCATTTCTTTAGCGACGCCCATTTCCCCATCCTTGTCTTCTCCGCTAACATTGGCAGGAAGCAACAAATTAGAGGAATTTGAAGGTCGAACTTTCAATATTTTCTTTTGGGCGTTTCACATGTTGGTGTTATTTGATTCTTTAAGCTTCCGGTAAAGGGAGTTGGATAATTAGACAAGATATGGGCATTGTTAGGGATTGGAACACCTTTCGAGATGAAGAACTTAAGTTTGGGCAAAATGGTTTTTTTAACATATGAGTTAGGAATTTTTTGGTATGAATTGGCAATAGTTCAATAAAAAAATTCTTGCGACGGCGTCTATGAACATGTGGACAAAGCTCGGTGGGGTTTGAATAAGTATTCTGAGGTTGTTCGTCGAGAATGGGTTAGATGATTCATCTTGTGTATCCGAAGTAGGGGGTTTGAGTGTCGCATTGGGGATTTTTGGTGTTCTTCAGTGATTTGAATTTTGGGGGTTTGAATTGTCGATTTGAATTTTTGGTGTGAAACTATGAAATCGTTAATTGAATTCGAAAAGGAAATGAAAATCCATAAAATGAGAAAACAAAACACTTTTTCTTTTTTATTTTAAAAAATAAAAAAATTGTTATTATTATTATGCCACGTGTCATGAGGTGATTGATCCAACTATTTTTTTATAATTTTAAAAATAAATATTTTTTAAAATTTTAAATTAAGGACTAAATTAAAAATTGTGAAAACATAAAGGACTAGTCTTGCTATTGTACCTTAAGTAAAGAGATAGTTTTCTTAAAAAAAAGTGCCATGTGTCCAAATATGACTAGTCTTAATGGTCCATGTCAGCTTCCTTGACGGAAAAGTGTAAAACCGTTAACAGAATAAAAGCTCATGTATGAAATTGAGAACGAAAAAAGTAAATGTACTAAACTAATGAATTGGGTATAGTTCATGTACCAATGGAGTATTTTACCCTTATAATAATAATAGGATGATTCAACAATAAACTCTTTGTACCACTAATCATGTGTATCGCTTTGTACTATTAACTATTTTTATTACTTTTGAAATCATGGGGACTGGAAGCGTTATTATCCCTTTTTAGAATAAAATCTAAAAATAATTTCTATATTACCTTCTTCAAATATTTTTCTTTTTGGGTAAAGTACATAAATGGTAACTAAACCTTGGTAAATTATTCAATTTGTTAATCAAACTTTCAATTCTTTCAATGTTACCATTGAACTTTTAGTTTTACTCTAAATTGTTCATTAACTCGTTAACCACCGTTAAAAGGGTGACGTGGAACTTAAAATATTTTGTATAATAACAAATTTGGTCCTCCACGTTTTCATATTAAAACAAATTTGTCCTAATTCGAAAAAATAAATTGAACCCTCATTATTTGGTTTATTTAACTAAATATTTCAATTTCACCCTATTTTAATTCGAAAAAAATAATTTAACCTTAGAACCTAAATATTTCAAATTCAATTTCACCCTATTTTAACTAAATATTTTAATTTCAATTTCACCCAATTTTAATTCAAAAAATAAATTTTTCCTAATTTGAAAAAATCAAAAAACATCTCAATTTCACCATATTTTAATTAAAAATAATTTAACCTTAAAATCTAAACCCTAAACACTAAACTCATAAACCTCCAAACCATAATTTAGTTTATTTAACTCCATATGATATGTATTAAGTTTAATATGAATCACGCTTTCTAATTGAATTTAAGGTGTATTTATTTCTTCGCACTTTGATCATTAATATGAAGCTTTTGTAATCTCCTTGATAGTGAATTACAACCGAAAATTTTCTATAGATTTTGTAATAACCGAATGATTTTATTGCATGTTATTCGGGTGCCTAATTTTGCATAGTGACTATTGAGTGCAAGGATCAGTGCCAAGTCTTCTAGGCTTATGCTATCGCCTATGTGTGGATAACATGGTGCGATATGCATATTTGGTTCCATGTTCTTTCATGCAAATTTGAATGCTATTGAGGTTCTTTTTTATTTGTTTTGAGGTTGATGGTGAGGTAATCTTTTAGTCGGTTCCCATTCAAATGTTGGTCATGGGAAATTGAGTTTCGTGTTATATTTTAGGATCATGTCACCTTCGACGTTGAGTTTTTTGTTGGTCACGGTAATTCTTTTAACAAATTATGTCAGCATTAATTTGGTTTAGGGGCTTAGGGTTAGGGTTTAAGGTTTAGTGTTTAAGCTTTAAGCTTTTGGTTTTAGGGTTAAATTATTTTAATTAAAATAGCCCCAATTTGAAATAATATGTAAATAATGACAGTTAAATTTATTATATTTTCAAATTAGGACAATTATTTGAATGTGAAAATGTGGATGACTAAATGTGTTATTATAAAAAATATTTTATTTGCCACGTCACCCTTTTAACGGCTGTTAACGAACGAGTGACCAATTTAGAGCAAAACTAAAAGTTTAATGGTAACATTGAAGTAATTGAAAGTTTGGTTATCAATTGAATAATTTACTAAAGTTCAATTACCGTTTGTGTATTTCACCTAAAAAATAAAAATATGAAAAATAATATAAAATATGTTCTTTTTAGATTTTATTCTAAAAAGTGATAATAACGCTTTTAGCCCATATAATTTCAAAAGTAATTAAAATAGTAAATGACACATAGCGGTTCACATAATTAGTGATACATAGTGATACATGATATGTATTGTAGAATCATCCATCGTCATCATCATCATCATCATCATAACAACAACAACAATGTATAATTAATTATGTTATATAATTAAGAAATCTTTTTTAATTACTTGTAACACCCGTGTTTTGGGCCTAGGAGTTAGCCGGGTATTAGTTCGAGTCAAATAAAACTTAATTAAAACAATTCAATTTCAAATAATGGTCTAATTGAGTTTTAATATGAAGGGAGGGACCTATGTTGCTATTTACCCAAGTTTTAAATAAAGCAAGACCACTTTAACAAAAAAGTTGTCTTCCTCCCTCATTCTTCCCCCTTTTCACGTTTGAAAGCCCCCACCCTTTCTAAAACCTTTCAAGCTTTGAGTTACTATTCCATCTATTTTAGCACCCGATTTCAACACCATTTTAAGAGGTAATTATATTTTCTTAACCTCCTCTCCATCCTCTACGTGTATATTGTCTTAAATTTAAAAAATATGGGGTTTTGAGAAATTAGGGTTCATATGGAAATTTGGGGTTTTAATGGGGTTTTTCAATTTGTTTTGATAAATTGTATTAGGGGTTTGTTTAAGCACTATGAAATACCCAACATATGTTAATTTGGTTAATTTTGGATGAAAATTCGTAGTATGGTCTTAAGGCTAGTTTTAAGGTTGTAAAACTTGAGTTTTTGGTGTGTTTTATGTTGAACTTAAAGGGCCGTTGGTCTACCTATGATATGAGGGTTTTTTGGGATGATTTGGAAGTCATTTGGATGTTTGGAAATCGATTTTTCAGCAAGTCTTTAGGGGAGCACGAAAATTGGGGTTTAGGAGGTTATGTGATTTGAGAAATTGAGGAATTTGGGTTGTGATAGCAAAGTATGTTGATGGTTGAGTTTAGCATTGTGTTGGGAAGTAATGTGTATGTTTTGTTTGGCTAGAAGCAAGTGGAAGCGCGGAAGAGACTTTGGGACCGAATCCGGGTTCGTAGGAGGATTGTTCGATTTGCTAAGGAAGGGCGGTGAGTGGTTTCAACTTGTTTTTAAAGTTTGGTTCGAGTGTGTGTGTGTGTGGGTGGAGTGTGCTTGGTAAGCCACTTCTAGTTGGTTCAAGTTGATAGCTTAGCCTTTGATATCCATGTGCTTTGGTGCTTACTAGCTATACTCTTGATTTGTGGTTAATTGGTACTTGTATATATATCATGATGAGTAGATATGTGATGAGCATGTATTGTGGTTGATGATGTTTATATATGATGTGGTTATGATAATTGGCACTAAAAATTACCGGTTGTAAATGATCGATCATTAGGATAGTGTGCACACAAATTGAGTCAAAACGTACGTGGCCTTGATGGCGTTAAGTCATCAAGGAGGAGTACGGTGATGTAACATTCCACCGGAAGCTATTCATATATTTCTACGGGATGATGAGTGGAATCCCATCCGTAGGGCATGTGGCGATGAGTGGAATCCCGCACATGCAATGTCCGGTGATGAGTGTAATCCCACCGAGGTAAAGTGTTGTTGAGGTTTAAATCCGCACAATCGGGGTAATTAAAGTGGCCAATTAAACTTGTTTATGTAATGTGATATATGATGGTGATATGTGGTTTTGATATATGGTATTGTACATGATAATTGATATGGATGTGTAATCTTGCTAGGATTGAGGGACCATATATGCCACTTGAAAGACTAGCTAGGTCTACTTGATTATATGCAATGCTTGATATGTGTGAGATTAGGATTACGTGCTTGAACCCTGCATTGTTGATGTTTTTCGTTTTAGAGTACCCTCACTAAGCTTATAGCTTACGCTCTCAATGTTCAACAATGCAGATCATTAGCGTGCTGTTAGCTCGAGGCAAGGCAAGAGGGGCTTCCAAGTTTGTGACTCAAGTATGGTGGTGATTTTGTATTAGTTAGCAATGTGGCAAGAGTTGTGTATGAGCTTGTATGACTCGTTTACATGTGTTGATTTTGGTTGATTATGGTTTGTAAGCATGGTATGCTATGATGGATGTTGTGTGTGATAGCATGTTTTAGATGCTAGGTTGCCTTGTTTTAGTGCAAACCTCTTTAAGCTTATCATGCACCTTTTAGAGCCTTGGAGTTCTATGTATGACATTAAATGTTAAATTGCCCTTTGTGATGCCATGTATGGATGCTTAGATTGTGTTGGAATGCTTAAGTTGCTTGATTATATGTGTACCTCCTTGTGTCGTCTAATGCCCTTTGGTTCTTGTGAAAGCATGCTTTTATGGTTGGTTTGCCTTAGGGTTGATGATAGTGTGTTGGTTGAGGTTTTAGAGGGATTTAGGGGCCTCCTTGTGCCCTAAATCAGCTCAAACCTGCAAATTCGTAGCTGGGGTATCGATACCGTTGGTCTGGTATCGATACTGCCTTTTGGTTTCAGGCCTCGTGTATCAATACTCGATGGAGAGTATTGATACCTTTTTGGTCACTAGAGCCACTGCCAATTTCGGTATCGATACTGGCCTCTAGGGTATCGATACCGTTATCTTGGCGTTGACCGTGGGAAGTCAACTTTTGGGGAGGGTATCGATACACTCCTTGGGGTATCGATACGGTCTCCACGGGTTGACCAAACCCTGTTGACCTAGTCAAGGGGTATCGATACACCCCTTAAGGGTATCGATACCTCCTGCAGTTTAAGGTTTAAAATGGGCTTTTAAATGTTAGTTTGGGTTCGTTTGATTGCTTCGTAAATGTTGTTCCGCTGTATGATCACTTAGGATGTAACTCTCATCTAGACAAGATTTAAAATGAAAAAAATAGGGTTGCTAACCGAGGGAGAGTTCCTTAGGGAGTTTTCACTCGGTTTTCCCCGTGTAGCCCACTCGGACCGGTCATCCGGCCAGACCGAGACGAGGGGGTTACATTTGTTGGTATCATAGCCTGAGGTTACCGAGACCTCGGGCAGGTAAGTGAGGTAAGGTTAATGTGTTAAATGCTTGTGTTGTTCAATGCATGATTTGCCATGAATCCTTGATGTTTGATTGATCGTATGATGTTTTGAATGCATAAACTGTCGTGTCTGGTATAGAGTGAGTGCCCATTGCTACTATTACTTAATTTAAAAAGATTTTTGAAAAAAGGAATACTTGAGCACTATTGGACCCTTGCTTTGACTAACGTAATCCTTATCTGTTTCTTGTTGTAGTTTACCTTGCTAGTTAAACCATGAGACCACGAGGGAGGCCTAGGATGGTTCGACCGGAACCACGGGCAGAGGCTCCGAGGGTTGAGCCGGTAGTTGGGGTTGGAGCACAAGTGGGAGAGCATGTGGTTGGAGTTGGAGCTCCTCCACCACCTCCACCACCACCTCCTCCACCGGGAGTGGGAGGTGAGGCTGGGGCCGAAGGAGATGGACCACAAGGAGGCCAAGGTGGCCAGGGTGGCCAAGGCGGCCAAGGACCGGCCGGGATAGACTTAGCTCCGTTGGTTCAGGCAATAGCCGGAGCATTTCAGGCTGCAGTAGCTGGAGGTCAGGCAGCTCATCATCAGGGTGAGGGCACCGGATTACCTTTAGAGAGACTTCGGGACCTTGGGGCCGAAGAGTTTAGAGGTGCTACTCCGGAGAGGTCAGAGTTGTGGTTTGAGAAGACCGTCCGCATTCTTGCTTAGATGGGGTGTACTGGTGATCGCAAGTTGGGTTGTGTTGAGTCTTTGCTTCAGGGTGATGCCTACACCTGGTGGGTCACCGTTACTTCGGGGATGGATGATGCTGAGGTTACTTGGGAGTTCTTTGAGACAGCGTTCCGGAAGAAGTATCTGGGTCCGCGATACCTCGATGAGAGGAAGAGAGAGTTTATGGCTTTACTTCAGGGGAACATGTCTGTGACCGACTATGAGATTAAATTTGTCAGATTGAGTTAGTATGCACCTGAGCTTGTACCTACTGAGGTGGAGCGTTGTAACCGCTTCCGATATGGGCTGAGTGAGGAAATCAAGACGTATACTCTAGCTTCAAACTACACTGATTTTGATGTCTTGGTCTCGAGGGCCAAGGACTTGGAGCACAGTTTGAGTTTGACCAGGCGGTCAGGTGGATCTAGTTCGGGTAAGAGGTCCAGCAACTTTGATAGAGGTGATGCCAAGAGGCATCGGGACAACAGGAATCAGTATGATCATAGGCGTGGTGGCGGTAACCACGGTAGGGGCCATCAGGGTCAGAGAGCTGGTGGGAAGTTGCCCACATGTGCTACTTGCGGGAGGAACCACACCGGTGAGTGTTGGGGGAACTACCATTCTTGTTGGAGCTGTGGTGCTAGAGACCACATTAGACGTGACTGTCCACATCAGGTGGGACAGGCACCAGCTCAGGCTCCTGTTAGAGCCAACGACTTTCAGAGAGGCCGCGGGCGCGGTAGAGGTCATTTCCAGCCGAGGAACGATGGTCAGAGAAACTTAGCTCATGTAGTTGCAGTCCAGCCGGAGGGCGGAGGACAGGCTAGGGTTTACGCTCAGCGCGGGGAGCAGCATGACACCGATGTGATCGCAGGTAACTTCTCGATACAGTCTTTGGGTTTGCTTTCTTTGATTGACTCTGGGTCTACACATTCGTACATATTGAGTGAGCATGCACAGTCCTTGAATTTGCCTTGTGAATTGTTAGAGGTAGGAGTTAGTGTTACTAGTTCCTTTGGGGACACGGTAGTAGTTAGAAAGATGTACCGAAGGTGTCCGTTGATGGTTCAGGGACACGTGTTTCCATTGGATATGATGGAACTTCCTTTCTATGGTTTCGATGTGATTCTGGGTATGGATTGGCTCACGGAGCATAGAGCTAGGATAGATTTTGAAACTAAGCGGATTTCTTTGAGGCTCACAGATGACTATGAGATTGTTGTGGTGGGTGAGAACGTGAAGTTCTTATCCAATATAGTTTCAGTGCTAGAGGCTAAGAGATTAGTTGAGTTGGGGTGTGAAGCATACTTAGCGTATGTGATGAACCCTAACATGAGTGAGGTTAGACCTCAGGACATCCGTACAGTATGTGATTTTCTTAGTGTGTTTCCGGAAGAATTGCCAGGGTTACCACCAGACAGAGAGGTAGAGTTCAGCATTGAGACTTATTCTGATTCAGCTCCTGTTTCGATTGCTCCGTATCGTATGGCACCGAAAGAATTGAAAGAGTTGAAGACTCAGTTGCAAGAATTGACAGATAGAGGTTTTATTCGACCTAGCTCTTCACCTTGGGGTGCATCAGTTTTGTTTGTGAAGAAGAAAGATGGAAGCATGAGAATGTGTATAGACTACAGACAGTTAAATCAGTTGACAGTGAAGAACAAATACATGTTGCCTAGAATTGATGACCTGTTTGATCAGTTGAGAGGGGCATCTGTCTTTTCAAAGATTGATTTGAGATCAGGTTACTACCAGCTAAAGGTTAGAGAGGTTGATGTACCGAAGACGGCCTTTAGGACTAGATACGGTCACTATGAGTTTTTAGTCATGCCGTTTGGGTTGACTAATGCACCGGCAGCTTTCATGGACATGATGAATAAGATTTTTCATCAGTATCTAGATCAGTTTGTAGTTGTATTTATTGATGACATTTTGGTGTACTCGCGAACTGAAGAAGACCACGACCGACACTTGAGACTTGTTTTGAAGACTTTGCTAGATCATCAGTTGTATGCGAAGCTCAGCAAGTGTGAATTCTGGATCCGAGAGGTAGTCTTCTTAGGACATGTAGTGTCAGCTGAAGGCATTAGAGTCGATCCGAAGAAGATTGAGGCCATTGTTGAGTGGAAGCAACCGAAGTCAGTGACAGAGGTACGTAGCTTCCTAGGTTTAGCCGGATACTATAGGAGGTTTGTAGAGGGTTTCTCTAAATTGGCCGCTCCATTGACACAGTTACTTCAGAAGAGTGTTCAGTTTGAGTGGACAGATGCAAGACAGAGAGCCTTTGAAAAATTGAAAGAAGCTTTGACCCAAGCACCGATCTTGGTACAGCCTGAGTCCGAGAAGGACTATGTAGTCTACAGTGATGCTTCGTATGTAGGGCTAGGATGTGTCCTTATGCAAGACAAGAGAGTAGTGGCTTATGCCTTAAGACAGTTGAAGACCCATGAGCGCAACTATCCGACACATGATATAGAGTTAGCTGCAGTTGTGTTTGCTCTGAAGATTTGGAGGCACTATTTGTACGGTGAGAAATGCACAGTATACACCGACCACAAGAGTTTAAAGTACATTATGACTCAGCGAGATTTGAATCTCAGACAGCGTAGATGGTTAGAGCTGCTAAAGGACTATGATCTTACTATTGAGTACCATCCGGGTAAGGCCAATGTAGTGGCCAATGCATTGAGTAGGAAGGTGGCCGTGGACTTGAGAGCTATGTTTGCTAGATTGAGTTTGTCCGGAGATGGTGGCTTAGTAGCCGAGCTTCAGGTTAGACCTACTCTAGGTCAGATGATTCGAGAGAAACAGCTCTTAGATAGATCTTTGGCACCTCACGTGCAAGATATAGCCGAGGGTAGATCTTCAGACTACAGTTTCAGTTCCGATGGGGTTTTATGTTACAAAGACAGAATAGTTGTGCCTGAAGACAGTGATTTGAGAGGTACTATCTTGACTGAAGCTCACAGTAGTCCGTTTGCTATGCATCCGGGAAGTACGAAGATGTACCGTGATTTGAAGAATGAGTACTTTTGGGTTGGCTTGAAGAGAGATGTAGCCAACTTTGTGAGTAAGTGCTTAGTGTGTCAGAGAGTGAAGGCGGAACATCAGGTTCCCTCAGGTTTGTTACAGCCGTTGAGAATTCCGGAATGGAAGTGGGAGAACATCACCATGGATTTTGTTTCGGGTTTTCCTTTGACTCCTACGAAGAAGAACTCAGTTTGGGTGATAGTGGATCGATTTACGAAGTGTGCTCACTTCTTGGCAGTCAACACTACATACACCTTAGATAGATTGGCCGATTTGTACATTGGTGAGATTGTCAGACTACATGGTGTGCCGAAGTCCATTGTGTCAGATAGGGATCCTCGGTTTACTTCTAGATTTTGGGAGAGTCTGCATACAGCTTTGGGTACCCGTTTGAACTTCAGCACTTCTTATCATCCTCAGTCAGATGGTCAGTCAGAGAGGGTTATTCAGATCTTAGAGGATATGCTGCGTTGTTGTATCATAGACTTTCAGGGTACTTGGGAGAAGCATTTGCCTCTAGTAGAGTTTGCGTACAATAACAGCTTTCAGTCGAGCATTCAGATGGCTTCGTATGAGGCCTTGTATGGCCGGAAGTGTAGAACTCCAGTGTGTTGGGCCAAGGTAGGACAGAAACTGTTACCTATGCCGGATTTGCTCAAGGGGACAACCGACAAGGTACAATTGATTTGTGATCGTTTGAAGGCTGCTTCGGATAGGCAGAAGTCCTATACCGATTTGAAGAGGAAGGAAGTTGAGTTCTCAGTGGGTGAGAAGGTATTCTTGAAAGTGTCTCCGTGGAAGAAAGTGATGAGATTTGGCCGAAAAGGGAAATTGAGTCCGAGGTATATAGGACCGTATGAGATTGTGAAGAGGGTTGGTCCCGTTGCTTATCAGTTGCGTTTGCCATCCGAGCTTGAGATGATACATGATGTGTTCCATGTGTCGATGCTTCGCAAGTATAGGTCCGATCCATCGCATGTTATGCCCGTAGAAGAAATTGAATTGAATCCGGATTTGACTTATAAGGAAGAGCCCATTGAGATCTTGGCTTCTGACAGTAAGGTGTTGAGGGTTAGGTCAATTGAGTTAGTGAAGGTGCGGTGGCAACGTAGAGGTGTGGACGAGGCCACTTGGGAGAGGAAGGAGGATATGGAAAGTCAGTTTCCGTATCTCTTTTAGACAGGTAATTTCGGGGACGAAATTCCTTAAGTGGGAGAGAGTTGTAACACCCGTGTTTTGGGCCTAGGAGTTAGCCGGGTATTAGTTCGAGTCAAATAAAACTTAATTAAAACAATTCAATTTCAAATAATGGTCTAATTGAGTTTTAATATGAAGGGAGGGACCTATGTTGCTATTTACCCAAGTTTTAAATAAAGCAAGCCCACTTTAACAAAAAAGTTGTCTTCCTCCCTCATTCTTCCCCCTTTTCACGTTTGAAAGCCCCCACCCTTTCTAAAACCTTTCAAGCTTTGAGTTACTATTCCATCTATTTTAGCACCCGATTTCAACACCATTTTAAGAGGTAATTATATTTTCTTAACCTCCTCTCCATCCTCTACGTGTATATTGTCTTAAATTTCAAAAATATGGGGTTTTGAGAAATTAGGGTTCATATGGAAATTTGGGGTTTTAATGGGGTTTTTCAATTTGTTTTGATAAATTGTATTAGGGGTTTGTTTAAGCACTATGAAATACCCAACATATGTTAATTTGGTTAATTTTGGATGAAAATTCGTAGTATGGTCTTAAGGCTAGTTTTAAGGTTGTAAAACTTGAGTTTTTGGTGGGTTTTATGTTGAACTTAAAGGGCCGTTGGTCTACCTATGATATGAGGGTGTTTTGGGATGATTTGGAAGTCATTTGGATGTTTGGAAATCGATTTTTCAGCAAGTCTTTAGGGGAGCACGAAAATTGGGGTTTTAGGAGGTTATGTGATTTGAGAAATTGAGGAATTTGGGTTGTGATAGCAAAGTATGTTGATGGTTGAGTTTAGCATTGTGTTGGGAAGTAATGTGTATGTTTTGTTTGGCTAGAAGCAAGTGGAAGCGCGGAAGAGACTTTGGGACCGAATCCGGGTTCGTAGGAGGATTGTTCGGTTTGCTAAGGAAGGGCGGTGAGTGGTTTCAACTTGTTTTTAAAGTTTGGTTCGAGTGTGTGTGTGTGTGGGTGGAGTGTGCTTGGTAAGTCACTTCTAGTTGGTTCAAGTTGATAGCTTAGCCTTTGATATCCATGTGCTTTGGTGCTTACTAGCTATACTCTTGATTTGTGGTTAATTGGTACTTGTATATATATCATGATTAGTAGATATGTGATGAGCATGTATTGTGGTTGATGATGTTTATATATGATGTGGTTATGATAATTGGCACTAAAAATTACCGGTTGTAAATGATCGATCATTAGGATAGTGTGCACACAAATTGAGTCAAAACGTACGTGGCCTTGATGGCGTTAAGTCATCAAGGAGGAGTATGGTGATGTAACATTCCACCGGAAGCTATTCATATATTTCTACAGGATGATGAGTGGAATCCCATCCGTAGGGCATGTGGCGATGAGTGGAATCCCGCACATGCAAGGTCCGGTGATGAGTGTAATCCCACCGAGGTAAAGTGTTGTTGAGGTTTAAATCCGCACAATCGGGGTAATTAAAGTGGCCAATTAAACTTGTTTATGTAATGTGATATATGATGGTGATATGTGGTTTTGATATATGGTATTGTACATGATAATTGATATGGATGTGTAATCTTGCTAGGATTGAGGGACCATATATACCACTTGAAAGACTAGCTAGGTCTACTTGATTATATGCAATGCTTGATATGTGTGAGATTAGGATTACGTGCTTGAACCCTGCATTGTTGATGTTTTTCGTTTTAGAGCACCCTCACTAAGCTTATAGCTTACGCTTTCAATGTTCAACAATGCAGACCATTAGCGTGGTGTTAGCTCGAGGCAAGGCAAGAGGGGCTTCCAAGTTTGTGACTCAAGTATGGTGGTGATTTTGTATTAGTTAGCAATGTGGCAAGGGTTGTGTATGAGCTTGTATGACTCGTTTACATGTGTTGATTTTGGTTGATTATGGTTTGTAAGCATGGTATGCTATGATGGATGTTGTGTGTGATAGCATGTTTTAGATTCTAGGTTGCCTTGTTTTAGTGCAAACCTCTTTAAGCTTATCATGCACCTTTTAGAGCCTTGGAGTTCTATGTATGACATTAAATGTTAAATTGCCCTTTGTGATGCCATGTATGGATGCTTAGATTGTGTTGGAATGCTTAAGTTGCTTGATTATATGTGTACCTCCTTGTGTCGTCTAATGCCCTTTGGTTCTTGTGAAAGCATGCTTTTATGGTTGGTTTGCCTTAGGGTTGATGATAGTGTGTTGGTTGAGGTTTTAGAGGGATTTAGGGGCCTCCTTGTGCCCTAAATCAGCTCAAACCTGCAAATTCGTAGCTGGGGTGTCGATACCGTTGGTCTGGTATCGATACTGCCTTTTGGTTTCAGGCCTCGTGTATCAATACTCGATGGAGAGTATCGATACCTTTTTGGTCACTAGAGCGACTGCCAATTTCGGTATTGATACTGGCCTCTAGGGTATCGATACCGTTATCTTGGCGTTGACCGTGGGAAGTCAACTTTTGGGGAGGGTATCGATACACTCTTTGGGGTATCGATACGGTCTCCACGGGTTGACCAAACCCTGTTGACCTAGTCAAGGGGTATCGATACACCCCTTAAGGGTATCGATACCTCCTGCAGTTTAAGGTTTAAAATGGGCTTTTAAATGTTAGTTTGGGTTCGTTTGATTGCTTCGTAAATGTTGTTCCGCTGTATGATCACTTAGGATGTAACTCTCATCTAGACAAGATTTAAAATGAAAAAAAATAGGGTTGCTAACCGAGGGAGAGTTCCTTAGGGAGTTTTCACTCGGTTTTCCCCGTGTAGCCCACTCGGACCGGTCATCCGGCCAGACCGGGACGAGGGGGTTACATTACTTATTATTTTTAAGTTACTTATGTTATCTATATTAAATTTTGTTTATGTATTTTTATATTTTTCATTAATAATTTAATTTCAATCCCTTGAAATTTTATAACTTTACACTTAAAAATTAGCACCATTAATACAAAGTCATGTGTCTGTGTATAATCATATTATACTTCGATTATTATTAATTTCAAATCAAGTTAGACCTCTAAGCAAAAGACAAAACTACCCTAACTCTATTTTCTCTACTACTGGCAATTTTATTTTTTTTATTTCTCAATGTGTCCACAAAAATGAGCTGAATGACTAATTTTTTTGGCTAAATTGGATAGATATTCCCCTTTGGGTAATTATATGGAAAAAATACCCCCTTTAGGGAACATAGGGAACATTTGGAAAACTACCCCCCATTAGGCCCACGTCAGGGTAAATCGCGTTATGCAGGGCGCAATATCCAAAATCGCGTTGTACAAGGTGCGACTTATGTCCGATGTGGATTATATTATCCTGTATTTATTTTTAAAAAAAATAAATTGAAGTCGTGTTCTATAGGTCGCGACTTCCACGAGAATTTCAAAACAACTCGTTGCGAGTTTATCAAGTAATCTGCAAAAGTGGCGTTCTGTAGAACACGACTTTTGCGTAAATTTGTTGTTTATACAATGATGGATAGGATTGTTTAGGGTTAATTTGCATGGTCTTGAGGGATAATTTTTCATGATTTTGATCTTTTATCTCATAGTACTGATGCTTCTCTTCAAAATGGTGTAAAAATCAGCGTATATAAGGCATCCAAAACGGTGTTTAAATCGCGTTAAAATTGCTACCTTGTCATGTTTCTTTGATTGAAAAAAATGGGAGCATGGGTTAGTAGGGTTGTTTATGGTTGATTTATATGAGAATTTTACGGTTTTTTTGTTATTTAACTTTCACGTTGTAGTACGAGAACACATGTTTACAATGATGCATAAATTGACGCGTAAAAGGCATCTTAAAGAGTGTAGAAATTGTGTTGAAAATGCTATCTTGGTATATTCCTTTGCATTAAGAAAATGGAAACATGGGTCGATATTCATATGTTAGTCGATTTTGTTGTTTTACTATATGGTCGTGGGTTTGTTTTGTTATATAACTTTCACGTGGTAGTACGAGAACACATGTTTACAATAGTACGAGAACACGTGTTATTTAGGATTAAAATATTAGAGTTACAATTACAATTAGTTAATTCGAGGGCAGGTCTTAAAACGACATTTTCTGATGTCGTGTCCAAGGTTCCTACAATTTCCACACAACTTAGGTTAGCCGGTCCATTCTCAAGGAACCATATCCTCGGCAGAATGAATCCTACTTGACTTTGGGAGACCTTTTTTGTTGCGTTGCAGGGATTCATTTGGCAGAATCTTATGTTCATTTTCAACCACATCAAGATGATGTTCATTTCCGATCAGAGGAAACTCGGATCAGTATACCTTGAAAACATTTTCAAGTTTGTATACAGGATCAACGAGTGTCATTGCGTCGAGATGAACAGATGCACATGCAGCGAAGACGTGAGCACACAGATACTTGAATGTCTGAAAGACTCCGCAATCACATGTTCGACCTTGTAGATTAACAACGTAGTTATGGTGCATAATTCCTTCAAGTGGTCGTGAAAATTCAGTAGCCGTAAACCTATGTTGGAGACGAGAGAAGCATGTGGCACCCATCGCGTTTGCTTGCGCACGATATATCTAAAAATTTTGTTGGAGATCTGGATGGAACCTGTGGCCACATGCCATCTAGTTCATAGCTTGTTTTTTTAGGGTTGCAAAAAAGGGTAGCCAGTCGATAATATGTTGCCTTCACAACTGATGTGATAGGTAAATGACGCGTTCCCTTCAGAGACAAATTGATCGCCTCAGCCAAGTTCGTCGTCATGTGACCATATCAACGATCTCCATCATAACATCACAACCATTTCTCCCTCGGGATATCAAGAAGATAGTCATATCCAAATTGATTTCTAACTTTCAACTCTTCTAGCAGCTCCTCATCCACCTCAACTCGATGTGTGTTGCCTATTCAAAAAAATACGGAATAATTAACAAGAATTAATAATAATTGGCAATTTAATTTATAGTTTTGAGAGCGAAAGGCGTACCAATACGAAGAACCATTATACGTTCATCATTAATTTTATACCTCTAGTAGTAATTTGCAGCAACGTGCCGCAAACAATATCGATGATGAATATAGAGAGGTTCCCAAGACTGTCCCAAACGTTGGATTTATCCCAGATCCCTGCACCTCTATTTGAAATAATACATATGTCATCTGGTCTTGCCCGTTGGACCCAGCGTAAGACATGGGTCCGCAGGTTGGTAAGAAAAAACATCCACAAAGGGATATCTTCCTTTTCAACAATGGAGAACGCTACCGGAATGTATTTTCTATTGCCGTCTTGTGCAACTGCCACTAGTAAGATCTGGGTGTATCTGTCGTACAAGAATGTGTCGTCGATCTGTAGCATCAACTTGTTGTGGAGGAATGCTTTAACGTATTGCGGAAATGTCCAAAATAGGCGGAAAAAATTGCGCTCCCCAAGTACGACACGATCCATTTTGTATCTTAGCACTGTCTCAAGTTCAACAACAGTTATTGGGTTGTATTTCTACATACAGTTGAGCCACGATCGCAACTTATTGTAGGATTCCTCCCACTGCATATACAGTTGTTGGATGGCACGATATCTTGCATACCACGCCTTATCGTAATTAACAATGTACTTTTAACGAGAATGGATCGGTGCTATACATACTGGCACAGATACGTGTGGATTTGCTTTCACGAGTGGAATGATATGATCAGAGAGGACGTACACATCCAAGTTAGGATGGTCTTGATTCAAGCTTCTCACAGAGCATGTATGGGGTCCTTCATATTTCGTTATCTGCTAGAGGTTGTTCAACCTCTGCAAACGTGATGCACGAACCCTCCACTTACATCTAGAATTCTTGTGGGGCATTCGGGAATATATTTCTCTGCTTCAGTTTTCCGCACGATGGACGTAACTGAGTTGCGTATGTTATAATGCTTGATGGCAGCCTCCGCAAGTTTTTTAGTCTTGAAGACCATCCCAACATGCAGTTTACCATTATTACGTTCGTTCAACTGGTCCAACTGTGGCTATTCTAGAAATTTTGTAGCGTAGAATCCTTAAATATTCACTGTTGTGAAGTGGGATGGTGGATCGTAATACGTTAAGGCAGTGTGAGTTCTAGTAAAACTGTTAGAGGCAACAACGTCCACAGATTCTTCCTCCGCAACATCGAGTGCTTTATCCTCAGCATTCATGAGCTCGTCAAGGTCTGATGGTTCTTCTGAAAATTAACCCATCTTGACACCTTCGGGACCGGGCTCCCTCAATGGTTCCTCATCCCCTTCAAAACTATATAGTTCTAATTCATCAGCAACATGTACCCTATTAGGTTCTACAACCGGAACCCAATCACGAGGCCTATGTCCAATATTTTGGTCGACATCAGCAACGCATGAATGTCTCCCTATCGATGAGAAATTAATTGTGTTTGCCTCACCGAGGATATAAGTGAGTGACGTTAGAAAGAGAAGTCGTCAAACTGGTAAAAGTCTTCATGGTAGGACTGTCCCATAGATGATGACGGCCCTACACCTGGGATATAAGTTGAGTGCCGTTCGTATGAAAAATAATCTACATTTGTCTGACTGGGGATATAAGTTGAGTATCGTTCGTATGAGAAATCATCTACATTTGTGTCACTGGTGGATAATATATCCAAATGCATTCCTTTTTTATTCAAAGGAATTGCTATAGCTCCGACAAATAAAGTAAATAGAACCAATATAAGCATAGGAAATAGCATAGTATTATCTGATTCATGAGGATAAGAAAAAGCCTTCTTCTAGCCAAAATTAGTAATAAGAGCCATTTTTTTTGACATTACCACCAATTGTATATGGCTTCTCGTTTTTATTCATTGTTAATAAAGGAAATAAACTAAAATTTCTATTAATCATTTTTTGTTCTTCTTTACACCATAGTTTTATTGAATAGAAAGAGCTACTTTTTTTGCCACATGCAGGGTGACGTTCGGAAGAAAAGTGATCGAATGGGTTAAACTCTTCATGGTGAGACGACCTAGTAGATGATGACGACCCTACACCCGCACTGTATGAATTGTACGTTGAGTGCTAGGTTGACTGCATATTCAGGTCAATGTCGAACCTGGCTACGGAAGAATGTCTTGGCCTCGAGCCAGAAGACGGTGAAGCCTGGTCATTGCTTATACTTAGTAAGTTGAAGCATTGTCCCAAACTTGATGTTGGACTATTAGCATTTGGGTCGAAGTCAAGAGCGGCCCGACCTTGCCTTCTTTAAAATCTGACCCGACCCAAACCCAAATTTTAAAAGAAAAAACCCTCCCCTATCGGATCATGTCGACTCGAGACCCGTCAGGTCTGGGTTAAATTGTCATTCCTAGAAGGAATCATTTTTTTTGTTTTTTTATAAGTATCCCTTTATATGTTTCACTAATGATTTTATGACACATATATTAATGATTATTTTTCACTTTTTGATTGATTGTTTATATTTTATTGATAACATATGCGATATATAATCATTGATGAGTCATATAAAGAGACACAAAAGCGGAACAAATGATCTTATTCTTGAAGCTCACTCATGTTGCTCAACTGTTATGACTAATGAGATTTTCGTTTTGATATTTCCAAACTCCAATCATACTTCGGTGATATTTTTGGATACTAAGATTGTGTTTTTTTGTTGTAGTTGGCGTTCCCAACTCCCGTTTATTTTTTTTATTTTTTCGTTAAACGATCCTCGACTTGGTTGCCAACGGGCTTTTGCCTACCATTTTAGCCCTCAAACGGGCGTTTAGTGGTAGCTGAATTTTTCAACTTTTCACACCGGTCGTTTGTCCCTTAACGCCCGTTTTGTAACACCCATGTTTTGGGGTTAGGAGTTAGCCGGGTTTATAGCTCGAGTCAATAAAATTTAATTAAATCAATTCAACTCTAAATAATGACCTAATTGAGCTTTAGTGAAAATGGGAGGGACCTATGTTGTAATTTGACCCAAAAGTCTTTAAAAGCAAGAAAACTTTAAAACAAAAGTTGTCATCTTCTTCACTAAAAACCCTTTTCAACGTTAAAAAGAGGAAAGACTCCATTTTCAAAACCTCTCAAAGCTAGTTACTATTCCATTGTGTATCTCCCTCAATTCAAGGTGTTTTTGAAAGGTAAAAGTGTTTTCTTACTCTCCTCTCTATCCCCTATCTACATATGGTCTTAGATTTTAAAGATATGAAGTTTTGAAAATTAGGGTTTGTTTCAAAGTTTGAGTTTTTAAGGGGTTTTTCATCTTGTTTTGATAAATTGAGTTGGGGTTTTGTTTACTCATGTTAAAATACACATTATATGTTAATTTGGTTGAATTTTGATGAAAATCCGAAGTGGGTTCTTAGACCCATTTTTGAGTTGTCAAAAACTCCATTTTTGGTGGGTTTTAGGTTGAAAACAAAGGGCTGATGGTTTAGGTATGTTAGGAGGGTGATTTGGGACATTTTGGAGGTCATTTGGGTGATTGAAAAGGGAAATTTCATCAAGGTTTTAGGGGAGCACGAAAATTGGGATTTTGGGTGATTATGAGGATTGGGAATTTGATGATGTTGGCTTATACATATGATGTGAGATGGTGGTTGAGTTTTAGCATTGAATTGTGAAGTAATGAATGTGTTTTGCTTGGCTAGAAGCGAGAGGAGTCGTTGAAGGAGCATTGAGACCGAATCCGGGATCGTAGGAGGATTGTTTTGATTGCTAAGGAAGGGCGGTGAGTGGTTTCAAACTTGATTTAAAGTTTGGTTCGAGTATGTGTAGTGTGTGTGTAAAGTGTACTTGGTAGGCCACTTCTATTTAACTCAAGTAGTTAATTTAGCCTTTGTTCTCCATAAATGCTATTGTGCTATTTGGCTATGCTCTTGTGATTGCGGTTGATTGGTGCATGTATATTCATGAAATGTATATATATGTGATTAGCATGGAATGTGGTTGATGATATATAATGTGGTTACGATAATTGGCACTAATTAAATTACCGGTTGTAAATGATCGATCATTAGGATTAGTGTGCACACAAATTGAGTCAAAACGTACGTGGCCTTGATGGCGTTAAGTCATCAAGGAGGAGTACGGTGATGTAATATTCCACCGGAAGCTTTTATACATTTGCGCGGGATGATGAGTGGAATCCCATCCGTAGGGCATGTGGCGATGAGTGGAATCCCGCACATGCAAGGTTCGGTGATGAGTGTAATCCCATTGAGGTAAAGTGTTGTTGAGGTTTAAATCCGCACAATCGGGGTAATTTAAAGTGGCCAATTAACTTGTTCATATGATGTGATATATGATGTTGATACATGATTGTTGAGATTGATGCTTGATGCTTAGTATGAGGTGAGATGCCATATTATGCCCCTTGGAAGACTAGCTAGGTCTACTTGATTATATGCCAATGTTTGATGTATGTGAGATTAGGATTTAAATGCTCGAACCCTGCATTGTTGATGTTTTTCGTTTTAGAGCACCCTCACTAAGCTTATAGCTTACGCTCTCAATGTTCAACAATGCAGACCATTAGCGTGGTGTTAGCTTGAGGCAAGGCAATAAGGACTTTCCAAGTTTGTGGCTCAAGTACGGTTATCAATTTTGTATTAGCTAGCAATGTGGCAAGGGTTTTTGTATGAGCTTGTATGACTCATTTAAATGTGGATGTTTGGTTTGAATATGGTTTGTAAAGCATGTGATACTATAATGAATGTTGGTGTATGATGGCATGCTTTAGAATGTCTAGGTTGCCTTGTGTATGAGTGCAAACCCCATATGCTTATCTTGTGCCTTTTAAGGCCTTTAAGTTCCATGTATGACCTTATATGTTGAATTGCCCTTTGGAATGCCAAGTATGGATGCCTTGTTTCATGTTTGAATGCTTGAGTTGCTTGTATGGTTTATGCATCACCTTGTGTTGATTAGTGCCCTTTGGCTTCTTGTGAAAGCATGCTTTTATGGTTGGTTTGCCTTAGGATTGATGTTAGTGTGTCGGTTGAGGTTTTAGAGGGATTTAGAGGCCTCCTTGTGCCTTAAATCAGCTAAAACCTGTAAATTCGTAGCAGGGGTATCGATACGGTTGGTCCCGTATCGATACCGCCTTCTTGTTTCAGGCCTCGTGTTTCGATACGCGAGGGGGCGTATCGATACTATTTTGGTCACTGGAGCTACTGTCCATTTTGGTATCGATACGGGCCTTTAGAGTATCGATACGGTCATCTTAGCGTTGACCGTGGGAAGTCAACCGTTGAGGAGGGTATCGATACACTCCTTGGGCGTATCGATACGGTCTCCACGGGTTGACTTTGACCAGTTGACCTAGTCAAGGGGTATCGATACACCCCTTAAGTGTATCGATACCGCCTGCACTTTAAGTTTAAAATTGGGTTGTAAAATGTTAGTTTGAGTTCGTTTGATCGTTTCGTAAATGTTATTCCGCTGTGTGATCACTTAGGATTTAATACTCCTCTAGACAAGATTAAAATGAAAGAAAAAAAATTATAGGGTTGCTAACCGAGGGGGAACCCTTTGGGTTTCGCTTCGGTTTTCCCCGTGTGGCCCACTCGGACCGGTCATCCGGCCAGACCGGGACGAGGGGGTTACATTTGTTAGTATCAGAGCCTGTGGTTACCGAGACCTCGGGCAGGTAAGTGAGGTAAGCTTAATATGTTAAATGATTGTGTTGTTCGATGCATGTCTTGCCATGAGTTCTTGAATAATTGACTGTTCGTATGATGTTTTGAAGCATGAATTGTTGTGTCTGGTGTAGAGTGTGTGCCCATTGCTACTATTACTTAATTTAAAAAGATTTTTGGAAAGAGGAGTACTTGAGCACTATTGGACCCTTGCTTTGGCTAACGTAATCCTTATCTGTTTCTTGTTGTAGTTTATACCTTGCTAGCTGTATCATGAGACCACGTGGGAGGCCTATGATGGTTCGACCGGAACCACGGGCAGAGGCTCCGGGAGTTGAGCCAGTAGTGAGAGTTGAGGCTCAAGTGGGAGAGCCTGTGGTTGGAGTTGAAGCTCCTCCACCACCTCCACCACCACCACATCCTCCACCGGGAGTGGGAGGTGAGGCCGGGGTCGAAGGAGAGGGACCACAAGGAGGTCAGGGTGGCCAAGGACCGGCCGGGATTGACTTAGCTCCGTTGGTTCAAGCGATTGTCGGGGCATTTCAGGCTGCAGTAGCTGGAGGTCAGGCAGCAGCACACCATCAGGGTGAGGGCACCGGTTTACCTTTAGAGAGACTTCGGGGCCTTGGGGTCGAAGAGTTCAGAGGTGCTACTCCAGAGCGATCAGAGTTATGGTTTGAGAAGACTGTCCGTATCCTTGCTCAGATGGGATGTACTGGTGAGCGCAAGTTGGGATGTGTTGAGTCCTTGCTTCAGGGTGATGCCTACACCTGGTGGGTCACCGTTACTTCGGGTATGGATGAGGCCGAGATTTCCTGGGAGTTCTTTGAGACAGCATTCCGGAAGAAGTATTTGGGTCCGCGATACCTCGATGAGAGGAAGAGGGAGTTTATGGCTTTACTTCAGGGGAGTATGTCTGTAACAGATTATGAGATCCGATTTGTCAGGTTGAGTCAGTATGCACCTGAGCTTGTACCTACTGAGGTGGAGCGTTGTAACCGCTTCCGTTATGGGCTGAGTGAAGAGATCAAGATGTATACTCTAGCTTCAGACTACACCGATTTTGATGTCTTGGTCTCGAGGGCCAAGGACTTGGAGCACAGTTTGAGTTTGACCAGGCGGTCTAGTGGATCTAGTTCGGGTAAGAGGTCCAGTAACTTTGATAGAGGTGATGCCAAGAGGCATCGGGACAACATGCATCATTATGATCATAGGCGTGGTGGCGGTAACCACGGTAGGGGCCATCAGGGCCAGAGAACTGGTGGGAAGTTGCCCACATGTGCTACTTGCGGGAGGAACCACACCGGCGAGTGTTGGGGAAATTTTCATTCTTGTTGGAGTTGTGGGGCTAGAGACCACATTAGGTGTGACTGTCCACATCAGGTGGGACAGGCACCAGCTCAGGCTTCTGCTAGAGCCAATGACTTCCAGAGAGGCCGCGGGCGCGATAGAGGTAACTTCCAGCCGAGGAATGATGGCCAGAGAAATATAGCACATGTAGTTGCAGTTCAGCCGGAGGGCGAAGGACAGGCCAGAGTTTACGCTCAGCGCGGGGAGCAGCATGACACCGATGTGATCGCAGGTAACTTCTCGATACAGTCTTTGGGTTTGCTTTCTTTGATTGACTCTGGGTCTACACATTCCTACATATTGAGTGAGCATGCACAGTCTTTGAGTTTGCCTTGTGAGATGTTAGAGGTAGGAGTTAGTGTTACTAGTTCCTTTGGGGACACGGTAGTAGTTAGGAAGATGTACCGAAGGTGTCCGTTGATGGTTCAGGGGCATGTGTTTCTAGTGGATATGATGGAACTTCCTTTCTATGGTTTCGATGTGATTCTGGGTATGGACTGGCTCACGGAGCATAGGGCTAGGATAGATTTTGAAACTAAGCGGATTTCTTTGAGGCTCACAGATGACTATGAGATTGTAGTGGTGGGTGAGAACGTGAAGTTCTTGTCCAATGTGGTTTCAGTATTAGAGGCTAAGAGATTAGTTGAGTTGGGGTGTGAAGCATACTTAGCGTATGTGATGAACCCTAACATGAGTGAGGTTAGACCTCAGGACATCCGGACAGTATGTGACTTTCCTAGTGTGTTTCCGGAAGAGTTGTCAGGGTTACCACCGGACAGAGAGGTAGAGTTCAGCATTGAGACTTATTCTGATTCAGCTTCTGTTTCGATTGCTCCGTACCGCATGGCACCGAAGGAATTGAAAGAGTTGAAGACTCAGTTGCAAGAATTGACAGATAGAGGTTTTATTAGGCCTAGTTCTTCACCTTGGGGTGCATCAGTTTTGTTTGTGAAGAAGAAAGATGGAAGCATGAGAATGTGTATATATTACAGGAAGTTAAATCAATTGACAGTGAAGAACAAATATCCATTGCCTAGAATTGACGACTTGTTTGATCAGTTGAGAGGAGCATCTGTCTTTTCGAAGATTGATTTGAGATCGGGCTACTACCAGCTAAAGGTAAGAGAGGTTGATGTACCGAAGACGGCCTTTAGGACTAGATATGGACATTATGAGTTTTTAGTCATGCCTTTTGGGCTGACTAATGCACCGGCTGCTTTCAAGGACATGATGAATAGGATCTTTCATCAGTATCTAGATCAGTTTGTAGTTGTATTTATTGATGATATTTTGGTGTACTCGCGAACTGAAAAAGACCATGACCGACACTTGAGACTTGTTTTGAAGACTTTGCTAGATCATCAGTTGTATGCGAAGCTCGGCAAGTGTGAGTTCTGGATCCGTGAGGTAGTCTTCTTAGGACATGTAGTGTCAGCCGATGGGATTAGAGTTGATCCGAAGAAGATTGAAGCCATTGTTGAGTGGAAGCAACCAAAGTCTGTGACAGAGGTACGTAGCTTCCTAGGTTTAGCCGGATACTATAGGAGGTTTGTAGAGGGTTTCTCTAAGTTAGCCACTCCATTGACACAGTTACTTCAGAAGAGTGTTCAGTTTGAGTGGACAGATGCAAGACAGAGAGCCTTTGAGAAATTGAAAGAAGCTTTGACCCAAGCACCGATTTTGATTCAGCCTGAGTCCGGGAAGGACTATGTAGTTTACAGTGACGCTTCTTATGTAGGGCTAGGATGTGTTCTTATACAAGACAAGAGAGTAGTGGCTTATGCCTCAAGACAGTTGAAGACCCATGAGCGCAACTATCCGACCCATGACATAGAATTAGCTGCATTTGTGTTTGCTTTGAAGATTTGGAGGCACTATTTGTACGGTGAGAGATGCATAGTGTACACCGACCACAAGAGTTTGAAATACATTATGACTCAGCGAGATTTGAATCTCAGACAGCGTAGGTGGTTAGAGCTGCTAAAGGACTATGATCTTACTATTGAGTACCATCCGGGTAAGGCCAACGTAGTGGCCGATGCATTGAGTAGGAAGGTGGTCATGGACTTGAGAGCTATGTTTGCTAGATTGAGTTTGTCCGGAGATGGTGGCTTGATAGCCGAGCTTCAGGTTAGACCTACTCTAGGTCAGTTGATTAGAGAGAAACAGCTCTTAGATAGATCTTTGGCACCTCACGTGCAAGATATAGCCGAATGTAGATCTTCAGACTACAGTTTCAGTGCTGATGGGGTTTTGTGTTTCAAAGACAGAATAGTTGTGCCGGAAGACAGTGATTTGAGACGTATGATCTTGACTGAAGCCCACAGTAGTCCGTTTGCTATGCATCCTGGAAGTACGAAGATGTACCGTGACTTGAAGAATGAGTACTTTTGGGTTGGCTTGAAGAGAGATGTAGCCGACTTTGTGAGTAAGTGCTTAGTGTGTCAGAGAGTGAAGGCGGAACATCAGGTTCCCTCAGGTTTGTTACAGCCGTTGAGAATTCCGGAATGGAAATGTGAGAACATCACCATGGACTTTGTTTCGGGTTTGCCTTTGACTCCTACGAAGAAGAACTCAGTTTGGGTGATAGTAGATCGTTTTACGAAGTGTGCTCACTTCTTGGCAGTCAACACTACTTACACTTTAGATAGATTGGCCGATTTGTACATTGGAGAGATTGTTAGACTGCATGGTGTGCCGAAGTCCATTGTGTCAGATAGAGATCCGCGGTTTACTTCTAGATTTTGGGAGTGTCTGCATACAGCTTTGGGTACCCGTTTGAACTTCAGCACTTCTTATCATCCTCAGTCAGATGGTCAGTCAGAGAGGGTTATTCAGATCTTAGAAGATATGTTGCGTTGTTGTATCATTGATTTTCAGGGTACTTGGGAGAAGCATTTGCCTCTAGTAGAGTTTGCGTACAATAACAGTTTTCAGTCGAGCATTCAGATGGCTCTGTATGAGGCCTTGTATGGCCGGAAGTGTAGGACTCCAGTTTGTTGGGCCGAGGTGGGACAAAAATTGTTACCTATGCCGGATTTGCTCAAGGGGACAACCGACAAGGTAAAATTGATTTGTGACCGTTTGAAGGCTGCTACGGATAGGCAGAAGTCCTATGCCGATTTGAAGAGGAAGGAAGTCGAGTTCTCAGTGGGTGATAGAGTGTTCTTGAAAGTGTCTCCGTGGAAGAAAGTGATGAGATTTGGCCGAAAAGGGAAGTTGAGTCTGAGGTATATAGGATCGTATGAGATTGTGAAGAGGGTTGGTCCAGTTGCTTATCAGTTGCGGTTGCCGTCCGAGCTAGAGAAGATACACGATGTGTTCCATGTTTCGATGCTTCGTAAGTATAGGTCCGATCCATCACATGTTATGCCCGTAGAAGAGATTGAATTGAATCCGGATTTGACTTATGAAGAAGAGCCCGTCGAGATCTTAGCTTCTGACAGTAAAGTGTTGAGGGGTAGATCGATTGAGTTAGTGAAGGTGCGGTGGCAACGTAGAGGTGTGGACGAGGCCACTTGGGAGAGGAAGGAGGATATGGAAAAGCAGTTTCCGTATCTCTTTCAGTCAGGTAATTTCGGGGACGAAATTCCTTAAGTGGGAGAGAGTTGTAACGCCCGTGTTTTTGGGTTAGGAGTTAGCCGGGTTTATAGCTCGAGTCAATAAAATTTAATTAAATCAATTCAACTCTAAATGATGACCTAATTGAGCTTTAGTGAAAATGGGAGGGACCTATGTTGTAATTTGACCCAAAAGTCTTTAAAAGCAAGACAACTTTAAAACAAAAGTTGTCATCTTCTTCACTAAAAACCCTTTCCAACGTTAAAAAGAGGAAAGACTACATTTTCAAAACCTCTCAAAGCTAGTTACTATTCCATTGTGTATCTCCCTCAATTCAAGGTGTTTTTGAAAGGTAAAAGTGTTTTCTTACTCTCCTCTCTATCCCCTATCTACCTATGGTCTTAGATTTTAAAGATATGAAGTTTTGAAAATTAGGGTTTGTTTCAAAGTTTGGGTTTTTAAGGGGTTTTTCATCTTGTTTTGATAAATTGAGTTGGGGTTTTGTTTACTCATGTTAAAATACACATTATATGTTAATTTGGTTGAATTTTGATGAAAATCCGAAGTGGGTTCTTAGACCCATTTTTGAGTTGTCAAAAACTCCATTTTTGGTGGGTTTTAGGTTGAAAACAAAGGGCTGATGGTTTAGGTATGTTAGGAGGGTGATTTGGGACATTTTGGAGGTCATTTGGGTGATTGAAAATGGAAATTTCAGCAAGGTTTTAGGGGAGCACGAAAATTGGGATTTTGGGTGATTATGAGGATTGGGAATTTGATGATGTTGGCTTATACATATGATGTGAGATGGTGGTTGAGTTTTAGCATTGAATTGTGAAGTAATGAATGTGTTTTTCTTGGCTAGAAGCGAGAGGAGTCGTTGAAGGAGCATTGGGACCGAATCCGGGATCGTAGGAGGATTGTTTCGATTGCTAAGGAAGGGCGGTGAGTGGTTTCAAACTTGATTTAAAGTTTGGTTCGAGTATGTGTAGTGTGTGTGTAAAGTGTGCTTGGTAGGCCACTTCTATTTAACTCAAGTAGTTAATTTAGCCTTTGTTCTCCATAAATGCTATTGTGCTATTTGGCTATGCTCTTGTGATTGCGGTTTATTGGTGCATGTATATTCATGATGTCACATCCCAAAAACCGGTCTAGTCGGAATTAAGTTCCGGTGACCGAATATTTTTATCGATTAATTTATTCGATCTTATCTGAATCAATAAATATTATTCGGGGTAATTTATGATAGTTTATTATTATTATTATTATAATTATTATTATTATAAAAAAAGGGGAATGAAGTGGTTTGCCGTGTAAAGCAATCCCACTTAAGCAAATGGACTAAAAACAATTCAAATGGAAATTTGCCACCATTTGTGGCTAAGAATTGACTTGAAGGCTGGAAATTTAGTATAAAAGGGGGGCAAGAGTATTGAAGCCATTCACGGCAAAGAAAGAAAGAAAGAAAGAAAGAAAGAAAAAAATAGTAGCATATGATCCAATGTTCGATTGGTAGTCCGATATTTTCGATATAGTAATATCGAATTTCTATCGATGACGGGGTAAGCTCAAATCTCTAGTTAGTTTAAGTTTCGGTATCGAGTTGATTAATATTTTTATATATATTCGATACTGTTTTATTGATTAGTTTTTATTAATTATCATGGTATACGAGGTCGATTCGGAACAACCGTCAAGCCCAAGAAATAAAAATAAAGTACCGGTCTATCAAGGTGAGTGAAATAAATTAAAGTTGAGATTAGAGTCTCAACTACCTATAATTTGATGTTAGTATTTTTATTAAGCATGAAATTGGATTAATTAAAGGTTGGTAAATGATAAGGGTAGAAAGAATAAAGAAATTCGGATTTGTAAACTGTCCTGTAGAAAACTGCATTTTTGAGCATGTTAGAGTCATTTCTGGAAAACGTGTTCTTCTACAAAGTTGTAGAGGACAAAATTTTACATGAAATAGAGGTATGATTTGCTCAAAAATGTTAAGTATAGGTCTCTAAATTGTTGTTAGAAGTTACTGGACTAAAACTGAATGAATCTAGAATCTGCTGTACTAAATTGTAAAATTCGAAAATTTTAGGGGCTTAAATAATGCCAATAAAAATTCTGAAAATTTATGATTAGAACAGAGGATTCATGAAATGAATTAAATTAAATGGCCAAGCTTGAATTAAGTCTCAATTGGTAGGTTAAAGCCATTTAGATCACATATAGAATTATTAAAGAATAAAAAGGGGACTGTTTTGTGGAAATTGATAAATTGAGGACTTGAATGCTTTGATTTTGAATATGTTAGAACTTCATTATTATGCTAATACATGTAAGTTAATATGGTTAAAATATCAGAACCAAATGAATTGTGAAACATATAATTTATATGCTTTAAATCCACTAAATTTAGCTTGGACAGATTCGATCCTGAAATTGATCTGTTTTAAAATGCAAAACTGTACTGATTGGGAAACGTTAAAAATATGTGCCATACATGATCTTAATGGTGTGTTTATAAGCTTTCTATAATGGTAAAGAACTCCTTATTTGGAGTTGTGAGTAAAAAGATATGAATTTTTGAGTAAGTAAATGTCATGAAAACAGGGTAACAGTTTGCCCCTAAATCTGCATCAACAACGACTTTAGAAATTCATTATAAATTGTATAAGAAGAATTAAAAGTTATAATTTATATGGTTTAAAAGATTATTCAGTCTAGTTTCGTTTAAAACAAACGAAATCAGATTTTGAGTTATAGAACATTTTATATAAATATTTCTTTGAGGACAATGCAAACTGCCTAATGTACTAAATGATATATTTCTTTAATGTTTGGTTAGAAAAGAGTAGAAATGAAGGAAACCACAAAGTTGGAGAATAAGGAAAATGTCTCTAAGCTTGGATTGAGGTGAGTGTGGATGCATTTGTCTCGGGTGATGCGGTGTCATTCCGATCATTGTTTTTATGTTCTGATATGTGAGTGTGGATGCATTTGTCTCGGGTGAAGCGGTGTCATTCCGATCATTGTTTTTATGTTCTGATATGTGAGTGTGGATGCATTTGTCTCGGGTGACGCGGTGTCATTCCGATCATTGTTTTTATGTTCTGATATGTGAGTGTGGATGCATTTGTCTCGGGTGACGCGGTGTCATTCCGATCTTTGTTTTTATGTTCTGATATGTGATTGTAGTTGTGTCAAGGGATAGGCTCGGTGCCTTCCCGTTGCATTATTTATGATTATGTTTGCATTTGTTAAGGGCTCACGTAGAGCAACTATGCTCGAATGGCAAATTTGATAAGTGCCTTGCATATGTTTGAATATGACTATGAAATGCTACATGATATGGAGCTACGGCTCATCTTGTTATTTCATATGATATGATATGAAAATCATGGACTATGTGAATTTGTGTGTATTTATGGACGTTGGATACAATTGGCATGCCATAGGGTTATTCGAGCTCAACATGTAAGGGAGGACTACGGTCCAGGGCTACGGCCTATATGTGGGAGATAAAAGGATGGAAGTGTAAGGGATACATGGAGCTACGGCTCAGGGCTACGGCTCAATTATGATACATGATATGGTGTACAGGGAATCCGCGTATCCAATGGTACCAATATATTATGTGTTTGATACATTATGCTATGTTATGATCATGATATGATATTATGTTTTGTTATGAATATACATGGAGCTACGGCTCAGGGCTACGGCTCATTTATGATTCATGATATGGTGTACAGGGAATCCGCGTATCCAATGGTACCAATATATTATGTGTTTGATACGTATGCTATGTTATGCTCATGATATGATATTATATAAGAGATACATGGAGCTACGGCTCATTACTGATTCATGATATGGTGTACAGAGAATCCGCGTATCCAATGGTACCAATATATTATGTGTTTGATACATTATGCTATGTTATTCTCATGATATGATATTATGCTTTGTTATGAATATAAAGTATGACATGTTATTGCATTATGATCATTTTTGGAAGCATGCTACATGACATAACATGTTCATTCATTGTCATTGGCTACCTCGCTTAGACTATATAAGTCTAATGCATTCATTGCATAACATTTCAGGTTAAAGAAAGCAATAGATCGAGATCGGGATTAGTTGGAAGGTTGGCAAGTCACTACAATTAAAGAGTAATGTGTTTTGTCCTTATAAACTCCTAGTATGGTGGCAAAGTAGTTAAAGTAATTATACTAGTCTTGTGGGCCTACTATTGTGTATACGTTACCTATGTTTTGTATAATTTTTTTTTTAGTGTTTAAGATATTTGTTAGTTCGAATAAAAAATAGTTTTAGACAAATTACAAAAGGGTCACTAAAATATTGTATCGTCTAATCAGATAGGTAAATGACTTCCGTTAGTAATGAGATTTTACAGGCTAATAACTAGTAAGTTTAATTTCAGTATAATATCAGGAATTTCAGATAAGGACCCCTAATTTGTAAAAAATTACAAATTAGTCCCTAAGTTTGAAAAAGTTTAAAATTGACCCCAATTTGAGTAAGTTGTTAATAAGTTAAGTGTTAAGTCTTAAAAGAGATTAATAAAATATTACGAAATGATTTTTGAACTTTGGATTTATGTCTCCGATCTCCGTATTGTTTTTCGGTAGCGCTCTCCGACCCGGTTCTCTACCAGGCCGGGAAGGGGGTGTTACACATGAAATGTATATATATGTGATGAGCATGGAATGTGGTTGATGATATATAATGTGGTTACGATAATTGGCACTAATTAAATTATCGGTTGTAAATGATCGATCATTAGGATTAGTGTGCACACAAATTGAGTCAAAACGTACGTGGCCTTGATGGCGTTAAGTCATCAAGGAGGAGTACGGTGATGTAATATTCCACCGGAAGCTTTTATACATTTCTACGGGATGATGAGTGGAATCCCATCCGTAGGGCATGTGGCGATGAGTGGAATCCCGCACATGCAAGGTCCGGTGATGAGTGTAATCCCACCGAGGTAAAGTGTTGTTGAGGTTTAAATCCGCACAATCGGGGTAATTTAAAGTGGCCAATTAACTTGTTCATATGATGTGATATATGATGTTGATACATGATTGTTGAGATTGATGCTTGATGCTTAGTATGAGGTGAGATGCCATATTATGCCCCTTGGAAGACTAGCTAGGTCTACTTGATTATATGCCAATGTTTGATGTATGTGAGATTAGGATTTACATGCTTGAACCCTGCATTGTTGATGTTTTTCGTTTTAGAGCACCCTCACTAAGCTTATAGCTTACGCTCTCAATGTTCAACAATGCAGATCATTAGCGTGGTGTTAGCTCGAGGCAAGGCAAGAAGGACTTTCCAAGTTTGTGGCTCAAGTACGGTTATCAATTTTGTATTAGCTAGCAATGTGGCAAGGGTTTTTGTATGAGCTTGTATGACTCATTTAAATGTGGATGTTTGGTTTGAATATGGTTTGTAAAGCATGTGATACTATAATGAATGTTGGTGTATGATGGCATGCTTTAGAATGTCTAGGTTGCCTTGTGTATGAGTGCAAACCCCATATGCTTATCTTGTGCCTTTTAAGGCCTTTAAGTTCCATGTATGACCTTATATGTTGAATTGCCCTTTGGAATGCCAAGTATGGATGCCTTGTTTCATGTTTGAATGCTTGAGTTGCTTGTATGGTTTATGCATCACCTTGTGTTGATTAGTGCCCTTTGGCTTCTTGTGAAAGCATGCTTTTATGGTTGGTTTGCCTTAGGATTGATGTTAGTGTGTTGGTTGAGGTTTTAGAGGGATTTAGAGGCCTCCTTGTGCCCTAAATCAGCTAAAACCTGTAAATTCGTAGCAGGGGTATCGATACGGTTGGTCCCGTATCGATACCGCCTTCTTGTTTCAGGCATCGTGTTTCGATACGCGAGGGGGCGTATCAATACTATTTTGGTCACTGGAGCTACTGTCCATTTCGGTATCGATACAAGCCTTTAGAGTGTCGATACGGTCATCTTAGCGTTGACCGTGGGAAGTCAACCGTTGAGGAGGGTATCGATACACTCCTTGGGCGTATCGATACGGTCTCCACGGGTTGACTTTGACCAGTTGACCTAGTCAAGGGGTATCGATACACCCCTTAAGTGTATCGATACCGCCTGCAGTTTAAGTTTAAAATTGGGATGTAAAATGTTAGTTTGAGTTCGTTTGATCGTTTCGTAAATGTTGTTCCGTTGTGTGATCACTTAGGATTTAATACTCCTCTAGACAAGATTAAAATGAAAGAAAAAAAAAATATAGGGTTGCTAACCGAGGGGGAACCCTTTGGGTTTCGCTTCGGTTTTCCCCGTGTGGCCCACTCGGACCGGTCATCCGGCCAGACCGGGACGAGGGGGTTACACGTTTACCACCTCGATGGCAAAGGAAATTAAATTGGACCATCGAAGTAGCCAGAGGTGGACGCTTGTGGGGACTTGGGAGGCTATGGCCCCGCAATTTTGAGAAATTAGATTTTGACCATTAAAATTAGAACCTCAAAGTTTTTGAAAATTTTAATTTAAGCTTTCATTTTTAAAAAATTTAAGTTAGTCCGATAAACTCTTTCATCAAGTTCAGCCACTGGAAGTAGCTATCAGCTAAATTGAGAAACTTTCGAGATTCAAGCTTAGTAGCCACAACTGGCAATGATCTTGAAAACTATAGGAACTTTCCAATCATCCATGCTCTAGGATGGTGAGATGTTGGGCTCGAAGTCGGGCATTGAAGAGAAAGATTTAATCATTGAAAAAAAAGAAAAAATAGCATGCCACGTCAATGAATGATAATAAATGTAATAAGTTCAATAATTGTATTATAAGTTTTATATATTCAATAAGCGAAGTGCAAGTGTTTCTAATCGTTAGGGATTATATATGTAGTTTACCCTTAACATTATGTGCATACAAAAATAATTTAATTACATTATTGTAAACTTCATAGTATAAATTTATATAATTTTAATTTAATAATATATTAATTTTTATTTAATCATCGATATCTAATCCATATACTGACTAATCTTGATCAAGTACTGCATAGTCTCGTTATGGGGTGACCCTCCCAACCTAAATATTTGTATTCACAACACCATGATTCACACCCTTGAACTTATTTAAAAGATTTAATATTTCATCCGATTAGACCAATTAATTATTAGTATTTTAAAATATTTATTAATTTTATACATTTTAATTTTTCTCTTACTCGTGTAAGTTGTGATATTATTGATTGATAAGTACATAAAAGACAAAGAAGGAAATTTATTGAAATATGATGACTCTTTATCTCTCTCCTTTATAGCACATGGTCAAAACAATAATAGATAATGTGTACAAAAATGGAATTAAATATTTACACATCGAAATTTCGAAGAGATAAATGTAAGCACGTGGTTTTTGACTTTTTAAATTAAATAATTAGTATATTTATTTTCATTTTATTTACTTTTACTAATGTATTAATTTTTTGAATTGATTTTACTAATGTTTTAATTGAATTGAGGCTTGAATAAGCCCTTAAATTTAAAAAAAAATAATTGAGCTCTTAAACTTTGTTTGCGCTCAATTAAACTCTTAAACAAAAAAATTAATTTGGCCCTTTAACCAATTTTACCATTAACTTTAATGGTTTATTTTTTATGAAAAATTTCTTTTGACACGTGTCACAATAAGATAATGTCACTTGTCATTTCTATGAATTTTTAAATTTCAATTTTTTCAAAATATCTAAAAATAGGAAAAAAAATTCTATTTTTTAATTCTGGAAAATTATAAAAAAACATTTTAAAAATATAAAAAATTAAATTTCAAAATTTATTTAAAAAAGACAATTTTAAAAATATTAAAATATTTTAGAAATAAAGAAATAAATATATTATACAATTATAAACAATAATTTGAAAAAAAAATAAAAACCATAAATTTATTTTAATTTTTAAAATATATTTAAAACTATATTTTAACAAATATTAAAAAATATTTTTTGAAAAAATATAAAACAATAAAAGTTATTTTGAATTTTTTTGTAATTGTATAATAACAGTTTTTAATATTTTATTTTGTTAAAAATATTTTTAATATTTTGAAAAATTATTACTTATTATTTTTAAATAAACTTCGAAATTAAAAAGAATACTTTTATAATTTTAAAATAACTTTTTAAAAATTTTCAGAATTAAAAAAAATAGATTTTTTTTTCTGTTTTTATATGTTTTTAAAAAATTTAAATTTAAAAATTCATAGAAACGACAAGCGGCATTATCATGTTGCGACATATGTCAAAAAAATATTAAAGTTAAATGTCGAGGTTGGTCAAATGAACAAATTAATTTTTTCTTTTTTGGGTTTGAGGACTTAATTGAGTGTAAATTAAATTTAGAGACTTAATTAATTTTTTAAAAAATTTAAGAAATTATTAAACCCTTAAGCTTTATTTAATTCATAACATCAATTTGATGTTAATATAATCAATTGATATTATTTAATGCACGTGTGGTAGGGTGGTGGAATCTTGTAGGTACAGTAAGTAGCTAAATGGTTAAAATGTGGCGAGAGGCATGGGGTGTCGTGTCTTGCTTCAAGTCTGGCAAGTTCGAATATGTAATAGTAGGATATGGTGCACTTTTTTTCTTTTACTTAAATTTAGTAAATTTTTTTAATGAGGTTAATGTCTCTACTTTTCCAATGCACGTTGTTCATCAATAAAATTGCAAAAATTTTCCTTAAAAAAAGCATAATCAATATTATAAGTTTTAACGTAGCCAAGATTTAGGCATATTTGGGTGAAAAACTATTTTTTTAATAATTATATAGAATTTTGGCTCTCTCTCAGGATTATTTGAAAAAAATGACCCTCAAACATGTCACGTAGTGAAACCTCGCGTTCTTTGGGAAGCGAGACGCGAACTCGCGTTCTACAGAGCGCGCGTTCCATCTACGTGACATCGTTGTTTGAAATAACGGTTTTTCAGGAACTCGCGTTATGCAGAACGCGAGGTCCCCGAGAATTTGAAAAGGTGGCTGAATATATCGCACAGAAATCGCGTTATGCAGAACGCGAGTTCTGTGCGAATATGGGTTGAAAAACAAGGGTGGGTAGGCCTGTTCGAGCCCAATTTCGGGCTTATAAATCGTATATTTTTAGCGAACATCGAGTTTGGGTTCGTAGTACTAGAAATTCTCTATCGTATGACACCAACACGGTCAATTTCCGTCAATTCTAAACTGGCTTAAAATGGCTTCCAAACCCTATGCTATCATCCTTTTTTGAATGAAATTGCCTTTGAACAAAGGTCGATAGACATGTTCGTGTAGAATTTCAGGCGTATAAATCATATATTTTTAGCAAACATCGAGTTTGGGTTTGTAGTACTAGAAATTCTTTATTATATGGCACCAACATGGTCAATTTATGTCCATTCTACACTGACTTAAATTCGCTTCGAAAACGCTATCCTAACATATTTTTTTGAATGAGTGAAAGTATAAGATTACCTATTTTATAAAACGAATTAGACTGGTTTTATTGATCGATAGTTATGGGCGAACTCGCATAAACAAATTACAATGATTTAATTAAGACGAGGGGCCAAGCGATTAGGACACTTGGTCTTTGAGTGTCCAGGATTTTTACATTTACTACAATGTTTCTTTTGTCCGGTTTTTTCTCGATGTTCGACCATATCCTCGGTACAGTGTATTCGTGTAGACCGTAAACGTCCTTTGTCTCTCAGTAGTGTTGGATCTGGGCGTATGGTCGGTTCAGAGTGAACGTCATTCAGATCAACCTCATTTCCGATTGGAGGAAACTCTTTTTGGTAAACCTTAAACATCATTTGGAGTAAGTATACTAGATCAACCAGTTGCATGTAGTCTATTCGTTGGTTTGCGCAAGCAGCAATGACGTGTGCGCACGGGTATTTGAATGTTTGGAATATTCCACACTCGCAGGTTCTTTCCCTAAGATCTACCACGTACGCTTTGTGCTGAATGCCTACCAACCGCCTGGAAAATTCTGAAACACAAAACTTATGTCCTTCTCGCGAGAAGAGAGTTGCAGTCATCTGTCTTGATTGGTGCACTTGAGTTTGCAGTTTTGTGCGAAAATCTGGATGGACTATGTGGCCACTTGTCATGTACTCAGTTGCTTGCCTTCCCAAGGTTGCAAATATGGTAGCCAAACGATAGTAGGTTGCTTTGACAATGGAAGTGATAGGCAACTACCGCACTCCCTTCAGTGATGAGTTCACTGCCTCAGCCAAGTTCGTTGTCATGTGACCACATTGTTTACCCCCGTCATACGATTGAAGCCATTTTTCCCTCAGGATTTTTTCAAGGTAGTCTGCGCCAAATTTGTTTTTCGCTCTCAGTTCCTCAAACACCTCCTCCACCTCTTGTACGTAGTGTGAGTTGCCTAAGGGATGTTGAATAGTTATGGGCGAACAACACATGCAAAGAGGTCGTACATAAAAGTGAGTAGCAACTAATATAGTAAATGAAAATGACATAAAGGACGTACCCATTCTGAGCACCAGTTCACGTTCATCACGGTCCTTGAACTGCTGCAGGTAGTTTGCGACTATGTGCCGCAAGAAGAAACGGTGTTAAATGTATGGAGGCTGCCAATACTTACCCAAACGTTCTAGCGCCCACAAGAGCGTTATGCCTCTGTCAGAAATAAAACATATCACATCGTCCCTTGCCCGTATTACAAGATCAAGGACATATCTTCGTAGGTTCCGAAGGAAGAACATCCAAGACTCTAGATCCTCCTTCGGGATGACTGTGAATGCAACAGGAACACATTTTCGATTGTCGTCCTGTGCATTAGCTAGAAGTAGGGTCTGTGTATATTTTCCGTACAACCATGTGCCATCGATTTGGACCATCAGTTTGCAGTGCTTGAATGCATTGATGCACTGCGGGAAAGTCCAAAATAACCGGTGGAATTGAGAAACACCTCGAAGGACACGATCATTTTTATATACCGGAACCGTATCAAGTTTGAAAACCATTCCGGGGATGTGTTTCTACAGCATATTTAGCCACGGGCGCAACTCTTTGTAAGAATCATCTCATCGGCCAAACAGTTGTTCTACGGCCCGCTTCTTTGCATACCATGTTTTCCAATATTCAGGACGGTAGCCGGTGACACCTTCAGCTGCATCCTGACATGTGGGGACCGACACCTTGGGATTTTCTTTAACCAGTGGCATAAAGATGTCGGCGAGGAACTTTGCATCGAGGTTCTTGTGATCATGGCTTAGGCTACCAACGGTGCATGTATGAGGCCTTACAAGTTTTGTTATTCTTCAACGGTCGTTTACCTTCTTCAATTGTGATACACGAATTTTCCATTTACAACTGTGATCCTTTTGGGTGCAGTGCGCCTTATAGTATTTCAGTTGGGTTTTCTTCAATGTTGTCTCAACAGCCTGGCGAATGTTGTACTGCTTAATTGCGGCCACCGCCATTTCTTTTGTCAAGAACGTCATACCAATGGCCAGTTCACCATCAGAACGGTTGAGTCTGCCATCAATTGTTTGGTCTTGCGAAAATCCAGGAACGTCCATGGCATCCATATCAACCATTGTGAAGTGGGATGGTGGCTGGTACATAGAAATAGGTGTCGTTGATACAGGAAAGTTGGTTGCTGCCGGCTATTCTTCGAAATATGTTGGTGGAACGGTCAAGTCTTCTGGTTCTTCATAGAATGGCCTTGTAACCCCCTTAACCCGGCCCAGACGGTTGAACCGAATTAAGAAGTTTACACGAGGAAAACCAAAGTCAACTCGAAAGTCAACCTTGATTAACGACCCTTTTTTTCTTTTAAATCTTATCTAGATGCACGTTAACCCTAGTTATGATCATACAGACATCATATTCACAGATCATAACTTTCAGAGATCATTCAGGGACCCAATTGCACAAGATAGAACTTTAGGGACCAAAATGTAAATTCTGCAAAATAAAAGAACTTAACCCAAATTAATGTTACCAATATAAAATTAGTCAGGTTTCATGCTTCACTGTCGAATTCCAGCTCAAAAGGACATTCCAAGCTCATACAATTGCATAAACAAGATTTAGGACCAAAACGCAAACATTCCAAGACATATAACTGCCGATGTCAGCTCCCAACGGTCAGGTGTTCCGAAATAGGGAGGACCTGTTTCGAAACGCGGGGCCGTTCCGCAACGTGTTCCGAAACACGGCTTGGCAGTAGCCAAACTGTTCCGAAACAGTGCCTACCGTTTCGGAACGCCCAGGCCATTTCAGGCCCTCGTTTCGATACGGTAGCACATGTTCCGAAACAGGTTGCCCAGATTGCAGAAAAGTGGATGGTTTAACATGCAATTGACTTACCCAACATGCTCCAAATGCAACCAAACTTTACCAGCAGGTCATTCAACATACATGGAACATACCTGAACCAACAAAGCATCAACATGGCATCCAAAATGAAAAGCCCCAATTCTAAAAGCATGCCTCCTATTTAGCAACCACTCATGCATCAAAATACCATAATCCAACACATAGAGGCCAATTACAAATATCAACATAAACAACAACATAAATCCAACCTAGGGAGTCCAAAACATCTCCCAAACAACAACATAGGTCCCCCATTGCCAAATTCCCATAAGCTAATGGTTTGAGGAAAAGTTCACCATACATGAGCTTTAACCAACACTTGGATTCTTCACCACCTTGATGCCCTCAAAAGTACTTTAATGCTCTGCATTATTGGTTTAAGAAAAGAGAGAGAGCGTAAGCACAAGCTTAGTGACGAATGCTCAATAACCACGCAATAATGCATTTATAAAACATCTTTACAAAACATACTTCATAACAACACTTAGGCATGCTCAAAAGCATTTTAAACAAGCAATACATGCTTCACATCATAATCATGTCATATTGGCCTCAAGTGATAATCATCATCTTTTAAAAACAAGATCAACATAAGACTCACACATGGACTTTTAAACACCATTGTGATCTTATAATTCACAAGGACCACACAAGGACTTTTAAACACCTTTGTGTCCTTAACAAGTATCACCCCAAGGACTTTTAAACACCTTGGCCCCAAGGACTTTTAAACACCTTGGCAAGGACCACACAAGGACTTTTAAACACCTTTGTGTCCTTAACAAGAACCATCCAAGGACTTTTAAACACCTTGATGTTCTTAAGTAAACAAGGCTTTCCCCAAGGAACTTTAACCACCTTGAGCCTTAACCAAGAACCAACCATGGACTTTTAAACACCATGTTGTTCTTAAAATTCACAAGATCCACACAAGGACTTTTAACCACCTTTGTGATCTTAACCAAGAACCATCCAAGGACTTTTAAACACCTTGATGTTCTTAAACCTTTTTCAAAACATCACTTGCCAATATACATCCTTTATCAACAATATTCACTGTTTTAAAAGCATTTAACCAAGCCATTAACATCATGCACTTTAAGCATCAACCACATTTTAACAATGTTCAAAAACAAGGAAACTCTTACCTTGAACTTCCTACAACACATGGCTTATAATTTCAGCAAATAAACATGCTAGATATGCTTTTAAAACAGAATTGAAACATGCAAACAAACCACATTGCATACAACCAATCCATGGCCATCACCAAGAGAGTTTTTCCGAAAACTTACTCTTGAGCTTAGTTAAGTTGCTTAGACTTAAACTAAGCTCCCAAACCTTCAAAACACTGGTTTCAAAGCCGAAAACCAATTTCCACTCACCAATTCCGTTTCGCCTCTTGCCGAAACACAAATCAAGCTCCCGGATTACCACCTCTTGGATCCAAAGATGACTCCCCTATTTTAAACACATCAAAACAGTAGATTAATGCATCATCATGCATTAATAGCTTCAATGAAATCACCTAAACTCGCTGCTCTCATCCACACCCCATTTCCGGCTACCAAACACAACCGAAAATGCATCCAAACAACTTCTCAACATTACCCAGCCAAGGTTCATCAAAACCAAGCTTCCTTAAACATCATTTAACATCCAAAAAGGATCTAACAACATCCTTATACCTCCAACTACAACAGATCCACAAGATTACTTCAAAAACAACCAAGAACACAAGCTAAACTTAGGAAATTAAACCTATCCGGGTTTGCATTGATTAAACCTCAATTCCTCATCAAATTAACATTCATTTAGCATAAAAAATACACCTCAAATCACTGCTTTAACAGATCATACGAAAATTTACCAAAATCAATCAAATCTTGCATTTAAAAGCCAAGATCCATAACACAACCTTAAAACCATTTATAAAACACAATTTAAGGATTGAGAACTTGGGAATTTCAGTAAAGAACTGAGAGTTTAGAGGAGAAGGACGTTCTTACCTCCAAACTTGAGTTTCTCCCTTTTAGAATCAAGTTTTCTGTAACACCCGGGTTTAGGGGTTAGGTGAAAATAATATTTTAATATTATTTTGGGCTCGGTTTTATACTCTAAATAATATTTCGAGTTGTTTTCAAAATTAATCAATTTGGGTTAATCACGTTTTAAGCTTAAACCATATTCAACCATGAATTTACCTCCCTTGTAAATGCTCCATTTCATTAAGGGCAAACAAGTCTTTTGAGCTTTAAAATTATCACATGCCAAATAAAACACCCACCCTCCTCATCTTCTTCCCTTCACCCTTTCAAGAAAACCACCGTTACCTTCTTCTCTCCTTGGAGATTCACTGTTCCATCACCTCTACTCCTCATTTCAACTCCGTTTTGAAAGGTAAGAGTATTTTTGACTTCCCCTCATCCTCCCCTTCATAAAAGTACCTTTCATTTTGATTTCCATGGAAGTTTTAGAAAATGTCATTTTTGAATATTTGGATTAAAAATGGTGTCTTTATGTTGCAAAGTTAAATGTTTTGATTTAATATGTGAAGTAATGATGTATAGATGCCAAATGATACTACTTACATGAATTTCAAATGATTTTAATCAATTTTCGGAATTTGGCTTTGAGAGGGTTTTTGGAGGGTTTTAATGTGGGTTTGGGGGCTGCTAAAGGTTGGAATTTGTGGGCTGTAGGTAGTATGATATATGAGGATCATTTTGGGTGCAAATGATGCTTGTTTGGGTGCTTGAAATGAGAGTTTTCAGTGGGTCAAGTGGGCTGCTCGAAAATCCTGTTTTTGGTCTTGTTTTGAGTGTTGGTTGCTTGGTAATGTAATCCGGGTTAGTTTCGATGACAAGATATTGATTGTGGACGTTTTGTTTGTGTTTGGGATTGATTAGAATCAAGTTTGGGCATCGGTGAAGCATCGGAAGTGAATCCGGGGAATTGAAGACAATTGCTTGCTTGGTCTTGAGCTCGGGAGTTTAGGTGAGTGGTTAATTGTTTTAAACGGTTTTAAATCGGTTGGTTCGAGTATGTGGACTAGGTTGGACTTGGTAGACCCACCTAGAGTTAGGATTAGGGTGGTAGCCTAATCCTAAGCTTGATCTAGAGCCTTTGGTTGAACTCAATATATGGTTGTGTATATCTCGTATGAATTGTGGTATGAATGGCTATGTATATTGAGTTGTACATGTGAGATGAGACATGAATTATGATGCTTGAGACATACATGATGATGGTTGTTGGTGAGTACGTGCTAAGCACGGAATCGGTTAAAATGAGTAAGATGAAATGAGTGAATATTGGCACTAGTAAACTTAAATACAAATGATCGATCATTAGGATGTTAGTGTGTACACATGAGTCAAAAGTCGCGCGTGGCCTTGGTGGCGTTGAGTCACCAAGGAGGAGTACGGGTACGCCCGGAAATGGTATTTAAATATAGTCGGTGATGAGTGGAATCCCATCGACGGGGCGTGAGGATGAGTGGAATCCCCTCCGCGAGACCGGTGATGAGTGTAATCCCACCGTCAGGTAATGGTTGTGTTGTTGGATGTGAGTTCCAACGGTTATCCGCGTATTTGAGTCTTAACTAGGTGCCAATGTTGTTTGATATATGTATCCATGTGTTGAGACTAATGATCCTTGTGAGGATGTATGATGTGGCTATTTATGTTGTGAAAGTAGAGCTTAATGATTCATGACATGTACTTGTAAATATTGTTCATGCATCTTATATTGTGGCTCTTGTGGATCCTTGGTATGTTTGTGTAATGCCTTGGCTAGATCGTGCTCGGACCCTGCAATGTTGAGGTTTGTTTTTAGAGCTTACCCTCACTAAGCATCATTGCTTACGCTCTCTTTGTTCAACATTGCAGATCCTTAGCTCGTGGGTTGCTCGCGCAAGTGGAAGGCTCCAAGTGTGGTTTTTGGCTTGAGTTCATCAAGTATGGTTTTAAATGTTAGACATGTAATAGTTTGAGCAAGTTTGAGCAATGGGACATGTATGGCTTTGATGAGTAGTTGTTGGTTGTTTGAGAGCATGTATGGACTCCCTCATATCTTTCTTTTGCATGGTTTGTGTTGCCATGATGAATTGTAAGTCATGCCTAATTGCTTACTTTGGATGTTAGCCTATGCCTTAAGAGTTTTTACATGTGTTTGAATGTTGTTTGAATGAATGCATGTTGTGGATTGTTGCCTTAGTGTTAGACATGTCTAAATCATGTTGAAGCATGCTAGTATTGTTGTTATCCCCTATGTTGTTTTGTTTTGCTGTTGTATGGTGTTTTGGTGGTGTTTTGGGGCACCCTTGTGCCTCAAAACAGCCCAGACGAGTCTGCAGACAGGGGGCGTTTCGGAACGGGTCCCCCTGTTCCGGAACGGTCCCTTTGTAAATGGCCTGCCGTTTCGAAACGGATGAGGGCGTTTCGGAACGTTTTTGCTACTGGAATTTTGAGATATTGACGAGATGTAGCCGTTCCGAAACGGGCCTTTGGTGTTTCGAAACGGTCAAATCTCGTTGACCACAAGATATTGACCGTCAAGGTCGTTCCGATACGGGTCACCCCTGTTTCGGAACGGTCACCTTATGGTTGACCCAGGGCCGTTGACCAAGTCAAGGCGTTTCGGAACACCCTAGGGGCGTTTCGAAACGGCCTGCTGTAGTGAAGTAAAATGGACTGTTTATGCTTTGTTTGGTCGGTGAATGTTTCGTTGTTTGTATCTTTCGCTGTTATGCTCCACTTAGGGATTAAATGTGCATCTAGACAAGATTAAAGTTAAAAGAAATTTTAGGGTCGTTAACCGAGGGGGAATCCTTAGGGGTTTTCACTCGGTTTTCCCCGTGTGGCCCACTTGGACCGGTCATCCGACCAGACCGGGACGAGGGGGTTACACTTGTTGGTATCAGAGCCTAAGGTTACCGAGACCTTGGGCAGGTAAGTGAGGTAAGTTCAAGTTTTTGCTTGATATGCACGGTGTTTGCTTGCTTGTAAGAATGGTTGCTTGTTTTATTCAAAGCATGTGTGTGTGACTCCCATTGCTACTATTACATTGTAAAATGGTTTTCTTTTAGTGAGGGAACGTACTTGAACACTTGGAAGCCTTGCCTTGCTAACCCAACTTGTATGTTTTGTTGTTGTGGTTGTAGTTAATATTGGTGAGGGCAATGTCTAGACCGAGAGGTAGACCGAGAGTGGTTCATCAGGAACCACAGGTTGCGGCTCCTGTTGAGCCGGCTGTTGGTGTGGAGGCTCATCTGGAAGGGCCGGTGGCTGCGGGAGTTGGCGCTCCACCACCACCTCCACCACCACCACCACCTCCTCCACCTGGAGCGGGAGGTGAGGATGGAGTCGGAGGAGATGGACCTCAAGGTGGCCAAGGTGGCCAAGGTCCAGCTGGAATTGATATGACTCCGCTAGTGCAAGCGATAGCGGGAGCTTTCCAGGCCGCAGTTGCGGGAGCTCAGGCTGCAGCTCAGCCTAGGTGTGATGATGCTAGTCTACCGTTGGAGAGGCTCCGTAGCTTGGGAGCCGAGGAGTTTAGAGGATCTACTCCGGAGAGGTCGGAGTTGTGGTTGGAGAAAACGGTTCGTATCTTAGCTCAGATGGGTTGTGCGGGCGCACGTAGATTGGGTTGTGTGATCTCATTGCTTCAGGGTGATGCCTACACCTGGTGGGTCACCATTACTGCCGGGGTTCCAGAGGCCGAGATAGATTGGGAATTCTTTGAGTTTGCTTTCCGGAAGAGGTACTTGGGACTGAGGTACCTAGATGAGAAAAAGAGAGAGTTCATGGCTCTCACTCAGGGGGATGCATCTGTGACTGATTATGAGATTCGTTTCGTCCGTCTGAGTCAGTATGCTCCAGAGTTAGTGCCTACTGAGAGGGCTCGATGTGATCGTTTCAGATACGGGCTTCATGAGGAAGTTAAGAGGTATACCTTAGCTTCAGATTATTCTGAGTTTGATGTCTTGGTTGCTAGAGCCAAGGACATTGAGCATAGCTTGGGGCTGACCAAGCGTTCTGGGGGATCTAGTTCTGGTAAGAGGCACAACAACTTTGATGGTAGAGATGCTAAGAGGCACAAAGGTGGCGGACATCAGTTTGATCAGAGACGTGGCGGTGGCCACCAAGGTAGAGGCCATCAGGGCCATAGAGGAGGAGGGCGTTTGCCCGAGTGTGCACAGTGTGGGAGGCAGCACACTGGTGAGTGTTGGGGTAACTTCCATGCTTGTTGGAACTGTGGTTCGAGGGACCACTTTAGGAGGGACTGTCCACGTCAGGCAGCTCAGGCACCGAACATTGCTCAGGCTCCTGCGAGGGGTAACGATTTTCAGAGAGGCCGTGGGCGCGGTCGTGGCTACTTCCAACCTAGGGCTGATGCACCTAGGGGAGATGCTCAGAGGAACCTTGCTCATGTTGTGGCTGTGCAGCCAGAGGCAGGAGGACCAGCGAGAGTTTATGCTCAGAGAGAGGCCGGGAACGACACCGATATGATAGCAGGTAATTTCGAGTTACAGTCTATGTCTTTGCTTTCTTTGGTTGATTCGGGTTCTACGCATTCCTACATTCTGAGTGAGCATGCACAGAAGTTAGATATTCCTGTAGAGATCTTAGATGTAGGTATGCATGTTACTAGCTCTTTTGGAGAGACAGTTGTGGTTAGGCGTATGTATAGGAGGTGTCCACTGAAGATTCAGGGTCATGTGTTTTCAGTTGATATGATGGAACTTCCTTTCTACGGTTTTGATATTATATTGGGTATGGATTGGTTGGTTGAGCATCGGGCTAGTGTGGATTTTGAGACAAAGAGGATTTCTTTGAAGCTTTCTGATGACTACGAGGTAGTGGTAGTAGGCGAGAACATTAAGTTCTTGTCTAATGTGGTGTCAGCTTTAGAGGCTCATAGGTTGATGGACTCTGGATGTGGGGCCTATTTGGCTTATGTTATGAATCCGGACATGAGTGAAGCTAGACCGAGGGATATCAGAACAGTGTGTGATTTTCCTGATGTGTTTCCTGAAGAGTTGCCGGGTTTGCCTCCTGACAGAGATGTTGAGTTTGTGATTGAGACAGTTTCAGGGTCTAACCCAGTTTCGATAGCTCCGTATCGCATGGCTCCGAAAGAGTTGAAAGAATTGAAGAGTCAGTTGCAAGAGTTATTAGACCGTGGTTTCATTAGGCCTAGTAGTTCTCCGTGGGGTGCTCCAGTGTTGTTTGTGAAAAAGAAAGATGGTAGCATGCGCATGTGCATTGACTATAGACAGTTGAATCAGATGACTGTGAAGAACAAGTATCCGTTGCCTCGTATAGATGATTTGTTTGATCAGTTGAGAGGTGCTTCAGTATTCTCGAAGATAGATTTGAGATCCGGGTACTATCAGTTGAAAGTGAAAGAGTGTGATGTTCCGAAGACAGCTTTTAGGACTAGATATGGTCACTATGAGTTTCTTGAGATGCCATTTGGGCTCACGAATGCACCGGCAGCATTCATGGACATGATGAACAGAATTTTCAGAGACTATCTAGACCGGTTTGTGGTTGTCTTCATTGACGATATACTTGTGTACTCGAAGACAGAAGAAGAGCATGATGAGCACTTGAGGTTTGTTTTACAGAGATTGTTGAGCAATCAATTGTATGCGAAGCTTAGTAAGTGTGAGTTCTGGATTCGAGAGGTTGTATTTCTTGGCCATGTTGTTTCGGCCGAAGGTATTCGAGTTGATCCATCGAAGATTGAGGCTATTGTTGAGTGGAAACAACCTAAGTCCGTGACCGAGATTAGGAGTTTCCTAGGATTAGCCGGTTACTATAGGAGGTTTGTTGATGGATTCTCTAGAGTAGCTGCTCCCTTGACTAAGTTGTTGCAAAAGGGAGTCAAATTTGAATGGTCAGATGCAAGACAGAAGGCCTTTGAGAAATTGAAAGAAGCTTTGACGAATGCTCCAGTGTTAGTGCAACCTGTTTCAGGTAAGGAGTTTGTGATCTACAGTGATGCTTCCTACGTAGGCTTAGGATGTGTTTTGATGCAAGATAGAAGAGTTGTTGCTTATGCTTCTAGACAGTTGAAGATTCATGAGAAGAACTATCCTACTCATGATATAGAACTAGCCGCAGTTGTTTTTGCATTGAAAATTTGGCGACACTATTTGTATGGTGAGAAGTGTATAGTTTACACCAATCACAAGAGCTTGAAATACTTGATGTCACAGAAAGAGTTGAATTTGAGACATGGAAGATGGCTAGAGTTGTTAAAAGACTATGATTTGACCATTGAGTACCATCCGGGTAAAGCAAATGTAGTAGCCGATGCTTTGAGTAGAAAAGTGGCCGTTGAGTTGAGAGCTATGTTTGCTAGATTGAGTGTGTCCGATGATGGTGGTTTGATCACCGAGTTGCAAGTGAAGCCTTCTTTGATTCAGTTGATTAGAGAGAAACAGTTGCAAGATACGAGCCTAGTCCCTCATGTTCAGGACATAGCCGAAGGAAGACCGACTGAGTATAGTTTCAGTGGTGAGAGTTTGTTGTGCTTTAGAGATAGAATTGTTATACCAGAAGATGTTGAGTTGAGACGTCAGATTCTGAGTGAAGCACATTCGAGTCCCTTTTCTATGCATCCGGGTAGTACCAAGATGTACAGATATTTGAAGAATGATTATTTCTGGGTTGGTTTGAAAAGAGATGTAGCCGAGTATGTGAGCCGTTGCATGGTTTGTCAGAGAGTGAAGGCGGAACATCAGGTTCCTTCAGGTTTGCTACAGCCTTTGAAGATTCCGGAATGGAAATGGGAGAGGATCACCATGGATTTTGTATCGGGGTTGCCTTTGTCTCCTTCGAAGAAGAATTCAGTTTGGGTGATTGTCGATAGGTTCACTAAGTGCGCTCACTTCTTAGCAGTGAACACTACGGATTCCTTAGACAAGTTGGCAAACTTGTACATCCGCGAGATTGTGAGACTTCATGGAGTTCCGAAGTCTATTGTTTCAGATAGGGATCCTAGGTTTACTTCGAGGTTTTGGGGTTGCTTGCATAGTGCTTTAGGTAGCCGTTTGCATTTTAGCACATCGTATCACCCTCAGTCCGATGGGCAGTCAGAGCGAGTGATACAGATTCTAGAAGATATGCTTCGTTGTTGTGTGATTGACTTCCAAGGTTCTTGGGAGAAGCACTTACCGTTGGTTGAGTTTGCCTACAACAACAGTTATCAGTCTAGTATTCAGATGGCACCTTATGAAGCTTTGTATGGTAGACGGTGTAGGACTCCGATTTGTTGGGCTGAGACAGGTCAGAGATTGTTACCTATGCCAGACTTGCTTAAGGGAACTACCGATAAAGTGAAGTTGATATGTGACCGCTTGAAAGCAGCTTCCGATCGTCAGAAGTCTTATGCAGATTTGAAGAGGAAAGAGGTTGAGTACTCAGTGGGTGAGAAAGTATTTCTGAAAGTATCTTCGTGGAAGAAGGTAATGAGGTTTGGCCGGAAGGGCAAGTTGAGTCCGAGGTTCATTGGTCCGTATGAGATTGTTGAGCGGATTGGGCCTGTAGCATATCGTTTGAGGTTACCTTCTGAGTTAGAGAAGATCCATGATGTCTTTCATGTGTCTATGCTTAGGAGATATAGATCGGATCCTTCCCATGTGATGCCCGTTGAGGAGATAGAGTTAAATCCAGATTTGTCTTATAACGAAGAGCCCGTTGAGATACTTGCTTTTGATAGCAAGGTGTTGCGTGGCAAGACCATAGAGTTGGTCAAGGTGTTGTGGAGACATAGAGGTGTGGAAGAGGCCACGTGGAAGAGAAAGGCAGATATGGTTGAGCAGTTTCCGTATCTGTTTCCACCAGGTAATTTCGGGGACGAAATTTCCTTAAGTGGGGGAGAGTTGTAACACCCGGGTTTAGGGGTTAGGTGAAAATAATATTTTAATATTATTTTGGGCTCGGTTTTATACTCTAAATAATATTTCGAGTTGTTTTCAAAATTAATCAATTTGGGTTAATCACGTTTTAAGCTTAAACCACATTCAACCATGAATTTACCTCCCTTGTAAATGCTCCATTTCATTAAGGGCAAACAAGTCTTTTGAGCTTTAAAATTATCACATGCCAAATAAAACACCCACCCTCCTCATCTTCTTCCCTTCACCCTTTCAAGAAAACCACCGTTACCTTCTTCTCTCCTTGGAGATTCACTGTTCCATCACCTCTACTCCTCATTTCAACTCTGTTTTGAAAGGTAAGAGTATTTTTGACTTCCCCTCATCCTCCCCTTCATAAAAGTACCTTTCATTTTGATTTCCATGGAAGTTTTAGAAAATGTCATTTTTGAATATTTGGATTAAAAATGGTGTCTTTATGTTGCAAAGTTAAATGTTTTGATTTAATATGTGAAGTAATGATGTATAGAGGCCAAATGATACTACTTACATGAATTTCAAATGATTTTAATCAATTTTCGGAATTTGGCTTTGAGAGGGTTTTAATGTGGATTTGGGGGCTGCTAAAGGTTGGAATTTGGGGGCTGTAGGTAGTATGATATATGAAGATCATTTTGGGTGCAAATGATGCTTGTTTGGGTGCTTGAAATGAGAGTTTTCAGTGGGTCAAGTGGGCTGCTCGAAAATCCTGTTTTTAGTCTTGTTTTGAGTGTTGGTTGCTTGGTAATGTAATCCGGGTTAGTTTCGATGACAAGATATTGATTGTGGACGTTTTGTTTGTGTTTGGGATTGATTAGAATCAAGTTTGGGCATCGGTGAAGCATCGGAAGTGAATCCGGGGAATTGAAGACAATTGCTTGCTTGGTCTTGAGCTCGGGAGTTTAGGTGAGTGGTTAATTGTTTTAAACGGTTTTAAATCGGTTGGTTCAAGTATGTGGACTAGGTTGGGCTTGGTAGACCCACCTAGAGTTAGGATTAGGGTGGTAGCCTAATCCTAAGCTTGATCTAGAGCCTTTGGTTGAACTCATTATATGGTTGTGTATGTCTCGTATGAATTGTGGTATGAATGGCTATGTATATTGAGTTGTACATGTGAGATGAGACATGAATTATGATGCTTGAGACATGCATGATGATGATTGTTGGTGAGTACGTGCTAAGCACGGAATCGGTTGAAATGAGTAAGATGAAATGAGTGAATATTGGCACTAGTAAACTTAAATACAAATGATCGATCATTAGGATGTTAGTGTGTACACATGAGTCAAAAGTCGCGCGTGGCCTTGGTGGCGTTGAGTCACCAAGGAGGAGTACGGGTACGCCCGGAAATGGTATTTAAATATAGTCGGTGATGAGTGGAATCCCATCGACGGGGCGTGAGGATGAGTGGAATCCCCTCCGCGAGACAGGTGATGAGTGTAATCCCACCGTCAGGTAATGGTTGTGTTGTTGGATGTGAGTTCCAACGGTTATCCGCGTATTTGAGTCTTAACTAGGTGCCAATGTTGTTTGATATATGTATCCATGTGTTGAGACTAATGATCCTTGTGAGGATGTATGATGTGGCTATTTATGTTGTGAAAGTAGAGCTTAATGATTCATGACATGTACTTGTAAATATTGTTCATGCATCTTATATTGTGGCTCTTGTGGATCCTTGGTATGTTTGTGTAATGCCTTGGCTAGATCGTGCTCGGACCCTGCAATGTTGAGGTTTGTTTTTAGAGCTTACCCTCACTAAGCATCATTGCTTACGCTCTCTTTGTTCAACATTGCAGATCCTTAGCTCGTGGGTTGCTCGCGCAAGTGGAAGGCTCCAAGTGTGGTTTTTGGCTTGAGTTCATCAAGTATGGTTTTAAATGTTAGACATGTAATAGTTTGAGCAAGTTTGAGCAATGGGACATGTATGGCTTTGATGAGTAGTTGTTGGTTGTTTGAGAGCATGTATGGACTCCCTCATATCTTTCTTTTGCATGGTTTGTGTTGCCATGATGAATTGTAAGTCATGCCTAATTGCTTACTTTGGATGTTAGCCTATGCCTTAAGAGTTTTTACATGTGTTTGAATGTTGTTTGAATGAATGCATGTTGTGGATTGTTGCCTTAGTGTTAGACATGTCTAAATCATGTTGAAGCATGCTAGGATTGTTTGGTCGGTGAATGTTTCGTTGTTTGTATCTTCCGCTGTTATGCTCCACTTAGGGATTAAATGTGCATCTAGACAAGATTAAAGTTAAAAGAAATTTTAGGGTCGTTAACCGAGGGGGAATCCTTAGGGGTTTTCACTCGGTTTTCCCCGTGTGGCCCACTTGGACCGGTCATCCGACCAGACCGGGACGAGGGGGTTACACTTTCTTGAAAATCCACTTAGCAAATGGTGAGGTTTTGCTGTAGAGATGATTAGCAATCAAAAGGTAATTGAAAAGATGAATTTAGGTGACAAAATCAGAGAGAAAAGCTCTGGAGAAAAGGTGTTTGGCTTGAGAGAAAATGAGAGAAAATAGAATTGAGAGAAAAGTTAGTTAAAACCAAAATATCTTCCCTCCACTTTGTTTTTATTTAAAACCTTTTAATTAATCATTTAATATCTTTAGAAAATCTGGAGAAACTCCCATTGGGTAAATAGCTCCTTAAAGATTCAAAGTTTCAATCCTTTTTAAAACAGTCTCACAGTTTTCAAAAATTACATTTTGGTCACTAGCCCAAAATGTCACCCTTCCAAACCTTATTTTGCAAAATTGATTTCACAGTTCACTTATATATATTAAAAGATGATTTTAGAGCATTTTTCCATATTTTTAATGCAACCCGAACTAGGCTTTCCTAAATTCACTCTTTTATATTCGAACAGCACTTTGACCGAACCGGTCCAAGCCCAAAACTTCTAAGCCCAAAATCGGGGCGTTACAACTCTCCCCCCCTTAAGAAATTTCGTCCTCGAAATTTACCTGAAGGAAAGAGATAAGGAAACTGCTTCAGCGTGTCATCCTTCCGTTCCCACGTGGCTTCCTCAACACCACGGTGCTTCCACAACACCTTCACCAACTCAATGGTCTTGCCACGAAGAACCTTGCTATCCGAATCCAGAATCTTCACCGGTTCCTCATCATAAGACAAATCCGGATTCAACTCCACTTTCTCCACAGGCATCACATGCGAAGGATCCGATCTATACTTTCGAAGCATAGAGACATGAAACACATCATGAATCTTCTCCAACTCTTGAGGTAACCTCAACTTGTACGCAACAGGACCCACACGCTCAACCACCTCGTATGGCCCAATGTACCTAGGGCTCAACTTACCCTTACGGCCAAACCTCATCACCTTTTTCCAAGGCGAAACCTTCAAAAACACACGGTCACCCACCGCATACTCAATCTCCTTACGCTTCAAATCCGCGTAAGACTTTTGCCGATCAGAAGCTGCCTTCAAACGCTCACAAATGAGCTTCACCTTCTCGGTGGTTCCCTTCAACAAAGTCGGCATCGACACCAACTTCTGACCCGTTTCCGCCCAACAAAGAGGAGTCCTACACTTCCTCCCGTACAAAGCCTCATAAGGTGCCATTTGAATACTCGCCTGATAACTATTGTTATAGGCAAACTCCACCAAAGGCAAATGTTTCTCCCAAGAGCCCTGGAACTCAATCACGCAGCACCTCAACATATTCTCCAAAACCTGGATAACACGCTCGGACTGACCATCCGACTGAGGATGATAAAACGTACTGAAATTCAACCTTGTTCCTAAAGCTTGATGCAAACATTGCCAGAACCACGATGTAAACCTCGGATCCCTGTCCGACACAATCGACTTTGGCACACCATGCAGCCGCACAATCTCAGCAATGTACAGCTCCGCAAGCTTATCCAAAGAAAACGTAGTATGCACAGGCAAGAAGTGTGCACACTTCGTCAGGCGATCCACAATCACCCACACCGAATTCTTCTTCGACGGTGACAAGGGTAAACCAGATACAAAATCCATGGTAACCCTTTCCCACTTCCACTCAGGGATTCTCAACGGTTGCAACAACCCTGAAGGAACTTGATGCTCAGCCTTAACTCGCTGACACACCATGCACTTGCTCACAAACTCAGTAACATCCTTCTTCAAACCCACCCAATAGTACTCATCACGAAGATCACGGTACATCTTAGTACTACCTGGGTGCATAGCAAAAGGACCACTATGACCTTCAGTCAGAATAGCACGCCTCAACTCAGCATCATTGGGCACTACTATCCGACTCCCAAAACACAACACACCATCATCATTGAAACAGAAATCCGAAGGCCTACCCTCCGCGATATCCTGAACATGAGGTACCAAGGAATCATCCAGCAACTGCTTTTCCTTGATCAACTGAACCAAAGATGGTTTCACTTGCAACTCAGCCACAAGACCACCATCACGCGAAATACTCAAACTGGAAAACATAGCCCTCAACTCAACAGCTACCTTCCTACTCAAGGCATCCGCTACAACGTTAGCCTTTCCAGGGTGATACTCAATCGTCAGATCATAATCCTTAAGCAACTCCACCCAACGTCGCTGTCTAAGATTCAACTCCTTCTGAGACATCAGATACTTCAAACTCTTGTGATCCGTGTACACAGTACACTTCTCACCATACAGGTAATGTCTCCAGATCTTCAAGGCAAAAACCACTGCAGCCAACTCTATATCATGCGTAGGATAGTTGCGCTCATGCACCTTCAACTGCCGTGATGCATAAGCCACCACCTTACCCTCTTGCATCAACACACATCCTAAACCAACATAGGACGCATCGCTATACACCACAAACTCTTTCCCTGATTCAGGTTGAACCAAGATAGGAGCTTGCGTCAAAGCTGCCTTAAGCTTCTCAAAAGCCTGTTGTCTCGCTTCCGTCGATTCATACTTAACATCCTTTTGCAACAACTTTGTCAAAGGTGCCGCAATCTTAGAAAACCCATCCACAAACCTCCGGTAGTATCCCGCCAAACCAAGGAAACTACGGACTTCATGAACAGACTTAGGAACCTTCCAATTCATCACCGCCTCAATCTTCTGAGGATCAACACGAATCCCCTCGGCAGAAACCACATGCCCAAGAAACACCACTTCACTTAACCAGAACTCACACTTGCTCAGCTTAGCATAAAGCTGATTCTCCAACAAAGCTTGCAACACAATCCTCAAATGCTCTTCATGTTCCTCCTCAGTACGCGAGTACACAAGGATATCATCAATGAACACCACAACAAACTTATCCAGGTATTCATGAAACACACGATTCATCATGTCCATGAAAGCAGTAGAGCATTTGTTAAACCAAACGGCATCACAAGGAACTCATAATGCCCATACCTTGTCCTGAAAGCTGTCTTAGGCACATCCCCATCCTTCACCTTCAACTGATAATACCCTGACCTCAAGTCAATCTTAGAGAACACAGCTGCTCCCCGAAATTGATCAAAGAGATCATCAATTCTCGGCAAAGGATACCGATTCTTGATAGTCAACTTATTCAGCTGACGGTAATCAATGCACATTCTCATAGTGCCATCCTTCTTCTTCACAAACAAGACCGGTGCACCCCAAGGCGACACACTCGGTCGAATGAAACCACGATCAAGCAACTCTTGCAACTGCGTCTTCAGATCTTTCAGCTCCTTAGGTGCCATCCGATAGGGAGTAATGGACACAGGAGTTGTATTCTCATATAGCTCAATCCCAAACTCCACCTCGCGATTAGGAGGTAAACCAGGCAACTCCTCAGGAAACACACCAGGAAACTCTCGCACAATCCTGATATCTTACACACGCAACTCTTTAGAACTAGGATTCATCACAAAGGCCAGGTAAACAACCTTGCCTCAACATCCGGCTCGCCTCCAAAGAAGACACCACATTGGCAAGAAACTTCACATTCTCACCAACCACAACCACCTCATAATCATCCGCAAGCTTCAACGAAACTCGCTTATTCTCACAATCCACCACAGCACGATGCTCAGCAAGCCAATCCATACCAAGGATTACATCAAAACCATAGAAAGGTAACTCCATAAGGTCAACATGAAAAACATGATCTTGAACAACCAAAGGACGCCTTCTATAAAGCTTTCGAGTCACAACAGTTTCTCCAAAAGAACTAGTGACACGCACACCAACATCCAAAGACTCAACAGGCAACCCAAGCAATTCAGCATGCTCACGCAATATGTAAGAGTGCGTAGATCCAGAATCAATCAAGGAAAGTAATGACAAGGATTGCAAAGTAAAAGTATCTGCGATCACATCCGCGTCATTCCTCCCCTCCCGCTGAGCAAACATTCTAGCCTGGCCACCACCCTCTGGCTGTACAGCTACAACATGAGCCACTCCACGCCCACCTTCCTCTCTCCGCTGGAAGTTACCTCGGCTGCGCCCACGACCTCTTTGCGGTGCAGCAACAACAGGAGCACGCACTTGGCCACCAGCCAACATAGGACACTCTCGTCTTATATGATCCGCAGATCCACAATTTCAGCACCCGTTACCAGCAGTCGCAACAGGAGCTTGCACATCCCTCACAGCTCGAGGGCAATCACGTTTCATATGGCCATACGAACCACATGTCCAACAAGCAGTCGGATCAGCTCTAGCACTGCCTCCCCGAACAGGCGCACCACCACCTCGCTTAACTGAGGACTGATACTTCTGATCACGTCCCCTCTTGTTCCGTCCACCACCAGAACTATATTCAGCAGCTCGCTTCCCAGCACTTGATCCAGCACTTCTAGCAGATAAACCCAAGTTCATCTCAATATCCTTTGCTCGGCCCACCAACACATCAAAATCATCATACTCGGTAGCCAGCACATACATCTTCACATCCGTCACTAAACCATAACGGAACCTTTCACACCTAGCCCGCTCATCAGGGACCAGCTCAGGTGCATACTGACTGAGTCGAACAAACTGCACTTCATACTCAGCCACCGTCATGCTCCCCTGGGTAAGAGACATAAATTCCCTCTTCTTTTCATCTAGGTACCTCACACCTAGATACCTTCTCTTGAACACATTCTGAAAGAATGTCCAAGTTACATCAGCTTCCGCCATCCCAGCGATAGTGGTTGTCCACCACGTATAAGCATCCTTCTGTAGCAAAGATACTACACAGCCAAGCTTCTGCACATCAGTGCAACTCATCTAACCCAAGATTCTCTTGGTACTCTCTAACCAAGCCTCAGAACCTTCAGCAGACATACCCCTGAACTCAGTCCCTCCTAGACTGCGCAAACGCTCCAAGGGTAGTCTAACTCCAGCATCTTCCTGATACCCAGCTCCACGAGCTCCAGCTACCGCTGCTTGAAAAGCACCAGCTATAGCTTGAATCAGCACCGTCATGTCAGGTACAGCTTGCCCCTGACCGGCCTCAGGTCCAGCAGCCCCAGCACCAGCTGCAGCTCCAGCTTCTTCAGCCCCAGCACCACCACCGCCAGGTGGAGGAGGTAAGACCGCACTCTCAACATTCTCTTCATTTTCATTCTCATTCTGAGCCGTAGCTCGCACATTACTCCTCAACTCTCTACGAGGTGCCATACTCTAACTATGCAATCACAATGCAAATAAACAAAATCAGGCCCAGCAAGGTAAGCAATCCAAGTACTCAAGCTCATTTTCAATTAAAACAACTTCATTTCATTAGCTTTGATTTGGCAATGGGTACCCACAACATGCTTCATCACAGCACACATCTCAATTGCAACATACATGCAATTCACTCAACATGCTTTCACCCAACAAGCATACAAAGCATACATACTTTAAACATTCACATAAACATTCCCAATTACTCGAAAACTCAGCTCTGATACCACCAAATGTAACCCCCTTAACTCGGCCCAGACGGTTGAACCGAATTAAGAAGTTTACACGGGGAAAACCAAAGTCAACTCGAAAGTCAACCTTGATTAACGACCCTTTTTTTCTTTTAAATCTTATCTAGATGCACGTTAACCCTAGTTATGATCATACAGACATCATATTCACAGATCATAACTTTCAGAGATCATTCAGGGACCCAATTGCACAAGATAGAACTTTAGGGACCAAAATGTAAATTCTGCAAAATAAAAGGACTTAACCCAAATTAATGTTACCAATATAAAATTAGTCAGGTTTCATGCTTCACTGTCGAATTCCAGCTCAAAAGGACATTCCAAGCTCATACAATTGCATAAACAAGATTTAGGACCAAAACGCAAACATTCCAAGACATATAACTGCCGATGTCAGCTCCCAACGGTCAGGTGTTCCGAAACAGGGAGGACCTGTTTCGAAACGCGGGGCCGTTCCGCAACGTGTTCTGAAACACGGCTTGGCAGTAGCCAAACTGTTCCGAAACAGTGCCTACCGTTTCGGAACGCCCAGGCCATTTCAGGCCCTCGTTTCGATACGGTATCACCTGTTCCGAAACAGGTTGCCCATATTGCAGAAAAGTGGCTGGTTTAACATGCAATTGACTTACCCAACATGCTCCAAATGCAACCAAACTTTACCAGCAGGTCATTCAACATACATGGAACATACCTGAACCAACAAAGCATCAACATGGCATCCAAAATGAAAAGCCCCAATTCTAAAAGCATGCCTCCTATTTAGCAACCACTCATGCATCAAAATACCATAATCCAACACATAGAGGCCAATTACAAATATCAACATAAACAACAACATAAATCCAACCTAGGGAGTCCAAAACATCTCCCAAACAACAACATAGGTCCCCCATTGCCAAATTCCCATAAGCTAATGTTTTGAGGAAAAGTTCACCATACATGAGCTTTAACCAACACTTGGATTCTTCACCACCTTGCTGCCCTCAAAAGTACTTTAATGCTCTGCATTATTGGTTTAAGAAAAGAGAGAGAGCGTAAGCACAAGCTTAGTGAGGAATGCTCAATAACCACGCAATAATGCATTTATAAAACATCTTTACAAAACATACTTCATAACAACACTTAGGCATGCTCAAAAGCATTTTAAACAAGCAATACATGCTTCACATCATAATCATGTCATATTGGCCTCAAGTGATAATCATCATCTTTTAAAAACAAGATCAACATAAGACTCACACATGGACTTTTAAACACCATTGTGATCTTATAATTCACAAGGACCACACAAGGACTTTTAAACACCTTTGTGTCCTTAACAAGTATCACCCCAAGGACTTTTAAACACCTTGGCCCCAAGGACTTTTAAACACCTTGGCAAGGACCACACAAGGACTTTTAAACACCTTTGTGTCCTTAACAAGAACCATCCAAGGACTTTTAAACACCTTGATGTTCTTAAGTAAACAAGGCTTTCCCCAAGGAATTTTAACCACCTTGAGCCTTAACCAAGAACCAACCATGGACTTTTAAACACCATGTTGTTCTTAAAATTCACAAGATCCACACAAGGACTTTTAACCACCTTTGTGATCTTAACCAAGAACCATCCAAGGACTTTTAAACACCTTGATGTTCTTAAACCTTTTTCAAAACATCACTTGCCAATATACATCCTTTATCAACAATATTCACTGTTTTAAAAGCATTTAACCAAGCCATTAACATCATGCACTTTAAGCATCAACCACATTTTAACAATGTTCAAAAACAAGGAAACTCTTACCTTGAACTTCCTACAACACATGGCTTATAATCTCAGCAAATAAACATGCTAGATATGCTTTTAAAACAGAATTGAAACATGCAAACAAACCACATTGCATACAACCAATCCATGGCCATCACCAAGAGAGTTTTTTCGAAAACTTACTCTTGAGCTTAGTTAAGTTGCTTAGACTTAAACTAAGCTCCCAAACCTTCAAAACACTGGTTTCAAAGCCGAAAACCAATTTCCACTCACCGATTCCGTTTCGCCTCTTGCCGAAACACAAATCAAGCTCCCGGATTACCACCTCTTGGATCCAAAGATGACTCCCTTGTTTTAAACACATCAAAACAGTAGATTAATGCATCATCATGCATTAATAGCTTCAATGAAAGCACCTAAACTCGCTGCTCTCATCCACACCCCATTTCCGGCTACCAAACACAACCGAAAATGCATCCAAACAACTTCTCAACATTACCCAGCCAAGGTTCATCAAAACCAAGCTTCCTTAAACATCATTTAACATCCAAAAAGGATCTAACAACATCCTTATACCTCCAACTACAACAGATCCACAAGATTACTTCAAAAACAACCAAGAACACAAGCTAAACTTAGGAAATTAAACCTATCCGGGTTTGCATTGATTAAACCTCAATTCCTCATCAAATTAACATTTATTTAGCATCAAAAATACACCTCAAATCACTGCTTTAACAGATCATACGAAAATTTACCAAAATCAATCAAATCTTGCATTTAAAAGCCAAGATCTATAACACAACCTTAAAACCATTTATAAAACACAATTTAAGGATTGAGAACTTGAGTTTCTCCCTTTTAGAATCAAGTTTTCTTGAAAATCCACTTAGCAAATGGTGAGGTTTTGCTGTAGAGATGATTAGCAATCAAAAGGTAATTGAAAAGATGAATTTAGGTGACAAAATCAGAGAGAAAAGCTCTGGAGAAAAGGTGTTTGGCTTGAGAGAAAATGAGAGAAAATAGAATTGAGAGAAAAGTTAGTTAAAACCAAAATATCTTCCCTCCACTTTGTTTTTATTTAAAACCTTTTAATTAATCATTTAATATCTTTAGAAAATCTGGAGAAACTCCCATTGGGTAAATAGCTCCTTAAAGATTCAAAGTTTCAATCCTTTTTAAAACAGTCTCACAGTTTTCAAAAATTACATTTTGGTCACTAGCCCAAAATGTCACCCTTCCAAACCTTATTTTGCAAAATTGATTTCACAGTTCACTTATATATATTAAAAGAGGATTTTAGAGCATTTTTCCATATTTTTAATGCAACCCGAACTAGGCTTTCCTAAATTCACTCTTTTATATTCGAACAGCACTTTGACCGAACCGGTCCAAGCCCAAAACTTCTAAGCCCAAAACCGGGGCGTTACAGGCCTCTTCTCGTCGCCGTCATGCCCGGGTTCTATAATCGGTTATTCGTCAGAAGCATCCCCCGGGAGCTGGTATAGTACAACATCGTCGATCGCTACCCTTGGAGGCGAGCATGGTGGTCGACGATCGCGAGACCTCTCACGATATCGCTCACGAATCGAATTTCCAAAACCAAAATCAAGAGCACCAAAAGGAGAATGTCTCCCCATAGATGGTTGAACGTACTCCGTGCTAGGGACATACGTTGAGTGTTGTCCATATGAGGAATCATTGAAGGGGTTGAATGCTTCATGGTCGTGCGTAACATAAGAAGACGACACTCCCTCCCCTCCAAAACTATAAGGATTGTATGGAGCGCGCGTTGCATTTTTTGGCTTATCGAATTCATCGTTTGGGGGTTGGTTCAGGTCGAACCCGATACTAGCTACGCACGAATGTCTTGGCACATCAGATGACGATGCACTGAACTCGTTCTCTTAGAACAGTAGGTTAAAATCATTTCTTAGACTTGCGGTCGGGCTATCAACGTTGGCATTCGGATCGAAGTCAAATTTTGCCCGACCCCATCTTGGTATTTTGATAGCAGGATTAGAATCTGAAAACGATGCATACAGCTCTAGGGGCCCGCCCAATGAATACTCGAAGTGGGTAGCCAACATCAGCTCCACATTAGAACTGTCTGCAATGCTGCATACAAAGTACGTTAACGGATCTATAGATATTGACACCCTATACTTCAAGTCGGACAAATGGTGGTTTTGGAAATGCAGGACATTGCTCTCCAATTCCTTAACCAACTTCTTGTACGATAATCTCCTCGGAATCTTTAGCGTTACTGGATCTTCGCAGTGAAAAATGACGTCGAGTTCCAGATCGAAGATTATCTGCCTATCGTAGTATACTAGAGTAGTAGCTCCTCCTCGTCTCGCCATTTGAATATATGTTCAAAGACTTGTGAAATTTTAAAACTTGAAAATTTTTGACGACTTATTTTGGCTATTCAAACATATATTTAGGGTTTATGGTTATGCTTCATATAAGGGGACACTTATGGCTTATTATTGGCACCGAAAAGCTCAGAGAATCCGGGTGTGTAAGGAAAATTATTGTATTGGGAGTCCGCTTTGTGAAACCCGCGTTCTACAGAATGCGAGATCCTGGAGATTCCATGACCTCGCGTTATGTATAACGCGAGTTTCACTAAAACACGCGTTCTACAAAACACGAGGTCCCTTTCTCTACGGAGAGACAGAGATTTCGTCAGAGTTAATAATACTCGTACTGTGTACTCGTGTTACGTTTGAATAATTGAGTACATGTTTGAATAATTGAGACAATTGGAGACTAGTAATGTAATTTGTTCGAGTCATTTAACGATAAATGGAACGTGTTGAGAAAATATAATTGAATACCAATTCTACATAACGCGATGTCCCTTGAACATTCATAAAGGATGAAAAAAGACGTCATATAACATAATTCGAAGATGATTTAAGAAGTTTATGGTTAATCCGAATCATCATAGTCAGTTGACACGTCTGAACTTAAGTTTAGTTCTTCGATCAGATGTTGTTTTCTTTGTCTACGCCTGTACAATTGGAGACTAGTAATGTAATTTTCTTTATCTATTATAATTAAACTTTTAAATGTTTATTTAATTTCAGTTTTTTATTACTTTTATGCGATTACTAAACTGAAATTATCAATTGTTCTTCAAAGGCAATTTCATTCAAAAAAGGATGATAGCATAGGGTTTTGAAAGCCATTTTAAGCCAGTTTAGAATGGACAGAAATTGACCGTGTTGGTGTCATACGATAGAGAATTTCCAGTACTATGAACCCAAACTTGATGTTTGCTAAAAATATACGATTTCTAAGCCCAAAATTGGGCTCGAATAGGCCCACTCACCCTTGTTTTTCAACCCAAATTCGCACAGAACTCGCATTCTGCAAAACGGGATTTCTGTGTGATATATTCAGCTGCATTTTCAAATTCTCGGGGACCTCACGTTCTGCAGAACGCGAGTTCCTGAAAAAACCGTTATTTCAAACAACGATGCCACGTAGATGGAACACGCGCTCTGCAGAACGCGAGTTCAGGTCTCGCTTCCCAGAGAATGCTAGGTTTCACTACGTGGCATGTTTGGGGGTCATTTTTCCAAATAATTCTGGGAGGGAGCCAAAAACCTATATAATTATTGAAAAATGGTTTTTCACCCAAATATGCCAATATTTAAGGGAGGGACAATATTAATGACATAATCGATTACTTAAAGTAATGGTTAAGGTTACCGACATCAAGTTCAACAAGTAGGATGAGGATAAAAATCCTTTGTCTTTTCCGATGTTCTTTTTTATGTTCTAACACTAAAAAATTAAATTTTAAACTCTAATTTTAAATTTTAAATTCTAAACCCTACACTCTATACCCTAAAAAATATTCCATACCCTTAATTTCCTATACCCCAACCTCAACCTCTAACCTTAAACCCTAAGCATTATATCTTGAACCTAATTTTTAGTTTAGGGGCATAAATAGGGACACCAAAAAGAGGCAGAAAATTTCTATTCGTAAGATGAAAGTGTGAAACCAAAATTGATTTTAATATAACATCTAAACTTATGGACCAATTTGCAAAACGATAAATTTTTAAGTACTCTTTAAAGTCTCACTATTGACAAGTATTTTAAACAAAATAATATCTCAAGACAAGCTCTTAAATAGATAAAATTTTCTAAGTCTTTTCCTATGAGTTTTCAAGTCAAAGTATACAAAAACGCTCAGGCGTATCGATACGGGTTTTAGACACTGGAATTTTAATGGACTTAGCATACCGATACGGTATTACCCCGTATCGATACGACATTCATCTGGGAAACTCTTTTAATGATATCATACTGATACGTTTTGCAACCGTATCGATGCAATAAGCTTATCTTTGCAAAATCTTTGCATTTAATTTTCGAACGTTAACTTGTCAGTTGGTTGGTTTCCCAATTTTTAAAAGACCGTTATACCGTACCGATACGCTAAGGATGCGTATCGATACGATCTTTAAGAAAACCAAACTTGGGATTCCAGTGAGCAAACATCATATCGATACGGCCCTCCGTACCGATACGCCCCTTAAAACCATACTGGTGCGCCTTCTATGCATATCGATACGCTCTGTTTTCAGTCACAACGACTCTTTCCTCTTTGATACAGGTATCGATACGGTTCCTACGAGTACCGATACGGTAGGCAGCAAAGCTGCATTTATTGCGGGAAAAATGCTCTCAACGGCTCTATTGATGATCCCAACTACCCAAACGGCTAGAATTCAATGCAAGGGTATAAAAACAAGTATCAATTGAACAAGCAACAACTATTGAACCTACAAGCAACATCAAAGCATCAAATCCAAACCCTAGTGCCTTTCATAGTCAAATTCTTGTACCCAACTCTTGTGTTCTTATTGTAATCTTGTATTGTGAGTTTGAGGAGTTTGAAATTGTATTTGGGTAAACATTCATCCTTTGAGAGGAACTTTTAGAGTTTACCAAATTCATCTCCTTGTAAAAGTGAGTGGATTAAGCTTTGGGTAGAAAGCTTAATCAAATTGTAAGGTTACCTCATCATCCAAGAAAATGGGAAGAATTCAAGTAGTGAATTGGTTGAAAATCCTTAGCGGGAACTAAGATAGTGGATGTAGAGTTCATTTGGAGAACTTGAACCATTCTAACTTCTTGTGTCACATTTTATTTTTCACCTTTATCTCCTACCAAAATTTTAATTGTCAATTCACCCCCTCTTGGCCATTTACAATTGTGTGATCAACTCAACAATTGGTATTAGAGCTACACTCATTGGAAGGATTACAACCCTCTTGAGTCGATTCTAGGAGATTTTGATCAACAACTAGTCAAGCAATGGCATCCACCTCCAACTCCAACCTCTACGAGTCCCAATCTACTACCAAGCCACCATTCTTTAATGGGGATAACTACCATATTGGAAGAATAGGATGAGGCTCTTCATCAAGTCTACCGACTACATGGTGTGGGATGTGGTTGAAGAAGGTCCATACATTCCCATGAAGAGAGATAATGAAGCAAGACTTGTCCCAAATGTGAAAGCCGAAATGACGGAAGATGAACGAAGAAGGATGGAAGTGAATGATAAAGCTCTTCATGTCATCTTTTCTGCACTTGGTCCGGATATCTATTCCAAGGTGTCTTCGATCGAGAATGTCAAGGAGGTTTGGGACACCCTCGAGACAACATATGAGGGAACTAGCGATGTCAAGGAAACAAAAATCGGACTACTCAATCTAAGCTACAAAAATTTCAAGATGGATCCCGATGAGAGTGTTTCCAAGATGTTTGATCGATTCTCGGTCATTGTCAACGGATTGAAGGGTTTCGGTGAGATCATCTCCGAAGACAAGCTAGTGAGGAAATTGTTGTACTCTCTTCAGGAATCATGGGATAGCAAGAGAACGTCTATTATTGAAGCTCGAGATTTGAAGACTATCAAGCTTGATGCTCTTGTTGGATCTCTACTCACCCATAAGATCATGAGGAAGGGAAGAGAAGAAGAAAAGAAAATGGAAGAGAAGAAGGTTGAAAAGAAGGATGTTGAGAAGAAGAAGATTGGAATCGCTCTTAAAGCTTCATACCATGAAAGCGATTCTAGCAAAGATAAAGATGAGGAGATGGCCATGTTGGCCAAACGATTCACTCGCTTTATGAAGTCCAATCGTGGGAGAAAGTTCATTAGAAAATGAGACTTCAAGAGCAAGAGTAAGGAAGAGGAGAAGGACCAAATCGCTTGTTATGAATGCAAGAAACCCGGCCATATCCGTTCCGAATGTCCTCAATTGAAGAGGAAGAGCTTTGGGAAGAAGAACAAGCTCAAAGCTCAAGTAGCAACTTGGAGCGACGATGAGTCATCCGAGGAGGAGGAGGAAGTGACCAATCTTTGTCTCATGGCCATTGATGATGAACCAAAGGTAAATCCTAACTCATCTAATTTTGATTTTACCTTTGATGAGCTTCAAGATGCTTACGATGAATTGCAAGAGGTTTATGATGAGTTAGTTGGAAAATATAAGGAATCCATTTTGAGAAACAAGAAAAACATTTCCGATTTGAAAAATCAAAATGAAACATTTTCAAGAACTAACTCTGAATTGGAAAAGAAGGTTTTGCATTTAGTAAATGTTTCAAATAATCTTAAAAAGAAAAACCTTGAACTTGAAAAACTTCTTTTCGATTTTCAAGATTATCACACAAAGGAAGTGGATAATCTTAAAACATCAATTGCTATTGGGAAAAATCATTTTGAAAAGGGAAACTCTTCTAAATCCCAATATGTAAAAAGAAAACCTTTTATTCCTAAACAAAGAAATTTTCATAAGCAATCTAGAGGTCAAAAGGTTAGAAGTGTTTGGGTTCCTAAGGAACTCATTATTTCTAATAATATGAATGCTATTGCTTCTTGGATTCCTAAGGGAACCAAAATTTTGAAGGCTAATACACATGGACCCAAAATGATTTGGGTGCCAAAAATCAAGGCCTAATTTCTTTGTTTGTAGGGGGAGCATTGCTACAAGGCCAAAGCTTCAAGCCAAGACTCATGGTACCTTGATAGTGGATGCTCAAGACATATGACCGGTGACAAGAGTAGATTCGTGGAACTAAAGCCAAAAAGTGGTGGAGTGGTAACTTTCGGTGACAACTCCAAAGGCCGCATTGAAGGAATAGGCTTCATTGGTAATCACTCTTCTATTTTCATTGAAAATGTTTTGTATGTCAACGGTCTTAAACATAACTTATTGAGCATTAGTCAATTATGTGATAAGGGTTTTAATGTTTTATTTGATAAAAGTGGTTGTAAAATTGTGAACATTAAAACAAATCAATTAATGCTTATAGGACATAGAATAGGCAATATCTACATGGTGCATTTAGATGACATCCATTCATCTCATACATGCTTAGTTGCACATGATGAACATGACTCATGGCTTTGGCATAGAAAATTAGGACATGCTAGAATGAGTGTTTTAGATAAATTAATTTCCCTTAATCTAGTTAAAGGTTTACCCAAACTTAAGTTTTCTAATGATAAAATTTGTGATGCATGTTCAAAGGGTAAACAACATAGAACTTCATTTAAATCCATTAATGATGTCTCTACTAGTAGATGTTTACAATTGATTCATATGGATATTTTTGGGCCTATTAGAACAATGAGCTTGGGTGGTAAATCATATGCCTTTGTACTTGTAGATGACTATTCTAGGTTTACTTGGGTTCTATTCTTAAGTACAAAAGATGAGGCTTTAGAAAAATTCATCACATTTTCTAAAATAACTCAAAATGATCTTTAACTTAAAATTTCTCACATTAGAAGTGATCATGGAACCGAATTTCAAAATCTAGGTTTTGATGAGTTTTTAAATGAAAATTGGATTAGCCATAATTTTTCCGCACCTCGCACTCCTCAACAAAATGGGGTAGTTGAGAGGAAAAATCGAACTTTAGAAGAAATGGCTAGAACCATGCTTTGCGAAAATAATTTACCTAAATATTTTTGGTCGGAAGCCACAAATACTGCTTGCTATATTATAAATCGAGTAATGATTAGGCCAATTTTGAAGAAAACACCTTATGAGATTTTAAAATCTAAGAAGCCTAACATTAGCTATTTGCATCCTTTTGGTTGCAAGTGTTTTGTCTTGAATAATGGTAAAGAAAACTTAGGTAAATTTGATGCTAAAAGTGATGAAGCTATTTTCTTAGGGTACACTTTAAACTCTAAAGCCTATCATGTATTTAATAAAAGAACTCTAGTAGTTGAAGAGTCTATACATGTTGTTTTCGATGATAACATCCTTCCGAGGAAGGAATCTTGTGATGATGATGATGTAGGATTTCTTGATGCCATTGATAGAGGACAAACGTCAAAGGTGGATGAGATTCCAACTAAAGATGAAGATGCACAAGATCCACCTCTTGAAGCCTTGAAGGACTTGGCTCTTGAGGAGAAAGAGGTATCTTACCCAAGGGAGTTCAACTATGTCAAAGGTGGTGAAATCTTGGGTGATCCATCCAAGGGGGTAACTACTAGATCCTCTCTCAAATTAATGAACCATGTTGCATTTCTTTCATGCATTGAGCCTAAAAATATTAAAGAAGCTTTAAAAGATGATTTTTGGATTTTGGCCATGCAAGAGGAATTAAATCAATTTGAGAGAAGTAAAGTTTGGACATTAGTTGAAAGGCCTAGTAATGAATCTACTATAGGAACTAAATGGGTGTTTAGGAATAAACTAGATGAAAGTGGTAATATAGTGAGAAAAAGGCTAGGCTTGTTTCTTAAGGCTATACCCAAGAAGAGGGAATTGATTTTGATGAGACTTATGCACTCGTAGCTAGGATGGAAGCCATTAGGATGCTTTTAGCATTTGCATGTTATAATGATTTCAAGCTTTTTCAAATGGATGTGAAAAGTGCCTTTTTAAACGGTTTTATAAATGAAGAAGTGTATGTTGAACAACCACCGGGTTTTGAGGATTCAAAATTTCCAAACCATGTGTTCAAACTAACTAAAGCTCTTTATGGTTTAAAACAAGCTCCTAGAGCTTGGTATGAGAGACTTTCAAATTTTTTAATTGAAAAGGGTTTTGAAAAAGGTAAGGTGGACACTACACTTTTCATAAAAAGATATAATAATGACATCTTATAGCACAAATCTATGTTGATGATATCATTTTTGGTTCTACTAACGAATGTTATTGCAAAGAATTTTCTAAGCTAATGCAAGGTGAGTTCAAGATGAGCATGATGGGGGAGCTCTCATTCTTCTTGGGACTCCAAATCAAACAAAGGAAAGATGACACCTTCATAAATCAAGCTAAGTACGTGAACGATATGCTCAAAAAGTTCGGCTTGGAGAATGCAAAACCTCAACCCACACCTATGAGCTCTTCCATAAAGCTTGACAAAGATAGAGGAGGTAATTGTATTGATTCTAAGCTTTATAGATCCATGATAGGTTCTTTGCTTTACCTTACCGCAAGTAGACCGGATATCATGTTTAGTGTTTGCTTGTGTGCTAGGTTTCAAGCTAGTCCTAGAGAATCACACTTAGTTGCCATTAAGAGAATTTTTAGATACCTTAGAGACACACCTAACTTAGGCCTTTGGTATCCTAAAGATTCCTCCTTTAGCCTTCATGCTTATTCGGATGCGGATTATGGGGGGTGTAAGATAGATAGGAAAAGTACTTCCGGGACATGCCAATTCTTAGGTAGTATGCTCGTATCTTGGTTCTCTAAGAAACAAAATAGAGTAGCCTTATCTACCACTGAAGCGGAGTACATATCCTTAGGGAGTTGTTGTGCCCAAGTCCTTTGGATGAAGCAACAACTCTTAGATTATGGTGTTGAAGTAGAAACCATACCCCTTAGGTGTGAAAACACTAGTGCCATTTGTCTCACTAGGAATCCCATCCAACACTCTAGAACCAAACACATAGAAATTAGACATCATTTCATTAGAGATCATGTGTTGAAAAATGATGTTGTTTTAGAGTATGTTGACACCTTGAACCAATTAGCGGATATATTCACAATGCCTTTAGATAAAGAGCGCTTTTGGACCCTTAGGAGAGAGTTAGGTTTAACTAGCCTTTCTTGACCCCTTCTAGGTCCCAAAATGTCAAAAATTTGCTTGAAATTGTTTGTGATTCATGCTTGTGTTAATTTGACTCCTTTTGCTTCTATGCATGTTGCTAGGGAGAGTATGCATTAAGTTTAGCCATTAAAACTTGTTCATAGGACATTTACATGCATTTAGGGACGTTTAAAGTTGGATTTTTGCACTTAAATCTGTCATAAATGCCTTATCTGGTAAAGGCGTATCGATACGGGTTCATAACTGGGAAATCTTTGAAGTTCAACGAGTATCGATACGACCCCGCGTATCGATACGGTTAAGTCAAGAGAGTTAATCAAGGTCAAGTCGTACCGATACGGCCCCGCGTATCGATACGGTAGTAACGACAAATAAAAAATTAGGGTTAAAGGGTATCGATACTCTATACAAACGTATCGATACGGTCTCGACGGAAAAGCTATTTAGGGCTGCATCTTCAAAAACACTTTAAAATTAAAAACCCCTCTTTTCTCTTCAAAACTCTAGCCGCAACCCTCTATAAAAACCCCCTCAATCCTTCAATTTTTTCCATCAAACTTAAAAATTCTTTGAGGGTTTTTGATCTCCACATCAAAGTTAAGCTTTGTCAACAAATCTTGTGCATTCACATCAACACATTCATCCAATATAAAGTTCAAGGTATAAAATTTCTCTCTTTTATTTTCGTTTGATTTTTATAATTGTTTCAACTTAATTTTTGTACAAAACATAGTTTTATATTATGGGTTTCAACTTTTTCATCAAAATTTTTCAAAAATCAAATTTTTTTTATTCGAATATATTTTCTATTCGTATTTTTTTAATCTATTTTAAAACTTTTTCTCAAATTTGTATATATCTTTTTCAAATTAATTTTTTACAATTACCTTGAATTATTAGAATTTATTGGTTTGAATAAGATGTTAATTGCATACATATTCGAATCATTTTGATGTGTTTTCAGGGTTATGACACCGTAAAAAAAGAGAGCTAAACATTTTCTTGCTACTTCCGATCCTAGTGAGGATTCCGAGGGTAACCCTAAACCTAATCTCCCTTATATTATCCAATGTAGTTTTCCCGACGATGCCGATATGACTCGTTACAAACTATTTCAAGGCATGACCCTTAGGGAAGAACGTGTTGTGTCGGTCCCGTTTTTAAGCTCTGCCCGTTTTAAATTTCAATACATCCCTTTAATTAAGCAATGGAAATTTCTAAATTTTTTAAGCATTCCTCCTATTCTATATAGGAATCTTGTCATCATATTCTTTTCCAATGCTTTACGTGTTCATGATGAAGCTAGAGAACATGTCATTGCTATTGAGTCCTTTGTTATGGGCAAAACCATTACCATTGATCAAAAAGTTTTATGTACGGTTTTTGGTTTTGAAAACATTGGTATTGATGATGAGAAGCCCTTAGGTACGGGTCCTTTAGGCTCAGTCAAAGTCTTAAATTCTCAGGACCGAATCCTTCATCTTCTTGTTTCTTGGTTTTTTCGTCCATCGGGAGGAAAATTTTCTACTATTCGTCAAGTCAATGATTTTTGGCTTAGGTGCTTTAGGGAAGGTCAACGTCCAAACCTTTGTCAAATTATGTTTTTCGACCTTGTCTATCTAGTCCAACACCGTCACACCGAACAAGTCAAATCTTTTTACTACTCTACGGCTTTGAGTTATCTTTTCCATTCCCTTGAAGTTGATTGTTCCCATGACTACCCCGAACCCCTTGGCCTACCCATAGATGAGTGTTCTCTATCTCGTGCCGGTTTCTCTTATGTTGACAATGAATGGGTTCGTAACCCTTAAGCTTCTCCACAAGATGCTCCGGTTGATGTTTCTCATGCTTCTTCAAGCTCTCAACGAGCTCCGATTGAATCTTCTTCCATGGCCACTCTAATGACATTCCTCAATGATAAGTTCACTTCCATAGAAGCCGGGTTTACTGCTATGGACACTAGATTCACCTCCTTGGAAGATCGCGTCAAAAGTATGGAGAATAAAATGGAAACCATGGCTTCTCGCCAACACTCCATGGATATCTCTCTCACCACCTTCCATGGTGCGTGGCTTAACCAAAATCGGAGAAATCAACCCACTCGAGACGATGAAGATGAAGAGGACGAGGAAGATGATGATGATGGGGCAGACGAGTAGTTTTTGCATACCATCTCATGGCATTTAGTCTTTTATTTTCTGTTATTGCACTTTTGTTTTAGGATATAAGTTTATGCCTATTATCTATGTCTTAGGATCTAAGTTTGGATTATTATGTTGTTTTTCCTTTGAAGTTTTATTTGAACTATTATGTTTGCTTTGAATTTTATAAATTAATTGTTGCTATTATCCTTGTGTTTATATTTGATCTAACAAAAAGGGGGAGAAGTGTTATAGAGTCAATTTTTTATTTTTGAAAATCCATCTTAAATTAAGGGGGAGAAAGCTTTTCAAAAGTTTCAAAAACTTAAAAATTTATTTGTGGTTTTGTTATATCAAAAAGGGGGAGATTGTGAAACCAAAATTGATTTTGATATAACATCTAAACTTATGGACCAATTTGCAAAACAATAAATTTTTAAGTACTCTTTAAAGTCTCACTATTGACAAGTATTTTAAACAAAATAATATCTCAAGACAAGCTCTTAAATAGATAAAATTTTCTAAGTCTTTTCCTATGAATTTTCAAGCCAAACTATACAAAAACGTCCAGGCATATCGATACCCTTAGGCGTATCGATACGGGTTTTAGCCACTGGAATTTTAATGGACTTAGCGTACCGATACGGTATTACCTCGTATCGGTACGACATTCATCTGGGAAACTCTTTTAATGATACCGTACCGATACGCTTTGCAGCCGTATCGATACGATAATCTTATCTTTGCAAAATCTTTACATTTAATTTTCGAACGTTAACTTGTCAGTTGGTTGGTTTCCCAATTTTTAAAAGACCGTTATACTGTACCGATACGCTAAGGATGCGTATCGATACGATCTTTAAGAAAACCAAACTTGGGATTCTAGTGGGCAAACACCGTATCGATACGGCCCTCCGTACCGATACGCCCCTTAAAACCGTACCGTTACGCCTTCTATGCGTATCGATACGCTCTGTTTTCAGTCACAACGGCTCATTCCTATTTGATACAAGTATTGATATGGTTCCTACGAATACCGATACGGTGGGCAGCAGAGTTGTATTTATTGCGGGAAAAATGCTCTCAACGGCTCTATTGATGATCCCAACTACCCAAACAGCTAGAATTCAATGCAATGGTATAAAAACAAGTCTCAATTGAACAAGCAACAACTATTGAACCTACAAGCAACATCAAAGCATCAAATCCAAACCCTAGTGCCTTTCATAGTCAAATTCTTGTACCCAACTCTTGTGTTCTTATTGTAATCTTGTATTGTGAGTTTGGGGAGTTTGAAATTGTATTTGGGTAAACATTCATCCTTTGAGAGGAACTTTTAGAGTTTACCAAATTCACCTCTTTGTAAAAGTGAGTGGATTAAGCTTTGGGTAGAAAGCTTAATCAAATTGTAAGGTTACCTCCTCATCCAAGAAAAGGGGAAGAATTCAAGTAGTGAATTGGTTGAAAATCCTTAGTGGAAACTAAGGTAGTGGATGTAGAGTTCATTTGGAGAACTTGAACCACTCTAACTTCTTGTGTCACATTTTATTTTTCACCTTTATCTCCTACCAAAATTTTAATTGCCAATTCACCCCGCTCTTGGCCATTTGCAATTGTGTGATCAACTCAATAGAAAGGTTAAGTCGTCTTCCTAATGAGCTTATGTAATATCTGATTTGGATTAATCCAATAGATCAAATAATAATTATTTCAAAAAAATAATGGTTAAGGTTTATTATATCTAAACCTATTTTTTTTGTTAAATTGATCTTGAACTTGATTTCTTATTTAAATTGGTTAAGAATCACAAGTATTAATTTAAGCACGTGTGATTCTAAACAGGTGCGTGCAATAGGAGCGACCATACATGCCCCTAGAAAAAGGAACATAAATTATCTATCTTTTTTAGTGCCCCTATGTATGCCTGAACACTAAAATATAGGGTTTAGGATTTATGATTTAAGGTTTGAGTTTATGATTTATAGTGCATGGTTTGATTTTTAGGCTTTAGCGTTTAGGGTTTAGAATTTAAAAGTAAGGCTTAGGGTTTACACCAAAAGGGGTAAAGGATTTTTGTTCAGAAAAAAAGACACCTAAAATTAGTTAAGTTAAATGCTTAAAAGAAGAAAAAAAACACACAAAAGATTAGTAATGGACTGGTGATAAAAACACATGGAAAAACAAGGTGTTTTGTTTGATAGATTTTGAGTTACGTTATAGTCATTTTATATTGGACTATATTTTGATATACAAGTTGTGTAAAAAAAATTACACAACCCTTCATATTTAAACTATAAAATTTAAAACCTAAATTCCTAACCCTAACATGTAACACCTGAGTTTAGGGGTTGGGAGTCGAGTGTGTGAATCGGGTTCGAGTCGTGGGCTCATTTTAATTAAAATGGGCTTTGCTTTAAAATTAAAAAGGGCTTGAATTTCATTAATGGCAAAAAGATAATTTTAAAAATAAAGGGAAAATGATGAGTAAAAAGGGAGACTTTTTGGAGAGTCTTCATCATCTTCTTCTTTCATCCCATTTCCACGACACTAAACCCCCCTTCAACCCAAAACACTATTCCATCAAATTTCTTCACGTTTTCAAATGATTTCAACAAGGTAAGAGCATTTTTGACTTCTCCTCATCTTTCCAAACGTTTACATAGTTTTAGATTTTCTTGAGCTTCATTTTTTGGGTTTTTCTTGTTTTCAAAATTTCAAGAAAAAAGGAGGAAGATTTGTTAGGTTTTTATGTGGGTTTTGATTTGCAAAGTTATTATATGTTTTAATCTTGCTCTTAAGTACATTATATCTCAAAATGATGGGATTTTGATGAAAAATCCGAAATGAGTTTTTGTAGGTATTTTAAAAGGTTGAAAATATGGGTTTTTGAGGTAGTTTGGTGTAGGAGAGTGGGGCTGATGTTATATTGTTGCTTGAGGGTTGTTTTGAAGGTGTTTAATGATGATTTGGGTGTTGAGATTAGTGGTTTTCTGCTGGGTTGAGGGTGAGTTCGAAAATGAGAATTTTGTGTTAGTTTTGGCTTGGAAATGTAGAGAAATGGCTTTGTGGTTGTAGTTTGATTTGTGACAGAGGTTTTGTGGATGATTTATGTAGTAATGTGTTGTTTTTGGTTGATTAAAATCAAGGGAAATCATTAGAGAAGCTTCGGGCTCGATTCCGAAAAGTTTGGAGGCTTGATTCGGCTTTCTCGGTTTGCTTAAGGGAGTTCGGTGAGTGGTTTGTTTAAAATGATTTTAAATTGGTTCAAGTATGTGGTTGAGGTGTTGGATTGTGCTTGGTAGGCCAATCCAATGTGGAGATTAAGTTGGTAGCCTAATCTCTTGTTTGCTTTATGAGTTCTTGATTAATGTGCATAAATGTGAACTTGTGTAGTATGTGTTCGTTATGCATGTTGATATATATATTGATGATGTATATGGTGATGATATGTTGTGTGCATGATTGTGAAATCATGGTAAGACTTGTATAGTATGATTGGCACTAGTTATAATTACCGGATATAAATGATCAATCATTAGGATGAGTGCGCACATGGTATGAGTCAAATTCGCGCGTGGCCTTGGTGACGTGTAGTCATCAAGGAGGAGTACGGTGAGGTAATATTCCACCGGAAAATGTTAGCATGTGATGATGAGTGTAATCTCATCCATGAGTGAAAACGGTGATGAGTGTAATCCCACCGGAAGGTAATTGTTGTTGAGTACGTTGGGGGTGAAAATCCCAACAGAAATTATTCGCATATCCGAGTAAGCTAATAGTTGCCAATATACTTGTTCATGTGTGGTTGTTGTGTAAGATAATTGCTATATCTTGTTTAGCATAACATGAGGTAAGATGCCATGTTCATGCATTCTTGTAACGTTTAGCTATGTTGCTATGTTGGAGTGTATGTATGCCTTGTGAATGTCTTAAGGATGTCATGCTTAAACCCTGCATTGTCGTTGTTTTTGTTTTAGAGCTCCCTCACTAAGCTTCTAGCTTTTAGTGTGGAGTTAGCAAGGAGCAAGGAAAGTGCATCCAAGCGTGTGTTGTTTGCTCAAGTATGATTTTAGTAAATAATGTAGTAGTTTAGCAATGGGGATGCTACGTGTTGTAGGAGCATGTGTAGACTTCTATTTTGTTAGTGCTTTTATGTTGTGGATTTGTAAACCATGTTTATGAGATGTTTATGTGTTGTTTTGAAATCATGTAAAACTTGATTCATGAATGCTTATGTGTTGCTTTGAAGGCATGTAAACCTCGTTTTATGCAATGTACATGTGGATGTATGCTTCTTTAAATGAATGGCCTTAACATGTATGTCAATGTGGTTGATCACGTTTGTAGTAGGATGGAATGCCTATAGATTGTGTGAATGATTGTTGTTTCTTGATTCTTGTGGTTTTGGGACTTGTTTGTGAACACTTACAGATGTAGAAAATTGTCTTTAGGGTCACACAGAATGCAGGCATTTCGAAACATGTGTGGTGGTTTCGGAACGAGTGTAGCTCCAGGGATACTCGTACCGGAACGGGGGTGGTGTCGTTTCGATACGATTAGACACTGTGAGCTCCCGTTTCGGTACGCGTTTCGATACGACTGGCCTTTATGAGTGCCTGTTCGGAACCTGTTCCGGAACGTTTTGTTATTGTAGACCCCCGTATCGGAACGGAGTGGACCGTATCTGTACAGCCTGGTCTGACTTTAAAACTAGAGCCCACGTATCGAAACGGGCAAGCCTGTTTCGAAACACGGGCTTGTAATTTGGGCTTTTGGCATCTTTAAGGGTTCTCGGATGTTGGGCCTTAGTCTCGTTTTTTTGTAAGCTTCCCTATTAAGTTTATATGCATTGTTTATGTATGGTTTTGGTTATGAATGTAAGAAATCGGACTAATATGTCACGTGGTAAATTTATATTACCTTGCTTCTCGTTTGTATCTTTTCCTTTATATTTTTCGCTGTCGTTTTCACACATAGGACTAAATGATACATTTAGACAAGATAATAAATGAAAAAATTTCTAAGGTTGTTAATCGAAGTGGAGCCTTAACGGGTTTTGCTTCGGTTTTCCCCGTGTAACCTGCTCGGACCGGTCTGTCGCCTAGCCCGGGACGAGGGGGTTACATAACACCTAGACTTTAAACCATAAACTCTAAATTTCAATCATAAATCCCAAAATTCTAGTCCTCACAACCTAAACCCCTAAACCAAAACCTAAATATCTAAACTCTAAAATTGAAAGGTTTGTGAAAACTAAAGTTTACACAAACTTGTATATCAAAGTATTTTTTTTTTATATTACGTATAATGCCAAAAATACTCTTAACGTTTGACTAAATAGTCATTTTGGCTCATATTTTTTTTAACCAATTTAGCCATCAACGTTTCATTTTGGGTCAAAATGGCCAATTTGCGGATGAAAATAGTTAGTCAACTAACGGTAAATGACTTAACATAATGTGACAAACCTACATGGTAGTGCATGTTGCGATAACAGTGTCATATAGGCAATTATGTTGACTTTACAGAATGACACATCAGTTAGAAAATAATTATTATTTTAAGTTGCTTATTGTCAGTTGACTAACAATTTTCATCCACAGAGATGCTATTTTGACCCAAAATAAAACGTTGAGGGATAAATTATTTCAAAAATATATATATGGGCCAAAATGATTATTCAATCAAACGTTATGGGCATTTTTAAACATTGTACATATATATTTAAAAGTCAACCTACCGCACAAAAATAAATAAACATTTTAATTTTTGTTAACTTGATAACTTAATTTCAATAAATTACATATGACCCCTAGATCTTTAAACCATCTTTAAATTTAAACTAAAACTGAAATTCAAATACTAAATTCAACGTAAAACTTGATTCGAGTACCAAAACTCTACATATTTACCCTATTTATTTTCTTCTCCGAACCTATTTTAAGGATTGTAATAAAAAGGCTATAGGGGTTATTTACCCGAGTTCGACCCAAGTTAGTAATATTGTCTATCGTGCGAAAATGCGTTCAATTAGGTCATTCGGTTCGCACATTGCAGCAAATTAGCTCCTTGACTAACATTGATCGATAGAACCGTTAATTTGGCCGTTACTTTTTAACTCGTTAGCCGTCTGCGCCACATGGCATGTCATATCAATGTTGAAAAGTCAAAATGCCGACATGAAAAAAATAAAAATAAAATAAAATCTATTTTTTTATTTTTCATATTTATTTTTATATTAAATATTAACCAATAAGATGATAACACGTGGCATTATCTAATTGGTTTTAAAATAAAGAGTTAAAATTATTCTAGATTGAAGGGGCTAGGAAATGAACTCAGGTCTTGGGGAAGTAAAGTTTAGTGCTTCTTTTTGCACCAAATGTTATATATTGCCCATTCCATCTCCGAATAATTTTTTTTATTTTTGTTCTTTTATTTATTTTTTTTTAAATTGGTTTATTTATAATTTCCCTCAACCCTAAATCCTGGCTCCGTCCCTGCTTCTTTGTTACCTTTGAAAATTCTGCAAAACAGAACCAGGAAAATTGCCTGAAAAAGACGAATATAGCATCCAACAAATTTCACGGAAATTTGTTATAAAACCAGAGGAGAACATTTATATTGTTTTGCTGATTTATAATGTCTACGTCTGTATATACTGTTGATTTGATTATGAATCCGTTTGTTTAAAATCTGCTGCTCCCAGTTCTTATTTTTCAGATTTTTTTTTTTAATTTTCAAAGGTAACGAAGAAGAAGCTGCAGCCATACTCTTTATACAATGTTTTATATAACATTTTATATTTATTGACAATATTAAAAGGTTGGTCTAGTGGTAAAACACTAAGCTTTACTCCTCCAAGACTTGGGTTTAATTCCCACCCCCTCCAATCTAGAATGATTTTAACTTTTTACTTTAGAACCAATCAAATAATACTATGTGTCATCATCTGATTGGTTAACATTTAATATAAAAATAAATATGAAAAATAAAATAAAAAATTAGATTTTATTTTTTTATTTGTTTGCCACGTCAGCACCTTAGCCACGTTAGCATTTTGACTTTTTAACGCTGACATTGCATGCTATGTGGCGCAGACGGATAACGAGTTAAAAAATAATTGCAAAATTAACGGTTATGTCAGTCAACATTAGTCAAAGGGCTAATTTGCTGCAATGTGTGAATTGAAGGACCTAATTAAACGCGTTTTCGCGCACAAAGCAACATTACTAATTTGGGTCGAATTCGAGACAAAATAACTCATTTAACCTAATAAAAAGCATCCGGTTATTGAAACTTTAATTTACTTTTTCAAGCATTGGCTTAACAAATATGTAGTGCACCGCACGTATGGTATTTGGCCCGAATTATTACAAAAACATCTATGATTTGACCTAACCTTTCTTTGTTGTTGGAGCTTTTGAACAAAAGATAATGGTGACAGAGATTAAGGATGGTGTCGTCTTAGTCCAAGGACAATCGATCAATGAAGTGATTTAAAATTCAAATATTACTATTATAATGTTTCTTAAGTAAACTACTCAAATTAAATGACCACTTAATTATGGGGTTAATTTTAAAATGACCACTATATTTTTAATTTTGTCAACATGTTCACCTAACTATTTAAATGGTATCAATCAAGTCATTTGTTGTTAAAACTTAAAAGAGAGGGTAATGTGACCGTTAATATAAAAATATATAATTACGCATTTAATCCTTGTTATTTACATAATATATCAATTTAGTTATAATATTAATTAAATATAATCCACAAATTAAATGATGACACATGCTCATAGGATTCAAACTTGGGACATATTGAATGAAAAAGCCAGAACCCCATCCATTCGACAAAATCAATTTTTAGTGTCATGATTTACAACAAATTATATTAAAGGTTAACGGATGGCAGTCCGGTTGATATAATTTGCAACTACGTGAAATTATTGCTCTAATGTGACAAAATAGGGTCACTATTTTTGACGAAACTTTTATATATATATTGGGTATAGGTTTTCTCTTGTCCTTTTGGATTTTGGTATTGTAGCAATTAATCTCTTGTTGGAATTTGTGTCACTTATCACTCATGTTATCAACATTACTACAACTCTTGTTTGCTTTGGGAGAAAACTTTATCAACTCAGTGGTAACTTATCCACTTTAATATATTTAATAGTTGTATAAAAAAATTCATATAAGATAAATATTCTATACACATGCGGTGGAAATTAAAAGTTTTCACAAGTGTCTTAGTTTTATGGTATATAGAGTTAGTTTAGGGTATATGGTTTAGGGGTTTAGGGGTTTAGGTGTAGGTGGTTAGAATTTAGGGATAGTTATTTCAATTTAAGGTTTATGGTTATAATTTAGAGTTTATAGGTTAAAACTTAAATTCTCACCATATTATCCTAAAAACTAAACCCTAACCTATAAACCCTAGATTATAACCCTAAACCTTAAACTGAAACATCTATCCTTAAATTCTAAACCCCTACACCTAACCCCTAAACCCTAAACCCTAAACTAACTCCCTATACCCTAAAACTAAGACACTTGTGCAAACTTTCAGTTTCCACCGCCTGTGTATAGGATATTAATCCATATACTAATTAATAGGTTAGTTAATATTCAATTCTTTGTCAATTAAAAAATATTTTTTAATTATTTTTTCCTTTATATGATATAGTTTTTTGGAAATATAATCTTATTTTTTACGTTTATTATTTTTAAATGATTGAAAAATATTTTATTTTGATAGATGATTATATAATTTTATTTTTAAATTTAGACAAAATGTTTGTCTAGAGAAAAATAAATTAAATACTCTTACATTTAGATACGAAAAGAATTCATCTACCCTCATTTTCTATCCTATTCATTGTCCTGTTCACGGATTATTGTCACATAACTTTAATTAATTAGGTTTTTTACATTATGCCATATTTACATATGACAAAATTTAATTTTTTTGTTGTATAATAATTATGAAATCTATTAAATTAAAATGTTCCATATATTATATGTTACTTATAGATTTAGTTCTCGTTCTCCAATTTGATAATTTTAAGTCATATAATTTAGTTATATTGCCTTGGCATTATGAGTCAATTGAAATTTCGAAATTTAAAAAGTACATGAATCGAACTCAATAAGTGGTCTCATTCTCCAATGGATGAGTCTAGAGCGGGCGTCGCACACGGTTGAACACCACTAACAATACACCGTTGAACACTATTATTATTTTAATAATTTTTAAAAAGTATTAAAATCTTTAAGGACTCAATATACAATTAATCATGTTGAAAAAAACACATAATTTTATAGGGTTAACTACTTGGATGGTCACTTATGTTTCCTCTCAATACGGAGTTGGTCACCGATTCTGAAAAACGACTAGTAAGGTCACTTACGTTTTCAGGGCGTAAACTTTTGGTCACCTAGTCGTTTGTTGTCGTTAACCTTTGATGAGAGGTTGATCTGAAACAAGAAAAAAATGATAAATTACCTAGACAATCCCTAAACTATTACTTCACTCCTATTTTGACCACCGAAATAAAAATAATTTGTATAATTACACATTTAATCCTCCACATTTACATTTTTTATTTCTTCTTCATCTAACTCAATCTCTAATTTTCTACTATATTAATCCTCAATTCACATTGTATATTATAATCCATCACCGTATATATCCATGTTTCAAATAATGTTTGTAATCCTCAACTCAGAATTTTTAATCTTTCAAAAAATCCCGAAATTTTGGAAATTTTACAAATCAGTACTCAAATCCCTAAAATTACCCAAATTCAAACCTCCAAATCACCGCCGCTTCCGCCGTCGACCGTCACCCCTGACTAAACCCCTTTGGTCGCTGGAGCATGACAATCATTTCCCCCAACACAACGTCACCAGAAAAGGCGAACGACATGCAACTGAACGCCGAACGTTAAATCGATGTTCGACTGACACGTCGTTCACCGTTTCTGATGTCTCTGTGTTGGGGGAAATGGCCGCCATGCTCCGGCAACCAATAGGGTGCGGCGATCGGCTGCGGAAGCAACGACGATCGACGACGAAAGTGGTGGCGATTTGGGGGTTTGGGTAATTTTAGAGATTTGATGATTGTTTTGTAAAATTTCCAAAATTTCCGTATTAAATATTAAAAATTCTAAGTTTTTTTTTCATTAGATTGATTTAAAAAAATAAAAATAGTGCCACGTGAGCATTGATTGGTTGATAATTTTTTTGAACACCTCTTTAACGGTCTGGCACCTAAAATTATAACGATTGAAACTTTGGGCACCTATTTTTATAAAAAAAAAATACTTTAGGCACCTAAAGTTCAAAAAAGGTATACTTTAGGCACCTATTTTCGTTTAAGCCTTTCGAATATGCTATGTAAACTTTGTTGCATGTAAATTAGGCATTATTTTGTACTGAACTATATTAAGAATTACAAATATCATTTGAAACATGGATATATACGACGATGGATTATAATATACGATGTGAATTGAGGATTAATATATAGAAAATTAAAGATTGAGTTAGCTGAAGAAGAATATGGAAGATGGTGGAAGAGACAGGAAATAAAAAAATGTAAATATGGAAGATGAAATGTGTAATTATACAATTTATTTTTATTTTGGTGGTCAAAATAAGAGTGAAATAATAGTTTAGAGACTGTTTAGGTAATTTATCCTTTTTTATTATCTCAGATCAGTTTCCCATTAACATATAACAACAACAAATGGCTGAGTGGCCAAAAGTTTACGCCCCGAAAACGTAAGTGACCTTACTGGTCGTTTTCAGAATCGGTGACCAACTCTGTACTGAGGGAAAACATAAATGATCATCCCAATAATTAACCCAATTTTATAACCTAGACCTCAAACCAACTACGATAAAAAGACTGTCAAACGACATCAAAATCTTCATCCATTCGTCCCCTACTGTAGATTCCCTACTACTTCATCTACTCTCCTAAATCATCACATAATTTTTTTAATTTTTCTTTTTTTTCCTTCTTTAATCTTTTATAAGATTTTCTCAATTTTGGCTCTGCCATTTAGGTTCTTCTTCTTTTTTTCTCCGCTTTTAAATTGTAGATATTTGTTATAATGGTAGAATTATGAATTAATTGTGAGATTTTGTGTGTGGTGAGAGTTTGAGTTTTCTTTTATTTTACTACATTGTTAATTTTATATTTTAAAAAATGATAAACTGATCATCAATTAAGAAATAATAATTAATTTTAATATGGAATAGAAGATGGGAGTAACAATCCACCAAAGATCGAAGAAGAACAAAAAGATAAAAATATTTTCGAAATTTTGGCTGGCACCCATGGGTCACTCGCATCCTTACAATCTCACTTTTTTTCTCATGTTTACTCTTCAGTTAAATTTATCTGAAAATTTAGATTTCATGAAATGATTATTAATATAGTTGATTTCGTATTAAGTCCTTGTGAATTTTAACTTTTTAAAAGTTTTAATAATGTGCAGCGGCGTGTGCGCGTCATCGTTCTAGAATTTTTTTCCTCTAATTTGATAAATTTAAGTCATATGATTTAGTTATAATGTCTTGTTATTATAAGTGAATTGAAATTTAAAAAAAAATTAAAAAGTATACAAATTGAACACAACAAGTGGTCTTGGTAGAGAGATTATATTACGCTTATCTTAAGGGACATGAGTTCGAGCAGCTTTGTCTGTAAAATGTATTTGTATGCCTATCAAATTGTTATAAAAAATATGAACATATATACTATCATGTAATCACACCAATTTTATTTTTAAAAAAATACATAAATCAAAACTACCAAAAATAGAATACATGAACTATTGACTATTTTTTTGTTCTAAAAGAACAAAAATCAACTATTTCATCTTAATTTCAAAATATTATATTTTCTAAATGGCTATTATTTGATGCAAGGTCACACTTGTTGATCCGGAAACTAGTGGAACATGATATTATAATGGGTCAAAATATTTTTTAACTTGCTTAGTTTCTCTTCTAATTATATTTTAAAAAATAAAATATTAATTAAATTACATTTATAATTATAATTATAAAAATTATTTATGAGATAAAGATATATTAATTGTATTGTAGTTATAATCTCGACAATTATTTATTTGATAAAATTTTAAAAAATATATTAATTGTATTATATTTATTACTTATTAATATATATATATATATATTGTATTAATTAATTAATTAAAAAATTTATGTGCCACCTCCCGTTAGCTTTTGCTGGTGGGATGATCGTAATAATGGAACATTTTCCTTGGGAATGCTGATTTAATATTTTTGTTGAAAAAAATAAAAAATGGTTTTGAGAAAATGTGATTTAAAATTTCCATGTGGTTGGGAAAATATATTTAAGGAATTGAGATGTCAAAGCAAGTAGATATTTAAAATAGGAAAATTCTGCGTTGAACACAGTTGAATACTACTAATGTTAAATATCGTTGAACACCATTAAATTAATTAATAAAAATTTAAAATTTCAAGAACCCATCATATAATTAATAATTATTTTAAAATTTCAATTAAATTAGTTATATATATATATATTAAAATTTTATTTTTTTATAAGGGTAAACTATATATTTAGTACCTCACCTATTTCCGTATTTTTATTCAACCCTCATTATTTAAATATTATTTTAATTTGACCCTATTTTTATGAAAAATAATAATTTAACCCTTAACCCTCAACCTAAAACCCTAAACTATTAAACCTTTAAACTCTTAAATTTATATCCTCATTATTTAAATAATTTAACCCATAACCTAAAGCCCTAAACTATTAAACCTTAATTTAACACCCTAAAAGAGAGGCTAAAAGCCAGAATAACCGAAAGTAAAATAAAAAAGACTAGAGACGACTACTCAATTGCATGAGAAAAATTGTTTAGGGTTAAAGTTTAATAGTTTAGGGTTTTAGTTTGAGAATTAAGAGTTAAATTATTTAAATAATGAGGGTATATGTTTAAAAGTTTACGAGTTTAAGGTTTAATAGTTTAGGATTTTAGGTTGATGGTTAAGGGTTAAATTATTTTTTATAAAGAATAGGGTCAAATTAAAATAATATTTAAATATTGAGGATTCAATAGAAATACGGAAATTGGTGAGGTACTAAATATATAGTTTATCCTTATTAAAAAAATAAAATTTTAATATATATAAAAAATAATTTAATTTAATTTTTAAAATAATTATTAATTATTTGGTGGGTCCTTAAAATTTTAAATCTTTATTAATTAATTTAATGGTGTTCAACGTTAGTGTTGTTCAGCGGTATTCGTCGCACGTGGTAGACTCATCCTTTAAAATAACTAGTAATTTCTGTCAAAATTCTTCTTATGCATGATTTAATATCATAATATTGTGTTTCTGTATTATGTTTTTAATTGAAAATTTGGATTATTTTTCCGATTTATATTCAATTTTATTGTTAATTATTAATTCATGTATACAAAAATGTAAACGTAATTCTTTTAATCTTTTGCAATTTTAACCCTTAAAAACTGTAAACATGAATAACTGAACAATACATCGATTAAATAATAACTTTTTTTAATAAAAATCAAGGATCAAACTAATAAAAACTATAAACGTTATTAAAAGAATTAGTGGTGTCCGGATAGGCTCATTTATGATAACGTCTTGAATTTTCAGCAGAAGAGTGGGCAGTGGAACAAAGATGTATTCGGACACATAGGTAGGAAGAAAGCACTCCTACTTGCAAGGATTAAAGGTATCGAGAAGGCACGGGCTAGGCAAAGTTCGCAGTTTCTTGTTGAGTTAGAGGTGGAGTTGAAACGTGATCTTGCGAAAGTGCTGGCGGAGGAGGAGAGCTTGTGGCACCAAAAATCGCGGAGTAAGTGGTTGGTGGGTGGCGACCGCTACACTAAGTACTTTCATAGAAGTACAATGGCCCGTAGGAGGCGGAATATTGTTCGAGCGTTGAAACTTGATGATGGACGATGGTGCTATGACACAAGCGATTTGAAATTGCATGCTATGGGTTACTTCAAGAAGCTCTTCTCCGGGGGTGTGCATGATTGTACAGTGCGCATGTTATCCGGTAGGTTTCATTCGTTTGGGGATGTTGAGATGCAGGGGTTGGTTTGTGAGGTGACGAAGGATGAAGTAAGGAGGGTGGTTTTTGAGATGGATCCACTCAAAGCGCCAGGAATTGATGGGGTTCATGCGGATTTTTATCAACGCCATTGGGATGTGGTAGGTGATTCGGTCTTCAAGTTTGTTAAGGATTTTTTTGCCGGGGCTCCTCTGGAGGAAAGGATTAATCAGACTTTGATTGTGCTTATTCCAAAGGTAGATGTGCCAGAGCTGATTAGTCACTTTAGGCCTATCGGTTTGTGTACGGTTTTGTATAAAATTGTTACCAAGACTATTGTTAATAGGTTAAAGGGGTTTATGCCGCAATGGATGTCGTGGAACCAAGTTAGTTTTGTTCCGGGGAGTAACATAACTGATAATGTTATTTTGGCCCAGGAGATCATCCATTTGATGGCGCATAAGAATGGAAAACAGGGTTATATGGCGATAAAGGTTGACTTAGAGAAAGCCTATGACCGACTTGAGTGGCATTTTATTGAGGAAACTCTTCATGAAGTTGGTGTTCCGCCTCGGTTGATTGGGTTGATTATGCAGTGTGTGATCTCGGTTTCTACTCAAATTCTCTGGAATGGCGACGTCACTGATTCTTTTAGGCCATCGAGGGGTATACGGCAAGGGGACCCACTTTCTCCCTACCTCTTCGTGTTGTGCATGGAAAGGTTGGCGCATAGTATTGCTGATTGTGTGGAGCCGAGGAGGTGGAGGCCTGTACGTTTGTCGCGCAACGGTCCAGGTATTTTGCATTTATTTTTTGCGGATGATCTTGTCCTATTTGCGGAAGCATCACCCGAGCAACTGGTTCTCATAAAAGGGGTGTTGGAGGATTTTTGTACGTGTTCTGGTCACCGTGTGAGCATAGCTAAAACGCAGGTTTATTTCTCTAAGAATTGTTCGCAAGATATCCGTGATTTGGTTGGAGTTACGCTTGGGTTTGAGGTAGTGGATGACTTGGGGAAGTACCTAGGGGTTCCATTGCTACATAGCAGGGTGACTAAATCCACTTACGCTTATGTTTTGGAGAATATGCGCAGGAGATTATCAGGCTGGGTGGCGAAATCTCTATCGCTAGCTGGGAGGGTGACGTTAGCAAAGGCGGTCTTCCAAGCTATCCCTTCCTATGTTATGCAAGCGACATGGTTACCTAAAGGCTTATGCAAAGAAATGGAGAAGTTGATACGTCGATTTGTGTGGGGTGGTTCGGATGAGAGGCGGGGAATGTCGTTAGTGAGTTGGGATGTCATGCAAAAACCCGTAGAGGATGGTGGAATGGGCATGAAAGACCTTGGGCAACAAAATGAGGCTTTTTTGATGAAGGTAGGGTTCGAACTTGTGATGAATTCGGACAAGCTTTGGGTGTGAGTGCTTAGGGATAAATATAATTGGCAAGGTGGTTTGCCGATTAGCATCTCTAGAGGGAGTTGTTCACGATTGTGGCGGGGGCTGAGTAGAATTTGGGATGAGATTAAGAGAAGTGTATGCTGGAATGTTCGAGATGGGGAGAGCACGGATTTTTGGTACGATGCGTGGCTCGATAATGAAGGACCATTGTGTGATTTTTATATGTTGCAGGGGTCTCCGCCACCTTCCAAAGTGGCTGCGATGGTTACGGAAGCCGGATGCTGGGATTGGGGCTTGTTACATCAGTTGCTCCCGCTATCGATCGTGCAGCTGATTGCTGCTGTTCCCCCACCTCGACCTTGGTTTGGCAGTGACTGCCCGGGCTATCGGTGGACGGAGAACAGAATGTGCACTGTCCGTTCAGCCTATGATACACTTACTGTGCGACAGGGGGGATGCTCAGGGCATTTGGAAACTGGTTTGGTCGCTGAGCTTGCCTAACCGTGTGCGAATGTTCTTATGGTTGGTGTTGCGGAAAGGGTTGCTAACTAATATGGAGCGGCAGCGACGACATATGAGCGCGGACGGTGTTTGTGCTGTTTGTCGTATGGGATTGGAAGATATTGATCATGTGCTTTGTCGGTGTCCGTTTGCGCAGCAGGTTTGGGTTCAGGTGGTGCCGGTGCAGTGCCTTGCTGGTTTTGAGGCTATGAGCTTCGATGAGTGGTTGGTCTGTAACCTGAGAAATGATGGGAGATTTCCCGATGGGCAGTCGAAGTGGGTTACGAGGTTTGCTGTGATCTGCTGGTACCTTTGGAAACGTCGGTGCAGCTTGGTGATGGATGCGGGGTTTGTGGAAACCAGGGATTTTGTGCCAATGTGTTTGGAGGCTGCTGTGGAATTTAGCAGGGCGTCCGTTGCTGCTAGCGCTGGCAGTAGGCGTGTCGTCAAGTTGGCGCGCTGGCAACGTCCTTCCACGGGATGGATAAAGGCGAATGCGGACGGTGCTGTATATGGGAGTCTAAGGTGTGCGGCTGTTGGAGGGGTGATGCGTGATGAGAATGGGAGATGGATTTTTGGCTTCTCACGGAAGGTAGGGCGCTGCTCGGTTTTGAGGGCGGAACTATGGGCGATGTATGATGTGTTGTCCCATGCATGGAGGCTTGGGTATAGGAAGGTGGTTGTCGAGTCGGATAATTTAGAAGTTGTTAGAATGCTCCGGAATGAATCTTCGGCATTGCGTGGGGATGCTTTGGTAGATTTGATCCTTGGCATGTTATGTCGAGAGTGGGAGGTTGTCGTCCAACATATTGGGCGTGAGGGTAATCGGGTTGCGGATTGCTTGTCGCATTTGTTGAAGAAGGAGGAACGGTGCGAGTTGTGGATGATGGAACCACCTCAGGTGGTGTTTGGTATGTTGGATGCGGATAAGATGACTTGATTTTTGATGCCCTTTCTACTGTATTAGCAAAAAAAAAAAGAATTAGTTAACCTTCTCTATAGCTACCATGTCATCGATTAATAGTAAAATTGAAAATAAATTTGTCGATGGATCTAAATTTTTAAATAGAAAAGTATATAGACTCAATGTGACAAAATTAAATATGAGACTAAATTTTAAACTTTGAAATAATAGAGAGACTTCTGGCATATTTAAACCTTTTTGTTATTGTTATTGTTATAATATTTATACTTTTCAACACTCCTATTTATTAGGTTAAATTTTGAAACTAATCCTATTTTTTTTTATATTTACATATTTATTAAGTTCCTTTTTAATTTTAAAATTAGATGAAATAAATCTTGAATCCTTCTTTTTATACTTAACCAATCCTTAAATCTTTGTCAGTTTCAAAACTAAATAAATTAGACCATGACCCCTAAATTTAATCATAATTTTATCTTTAGTTATAGGTTCACGAAACGAGTAAATTTATATGTTTTCAAAAATAATTAACTAAAATTTTAAGGATACAAGGATAATTTAAGAGAGGTACAAATATTATCCGAAATCAAAAACATTATACGATATTATATATAATCTATAACATTTTTTTCTTTTTTTTTTTAAAATTATGATGTAATTATATAGTAACCCATATTCTTTAATCTTAATCATTTAAAACGCATGTATAACGTTCGAGCAAAGGACTTGGACTCATATTTTTTTTAGAGATAATAACACTGCTTTTTCCACTAGAATTGGGAGTGGATGAATCTGGACACAATGTGTCAAAATCAGATTAATGTTAATTTACTTTTAAGGAAAAAGAAACTAGAGTCAAATTTGCCAATGGTGTCTCATCGATCCAAGCCAGAAACCAATATAAGTTGCCCAACGATCCTGATTACAGAAATCAATGCTATGTCAAAGTCCACTAACTTTTTTTCGGATCGGTTTATTTTGTTTATTACTTTTTAGTATTAAATAAAGAATTATTACATTTTTAATTTTTATATCGAGATCTAAATTCATACAAGATGAAAATAGGACCAAATTAATAGATCTTTTGAAAATTTAAAATTCTTATATGATTTAAATTTTTTACTGAAAATCTATTTTCTCCCCTAAAATTTTATAAGTTTGCCCCTTAACAAATTTTTTTGTGTTGGTTCCTGATTATTTTAGTTTTTTTATTATATTTCATAGTTGTTTTCAACAACTCTTAATTAAAACTAATAAAAAATCAGTTAATTATGAAAATAATTTAATCATTATAAAACTAAATTATGAATAATATTTATTTAATTTTCTTTTAACACTATTTTTGCTAGGCTCACTTGTTTGAATCCTACAACCGATTGTTACACGTAAAGTAGGCTTCGTACTAGGAAGTTTTGGCAATGGTGCCTCAAAAATAAGAACCTGAATTTATGGTCTGGATGTCCAACCATCAACAAATATTCCTTCTCCGTAGCATCAAAGTCCATGCATAGTTCGGGGTCAGCTGCACCAAGCAATCGCCGGCTTCCGTCTAAGTTACACATCCATGCCACCGATGAAGCTTGAGTTCTTCATATTTGGGCGCTATCGATCTTCTACCGCATGCAATCTCCAATGCTACCATTCCGAAACTATAGACATCGGCTTCTTTGCTAGCCTTTTCTGATGAAACACATTCGGGTGCCATATAGCCCATAGTGCCTGCTAAAATGGTTGTTTGTGACCCTTTTGCATGGTCGACTAGCCTAGCCAGCCCGAAATCGCCAAGTTTAGCACTGAAAACATAATGTTGCTTGCTTTGATTAGGGATGTAAAAAGCTGACCCGACCTAAAAACCCGACTGAAACCTGCTCGAGTCAGAACCTGATTTGACCTGAAAATTTAATGACCCGAACCCGATCTGTAACCGACAGTTGTTGACCCGAACTTGAATTGGACATGTTACTGTAGTGACCGAACCCGACCTGCGTCCGACTGAAAACGACCCGAACCCGAATTGGACCTGTTACTGTGGACCTGAAACCCGACCTGCGCCCGACTGAAACGAACCCGAACCTGAAGCCGACCTGGCAGATAACCGATTTTACCCGACTGAATTGACCCGAGATCCGATATTACCCGACCTATTTTGAACCCGACCTATTTTGGACCCGACCTGTTTTGAACCCGACCTGTTTTGGACCCGACCTGTTTTGAACCCGACCTGTTAATTGACCCGACCTGCTTTGAACCCGACCTATTTTTAACCTGAATGATATTGATCTGACTTGATATTTACCTAATATATAGTTGAAGAAGTCTACGATTTGATAAATTTAAAGTGTTGATAAATGTAAAGTATTAATTTATTAAATTAATTTAATACTAACTCGTTCAATATAAATTATTTGTGAAGTTTAATAAGAATTAACATACTTAAATTTATTTTATTAAAAATATTCAAAATTTAAAAGTTCTATTAAATTAATAAATTGTGATGGATGAATTTAAAACAAATTATTTAAAATTTAAGTCAATTTATTAATTGTGATCATTAAATTTAAGAAATATTTTATTAAAAAATTTAATTATAACTATTAAAATAATAATAATAATATTTTTTAGTTTAGGGGGAAGTTTTTTTGAATTAATGGGGGAAAGTTTTTTTGAATGATAGGAAATTATGGGGGGAATTTTGGGACCATATTAAATAAAATGGGGGGATTTTGGCAATTGGGGGAGGGGGGAATTTTGCCGCCATCAAACAAAATGGGGGGTGGGGGGAAATTTTGCCGCCGTATCAATTGAGTGGATGTGAGATTTTTTTATTTAGGGTTAATTATTCTTTAGGTCCTTCCTTAATTAGATGGTTAATGTTTAGGTTTTTTAGGTTTTAGTTTATTTTTTTTAGTCTTAACTTTTGGTTTAGTTTCTTTAAATTTTATTTAATTAGGCCATGCTTCATAAATTAATTAATTATTATGCTTTTTGGTTTGCTTTAAATTTGATTTGGTCCTCGTATAAAGATTTGGTAAGCAATTAGGTTTAATAATTTTATTCATTTGTGATTTTGGCTCTAATTAATAATTTAGTTTTAATTTATTTTTAGATTTGTCCTTTTTTATGTTTCAATTTATTTTGTTTGTTAGATTTATGAGTTTATGTTTAAGGTTTAAGGGTAAGTGTGTCAAGTTGATTGTTTGGGGCTATGAGATTAGTTTAGGGATTATGTGATTAGGCTTGCACTCTAATTATTAGTGAATAGTGTCTGTAAGATTTAGATATTCATGTTTGGGGTTTAGGGGTAAATGCGTTAACTTAATTATTTGGGGTTATGAGATTAGTTTAAGGATTAGGGGATTAGGCTTGTACTCTAATTATTAGTGATTATAAGATTTAAGGGTTGAGGTTTATGGGTATTGTTTAGGGGTATACATATATACATACAAATATGTATGTTCTAGTATATATATATAATTATAACAATATATATATATATATACTAAAACTTAAATACATGCATATATATGTGTTTTAGTATGTATGTATACACGTGTGTTTTAGTATTTTCTTCATTCTAGTCCTTTAACTTTATTTTAATTTGTCCACATTTATTATTTCAAATTGACCCACATTTATTTTTTTAATTTGTCCAATGTTTTATTATTTTAATTTGATATTTTCTTCATTCTAATCCCTTAACTTTATTTTAATTCCATATTGACCCCTATATATATATATTAATTCATCATGTTTTATGATTTTAATTTGAAAATTTGTTCATTCTAGACCCTAAAACTTTATTTTTATTCTAAATTGACATCTACTTATTGTTTTTTTAATTACACTAATTTTTATACTTTTAATTTGATATTTTTGTTCATTACAGTCCCAAAATTTTATTTTTATTCCAAATTGACCCCTTTTCATTATTTTCTTTTAAATTTGTCTAATGTTTTATAATTTTAATTTGATATTTTTGTTTATTATAATCCGTGAAACTTTATTTTTAATCCAAATTGACCCCTTTTCAGTCCAAATTGACGCCTTTTCATTATTTTTTTAATTACTCCAATGTTTTATAATTTTAATTTGATATGACTTTAAATAATTAACTCCAAATCAATGACGATTGACGAAGGCCAACCTAAAGTCTATCGACTACTTATATGGTTGTACCGAACTCAAACTCAATACGAATTTCAATCCTAAAAATACCCCGACCTGAATTACCCGACCTGAAACTACTCGACCTAAAATTAGCCGACCTGAAATGCACCCGACCTGAAATGCACCCGACCTGAAATGAACCCGACCTGAAATGGACCCGACCTGAAATGGACCCGACCTGAAACGGACCCGACCTGAAATGGACCCCACCTGAAACGGACCCGACCTGAAGTGTATCCGAACCCGAATTAACCTGTCAATTATCTGCTTCGGACCCGACCCGTTTTGACCCGACCTGAAATGAACCCGACCTGAAATGGACCCGATCTGAAATGGACCCGACCTGAAATGGACCCGCACCCGACCCGAGTCGAGTCAAAATAAAAAAATAACCTGAAATGACCTGTACCCGATTTTACCCAACCTGACAGTACCCGACCTGAAACCCATCCGATTACCTGTTTTTACATCCCTAGCTTTGATGTCTCTATGTAGTATGCAATGGTTACTTAAATTAAGATGAGCCGATAGTACTGATATCCGATACAGGACCGGAGTCGCTTTGTTAGTGCAAATATGGTTATAGTACTATGTATGATCATGTTTTAGAGTGGCTTGATGATTGATTTCCTGGGATTCTTAGTTCATGATGACCTTATGGTTCTTAATCTTTGTCAATTCATGTTGATGATTGATTTTCAGTGCTCAAAAGAGACCTAAGATGGATTCATTAACAAATAAGACCAAATCAGAAAAACAAAGAAAATCATAAGAAATTCAGAATTACAACAACAAATAGACTCATTTTGTAACACATTCGTATAATTATAACATTCGTATTATTTTCGTATGTTGACATATTCATATTATTTTACAAACTGAATCATTAAATCATCATATGTTAACCAAATGTTTTTCATCAATAAATATCAATCGGCTTTAAAAATTTAATCAGATTTTCTAAAGGATAGTGATTCATACTATATTCTAGTACAAAATCAAATCCAAATCCATCTTCTTACGTATAAATTTTCCAAGAAAAAAAAATCTAAAACCGTAAAAAAATAGAATCAAGATGGCTTAGTTGGTCAAAACAATGATTTCAATTGCGACTGCGGCCGCGTTTTCGGTCATGCGGACTACTATTTTTTACAGTAAAAATTCGAACGATGCCAATACTGCTATATAACGGCCCCTTGCAGTAGTAGACCTCTATTTGAATCTCAGGGTCAAAAAGTTATCCACATGGAAATTAGAATCCACAGTCGTTGACGTAAGAACGGGTCTCATCTTGCATGGGCCAAAGAAAACAGTAGACACGCACTGCAGCTGTAGCAACTCCAAATTCCGAACCTTCAAAGCATTCAAAACTGCTAAGTAAGCAGCAGATGGTTCAAACTTGAATTAATTTTGTATTTCGAAATAAACAAATAGTAATGTAATAAGATGAACAACGGACCAATGCTTATTCTCATAAAGCCATATTAATATATGAGTTGCACATCTAATCTAATCTAATTCAATAAAACAAAAAACAAAAGAAATGCACTTCTCACTTCATACTTGCCTTTCTATATAAGAGTTCATCGTCAATCCAAATGAGAGGGGTGTGGGAAATGTTGGGCCAATCTCTGCCTTTCACCTTTTGGCATTGTTCCTTCAGCATCAGACAACCATTAATGGACAATTGAGAAAGAGAGGGAGGGAGCATCTTTGCCGGCATGGAATGAAGCTTCGGACAGTTTTCGATAGACAACTCAGAAAGAGAGGTGAGGTGTTGAAGGCCCTTCCACTCCAAACACTCGAGATTCCGAAGATCATAGAGTTGGAGAGATGTAAGAGAAGAGTGTAACATGTGTTCATCCGGAAAACATTCCATCTCCATTTATGTAATATGAAAGTGAAGGGAGTGTTTGCAAACTGCATTCCCTTTCCCTACTAATCATGCTCCCCAATAGTTTATGACATTCATAGATAGTAAGACTTTCTAATTTGGAGGGCAAACCCGCAGCTGGAACAGATTCTATTTCCGGACAATTTGATATTGTCAATGACACGAGGGATGGAAAGACAGAGTTCATTTGCTCTGGCAATGACTTTAAACTTATGCAATCCGTAAGCACTAGTTCGGTCAAATTGGTGGCAGATAATCCATCTTCAATTCGAAAAGATGTCAAATTTCGGCATGAAGAGATATGCAAAGAATCGAGACATGCCGGATGCTGGCGGTGAGTGCCCCCTAAAGCACCAATAAACTTCAAGTCTTGGCATCCATATAAACACTTTTTAGCAAAGGAAACGATCCAAATGGGAAAGATGATTCTAGCGGACGACACTTACTGTCAACTATATCCAAGGATTCAAGGGATGTATACAAGAATATTTTTGAAAAATCCAAGACATCACACTCTTGGATCTGCAATTACTTCAGCGTGATGGGCACATTAACTTCAGGAAGGGATGCCACATAATTAACTTGTCAAGATGAGTGCATTGTTGCAACATCTGTTCCAACTTGGAATCATTTATAGTCCAACCTCCAATTCGCAACTCTCGAAGACTGCAAGGCAATGCCTCCAATTCTAATGCATCACAAGTTCACAAACACTTGGTGCCCTTAGAAGTACACCTCCAAGATTCTCACAATACTCAATCACAAGTTTCTTTAGAGAAGGGAGATCTTTGGGCAGAGACTTGGTTAGCTTGGGACAATCACTGATACATAGCTGATGCAGAAGAGGGAAATAGGGAATGCTTCATCACTCCAACAACACCATTCCTCCCACTCAGACATTTCCTCAAAGCTTAGAGTTTCAAGAGATCCAAATGGTATAGTCCAAGTGTGTCCACTCCCATAGAACTCATCACCCACTGTTACCACGCCACTGCACCCAGAAATGGAAAGAGACTTCAAAGATGATAATTGCCCAAGCGGTGGCAAAGACTGGCAAAACCCGCAATTTCTTAAGGACAAAGACATCATGTTTGAGAAGGAGGACTGCCCCACCCATTCCGGAAATCTCGTGCCATTATAACTTGTAATAACAAGAGACTCCAAGTTTAAATGAGGCTCCAATTGTTCAACAACTTCCCTATCACGCGTTGAATTGCCATCATTATTTTTGCCCCATATCAACTTCAACTTCTGAAGATTCATCTTATCTTTCAAATTGGCATCTTTGGCATCCGCTGCACCTGCAACAGTTTCTAGACCTGAAATGGCAAGTCTTCCACGTAGATGCTTCAGCTTCCCCAACTCATTAATGCTTGAACCATTGTGGCCGCCTAAAACATAATCCGTTAATATTCGAACATCTTTCAACTCACCCAATCCCTTCGGCATCCTCGCTAAGCATGTTCCCCTAATATCAAGATAATGCATGTTGACCAACATCCCCATGGCTTCTGGCAACTCAACAAGTTTGTTGCACTGTTAAGAACCTACTTTGAAGATAAAAAAGCAACAAGAAAAGGCTTTCTGCTATGTAAAGAAGAAAGGAATGAAAATAAGCTTGTGTAATTGGAAACTAATTTCCATTCATATCATGGAAAGGGCTTTACACAATGTCTATTTATACACTGATATTAAGACTACAATAACAGTCTAACCCTCTCTAACTAAGTCACTAACCAACTAACAACTTTCTGTTATTCATTAGTAAAGCCTTCGAAGATCTTTCAACTCACCCAATCCCTTCGGTATCCTCACTAAGCATGTTCCCCTAATATCAAGATAATGCATGTTGACCAACATCCCCATGTCTTCTGGAAACTCAACAAGTTTGTTGTACTGTTAAGAACCTACTTTGAAGATAAAGAAAGCAACAAGAAAAGGCTTTCTACTATGTAAAGAAGAAAGGAATGAGAATAAGCTTGTGTAATTGGAAACTAATTTCCATTCATATCATCGAAAGGGCTTTACACAGTGTATTTATACACTGATATTAAGACTACAATAACAGTCTAACCCTCTCTAACTAAGTCACTAACCAACTAACAACTTTCTGTTATTCATTAGTAAAGCCTTCAAAGATCTTTCAACTCACCCAATCCCTTCGGTATCCTCACTAAGCATGTTCCCCTAATATCAAGATAATGCATGTTGACCAACATCCCCATGTCTTCTGGCAACTCAACAAGTTTGTTGCACTGTTAAGAACCTACTTTGAAGATAAAGAAAGCAACAAGAAAAGGCTTTCTGCTATGTAAAGAAGAAATGAATGAGAATAAGCTTGTGTAATTGGAAACTAATTTCCATTCATATCATCGAAAGGGCTTTACACAATGTCTATTTATACACTGATATTAAGACTACAATAACAGTCTAACCCTCTCTAACTAAGTCACTAACCAACTAACAACTTTCTGTTATTCATTAGTAAAGCCTTCGAAGATCTTTCAACTCACCCAATCCCTTCGGTATCCTCACTAAGCATGTTCCCCTAATATCAAGATAATGCATGTTAATCAACATCCCCATGTCTTCTGGCAACTCAACAAGTTTGTTGCACTGTTAAGAACCTACTTTGAAGATAAAGAAAGCAACAAGAAAAGGCTTTCTGCTATGTAAAGAAGAAAGGAATGAGAATAAGCTTGTGTAATTGGAAACTAATTTCTATTCATATCATCGAAATGGCTTTACACAATGTCTATTTATACACTGATATTAAGACTACAATAACAGTCTAACCCTCTCTAACTAAGTCACTAACCAACTAACAACTTTCTGTTATTCATTAGTGAAGCCTATATTTAACATCCTTCATGCTGTTTCCAATCTTCATCTTCATTTTTGGAGCACACCAACAACCTTTGTCTGAAACTGAAGAAGTAGGCTTTAGTTAAAGACTTAGTCAATCCATTAGCAACTTGGTGGATCGCAGGAACATAATTTACCTTCAAACGACCTGCAGCAACCGTTTCTCACACGAAATGAATATCAAGATCAACATGCTTCGTGCGAGCATGATACACATGATTGGCACTAATAGCTACTGCACTAGAATTATCACTCCACACCACCGGTGCTTTGGCTTGTGGAAAACCAAGATCATTTAACAACGCAGTGATCCAAGCTATCTCAGCCGTAACATCTACAATGCTCCTATATTCAGGCTCTGTCGTTGAACGAGAGACTGTCTTTTGCTTTTTAGAACTCCATGAAACCAAATTACCTCCCATATATACATAATATCCTGACATTGATCTACGATAATCTACCCAATCAGCATCTGCAAACGCACTGATCTCATATCCTCTAGTTGAAGGTGTAAACAGCAAGCCACAATCAATAGTTCCACGCAAATATCTAAGTACACGTTTTACAGCAACGAGATGTTGCTCCCTAGGTTCATGCATAAACCGTGCAAGCTTAGTAACACTAAACGCAATGTCAGGACGCGAGTGACATGCATATAACAATACTCCAACAATACTCATGTACTCCATTGCATTAAAAATTGGACTGCCAGCTTCCTTAACCAACCTTGGTGTCCCAACCATAGGTGTAGGCACAACGTATGAATTTACCATCCCAACTTTAGTAAGTAGCTCACGCAGATACTTCCTCTGACTTACGAACACCGCATCTCCTTTCCTTAAAACTTCTAACCCAAGAAAATAACTGAGTTCACCTAAATCTTTCAAGGCAAACTTCTTTCCCAACAAGGTGATCACATTTTCAATCTCAACATCTGATGAGCCCGTGAGTATTATATCATCAACATACACAAGCATGTAAGTGTATGACTCTTCATTCTTTCGAACAAATAGAGACGTGTCAGCTCGTGACTCTGTAAAACCGATACTCAACAAGAAATCTTTGAGTTTGACATGCCAATTTCGAGGAGCTTGCCTCAAACCATAGAGAGCCTTTTGCAATTTACACACCAACATTGTACCATCATGAGCAGTCTGTTCAAAACCTGGAGGTTGATCCATAAACACATCTTCAACTAAATCACCATTTAGAAACGCGTTATTCACATCAACCTGCCTTAATTTCCATTTGTTAGTTACAACGAGAGATAAGAACACATTGAGTGTTGTAGTTGTTGGGTCACGTCGGCACGCCCCTTGGCGCAGCGGAAAAATTAATCCGACGTAATCTAGCCAGGATCCATGTACAGGAACGAATCCGGGGTGAAAAGATGAAGAGTTACCTTTTAGAACTCTGGAAACTGGAAAACCGACGGTATGTCGGAATAATCACGTCAAGTAAAACTGGAATCGTCATAGGTTCGCAAAACCTCTACGGAGTCCACCCGAACAAAACGAACAAAGTTTCCGCCTCCCTAACACTTAGGGATAAATTCCGACAGGTTTGAACACCTTCCAAGGAGAAGTCGAGATCCCTCCAAGGATTCCTGAGGGAGTCTGAAATCGACCAAGAGTTCAACCGGGACTTGCAATCGAGCAAGGGAACCTTCAGGGATTTGCCAGGGGGCAAGTAGAACACCAGAAAAATATCGAACAGCTTCTCAGAGAGCTTTCTGGGATATGTCGAATTCTAGTGGGAAATCCCTAAGGGTGTTGTCGAAATCTTCAAGAGGAGGAAGAGGGATGATTTGGTTGCTAACCCTTGTCCCTTTAAATAGTATTCAGAGACTTAATTCTAATTGAATTCCTTAAATCCAAGTTCAACCAAAATTCATAGAATCTAATTCTACTTGAAATTGGTTTATATTAAATATACATTATATTTAATAATATTAAATGAAATATATATTTAATTATGTAGAATCTTATTCTACATAAAACATGGATTTAAATATACATTATATTTAATCCACATATATATATATTTTTATTATATAGAATCTCATTCTATCTTTACTTGGATTTAAATATATTTAAATATATGTTTGTAATTATGTAGAATCTAATTCTACATAAACTTGGAGTTAAATATACATTATATAAATTCCAAATATATATTTAAATTCTAGAATCTTATTCTATAATATTTAAGTCTCTAAATATTTTCCATACTCTAAATAATATCTGATAAATACAATATTTAGCAAATATTATTCCCATTTAAGGGAGTTGCCGATTTCCCCTATCCCATAGGGGATTTTCGGCAACCTCCCTAAAATAGGGAGTATGGTTTCCAATTTTTGTTTGTTTCATTCGAAGGGTGTGACCCTTGTAGGTTCATGCAACGTTAGCAGCAAAATTAGAACTGTTCTAATTTTACAAACAATGAGTGGCATCTAGCAATACATCATTGCTACCTAAGTTGCATGAAGTCATGGTTTGACTTTTCTAATTCCTGAATAAACTTCCTTTATGTATTTCATCCTTTTGTCCTTTATATCTTAGATGAACACAAGTCATGGGTTAGTCACACTTGCGTTGTCCATCTAGTGTTTCTTGATGTCTTGAGTAGATTATTATAAACAAATCTCTATAATATCTCATATCATAATATTCGAGCATGACCATGCATTTTCTAATCTCACTCAATCAAGTGGCCGAAGATATTTCTCCCATTATGTAGGAGGGAAAAATCCTTTCTTGATCAACCATATTTCACTATATAGGTCATCACGTATCCAATCATCAGTCTTTATAATGTAGTCAGTTACGACACACGTTTGACTATTTTAAAATACGTAAATCTTTATGTTGAAATCATGTTGATCTCAAGTCTGAGGATTATACATATGTTTATCATGAGCAATGTTGTGACTATCACATAATTACCCAAGAAACATGCTCATAGCGGGTCAATCCAGTATGTTGTTCTCTAACAAATACTTATGTGTTGATTTTGACATCTTTATGTCAATGACACCGCTTGTCATCAACCACATATTAGTCTTTATGTATTATCACTGTCCATACCCGTAATAATATTCGACTAAGGATCCTATTTAACAATAATCGTATTATTGTACGGACATTATTATCCAATGGTTAGTTTGATGCACAAAAACATACCAAATGATAATAACGACAATGCCATTACTTGATAAATCTAGTAAAATAGTATGTCTATTCAATCATCATATGACTGGTCTTTGGGCATACTCCAACAGTAGCCTTGACAACAGGACTGAAAGTATCCTGAAAATCCTGGCCAAGAAATTGCGAGAAGCCCTTTGCAACCAACCGTGCTTTATACTTAAGTATGGAGCCATCTGGGTTTCTTTTCAACTTAAATACCCATTTGCAACCTACTGTAGAACGACCTTTAGGAAGAGAGACTAAAGACCAAGTTCCATTTCTATTTAAAGCTTCTAACTCAGCAAGAACTGCATCCCTCCAACAAGAACTGCATCCCTCCAACAAGATGACTGAAGTGCTTCATGAATATTGGCAGGCTCAACTTCATCACTATGACAATTTAAAACATAAGCCTTGGGTTTAAAGATGCCATTCTTGCTACGTGTCACCATTGAATGGCCATTTGTACTAGAGTGTACATGATCAAAAGAGACTCCACCAGCCAGACCATTATCACAATGACCACTATCTGTTTGTGACTCATTCGAAACCCCTAATTCTTCATTCTCAAACAATCCACAAGATAAATCATGATGAGTTCCAGCAGACGCACCTGAAATAACATTTTCTTCATGCAAACCATCATCATCACCATTATCTCCATGCACAATATTGCTAGCATCAGCACCATTATCGCCATGCACAACATTGCTAGAATTAACAACACCCAAATCTACATGTTCACCTTCTCCTGGAGTATCCACATGATAATCTTCATCTGATCCTCCCAAATTATCGATCTCCTGTATGACAGAATTATCTTCAACTTGCATAGGCGTATGAGAACCAGTTTTAGCTTGAGCATGACCATCATGTTCGACATTCTCATGCATTCTTGTACTAACAAATACCAACTGATCAGACACATGTTGGTTGAAACCTCCAATAACACGTAGTGCAACCGAATTTTGACGAGCACAACCAGCTTCCTTACACTCTTTAACCTGAGCAACTTCATCTGCAAAAGGAAAATTTACCTCATCAAATATTACATGCCTCGACACAACCACTTTCCCACTTGGAGTTAAACAAAGATATCCTCGATGTTGTGAGCTATAGCCCAAAAAATGTACAAGGTTGAGACCTAAACTCAAGTTTGTGCTACTGAAATAACCTCAAATGAGGGAAGCATCGACAACCAAACGTCTTCATGATTGTATAATCAGGCTTCTTCAAGAACAAACACTCAAAAGGTGATTTACCCTGCAACACTTTGGTAGGCAACATGTTAATAAGATACACTATAGTGCACACTGCATAGGACCAAAAACGAAAGGGTAATGAAGCTTGTGCCAACAACACCAAAGCTAATTCAATCACATGCCGATGCTTTCGCTTAACGACACCATTCTGCTCAGACGTATGTGGGCAAGTCACACGATGCTTAATACCTTCAGCCATTAACACTTTAGACACTACACGATACTCACCACCCCAGTACGTTTGTAACTATTTAATATTCAAGCCAAACTGCGTTTAAACCATTTTATGAAACAAATGAAAGGCTTGCAAAGTCTGTAGCTTGTCTTTGAGCATATATAACCAAAATGTCTCGTATGAGCATCAACAAAGGTAATATAGTATTTAAAGCCATTAGAAACAACATGTGCAGGCCCTAAAGATTTGAAAAAACAAGCTGAAAAGGCTTGTCATACACTGTACTCAATGGAGTAAACACAAGCTTGTGACTCTTTCCCATTCGACAAGCAACACATGTAGGTAAACTCATATTATTGAAATTTCTGGAAAATTTTAAAGCAAACATCTTTACAAACTTGTAGAAGACACTCATGAGCAGGATGCCCAATGCGTCGATGCCAAAGTTCATAACTATCAACAATACTACTTTGAGCAATATTACATTCAACTTTACTATTATCTCCTAGCATATCAACCGAAAACTGATAAAGCCTATCGCGTTCCACACATTGAAGCACCACCTTGCCTGAACCTTCTTCTCGTACCAAGCACGTGTTTGCATGAAACACAAAGAAGACACCATTTTCTCTAGCAAACTTCGAAAAGGAAAGAAGATTCTTAGTTATACTAGGCACATGCAATAAATCATTCAGCAACAACTTTCGAGAAGAAAAAGAGGAAAGAAACTCATATTGTCCCATGCCTCTAATGTCAAGTTTAACACCATTACCAATAGCAATCTTACCTGGTCCATTGTAAGTTGAAGATCGAAGCATATTTGCGAACTCGGGCGTCACATGATGTGTTGCACCAGAGTCAACCACCCAAGTAGCACGAGAGGTAGTAGCCAGGTGTGCTTGAGGTATATCAGACAGAGATTCTTCTGCAGGTTGACTATCTTCAAACACACCAACTTGAACTGTACCAGACCCAGTGTTACCATGTGATTCACTAGCAGCAGTAACACCGGGAAAACTTTCATCAAATCGATACCAGTATCTATGTACCAGGTGTCCAGTCTTGCCACAAAATTGGCACTGAAATTTAACACGACCACGACCACGCCCATTGGATCTGCCACATTAGTAACCCGAGCCACATTAGCACTAATAGGAAAACTATCATTATGGGCATTGAATCATGCAAGCAGTGTCTCAGCATCAATTAACAAGGAGCGAACATGATCAAGAGACAAAGACTTTCGACTAGCAGTTATAATTGCCATGAAGGGTTGATAATCCCTGGGCAAGCCATTAAGAATGCTCGCCATCTGTTCAACATCGAAGATTGCACTGTCACATGATGCTAGAGCATCACAAATTTCTTTGACCTGAGTGAGATAAGCACACATAGTCACCTCACCTTTCTTGACCAATCATAGCTTATATTGAAGGCTCATAACAGATGTGGTGGAGCGATTGGCAAAGAACTCTAGCATAGCACTCCACACACCAGAAGTCGTTTCTGCACCCACGAACTGAGAAAGAAGATGTGAACCGATCATGTGCAGAAGCCAAGAAGCAAGCGCACTGTCTTGCGCCACAAAGTCCTCATATTCTTCATTAGGAGAGGAAACGCCAGCCACCATAACCGTCTCTGGAGAAGCACGCAAAGCACCAGTGAGTAGCTTCTCAAGCTTATGGCTGCGCACCGTAAGCAACACATGTTGCTTCCAAAGGAGAAAATTCATCTCATCAAGAACCACGTTAATCCTTTTGTTGGTAAACATAATCGAAGTGAAAAAGCAAGAAAAGCACAAGAACTCGTGACAAGTTCAAAAAGAAAAGCAGCGGAAGAAAAAATCACCCAAGATCAGTCAGACGAATGATACCATGTTAAGAACCTACTTTGAAGATAAAGAAAGCAACAAGAAAAGGCTTTCTGCTATGTAAAGAAGAAAGGAATGAGAATAAGCTTGTCTAATTGGAAACTAATTTCCATTCATATCATCGAAAGGGCTTTACACAATGTCTATTTAAACACTGATATTAAGACTACAATAACAGTCTAACCATCTCTAACTAAGTCACTAACCAACTAATAACTTTCTGTTATTCATTAGTAAAGCCTTCGAAGATCTTTCAACTCACCCAATCCCTTCGGTATCCTCACTAAGCATGTTCCCCTAATATCAAGATAATGCATGTTGACCAACATCCTATGTCTTCCGGCAACTCAACAAGTTTGCTGCACTTAAACAATGTTAAGGTCTGCAAATTGTACAATGCCGTCAAAGAGTTTGGCAACCTTTTAATTGATGTTTCTGAGAGATCCAAATTCTGCAAATGTTTCAGATTACCAACTTCTTCAGGCAATTCTTTGATATTAACATACCCAGCCAAAGAAAGCACCCGTAAGCTTGACTTCACCAACAAATCATGCATTAGATCATTGGTAACGAATGGACGCCAACGCCATGATGGTTTAAAAGTTATGAATGTACGCAATGCTTTTGCTTTAGATACAGTCTGAAATTTCTTTCTCAAATCATAGAATTCTTGGACATTGGACAAATGACGAGTCCTTTCAGTTATTTCAGAAGAACCACCACTATCTTCTAATCGGTAAACAAATTCCCCGGTGACAGATTTAGCCAAGTCACTAATTAGATCATGCATGATGAAAAAGGATTCATTCCCCTTAGATTGTTGAAAAAATGACCTCAATGTCAAATCTTTGAAGTACTCATTACCCCGTTCTTCCGCATCGTTGTTGTCTTTGGGAAACTCTAAAAGACCTTCAGCTATCCATAATCGAATGAGTTCTTCCTTTTGAAATTCATAATCTCTAGGGAAAATGGAACAATATGCAAAACAACGCTTCAAATAGGAAGGAAGGTAATGATAACTCAATCTTAGTGCTGGAAGAATATTACACACATCATTTGGTATGTCCCAAAAATTGTTGTGTAATATTCTGTTCCATTCAGCAGCATCTAGTTTGCAACGTAGGAGACCTCCTAGAGCTTTTACAGCCAGAGGGAGACCGTCACATCTTTTAACAATTGCTTCACCGATGTCCTTCAGCTTTGGATGATTGCTTGAGGTTGTATTAACAAATGCATGCCTTTCAAATAGCTTCCAACAATCATCATTGGATAAGGTTTCAAGACGATAAGTTGGAATCGTCCTCATAATGCCGGCAACACTTTCATTGCGTGTTGTTACAATGATCTTGATGTCTTGTGCCCCATAATTGAAAGGAGTTCTTAGCTCGTCCCAGTTAACGTAATTTTTGTTCCAAACATCGTTTAAAACGAATAGAAATTTCTTTCACGACAGCTTCTCCTTGAGTTGAAGCTGAACTTGGTTTAAGCTAAGGCTACCATCACAGCTTCCAGTGATCACTTGAAGAAGAGTTTTTGTGACCTTGAAAGCATCAAATTCTTCAGAAACACACACCCATGCTTTAATCTTAAACCACCCATCCACCCTTAAGTCGTTGTAGATCAACTGAGCAAGGGTGGTCTTTCCCAGCCCACCCATACCCACAATGGGAATGACTTATACGATTTTCTGTGGGATTTTGAGGGTTCAACAACCTCAATATCTCTTCTTTCTCACCATCTCTTCCATAAACACCAGACGGATCATCCACCAAAGAAGTTGCAGGTTGTTAGAGTAATAGAGGTTTTCTATTAGTTGGATCAGCCCAAAGTTTGTTAAAATTGTTATTAGTTTGTTATAACCGTTTGGGCTGATCATCTCAGCTTGAGATGGGCTATAAATGTCAAGCCCAATCATTTTGTAAACACAGGCTTGAATAATCACTCAGTTATCAGAAATAATATTTCTCTGTTATTTTTCTATTTCTCTCTGTATTAACCTTTTAGTTTCTTCACCTTTCCTTTTCCTACACTCACCGTCGTTCATCACTGATTCCAGCAATCATGCTTGATTCTCACATGGTATCATTCGCCATTAACGGTCCTGACACCGGTTCACTTCCGCTGCCGCAAATGGTCCGGTAATCGTTTCTATTGCGCATTTTTCATCCGGATCTGATTCACCAGAGTTGTTTTATGTTCATCCTTTTGTCGATCGTTGTTGTCGCTTTCTCAATCCGTTTTGCCTTCCGCCACCGCCGTTCAAATTTTCCTTGCCGTTTCACATTTGCTTTTGCTGCATCGCCGATTGTTTCACCACATGTTATAATTTCAAGTTTTCTTCCGAGTTCAGATCCGGTTCTTTGATATAGGTATTGCTTCTCAAATTGAAGGTTTTTATTTTCTTGTGTGTTGTTGAAGGTTGTTCTTCTTTAACCGCCGTCCAATGTCATCGCGGTTATTTTTCTTCGCTGGTCTCAGATATGATATGCTTTTACTGGGGTTTACGGTATGTTTGCTGATCAATCGACTTGTTCTGTGAGCTTATTGTTGGAGATTCTTTGTGTTTTGAAGATCATTTTACTCGTGTATACTTGTGCAATCTAATTTGTGCATATTATCATCTTGTGATATGGATTAGTATGGATTGGTGCTCTCTTCTGTTAATTACTGTATTTTTTTTGTCGACCGAAACAATGAGGGCTTGTGATTGATTCAAGCTGGTTTGATCTACTGCTTCACATGTGATATGGTTGGTTCTCTTGCATTTTGATGTGTCTACTGTGTATGTGATCGAAATCTTGAAATTGTGACTTGATTCTTTGAATGTGGTTTTCAGCTTGAATTAGCATCGCATTTAGAGCAACATTAGAGTAAGGAGTTGAATTGGCTTTTGTTTACTGGTTGTGTTTCGCTTTGTCACTATGGTATGGTTTAGTTATATCGAGGAAGAATTTGCAATGATTCAATTCTTTGCTAGTAGAATTGGAAACAAGTTGTGTTAGGTGTTGTATTGCTGTTGATTTTTGTTTCCCGGAAGTTGGCGAATGCTGGTCATTTGTTAAGAATATTGTGATACTGGTAATGATATCAGTTTTTGGAATTCTTGTCATATGGTGCTTCTCTCACAAGGGTAACATGAAACTTGATATTCAACAGCCAAGTTGTCATGAAAAAAATCTCTAGGGAGAGTTTAAGTGTTTAACAGCCTTGCTCTCCATTAACTAGACAAAATAGAGTGTTTTCTTGCTCAAAGAAAGGCTTCAGATTGCACTCGAGAGTTTGTAGCTTAACCGCCTGCTCTCAACAAAAAGAAAGTTCGAATAAGTGAGATGGAAAACAGAGAAAGTAAAGAAAAAATATGTTGGAGGAATTCTGAAAGAAAGAATAAAGAATAAGAAAAAAGAATTGTGAATGGAGGAAGAAAGCATTCATCTTATCAAATAACAACTCTCTAGTTTCTACCTTTGGTTCAGCTTCAAGTGTTCTCAATTCACTGATTATATGCTTACTATGTGGATGCTAAAGAAGTTTTGTTTGAGTTCGTCCAGACAACTTGCTGATATTTTCAAGAGCTTCGAGAAGAGAAGAAAATCGGAAAAATGTTAGAGTAATAGAGGTTTTCTATTAGTTAGATCAGCCCAAAGTTTGTTAAAATTGTTATTAGTTTGTTATAACCGTTTGGGCTGATCATCTCACATTTTGTAAACACAGGCTTGAATAATCACTCAGTTATCAAAAATAATATTTCTCTGTTATTTTTTTATTTCTCTCTGTATTAACCTTTTAGTTTCTTCACCTTTCCTTTTTCTACACTCACCGTCGTTCATCACTGATTTCGGCAATCATGCTTGAATTCTCACACAGGTGATCTTTGAAATGGATTTTCTCCCCTACAGTTTTCTTTCAAACCCAAGATGTGTTTTTGGTTGATAAGAGGCTCTAATCTCCCAAGGATCTCCTCCAGCTTTGACACCATCCCATCTTTGAAAGGATTCAGAGAAGAGAAAATGGAAGCTACCTGCTGCTTTACAGTAGAAGTATTAGTACTAGTCTGATGATCCTGGGATTCCAACTTGCGTCGAAGAGCTTCAGTTGCAATCTCATCAAGCAGGTCCTCCGCATCATAAACAGCATCTTTGAGCTCAACAATCCAACTTCTGACATTTGAGTTGGTAATCATCTTCGTTTCAGCATCATCCAGCACCGCCCTCACCGACATCAAGGTAGGCTTCAGTTTGTTGAGCAGCACAGCTTCAAGTTTCTTGTTTCCTTTGATGAAGTTGGAAACATCGGAAGAAACAATCCGATCAAGCAAAACTTGTATGGAAGCCGAGAGAAATGCTTCGCCCACAAAAGCCATCTTTCTTTTTTCCTTGTGTTTTCTTGGGGGGAAAGGTTTGAAGGAAGAACAAGAGGAGAGTGATTACTGATTACAGAACAATGAATGGATAGTAGAATATTGATTAAAATATAGGCAGTTTTCCAGCATTGATTGAAACTTTAAGTAGTAAAATATATAAGGATCCAAATCAATTTACGTAACTTTTTTGTATTATATTTTGTTCAAATTGAAATGATCAAATATGGCTGGCAGAAGCAATTCTTTATCAAATATGTCTGACAGAATCAATTTTCGTTACGAATGAGTAAATAGTTACAAAAAGATTCGTTGAGAATTCAATTGTCTATTTCCAAATAGTAGGTATAGTCGGCAAATAAAATTGGAAATTGTGTGAAAACATATTAAAATATTATGATACAATTTTATAAATATTTATTACTACTATTATAATTTGATATTATAACTATATTGTTTTTTAGGTTTAAGATTCATTTTATGTGAACTCAAATCAACAATGTTGATTTTACTTTTTAATTACAGTATATTAATTTTATCCTCGAAGTCATTCAATTGTATCAATTTTACCCTTTGAGCGACGTTGATTGTTATGGTGCTGACGTGTACAGTTAACAATACCGATGTGGTGGTACACATGTGATGATGATGATGTAGTAAAGGGGTTAAATTGATTTTTAGCAGATTTCGAGGGTATAATTGAATTTTTTTTTACGAGTTCAAGAGTATATTTAATTAAAAATTTGAAGGCTTATTTAATCTTTAAGTTAAAAAATAAGAATCCAAGAAATTATTAAAATAATATTTAAATATTCATAAAATATTAGAAATAAAAACACTATAAAATATAAGTAAAAACTGTAAATTTTAAAACCTAAGATGTTATAAAATGATAAAATATAAATGTAAAAAAAATAAAAATTTAAAAGAAAACCATAACCCTCAAAAAAGTCTTCAATTGTTTCCGGTTAGACCAAACCTACTAATATTCTTTGAAATGTTTTTAATGGAATCAACATGTTATTTGCTTGTTAATTACTATTATATCACTTGTTAATTGCCATCGGTGACGAACTTAAAAAATTCAAGAATCAACTTAAAATTTTAAAAATTTGTACGCTCAAATTAAAATTTTTAAAAAAATTGAAGGCTAACTAATATTTTATAAATTTGAAAGATTTAGTAAAAACTTTTAAAAATTATGGATGTGAAATCTTTAATCGAATGATGATTGATAGAGAGATGAACGAACGACGAATGACAGACAAACCAACGATGAACTGGACCTTACAATTTGTGCGCTGAGAAGAGGATACCTCATTGATACGACGACGACATGGTGTTCAACGGTGATAGAGGGGGAATTTAGGGATTTGAGGTTTCTAAGAACATTAAAGTGTTGGGGTTTTGTTTTTGAAAAAGTTAATGGACTAAATTTATTAAAATTTTTCAAATTAAGATTAGATTGATTTAGTGTGAAAATAAGGGAGCTTAAATGTGCTATTATAAAAATTTTCTTAACGGTCACGTCACCCCCTTTAATAACAACAATAGTTAACTGCTCATTTGACCATTATGTAACAACAATCAAAGTTTAGTGCCTAATATGTAACTTTTAAAAACTTGGTGATCATTTTATAACTTTAGGATAGTTTGTGATCATTTGTGAAATTTACTCAAAACATTATTCACATGTAATGAGAAAATTGGGTGAGAACTGAGAAAGTCAACAACACTCATTTCCTTGAAGTTTCCATGTAACTTGGCCAGGATAAGACCTGAATTTTCAAAGTGAAACAAGTGGGCGAGTTGGTCAATGTTCTCAAATCATTGCCATGGCATTCAAAGTTTAGATTCTTATAGTAATTTTTAACCAATTAAGTTACAATAAGTGCAGGGACGAAGTTGTGTAGGCTGTGGGAGGGGCAATTGCCCTCCAGCCCCCCAACTTATTTTTAGCTTTGTTCTCTTATAAATTTAAAAAACAAAAATTGGGTTGTTTTATAAATTTGCCCCTATACTTTTAAACATTTATGTTTTGCCCCAACCCCAAATCCCAACTCCGTCCGTGAATAAGGGTCTTCTGCGCCACTAGATTTGTTATTATCACAAAGATAAAATAAAGTTTCATCTCAATTATCTTGAGTCCATTGCTCATTCTGAGACTTTATGTTCTTCCAGGAACATGAAAAGCTTGATATCTGGCTGTGTTGGTTGCCAACTTTGGCTTAACATTTGCTACTTCCGCCTACAGATTCTTATGTTTGGTTGCTGGTTTCTGATTCAGATTGGTGAAGTTGTTGACAGCATGAATCGTCCTGTTCATATTTATAAGAGGAATCTAACTGCTGAGGTGAGCATTTTAGATTATTTCAGATTGGTGGTTTCTGATTCAAATTCTGGTTTGAGTGCAGTTCCACTCTATTCTATTCACTTGAAGCACCACTCGTTTTGGTTATTTGTTTACTTTATAATCTTGGAGAGCTCTATGCTTGGTGTATTTACTTCAATGTTATCATTTTTAAAATTATTTAACAAAATAACATCAATTTATTATTATTTACTAATGTAATATTTAATTATGTCACATAAGACAAAAACGTATTGCGTCAGTCACACCTTTGAGAAAGTATGTCCTATTAACTGTATTTCCTAAAAGCGTGCCACATCAAACACTCTTTTTAAAATATATGATGTCTCCTAAAGAATATATTTTCAAATATCGGGAAAATGACCCTCTAATAACAAGTATTAAAAAATTAGACTTTTAATAATAAATATTGAAAAAATGGGCTCATAATAACAAGTATTTGTTATGAATATTTATCTATGTGGATGTCTATCATGATTAGAACTTTATCTAAGGAGTTTGATTTATTTATTATTAGGAATATTATCTCTATTAATTAGAGTTTAATGTATTATGTACTTCTTATGCATATAAATAGATGAAGGCATTGTACACAATTCTAGTTTTTGAGAATAATACGAATCTCCCTTTTTCTCTCATCTCTTTGCTCTTTTATTCTCATTCTTTATTCTTGTTATCGTTCTTCTTTATTTTATTTACAACACGTTATCAGTACGATCTCGCTCAATTATAATGGTTCTTGTTGGTGGTTCTCGAAAAGGATTTCAATTTGATTTTGTGGCTACATCTGGTAAGTTCCGTTTATCTATATATCGTTTTATTGGTTGATTAGTCACGCCATTAAGTTCATATTCGTGTTGTCACTAAAATATATAAATTAACCTAATAAAAAATTAATATGTAGCCAACTTTTCACGTTTGTTTATTAAAACAATTAACATCACCTTGCGCACAATTTTTGAGTATTTTCAGGACTTTTCTAGCATGCGGCCGCCTAATATAAGGCTAATATACGGCGTTACCGGAAACATCATTAAGAAATACCGGAAACATCATAAGATATACCGGAAACATGATAAGATATACCGGAAATATAGATTTCGAAAGTATCGATACTTTTGGATATGTTGATTTCGAAAGTATCCATACTTTCGAAAGTATCCATACTTTTGGATATGTTGATTTCGAAAGTATCCATACTTTCGAAATCCATGTTTCCGGTATATCTTATCATGTTTCCGGTATATCTTATGATGTTTCCGGTATTTCTTAATGATGTTTCCGATAACGCCGTATATTAGCCTTATATTAGGCTGTCGTACCGCAGAACTACCCATTATTTGATATTTAATATTTATTTGATAAGAGATTGTGTTCTTAATCATGTTTTGAGTATTCCATGATATGTTTTAATGGCTTAAAAAACATGGCTTGAATCAAGATAAAATTTAAAGAGGTACGTTTCTTCAACATGTTTATTTTATTTTCAGATCAATATTTATTTATGTTATTCTATTAATGAGAGTTTATATTTTTAATCGTGTTTTGGGTTTTACATGTATTTAAATGGCTTGAAAAGAGACATGACATTATGAGAAGTTGTCTTGGTCATTTGCTACGTCTTCAATGTCCTCGAGAAAAAAACTAATATCGGTGAATTCTGATTTTATTTTTATTATTTAAATTATTATTTTAAAGTGCGATAAATTATGGTAATTTTTCTCGAAAGCAATAATTCTCATGTGTCGCAAAACTCGACTATTTCTCCCAAGTTCAAGTTATGAAAACTCGTCTTGATCCAAAAAGGTTTTATGAGAGGCATTCCCTAAAGAGAATGCAAACATGATAAATCACTATTTAATTGATAACATAATTTCGATATAATCCAAGTATATTGGCTGGACATCCCGTTCTGCGAGGCTATTGGTCTCAAAGGAGATTTTTAAAGGACCTTGTGGACTGGTTTAACAATGTTGCGTACGAGAATTAAATCTTTGTTCTCTGTGATAAGGATATGTGAAAAAAGGTTTCAAAGGCCCACTGGCTCTACTCCATTCCCTGAAGTGAATGTGATATTATATTATGGAAAGAATAAAAGTCACATTAGAAGTTGTGGTCGTGATTAAAAGTCACATGGAAAATATGGCCATTTTAAGGATACTTCTAGCCACCGGTAGTGAGGTTATAAGGATGAAAAAAGTGATAAAGATCATTCTAATGAAGTAAAATCTTTTTTTATTACCAATGAGATATTATAAATCATTGGCCTCGTACTTGTCGTACGTTGAAAAATTAACAATCATTGAATGATAAAAGGAAGAAAATAGAAGCAAATTTTGTTTGCGAAAAATGACGAAAATGGTATTGGTCCAACTTTATTTGCACATTTTTGGTTCAACTCATTTGGACGTTGTTGATTTTCTTATAACCCTCAAAGGGAATAAATTATCTTCTAATTATTCTCATAACCTTGAAGAGAATTATTTTTCTTTATATTTATTTATTTTACGCATTGATTATTTACGTTTTATATTTATATTTATATATTATGATATTTATTTATTTTGTTTAACATGATTACTTGTCAAATATAATCTATGGTGACGATTTATGCTCAACATAAGCATAAGATATATTTTCTCATTTAAATGCAAGGGAATAATGTGAGTACTATATCTCAAAGTACTGAAAATATTAATGCTCTAGAAGAGCAATAAATTCTTGAGAGAAAGCACATTATGAAAAGTGCAGAATTGCGAATATTGCATTAATTACCGCTAATGGTCGTCACCACTAGAAGTAAAAATTTTAAGAGAGCAATATGAGTTCAAAAATATCCCTTTAGAAATTATAGATAATATATGTTATCAATTGACATTTGAAATAAGCTAATGTGGATATAAGTTCTGGTAGCCAAAAAGTCAATTAAAAGCTCTAGAAGAGTTATATATTGCTACCAAAAGATAATTTCCATTAAAAGCTCTGAAGGAGCTAAAGATATTCATATTCAAAGGAATAATTTTGATGGTTGTACTAAACATGTACGTATGAAATTGAATCACATGTTATGGTAAATCAGAAGTTTACCAAATTGAGAAATGTATATACACACATGTATATATTTAGCATGATCGGTTAGACCATTCTGATCAATAATGATGCGAAAATTATTGAGATTTACATGCACGTGTATTAAAAGAACCTGAAGTTCTTGTGGTGCTTATTCTCAAAGGAATCGATTAAATTTCGCTTATTAAAGAGTATGAAGTTCATGTGTTGCTTAAAGGAATTGATTAAATTTCACTTACTAAAAGAACCTGAAGTTCTTGTGTTGTTTGTTCTCAAAGGATTTAGATGATCCCACTTACCAAAAGAACTAGAACTTGAAGTTCTTGTATTGAAGTTGAGACTGCATGTCTTGCATATCTGAATGAAATATGGGCCAATATATCCACAAACGTGGAAATTTTATATGATTTTAGTAGATGCATCTACATTGTTTTATCAACTTACAACTAGAAGTTTGTGAGATTGATTCTAAAAGGATTCAGATTATGCAATTAGACTATTTATCTTGCAAAAGTTAGTGGGTTTATATTTTAGACTATATCAGTTGATACGAAGCCTATTGATTATGAAAAATACAGTTTAACAAAATCTCTATTGGATGTCTCCTCTTTAATAGCTAAACTATGAGAACAAAATATTTATTTTTTTATATGGTATTTTCATATAGAAGCACTTATACGCATCAAGCCAACGAGTTATAATAAACTCTCTGTTATGATTGGTTTTTGGTCAGAAGCCATACATTTCTCATTTTATAATTTTTGAATGTGCGATATATTGTTGAATTGCTCCACCACAACGCACAAAATGGGTAAATAAAAAAAGTTGAGAATATATATTGACTATGAGCCTCATTTTATGTTTAAATTTTTAAACAATAATTGGAGAAATCATTTAGGACATGATTTTTCTCAACATTAGGGGAGATAATAATCAGTTGGATAGTGGAAAATGAATTATCATTATCTAGATCCTCGTATATGAACTAGAAGTTCATAAGATAATTCATATTATTACATGTCAACTGTCAGACATATTTACTAACCTAATGAGAGTAATTAAGTCTCGTATACCAGCTGAAATGCTCTAAATTTAAATGACATGTTAGAGCGAGAGGATGTAAATCATGCCTGGAGCATGATAGTTGAAATGGTTCCAATGATCAAAATTCTCGCAAATAAAAAATAGTATGAGATTGTCATATATTGGAGGCGGGTGCTCCTGAAGAGACCCAAGACATAACTAATAATAAAACTCTAGAATAGCTTCAGGTACCTGAAATAAAGATTGAAATCTTGAAGAGATCTCGATGAGTTATGTCACTACGAGAATAGAACCAGGAAATTGAAAGGTTGTCGACAACAATTTTACAAACAATTTTAAATGGAATACTTCTATAGAAGTAAAGAAAGAAAATGAGGATCTTGTATAGAAATTTATCCAAAAGTATAAATATTGAGTTGGCCAATGTAGAAAGACGCTTTTTACTTTTAAAAGAGAAGTATTTGGACCAACAACTGAAAAACCTAAAGGTGTAATGCAAGTGAGGCACAAATAAGTAGTCGTAAATACGACGGAATTATAATTTATGAAGAATTTTAAATATTTCATGCCGGATGCAATTACTTTGGCAGTTATGGGACATTTTATGCGTCTAATTATTTTGTGGATCCATATAAAAAGAAAGTTATCCTTGGCAAAATTTAAAATGCTAGATGCATTTGGAAATTTTTGAAGAAATTTATTTAGACATGTCTCATTGAATATTTTGGTGCATTTGGTATAATCGCCTTAATGAGTACTAATTAAGAAAATACTATAAGAATGATCATATTTGCTTATGCTTTTATTGAAGGAGTTTGGATCAAGATTCATTATATCATTAGAACCCCTGAAGAGCTTCAAATTGGAAACTCATGAAGAACTTTCAAAGCATTTGATGAAAGCATTTGAGAAAAAGAATCTTGAGATGTTGTTTTGTCTCGACCTAAGGATCAGGCACTTAAATATGTGTTTTTGTCTATGAATGGACATAAGCTGAAAGAATCTTAAAGAATATTCAATATGGATAAAGCATATCTATTGAGTATCTCAATAATTGTAAGGTTGTTGGATGTGAATAAAGATAATAATATATTTTCTTGGTCTTGAAGCATCATATATTAGTTGGTCAAGAAATATCTATGGATATACAAAGATCATTACCTTTAGATCTTCAAATATTCGTCGATGCCTCCTCAAATCTTGAAGAAATAATTATTATGCACGAGGAAAACTAAAAACGTGTTTGGCTAAGACCATTGACCCAACATATCCAGAAGATATGTGATTTACTTTCACAAGATATGATACAAAATGTTATCTTGTGTAGAGATAATGAAAGGTGGATACACCATGAAACATATTACTCCAAAGTTTCATCCCCGCGATCTTTAGAAAAATACTCAAGATTGAATTATGAAGATTCAAAGATCTTCTGTGGTATTTCATGAGGGGGAGTAAATACGTATTGCACTCTTTTTCCCTTAACTGAGGTTTTGTCCCAATGAGTTTTCCTGGTAAGGTTTTTAATGAGACAACATGTTATGCGTATCAAAGATGTGTGTACTCTTTTTCCTTCACTAATTAAATTTTTTCCCACTGGGTTTTTATCTTAGTAAGGTTTTGACGAGGCACATTATCTTCATAGACATCCAAGGGGGAGTGTTATGAATATATAAATATGTGAATGTCTATCATGATTAGAACTTTATCTAAAGAGTTTGATTTATTTATTATTAGAAATATTATATCTATTAATTAGAGTTTAATGTATTATGTACTTCTTATGCCTATAAATAGATGAAGACATTGTACACAATTATAGTTTTTGAGAATAATATGAATCTCCCTATTTCTCCCATCTCTTTGCTCTTTTATTCTTGTTCTTTATTCTTGCTATCGTTTTTCTTTATTTTATTTACAACAATATTAAGAAAAAAAAATTGAATTTGAAGAGTAAATCCTTAATAACAAATATTGAGAAAAAATGGGCCCCTAATAAAAAAATATCAAAAAAACTTGGACCCTAATAATAAGTATTATATAAAGAAATGAATTTTAAGACTATTTCCTTCATGATAAATATTGTGGGGAATTGAACTCCTAGTAACAAGTATAAGAAAAATTTGAATTTTAAAAATAGACTCCTAGTAACAAGTATTAAAAAAATTAAACCACTAATAATAAATAAAAAAAATATTGAACTCTTAACAGCAAATATAAAAAATATATATCAAACCCTGAACGGATAGCTTTTTGCCCGTGTCTAAAGACGGCTCTAATCATATGATTTTATGTTAAAAATACAAAGTCTTAAAAAAGTTATATTTAGAATTCGAGTTTGCGAACTCTTAGAAAATTTGGAGTAGATTTTATGTGAGCGAAGACATGTTTTGTGTAGTGTAAGCTCGGTTTGGGTGGCGACTTGAAGATCCTTTGTTGTGGGTTGCTAATGAATATCAACAGCGCTCAACTAAACCTGACAGATAACAACAACAAAGAAACTCATTCAAATTGGTTACTACAACTATGGTTATAGTATTATGTATGAGCTCAAATCAGAAGGGGAATAAAAGAAGAAGGATTCATTGGCAGATAACAACAGATGAACAAGGGACCAATGGAGTAGCTAAGTTGGACCGATGCTTATTCTCATGCTGCCATGGCATGTTAAACATGAGTTGCACGTCTAATCTAATCTAATTCAATCAAAAACCAAAACAAGTGTGCATCTCATATTCCTTGCCGAGTTGATCATCAATCCAAATGAGAGGGATGTTGGGCCAATCTCTGCCTTTCTCCTTTTGAAGATTATAGACAGAGAGGGAAACATATGTTCATCTGGAAAAGAGTCCATCTTAAAATTAAACATGCAAAAGCTACTAAAGCTCTAACTTAAAAAGGCTCAAATTATAGAAGTTTAATTAGTGATCTAATTATTAAATATGTGAATCTAATATTTAACCCTAATTAATTGTCCCTTAAAAGACTAAAAACACTCTAGTAAATTATGAAAATTAATTTTAATTCAACTTGAATGGTGATGTTAATTTTACTAGGGGTGAGCAAAACTCGACTCGACTCGAAAAAATCGATATATTTTTTTTAATTTCGAGTTGTTCGAGTTATTCGAGTTATTCGAGTCAACTCGATTAACTCGAAAAAATTTCGATTTCGAGTCGGTTTGGAATTTCCCCAACTCGAAAAATCGAAAAACTGAATTTTACAGTTTTGCAATTTAGTCACTGATTTCATTTTTCTTCAATTCCTCCTTCATTTTAAGTCCATTTTTGACCAAATTTGAACCACGTATTCCTAAACAAGCGTAAAATACATATTTATATTCAATTTATATTTTTGAAAATAAATTTCATATTTTTTCAATTCAGCCCCTTAACTTTGTATGATTTCCTCATTTCTTCAATATCTCATTCGTTTTAAGTCAATTTTGACCAAAATTGAACCACATGCTCCTAAACCAATGTAGAAACTAGAATACCTATTTAGCTTCAATTCATATTTTTAAATTAAATTTCTTACTTTTGTAATTTAGCCCCTCAACTTTGAATGTTTCCCATTTCTTTAATTTCTCTTTCGTTTTAAGTCTATTTTTTTACCAAAATTAAACCACATGATTCACTAACACTATATAATATCTATATAACTTCAATTCATATTTTTAACAAATTTATTCTTTTTTTTAATTTAGCCCTTTAACTTTATATTTTATTCAATTTGATCATTCAACCGAATTTTTTGTAATTTTTTCTTTACATCAATTCATTGACTCATTTATACCCTCATCAGTACTTTATCCTTAAAAGTTCCTTATTTAAAAATAATATTATAAATATATTTTAGAAGTTTAGATGATATTTTTTTATTAAATAACATTACAAATCTTACTTATGCATGTGAAAAATAATATGAAGAAATATATATATATATATATATATCTTATAAGAATAGAGAAAGTCGTTTAAATTAGAATCAAATCGTACTATAACATGGTAAATAATTACAATTAAATTTTTATAGAAACTCGAAAACTCGACTCGAGTCGAACTCGACTCGAGTCGAACTCGACTCGAATTTCATAAACTCGACTCGAATCGAAAAAATTTCAAATTAAGTTCAAGTCGTAAAATATGACGCATCAACTCGAATAACTCGAAATTTTTTGACTCGACTCGCTCGAACGCTCACCCCTAAATTTTACCCCTAAAATTATTAAGAAATGTTCGATTAATTTAATAAATTTAACATTTACCCTAATAAGCCAAGTGCAAATTTAAATTCATAAATTAATTTGAACTATAATTCTACTAAGGCTCTAAAAGACTAATTTAAAATTAATCTAATCAATTTAAGAATCGTTCCCCTATTAGACGGGCACACGATTTTAATTGATTGGATCAATTCTATTATTTAGTTGTAAACCCGGGTTTAGGGGTCGGGTGAAATAATATTTAAATAATGTTTTGAGTCTCGGGTTATGATTAAAAATAATATTATATATGTTATTTGGACTTGGTGATTTCAAAACAAATATTATATGTTGGACTCAAATTAATTTAGAAATCAATTCCATGGATTTTAAATGTTGATGAGATATGTCATCTCATTAATGGCACTATTGTAATTTCAAGCCCTTGGAAATTAAAAACCCTTTTTTGTTTAAAACATAAAATTTGTCTTCTTCTTCCCTCTTCATTCTTCATTTCTCACAACAAAGGGAGGGGAGTTCCTCCATTTCACTATTCCATTTCATCCTCTCTTCATTTTAGCTCGGTTTTAAAAGGTAATTACATTTTCATTTTGATCTCTTCTTCCTCTATCCAAAAGTACCTTTAGATTTCATTTTTACTCATGTTTTGGAAGTTTGGTTTTTCATGGAAAATTAGTAAAGGTTAAAGCTTTATGGGTTTTTACTAAAGCTATTGATTTAATAATGTTAGATATGATGTTTGGGAACCAAATAGTCCAACATATATGATTTTTAAAGGGTTTTGTTAAGTTTCCCGGATTTGGGTTTAATGGGGGGTTTTGAAGGGTTTTAGAATGGTTTTTGGGGTTGTTTTAGGTTGGAATTTGTGAGCTGAGGTTAGTATAATAGTTGGGGGTTGTTTAAGAATCATTTGGAAGTGTTAAAAGTGTTGGAAACATGAGTTTTGGTTGAGATTTGTTGGCTGCTCGAAATTGTAGTTTTTGGGGGTTGTCAATGACTTGAATTGTTGTGTTTGATGTTTGATTAGTATTCCGGGTTAGCTACATTGATGTTTGAGCTGATTTGAGGTTGTTTGGATTGTGTAGAGTTTGTTTAGAGACAAATACTTGTGTTGGTGAAGCATCGGGGGTGAATCCGGAAGCTTAAAGGTGTTGGTTGCTTGATAGTCGAGCTTGGAAGTGAAGGTGAGTGGTTAATGTTTTCAAAGTGGTTTATAAGTGTTTGGTTCAAGCATGTGGACTAGGTTGGGCCTGGTAGACCCACCTAGAGTTAGGATTAGAGTGGTAGCCTAATCCTAAGCTTTAATTAGAGACTTTGGTTGAACTCTTTAATTGATGTTTATGCCTCATGATGATATGTGTTTATGGTGTTATGTATAATGTGTTATACATGTATGTTGAGGCATGGTTGTGATGCATTGTTATATGCATGAGGTATGGGCATGATATTAATCATGGTGAGTACGTGCTAAGGACGGAAGTTGTTATGGAATGATATTGTGGATTGTATTAGTATTGGCACTAGTATGCTTGGGTACAAATGATCGATCATTAGGATGTTAGTGTGCACACGAGAGTCAAAATGCGCGCGTGGTCTTGATGATGGTAGTCATCAAGATAGAGTACGGGTTCGCCCGAAAATTCTTCATATATATTGTGATAGTCGGTGATGAGTGTAATCCCATCGATGGGGCGTGAGGATGAGTGGAATCCCCTCCGCGAGAATGATGATGAGTGTAATCCCACCGTGAGGTAAAGTTGTTGTTGGATGTGAGTTCCAACGTGTTTATCCGCGTATTCGAGTCATAGCTAGGTGCCAATATGAGTTGATATGTGTATCAATGTGATATGAAATGTGATTTCCTAATTGGATTAATATATGTGTTTACATATGTTGTGGATTGAGCTTGTGGAGCATGACATATCATTGGATAAATGTTCATGCATCATGTATATTTGGCTCATGTGGATTGAAGGTAAGAACATGCATTTACCTTGTTTTGCTCGTGCTTGGACCCTACATTGTCGAGGCTTGTTTTTAAAGAGCTTACCCTCACTAAGCTTTATGCTTACGCTCTCTTTTGTTCGACAATGCAGATCCTTAGTTCGTGGGTTGCTAGCGCAAGTGGAGGACCTCCAAGTGTGCTTGTTGGCTTTTGAGTTTATCAAGTATGAATTTTAAGTTATGAACATGTAATAGTTAAGCAATGGGATTAGTACTTTTGATGAATATTGTTGGTTGTTTAGGAGCATGTTTAGACTCCTTATTATGTTGTTTTTGTGTGGCTTGTTGATGCCATGTTTGGATTGTAAAACCATGCCTTATTTGCTTACCATGTATGTTGGCCATGTGCCTTTTGAGGATGCCTAAGTGTTTGGTTGTTGAAGCATGAAACCTTAAGTGCTTGTATGTCATCTTTTGATCAAATGCATGAATTCCTTGGTTGAATGATGTTTGTTCATGTTGGGTGCCTCGTATGACTAGATTTTGTTGATAGATGTTGTATGAATGTTTGGATGTGCTTAGGGAAGTCTTAAATTGCATCTAGAATCGAGTCTTGTGTTGTTTTGCTGAATTTTGAGGTCTTGCAGTGCAGGGCGTATCGATACGCCTGAGGGCCGTATCGATACGGTTTGCCCTTCATGCCTCAGTTTTGGCTTGGTGTATCGATACGCGGGGGCCGTACCGAGAAGGGCGTATCGATACGCTCAAGGGCTGTATCGATACGGTCTTCTTATGTTGACTGATGGATGTTGACCTTGGTCAAGGCGTATCGATACCCTTAACAGGTGTATCGATACGGCCTGCTTAAAAAGGGAAAATGGGCTGTTTTAAGAGTGATGTTTTGGATGGTCGTATTTATACTGCTGGTGTTTCCGCTGTCGTGTTCCACATGGGACATAAAAATGCATTTAGACAAGATAAATAAAAGAAATTTTCTAGGGTTGCTAACCGAGGGGGAACTTTAACGGGGTTCGCTTCGGTTTTCCCCGTGTAGCCTACTCAGACCGGTCAAATGTCCGGACCGGGACGAGGGGGTTACACTTGTTGGTATCAGAGCCTAAGATTACCGAGACCTTGGGTAGGTAAGTGAGGTAAGTTTAAGTTTTTGTATTGATATGCACGGTGTTTGCTTGCCTTGTAAGCATGATTGCTTGTGTAACAAGTATGCTCGTTGTTTTGTTTTAAAGCATGTTGTTTAGAGTCTCATTACTACTATTACATTGGAAAAATGATTTTAGAGTGAGGGAACATACTTGAGCCACTTGGAAGGCTTGCCTTGCTAACCCAATCTTGTATGTTTGTTTTTGTGGTTGTAGTTATTATCTGTGAGAGCGATGTCGAGGCCGAGAGGTAGGCCGAGGGTGGTTCGTCAGGAACCACGGGTTGCAGCTCCTATTAATGAGCCGGTGGCTGGAGTTGAGGCTCATGTATTGGAGCCTGCTGCTGGAATTGGAGCTCCTCCACCACCTCTACCACCAGCACCTCCTCAGCCTGGAGTTGGAGGCGAGGATGGAGCTGAAGGAGAGGGACCTCAGGGTGGCCAGGGTGGCCAAGGTCCGGCCGGAATAGATATGACTTCGCTTGTGCAAGCGATAGCGGGAGCATTTCAGGATGCAGTTGCCGGAGCCCAGGCTGCAGCTCAGCCTAGGGGCGATGATGCTAGTTTACCGTTGGAGAGGCTCCGTAGCTTAGGGGCTGAAGAGTTCAGAGGATCTACACCGGAGAGGTCTGAGTTGTGGTTAGAGAATATCGTTCGCATCTTAGCTCAGATGGGTTGTGTGGGTGCTCGTAGATTGGGCTGTGTGATCTCTTTGCTTCAGGGTGATGCCTACACCTGGTGGGTCACCATTACTACCGGAGTTCCAGAGGCTGAGATAGGTTGAGATTTCTTTGAGTCTGCATTCAGAAAGAGATACTTGGGTCCGAGGTATCTAGATGAGAACAAGCGAGAGTTTATGGCTCTTGTTCAAAGAGAGGCTTCTGTGACTGACTACGAGATTCGTTTTGTTCGTTTGAGTCAGTATGCTCCAGAGTTAGTTCCCACTGAGAGGGACCGTTGTAACCGATTTAGATATGGGCTTCATGAGGAAGTTAAGAGGTACACCTTAGCTTCAGATTATTCTGATTTTGATGTCTTGGTTGCTAGAGCCAAGGATATTGAGCATAGCTTGGGGCTGACCAAGCGTTCTGGAGGTTCTAGTTCCGGTAAGAGGCACAACAACTTTGACCGTGGAGATGCCAAGAGGCATAGAGGTGGCGGACAGCAGTTTGACCATAGGCGTGGCGGTGGCCACCATGGTAGAGGCCACTAGGGCCATAGAGGTGGAGGGCGTTTGCCCAAATGTGCACGTTGTGGGAGACAGCATCCTGGTGTTGGGGCAACTTCCATGCTTGTTGGAACTGTGGTTCGAGGGACCACTTTAGGAGGGAGTGTCCGTATCAGGCGGCACAGGCACCGAACATAGCTCAGGCTATTGTGAGAGCGACTGATTTTCAGAGAGGCCGTGGGCGCGGTCGAGGCTATTCCAGTCTAGGGCTGATGCACCTAGGGTAGATGCTCAGAGGAACCTTGCTCATGTTGTGGCAGTACAGCCAGAGGCAGGTGGACCATCAAGAGTCTATGCTCAGAGAGAGGCCGGGAACGACATTGATATGATAGCAGGTAATTTTGAGTTACAATATATGTGTTTGCTTTCTTTGGTTGATTCGGGTTCTACACATTCCTACATTTTGAGTGAGCATGCACGGAAGTTAGATATAACTGTTGAGATCTTAGACGTAGGTATGCATGTGACTAGTTCTTTTGGTGAGACAGTTGTGGTTAGACGAATGTATAGGAGATGTCCGCTGAAGATTCAGGGTCATGTGTTTTCTGTTGATATGATGGAGCTTCCTTTTTATGGTTTTGATATTATTCTGGGTATGGACTGGTTAGTTGAGCACAGAGCTAGTGTAGATTTTGAGACGAAGAGAATTTCTTTGAAACTTTCTGATGACTACGAGGTAGTAGTAGTAGGCGAGAACATTAAGTTCTTGTCTAATGTTGTGTCAGCTTTAGAGGCTCATAGGTTGATGGATTCTGGTTGTGGGGCTTACTTAGCTTATGTGATGAATCCGAATATGAGTGAGGCTAGACCGAAAGATATTAGAACAATTTGTGACTTTCCGGATGTGTTTCCTGAAGAATTGCCAGGGTTGCCTCCTGACAGAGATGTTGAGTTTGTGATTGAGACTGTTTCAGGGTCTACTCCAGTTGCAAGAGTTATTAGACCGTGGTTTCAGTAGGCCTAGTAGTTCTCCTTGGGGTGCTCCTTTGTTGTTTGTAAAGAAGAAAGATGGTAGTATGCGTATGTGTATTGACTACAGGCAGTTGAATCAATTGACTCTGAAGAACAAGTATCCGTTGCCTCGTATAGATGATTTGTTTGACCAGTTGAGAGGTGCCTCAGTGTTCTCGAAGATAGACTTGAGGTCAGGGTACTATCAGTTGAAAGTAAAAGAGTGTGATGTTCCGAAGACAGCTTTTAGGACTAGATATGGTCACTATGAGTTCCTTGTGATGTCGTTTGGGCTCACGAATGCACCTGCAGCATTCATGGATATAATGAATAGAATTTTTAGAGACTATCTAGACCGATTTGTAGTTGGTTTCATTGATGATATTCTTGTGTACTCGAAGACAGAAGAAGAGCATGATGAACACTTGAGATTTGTTTTACAGAGGTTGTTGAGCAACCAGTTGTATGTGAAGCTTAGTAAATGTGAGTTCTGGATTCGAGAAGTTGTATTTCTTGGCCATGTTGTTTCGGCCGAAGGTATCCGTGTTGATCCGTCGAAGATTGAGGCTATTGTTGAGTGGAAACAACCTAAGTCTGTGACTAAAATTAGGAGTTTCCTAGGATTAGCCAGTTACTATAAGAGATTTGTTGATGGCTTCTCTAGGGTAGCTGCTCCTTTGACTAAATTGTTGCAAAAAGGAGTTAAGTTCGAGTGGTCCGATGCAAGACAGAAGGCCTTTGAGAAATTGAAAGAAGCTTTGTCAAATGCCCCAGTGTTAGTACAACCAGTTTCAGGTAAAGAATTTGTGATTTATAGTGATGCTTCCTACATAGGTTTAGGTTGTGTTTTGATGCAAGAAAGAAGAGTTGTTGCCTATGCTTCTAGACAGTTGAAGGTACATGAGAAGAACTATCCGACTCACGATATAGAGTTAGCCGCAGTTGTGTTTGCATTGAAGATTTGGCGTCACTACCTGTATGGTGAGAAGTGTGTAGTTTACACCGATCATAAAAGCTTGAAGTATTTGTTGACACATAGAGAGTTGAACTTGAGACAGAGAAGATGGCTTGAGTTGTTGAAAGATTATGATTTGACCATTGAGTACCATCCGGGTAAGGCAAATGTAGTAGTCGATGCTTTGAGTAGAAAAGTTGCAGTTGAGTTGAGAGCTATGTTTGCTAGATTGAGTGTATCTGATGATGGTGGTTTGATCACAAAGTTGCAAGTGAAGCATTCTTTGATTCAGTTGATTAGAGAGAAACAGTTGCAAGATGTGTCTTTAGTTCCTCATGTTCAGGACATAGCCGAAGGTATACCGACCGAGTATAGTTTCAGTGGTGAGAATTTATTGTTCTTTAGAGATAGAGTTGTTGTACCAGAAGATGTTGAGTTGAGACGTCTGATTCTGAGTGAAGCACACTCGAGTCCTTTTTCTATGCATCCGGTAGTACCAAGATGTACCGTGACTTGAAGAATGATTACTTCTGGGTTGGTTTGAAGAAGGATGTAGCTGAGTATGTGAGCCTTTGTATGGTTTGTCAGAGAGTGAAGGCAGAACATCAGGTTCCTTCAGGTTTGTTACAGCCTTTGAAGATTGCAGAATGGAAATGGGAGAGGATCACCATGGACTTTGTGTCAGGGTTACCGTTGTCTCCTTCAAAGAAGAATTCTGTTTGGGTGATAGTGGATAGATTCACTAAGTGTGCTCACTTCTTAGCAGTGAACACTACAGGTTCTCTAGACAAGTTGGCAAACTTGTACATCCGTGAGATTGTGAGACTTCACGGAGTTCCGAAGTCTATTGTTTCAGATAGAGATCCTAGATTCACTTCGAGGTTCTGGGGTTGTTTGCATAGTGATCTAGGTAGTCGTTTGCATTTTAGTACTTCTTATCATCTGCAGTATGATGGACAGTCAGAGCGAGTGATACAGATTTTAGAGGATATGCTTCGTTGTTGTGTGATTGACTTCCAAGGTTCTTGGGAGAAGCACTTACCTTTAGTTGAGTTTGCTTACAACAACAGTTATCAGTCTAGCATTCAGATGGCTCCCTATGAGGCCTTGTATGGTAGACTATGTAGGACTCCGATTTGTTGGGCTGAGACGGGTCAAAGGTTGTTACCTATGCCGGATTTGCTTAAGGGGACTACCGACAAAGTGAAGTTGATTTGTGACCGTTTGAAAGCAGCTTCTGATCGTCAGAAGTCTTATGCAGATTTGAACAGAAAAGAGATTGAGTTTTCTGTGGGTGAGAAAGTGTTTCTGAAAGTATCTCCGTGGAAGAAGGTGATGAGATTTGGCCGGAAAGGCAAGTTGAGTCCGAGTTTTTTGGTCCGTATGAGATTGTTGAGCGGATTGGGCCTGTAGCTTACCGGTTGAGATTGCATTCTGAGTTAGAAAAGATCCATGATGTCTTTCATGTGTCGATGCTTAGGAGATTTAGATTAGATCCTTCTCATGTTATGCATGTTGAAGAGATAGAGTTGAATCCTGAATTGTCATACAGTGAAGAGCCCGTTGAGATACTTGCTTCTGATAGCAAGGTATTGCATGGCAAGACCATAGAGTTGGTCAAGGTGTTGTGGAGACATAGAGGTGTGGAAGAGGCCACATGGGAGAGGAAAGCCGATATGCTTGAGCAGTTTCCGTATCTATTTCCGTCAGGTAATTTTGGGGACGAAATTCCTTAAGTGGGGGAGAGTTGTAACACCCGGGTTTAGGGGTCGGATGAAAATAATATTTAAATAATGTTTTGAGTCTCGGGTTATGATTAAAAATAATATTATATATGTTATTTGGACTTGGTGATTTAAAAACAAATATTATATGTTGGACTCAAATTAATTTAGAAATCAATTCCATGGATTTTAAATGTTGATGAGATATGCCATCTCATTAATGGCACTATTGTAATTTCAAGCCCTTGGAAATTAAAAACCCTTTTTTGTTTAAAACATAAAAATTGTCTTCTTCTTCCCTCTTCATTCTTCATTTCTCACGACAAAAGGAGAGGAGTTCCTCCATTTCACTATTCCATTTCACCCTCTCTTCATTTCAGCTCGGTTTTAAAAGGTAATTACATTTTCATTTTGCTCTCTTCTTCCTCTATCCAAAAGTACCTTTAGATTTCATTTTTACTCATGTTTTGGAAGTTTGGTTTTTCATGGAAAATTGGTAAAGGTTAAAGTTTTATGGGTTTTTACTAAATCTATTGATTTAATAATGTTAGATGTGATGTTTGGGAACCAAATAGTCCAACATATATGATTTTTAAAGGGTTTTGTTAAGTTTCCCGGATTTGGGTTTAATGGGGGGTTTTGAAGGGTTTTAGAATGGTTTTTGGGGTTGTTTTAGGTTGTAATTTGTGGGCTGAGGTTAGTATAATAGTTGAGGGTTGTTTTGGAATCATTTGGAAGTGTTAAAAGTGTTAGAAACATGAGTTTTGGTTGAGATTTGTTGGCTGCCCGAAATTGTAGTTTTTGGGGGTTGTCCATGGCTTGAATTGTTGTGCTTGATGTTTGATTAGTATTCCGGGTTAGCTACATTGATGTTTGATCTGATTTGAGGTTGTTTGGATTGTGTTGAGATTGTTTAGAGACAAAGACTTGTGTTGGTGAAGCATCGGGGGTAAATCCGGAAGCTTGAAGGTGTTGGTTGCTTGATAGTCGAGCTTGGAAGTGAAGGTGAGTTGTTAATGTTTTCAAAGTGGTTTATAAGTGTTTGGTTCAAGCATGTGGACTAGGTTGGGCTTGGTAGACCCACCTAGAGTTAGGATTAGAGTGGTAGCCTAATCCTAAGCTTTAATTAGAGACTTTGGTTGAACTCTTTAATTGATGTTTATGCCTCATGATGATATGTGTTTATGGTGTTATGTATAATGTGTTATACATGTATGTTGAGGCATTGTTGTGATGCATTGTTATATGCATGAGGTATGGGCATGATATTAATCATGATGAGTACGTTCTAAGGACGGAAGTTGTTATGGAATGATATTGTGGATTGTATTAGTATTGGCACTAGTATGCTTGGGTACAAATGATCGATCATTAGGATGTTAGTGTGCACACGAGATTCAAAATACGCGCGTGGTCTTGATGATGGTAGTCATCAAGATGGAGTATGTGTTCGCCCGGAAATTCTTCCTATATATTGTGATAGTCGGTGATGAATGTAATCCCATCAACGGGGCGTGAGGATGAGTGGAATCCCCTCCGCGAGAAAGGCGATGAGTGTAATCCCACCGTGAGGTAAAGTTGTTGTTGGATGTGAGTTCCAACGTGTTTATCCGCGTATTCGAGTCATAGCTAGGTGCCAATATGAGTTGATATGTGTATCAATGTGATATGAAATGTGATTTCCTAATTGGATTAATATATGTGTTTATGTAACCCCCTTGTCCCGGTCTGGCCGGATGACCGGTCCGAGTAGGCTACACGGGGAAAACCGAAGCGAAACCCGTTAAGGTTACCCATCGGTTAACAACCCTAGAAAATTTCTTTTAATTAAATCTTGTCTAAAGGCATATTTATTTCCTAAGTGATCACGACAGCGGAAAACATCACGAGATATAAGCAACCAAACCAGAAAAAGACATTTCAAGCCCATTTTTAACCATACAAGGCAGGCCGTATCGATGCACCTGTCAAGGGTATCGGTACGCCTTGACCAAGTCAACTGCCCTCGGTCAACTTAGGGGAGACCGTATCGATACAGCCTTTGAGAATATCGATACACCTTTCTCGGTCAACATCTCGTGGTCAACGAGATAAACCCGTACCGATACACCGAGAGACCGTATCGATACGCCAAAGTCTCACCAACATCTCAGATTTTCAGTGAGCTTTGGGCGTATCGATACACCCCCGCGTATCGATACACCAAGCCAAAACTGAGTCCTAAAGAGCAAGACCGTATCGATACATACGCCCTGCACTGCAAGTCTCCAAATTTCAGCAAAACAATTTAAGACTCGACTCTAGATGCGATTTACGAATCCCCTAGCCCCAGACAACACACAAACGACCTTTAACTACCAAGATATCAACATACATGGCATTCAAACGAACAAGGATCATGCATCTCAAGAATTCATACATTCATAAAAAAGGAGACATACTTAACACATAAAGGTTCATGCCTTAGAACCAACATATAGGCATACAAGACATGCATCATAAGCAAGATTTACAATTCAAATAAGGCATCCAAGAGCCACACCAATTCAACATACAACAAAGCTTTCAAATCAACAACACCTATCCCATTGCTTAACTATTACAATCTACAACTTAAAGATCATACTTGAGCTAACCAAAAGCGACACTTGGAGACCTTTCCTTGCCCTTGCCACCCACAAGCTATTGATCTGCATTGTCGAACAAAAAGAAGCGTAAGCATAAAAGCTTAGTGAGCATAAGCTCATAAAACAAACCTTCGACAATGCAGGGTCCAAGCACGAACAACAACCATGATAGAATGCATGATCATACCTCCGATCCTCAAGAGCCAAAATATACATGATGCATGAACATATAATCATCACTATGCCATGATCAACAATTTATAAGCCCAACACACGAAGATACATATATCAATGTATTATTAACAACATATCTCAATCTATATTGGAAATCACATTTCATATCATATTGGCACATATATAATCCCATATTGCACCTAGTTATGACTCGAATACGCGGATAACACATTGGAACACACTTCCAACACAACCATTACCTTCGGTGGGATTACACTCATCACCGGTTCTTGCGGAGGGGATTCCACTCATCCTCACGCCCATTTCACGCGGAGGGGATTCCACTCATCCTCACGCCCGTCGATGGGATTCCACTCATCACCGACAAACATATATAAGAAGATTTCCGGGCGAACCCGTACTCCATCTTGATGACTACCATCATCAATACCACGCGCGCATTTTGACTCACGTGTGCACACTAAACATCCTAATGATCGGTCATTTGTACTCAAGCATACTTGTGCCAATACTACACATTTCATTAGTCTTTCACAATATCATTTCATAAAAACTTCCGTGCTTAGCACGTACTCACCATGACTTATCGTCATGCACAAACCACATTTCCATGCCTAGCATGTACTCACCATGATCCTCGGATCATGCAACCACCTCATAACATCATTTCACATGTCAACACCACATGTATATCATCAAAACAATTATCATATCATATTTCTTACATATGTATATCCACATTATACCCATCATCAACATGCATATGACAATGCCTCAAAACATGCTTCAACATACATGTATAACAACATATACACAACCACCATGATCTCAATTAAACATGAGTCACCCACATCAAATAGAGTACAACCAAAGTCTCTAACTAAAGCTTAGGATTAGGCTACCACCCTAATCCTAAATCTAGGTGGGTCTCCCAATCCCAACCTAGTCCACATGCTTGAACCAATAGCTCAAAACCATTTAAAACATTTTAACCACTCACCTTCACCTCCAAGCTCCACTACCAAGCAACCATGGTCTTCAATTTTCCGGATTCACTCCTGATGCTTCACCAACACAATTTATTGCCTCTAATCATTTCAACACAAGCAAAACAACTTCAAATCAATTCACCAATTAATGTAGCAAACCGGAACACTATTCAAGCAATAAACACAAGATTCCAAGCCAAGAACAACCCTCATAAACACTAAACTCGGGCAGCTCTCAAACCGCAACCAAAACTCATGATTTCAACCTTTTTAGCACACTCAAATGCTTCCAAAACAGCCCCCAACTATTACCCTAACATCAACTAAAAACCCTCATAAAACCCCACCAAAACCCAAATTCGGGAATTCTTATAAAACACTTTAAAAATTATATATGTTGGATCATTTGGTTCATAAAAACCATATCTAACAATATTAAATCAAAATCTTAAGTTAAAAACAATAAATATATCATTTTTATTCCAATCTTCCAAAAACCCAAATTCTAAAACTTGAACCAAAATGAAATCTAGTTGTACTTTTAAAGAGAGGAAGATGAGAGCAAGTCGGAAATGTAATTAACTTTTAAAAAGCTCCAAGAATGAAGAAGAAAGGGGATGAAATGGTGAGATGGAGAGAAAAGCTCTCCATTGTCGTGAGATAGCAAAAAAATGGAGAATGAAGAAGATGAGCACATGTTTATTTTAACAAAAGGGGTTTTAATTTTGAAAGTTTCATTTATTTACGGTTTTGCCATTCATGATGATAGCCAAAAGAATTTCCTAAATCCATGGAAATTTGATTCCCATTTACATTTTGGTCCCACACGAAAAGTTTGTTTGAGAATTATAAAGACCAAAATATTTCTTTATCATTTTAATTATAAAAATCGGACTCAAAATATTATTTAAATATTATTTTCTCCCGGCCTCTAAACCCGGGTGTTACAACTCTCCCCCACTTAAGGAAATTTCGTCCCCGAAATTTATCGGACAGGAATACCAGGAAATCTACTCCTCCACACTTACCTTCTCACCACAACATACTAACCAACTCGGTAGACTTACCACACAACATTAGCTATTTGATGCTAAGATCTCAACGGGTCCTTCAAGGCATGTCAATCTTTAAACTCAACTCAATCTCTTCGCAAACATAGCATGGGACAAATCTGACTCACATTCCCGAATCATAGATACACAAAACACATTACGAATCCCCTTTCTAACTCTGGTGGTAACCGCAACAAATAAACAACAGAACTAGCTCAATTCACAATCTCATACGGCACCGTTTGAAAACTTGACCATCTGACTTCAACAGGTAACCAAACACTATGCAGACGCCTTCAATAATCTAGTTGAAATCTCGAATCTCTATTACTCACTTCCATTAAAAACCTTCCACGTATGTAACAAACTAGAAGAAAACTGATGCTCGGTCTTGACAAGCTGGCAATTTACACACTTACTCTCATACTGAACAACGTCATCCATCAACTCAATCCAGAAGTATTCATCTTCAACCCACAATACGTCTTCATACTACTCTGATGCAATACAATGAACTGCCGTGTGCTTCTGCCAAAACAAATACGTCTCAAAACACTATGTCAATCGATACAACTACTTTGTCTCTGAAATGCAAAACTCTATCATCTCTGAAACTGTATTATGAAGGTCTTCCTTCTGCTATGTCTTGCACGTGAGGTGCCAAGAACCTGTCTTGCAACTGTTTCTCTTCAAGTATCTAACTCAATGTAGGCTTAACATGAAACTCGGCCACAAAACTACTATCATTCGGTAAACTGAATCCGACAAATATAGCTCGCAATTCAAATATAGCTCAGCAAAAACAACTCGAAGCATCGGTTACTACGTTGACTCTCTTCGGATGATACTCAATCTTGAGATTGCGGTCTTCAAGAATTCTAACAACTCATGTTGTTCAAGTTTCAATCCTTCCTAAGTCGTCAAATATTTCAAGCTCTGATGATAAGTGTATACTGTGCATTTCATACTATACAAGCTTTGTCTCTAAGTTTTTGAAGCAATTACAACTGTAATTAACTCTATGTCTCGTGTCGGGTAATTCTTTTCAAGGTCTTTCAACTATCTCGATGAATAAGCCACAAATCTTCTGTCTTGCATAAGCACACAACCTAACCCTACATGTAACGCATCACAACAGTTCACAAATTCTTTCTCTGACAATGGCTAAATCAAGGTCGAAGCTCTCTTCAAAGTTTCTTTCAGTTCCTCAAGGGCTCAACGTCTCGCATCTAACCACACAAACTGAACGTTCTTCTGTAGCAATTTGTCAAATGAGCAGTTATCTTCGAAAGACTATTTACAATTCCCCGATAGTAACAATGCTAGACCTAGGAACTATAGATACATGTCACGGTCTTCAATTTCTTCCAACTCACATCTTCTTTTGCCGACTTGGGATTTACTCTAATACACTCGACTGATCTACATGTCCTAGGAGAACATCTTCATTAACTCGGAGTTCACGTTTGCTCAACTTGGCATACAACTGATTTTCTAATAGGATCTACAACACTAACTCTAAAGCTTGTCATGATCTTCTTCGGTACTTGAATATACCCATGTATCATCTATAAGGACTACTACAAACTGATCAGGGAACTTAGGAAATATTCTGCTCAACATCTCTATAAAAGTGGCTGACACACTAGTCAAACAAAACGGCATAACTCAAAACTCATAGCGACCACATCTTACCCTGAAAACTATCTTCGGTACATCAACCTCTCTCACTTTCAACCGGTAGTAATCGGATCTCAAACTAATCTTCGAAAGGACTGAAGTACCCCTCAACTGATCAACAAACCACTGATGTTCGGAAATGAATACTAATTATTCACTGTCAAAGTTTCAACTACCTGTAATCTAAACACATTCTCGTGTTGACATCTCTCTTCTTCACAAATTACAATGTCGTACTCTAAGATGATGTACTAGGCCTAATGAATCTAAGGTCTAACAAATCTCGAAGTTGATTCTTCAACACTCTCAATTCTTTTGGGAACCATAAGATACAGAGCAAACAAAATAGGAGCAAACTCGAAGACGGTCTCAATAACAAACTCTTCTTCTCTGTTAGGAGACAAACCGGGCAATCTTGCAACCACTTTTAGGAAAAACACAAACTATTTTAACATTCTGCGGTCTAATCTTCATTCAAAAATCAAATCTATCACATTTTCTAGGCAAGCCTGCCAACTAAACTCAATCAATCTTTGACCTCTACAGCTAGATCAACATTCGATAAGAAGTTCACATCCTCACCTACCACTACAGTCTCCCAGAAATCTGCAACTTCAAGGCAACTCTCTCTTTGTCTCAAGGTATACCCTAGCTTTGTGTTCTACGAGCCAAACCATGCCAAAAGTTACATCGAAATCGTAAAAAGACAATTACTTCACATCTACTGGAAACACGTAACCCTGAACCATCAACAAACATCTTCCACACATCTTTCTGACCACCACTATCTCACCAAAAGGTCTATTCACATGTGTCCCTACGTCCAAGATCTCAACAGGTATATCAAATTTCTTTGTATGCTCACACAAAAGGACGAGTTCGCAGAGATTGCAACTTCACATGTACACAACTGATAGTTTTGGTTCTCTTGTTCTCAAGCTAGCCCTTCAACATAATCTAACTCTTTAAAACCGTTCTTAGAGCATCTCGAAACTTCAAAATGCAGTTATGATTACACACTAACAATCATGCTGAAACTTGTTCTAAAACATCGGTCCTGACGACTCGAAACATCCTACTACCAAACAATCTGAAATTAAAGCTCATGACTTCCTTCTCAGCTCAATTATATCGGAAGTGACTTCATCTCTCCTTCTTGCTGGAAGACAACTCAGACGCACACTGGCCCAATCACACAAATTGATTCCCACTCACGGATACTGACCGACTGTCTTGTATTAACACCATAGGCCAAACCCCAACGATCACCAACTAACATTTCTGAGTTTCAGATTACTCACACGAGACCCTTACCTTGATCTCGCCAAAAGAACTAAGGTACTCATACCTACCTCTGACACTTCACCCAGCACATTCAACTTTGCATGCTCGCTAACAATATGTAGAAGTACAAATTCAGAATCAACCGGAGGGAACAAACTCAAAACTGTACCAAGGGCTTATCTACTATAACATCGATACCACTCTGAATCTCACTCACAGGTCTTCACTTCTTTTTACCAACTAATACTAGAATCGATCACATCGTTCCTTATCAACTGGAGTCAACCCACAAACACAAGGATTCAAACAAACAAATTGTACCTCAACTCCGGTACAACCATATTTCCCTGACTATAGTGATAAACTCCCTCAACATCATCCACATTTTCAGAAACCACAGCTTCCACTTACCGATTCACGGTCCACGCCAGGCCTCAAACTTACCAAAAGCAATAAATCAACAACAACAACAATTTAACATGCAAACTGGGTTAGCAAAGGAAAAGGACCAAGTGGCTCAAGTATGATTCCCTCACTTAAAAATCTCTTTTTCTGATGTAATAGAAGCAATGAGACTCTACTCAACATACTTTAAGCAGCATTCGCACACGATCAAACAACATACACCAAGCATACTTGACAAACAAGCAAACATGCTTACATGGCAAGCAAACACCGTGCAATTACAATACAAGAATTTAACTTACCTGCCCAAGGTCTCGGAAACCTTAGGCTCTGATACCAACAAATGTAACCCCCTCGTCCCGGTCTGGCTGGATGACCGGTCCGAGAAGGCTACACGGGGAAAACCAAAGCAAAACCCGTTAAGGTTCCCCCTCGGTTAGCAACCCTAGAAAATTTCTTTTAATTAAATATTGTCTAAAGGCATATTTATTTCCTAAGTGATCACGACAGTGGAAAACATCACGAGATATAAGCAACCAAACCAGAAAAAGACATTTCAAGCCCATTTTTAACCTTACAAGGCTGGCCGTATCGATGCACCTATCAAGGGTATCGGTACGCCTTGACCAAGTCAACTGCTCTTGGTCAACTCAGGGGAGACCGTATCGATACAGCCCTTGAGCGTATCGGTACACTCTTCTCAGTCAACATCTCGTGGTCAACGAGATAAACCCGTATCGATACGCCCAGAGACTGTATCGATACGCCAAAGTCTCACCAACATCTCAGATTTCCAGTGAGCTTTGGGCGTATCGATACACCCCCGCGTATCGATACACCAAGCCAAAACTGAGTCCTGAAGGGCAAGACCGTATCGATACGGCCCTTAGGCGTATCGATACGCCCTGCACTGCAAGTCTCCAAATTTCAGCAAAACGATTTAAGACTCGACTCTAGATGCGATTTACGACTCCCCTAGCCCCAGACAACACACATACGACCTTTAACTACCAAGATATCAACATACATGGCATTCAAATGAACAAGGATCATGCATCTCAAGAATTCATACATTCATAAAAAAGGAGACATACTTAACACATAAAGGTTCATGCCTTAGAACAAACATATAGGCATACAAGACATGCATCATAAGCAAGATTTACAATTCAAATAAGGCATCTAAGAGCCACACCAATTCAACATACAACAAAGCTTTCAAATCAACAACACCTATCCCATTGCTTGACTATTACAATCTACAACTTAAAGATCATACTTGAGCTAACCAAAAGCGACACTTGGAGACCTTTCCTTGCCCTTTCCACCCATAAGTTATTGATCTACATTGCCGAACAAAAAGGAGCGTAAGCATAAAAGCATAGTGAGGGTAAGCTCATAAAACAAACCTTCGACAATGCAGGGTCCAAGCACGAACAACAACCATGATAGAATGCATGATCATACCTCTGATCCTCAAGAGCCAAAATATACATGATGCATGAACATATAATCATCACTATACCATGATCAACAATTCATAAGCCGAACACACGAAGATACATATATCAATGTATTATTAACAACACATCTCAATCTATATTGGAAATCACATTTCATATCATATTGGCACATATATAATCCCATATTGGCACCTAGTTATGACTCGAATACGCAGATAACAAGTTGAAACGCACTTCCAACACAACCATTACCTTCGGTGGGATTACACTCATCACCGGTTCTCACGGAGGGGATTCCACTCATCCTCACGCCCATTTCACGCGGAGGGGATTCCATTCATCCTCACGTTCGTCGATGGGATTCCACTCATCACCGACAAACATATATAAGAAGATTTCCGGGCGAACCCGTACTCCATCTTGATGACTACCATCATCAAGACCACACGCGCATTTTGACTCACGTGTGCACACTAAACATCCTAATGATCGATCATTTGTACCCAAGCATACTAGTGCCAATACTACACATTTCATTAGTCTTTCACAATATCATTTCATAACAACTTCCGTGCTTAGCACGTACTCACCATGATTTACCGTCATGCACAAACCACATTTCCATGCCTAGCATGTACTCACCATGATCCTCGGATCATGCAACCACCTCATAACATCATTTCACATGTCAACACCACATGTATATCATCAAAACAATTATCACATCATATTTCTTACATATGTATATCCACATTATACCCATCATCAACATGCATATGACAATGCCTCAAAACATGCTTCAACATACATGTATAACAACATATACACAACCACATGATCTCAATTAAACATGAGTCACCCACATCAAATAGAGTACAACCAAAGTCTCTAACTAAAGCTTAGGATTAGGCTACCACCCTAATCCTAACTCTAGGTGGGTCTCCCAATCCCAACCTAGTCCACATGCTTGAACCAATTGCTCAAAATCATTTAAAACATTTTAACCACTCACCTTCACCTCCAAGCTCCACTACCAAGCAACCATGGTCTTCAATTTTCCGGATTCACTCCCGATGTTTCACCAATACAATTTCTTGCCTCTAATCATTTCAACACAAGCAAAACAATTTCAAATCAATTCACCAATTAATGTAGCAAACCGGAACACTATTCAAGCAATAAACACAATATTCCAAGCCAAGAACAACCCCCATAAACACCAAACTCAGGCAGCCCTCAAACCCCAACCAAAACTCATGATTTCAACCTTTTTAGCACACTCAAATGCTTCCAAAACAGCCCCCAACTATTACCCTAACATCAACCCTCAAATTCCAACACAAACCATACCCAAAACTCAACTAAAAACCCTCATAAAACCCCACCAAAACCCAAATTCGGGAATTCTTATAAAACACTTTAAAATTTTTATATGTTGGATCATTTGGTTCATAAACACCATATCTAACAATATTAAATCAAAATCTTAAGTTAAAAACAATAAAGATATCATTTTTATTCCAATCTTCCAAAAACCCAAATTCTAAAACTTGAACCAAAATGAAATCTAGTTGTACTTTTAAAGAGAGGAAGATGAGAGCAAGTCGGAAATGTATTACCTTTCAAAAAGCTCCAAGAATGAAGAAGAAAGGGGATGAAATGGTGAGATGGAGAGAAAAGCTCTCCATTGTCGTGAGATAGCAAAAAAAAATGGAGAATGAAGAAGATGAGCACGTGTTTATTTTAACAAAAAGGGTTTTAATTTTGAAAGTTTCATTTATTTACGGTTTTGCCATTAATGAGGATAACCAAAAGAATTTCCCAAATCCATGGAAATTTGATTCCAATTTACATTTTGGTCCCACACGAAAAGTTTGTTTGAGAATTATAAAGACCAAAATATTTCTTTATTATTTTAATTATAAAAATCGGACTCAAAATATTATTTAAATATTATTTTCTCCCGGCCCCCAAACCCGGGTGTTACAATTTACATATGTTGTGGATTGAGCTTGTGGAGCATGACATATCATTGGATAAATGTTCATGCATCATGTATATTTGGCTCATGTGGATTGAAGATAAGAACATGCATTTACCTTGTTGTGCTCATGCTTGGACCCTGCATTGTCGAGGTTTGTTTTCAAAGAGCTTACCCTCACTAAGCTTTATGCTTACGCTCTCTTTTGTTCGACAATGCAGATCCTTAGTTTGTGGGTTGCTAGCGCAAGTGGAGGGCCTCCAAGTGTGCTTGTTGGCTTTTGAGTTTATCAAGTATGAATTTTAAGTTATGAACATATAATAGTTAAGCAATGGGATTAGTGCTTTTGATGAATATTGTTGGTTGTTTAGGAGCATGTTTAGACTCCTTATTATGTTGTTTTTGTGTGGCTTGTTGATGCCATGTTTGGATTGTAAAACCATGCCTTATTTGCTTACCATGTATGTTGGCCATGTGCCATTTGAGGATGCCTAAGTGTTTGGTTGTTGAAGCATGAAACCTTAAGTGCTTGTATGTCATCTTTTGATCAAATGCATGAATTCCTTGGTTGAATGATGTTTGTTCATGTTAGGTGCCTCGTATGACTAGATTTGGTTGATAGTTGTTGTATGAATGTTTGGATGTGCCTAGGGAAGTCTTAAATTGCATCTAGAATCGAGTCTTGTGTTGTTTTGCTGAATTTTGAGGTCTTGCAGTACAGGGCGTATGGATATGCCTGAGGGCCGTATCGATACGGTTTGCCCTCCAGGTCTCAGTTTTGGCTTGGTGTATCGATACGCGGGGGCGTATCGGTACGCTCAAAGCTCACTAGAAATCCGAGAAATTGGTGAGGCTTGGGCGTACCGATACGGGATATAAGCGTATCGGTACGGGTTTATCTCGTTGACCACGAGATGTTGACCGAGAAGGGCGTATCGATACGCTCAAGGGCTGTATCGATACGGTCTTCCTGTGTTGACTGATGGATGTTGACCTTGGTCAAGGCGTATCGATACCCTTAACAGGTGCATCGATACGGCCTGCTTAAAAAGGGAAAATGGGCTGTTTTAAAAGTGATGTTTTGGATGGTCGTATTTATACTTCTGGTGTTTCCGCTGTCGTGTTCCACATAGGACATAATAATGCATTTAGTCAAGATAAATAAAAGAAATTTTCTAGGGTTGCTAACCGAGGGGGAACCTTAACGGGTTTCGCTTCGGTTTTCCCCGTGTAGCCTACTCGGACCGGTCAAACGTCCGGACCGGGACGAGGGGGTTACATAATCTAAAACCTTAAAAGCCTAAACTACCACGTAATATTTTATTTTAACGAACATAAATTAAAACATACATCACGATAAATAAATACCATAAAAATTAAAGAAACATAAATATATAGAGCATAATAATATTCGAATATAAACATACAAACTAAATATAGAAAAAAATATAACTGAAATTTTATTAAATAAAAAAGGGAAAATACAAATAAAGACATACTTAACCCGGAGCATGGACGAAAAACATTGATCGACTCACACATCGACTCCAAAACTAGATCGAACCAAAAAGGGTCCCCCATCGAATACTAAATCGAACCAACTAGGATTGAGACTCCCAACCCTTGGCGGTCACTTGGACTGCCTCCTCTAAAATAAGGGGCATGGCTCGAATACCCCAAATTTGGGGTACCAAAATGCGTGAAAAAGATAGCAGCCCCCACCCCTATTTATAGTGGGGGTGAGGGAGAAAACCGGGTGGTTTTCTCATGTGGGTTTTAGCCCACAGTTTTGCCTTTTTTTTTTACTTTTTGATCTTTTTCTTTGTTTTTTTTTTGCCATTTTACTTTTTTTTTCTATTACAATATTATATAACCTAAAAAACAAGTCCTCCCCAGGCAAAATTAGTGATTACAGCTGCCTCTCTTTGCTTATACTTGTGGAACAAGGATAAAGCAAAGACCATGAGCACTAATTTTGTCCTACTTCCCTACTTTGAGAATCCGAGTTGTCAAGTTCTTCCTATATAGAACTGTTCACCCTTTCTCTCTTCTAGAACCTGGAGCTACGAGTATCTACCTCATTTGCCGTAGAGACCTTGAGCTATGAATATCTACCATGTTCGCTCCCAAACCCAAGCTGCGAGTATCTGCCTCCTCCGGTGGGTAGTTCTGAAATCCTTGAGCTTCGAGTATCTACCTCCTCCGCTCTAAAAAACCCTAAGCTACGAGTATCTGCCTCCTTTGCTGGGTAGTTCTGAAATCCTTGAGCTTTGAGTATCTGCCTCCCCGCTCTAAAAACCCCAAGCTATGAGTATCTGCCTCATCCGCTGGGTAGTTCTGAAATCATTGAGCTTCGAGTATCTGCCTCCTCCGCTCTGAAAACCTAACGTGGCGAATTTGAAATCCTTCACCTGAAATCCTTGAGCTTTGAATATATGCCTCCTTTGCTCAGAAATTTTGACGTGGCGAATTTGAAATCCTTCGCCTGAAATCCTTGAGCTTTGAGTATCTGCCTCTTTTGCTCGGAAATTTTGACATGGCAAATTTGAAATCCTTCGTCTGAAATCCTTGAGCTTTGAGTATCTGCCTCCTTTGCTCGGAAATTTTGAGCTATGAGTATCTGCCTCATTCGCTCTGAAATCCTGACGTGGCGAATTTGAAATCCTTCGCCTGAAATCCTTGAGCTTTGAGTTTCTGCCTCCTTTGCTCTGAAATCCTGTAGTGGCGAGTCTGAAATCCTTCACCTGAAATCCTTGAGCTTTGAGTATCTGCCTCCTTTGCTCGGAAATTTTGAGCTATGGGTATCTACCTCCTTCGCTCTGAAATCCTAACGTGGCGAATTTGAAATCCTTCGCCTGAAATCTTTAAGCTTTGAGTTTCTGCCTCCTTTGCTCTGAAATCCTGTCATGGCGAGTCTGAAATCTTTCGCCTGAAATCCTTGAGCTTTTAGTATCTGCCTCCTTTGTTCTAAAATTCTAATGTGGCGAGTCTGAAATCTTTCACCTAAAATCTTTGAGCTTCGAGTATCTGTCTCTTTTGCTCTAAAATTCTGATGTGGCGAGTCTGAAATTCTTCGCCTGAAATCTTTGAGCTTTGAGTATTTTTCTCTTTTCCTCTAAAATTCTGATGTGGCGAGTATGAAATTCTTCGCCTGAAATCTTTGAGCTTTGAGTATCTGCCTCCCTCGCTCTAAAATCCTTTCATGCTTTCATATTCTTCTTTTCTTTGCAATGGTGGTGCCTCCTATCTCACCTCGGGTCCATCCTTTATACTCCCTCTTTTTCTTGAGTTCCTTAATCTCTTGCTCTAAAGCGTTTTCTCTTCTTCTCTTTTTTTTCTTTTCTTTCTCTCTTTTCTCTTTTTTTCCTTCTTTCTTCTTCTTTTTTTTTTCTTTCTTTTCTCTTCTTCTCTTCTTCTCTTTTCTTTTTTCTTTTCTCTCTTTTTTCTCTCTCTTTTTCCTTCTTCCTTCTTGTTCTTTTTCTTTCTTTCTTTCCTTTTCTTCTTCTACTTTCTTTCTTTTCTCTTCTTCATCCTTTCTTTTCTCTTCTTCTCTTTTTCTCTCTTTTCTTCTTTTTTCTTCTTTTTCTTTCTCTTTTTTCTCTTTTTTTTATTTTCTCTCGTTTTCTTTCTTTTTTTCCCTCTTTCTTTTTGTCTTTCTTCTTCTTTTCCTTTCTCTTCTTTCTCTCTCTTTTTTTTCTTTTTATTTTCTCTCTTTTACTTTCTTTTTCTTTCTCCCCTTTTCTTCTTCCTTTTCTTTCGTTTCCCCCTTTTCTTTTCTTTCTATTTTCCTCTCTCTCTTCTTCTTTTTCTCTTCCTCTCTTCTTGTTTCCTCTCGTTCTTTTTCTTTTCTCTCATTCTTCTTCTTTACTTTTCTTTCTTTTTGACTTAAAAACTAGGAAAACTGAATTTTAAAAAAACATCCTAAAGGGGGATAAAATTGGGAATTTTAAATTTTGAGAAAAATATCCTTTTGGAAGGAATAAAATTGAGGATTTTGAATTTTGAGAAAAATATCCTTTTGGAGGGAGTAAAATTGAGAATTTGAGTTTTGAGAAAAACATCCTTTAGAAAGGAATAAGATTGAGAAATTGAGTTTTGAGAAAAACATCATTTTGGAAGGATTGGATTGAGAAATTTGAGTTTTAAGAAAAACATCCTTTTAGAATGATTAAATTGAAAAATTTGAGTTTTGAGAAAAACATCCTTTAGGAATGAATAAAATTGAGAAATTTGAGTTTTGAGAAAAACAACCTTTAGGAAGGAATAAAATTGAGAAATTTGAATTTTAAGAAAAACACGTCCTTTAGGAAGGATAAAATTGAGAAATTTAAGTTTTAAGAAAAACATCATCAGGGATTAGAAATCTTAATACCAATCAAAGGACTCCTAGTTCTTATGAGATTTATTTCTCCTTCCGTAGAGCCGTAGATCCACCCATTTATCAATCTTCAAATGCCTATTTAAAATAAACAACATGCTATGATGGTATGAGTTAGCATGCTCCTAACATAGGCGTATCTAACTATCAATGATGCATGAGCATATTTCATGATGCAAAGATGTGTGAGGTCATGAGAATGCAAAGATGCATGGCTTTAGTTTGTCTTCATTCTCTAGGGTTGGTGGTCATCATCTTGGGACTACAGCCACTCTTCAATCACATGTCTTGACAAACTTTGCCCTCAACTAGTGTTGCTCATTCCCCGAGTCCAATGAACCTTAGTCGTAATCAAAATCATTACCCAAGCGCTTTCAAGCCGTATGACATCTCCCACTGATTCGAAATACCATGTGCAAAAGCCCCTGTTGTCCTACGGACAATGATGCCCCTTAACTTTAATGGTCCTTCATCACCCCACTTCACGTAGTGCCCCTCAACTTTGGGCCTCACTGACGGTGATGCATTTACCTCTGAAGTAATACCAGGAAATTTCTTTGTTTAAAATATGTCGATTTGTTGGTCGTCATTCTAATGAAGAATGGATTTTCAAATTAACATACCGAACCTTGAAGCCAAAATTCTAATTAAAAGAACAACATAATAGGATGCCCCGGATATCAAATGCAAGAGCGTCTTAGATTCAACTGTCCAGAGATCATTTCAAGCATAGCATGTGTCTATGAAGACTTTAAATGTTGTGGCGATATTTGAAGTTGTGAAACTCCTCCCAAATCGCCTGGCTCATCCTCATGATTATGGTACCTTCTTGATCAGCTCGATTACTATCCCTTCTAGTTCTCATCATGTTTCTCCACTCATGTGTATGTTTAGATTTTCAACTTTTGTTTAGCCCATGGAACATGTGTGCTTATGATTACCACTGATTTTGTGTCACTGTCCTCAAGGATTCCTCTTCGGGACTTATTCAATTTGTTTATTCATTTTTTTTCTTTTTTTTTCTTTTCTTCTTTCTTTTTAGAGTAATTCAACTCGTCACAATCCTTTGTCTCGAGGAAAATGGTAGATCATACAACAAAACCCCGAGTTACTCAGCATGGTCACAATTTTGAAAATATTACCATCACTCATGAAGCGAAGAGTTTCGGGCTTCAGCGGAGTGCCCCTAAAATTCCATACTCATATCTAAAAATTCCTATTACCAGGTTTCGAACATTAGAGTGCTTTTTGTTAATGCTTGTTATTTTGAAATAATACTTTTTTTTCTTTTTTTCCTTTTCCTTTTTTCTTTCTTTCTTTAGTCGCATTCAAGCAACTCTATTTGGGCTTTCCTAGGAGATTTTCTTATCATCGAACATCATCGAAGAAATAGTAATCTTGCTTCTCTTGTTTTACCGACCAGAGCAGACGGGACGGTAAATATACTTCATCGTTATCACATCATTCAATCGATCTCTTTCACTAGAATCAATGCCACATCATGCATGTGATATCCGAGGACCTACGAAGGTAAGGAAGGATATACATATATATGATTTCAAGGTCATTGTATGTTAAGAAAAATGCATTTTCATTTGAAAGAAAATCCGCAAACATAACAAGTGCCCTCACAAAAAGATCATTGCTATCTTCGGGCAAATGATAGCTTGGTTCTATGCATTACTTCAAGAGAAAGTGCAACATGCACGACTTAAACACACCAATTCCCAAAGAAGAAAACCAAGAACCAAAACCCTAAAGGTCGTGTCTCCGAAGGTCATGCCAGGTTGAGCTTTGAGCAAAGGCTTTGTCTTGACGGGCGGAAGATGCCCCTTGGGGGAGGTTGGACGAGGGACCGATAAGAGGATTCTTAAAGATCGGGGTGGCTGAGTGGTCTTCCGGTCCTTGAGCAACACTCTTCCCTTTCAGACTGGACTGTAACAGTTGGGATATTCCTTTCATCATATCTTGTTGGGACTTGATGATGGTGTCCCTTAATTCTTGCTGAGTTCGTTCCATATGACCTCTCAAATCGGCCTCTAGCTTAGCAAAACTTTCCTCCATTTTCTTTTTCTTCTTTTTTTTTTGGTGTCGGGTAAAATGCGGATACGAAATCTTTAATGGCTAAGGATACGTCACGAACCCCCGTCCATTAAATTTGTTTATTTTAGGAATGAATGCATGCAATGTGTTGTATGCACAATAAGAATAGATGATTAAAGGTAATCAAACAAACATGTACAATTAAATGCAAAGATGCATTAATTTGATGGACATTAATTTTATTTGTTTTATGAATGAATGTGTCGTATGTACAACGGAAACACATGATTAAAGGTAATCAATCAAAAGGTATAATTGAATGCAAAGGTGCATTGATTCAATGAACCTTCTCATTTAACAAATTTCATAACGAAGATCGGGTCTCGTTATAACGGGGAAAGAAAAGTAATTTCTATACAAGGTATATGTGAAACTCGAGTTCCTTCTTCGTTGATCGTTGGGTTTGTCTTTGTTCATCTTGTGATCAATCCTAGGCTCTGAGATGCTTTTGTTCGTCGTTACAGATTCTTTCTCCCATTATGAAAGTTTTAAATTTCGAACTGTTCTCGAATCAACATTTCATGCGAAAAGTGATATGAATATGCACAAAGAGAATTAAGCAAGAAAACAAAATAATGCTAATATGAACATACGAATGAATGCAAAGAGCAACACTGAGTTTGGCAAATCTCCTTGTTGAACGACTTGCATTAATGGGAACATTGGTTTGTTACAAGGAAACCCACTACACATGTGGTCCTTAAGGTAGCATCTAGGTCTACGATTTTCTTCAAGATTCACACAATCCCTTCTTCTTTCTTGGAAGGATCTTTTGCTAGGAATCGGGCGTTCTCTCATATCCACGTTAACAAATATGCCAACTCTCGGCCCTTCCCCCAAGTGGTGTAGGCGACGAATTATGATTGATCCACTATCGATGTTTGGTACTCTTGACTTGCTCTTTAAAAGGGGCCCACTGAACCCAACCTTCAAGGCGTAACGGGGGTGAGGTCGGAATTCCCTCTGACTTGAGGTATTTTTCTTGTTCTAGGTTAAAACTTGATTGCCGACCCAAGATGGCAATGTGCCCGAGAAACTTCCGATCTTGCCCCGAAAAGCTTAGTTCTTGTTTGGTGTGGTTCTCGCTAATTTCTTTGCAAGACTCGGTATTTCCCAATTGTTGTAGTCAAATCAAAGTTGTCGATCGTAGAACAAATGTAGGTTGAACTCCAAGGTTTGAAGTAATGGTCACTTGCCTGGAACGTCTAACAAATAAGTGAGGTGGCCTCTTTTTTCTTTTTTCTTCTTTCTTTTTTTTTTGTTTTTTGTTTTTAAGCCTTTCTTGTCTCGGAAACTCAACCATGTAGTTGCTCTCCTTATGTCTATATTTGCACGTCGAGATCCTTCTCATTATTGTTACATGCCATATTTCCCACTAATCAAGTCTTTAATTTCAGACTATTTCCAACTCAATGTGCTCTTTATGCCATGATGAAATATGCAAAATAAAGGGGGAAGAACAAAAAAAGAAAACGTATTAGTTACGAGATAAACAAGGAGAATTAAATACAAACAAAATAAAGAAGGCAAGCAATTAACAAGACGACCCTAGCCACTCTAAACTCTTCGGTTATCTGTATGGTTCTAATGGGGTGGACTTCTTATATCCTCACACATGAGTTTGGTTCTAACAAGGGTACCCGAACCTATCTCATCACCTACTAAGGCAACAAGAACCCCAATTTGGCCCATTACAAGCTTGCAAATTGGTTTCGGTTCGAGAGAAAGCACAACCTACTGACGTGGAGGGCTGCTCACGTGTCAAATGTGTGGATTCCGGAAGTGAATTACCGACCCGTGGACGGATACTCACGTGGGTATGGGTGTTTCACTCCCACTTAAGAGGGATAGCTCGGGTATAGAGCTTGATGATCATGATGCAACACATGTCGGCGACTCCTTAGAAATTAAATGAAGAATTAATTTGAATGCCACAAATTATCAAAGCTCGTTCAATTTAAGTCATATTTTCAAGAAAGAACAAACTTATTAAATTCACTTTAAATTTTAAATAATTTTTATCGATAAAGGCAACAAGTGTTTTTATTGGCTTAACTGTCTTTTTATTTTGTAAAAAGCAAAAATTGGTCCCTAGTGGAGTCGCCAAACTGTGATAAGGTTTCTTCTAAACACCAAAAAACTTTTAAGTGTTTCGTTTTTTTGAAATTGGTTTATTAAAAAAGGAAAATTTGAATTTTGGAAAATAGTGAAAATTTTGGAGTCGCCACCGGTCACTAAGGTAGGCCGAACACCATAAAACTAGAGATTCTCTTTAAAACGAGTTCAGGAGTTGATTACGTGTGGGGAAGGGTTAGCACCCCTATCACGCCCGAAAATCGGTACCAAATTACTTGTTGCCTTTTCATCGATAGAAATTGTTTAAAAACCAAAGTGAATTTAATGAAGCGTTCTTAAATGAAAATGTGACTTAAATAGCGCGGGCTTTTTCAAATTGTGACTTTGGAATTAATTAAGCATTTAATTAAAAGGATGAAGGTACACCGGACCATAGACTAAACCGACATCGTATAAGACTGACTACCGTGTTAGTTTAGGGTTCGGATCTCATACGTCACCTTTATGCATGATGCAAGCATTTAGGAGTGATGACACGATATTTCCATTTTATATTATTGCTTACCTAGAGACTGTGAGAATTAACCCAAATATTTGGTCTACATCCATTAAGCTCGGACTGTTTTGACACAAATACTGGAGTTAATAGATATCTTTCTTTTTTATATTTTAAATTGATTAATTCAAAATAAATCGGTCCTATGAATGACAATTTAAAAATGAATGTCACAAAAAGACTTAAAATTAAACATGCAAAAGCCTACTAAAGCTCTAACCTAAAAAGGCTCAAATTATGGAAGTTTAATTAGTGACCTAATTATTAACTATGTGAATCTAATATTTAACCCTAATTAATTGTCCCTTAAAAGACTAAAAACGCTAGTAAATTATGAAAATTAATTTTAATTCAATCTGAATGGTGATGTTAATTTTACCCCTAAAATTATTAAGAAATGTTCGATTAATTTAATAAATTTAACATTTACCCTAATAAGCCAAGTGCAAATTTAAATTCATAAATTAATTCGAACTCTAATTCTAACTAAGGCTCTAAAAGACTAATTTAAAATTAATATAATCAATTTAAGAATCGTGCCCCTATTAGACGAGCACACGATTTTAATTGATTGGATCAATTCTCCTATTTAATCTAAAACCTTAAAAGCCTAAACTACCACGTAATATTTTATTTTAACGAACATAAATTAAAACATACATGACGATAAATAAATACCATAAAAAATTAAAGAAACATAAATATATAAAGCATAATAATATTCGAATATAAACATACAAACTAATTATAGAAAAAAATATAACTGAAATTTTATTAAATAAAAAAGGAAAATACAAATAAAGGCATACTTGACCCGGAGCATGGACGAAAAACCTCGACCGACTCACACATCGACTCCAAAATTAGATCGGACCAAAAAGGATCCCCGTCGAATACTAAATCGAACCAACTAGGATTGAGACTCCCAACTCTTGGCGGTCACTTGGACCGCCTCCCCTAAAATAAAGGGCATGGCTCGAATACCCTAAATTTAGGGTGCCAAAATGCGTGAAAAAGAGAGCAGCCCCCACCCTATTTATAGTGGGGGTGAAGGGGAAAACCGGGTGGTTTTCTCATGTGGGCTTTAGCCTACAATTTTTCTTTTTTTTTTTACCTTTTTCCTTTGCTTTTTTTTTTGCCTTTTTTTCTTTATTTTTTTACTATTACAATATTATATAACCTAAAAAATAAGTCTTCCCCGGATAAAATTAGTGATTACAATTAATAGTTGTACCTTATTGATTTAGTTGTATTTAAGATGTTTTTTTAACAAAATAATAAAAAATGACGTGTTTGACAAAGTGTGATTATGTTTCTATGGGTTATCAATGAAATATTAAATTAATTGTTTAAAGTAATGACATATACTTTCATTTTATAGAGGTCCATTTTTAAGTTTTTATTCAGGGTCTCAAAAATGTTCGAGACGGAAATTAAGTTTATTTTCTCACTGTTGCTTGGTACAAAGGAAAAGTAAGAGGAAAGAAAATTAAGTTTTGAAAATTATATTTTTTTATTTTTATGATTTAGTCTAATATTTTAATATGGTTATTTTAATCAATTTAGTCCCTAAATTTTTATTTAATCTAAAATAGATCCCTATTTATTTATAGTTTTTTAATTTAATCTAATATTTTTATTTTTTTCAATTTAGTCCCTAATTTTTTTAATTCAAAATTGGCCTATATGTATTTCTAATTTTTTTTATAATTGATTCCAATATTTTTAATATGATTTTATTTTTGTCAAGTTTAGTTCATGATGTTTTATTTAATCAGAAATCTACATCTATTTTTTTCTATTTTTTTAAATTTAGTCTAATATTTTTATAATTTAACAATGAGAGTTTGATTGTCAATGTAATACCAAATACATGGTCTAAACGAATCCAGCCCGAATATCGAATGCTACAATTGACCCATTTGTGGCCTAAAACAAATTTAAAAAGAAACAAGCATATTTGATTACCTTGAAGTAAAAAAACAACATAAAAATAAAGCGGAAACAATTAACTAAAGTCACACCTAGAAATTATAACTTTAAAAACTTAAAAAAAAATAAACGATTTAACAAAAAAGGCATTTTGGTAATTTTACAAAATTTAAATCCAAAAAACATTCAAAACTTAAATACAAGTTTAATATAAATAGAAACATCTTATGCATATGTTTTGCTAAAAAAAAGTTCAAATCAAGTAAATTTAACCGAATCAAGGTTTAGGGACTAAAATGTAAATAATTAATAAGTTGATTTTTAAGTTTAAAACTCAGTTTTAGATCCGTTTTAGAATTATTAATTCCAATGAGACTTAATGGTAAATTCATTTTGAAATCGAATTTCAAATAGAGTGTTAATTGAAAAAATAAGTAGTTTATGAGCCATTTTGAAAATATTCACAAAATATAGGACACATTTTTCAAAAAGTGAAATTAAACCTTCTTTTATGAAATTAATATCATCATTGACATATATACCAAGTTTCAAGTTAATCCGAGCTAAAACGAGTCCTTAATTGCAATTATAAAATTAGTGATTGAAACGTAAAGTTTGCAATAATAAGATATTGGAATAAATTATAAAATAAATGTTTTAGATTAAATAATTTTTTTAGGAACTAAAGTGAATAAAAATATCATTATATTAAAATATTGAATTTAATAATAAAATTAGAAACAAATAAGGTTAAGTTTTAGATTAAATAAAAATTTTAGAGGCTAAACTAAACAAAAATAAAATCATAATAAAAATAGTGGATAAAATTATAAAAATAATAATAATAAATACGGTAAAAATAAAATTAGAAAATTTTTAAATATAATTTGATAATTTTCGTATTAAAGTATTGTAGCTTTCATTTTTTTTATTTTCCACTTAATTTTAGAAAGAAAACTATTTGTATAGGAGCAAAGAAAACTACCTTCTTCATATTTTTTCCCTCCAATTTTTTTGGTGATAAAAGATGTTTGTGTAACACCACGTGCCTCATTAAAAAAACCCTACACCTAAATGGGGGAAAAGAGTACACATGGTGTTACCGAATGAACAATACAATCAAGCAAATAAAAAATCAGCAATTATCGACCAATATCATCAGTAATCAACTGGATAACTTCTGGTGGAGGTGTATCAAACACCAAGCACCCTCTCTGTCTATTCTGAGCCAAACTTGCTAACTTATCCGCAACCATGTTCGCTTCTCGGTAAATGAACCTTACCGACAAATCCCACTGTTGGAGAATAAGATTCCGCAGACGTTGGACCAAAGCATTCTCCGAAAGAATACTAGACTCCATGTTTAATATCGCCGCCACTATTTTGTTATCCATTTCCAAATCCACCGATCGGAAGCCACGCTCCCACACAAGGATAAGCGCATCATAAGCCCCCCATAGTTCCGCCATAAGCGCAGTGCAAGCCCCAATATTCCTCGCGAAACCAATCACCCAATCTCCAGCACCATCACGGATAACACCACCTATCGATGCTTGCTTCTCCGCACCCCTCACCGCGCCATCAATATTCACCTTTACGCGTCCCGGATTTGGTGGTTGCCACTTCACGACATCTCTAATGTTTGGTCCAGCACGCCCACAAATCCGAGTTCCACCATTACGTATGGACGTAACACATTCATGGTACAACCGCCTAGCTTCCAACAACACAAAGGCTGACCCCTCGGATTGGCCGTTAAAAACTTTGTTGCAGCGATTCTTCCACAGCAACCAGCATATGATGGCGAAAAGAGTATTCCAGTTGCTTATACCCTGATGCACAATAGCAGTGTTGGACAGATTCCCTTGCACCCAATCCTCAAATCCCATAGCAAAGAAACTTCTCGCAGCATTAGGCTGCAGCACACGGTTCCATACATCTCGTGCTGCTGGGCATTCACGCAGCACGTGATTTACGTCTTCCACCCTCGTGACGCACCCAAGACAGCTGCTGTCCGCGGTGATATGGCGATGATATCTCTCAGCATTTGTCATCAACTTTCCATGCATGACCAACCACCAGAACACACGCACACGTTGCAGAACATTCAACGACCAAATCTTCTGCCATACCCGATCGGCAGTACTGTCGTTACCCTCGCTCAGCATCGCATAGGCCGACGATGTTGTGAAGTTCTTCATATCAGTCCACCGCCATGCTGGGCGGTTCGAACCCAGAGCAGCATGAGGGGCCAGCACTGCTGCTATCCGAGCCAACATTTCCGAAGGCAAGACAGTGCTCAATCTCTCCCAATCCCATTGGCCCACTGTATTAGTCATTGATGCCACTTTGACACCACTCGGCGCACTCCCATTCAAACAAAATGGTGCAAGGATCCCCACATCATCCAACCAACAGTCCCACCAAAAATCCGTCGACCACCCATCTCGAATGTGCCAACAAATACCCTTACGTACCTCCTCCCACACTTGACTAATCCCTTGCCACAACCGAGAGCTGCCAACCCGATGTATAGAAGAAGGTAGAGTCCCCTCCCACTTATATTTATGTCTAAGCACCTTCACCCATAATTTATCCGTATCCGTGATAAGGCGATAACCCACTTTCATGATAAGAGCTTCATTGTGTCGATGTAAATGACATAAACCAATTCCCCCATCCTTTACGTTTGACGCCAACACCTCCCAACGCACAAGATGCACACCTCTATGACCATCCGTCCCTCCCCAAATAAAACGTCGAATCATTCTTTCAATCGTATCACAAACCCTTTTTGGCAACCATGCTGTTTGCATGACATAATTCGGGATCGCTTGAATAACAGCCTTAGCAAGAGTTATACGACCCGCAAGAGCTAACGTGCGGGCTGCCCATCCGGATAGTCTCTTCTCAATCTTATCAAGGAGAAAACGGTATGTAGCTGTTGTGACAAGCTTGTGGAGCAAAGGAACTCCCAAATACATACCTAGATCCTCCACCAATTCAAAACCACCACAATTCGCCAAAGTGACACGCCCATCCATATCACAATTTTTGGAAAAATAAATAGTTGTTTTCGAAACACTCACCTTATGCCCCGAACACTCACAGAAAAGATCCAGAGTAGCTTTAATAAGAATCATTTGCTCCATCGATGCTTCCGCAAAAAGCACCAAATCATCTGCAAAAAAACAAGTGCGAGATGCTTGCCCCATTTCTAGATAGTCGAATACTCTTGCAATCTCCATGATCGACACTCCTATTAATAGCATGAGAAAGCCTCTCCATACACAAAACAAAAAGGTATGGTGATAGCGGATCCCCCTGACGAAGCCACGAGTTGGTTTAAAGCTTTTAGAAAGGCTACCATTCACAGCAATTCTTGTTGATACAGTGCTAACACACCACATAACCCACTGCCGAAACTTTTCCGGTAACCCAAGGTCCCTCATCGTTGAATCAATAAACGACCATTCCAAACGATCATATGCCTTCTCAAGGTCCACCTTAATTTCCATCCAACCCTTCGATCCCATTCTCTTTGCCATCGAATGAATAATTTCCTGTGCGAGGATTATATTATCAGTAATTTGTCGCCCAGGGACAAAGCTAACCTGGTTCTGTCCAATCCAATCAGATAAAAACGGTTTCAATTGATTACCCAGAATTTTAGATACAATTTTATACAGAACAGTACAAAGGCTAATTGGGCGGAATTGACTTATCTGTTCGGGATTCGGGACCTTCGAAATAAGAACCATAATAGTCTGATTAACCACCTCCGAAGTACCTCCAGATTCAAAAAAATCCCTAACATACCGAATAACAGACTCCCCAACAATGCTCCAGTTTCTTTGATAAAACATGGCATGGAATCCATCCGCTCCCGGGGCTTTCAGCGGCTCCATACTAAACACTACCTCCCTAATTTCCTCCTCAGTTACATCCCGTACCATCCAATCCAAACCATGAACCGTAGCACGCGAAAATCCATCACAGAAGTCCGCATGGGGCGCAGAGCATGTAGAGGACGAGAAGAGGTTGGAAAAAAACGCAACCACATGCTTCTGAATTCCTTCTTGATCATCACACCAAGACCCATCCTCTAGCCGTATCATATTAATAGCATTTTTTCTGCGACGGCTCAAAGTAGAAGCATGGAAAAATTTTGTATTACGATCACCCAACTGAATCCATTTGCTCCTAGACTTTTGAAACCATAAACTTTCCTCTTGCCACAGCACATCACCCAACTCACACTTTAAAGACTTTTCTAACTCAATAAGGAAAGGCGTCGGATATCGTTCTATAGCCAGCTCCACTCCCCTGATCCTAGCAAGCAACTGATTCTTCTTGCGACCGATATGGCCAAAAACATCCTGGTTCCATTGCCTACTCTTAAGCTGAAAATTATCAAGATTAACGAAAGCATCCACCTCATTCTTCCAATTGTCCAAAAGTAATTTTTCAAACCCCGGGTGATCATTCCAAGCAGCAATAAAGCGAAAAGGTCGGGGTCCCAAATTTTTATTAACACATTCCGTAGAAAGAAGAATCGGCCTATGATCAGACCCCAATCGCTGTAAGTGAAAAACTTCAGAAGTGTGAAAAATATCGTACCATTTGCTAGAGCAGAGACATCGGTCAAGCCGTTGATACAGATCTCCACGCTGCCAAGTGAAACGCGGACCACAATAACCCATGTCAATCAGACCCGGGTGAAACAAAAATTCACCAAAGTAACGGCAAACACTTGTCCTTCTCTGAGACCCCCCTGTCTCTCATCCGATGAACAAATAGCATTAAAGTCACCCCCTAACACCCAAGGTCCACCAATACTGGGATCCAGCGCCCGGATCTCTTCCCAAACACCGCGACAGATACTTTGGTTCGGGCTAGCATAAACCACAGTTAAATAAAAAACCGTACTCGATTGCCGTTCAACACACACACCATGTATGAACTGATTAGAGATAACCAAAATATCAATATCAATCGAATCCTTCCATAACACCCAAATTCCACCTGATAGCCCATTCGCTTCAACTCGAAAGGAGAAATCAAACCCCGAACGCCAGATAAAATTATCCGCAGCTAGCCCACTGATTCTAGGCTCCATAACCGCAAAAACATCAGGCTTGTGAGAAGAATTCACCAAATTAAAATACCGATTAAAATCAAGGTCCAAAGCACCTTGAGCATTCCAGAAGATTAACTTAACCATAAATAATAAGAGTAAGAAAGGCAGCCCCAAAGGCCAATCAATTTGCCGTGTTCGGAAACTTACCCTCAAACGTGGCATTCGGAATCCATTGTACCGACGTATCACCCTACGTACTACTTGCCAGCTCCGTTCCTCCCCCCGAACCAGCCTCACTCGGACCCAACGTTAGAGAATTCGCAAAAGATTTCGCCCAATCTTGGACCGCCACCTGATGCATATTACTTCCGTCGGATTTTTTAGCCTTCGAGCCCTTGAGGGCCACACTCTTCGGCGCCAATCGACTACGATTTAGATTCTTCGTGGATCCCCCACGTCCATTACCCATATTATGCCTTCCATTCGAGTCTTGCAAAGGTGTTTTTTGCGCCTCTAGAGTCTGCTTCTTTTGCCCCTCATTGGCCACGTGCACAACAACATGTTTCGATGAATTTAAAGATGTTGGTTCAACAATAGCTTCAGCTCTGGACGCGACCACAACCTCCTTCATTTTTTGCTGCCTAACACCCCCACCACTATTATCGTTCGCTGACACACTGCCCTTCAACACGTTGCGTTGTGAAACTGTCCCCTTCGGCACACTACTTTGTGGATCCATCCCCTTCGATACACTGTGTTTTGAAATTGTCCCCATCTTATCCGTTCCAGCACTACTATCCAGCCTCATCTCTTGCGATTTTGTATTCGCTTGGCTCATCAAATGCTCCACCCCGTCATCCACTCGCTGATTCACACGGCCAGCATCCAACTCCGCTGCGCCCCCAATCGCTGCATTCACCTGCACATTAGCAGCACTACCTTGTGCCTTATCAGCAATTACCTGTGGTGCAAATCTTGAGCCAAGTTGCTTCGGTTCTATTGTACCATGCACAATTTCCCTCCGCCCCAACGCCCCACGACGACGCCTATTGGAAGCTTGCATCCATGGGCCAAACATACTATCCGTATCCGAATTCTCTTGGACAGCAGCCTTGGCTTTACTTGTATCCGTAGCCCTTGCGCCACAAAATTCCTTTGCATGACCATACTTCTCGCACGAAAAGCAAATAAGAGGCAATCCTTCATACTCAATAACTTACCTCCTTCCATCAATAACAATTGCAGGAGTCCAAGACTTCTCTAAGTCCACCACCACAGCCAACCGAGCAAACTTACCACGAGAACCCTCCGTAGTATTAAAGTCAATGCGAACAACCTCGCCAAGATTCCCAGCAATGGCGGTAAACAAACTTCTAGAATAGTATCGATAGGGTAGCCCCGGCAACCTCACCCAAACCAGAATCTTCCCCAGATGATCCTCTAATGTAAAAAAATTCCTTGACCACGGCTGAACAGTAAGATAACTTCCGTAGATCATCCACGGCCCCCTGTCAGAACTCGCTCATAATCTGCCTCAACAGCAAATCGAATGAGGAAATAATCATTGTCCAGATCCACAATGCTTATTTCTCCAGTAGGTTTCCACATCGACTACACTCGATTTTGCAAAGCACGGTAACCAATCAATCTTCCAAGTAGTCTAACCACAATCGATTTCGCCAACCTTTCGTCGATAATCTTATGGACTCTGTCAGAAAAGCTAATTTCCGGTAGCGATCCCCGACTTCCTATCACAACATCACCCTCTCGTAATTCAACATCCAATTCGCGTATCGAATTCTCTTTTTGTCCAATCCTATCCTGTCCAACCACCATATCTCTAAAGGATATCTTACCATTCCCCTCACCTTGACCATCGCTGCCGCCACGATCTTGTTGCTTCATCTCCGGAGCCTCCCCCCACCAGTCGCTGCAGGCGTACGATCAACCTCCATTCGAATCCCCTCCATGCCAGCCACAGTACTAATGTTAGACGGAGCCTCGGCCAACGCTGACCCAGCATCATTCGTCACCATCAGATCCGGCGGCCGGCCCGCCTGTAACACCCGTGTTTTTAGATTAGGAGTTAGCCGGGTTTATAGTCCGAGTCAATAAAATTAAATTAAAATCAATTCAACCTAAATTGGATCCATTTGAGCTTTAGTATAAAGGGGAGGGACCCATGTTGTAATTTTGCCCAAATGTTTTGAAAAGCAAGACCACTTTTAATTAAAAGTTGTCTTCCTCCCCCTTTATCCCTTTCCAACGTCTAATACCCCAAACCCCTCTTCAAAACTCTCCCAAACCTAAAACACTATTCCATTGGCTTTCAACTTCAATCCAAGGTCTTTTGAAAGGTAAAATCACTTCCTTACTCTCCTCTTCATTCCCTATCCATACATGGTCTTGGATTTTAAAGTTATGAGGTTTTGAAAATTAGGGTTTGATTTAAAGTTTGGGTTTTTAAGGGGTTTTTCATCTTGTTTCGATAAATTGAGTTGGGGCTTTGTTTACTCATGTTAAAATACACATTATATTTTAATTTGGTTGAATTTTAATGAAAACCCGAAGTGGGTTCTTAGACCCATTTTTGAGATGTCAAAAACACCATTTTTGGTTGGTTTTAGGTTGAAAACAAAGGGCTGATGGTTAGGGTATGTTAGGAGGGTGATTTGGGACCTTTTGGGGGTCATTTGGAGGTTTGGAAATGGAAATTTCAGCAAGGTTTTAGGGGAGCACGAAAATTGGTATTTTGGGTGATTATATGGATTGGGGATTTGTGGAATTTGGCTTGTGTTTGTAAAGTAAGTTGATGGTTGAGTTTTAGCATTGAATTGTGAAGTAATGTATGTGTTTTGCTTGGCTAGAAGCAAGAGGAGTCGTCGAATGAGCATTGGGACCGAATCTGGGTTCGTAGGAGGATTGTTTCGATTGCTAAGGAAGGGCGGTGAGTGGTTTCAAACTTGTTTTAAAGTTTGGTTCGAGTGTGTGTAGTGTGTGAGTGAAATGTGCTTGGTAGGCCATTTCCATTTAATTCAAGTTGTTGATTTTAGTTTTTGAATTCCATTTAATACTTGTGTATTGTCTATCTTTGCTTTTGAGAAATATGGATAAGTTGTGCATGTATGTCATGATATGTATATATATGATGAGCTTGAGTTATGGTTGATGGAAATGTGATGTGGTAAATGATAATTGGCACTAAATAATTACCGGTTGTAAATGATCGATCATTAGGATTAGTGTGCACACAAATTTAGTCAAAACGTACGTGGCCTTGATGGCGTTAAGTCATCAAGGAGGAGTACGGTGATGTAATATTCCACCGGAAGCTTTTTATATATTTCTACGGGATGATGAGTGGAATCCCATCCGTAGGGCATGTGGCGATGAGTGGAATCCCGCACATGCAAGGTCCGGTGATGAGTGTAATCCCACTGAGGTAAAGTGTTGTTGAGGTTTAAATCCGCACAATCGGGGTAATTAATAGTGGCTAATTAAACTTGTTCATGTATTGTGATATATGATTGTGGTATATGGTGTTGATATATGATGTTGATAATGATGATTGAGCTTGGTAGATTATGAGAAACCATATTATGCCACTTGAAAGACTAGCTAGGTCTTCTTGATTATATGCCATTGTAGGTTGTATGAGGTTTAGGATTTACATGCTTGAACCCTGCATTGTTGATGTTTTTCGTTTTAGAGCACCCTCACTAAGCTTATAGCTTACGCTCTCAATGTTCAACAATGCAGATTATTAGCGTGGTGTTAGCTCAAAGCAAGGCAAGAAGGGCTTTCCAAGTTTGAGGCTCAAGTACGGTTATCAATTTTGTATTAGCTAGCAATGTGGCAAGGGTTTTTGTATGAGCTTTGTATGACTCGTTTATGTATGAATGTTTTGGTTTGATTATGGTTTGTAAAGCATGAGATACTATGTTGAATGTTGGTGTGTGTTGGCATGCTTTAGATGTTTAGGTTGCCTTGTGTGTGTGAGCAAACCTCTTATGATGACTCGTGCCTTTCAAGGCCCTTTGAGCCTTTATGAATGCCTATTATGCTAAATTATGGTCTTTGTATGAATACCATGTATGGATGATTTGTCTCATGTTTGATTGTTACCTATGGCTTATGTATGATTGTTTAAATGTGTGTATGTGCTTAGGAGAGTCGAGAAATGCATTTAGAGTCGTGTTTAGGGTCGGAAAGTTGAAATTTGTGGCATTGCAGAGCAGGGCGTATCGGTACGCCTAAGGGTCGTATCGATACGGTCTTGCCTGTAGAGGTCAGTTTTGGCTGGGCGTATCGATACACGGGGGTGTATCGATACGGTTTTTGGTCACTGGAATTTTGAGAATTTGGAGAGTTTTTGGAGTATCGATACGGTGCTGGGGCGTATCGGTACGGGTTTATCTCGTTGACCACGAGATGTTGACTGAAGAGGGCGTATCGATACGCTCAAGGGCTGTATCGATACGGTCTTCTTCGAGTTGACTGCCTGAGTTGACCAAGTTAAGGTGTATCGATACCCTTGATTGGTGTATCGATACGGCCTGCCTTATAAGCTTAAAATGGAATGTATGGATGGTCGTGGTTCGAATGTGTTTTCCCTATGATTGTTTTCCGCTGTCGTGAACACTTAGGACTTAACAATCCTTTAGACGAGATTAAAATGAAAGAAAAAAATAGGGTTGCTAACCGAGGGGGAACCTTAACGGGTTTCGCTTCGGTTTTCCCCGTGTGGCTCACTCGGACCGGTCATCCGGCCAGACCGGGACGAGGGGGTTACATTTGTTGGTATCAGAGCCTGAGGTTACCGAGATCTCGGGCAGGTAAGTGAGGTAAGCTTAATGTGCTAAAAGATTGTGTTGTTCGATGCATGTTTTACCATGAATTCTTGATATTTGACTGATCGTATGATGTTTTGAAGCATGAATTGTTGTGTCTGGTGTAGAGTGTGTGCTCATTGCTACTATTACTTAATTTAAAAAGATTTTTGGAAAGAGGAGTACTTGAGCACTATTGGACCCTTGCTTTGGCTAACGTAATCCTTATCTGTTTCTGTTGTAGTTTATACTTTGCTAGCTGTATCATGAGACCACGTGGGAGGCCTAGGATGGTTCGACCGGAACCACGGGCAGCGGCTCCAGGAGTTGAGCCAGTAGTTAGGGTTGAGGCTCAAGTGGGAGAGCATGTGGTTGGAGTTGGAGCTCCTCCACCACCACCACCACCTCCACCGGGAGCGGGAGGTGAGGCCGGGGCCGAAGGAGAGGGACCACAAGAAGGCCAGGGTGGCCAAGGACCGGCCGGGATAGACTTAGCTCCGTTGGTGCAGGCGATAGCCGGGGCATTTCAGGCTGCTGTAGCTGGGGGTCAGGCAGCAACACACCATCAGGGTGAGGGCACCGGTTTACCTTTAGAGAGACTTCGGGGCCTTGGGGCCGAAGAGTTCAGAGGTGCTACTCCGGAGAGGTCAGAGTTATGGTTTGAGAAGACCGTCCGTATCCTTGCTCAGATGGGATGTGCTGGTGAGCGCAAGTTAGGATGTGTTGAGTCTTTGCTTCAGGGTGATGCCTACACCCGGTGGGTCACCGTTACTTCGGGTATGGATGAGGCCGAGATTACCTGGGAGTTCTTTGAGACAGCATTCCGGAAGAAGTATTTGGGTCCGCGATACCTCGATGAGAGGAAGAGAGAGTTTATGGCATTGCTTCAGGGGAGTATGTCCGTGACCGATTATGAGATCCGATTTGTCAGATTGAGTCAGTACACACCTGAGCTTGTACCTACTGAGGTGGAGCGTTGTAACCGCTTCCGTTATGGGCTGAGTGAAGAAATCAAGACGTATACTCTAGCTTCAGACTACACAGATTTTGATGTCTTGGTCTCGAGGGCCAAGGACTTGGAGCATAGTTTGAGTTTGACCAGGCGGTCTGGTGGATCTAGTTCGGGTAAGAGGTCCAGCAAATTTGATAGAGGTGATGCCAAGAGGCATCGGGACAACAGACATCATTATGATCATAGGCGTGGTGGCGGTAACCACGGTAGGGGCCATCAAGGCCAGAGAGCTGGTGGGAAGTTGCCCACATGTGCTACTTGCGGGAGGAACCACACCGGCGAGTGTTGGGGGAATTTCCATTCGTGCTGGAGTTGTGGGGCTAGGGACCACATTAGACGTGACTGTCCACATCAAGTGGGATAGGCACCAGTTCAGGCTCCTGCTAGAGCCAATGACTTTCAGAGAGGCCGCGGGCGCGGTAGAGGTAATTTCCAACCAAGGAATGATGGTCAAAGAAATTTAGCACATGTAGTTGTAGTCCAGCCGGAAGGCGGAGGACAGGCCAGGGTTTACGCTCAGCGCGGGGAGCAGCATGACACCGATGTGATCGCAGGTAACTTCTCGATACAGTCTTTGAGTTTGCTTTCTTTGATTGACTCTGGGTCTACACATTCCTACATATTGAGTGAGCATGCACAGTCTTTGAATTTGCCTTGTGAGATGTTAGAAGTAGGAGTTAGTGTTACTAGTTCCTTTGGGGACACTGTAGTAGTTAGGAAGATGTACCGAAGGTGTCCGTTGATGGTTCAGGGGCACGTGTTTCTAGTGGATATGATGGAGCTTCCTTTCTATGGTTTTGATGTAATTCTGGGTATAGACTGGCTCACGGAGCATAGAGCTAGGATAGATTTTGAAACCAAGCGGATTTCTTTGAGGCTCACAGATGACCATGAGATTGTAGTGGTAGGTGAGAACGTGAAGTTCTTGTCCAATGTGGTTTCAGTGTTAGAGGCTAAGAGATTAGTTGAGTTGGGGTGTGAAGCATACCTAGCGTATGTGATGAACCCTAACATGAGTGAGGTTAGGCCTCAGGACATCTGGACTGTATGTGACTTTCCTAGTGTGTTTCCGGAAGAGTTGCCAGGGTTACCACCGGACAGAGAGGTAGAGTTCAGCATTGAGACCTATTCTGATTCAGCTCCTGTTTCGATTGCTCCGTATCGTATGGCACCGAAAGAATTGAAAGAGTTGAAGACTCAGTTGCAAGAATTGACAGATAGAGGTTTTATTAGGCCTAGTTCTTCACCTTGAGGTGCACCAGTTTTATTTGTGAAGAAGAAAGATGGAAGCTTGAGAATGTGTATAGATTACAGACAGTTGAATCAGTTGACAGTGAAGAACAAATACCCGTTGCCAAGAATTGATGACTTGTTTGATCAGTTGAGGGGAGCATCGGTCTTTTCGAAGATTGACTTGAGATCGGGTTACTACCAGCTAAAGGTAAGAGAAGTTGATGTACCGAAGACGGCCTTTAGGACTAGATATGGTCATTATGAGTTTTTAGTCATGCCATTTGGGATGACTAATGCACCGGCTGCTTTCATGGACATGATGAATAAGATTTTTCATCAGTATTTAGATCAGTTTGTAGTTGTGTTTATTGATGACATTTTGGTGTACTCGCAAACTGAAGAAGGCCATGACCGACACTTGAGACTAGTTTTGAAGACTTTGCTAGATCATCAGTTGTATGTGAAGCTAAGCAAGTGTGATTTCTGGATCCGAGAGGTAGTATTCCTAGGACATGTAGTGTCAGCCGATGGGATTAGGGTTGATCTGAAGAAGATTGAAGCCATTGTTGAGTGGAAGCAACCGAAGTCTGTGATAGAGGTACGTAGCTTCCTAGGCTTAGCCGGATACTATAGAAGATTTGTATAGGGTTTCTCTAAGTTAGCAACTCCATTGACACAGTTACTTCAGAAGAGTGTTCAGTTTGAGTGGACAGATGCAAGACAGAGAGCCTTTGAGAAGTTGAAAGAAGCTTTGACCCAAGCACCAATCTTGATTCAGCCTGAGTCCGGGAAGGACTATGTAGTTTACAATGATGCTTCTTATGTAGGGCTAGGATGTGTTCTGATGCAAGACAGGAGAGTAGTGGCTTATGCCTCAAGACAGTTGAAGACCCATGAGCGCAACTATCCGACCCATGACATAGAGTTAGCTGCAGTTGTGTTTGCTCTGAAGATTTGGAGGCACTATTTGTACGGTGAGAGATGCACAGTGTACACCGATCACAAGAGTTTGAAATACATTATGACTCAGCGAGATTTGAATCTCAGACAGCGTAGGTGGTTAGAGTTGCTAAAAGACTATGATCTTACTATTGAGTACCATCCGGGTAAGGCCAATGTAGTGGCCGATGCATTGAGTAGGAAGGTGGTCGTGGACTTGAGAGCTATGTTTGCTAGATTGAGTTTGTCCGGAGATGATGGCTGGGTAGCCGAGCTTCAGGTTAGACCTACTCTAGGTCAGTTGATTCGAGAGAAATAGCTCTTAGATAGATCTTTGGCACCTCACGTGCAAGATATAGTCGAGGGTAGATCTTCATACTACAATTTAAGTACTGATGGGGTTTTGTGTTTCAAGGATAGAATAGTTGTGCCAGAAGACAGTGATATGAGATGTACGATCTTGACTGAAGCCCACAGTAGTCCGTTTGCTATGCATCCTGGAAGTACGAAGATGTACCGTGATTTGAAGAATGAGTACTTTTGGGTTGGCTTAAAGAGAGATGTAGCCGACTTTGTGAGTAAATGCTTAGTGTGTCAGAGAGTGAAGGCGGAACATCAGGTTCCCTCAGGTTTGTTACAGCCGTTGAGAATTCCGGAATGGAAATGAGAGAACATCACTATGGATTTTTTTTCGGGTTTGCCTTTGACTCCTACGAAGAAGAACTCAGTTTGGGTGATAGTGGATCGTTTTACGAAGTGTGCTCACTTCTTGGCAGTCAACACTACTTACACTTTAGATAGATTGGCCGATTTGTACATTGGTGAGATTGTTAGACTGCATGGTGTGCCGAAGTCCATTGTGTCAGATAGAGATCCACGGTTTACTTCTAGATTTTGGGAGTGTCTGCATACAGCTTTGGGTACCCGTTTGAACTTCAGCACTTCTTATCATCCTCAGTCAGATGGTCAGTCAGAGAGGGTTATTCAGATCTTAGAGGATATGTTGCGTTGTTGTATCATTGACTTTCAGGGTACTTGGGAGAAGCATTTGCCTCTAGTAGAGTTTGCGTACAATAATAGCTTTCAGTCGAGCATTCAGATGGCTCCGTATGAGGCCTTGTATGGCCGTAAATGTAGGACTCCAGTTTGTTGGGCCGAAGTGGGACAGAAATTGTTACCTATGCCGGATTTGCTCAAAGGGACAACTGACAAGGTAAAATTGATTTGTGATCGTTTGAAAGCTGCTTCGGATAGGCAGAAGTCCTATGCCGATTTGAAGAGGAAGGAAGTTGAGTTTTCAGTGGGTGAGAAGGTATTCTTGAAGGTGTCTCCGTGGAAGAAAGTGATAAGATTTGGCCGAAAGGGGAAGTTGAGTCCGAGGTACATAGGACCGTATGAGGTCGTGAAGAGGGTTGGTCCCGTTGCTTATCAGTTGCGTTTGCCATCAGAGCTAGAGAAGATACACAATGTGTTCCATGTTTCGATGCTTCGTAAGTATAGGTCTGATCCATCACATGTTATGCCCGTAGAAGAGATTGAATTGAATCCGGATTTGACTTATGAGGAAGAGCCCGTTGAGATCTTAGCTTCTGACAGTAGGGTGTTGAGGGGTAGATCGATTGAGTTAGTGAAGGTGTGGTGGCAACGTAGAGGTGTGGACGAGGCCACTTGGGAGAGGAAGGAGGATATGGAAAAGCAGTTTCCGTATCTCTTTCAGTCAGGTAATTTCGGGGACGAAATTCCTTAAGTGGGAGAGAGTTGTAACACCCGTGTTTTGGGGTTAGGAGTTAGCCGGGTTTATAGTCCGAGTCAATAAAATTAAATTAAAATCAATTCAACCTAAATTGGATCCATTTGAGCTTTAGTATAAAGGGGAGGGACCCATATTGTAATTTTACCCAAATGTTTTGAAAAGCAAGACCACTTTTAATTAAAAGTTGTCTTCCTCCCCCTTTATCCCTTTCCAACGTCTAATACCCCAAACCCCTCTTCAAAACTCTCCCAAACCTAAAACACTATTCCATTGGCTTTCAACTTCAATCCAAGGTCTTTTTGAAAGGTAAAATCACTTCCTTACTCTCCTCTTCATTCCCTATCCATACATGGTCTTAGATTTTAAAGTTATGAGGTTTTGAAAATTAGCGTTTGATTTAAAGTTTGGGTTTTTAAGGGGTTTTTCATCTTGTTTCGATAAATTGAGTTGGGGCTTTGTTTACTCATGTTAAAATACACATTATATGTTAATTTGGTTGAATTTTAATGAAAACCCGAAGTGGGTTCTTAGACCCATTTTTGAGATGTCAAAAACACCATTTTTGGTGGGTTTTAGGTTGAAAACAAAGGGCTGATGGTTAGGGTATGTTAGGAGGGTGATTTGGGACCTTTTGGGGGTCATTTGGAGGTTTGGAAATGGAAATTTCAGCAAGGTTTTAGGGGAGCACGAAAATTGGTATTTTGGGTGATTATATGGATTGGGGATTTGTGAAATTTGGCTTGTGTTTGTAAAGTAAGTTGATGGTTGAGTTTTAGCATTGAATTATGAAGTAATGTATGTGTTTTTCTTGGCTAGAAGCAAGAGGAGTCGTCGAAGGAGCATTGGGACCGAATCCGGGTTCGTAGGAGGATTGTTTCGATTGCTAAGGAAGGGCGGTGAGTGGTTTCAAACTTGTTTTAAAGTTTGGTTCGAGTGTGTGTAGTGTGTGAGTGAAATGTGCTTGGTAGGCCATTTCCATTTAATTCAAGTTGTTGATTTTAGTTTTTGATTTCCATTTAATACTTGTGTATTATCTATCTTTGCTCTTTAGAAATGTGGATAAATTGTGCATGTGTGTCATGATATGTATATATGTGATGAGCTTGAGTTATGGTTGATGGAAATGTGATGTGGTAAATGATAATTGGCACTAAATAATTACCGGTTGTAAATGATCGATCATTAGGATTAGTATGCACACAAATTGAGTCAAAACGTACGTGGCCTTGATGGCGTTAAGTCATCAAGGAGGAGTACGGTGATGTAATATTCCATTGGAAGCTTTTTATATATTTCTACGGGATGATGAGTGGAATCTCATCCGTAGGGCATGTGGCGATAAGTGGAATCCCGCGCATGCAAGGTCCGGTGATGAGTGTAATCCCACCGAGGTAAAGTGTTGTTGAGGTTTAAATCCGCACAATCGGGGTAATTAATAGTGGCTAATTAAACTTGTTCATGTATTGTGATATATGATTGTGGTATATGGTGTTGATATATGATGTTGATAATGATGATTGAGCTTGGTAGATTATGAGAAACCATATTATTCCACTTGAAAGACTAGCTAGGTCTTCTTGATTATATGCCATTGTAGGTTGTATGAGGTTTAGGATTTACATGCTTGAACCTTGCATTGTTGATGTTTTTCGTTTTAGAGCACCCTCACTAAGCTTATAGCTTACGCTCTCAATGTTCAACAATGCAGATCATTAGCGTGGTGTTAGCTCGAAGCAAGGCAAGAAGGGCTTTCCAAGTTTGAGGCTCAAGTACGGTTATCAATTTTGTATTAGCTAGCAATGTGGCAAGGGTTTTTGTATGAGCTTTGTATGACTCGTTTATGTATGAATGTTTTGGTTTGATTATGGTTTGTAAAGCATGAGATACTATGTTGAATGTTGGTGTGTGGTGGCATGCTTTAGATGTTTAGGTTGCCTTGTGTGTGTGAGCAAACCTCTTATGATGACTCGTGCCTTTCAAGGCCCTTTGAGCCTTTATGAATGCCTATTATGCTAAATTATGGTCTTTGTATGAATACCCTGTATGGATGATTTGTCTCATGTTTGATTGTTACCTATGGCTTATGTATGATTGTTTAAATGTGTGTATGTGTTTAGGAGAGTCGAGAAATGCATTTAGAGTCGTGTTTGGGGTCGGAAAGTTGAAATTTGTGGCATTGCAGAGCAGGGCGTATCGGTACGCCTAAGGGTCGTATCGATACGGTCTTGCCTGTAGAGGTCAATTTTGGCTGGGCGTATCGATACACGGGGGTGTATCGATACGGTTTTTGGTCACTGGAATTTTGAGAATTTTGAGAGTTTTTGGAGTATCGATACGGTGTTGGGGCGTATCGGTACGGGTTTATCTCGTTGACCACGAGATGTTGACTGAAGAGGGCGTATCGATACGCTCAAGGGCTGTATCGATACGGTCTTCTTCGAGTTGACTGTCTGAGTTGACCAAGTCAAGGTGTATCGATACCCTTGATTGGTGTATCGATACGGCCTGCCTTATAAGCTTAAAATGGACTGTATGCATGGCCGTGGTTCGAATGTGTTTTCCCTATGATTGTTTTCCGCTGTCGTGAACACTTAGGACTTAACAATCCTTTAGACGAGATTAAAATGAAAGAAAAAAAATAGGGTTGCTAACCGAGGGGGAACCTTAACGGGTTTCGCTTCGGTTTTCCCCGTGTGGCTCACTCGGACCGATCATCCGGCCAAACCGGGACGAGGGGGTTACACCGCCAGCGCCGAATTCTCCAATGCCAAAGGGTTTCCACAAATCTTGGAGCCGCTCATTAAAAACTTGTTCCTAAGCGTTTTTTCTTTCCCTCCAATTTTTAACTATGCTAAACAACCTTTAAATTTATTTTTTTTCTAATTTTTTTTCCTCCTTCACCCCTTCTACTTTTCTACCCAAGCAAGCAAAGCTTAAAAGTTTCAAAAATAATCAAACTTAATTGATAAAGTTTAGAGATGCTCGAACCATAAATACCCAACTTACTTTGGTTAAATTACCCAAACACTTGAGTCATGACACTACCTTTGTTTCCCTAAATATTAAACATATGGTTTCTATGTATTCTTCTTATAGGAGAGTGTTTGACTAGCCTATTTGTTTTCATTTCATTAATCATTATTCATAAATGTTTGTTTAAGTGCTTTTATTGTCATTTATGTACTATAATGTATACCCTCCAAAAAAATTTATGTTTACATACAAAGTTTATTTAAAAAATGTTTTGATACTTATATAAGATACATTTATTTTTTATTTCTTTTTAGTTTTCTAACAAAAATAAAAGTTAACTTTTTAAGGACAAATTTGTCATTCTAATTATTTTACACCACACATTTCATGTATTTTTTTTTCCTAAGTCAATATGTGACACAAATAGTAGGACAGAGGGGAATAACTAATTTTTTATTAGATAAAAAAATTAAATTTTTATATTGAAATTTAAAATTATATAAAATAAGATAATGTTAGCATCTGTCAATTAGTGAAATCCAATATTCAATACATAATTTAATTAAATAAAGATATTTGAATTTAATGTAGATAACAAATAAATTCAAACTTTAAAACAAATTCGCATACACTACATTTTCCAACGTTTGACAAATGATTTTTCTCTAGAAGGTGTACTTTTTCAACAAACCAAACATTTCAGTACAACAAAATTTCTGGTCCACCAAAATCATTTTTGGGTTCTAAGAAACCAATCTTCTGGTTCCTTTTCTGGTAAATAAAACAAATGATCTGCTCACCTAAATCTAAATCTAAATCTCAAAGATAATTTAAAAGCAATATATACAATAATAATAAAATACCAATCATGTCTGAACCAGAAACGTGATCACTACTGGTAAACTTTTTCACCATGTTTTAATACAAAAACCTTTAAAAATTTTGGTTGGAGATTTTAATATTATAAACATGAAGTTTCTGAGAAATCACTACCAAGACAACACCATGTGTTCCTTTTTCCTTAATCAAATAATCTAATATTGTTTTTTGCAGACCGTTTCCCTTTTTTTTTAACATATATTCTTAGTTTGAACTGTTCAACATTGTGTCTTGTCTTAAAACAATTGAATCTTTCTTCATGTTTTTGTTTTTCAACTGGCTTTGCTAATTCTGATCTGGGATTTTCTTGCTTAGTCCAAAAGATTCATCTTTTCCAACATTTTTGTATATTGAGGTAAGAAAATTTTGGGTTGAAAGATATGGATTTAGCTCAGATTCAACCTGCTGGAGATGCAGAAATGGAGGAAACAGATTCTGGTGTCCCAATCCTGGAAAACAATGTTCAAAGAACACATTTTCCAGGCATGGTGAGAAAGAAATCATACATATTTGATGGTGTTGGGAATTATTACACCAAGGAATGGGATCTGTCCGAAGGCAGTGGCAAACAGTTTTGTTGGTACCATGTTGAGCTTCCGAAAGGGAAACAAAAACTATCACAATCTGCACAGTATTTAATTGATGTTCTTTGTCCACCATTAAAGCTTCAAGACATTCTTTCACTCGTTAGCAATGGACCCTTTTGTGGATATGTCGACGGAGCACTCGTCTTTCGGGTTAATTCGCCTGGTCCTCCTTCCAGTAACTTTACATTTAGACTGGCTGCAAGGGTTACCGAGAATTCAGTGATTACTGTGTCATTGGGACGTGTTCCGAGGCTCGGTTTCTCGCCGGTCGGTCGATCTCTTCTGTCCGAGATTCCTAGTGTTGAAAGTCCTTATTGTAGAGAAGAGAGGCAGCAAGGGGGTGGGATTGTTATTAGGGAACATGTTCTTGAGTTCTTATTGACAATGAATCACTCTGAGGAGGCTGATAATCCGGTTCCGAAGTCGGTCTCGAACCTTGTGGTTCACGTCATCGACACACACGTCGATCACCTTCAAGATGTTGTTACGAAACTCGAGATGGAATTGGATTCGGTGGAGCTCGAATTGGACCGAGGTAAATTCAATTAATTTAAACTGGTTTATAGCTTTCTATGCAATGGATTAAAACAGTTTTTGAGTTCCATATTCTAAGTTCATATGTTCATATGTGCATAACTGGTTTAAAGGACTGTCGTCAACATAGAATGAGCTTGCGAACATCGACTCGATTTGAACTGCAAATTGAATTATTGTTCTGCTTAATCTCAGGTGGACTTGCTTTAAGGAAAGAAATGCTCGATGACCGAAGATTCCCGAAAATGCATCTCAATTTGCAACGTCTCCTGCAGGTAATTTCGCCTTTTCCCCTCATACATTGACTTGGAGGAACTATTTTAACATCTGCAAACCTCTGTCAAGGGACAGAGAGCCATAGTTAAAAGGCCGAAAGGCGCAGTTTAACCCTTCTGGGACGATGTATCGATGATGTCTCCTTGTCATACTACATGTTATACCGAAAATCCGACAATAGCTTGTGCTTGCATTCGTATCAGTAACATGCTGTCTTTGCTTGTATTGTATGCATTGTCCGAAAATGCAGGTAATTGCCCATGGGGAGCAAGTATTTCCTCGAGTGAAGGAGAAATGTTGTTCGAAACATTGGTTCGCAAGTGAGGACATTAACTCCCTCGAAGAGCTGATCGGACGGTTGAGGAGGCTGAAAGAGAATGTCGGATTTCTAGCAAACCGTGTTACCGCAATTCAGGCCGGTTTGGATAGCTGGCAGTCGGAACAAATCAACAGAAAACTCTATTACCTCTCCTTCCTTTCCGTTATATTCCTTCCTCTATCTGTTATCACCGGAGGTACTAATTCTTTGATTCTTGTCTGTACCGATCCCTTAGGAGCTGGAATCGGATTTATCGATACATAGTAGGCGCCTGCATTGAATTCTTTACCTTGTTTTTGTCGAATATTGCAGTGTTTGGAATGAATGTGGGAGGAGTTCCATGGACAGTGCAAAGGGACCCTGCATTGAAAGACGGTTTCCGCAATGTTATGGCTCTATGTTTAGCAATGTTGATTCTAGTGCTGCTATGCTTCATTTTTCCCGCTCTTTATTCCCGATTGACCGCCTGGCGTCGGAGGCGGTCAATGCGACGAAGTTTGTCGCATAACCGGAGATCGTTCCTCAAGAGAAGCAGTGCGATTCAAGAAAACGGCGGTGGTTACCTCAGGATTTGACGGAGTTGATGAAAGTCGGTAACATATGCGAAGTTGTATCATTCTTTGTTTATAGTTTATTTGTACAGGTTTGTACTATTAAATTTTAACTATAACACGCAGGGGAGTCGAAATTGATTTATAAATCTTTTTGTGATTCAAATATAATTTTAACATTGTATCGGTTTATAATTGTACAATATTCGGTACCAAATCATAACTTTATCATTTCAGAGGGAGCTAAAATATAGTTTTATCATCCATTAACTTAAAATCTTATGATGTTTTAGAGGAACTTAAGTATACATATTTTTTTTACCATTCTATTAACTAATTTTCCATCTTTCATAGCAACACCTAAAACTACTGTCACCCCCTTAGTTTTGCCCTAATTAACATTTTCCCCTCAATTTAACCTCAGTTTTTAGTTCGATTTGATTTTATTGTATAATAACAAGTTTAGTCCTTAATATTTATACATTCTACTAATTTAATTTAAATTCGAAATAATTCAATAAATTTAATTTAACAATTTAATCCTCGTTTTAATAATTAAATAAATTTAACTCTCCAATACAATGATAATATATGTCAACATCTTATTCGAGAAAAAGTAAAGAAAAAATGATTTGAGGTTGTGGGAGATCATACCTTAGCCTTGTTTGAGGGAAAGACTTAACCAAAGAATCAAACTTACAAATAAGTACAATAGGACCTCAATAAATTAATAACCTTTCTAAAATAATAATTTTTTTGGTCCCGATTTAGGCCTAATGTCTAAATTAATAATTTCGATAAATTAATAAGATAATAACTTTTCAGAAGACCCTTTATACAAATTTATGGTCCATCAATATTATAAATTAATAATTATATAAAATTACAAATATAACTAGGACAACTTATTAAAATATGATACTAATGTTGTTTGCTTCTCCTTAAAATTTAAATCTAGCTGTATTTCATCTCTAACTTTCCTTATTGGTTACTGCATCCAAAAGTTACGGTGTTTCATTCTCATATTGCAACCATAAAGAGTTGTTTCTGCTATGAGTGCTTCATTCGCGTAATTGATTGCAAAGACATTATATCATCCTCAGTTTCATCCTCGATAGGATTTTCAATAACACTAGTTACAATTTCTTTTAACTTTGAACTTTTAAATATGTATCATTTTCACATGGATAAGTCAATAGGTGATTGTCATCCATTTTGTTACCGTACCCAAAACGAATAATGTAGGTTCGTTGAATAGAAAAAAATCTCTTTGGATTAATAAATTATTAATTTATTGATTAATTAATATCATTTTAAATTAATAAGTTTATAGAGATTTTACTTTATATTGTTGAAAACAATAATAATTAGTTTAAACTGCTATATAAGATTTAAAAGAAAAAGTATTTTAAACTTGATGAATTAAATCTGAAACTTTTGATTGGGGAAGACTTAACCGTTAAATCAAAATTATTAATTTATATTTGGTTAAACTCATTGTAAATTGTAATTATGTGAGATAGTAATGATTTTTTTTATCTTAATTATTAATTAGTGGTTGAAAATTCGATCTTTGTCTTATTATAAAATATTTTAAAAATTTGTAATCAACGTTCGTATCTATATAAAATAATAGAACATGTAAAATTAATCGATAAACTCGCCCTAATATATACTGAAAAAATATATTTGGTTGGTTAAAATAATAACTAAATATTAGTAATATAGATAGTAATAATTCAATAACCAACATATGATAACCCTAAACATAATTAAGGCCCTGTTTGTGGTTGCGTTTTGCAACCCAAACGGGCTTTTTTAAGTGCTTTTACTTGTATTTTGCTATTTTTGGTTGCTTTTAAAACTAGCTTTTCCACCCAAACTAAAAAGCTAGATTTTATAGCTTCTTGGGTGGAAAAACTAGTTTGAAAATAAAATTACTTTTTTGCCCTTATTATTTAATTATAATTTATTGTACATTATGCATACATAATTATAAAATAATATATATTTTATAATATTTATATTAAAAATAAAATTATTTTATTTGTAATTTATTTTATATTTATTATTAATTTGTAAGTGATATGTTCGTATATTTTATATTTATTATTAATTTGTAAGTGATATGTTCGTATATTTTATATTTTATAATCTAGAATGTAGTTTATTTTTTCAAATTAAATTTTATAAAAAATAAAATTTTTATTATAATTAAAATTGACTTGTTTCATATATTATAACATTAACTATTTGAACATCACCCAAGTTTACTTTTACTTTTTAATATCATGTCTAAAATAGACATTTTATCTCCTCAAAATCACTTTTTAACATCAATGACAAACACTAACCAGCTTTTTAAAACTACTTTTCAATAGCTAGTTTGAAAATTACTTTTTTCACCGCACTTTTTAAAATCAACCGCAAACTAAGCCTAAGAACCAAAAGTTGAATATAGAAAATGATGTGGTCTCATGCTAACCATCAGATCGGGGTTTTCGTTGACGTGGCATACCATGAACCGTGCATTCTACTACAAATTGAAAAGCGGGCCGCCGAGCACGTTCGGTTGTTAATCTAGAACCTTCCATCTCTTCCCAGAAAATAAAAAAAATAAAAAATACTAGTATTTCTTAAAATCTTTTCAAAACAAAACCCTAAACCCTAGAAACCTCTTTTCCTCGCATTTCATTATCAGCTTCACAAAGAATTTCAAATCGATCCTCCCCTGCTCTCCCTCTAAGTTATAGCCATGGCTACGGCAGCTTTGCTCCGTTCATTTCGACGCCGTGATGCCGTCTCTGCGCCTCTCTCCGCTTATAGATGCGTAAGTTTCCACTCCTTTTTCTGTACAATTTAAGAACTTTCTAGCTTGGTTTCGGTGATTTGTTTGATTGATCTGCGTTACCTGGTGTTATCTTCCGTTTGTTTGCCTGGAATGTCGAGAAAAAGTGGAATTTATCTATGGTTTTATCTGAAGGTTACTAAAAGTAGTTGCAGTCAAAGAAATATTGTTAACCTAGTGGTTCTTTAGATCAAATTGGTTTTGTACGGTTTTCCTTAGTTACCTCGTTTTCTTGAAATTTTCGTGAGATTTGGCTATTATGTGAAAAAGGTTATTGCAATTTGTTTGTTCAGTACTTGAGTAATATTCCCACCTGAATGGGTGGAATGGATGATGCCTGTGCTTAATTTGTTTTTGTGCAGCTGACTAGCAACGGCAAGACCTCAGCAGGAATTAATTGGACAAGTTTTTCAAGAGCTTTCAGGTAACCGTGATTTGGACCATTCTCCTTATTGTGCATTTGTAGTGAATCTGTGATTGCTCAATGTAACGTTCTTGTTATTCCTTTCTAGCAGCGCAAAACCGGCTGGAAGTGATGTCATTGGAATTGATTTGGGGACAACCAACTCCTGTGTTGCAGTCATGGAGGGAAAGGTAAGAATTAGACTAGCGTGTTGATGTGCTTAACGATTTTGTTGTTAGTTTTGGAGGGTGCAGTTATTGTGTGCTTGTATCTGATTGAGTCTATCATTGTATTCAGAATCCCAAGGTTATTGAAAACTCTGAAGGTGCACGGACCACACCATCTGTTGTTGCCTTCAACCAAAAGGGAGAGTTACTTGTCGGCACCCCTGCAAAACGTCAGGCAGTGACCAATCCAACTAATACAGTATTTGGGACCAAGCGTCTGATTGGTAGACGATATGATGATCCCCAAACAACAAAAGAAATGGGAATGGTTCCTTTCAAGATTGTCAAGGCTGCCAATGGAGATGCCTGGGTCGAAGCGAACGGGCAGCAATATTCTCCTAGCCAAATTGGAGCATTTATTTTGACCAAGATGAAGGAAACTGCCGAGGCTTACCTGGGAAAGAACGTTTCTAATGCTGTTGTCACTGTTCCAGCTTATTTCAATGATGCTCAGAGACAAGCAACTAAGGATGCTGGCAGAATTGCAGGCCTTGATGTTCAGAGAATAATCAATGAGCCTACCGCAGCTGCCCTTTCATATGGAATGAACAACAAGGAGGGTCTCATTGCAGTTTTCGATCTTGGTGGTGGAACATTTGATATTTCGATTTTGGAGATCTCTAATGGTGTCTTCGAGGTGTGCATCTTTTTCTATTCTAAGAGGGCTTGTTTTTATGCACTATTGGGCCAATTGTATTAATTAAATCTTTTATCCAGGTCAAAGCAACAAATGGTGATACTTTCTTGGGAGGAGAAGACTTTGACAATGCCTTGCTGGATTTCTTGGTGAGCGAATTCAAGAAAACCGAGGGAATTGATCTTTCAAAGGATAGACTTGCACTCCAGAGGCTTCGTGAAGCTGCTGAGAAGGCTAAAATTGAACTCTCATCAACTTCGCAGACTGAAATTAATCTGCCATTTATAACAGCGGATGCATCAGGGGCAAAACACTTGAATATCACATTGACCAGATCAAAGTTTGAGTCTTTGGTAAATCACCTGATCGAGAGGACCAAGGCTCCATGTAAGAATTGTTTGAAGGATGCTGGCATTTCTACAAAGGATATTGACGAGGTTCTTCTTGTTGGAGGGATGACTCGTGTACCTAAAGTACAAGAAGTAGTGTCAGGGATCTTTGGGAGGAGTCCGAGCAAAGGTGTCAATCCTGATGAGGCAGTTGCTATGGGAGCAGCAATTCAGGGTGGTATACTTCGAGGTGATGTTAAAGAGTTGCTTCTGCTCGATGTAACTCCTTTGTCGCTTGGTATCGAGACACTTGGTGGTATATTCACAAGGCTTATCAACCGGAACACAACCATTCCAACAAAGAAAAGTCAGGTACTTCTTCAGTGCAAATGTTTGCATTTTTCTTCGAGACATTTTATATGAATACTAGTAGTTATTTTTGTTGTTCATGTTTGATGGGCTTCCTTGATTTCTTTTCAGGTGTTCTCCACTGCAGCTGATAACCAGACTCAAGTAGGCATTAAGGTACTTCAAGGTGAGCGTGAAATGGCTTCCGACAATAAGATGTTGGGTGAGTTTGACTTGGTCGGCATCCCACCTGCTCCTAGAGGCATGCCTCAGATTGAGGTGACTTTTGACATCGATGCCAATGGCATTGTCACTGTTTCTGCCAAGGATAAGGCCACCGGGAAAGAACAGCAGATTACCATCCGTTCATCTGGTGGTCTCTCAGAGGACGAGATCGAGAAGATGGTGAGGGAAGCCGAGTTGCATTCCCAGAAGGACCAACAAAGAAAAGCTCTGATTGATATAAAAAACAATGCGGACACCACTATTTATAGTGTGGAGAAGAGCTTAAACGAGTACAGAGACAAGGTTCCTACTGAAGTTGCAAAAGCAATAGAGGATGCTGTTGCGGATTTGAGGAAGGCAATGGAAGGAGAGAATGTGGATGAGATTAAGGCCAAGATCGATGCAGCAAACAAAGCAGTCTCGAAGATCGGGGAACACATGTCTGGTGGCTCTGGTGGAGCCCAAGGTGGTTCTTCCGGAGGTGCTCAAGGTGGTGAGCAGGCACAAGATGCAGAGTATGAGGAGGTGAAGAAGTGAGTAATTAGCCAAATGATTCTCTTAGTTTTTTCCCTTATTTTTCAAATGACACTAAAGATGATCCTCTTGAGTTATGGATATGGCGTTAAAGCAGTTTTGTTTTGAAATGTATTACCCTGTTAGGAATTTGAGGTCAGAGATAGATCTTTCAATCATCAGATTACTTGAGTTTTTTTTTCTGCAAGTCGATGTCGATGTTCCAGAATTGTGGGAATGTGTTATAATATCTTGGAATGCTAAAATTTGAAACTTCGTGGTTCCAATAATTAGTCCCAGCGATATGTCAAAGGAAATCATTCCATTTCGCTTATATCCACCAATTAGATATTTTCAGTTTCTTGCTGAATGGTGAAGAATTTTATAGTGAACAATGTCCAACACGTCTTATTATACGTAAATTAGAAGAAAAAAAAAACTTGCAGATACAAGAAAAGTAGAAGCTGTGTATAGAGATATAAATGCACAATTTGTCCTCCAATATGATGCTTTCGAATCCAAGCCAAAAAGGCTGTTGCTGCCGTCTATTATCGATTCTTTTCCTCTAGGAGGCCGGTTATAATGTCTTTTTACCAAATAAACAACATGCTCCCAATATGTCTGATTGTCTGTTGCCGTGCATCGGAGAAAGGGTTCTGATCCCACCTCAACCTATCTTCCACCAAATACCTAGAGAGAGTGCACGGTGGTGCATCATCTGGCATCAGAATCACTTCGTGAAGAAGACCCAGAATCCGAATCTACAAATGACAACCTATCAAGATAAGAACTTCTTCCCACATAGTTACTATTATTCTGAAACTAGAAATAGGGTTGAGCCATACCGCTTGAAGACGATGAATCACTGCTCCAACTGCTACCAAGCACGATCCACAGGTGGAAAACTACTCATCGGCATTTCATCCCCAATATCTAAATCATCCTCACCAGCATCCCCTTTCTTGGGTTTCTTCGTCTTCAATCTTCAAATTAATGCAATGAAATAAACAAACTGTCAAGCAATCAAATATGTGTTTACCCTACTGCTGCCATTACATACCGCATTGTTTGCCATCAATTCTTGCTGAGCATCTTCTTGTGATTGGTGATGAATCGATCCAACTCCCACAGTGTCTCTGTATCCATTGCCTCGATGTCAAGTTCAATCTCATCCCCATTCCTCTTCCTTACAATCTGAACCACACAATCCATCTTCTCTTGGGGCAAACTCTGCAATCCAATCCCCAGCATTTGCTTCTCCTCCATAGTCATTTCCCTCTTGTTCGGCTCCTTAGCCTTCGGCTTTGGCTGTCTAGGTACCCGGGGCGGTGAACCAACCCTTGCTAGTGGCTGATGCGGAGACTCTGGAACACTTGGGTTTGAAACAAAGCCCGAACCGCCGTAAACTTTATCAATCTTGCCACCATATCAACTGAATCATCCCTATCAACAATACTCCTCTCCCCATTCTTCAACCTATCAGCTTCGCCATGATCCCAAGAACTTGCCTGCAACTCTTCTTCAAAATGAACCCTTTTTGGTGGCTCTTCCTGCTCCAATTTCAAACTCAGCGGCCGAAACAACCTAAGTTGCACAGATACGGGGACGGGGACGAGGACAAAAAACGGTAATTTTCAAAACTAGAGGTACGGAAAATATAAAATAAAATTTAATATATATAATAAAAAATATTAAAATTTATAATATAATATGAACTAAAATTATAATTGTATTAAACAATAATTATAATTGTAGTTATTTAAATTTACTTCTAATAATTTTAAATTACTTTTTAACACTTAGATTAAGAGATTACTAAAATTAAATGATTAAATTGAACGAAAATTTAACTTTACATTCTAAATAAAGAGAAAATGAATGAATAAAACAATAAAATTAAAAGATGACATGACTGAAATATATATTTATCCATTCCTATTTAAAACTTGAGTGATTACAATACACAACTAATATCCCACATCCTTAAGATACATAAAGCAAGGAGAGAAAGCAGCCTATAAATATGCATTTATCATATAGAACAAGGAAGCAATCTAGTCTTGGCCTTTTGGCTGGGATTAAGTGTTAAGTTTATAGTTTTTAGGTGGAGTGTTTAATTTAGTAGTTTTTTAAGGATAAGTTTTTAGTTTAATTATCCTTGAGCTTTTTAAATTTGGATAAGTTTAATGGTTTTTAAAGTCTTGCTCACAAAGAAGATGGGGTTTTATTTTCATTTTTTAAGTAAATATATTTGGATACGTCCCCAATAAACATTGACCGTACCCGATATAAGTTTGACTGTCCCCGGTAAAGTTGGGACGTCCCCAGGACGTCCCCCAACCGTACCCTTATTGTCCTTGTCTTGGGGACGTATTAGGGACGCGGGACGCGGGACGCCACCTTAGGGCCGCCCCCGTGCTTCATAGAAAACAACTCCTCGAATCTCGCAAGAAACTGCTCAGCCAACGCATTTATTTCATGCCCTTTAGGATTATATAACATAGCATTATTGAAAGCTAGCCTTACATCAGATGAAAATTTCAACGGAGACCCGTAAAAATTCTCTGCCATTCTTGACTTAATAGTGCCCAGATCCATTGGGCTCTTGATTACATTGTAGTAATCATGAAGCCCCAACCCAATGACGTCCACCGGAGAATTGAAGATATACCCATACTTATGTTTCATCAGTTTATTCAATATTTGGGAACAAATTTTCATCAAATGAGCAGCTGGGAGCCAAACTTCTCTCTTTGATCTTTGGCATAGAGTTTCAAGCCTGCTTCCTCAAGATGTCTAGGTCTTCAACAGTAGAAGATGCTTCCATCCTGGCCATGCAAGCTTCCTCTCCGGATCAGTCAGAGGCTTTGAGTCACTGGCTCTTTATCTTCAACTGCGTTTGCACTTTCGTTTCTCCCCTTTACGTGGCCGGTTCCCTCCTCTTTACCCAACTCCTTTTAACTTCGCTCTTTACTTTCCATTTTGTCGTCCACGTGCTCCTTTGTTTCCCTTGCCTCCAACATAGACACTTTTTCTCCTTTAAACAACTCTCAAAACGCCATTACTGCTCCCGCCAACTTCTTTGTCCGCTTCAACTTATTAATGGCTTCAACATCCAAAAAGGACACAGCAACACTGGACACTGCCTCGGATCTGCCAATCCCAACTCTGCCACCTTCAAAAACCAAAGAGAATGTCCCCCCTGAGTCCCTGGATCTCAACGAAGACGGCGAAATAAACTTTGCCATCAAGAATCACGCTCTGGTTGGTAAAATCGCCTCGGATTCAGTGGCCAAACACTACACAATGAATGCGATCCTCCGGAAAGCCTAAAAATGTCCCGACTTAGAGTGTCATGACCTGGGCAACAACATCTTCCTTTTTGTGTTTCAGACACCGAACGATAGACCGAGGATTCTCGGGAACAGGCCTTGGGCAGTCCAGGATCAATTGCTTATCCTCAAGGAGTGGCTACCTGAGGTGGCGTTTGAGGAACTTGATTTTTCCCTGGAGGAATTCTGGATCCAAGTCCACAACCTCCCCTGGCATTAATCAACCAAGAGAACGTCAAGAAGATCGGAAATCTATTTCCCAAATGTTTTGGTTCGAATCTGAATGAGAAAGATAAGGTTAAATGGGATGGACAATTAAGTCTGCGTGTAGCATTAAGGGTGGAAGATCCTCTTAGAACTGGTTTCATGCTTAACAGGGCCATGTTCAAGCCCTTGGAAATCTCTTTCAAATATGAGAGATTACCCAAGTTCTGTTACAAATGTGGTCGCATTGGCCATGCCGAGAAAGAGTGTTGGCATGATACCACTCTCTTCAAAACTGCTGGGAAATTTGCCACCTGGCTTCGTGCTTCATCGACATGGGAAAGGAAATAAGGTAAAAATTTCACTCAAGCTCCCCGGAAGCTTTCACCGGAGCAGTATGCAAAACACCTTTCTCCGAAGGACACTGTGGACAATGAGGGATTGCTCGTAACCCGAGACAACAGTCCCAAAGACACCTCGATTCCTTCGATCGAGAATACGAGGTTACTAGCGCCTGAAGGCCTCATTAATATTTCTCCTTTCGAACAAGTAATAGACGAAACAGGAAAGGTTGGAAAGGGGGAGTTTTCCTTAAATGGAAATCTATTTGACAACGTGCCTTTTGAGAAAGCTCTTAAGGTCAACTCAGTTCCCTCCAGAATCGAAACAAACGGGGATGTTGTAGGCCTTAACCAAGCACTTGATACAGATGTAGGGGACTAATCAATGGAACTTGTCAATAATTCAATAATCGAAAAGGTTGGCAACCTAGAAGTCTCTAACAAACAAAAACGCAAGAGAGAAGAGGCTGGTGAAGACTCTATCTTTGTGGCTAAAAGAAGAGAGATTTGGAGCTACATTAACAACAGAATTTTTCAGATCTCTTCGGGCAATTGTGGAGCTAATGGTTTTGGATCAGTTGCCAATGAGGACGTTTTGAAGTTTGCTCTCTTCCCGAGTTCCTTTACGTTTACTTCACCCATCATTAACAGTATAGAAAAGAAAAAGCGTGGATTCTCTAATGGAGCTTCTCGTCTGACTCTCATTAAGCAAGCCGCCAGAAGGAAGCATGCAATGGAGAGGACCAGACTCATGCTGGATTGCGTTGGCATAGCATAACTTGGGATCGACCCCTTTGGGAAGAAGATCACGACCATGGCTTCGATGGTAGTTGATGAAGGTTGTTCACTTAAAGAAGAAATCATTATAAGTGATGATGATAATATGATGGCTAAAAATCATGCTGGCCTAACCAAGGTTCCTAGCCAGTGGGATTTGCTGATGCAGATAGCTCTCCAGGAGGCTATCCGCAACCACAGTGAATTGCCCTTACAAGCCCTCGACCACTTGGAAGGCGTGGAAGGGGGTGCCAATTTGTCTGCCTTCCCCTAGGATCAACTGCTGCCTCTGGAGGCTAATTGATCCAAGGTTTTACGAGTCTATGATTTCAGTTGAAATCAAGTTTCGATCCCGTTCGCATGTCAAGGAGGGTTTGAAGTGCCCATCCTCTGTTATCCTTCTGTGCACAGTTCAGATGTTGCCCCCGTCCCAGTTGAAAAGACCCTTCTCGATCTGTAAGGGACCATGCCTCCGGATGGAGCTCTCATTGGGATTTCGGGTCATCGTCTTATGGTTTGTTGCTGGAATGGAGTTTGATGTTTCGCTCTTGCTTTGTGCGTTTGTTTTCCCAGCATGGAACCTGCATGTAGGTGTCCCTGGGCTTGCTTTGCTGTTTGACATTCTTTTGTTTTACGGGCATGCTGCGTCTGCCCCGTAAGTTTAGGTTTCTCTTATGTCGTTGTTTGCTGCATATTGGTGCCATCAGGCGTTCTTGCTGTGTTTGTCACCTTTGCATTGTTCTCGTGGTTTCTGTTTTAATGAACGACATCGTTTATGATAAAAAAAATGAGCAGCTGGTGCTTTTCCATTCACTTTAGTGCTGAATTTCTTCAATTCTTTGCTGAAATTAGGGGCAGAGGTCGTTTATTACCAGAAATGCTTCTTTGAGGTAAGGGTTTGGAGCTGGATCTAGCGTGAAAATCATTCGAATTGATTCGATTATTCAACTCATGAACCCCCTCCAACTCGGTAATCAACCGGTTCTTCAAATCAATCAACTCATTCCTCGAATAAGAGCTGATGCGGAAGCTGACACTAATGCCAGAGTTGAACTCGTTCTGTTTCCGATAAATAGACGACGCAGCATCAGAAGCTGCAGATTGGGCTACGGCTGGGTAATCATCAACGACGTGACCCGCACTATCAGCATGTGACGGCAACTGCTGATTGAAATAATGTTTCTTGTTGAATTTAGGGTTATATTTCGGCTTTGTTTCTGGGTAAGGAACTTTGCCCATGAATTTAGCGACACTGCTTTTCGGGAGCGGTGGCCAATTCTTACTTTGATTCGCTATGACGGCTGAAGCCATTAAATTATCAGTAGCCGGAAGTGTACCGTCGAGATTTTCCGAATTCGAATTGGAAAACTAAAACCATTAAACAAGGAATCGTGGCCTCCACGCGCCACCTTAATCGACTTAATCGAGAATTTTGAAACGGAAAATTGCGACAAGATTATAATTTGCGGTTGGGGTTTAGTATTCAAATATCTAACCCTTGATGAGCAATGGGAAATCATGTGCTGCGCTCGCTTTTTAAAGGCGAGGAGATCTGCCCGATTAGGTTTCGGGCAAAATTCTGAGCGTTAGATGGAGTCCGCTTGTTGATCCAACGGATGTTAATGATTTGAAAACTGACCAGATGAGATGGCATCGACGGTTGCGATGGGAAGTATGGACACATGTAAAGGAAGAAGACCGTTTATTCGGTTTTAGTTTGGGGTGAATATAAACGTGGATTTAGGGCATTTTAACTTGTACGAGTGGCGGAGAAATTATATCATGGCCTCACATAATCACTTCGCAATTATTTTTTATTTCATTAGTTTAATAATATAGTAATTTTTTAAAAAATTGTTTTTAAATGACATGAAAAAATTAGCGAAGATTCATTAGTTGAAAAAATAATGAGAAAAAATAATGGTGAAGTGAATGATTTTTATTGGATGAGACCATGGCTGATGTGGTAAGTCAGACCCATAATATAATTTTTCAGGGTGGCGACCCACTGTGTGCTGACGTGGACGAAAGCTGACTAGGTTGTCGGCTCAAAGCTGGAAGGCGGAAGCCACACGGCTTATGAATGTGCACAGTCCGTTTTAACATATGTTTTTAGAAAAATTACATATTTAGTACCTTAACTATGTCTGCATTGTTGTTTTAGTACCCAACTATTATTTTTGACAAAATTATACCTTACGTTACATTTTTGTTTTGTTTTGGTACATCTATCGTTTAAAATTAGCGAAAATGATGACGTGGCTTGGGTTAATAACAGTTAGTCCAAAAACTTATACGACCTATCAATTTAGTCTAAAATTCTATCAATTTAAACATTATTTTAATTTTTGGATTAAAATTGTAAATTTCACATTTTTCTTCTTCTTCAAGTCAAACATGTTTTTGGGTTTTGGAGTTTAAAAAACATGTCAGGGATAATAAAAACTTTAGGATTTACAGATCAATATGGGCAAATGCAGAGTCCATTGGAGGACTCAAACCCATGATCGGGATACCGACGAAAATATGAGGGGTGAGAAATGGGTGACAAAATTCTATCAAAATTAAGATGACGTTTTACCCCCAAAAATAAGATAATGTTTTAAATTGATGGATTTTGGGCTACATTGATAATATATATAAGTGTTTTGGACTAAAACTGTGATTATACCAAGCCACATCATCATCTTCGTTAGTTTTTAACAGCCGGGTAGCAAAATAGAACAAAAACATAATGTTACATACCATTTTGCCAAAAATAATAGTTGAGGTACCGAAATAGTAACATTGTCATAGTAGAGGTACTAAATATGTAGTTTTCCCTACCTTTTAAGGTTTAAATCTCTATTTGGTACTTGAACTAGACATTTTCTTTCAAGTTGATACTTAAAAAAATTTTGCTCCTAAGTTGTTACTTAAACTAAGCTTACTCTTCCAAGTTGATAAAAAATTATAGATTCTATTAATTGGGGTCCTAATTTAAAATAATTCAATAAATTTAACTGTCTATATTTAAAAATCATATCAATTTACTCATTGTTCTTCGCTTAAATTGTTTATTCTTCTCATATAAATATTATATCAACTTTTTGGTATAATAGTAACTTGTTTTATGGTAGAATACAATTATCTCATTGTTATTTTGATCCGTTAGACTTGATTGATTTCTCAGTATCACAAAATGACTAAATTGATGATTTTATTAAATGTGATGGGTTAAATTTATTGAATTGTTTCAAATTACAAACAAATCGATAAAATGTATAAGTATTAAGGGCTAAATATGTTAATAAAATTATAAAATAGTGGATGAAATTAAAGTTTTGGTACCAATTTGAGAGTAATTCTTTAGGTGTCATTTTTTGGTACCAATTTGGAAACAAAAATTCTTAAGTACCAACTAGGGCTGGGCGTTCAATCAATTCGAGTCAAATTTTTTTTGAGTTATTCGAATTTTTATTTTATAACTCACTTTATTTGAAAAAAAATTAATCAAATTTATGGAATTACGAGTCGGATTTTTCCACGTCGAATCGAGTCGAATAATTTAGTTTTTTCGAGTCGAGTTTTGTCTACCCCTAGCACAAACTTGAGAGAAGATGTCTAGCTTATATATAAACTGTATAATTAAGCCCCTTTTAAACCGTTTTAGTATGATTTTATAGTAATATTTATTCTGGTACATTTTGAACAATTCCTACAAAAGATTGATGAAGAAAAAACTTGCTTGTATATATTTTTAACATTGAACTCATCAACACAGTTTATTTTGGGTAAAATGCATAAATGGTTACTAAAGTTTACTTAAGTTTCTTGTTTCACAACTGAAGTTGACAAAGTTATTCCTTTTAGATCGTCTAAAAGGGCATAAAACTTTTCCAAAGTACCCTTTAAAATTTGATCATTTGGGAGTGTTCAAAAACTCTCTGCTGGGGCTTGACGTATGACCTCTAAAGTTGATAAATTTTTTGAAGGTATAGTCTAGTTTTAATCTCTGGCATTATCAAGCTTTATCAATTTATAACAAAACGATCATTCGACCACTAACCTATGTTAAGTGAGCTGACGTGGCGGCTGATGTGGTTTTTAATGTATAAATCTCTTGTAATAAAATGATATCATTTGTCATTGTCTTGCTGAAACTAAAAGCTTAAAAATAAATAAATAATAAAACACCACTTGCATGGAAGAAGGCTTGGATTCAGTACTTCTAGAAAGAGGTTCCAACGCCAAACCACTTAGTAAAGCTATATTTTTTATACATTTTTAACAAAAAAAAATAATATTTAAGTTATACTGGAATGAGGATATGCTTGAAAATTAAGAATTCTAAATATGGAGATTGATCTCATTATCTCTCGAAAGAAAAAAAAATCTCTCAACCTAGCAGCAAGTCTTCATATTTTTTTACTTTGCCAACGGGGCCATTAATTTTAATATTGATTACCAATCGTCAGTGTTGTAATCACCTATTTTGTCCGGGGTATTAACCCGCTTTCTTTTCTAAAATAATGGACTTTAATTATATATGTGTTATTATTATTAAGATTGTATTTATCTATTATTACTAGCATTACTATTTATTATTATTGTCTATATTATTATCATATATTGCTGTTATTATTATTATTATCTATTATTCTTATTACTACTATCTATATTTATTATCTTATTTATTATTATTATCTTCTATTATATTATTAACGTTGTTGTTAGTATTATATTTATTGTTATTAATATTATTATTATTATTACTGAAATAAGTCCGAAAACCGAAAAGAAATATATATATATATATATATATATATATATATGCATAATAAGCCCAATATATTAAATGATAAATGCTCGATTGTTTATTTATTAAGAGTCCATTTTACATTAATAAAACCCAAAAAAAATATTATATACATAACAAGGCCCGTTGGCCCAAATAATTAAAAACCTTAAGTCTAAAAAAAACCTAACCCTATGTTTTGTCTTTGCGCAGCCCATCCTCAGCCATAAGATCTGGATAAAGATCTGACGGTCTAGATCGGGCAAAACAACAACGGAAATCGCAGATGAATACCAACAAAACCATAGGCAGAACCAATAGCATATTTTTCTTTCGATTTATGTAAACCAAAATATGTAATTATCGGACTATATAAAGCCGAAATGAAAACGATGTAATGGGGAGATCATTCGAAAATTACAAGAGAGCAATAGAGAATCAGAAACCTCAGTTTACCAGAGGTATATCGTTGTCTTATTTCATTTCGATACAAAAAAATACAAAAAATAAAAGGATAAGAGTTTTTTTTACCTTCGTGTCTCTATCTTCTCCCCTAGTCTGTTCGCCTTCTTCGCCGGCGACAAACCCATTGATCTCTCCGAAGATCACGCATGGTGAGCCGGTGAGGTGGTAACACGAAAAGGTTTTGGGTTTCGTTTTTTTGGTTTTCTACAAGGAAAAACAGTTTCGAAAAAGGTCTTTTGGGGTTTGATTTTGTGGACAAAAGAGGCTTTCTGTTTTTCAGAGTTTCGAAAGGTTGAAAGAAAAAGGGGAAGTTTACTAGGTCTCCGCGCCGATTAACGGTGACCGGAGCGGGTTCCGGCGTTCGTCAGAAAGAGGGGGAGGCTCTGTGTGTTTAGGTTTAGGTTTAACCAAAGGGGTCAAATGTTTTTTTAGGCCGGTTTTTATAACTCTTTTCTGTTTTAAAATTGGTTTAAACAAGTTTTAAGTCCCTCTGCGCTGACGTAATTACGCACGCAGGGCCTCTGCTTTTTAAAATCACGCCCGTAGTCCCTCAATGTTTTTAAGTGTTTTCAATTTCGTCACTATTTTAGTTGCAAGCTGCTTTCCGGATTGTAAAATCACATATTTAGTCCCTGTAGGGTTCCACACCTTTTTAATTGAGTCATGTTTCGTTTTTTTATTTAGTTTTTTTAATGGGTTTATTATCATTATGGCCCTTGGCATATATATTGTTTATTTACTTTATATATGCTTATGTTAGTTCGTATGTTTTTTATATGGTCGTATGTTTTTTTTACCCTTGTTTGATATGTAGTTTTGTTATATATGTTGTATGCTCGTTTTTTTTTTCATTCGAATATGTTTTTCGTGGCATGCATTTAAAATGGTCATCATGTGACTTTTGATATTTTTGAGCGTAATAATTAATTTTAATTATAAAAAGGAGATACTTATTAATTCAATTATTCGAGTCGAAATATCCTAGCTTATTGGATATTCCTCGAATATTTGGATTAATTCGAATCGTCTAAAGGTAAATTCATAATTAAAATGAACAAAACCATGACACTATATTATATTTGCTTGCATCATGCATAAAGGTGACGTACGAGATCCGAACCGTAAACTAACACGACAGTCAGACTTATATGATGTCGGTTTAGTCTTTGGTCCGGTGTACCGTCATCCTTTTTAATTAAATGGCGAATTAATGCGAAACCACCGATTTGAAAAAGCTCGTAGGATTAAAGTCCAATTTTCAATTAAGAACCCCTAATTAAATTCATTTTAAATTTCGAATAATTTCCATCAATTAAAAGAAACAATTGTTTTGGTACTGATTTTCGGGCGTGATGGGGGTGCTAACCCTTCCCCACACGTAACCAACTCCCGAACCCTTTGAAACGAATCTCTGGTTTTAGTTTTTACGGTGTCCAGCCTACCTCATTGGCCGGTGGCGATTCCAACCCAAAAAGTTTTTAAAGGTTTTTTTTTTCTAAAGCTCGAATTTTTTTTAAAAAACCCCCCTTTTAATTAAATGTTTTAAAAAGGCAGGAATTAGAAAAAAAGAAAAAACCTCATCACAGCTTGGCGACTTCACTGGGGGCTAATTTTGTTTTACAAAACAAAAAGAGAGTTAAGCCAAAAAATGGCAATGGTTGCTTTTAATGATGGAAATTTTTGAAAATTAATTTGACTTTAGCGAGGTGGTTCTTCCTTGAAAATAGGACTTGAATTATATGAGCTTCGATAATTGGTGGTCTTTGAATTAATTTTTCATTTAATTTCAAAGGAATCATGTAACCCCCGTAGCCCGGCCTAGACGGTTGACCCGAACTACGAAGATTACACGGGGAAAACCAAAGTCAACCCGAAAGTCAACCTTGATTAACGACCCTTTTTTTTCTTTTTAATCTTGTCTAGATGCACATTAGTCCTATATGTGGTCACACAAACAACATACTCAAAGATCACAGCCATCAGAGATCATTCAGGGACCCAATTGCACAAAACACAACTTTAGGGACCAAAATGTAAATTTTGAAAACTTTGAGACCTTAACCAGATTTTAAGATACCAACTTAAAATTAATCATGTTCCATGCATCTCGGCCAAATTTCAGCTTAAACGGACATCCCAAACTCATACAATTGCTCATACAAGATTCAGGACCAAAACGCAAACAATCCAAAACACATAACTGCCAATGTCAGCCCCCAACGGTCGACTGTTCCGAAACGGGAGACAGCCCGTTCCGAAACGCGGGGCCGTTCCGAAACAGGCATAGCCCGTTTTGAAACGGGGGTCTGGCAGAAGCCTTTCTGTTTCGGAACGGTGTCACCCGTTTCGGACGCCTGGGCTGCTTCGAGGCACCCGTTCCGAAACGGTTCACCCTGTTTCGAAACACCCTGCACAAAATGCAGAAATTTGCCTATTTAAACATGCAATAGGCCAACCAAACATGCTCCAAACGCTACCAAACTTTGCCAACATGCAATTCAACATAAACGAGACATGCTTGCATCAACAATTCATCAGAAACACATCATATGCAAAAAGCCCCAAATCTATAGGCATGCTTCCTACACAAGCAACCATTTAGGCACAAACCTTCCAAAACAATCTCAATTAAGCCAAATCATGGTCCAACAACATTAACAACATTAGAACATTCTTGATCAACATAAACGATCACAAACACAATAATCCCAAGAGATTCTACCCCCATTGCCTTTATTAACTATAGCTATTCACCGAGACATACATCTCACTTGGAGTCCACCTTGAATCCCTTGCTCCTTGCTGTCCAAACTTCAAAGATCTGCACTGATGGACAAAAAGAGCGTAAGCACATAATGCTTAGTGAGGAATGCTCAAAACCAAAACACCATCAATGCAGCGGGTCATAAAACACTTGTAGAACAAACCCGATTTGTTTACCAAAACCATGTTTGAAATCCTTTTCAACAACAAGCATCAACCATGCATAAACACCATATGCAAAGCTAAAACAAAACCATGGAAAACACTTCCATTTCACAACATACCTTTATTAAACTTGAAAGCCATTTCAAACAAGAATCCTTTTAACAATCATTACTCAAGCAATCCATCACATACTATTAACCAAGGCAACTTATAAACCATACTAACATAATCACATGCCTTTTAAAACAAGTCCTACAAGACTTCGAAGCATTAAAGATATTCATGCTCACATACATCATTTACCAAATGATAATCAACACTTGTTCAACCTAACAAGAAAACATGCATTCACATGCATCATACACCTTTCATGCAACAATGCATCTTTTCAAGCAACTCATGCTTCACATGCAACCATGCATCATTTCAAGCATCTCATGCTTCACATGCAACCATGCATCATTTCAAGCATCTCATGCTTCACATGCAACCATGCATCATTTCAAGCATCTCATGCTTCACATGCAACCACGCATCATTTCAAGCGTCTCATGCTTCACATGATCAAGAATATTACATTGGCATCCAAGAGATCAACCACGTTCACTTTCCAACACAACAACCCGATCGGATACGCGGATTCCGAGCGTTGTCCCTACGCTCCCTACACCCTACCCAATCCAAGGTCCTCAAATGGGCAACACCTCCATTTTGACCTCAACATCCTAAGGTTCCCATGCATGGACTTTTAAACACCACACAACCTTAGCTTTTCCTCAAGGTTCCCATGTATGGACTTTCAACCACCATACAACCTTGACATGCACAAGGTTCTCCCGTATGGACTTTTAACCACCATACAACCTTTGCATAACCGATTGGTAGTTGTAGAACATCATCTAACGAGATCCGGGACACCCTACACAAGATCCACACATGGACTTAACACTGCCATTGTGATCTCAACAAGCCCAAGGTTCTCACATATGGACTTTTAAACACCATATAACCTTTGCTCAACCAAGGTCCTCGAATGGGCAACACCTCCATTATGACCTCAAATAACCAAGGTCCTCGAGTGGGCAACAACCTCCACTATGACCTCATCTCGTTAGGAAACTTGAAGGGAGCTTATCCGGTCCACTCTTGACCACTCCACCTCCAAGGCGACTTTATTCACGGTGCACCCAATCCTATAGCCGGCTAACTATATCCGATCAAAGAACCAAGAACCACTTACATCACTTGCCAATATAACTATCTTACCACATTAGTCCAATGTTCCACATGCATAACCATAATGCAAAACCATTACCACATTAATCAAATGATTCACATGCATAACCAATATGCAAAAACCATCATTTACCAACATTAATTCACTGTTTTAAAGCATTAGACAAAGCCATAGAACAACATGCAACACCATGCATCAAAACCACATTTTCAATGTATAAAACCAAGGATCTCTTACCTTGAGCATCCTTCACATATGGCTTTCAAACCCAGCACTAAACCATGCTAAAATATGCTTTCAAAACAGAATTAAACCATGCAAAACTCATGCATTCCAATCATCAACCACAATTGCTTAAAAGCCAATTCATAGCACAAACCAAGTAAGAAATCCATTTACTTACTCTTGAGCTTAGCAAAGTTGTTTAGACTTAAACTAAGCTCCCAAAACCTTCAAACCTTTGTTTAAAAGCCGAAAACCCAACTTCACTCACCGATAACCAAAACAAGACTAGCCAACAAGCCTTCCAAGCTTCCGAAACCTTCCGCAAACACCTTCAAAGCTCAAGGATCAAACTCCCCTGTTTCAAGCACACAAAAACAGCACATTAATGCATCATTATGCATCAAGAACAGCAGCCACACAACCAAACTCGCTGCTCAACACAAATTCAACAATTCGGCTACCAAACCCAACCGAAATCACCTCCAAACATTACCAAAACTTAACCCAGCCAAGATCCATCACTTCTAACCATTTTTATACATCAATTAACATCCAAAATGAATACAAACACATCCTTATACCTCCAGGTATAACAGATCACCAAAAACACTCCAAAAACAACCAAAAACTCAAGCAAAACTTAGGAAATTCAACCTATCCGGGATTGCATTAGTTAAACATCAATTTCTAATCAACTTAGCATTCATTTAACATCATTTTGACACTTCAAAACACTGCCCAAACAGATCACACGAAAATTCCACCAAAATCACCAAATCTTGCATTTTAGCCAAAAATCAAGATCTCATTTGAAAAACCATTAACAAATCATAAATCAAGGATTGAGAACTTGGGAATTTCAATAAAGAACTTGAAGTTCAGAGGAGAAGGACGTTCTTACCTCCAAACTTGAATTTCTCCTTTTTAGAGCCAAAAAGTTTGATGAAACAACTTGCAAATTGTGAGGTTTTGTTGATGAGATGATTAGGAATCAAGTAAGAGTTGAAATGAGAGATTTAGATGCCAAAATCAGAGAAAGAAATCTGGAGAATTTTGTTTGGGTTGAGAGAAAATGAGAGAAAAGAGAAATTGAGAGAAAATGGAAAATTAGTTAGGAAATTGGTTAAAATGATTTCCCTCCTTTTCTTAATCTTTAAAAATCAGAATAAAGCCTTAAAATATCTTAGAAAAATCTGGAGAAATCCTTTTTGGAATAATAGCTCCTTAAAGATTCAAAGTTTCAATCCTTTATAAAACTGTCCCGCAACTTTCAAAAATTACATTTTGGTCACTAGCCAAAATGTCAACCTTCCAAACCTCATTTTCCAAAATTGATTTCACAGTTCACTTTTATATAATAAAACATGATTTTAGAATATTTTTCCATATTTTTAATGCAACCCGAACTAGGCTTTCCTAAATTCACTCTTATATATTCGATCAGAACTTTGACCGAACCGGTCAACGCCCAAAACTTCTAAGCCCAAAACCGGGGTGTTACAACTCTCCCCTCCTTAGGAAATTTCGTCCTCGAAATTTAACCGGCGAAAGAAAACCACAACCTTCCCAAACCAACACACAAGGCAACACAAAAGCCTCGACCAACACTGAACACTTTCCACACAAAACCTCCACCAAACCTAGCACCACCACATGCTGTTCACAGAATCCAGAAAACAAAAAGATAGCCACAACTTAACCTTTCACATAACCAGACTGTACACAGTCCCAACACCATCCTGAAGAACTTCAGCTCTTACAGCAGACATCACTGCAATACACCATACCCAAAACCTGTTTACACAAAGACAATAGCCAACCCAATCCAGCCACTAAGCAACCTTCTCTGCTTCTAAAACCCTTGCAAACTCCCAACCTCTTCCAAGAATTTCCCAACAAGCAAAAATCCTTAAGCATCAACTGCTTACTCAAACTCCTCAACGAAAACTGATAAAACCTCACAACTGTTGCTAACATTACCATAACAGCTCATCAGGAATACTCACCCAGATTCCAAGAATTACATCACAATCCCAACTTGACTCCGTCAGCCGTTCCACACACCACCAACCAATTCTCACAAGAACCCAAACAACCAACAAAAACTTCAATCTTTCATTGACCTTCCACTTCAAACTTCAACCATAACACTTACCATACTAAAACATCGCCCAGCTTAAACATACAAACCATCTTCTTAACTCCTCAAAGGTTACTAAGAACCAGCACTTACAAACATAACTCTTCCACAACAACTTAAAAGCTAAGCTACTTCAGTACTGGGGAACACAACCACTAAGCTGCAACATCACTTAGCACCAAGGAACTACCCCTTCCACTTAGCTATTCAAACCACTAAACCGATTCTAAACTCAACCGATACCGTCCAACACCAAACCACTAAACTCCTTAAGCATCGAACACTATCCTTCTACCAGCAGCTACACCACTCTCACTTTCACTAGAAACTAGCTTGATATACCCCACTACTAACTCTCACCCAGCACCAAAACAACCTCTAAAAACCCATCATCCAACCTAATCTAACACACTAACAGATTCGATTAATTATTAGCGAGTGTGAACATCGTATGCATGATCACCAACATGCCCTATCAATGCCTGATGTACATGTATGCAAAACCTCTAATGTCATGCCACATGTATGCATGGACCAACATATATAATACAGTTTATAACAATGATTTTAACTGTGCATGAATGCCAATTCACACCCTCCAATAACATCCTCAAATCCGTCTAAGAACAACCTCCTACCTCACCTCTAACTTATCTAACTCCACCATACCAACAACCATTAACCACAAGATACTTACCAAGCCTTCTTCACACCCAAGACATTTCCAAACCACCACTATTACCCCAACAAACTAGCAACAAAACTAACCTTACCACACAAGGAAAACCAACAGAAACCAAACTAAGGCAACTAGAGCAAAGATTACTAAACAAGGTTACCTGGAAACACAACACCTCCCTGAAGCTTCATCAGACGAGCTCTCTTCCTAGCGGAACCACCACCCTCCTGCCACACCACTGCAGCACCAGCTAACACACTAGGGTCACCACCAACTCCTTGCGGTAAAGAACCTTGGCTATTCCGAGCCATCATCAAACAATCACGCCTCATGTGTCCAGCAGACCCACATTTCCAGCAATTCTCCTTTCCCACACTCTTCACAACTTTCTGCTCTTTCTGCCACCTCTGAACCTTGCCTCGGCCGTGCCCACGACCTTTCTGAAACCCTTTGGCTAACACCAAAGCTAACTTCGCTCCATGAGGACAATCACGCTTAACATGTACTTTGGAACCACAATTCCAACAAACACCTGCGCCCCAACAATTTCCAACATGTTGCCTTTCACAATGGTCACACACAGATGACTGAGCTTCCACTCCTTGCTCAAGCAATACTTGCTCAACAACAGCACTACCCGCGCCTTGCTTAACCCTTAGGAACTTCCTTCCAAGATACCTTTCATAAAAAGCAGATACAAAGAAATCCCAATCAATATCATGGATATGTGACGCAACTGCCACAGATGTCCACCAGGCACTCACATCTTCCAACATCAAAGAAACAACACTCCCCAGCTTACAGGCATAATCACAGCCTTCCCGATCCAAAATCTGAACCACATTGGCCAACCAGGCCTCAAACATCTCCGGGGAAGTACCATGATACTCCACAGCACCCAAAACAAGCAAACACTGCTTCGGCAAACCCTCACATCCCACAACCAGCACATCTACTGACTTTACCTCAACCATAGCCTGAGATGTTCCCAACACCTCCTGCTCAACAGGTGATGAACTCTTCACCACAGAACCAGCTTCTTTCCCTTGCCTTACCACCTCAACACTAGGCACAGAAGACTGAGACAAAACACCTCTACCAAAGGGTGAATTCCTTGCCTTAACAACCTGCCCCAAGGCAGCAACCATCTCCCTCATTCGCCAATCCTCCATTGACTTTGCCATACCACTAACAACAACAAACATACAATCACAACAAACAAACAAACCAGTTAGACCAGCATTAGCAAGGATTCAAATTCCAACTCCAAAATAACACAATAGCTATATTAATAAGGCAATGGGTATCCCAAATCCTCCCCTTTACATGACATAACAGTCAACACAACATGGATATCACAACATCAAGCATATCAAACAAAATACTTTGATCATGCTTACATCAAACAGCATCCACTTGCCACAGCATACTAACAACATAACATACACCTTACACTTCCATCAAGCATAACACCAGCTCACAACATCAGCTTATCAACAGCACAAACCACATAAGCTCAACCAAGATTCATAACCATAAAACATGTTTGAAAACATCAGCAACATGCTCAGAAACATCAGCATCATGCCCAGAAACACGTGTTTCAACCAACATTCAACCACACATCAGGGTAAACAACAAGCACACATCACAACAACTTACCGTTTTCCCCAAGCATTCGCAACACAGCTCTGATACCACCAAATGTAACCCCCGTAGCCCGGCCTAGACGGTTGACCCGAACTACGAAGATTACACGGGGAAAACCAAAGTCAACCCGGATTAACGACCCTTTTTTTTTCTTTTTAATCTTGTCTAGATGCACATTAGTCCTATATGTGGTCACACAAACAACATACTCAAAGATCACAGCCATCAGAGATCATTCAGGGACCCAATTGCACAAAACACAACTTTAGGGACCAAAATGTAAATTTTGAAAACTTTGAGACCTTAACCAGATTTTAAGATACCAACTTAAAATTAATCATGTTCCATGCATCTCGGCCAAATTTCAGCTTAAACGGACATCCCAAACTCATACAATTGCTCATACAAGATTCAGGACCAAAACGCAAACAATCCAAAACACATAACTGCCAATGTCAGCCCCCAACGGTCGACTGTTCCGAAACGGGAGACAGCCCGTTCCGAAACGCGGGGCCGTTCCGAAACAGGCATAGCCCGTTTCGAAACGGGGGTCTGGCAGAAGCCTTTCCGTTTCGGAACGGTGTCACCCGTTTCGGACGCCTAGGCTGCTTCGAGGCACCTGTTCCGAAACGGTTCACCCTGTTCCGAAACACCCTGCACAAAATGCAGAAATTTGCCTATTTAAACATGCAATAGGCCAACCAAACATGCTCCAAACGCTACCAAACTTTGCCAACATGCAATTCAACATAAACGAGACATGCTTGCATCAACAATTCATCAGAAACACATCATATGCAAAAAGCCCCAAATCTATAGGCATGCTTCCTACACAAGCAACCATTTAGGCACAAACCTTCCAAAACAATCTCAATTAAGCCAAATCATGGTCCAACAACATTAACAACATTAGAACATTCTTGATCAACATAAACGATCACAAACACAATAATCCCAAGAGATTCTACCCCCATTGCCTTTATTAACTATAGCTATTCACCGAGACATACATCTCACTTGGAGTCCACCTTGAATCCCTTGCTCCTTGCTGTCCAAACTTCAAAGATCTGCATTGATGGACAAAAAGAGCGTAAGCACATAATGCTTAGTGAGGAATGCTCAAAACCAAAACACCATCAATGCAGCGGGTCATAAAACACTTGTAGAACAAACCCGATTTGTTTACCAAAACCATGTTTGAAATCCTTTTCAACAACAAGCATCAACCATGCATAAACACCATATGCAAAGCTAAAACAAAACCATGGAAAACACTTCCATTTCACAACATACCTTTATTAAACTTGAAAGCCATTTCAAACAAGAATCCTTTTAACAATCATTACTCAAGCAATCCATCACATACTATTAACCAAGGCAACTTATAAACCATACTAACATAATCACATGCCTTTTAAAACAAGTCCTACAAGACTTCGAAGCATTAAAGATATTCATGCTCACATACATCATTTACCAAATGATAATCAACACTTGTTCAACCTAACAAGAAAACATGCATTCACATGCATCATACACCTTTCATGCAACAATGCATCTTTTCAAGCAACTCATGCTTCACATGCAACCATGCATCATTTCAAGCATCTCATGCTTCACATGCAACCATGCATCATTTCAAGCATCTCATGCTTCACATGCAACCATGCATCATTTCAAGCATCTCATGCTTCACATGCAACCACGCATCATTTCAAGCGTCTCATGCTTCACATGATCAAGAATATTACATTGGCATCCAAGAGATCAACCACGTTCACTTTCCAACACAACAACCCGATCGGATACGCGGATTCCGAGCGTTGTCCCTACGCTCCCTACACCCTACCCAATCCAAGGTCCTCAAATGGGCAACACCTCCATTTTGACCTCAACATCCTAAGGTTCCCATGCATGGACTTTTAAACACCACACAACCTTAGCTTTTCCTCAAGGTTCCCATGTATGGACTTTCAACCACCATACAACCTTGACATGCACAAGGTTCTCCCGTATGGACTTTTAACCACCATACAACCTTTGCATAACCGATTGGTAGTTGTAGAACATCATCTAACGAGATCCGGGACACCCTACACAAGATCCACACATGGACTTAACACTGCCATTGTGATCTCAACAAGCCCAAGGTTCTCACATATGGACTTTTAAACACCATATAACCTTTGCTCAACCAAGGTCCTCGAATGGGCAACACCTCCATTATGACCTCAAATAACCAAGGTCCTCGAGTGGGCAACAACCTCCACTATGACCTCATCTCGTTAGGAAACTTGAAGGGAGCTTATCCGGTCCACTCTTGACCACTCCACCTCCAAGGCGACTTTATTCACGGTGCACCCAATCCTATAGCCGGCTAACTATATCCGATCAAAGAACCAAGAACCACTTACATCACTTGCCAATATAACTATCTTACCACATTAGTCCAATGTTCCACATGCATAACCATAATGCAAAACCATTACCACATTAATCAAATGATTCACATACATAACCAATATGCAAAAACCATCATTTACCAACATTAATTCACTGTTTTAAAGCATTAGACAAAGCCATAGAACAACATGCAACACCATGCATCAAAACCACATTTTCAATGTATAAAACCAAGGATCTCTTACCTTGAGCATCCTTCACATATGGCTTTCAAACCCAGCACTAAACCATGCTAAAATATGCTTTCAAAACAGAATTAAACCATGCAAAACTCATGCATTCCAATCATCAACCACAATTGCTTAAAAGCCAATTCATATCACAAACCAAGTAAGAAATCCATTTACTTACTCTTGAGCTTAGCAAAGTTGTTTAGACTTAAACTAAGCTCCCAAAACCTTCAAACCTTTGTTTAAAAGCCGAAAACCCAACTTCACTCACCGATAACCAAAACAAGACTAGCCAACAAGCCTTCCAAGCTTCCGAAACCTTCCGCAAACACCTTCAAAGCTCAAGGATCAAACTCCCCTGTTTCAAGCACACAAAAACAGCACATTAATGCATCATTATGCATCAAGAACAGCAGCCACACAACCAAACTCGCTGCTCAACACAAATTCAACAATTCGGCTACCAAACCCAACCGAAATCACCTCCAAACATTACCAAAACTTAACCCAGCCAAGATCCATCACTTCTAACCATTTTTATACATCAATTAACATCCAAAATGAATACAAACACATCCTTATACCTCCAGGTATAACAGATCACCAAAAACACTCCAAAAACAACCAAAAACTCAAGCAAAACTTAGGAAATTCAACCTATCCGGGATTGCATTAGTTAAACATCAATTTCTAATCAACTTAGCATTCATTTAACATCATTTTGACACTTCAAAACACTGCCCAAACAGATCACACGAAAATTCCACCAAAATCACCAAATCTTGCATTTTAGCCAAAAATCAAGATCTCATTTGAAAAACCATTAACAAATCATAAATCAAGGATTGAGAACTTGGGAATTTCAATAAAGAACTTGAAGTTCAGAGGAGAAGGACGTTCTTACCTCCAAACTTGAATTTCTCCTTTTTAGAGCCAAAAAGTTTGATGAAACAACTTGCAAATTGTGAGGTTTTGTTGATGAGATGATTAGGAATCAAGTAAGAGTTGAAATGAGAGATTTAGATGCCAAAATCAGAGAAAGAAATCTGGAGAATTTTGTTTGGGTTGAGAGAAAATGAGAGAAAAGAGAAATTGAGAGAAAATGGAAAATTAGTTAGGAAATTGGTTAAAATGATTTCCCTCCTTTTCTTAATCTTTAAAAATCAGAATAAAGCCTTAAAATATCTTAGAAAAATCTGGAGAAATCCTTTTTGGAATAATAGCTCCTTAAAGATTCAAAGTTTCAATCTTTATAAAACTGTCCCGCAACTTTCAAAAATTACATTTTGGTCACTAGCCAAAATGTCAACCTTCCAAACCTCATTTTCCAAAATTGATTTCACAGTTCACTTTTATATAATAAAACATGATTTTAGAATATTTTTCCATATTTTTAATGCAACCCGAACTAGGCTTTCCTAAATTCACTCTTATATATTCGATCAGAACTTTGACCGAACCGGTCAACGCCCAAAACTTCTAAGCCCAAAACCGGGGTGTTACAACTCTCCCCTCCTTAGGAAATTTCGTCCTCGAAATTTAACCGGCGAAAGAAAACCACAACCTTCCCAAACCAACACACAAGGCAACACAAAAGCCTCGACCAACACTGAACACTTTCCACACAAAACCTCCACCAAACCTAGCACCACCACATGCTGTTCACAGAATCCAGAAAACAAAAAGATAGCCACAACTTAACCTTTCACATAACCAGACTGTACACAGTCCCAACACCATCCTGAAGAACTTCAGCTCTTACAGCAGACATCACTGCAATACACCATACCCAAAACCTGTTTACACAAAGACAACAGCCAACCCAATCCAGCCACTAAGCAACCTTCTCTGCTTCTAAAACCCTTGCAAACTCCCAACCTCTTCCAAGAATTTCCCAACAAGCAAAAATCCTTAAGCATCAACTGCTTACTCAAACTCCTCAACGAAAACTGATAAAACCTCACAACTGTTGCTAACATTACCATAACAGCTCATCAGGAATACTCACCCAGATTCCAAGAATTACATCACAATCCCAACTTGACTCCGTCAGCCGTTCCACACACCACCAACCAATTCTCACAAGAACCCAAACAACCAACAAAAACTTCAATCTTTCATTGACCTTCCACTTCAAACTTCAACCATAACACTTACCATACTAAAACATCGCCCAGCTTAAACATACAAACCATCTTCTTAACTCCTCAAAGGTTACTAAGAACCAGCACTTACAAACATAACTCTTCCACAACAACTTAAAAGCTAAGCTACTTCAGTACTGGGGAACACAACCACTAAGCTGCAACATCACTTAGCACCAAGGAACTACCCCTTCCACTTAGCTATTCAAACCACTAAACCGATTCTAAACTCAACCGATACCGTCCAACACCAAACCACTAAACTCCTTAAGCATCGAACACTATCCTTCTACCAGCAGCTACACCACTCTCACTTTCACTAGAAACTAGCTTGATATACCCCACTACTAACTCTCACCCAGCACCAAAACAACCTCTAAAAACCCATCATCCAACCTAATCTAACACACTAACAGATTCGATTAATTATTAGCGAGTGTGAACATCGTATGCATGATCACCAACATGCCCTATCAATGCCTGATGTACATGTATGCAAAACCTCTAATGTCATGCCACATGTATGCATGGACCAACATATATAATACAGTTTATAACAATGATTTTAACTGTGCATGAATGCCAATTCACACCCTCCAATAACATCCTCAAATCCGTCTAAGAACAACCTCCTACCTCACCTCTAACTTATCTAACTCCACCATACCAACAACCATTAACCACAAGATACTTACCAAGCCTTCTTCACACCCAAGACATTTCCAAACCACCACTATTACCCCAACAAACTAGCAACAAAACTAACCTTACCACACAAGGAAAACCAACAGAAACCAAACTAAGGCAACTAGAGCAAAGATTACTAAACAAGGTTACCTGGAAACACAACACCTCCCTGAAGCTTCATCAGACGAGCTCTCTTCCTAGCGGAACCACCACCCTCCTGCCACACCACTGCAGCACCAGCTAACACACTAGGGTCACCACCAACTCCTTGCGGTAAAGAACCTTGGCTATTCCGAGCCATCATCAAACAATCACGCCTCATGTGTCCAGCAGACCCATATTTCCAGCAATTCTCCTTTCCCACACTCTTCACAACTTTCTGCTCTTTCTGCCACCTCTGAACCTTGCCTCGGCCGTGCCCACGACCTTTCTGAAACCCTTTGGCTAACACCAAAGCTAACTTCGCTCCATGAGGACAATCACGCTTAACATGTACTTTGGAACCACAATTCCAACAAACACCTGCGCCCCAACAATTTCCAACATGTTGCCTTTCACAATGGTCACACACAGATGACTGAGCTTCCACTCCTTGCTCAAGCAATACTTGCTCAACAACAGCACTACCCGCGCCTTGCTTAACCCTTAGGAACTTCCTTCCAAGATACCTTTCATAAAAAGCAGATACAAAGAAATCCCAATCAATATCATGGATATGTGACGCAACTGCCACAGATGTCCACCAGGCACTCACATCTTCCAACATCAAAGAAACAACACTCCCCAGCTTACAGGCATAATCACAGCCTTCCCGATCCAAAATCTGAACCACATTGGCCAACCAGGCCTCAAACATCTCCGGGGAAGTACCATGATACTCCACAGCACCCAAAACAAGCAAACACTGCTTCGGCAAACCCTCACATCCCACAACCAGCACATCTACTGACTTTACCTCAACCATAGCCTGAGATGTTCCCAACACCTCCTGCTCAACAGGTGATGAACTCTTCACCACAGAACCAGCTTCTTTCCCTTGCCTTACCACCTCAACACTAGGCACAGAAGACTGAGACAAAACACCTCTACCAAAGGGTGAATTCCTTGCCTTAACAACCTGCCCCAAGGCAGCAACCATCTCCCTCATTCGCCAATCCTCCATTGACTTTGCCATACCACTAACAACAACAAACATACAATCACAACAAACAAACAAACCAGTTAGACCAGCATTAGCAAGGATTCAAATTCCAACTCCAAAATAACACAATAGCTATATTAATAAGGCAATGGGTATCCCAAATCCTCCCCTTTACATGACATAACAGTCAACACAACATGGATATCACAACATCAAGCATATCAAACAAAATACTTTGATCATGCTTACATCAAACAGCATCCACTTGCCACAGCATACTAACAACATAACATACACCTTACACTTCCATCAAGCATAACACCAGCTCACAACATCATCTTATCAACAGCACAAACCACATAAGCTCAACCAAGATTCATAACCATAAAACATGCTTGAAAACATCAGCAACATGCTCAGAAACATCAGCATCATGCCCAGAAACACGTGTTTCAACCAACATTCAACCACACATCAGGGTAAACAACAAGCACACATCACAACAACTTACCGTTTTCCCCAAGCATTCGCAACACAGCTCTGATACCACCAAATGTAACCCCCGTAGCCCGGCCTAGACGGTTGACCCGAACTACGAAGATTACATGGGGAAAACCAAAGTCAACCCGGATTAACGACCCTTTTTTTTTCTTTTTAATCTTGTCTAGATGCACATTAGTCCTATATGTGGTCACACAAACAACATACTCAAAGATCACAGCCATCAGAGATCATTCAGGGACCCAATTGCACAAAACACAACTTTAGGGACCAAAATGTAAATTTTGAAAACTTTGAGACCTTAACCAGATTTTAAGATACCAACTTAAAATTAATCATGTTCCATGCATCTCGGCCAAATTTCAGCTTAAACGGACATCCCAAACTCATACAATTGCTCATACAAGATTCAGGACCAAAACGCAAACAATCCAAAACACATAACTGCCAATGTCAGCCCCCAACGGTCGACTGTTCCGAAACGGGAGACAGCCCGTTCCGAAATGCGGGGCCGTTCCGAAACAGGCATAGCCCGTTTCGAAACGGGGGTCTGGCAGAAGCCTTTCCGTTTCGGAACGGTGTCACCCGTTTCGGACGCCTAGGCTGCTTCGAGGCACCCGTTCCGAAACGGTTCACCCTGTTCCGAAACACCCTGCACAAAATGCAGAAATTTGCCTATTTAAACATGCAATAGGCCAACCAAACATGCTCCAAACGCTACCAAACTTTGCCAACATGCAATTCAACATAAACGAGACATGCTTGCATCAACAATTCATCAGAAACACATCATATGCAAAAAGCCCCAAATCTATAGGCATGCTTCCTACACAAGCAACCATTTAGGCACAAACCTTCCAAAACAATCTCAATTAAGCCAAATCATGGTCCAACAACATTAACAACATTAGAACATTCTTGATCAACATAAACGATCACAAACACAATAATCCCAAGAGATTCTACCCCCATTGCCTTTATTAACTATAGCTATTCACCGAGACATACATCTCACTTGGAGTCCACCTTGAATCCCTTGCTCCTTGCTGTCCAAACTTCAAAGATCTGCATTGATGGACAAAAAGAGCGTAAGCACATAATGCTTAGTGAGGAATGCTCAAAACCAAAACACCATCAATGCAGCGGGTCATAAAACACTTGTAGAACAAACCCGATTTGTTTACCAAAACCATGTTTGAAATCCTTTTCAACAACAAGCATCAACCATGCATAAACACCATATGCAAAGCTAAAACAAAACCATGGAAAACACTTCCATTTCACAACATACCTTTATTAAACTTGAAAGCCATTTCAAACAAGAATCCTTTTAACAATCATTACTCAAGCAATCCATCACATACTATTAACCAAGGCAACTTATAAACCATACTAACATAATCACATGCCTTTTAAAACAAGTCCTACAAGACTTCGAAGCATTAAAGATATTCATGCTCACATACATCATTTACCAAATGATAATCAACACTTGTTCAACCTAACAAGAAAACATGCATTCACATGCATCATACACCTTTCATGCAACAATGCATCTTTTCAAGCAACTCATGCTTCACATGCAACCATGCATCATTTCAAGCATCTCATGCTTCACATGCAACCATGCATCATTTCAAGCATCTCATGCTTCACATGCAACCATGCATCATTTCAAGCATCTCATGCTTCACATGCAACCACGCATCATTTCAAGCGTCTCATGCTTCACATGATCAAGAATATTACATTGGCATCCAAGAGATCAACCACGTTCACTTTCCAATACAACAACCCGATCGGATACGCGGATTCCGAGCGTTGTCCCTACGCTCCCTACACCCTACCCAATCCAAGGTCCTCAAATGGGCAACACCTCCATTTTGACCTCAACATCCTAAGGTTCCCATGCATGGACTTTTAAACACCACAAAACCTTAGCTTTTCCTCAAGGTTCCCATGTATGGACTTTCAACCACCATACAACCTTGACATGCACAAGGTTCTCCCGTATGGACTTTTAACCACCATACAACCTTTGCATAACCGATTGGTAGTTGTAGAACATCATCTAACGAGATCCGGGACACCCTACACAAGATCCACACATGGACTTAACACTGCCATTGTGATCTCAACAAGCCCAAGGTTCTCACATATGGACTTTTAAACACCATATAACCTTTGCTCAACCAAGGTCCTCGAATGGGCAACACCTCCATTATGACCTCAAATAACCAAGGTCCTCGAGTGGGCAACAACCTCCACTATGACCTCATCTCGTTAGGAAACTTGAAGGGAGCTTATCCGGTCCACTCTTGACCACTCCACCTCCAAGGCGACTTTATTCACGGTGCACCCAATCCTATAGCCGGCTAACTATATCCGATCAAAGAACCAAGAACCACTTACATCACTTGCCAATATAACTATCTTACCACATTAGTCCAATGTTCCACATGCATAACCATAATGCAAAACCATTACCACATTAATCAAATGATTCACATGCATAACCAATATGCAAAAACCATCATTTACCAACATTAATTCACTGTTTTAAAGCATTAGACAAAGCCATAGAACAACATGCAACACCATGCATCAAAACCACATTTTCAATGTATAAAACCAAGGATCTCTTACCTTGAGCATCCTTCACATATGGCTTTCAAACCCAGCACTAAACCATGCTAAAATATGCTTTCAAAACAGAATTAAACCATGCAAAACTCATGCATTCCAATCATCAACCACAATTGCTTAAAAGCCAATTCATATCACAAACCAAGTAAGAAATCCATTTACTTACTCTTGAGCTTAGCAAAGTTGTTTAGACTTAAACTAAGCTCCCAAAACCTTCAAACCTTTGTTTAAAAGCCGAAAACCCAACTTCACTCACCGATAACCAAAACAAGACTAGCCAACAAGCCTTCCAAGCTTCCGAAACCTTCCGCAAACACCTTCAAAGCTCAAGGATCAAACTCCCCTGTTTCAAGCACACAAAAACAGCACATTAATGCATCAAGAACAACAGCCACACAACCAAACTCGCTGCTCAACACAAATTCAACAATTCGGCTACCAAACCCAACCGAAATCACCTCCAAACATTACCAAAACTTAACCCAGCCAAGATCCATCACTTCTAACCATTTTTATACATCAATTAACATCCAAAATGAATACAAACACATCCTTATACCTCCAGGTATAACAGATCACCAAAAACACTCCAAAAACAACCAAAAACTCAAGCAAAACTTAGGAAATTCAACCTATCCGGGATTGCATTAGTTAAACATCAATTTCTAATCAACTTAGCATTCATTTAACATCATTTTGACACTTCAAAACACTGCCCAAACAGATCACACGAAAATTCCACCAAAATCACCAAATCTTGCATTTTAGCCAAAAATCAAGATCTCATTTGAAAAACCATTAACAAATCATAAATCAAGGATTGAGAACTTGGGAATTTCAATAAAGAACTTGAAGTTCAGAGGAGAAGGACGTTCTTACCTCCAAACTTGAATTTCTCCTTTTTAGAGCCAAAAAGCTTGATGAAACAACTTGCAAATTGTGAGGTTTTGTTGATGAAATGATTAGGAATCAAGTAAGAGTTGAAATGAGAGATTTAGATGCCAAAATCAGAGAAAGAAATCTGGAGAATTTTGTTTGGGTTGAGAGAAAATGAGAGAAAAGAGAAATTGAGAGAAAATGGAAAATTAGTTAGGAAATTGGTTAAAATGATTTCCCTCCTTTTCTTAATCTTTAAAAATCAGAATAAAGCCTTAAAATATCTTAGAAAAATCTGGAGAAATCCTTTTTGGAATAATAGCTCCTTAAAGATTCAAAGTTTCAATCCTTTATAAAACTGTCCCGCAACTTTCAAAAATTACATTTTGGTCACTAGCCAAAATGTCAACCTTCCAAACCTCATTTTCCAAAATTGATTTCACAGTTCACTTTTATATAATAAAACATGATTTTAGAATATTTTTCCATATTTTTAATGCAACCCGAACTAGGCTTTCCTAAATTCACTCTTATATATTCGATCAGAACTTTGACCGAACCGGTCAACGCCCAAAACTTCTAAGCCCAAAACCGGGGTGTTACAAATCACCTACATGTGTTGCATCACGATCATTAAGCTCTATACCCGAGCTTCGTCCCTTAAGTGGGAGTGAAACGCCCATACCCACGTGAGCATCCCTCCATGGGTCGGTAATTCACTTCCGAAATCCACGCCTTTGACACGTGAGCAGCCCTCCACGTCACTAGGTCGTGCTTTCCCTTGAACCGAAACCAATTCACAAGCTTGTAATGGGCCACAATTGGGGCTCTTGTTACCTTAGTAGGTGATAAGATAGGTTCGGGTACCCTTGTTAGAACCGAACCCACATGAGTGAGAATTTAAGAAGCCCACCCCGATTAGAGCCATGCGGATAACCGTAGAATTAGAATTCATGCTATTAGATCTTGCATCGTTAATTTGCTTTGATGTGTTTCCTTTTGCTTGTTTTATTCAATATTCATTATTGTTGTTACTAATCCAGTTGCCTTTTTGTCTTGTTTTGCTTAATTATTTGTGCATATTCATCGCATTTTCATACGAAGTTCTGATTCGAGAACAATCTAAAGTTGAAAACTTTCACAACGGGAGAAAAGAGTCCATAGCAACGGAGTTCCTGGAACGTGATAATTTAGGAAGAGGGGACAAGCAAATTTAATGAAAATCACACCCTATGTATTTATTTTCTTACCTCGTTGTAACAAGACTTGATCTCCGTTATGAGAAGTTGTTTGATGAGGATGTTCGTCGAATCAACATTTCCTTGCATTTGATTCTTCTTTTTTAATTTATTGCCTCCAATCATCTGTTTCTGTTATGCATACGACATTGCATGCATTACATCATCAAGTCATGAGATTCAGAGTTGTCCAGAATTCAAGCGGTTGGTTCAGGACTTGATGGACAATAAGGAGATCAAGCTCCTCGAGGAAGCTTAAGGGGTGGGATGGATGGCCAGTCTAGTGATAGTCAAGAGCTTTTATGCATCCAAGTTTGCTTGTTTTCATTCCATTGCATTTTAATCTTTTCTTTAAAGTAATGTGTGGAATCAACTTTGCCACCCTTTGCCCGAAGGTAGCGAAGATCTTTTTGTAAGAGCCTAAGACTGCATGTTTTAAAATTTTAATAAAAGGATGCATTATATTTTTGTTTCAACCACCTCTTCATTTTGTGTATATGTATTTGTCTATTTGAGTCCCCATAGATCAATTGTACAAGGGACATTGACCTTGACCCCAAAGGTTGACTTCGAGCCGCCTTTGTCTAGTGGAAATCGAAAGCTATGAAGATGATGAATATATGGCTCACACTCCGAGTTAATTTGGTCGTCTATTAAGTACACATAGTATTAGGACCGTCAGGAGAATAACCGGAAACCTTCCGTGCTAAAAAAAGAAAAAGAAACAAAAAGAGAAAAGAGAAAAGAATAAAAAGAAAGAAAAAGAAAAAGAGAAAAGAAAATAGAAGAAAGAAAAAAAGAAAAAAAGAAAAAGAAAAAGAAAAGACAAAAGAGAGAGAATAATAAAAGCGTAACAAAAGCACTCCAATGTTCGAAGCCTGGTAATAGGCATTTTCGGATAAGAGTGTGGAATTTTTGGGGCACTCCGCTGTAGCAAAAGGACCAATAAGGTTGCTATGCACCATTCGAATCAAAACCTTGGATTCATGAGTGATGGTGATATTTTCAAATCATGACAATGCCGAGTAGCTCAGGGTTTTGTTGTTTGCTCCATCATATATTTCGAGCCAAAAGAATGTGATGAGTTGACTTCCCCAAAATCATGAAAAATTGAGACGAAGTAATAATGATAAAGGCGAAGCCTATAGAAGATAAGTCTAACTGATTAAAAAGCTGAAAAAACTCGGAGAGTATGTCACATTTTCAGACATCGACTCAGTTTTCAAGGTCTCCTAGACACATGATGCTTGAGACAATCCTTGAAAAGCCATAATAGTGTCATTCGTGCACTTGATATTCGGGGTATTTAATCTGACTTGATATATCCATGATTTAAGAAGAAAGTCTAGTTTTCGAAAAGGCATCTCGTTTTGAAAGTAGAGGATGCAATCTAAATTTTTTTAGTGCACACAAATTTTTTCTTCCCATTGCTTCATGGGTAAAGTTTAGAATGCAATGCCATGAATGCAAATGATAGCTCACCAGTGGCCATAGTAAGGATAATAGTAGGTTTGTACAAACTAAAGTTCAGGGACTTGAAGCGATTTTTTTTTTAAAATGCCTTGATTGGTTCAAAAAATGAAACAGACCTTAATGAACTTAAGAGAAAAGTTTAGTGGCTTGGGGGCATGTGCTTCCCCTAATGTTGAGAAAAGAGAAAAGTCGTCGTGTTGAGTTAAGACGAAGAGAATAGTTGAACACCCAGCTTGAATATGGGGCAATGTTTTGAGGACGAGCACTACGAGAAGTGTTATGTCTATTCTGACCAGTGGAAGTCAGCAGTCATCTCTCGAGAAGAGACCAGAGATTGAGACTTGGCAGAGATGAGAAGGCCAAAAGAGATTAAGAAGAAGAAGAAGGTCAAGATTGACCAATCCGAAGAGTGAAAGCGTCCGAGCAATTTTGATGTCATAATTCATGCATCATTTGTAGTTAGGCATCCCTAAGATTAGGGGCATGCTAACTCACATCATCATATCATTTTTGCCTATTTTTTACAGGTATATTAAAGCTTTTCCCAGTAGAAGGAAACCTGCCTATCCGTTCAGGCTTTTGGAGAATGGAACTCACCTATCCGTTCGAGCTTTTAGAGAATAGAACCCACCTATCCGTTCAGGCATAAGAAGAATGGAACCCGCCTATCCATTCAGGCTTTTGGAGAATAGAACTCGCCTATCCGTTCGGGCTTTTGGAGAATGGAACCCGCCTATCCGTTCAGGCATGAGGAGAATGGAACCCGCCTATCCGTTCGAGCTTTTGGAGAATGGAACTCGCCTATCCGTTCGGGCTTTTGGAGAATGGAACCCGCCTATCCGTTCGAGCATGAGGAGAATGGAACCCGCCTATCCGTTAAGGCACGAGGAGAATGGAACCCGCCTATCCGTTCATGCATGAGGAGAATGGAACCCGCCTATCCGTTCGGGCTTTTGGAGAATGGAACCCGCCTATCCGTTCATGCATTTGGAGAATGGAACCCGCCTATCCGTTCAGGCATGAGGAGAATGGAACCCGCCTATCCGTTCAGGCTTTTTGGAGAATGGAACCCACCTATTCGTTCGGGATTTTGGAGAATGAATCCGCCTATCCGTTCGGGCTTTTGGAGAATGGAATCCGCCTATCCGCTCGAGCACTTTGAGAATGGAGCTTTTACTTTTTGTCTATATGGTCAGACATCGGAGGGTTGAAGAATGTTGAAATGAGAAAAACAGCTTCAGGCCTCCACGACAGTTACATTTTCCCGTACCGACTTTCGAATGCCAGTAGTTCAAGTGCATGGTGACTCGGAATCCAAACTGGAAAGTCGGACAAAATTGGTGCTTATGGCCTTTGCTTTATTCTTGTTCCACAAGTATAAGCAAAGGGTGGCAACTGTAATCACCTATTTTGTCCGGGGTGTTAACCCGCTTTCTTTTCTAAAATAATGGGCTTTAATTATATATGTGTTATTATTATTAAGGTTGTATTTATCTATTATTACTAGTATTACTATTTATTATTATTGTCTATATTATTATCATATATTGCTGTTATTATTATTATCTATTATTCTTATTATTAATATCTATATTTATTATCTTATCTATTATTATTATCTTATCTATTATATTATTAACGTTGTTGTTAGTATTATATTTATTATTATTAATATTATTATTATTACTGAAATAAGTTTGAAAACTGAAAAGAAAAAATGATATATATATATATATATATATGCATAAGCCCAATATATTAAATGATAAATGCCCAATTGTTTATTTATTAAGAGTCCATTTTACATTAATAAAACCCAAAAAATTATTATTTACATAACAAGGCCCGTTGGCCCAAATAATTAAAACCCTTAAGTCTGAAAAAAAACCTAACCCTATGTTTTGTCTTTGCGCAGCCCATTCTCAGTCGCCAGATCTGGATAAAGATCTGACGCTCCTGATCCAATCGAGCAAAAACCCTAAGAGAAGCCCTCCCAGGTTCTGGCGCCGCAAGCTTCCAACCGTCAGATCTGGCATGATCTGACGGTCCACGATTGAAGCGGAGAACTCTCCAGAATCTCCACGCGCGACGCCTCGTCTCCCACGCGCGTCTGCCCGTCTCCCAGAGGTGCGCGTGCAGTACACCGATGGCCACTTCGAGTCTCCTCGCGACCGTCCAGATCCCCATCGACGACATGCACAACCGGCCACGTCCTAGCCTTCTCTGGTCCCCTCCCCCTCGTACGAGCGACGCATGCAAACAAAAACCAAAATGTCAGATGCACACCAAAAAACAGAAATTCAGGGGCAAAACAACAACGGAAATCGCAGATGAATACCAACAAAACCATAAGCAGAACCAATAGAAGATTTTTCTTTCGATTTATGTAAACCAAAATATGTAATTATCGTGCTATATAAAGCCGAAATGCAAACGGTGTAATGGGGAGATCATTCGGAAATTACAAGAGTGCAATAGAGAATTAGAAACCTTAGTTTACCAGAGGTATATTGTTGTCTTATTTCATTTCGATACAAAAAAATACAAAAAAATAAAAGGATAAGGGATTTTTACCTTCGCGTCTGATCTTCTCCCCCTCGTCTGTTCACCTTCCTCGCCGGGGACAAACCCATTGATCTCTCCTGAGATCACGCATGGTGAGCCGGTGAGGTGGTAACACGAAAATGTTTTGGGTTTCGTTTTTTTTTTGGTTTTTTACAAGGAAAAATAGTTTCGAAAAAGGTCTTTTGGGGTCTTGATTTTGTGGACGAAAGAGGCTTTTTGTTTTTTGGGGTTTCGAAAGGTTGAAAGAAAAAAAGGAAGTTTTCTAGGTCTTCGGTGCCGATTAACGGCGATCGGAGCGGGTTTCGACGTTCGTTGGAGAGAGGGGGGAGGCTCTGTGTGTTTAGGTTTAAGTTTAACCAAAGGGGTCAAATGTTTTTCAGGCCGGTTTTTTATAACATTTTTCCATTTTAAAATTGGTTTAAACACGTTTTAAGTCCTTCTGCGTCGACGTAATTACGCACGTAGGGCCTCCGCTTTTTAAAATCACGCCCGTAGTCCCTCAATGTTTTTAAGTCCTTCTGCGTCGACGTAATCCCTGCAGGGTTCCGCACCTTTTTAATTGAGTCTTGTTTCGTTTTTTTAGTTAGTTTTTAATGGGTTTATTATCATTATGGCCCATGGCAGTTTGCCTTTTTGTTTTGCTTTGCATTTTATTATTATATATTTTGTTGCTCATGCATTTGGTCTTTTTTATATCGAATATATGCTTTTGTTTTACTGTATTGCTCATATTTGTTTAATGTGCATACATGTTTTGTGGTTGTTGTGGCATATATATTGTTTATTTACTTTATATATGCTTATGTTAGTTTGTATGTTTTTTATATGGTCGTATGTTTTTTAGCCTTGTTTGATATGTAGTTTTGTTATATATGTTGTATGCTCATTTTTTTCTTTCGAATATGTTTTTTGTGGCATGCATTTAAAATGGCCATCATGTGACTTTTGATATTTTGAGCGTAATAATTAATTTTAATTATAAAAAGGAGATACTTATTAATTCAAGTATTCGAGTCGAAATATCCTTGCTTATTGGATATTCCTCGAATATTTGGATTAATTCGAATCGTCTAAAGGTAAATTCGCAATTAAAACGAACAAAACCATGAAACCATATTATATTTGCTTGCATCATGCATAAAGGTGACGTACGAGATCCGAACTGTAAACTAACACGGCAGTCAGACTTATATGATGTCGGTTTAGTCTTTGGTCTTGTGTACCGTCATCCTTTTTAATTAAATGACGAATTAATGCGAAACCACCGATTTGAAAAAGCTCGTATGATTAAAGTCCAATTTTCAATTAAGAACCCCTAATTAAATTTATTTTAAATTTGGAATGATTTCCATCAATTAAAAGCAACAATTATTTTGGTACCGATTTCCGAGCGTGATGAGGGTGCTAACCCTTCCCCACACGTAACCAACCCCTAAACCCTTTCAAACGAAAATCTGTTTTTAGTTTTTACGGTTTCCGGCCTACCTCATTTGCCGGTGGCGACTCCAACCCAAAAAAATTTTAAAGGTTTTTTTTCTAAAGCTCGAACTTTTTAAAACCCCCCATTTTAATTAAATGTTTCAAAAAGGCGGGAATTAGAAAAAAAAAGAAAAAACCTCATCACAAGTGTTCATTATTTCCTTTACCTTTTCATATTATGTATTTTTTATTCTTTTTTTTAAAATTTAATTTTTAATAAGAATCTCTACTATTGTAGTACACTTTTCTTTTGTCTTTATGACACGTTTTTTCTTTGCTTTTATGGTATATTTTCTCCGTTGTTTGACACGGCTTTCGCATACCTTAACGGTTACTTGATGCTTATACAAAGATCCCCACGATGTTTGTTGAGTGTATAAAAGTTCTATTTTTTACCCCTCATTTACCCCTATTTTTGCTACATTCAATCATATTTCATTGCATTTAGGATAGATTTTACATATACATCACAAATAGATAAAATGGTACAGTTGCTACTGATTTTGGTCACTTTTGCAGGTATCTGCTGTGGCAGACTCAGGGCAGCAAGGAAGTAAAGCTGGAGCACATGACTGGAGTCAAGGGAATAACGCTGCCGTGGCCACTGCCGTGGCAGCCATGACGACAACGTTGGTGAAAGGGAAAAGTGAAGTAGAGCTCGACAAATAGAGGAATTCAAGCCGGTCTGTCGTGGACCACTCCTATATTTTTCTGAACCCTGGGGCAGAATGAAGGCCAAGCCCAAAGTCCAAGGAAGAAACCCAAAGCAAGAAAAGAGGACGAATTAAAGGCATATACTCAGACGATTTAATCTCAAATAGAGTTGTACTTTAGTTTAAACTTGTATTCTTGCCATATTAGAAAACTTGGACCCAAGGCCTATATATAGGCATGTAATTCGACCTAGGGGAGGATATCTCATACCTAGCCATCTTCCCAAAACCCTTGTCGTTTCCCCCTTCTCATCATGTTCTAAACTTCCCCTAGGGCTAAGGGTTGATTCTGTAAAGTAGTTGCAAGGATTGTACTGTTTTAGGAATATTTCTATTCAAGGCAATAAAAACTTCAAGTTTATTTATTCTGGTTTTTCACATCTTGTAAGAGTATCAGGAGAGCATTGTGAGGTTATTTATTTGTTTGATTTCGGGAGATTCAAGCATACGAACAGAATAAATACGAGTTTTCTAGTTTATGGTTAAACCATCTCGGCTTAGGGATAAGTACGAGGTTAAGTGGCTAAGGAAGAATTCAACAACATTGGTGTTCACCCTTCGATTCACGCCGGGAGGTATCATCCAAGAAGTGTTCATCAACAACACTTGGGCCTAGGGATAGGACAAGGCATAGTAGGGATTCTTGCCAAGCTTGAAGTAAAGAGTTGTGTGATCGCTGCCGCGACAACAACAAACTCGTGCAGTAATTATAGGAAAAAGCTATTTCCAGTCCCTGTGGAGACGATATCCGATACTCCAAGTATCACTTTACTACTTGCGTCGTGTACACTTGCACTACATTGCGATAAGACTTTTGACACGCAACAAGTTTTTTGGCGCCGTTGTCGGGGACTGGCAACATATCTTTACCCTTATTTTTACTGCACTTTTTCTTTTTAATTTTTCTGTTTTCCTTGGTATTGTTTACCCTATGCTTTTCACAAGGTTTTCTGCTTGCTTATGCGCAGATCTAAACGAGGAAAGGAACCTGAGTACGAACTAGATCCTGAAATCGAACGCACGTGCAACCTCAGGAACCGAGTCCGATTCTTGATAGCAAGAAACGAATATCTTGAGGAACAATTAGAAGCAATGCAGAACCAAGGGGTAGAAGATAACCAAGGGGTTATTGGAGATCCTCCCCAGGATGCCCAGAATGGACGACCTGCCGCTGCCGTTGCTGCACGACAGTCCTGCCGTGACTACATGATCAATGATCATGTTGAACTGGAGACCACCTTGCCAGACGTGGAAGCTGAGAACTTCGAGCTGAAACCTGTTATGTTCAACATGATAAATTCCGCTGGCCAGTTTAGTGGTGCTACAACAGAGGATGCCCGAGAACATCTAAAAACGTTCCAAGAAATCTGTAGATCGTTTAGATTACCAGGAATAAATCCAGAAATATTGAGGCTCTAGTTATTTCCTCATTCACTAAGAGACAGAGCTAAAACTTGGTGGAATAAACAAACGCCGGGTTCAATACGAAATTGGGCAGATCTCTCTCGTGAATTTGTGTCTCGTTTTAATCCTTCTCACTTATCTGAGCGATTGCGTAATAAAATTGCTACTTTTCAACAGGAAGATGACGAACCAATGCACGAGGCATGGGACAGGTTTACAACTATTCTAAGGAACTGCCTGATGCATGGATTCCCCATGTGGAATCAAGTCATTAAATTCTACAATGCTGCCAACACACACTCTCGTATGAGAATAGATTCACCAGCAAATGGACTATTGTTGGATAAAGATCCAGATGAAGCAATGGTGGTGTTGAAAAACTTAGCAAAGAATGACGAGCAATTCCCTACAGCAAGGAGAGGTATACGAGGGATAACTGTAAATGATTATGAAGCTGACAATTCCCTGAAATCACAGGTTGCTTACCTCACAAAGGCTGTGGAAAATCTGTTACGGAAATATTCTAAACCTATTTATTCTGTAGAAGAGGTATGTGAAACTTGCAGTGGGAACCACAGTTTGGAAGACTGTTCGTAACAGTTAGAAGAAGGGATGTACGTTGGAAATTACAACAAGCCAAGAAATTACGATTCCAACAATTACAATCCCAATTGGAGGAAAGATCCCAAGTTCTCCTGGAGCAATCCAAACAACGCACTGAATCCTCAGATGCAGAACAACCAAAACCAAGGGGCACCCAGAATCCTATCACGACAGCAACCACAGCAGCAGCCGGTAGCCGCACCTAGTATACTGGAGCAGACATTGGCCACATTCATGTAACAGATATGAGCTTACATGGAAAACATGGATCAATTTGTCATGAAAACTGAGTCATTCATGGACAAGACAAAGATGAGGATTATTAACCATGAGGCCACCCTGAAATCACTGGAGACACAGATGGGCCAGGTTTCCCAGCATATCAAGCCAAGGCAAAACGGAGGATTCCCTAGTGATACTGAGGTCACTAGAAAACCCACACATGAGCAGTGTAAAGCAATTACAACTAGGAGTGGGAAACAACTGCAAGGGCCAGAGATGAAAACCATACCAAATGAGGAACTGACCCTAGATACACCTGCCGTGAACACTGCCCCGGCAGAAGAGGAGCAACCTGCTACCGACACACCTGTCACGACAGAAGAAGGGACATAAGAGCAAGAAAAGAATGCTGAAGAACCTAAGCCTTTTCAGATCCGAATACCATGTGAAGGATGCCTTGAAGATTACCGTCCTCCACCTTCTTTTCCACAACGTTTACAAAAACAGAAACAAGAGTACCAGCTCAAAAAGATTTATGATATTTTTAAGCAGGTACATATTAATATACCGCTGTTAGAGGCCATCAAGCAGATGTCGGGTTATGCGAAATTTCTCAAGGATGCCATGTCAAAAAGATCCAGACTTGGGGAATTCGAAACGGTAAAAATGACATAAGGATGCATGACTATCTTGCACATGCATCCACCCCAGAAGAAGAAGGATCCTGGGAGCTTCATCATACCGTGCATAATTGGTGACAAGTTCGTGGGTAAGGCACTTTGTGATCTTGGTGCTAGCATAAATTTAATGCCAAAATCTATGTTTCAGAAGTAAGGTATTTGACGAGCACGACCCACGACTGTCATGTTGCAACTGGCAGACCGCTCTTACGTACAACCAGAAGGGAAGATCGAAGATATCCTGGTAAGAGTGGATAAATTTATTTTTCCTGCTGACTTTCTTGTGTTAGACTGTGAAGAATATGAAAACGCACCGATCATCCTGTGGCGACCCTTCCTAGCCACAGGCAGATCTGTGATCGATGTAGAGAAAGGAGAACTGACCATGAGAGTAAATGATAAAGAAATCAAACTCAATGTTCTCCGAGAAATCAAACATGCCGATGCAAAAGAAGAGTGCAAGGCCATCACTGAAGTAATCCTTGACCAACCCTGCATCAAGTCAAGCTGTTATGACATTAAATTTGGTCACTCCCACATTAGTCATCTGGAAGACTGTCACGGTAGCAACGACGACAGTGACTCCTCCGATTCAGACATATCCGACACTGAAGGTCATGAGGAGGTAAATTGGATAGGCAATCGTCCAGGTAAGTTCTTCGAGCTCCTAAATTATACCTCGAATGAACATATAATCCAAAAGCCTCCAATTGAAGAGCCACCTGTTTTAGATCTTAAGCCCCTGCCAGGGCAACTTAAATATGTTTTTCTTGGTTTAAATGATACGTTGCCCGTAATCATCTCTTCCAAGTTAATGCAGAAACAGGAGCATCAACTAATTGGAATGCTACAACAGCATAAGAGGGCCATTGGATGGACAATTGCTGACATCCAAGGCATCAGTCCGGCATTATGTATGCACAAAATTCTTCTGGAAGATGATCATAAGCCGACTAATGATGCTCAGAGACGCTTAAACGATGCTATGCGAGAAGTGGTGAGAAAAGAGATTATCAAATGGCTTGACGCCAGAATCATATACGCCATCTCGGATAGTAAGTAGGTGAGCCCGGTGCAGTGTGTACCTAAAAAGGGAGGAATAACCATGGTGACCAACAAAGAAAACGAACTAATCCCAACCAGGACTGTGACCGGTTGGAGGGTTTGTATGGATTACCGGAAGCTTAACAAAGCTACCCGGAAAGACCATTTTCCCCTACCTTTTATTGATCAAATGCTTGACAAATTAGCGGGGAAACCTTATTATTATTTTCTTGATGGTTACTCAGGTTATAATCAGATAACGATTGCACCAGAGGATCAAGAGGAAACTACCTTCACATGCCCGTATGAAACTTATGCTTTTCGGAGAATGCCATTTGGACTATGCAATGCACCAGCAACTTTCCAAAGATGCATGATGGCAATATTCTCCGACATGGTGTAGGACTTCCTAGAAATTTTCATGGACGATTTTTTCATCTTTGGAGACAGTTTTGAAGGTTGTTTAAGCAACCTACAGAAGGTGCTTGAAAGATGCGAAAAGGCGAACTTGGTCTTGAACTGGGAAAAATGCCACTTCATGGTGGATGAAGGGATAGTACTAGGCCACAAGGTAAGCTGCCGCGGCATAGAGGTAGACAAAGAAAAAATAGAAATCATCGAAAAGCTACCGCCACCCACCACAGTCAAGGGGATTCGGAGTTTCTTAGGGCATGCTGGGTTTTATCGACGATTTATTGCCAATTTCTCGAAGATTACCAAGCTCTTATGCCACTTATTGGAGCAAAACCGCCCCTTTGACTTTAATACTGAATGTACTGAGGCATTCAGAATTCTGAAAGAGAAGCTGATAACAGCCCCGATCGTACAGCCGCCAGACTGGAGTTTGCCATTCGAGATAATGTGTGATGCCAGTGACTATGCTGTAGGGGCAGCACTAGGGTAGAGGAAGAATAAACTCTTCCATGTGATTTATTACGCCAGCAAAAAACTGAATGATGCCCAAGTGAACTACACCACAACAGAGAAGGAACTATTAGCAGTTGTGTTCTCAATCGACAAGTTCCGTCCGTACGTACTTGGAACGAAGGTGGTGGTCCATACAGACCATTCAACACTGAAGTATCTTTTCACGAAATAAGATGCAAAACCGAGACTGATACGTTGGATTCTGCTACTGCAAGAGTTCGACATTGATATCAAGGATAAAAAGGGAACAAAAAACCAAGTAGCAGACCACTTATCGATATTAGAGATGGGAAGGAGTCAATCAACAGATAAAACCAACATATTGGAGACCTTCCCGGACGAACAGCTGTTTGCTGCCACCAGCACTGCCGCGACAACCATGGTGGCAGGTAATTTTTTTGAAACTCCTTGGTACGCTGATTTTGTTAATTACATTGTTAGCGGGGTACTACCTCTTGAACTTAATTACCAAGCACGAAAGAGGTTCCAAAATGATGCAAAACATTATTATTGGGACGAACCTCTTCTTTTCAAATATTGTGCAGATCAAATTATCAGGAGATGCGTACCATAGGATGAACAGGAAGCTGTGCTTCACCACTGCCATGCTTCCCCATATAGAGGACACCTAGGTGGAAACCAAACCGTTGCCAAGGTTTTGCAATCTGGTCTCTATTGGCCCACACTGTTCAAGGATGCACAAGCCTTCTACAAAAGTTGTGACAAATGCTAAAGGATTGGGAACATCTCGAGAAGGCATGAGGTGCCACTACAGAACATTTTAGAAGTCGAAATCTTCGATGTATGAGGAATCGACTTCATGGGACCATTCCCAGCATCTTGTGGGAACCTTTACATCCTACTGGCAGTGGATTATGTGTCTAAATGGGTAGAAGCGATTGCCACTCAGAAAAATGATGCCAAAACTGTTCAAAGATTTCTGCACAAGAATATTTTCTCCAGATTTGGCATTCCTAAGGCGATCATTAGTGACGAGGGGAGATATTTTGATAACAGGGTAATTGCTGCTGCCTTGAGAAAATACAGAGTAAAACATCGGATTACAACAGCATACCACCCTCAAACCAATGGACATGCCGAGATATCCAACCGAGAAGTAAAGAACATACTTGAGAAGATGGTTAAACTCGCCCGAAAGGATTGGTCTTTACACCTCAATGATGCACTATGGGCCTATAGAACAACGTTCAAAACACCATTGGGAATGTCACCCTACATGCTTATATATGGGAAAACATGCCACTTACCTGTTGAGATAGAACACAGAGCTTACTGGGCTATCAAGGCAGTAAATTTGGACTGGGATAAGGCAGGACAAAAGAGGCTACTGGACTTGAATGAAATTGAAGAAATTCGAGCAATGGCCTACGAAAATGACAAGATATACAAAGATAAAACCAAAAGGTGGCACGATAGGAAGCTGCTGCCATGACAGTTCTGCCCAGGGTAGCAGGTGTTGTTGTTTAACTCTAGATTAAAACTTTTCCCAAGAAAACTTAAATCTAGATGGTCCGGTCCTTTCCAAGTAGTCCAGGTTTTCCCCCATTGTACCATTACAATCAAATCCCTAAAGGACGGGCACCAATTCAAAGTCAACGGAAAAAAACTAAAGCATTATAAGGGGACTGAAGCCCCAAGGATGCATGAAGTAGTTACTTTGGGAGATGCCCCTCAAGGCATCCCTAATTTAACTTAGTTTTTATTTTATTTTAATTATTTATTAGGAATTTAGATTTAATTATTTTATTTTAGGAATTAATATTTTATTTATCTATTTTTAGGAAACAAAGGAAACAGGGCGAAGAGAAGGAATGAACAAGCCCAAAAAGCCCAACGGATGAGTCTGTCGCCATAGCCTGTCATCAGCTGTCGCGACAGACGCGGAGAAGACAGCCTGTCACCAAGCTGTCGCGACAGACACGCAAACGCGTAACAGACGCGCAACAGACATGGAAACGCGTGACAGACGCATCAGAAACCGCGTAACAGCTGGCCCTGTTATCCGCACCTGCCGTTACAGCTCCAACAGGCAGAAAATCTCCCAGCTATATAAACCCCTATTCACTATTCATTTCTCACCTCATTCTCATTTTCTCAACTTGTTTCCTCTGTTTAGATCCTTAAAAAAATTTCTTTACAATTTCTACAGTCCTTGCAAAAATGTCTACCAGACAAACCCGTCGTAGTGCGGCCTCCACTTCTGCCGCATCAGTCTCCACCCCAAGCCATAACACCATTCCAGACCGCTTCGTCTCCACCGACTCTGCCGCGAGATGCTATAGCTCCTTCCAGAAGTGGGACATGTGGGAGGAAAGAGGGTTTATCTACACAGAACCCACGGGAGACCTCGGGCTCGAAAACTTTATAGCCCGAAAAATACAAGCCCTCAAATGGCAGCAATATGCTGCCCAGCCGGAGGAGATGAACATCACACTCGTCAGGGAGTTCTACACTGCCGTCGACAGCAAAGACACCATGACAGTAACAGTTCGAGGTAAACAACTCTTCTTCGGACCTTCCTACATCAACACCCTCTACGTCTTATACGTGAGTAAGAAGGAGGACTCCCACAAAAGATTCGTCAATAGTTATTGTCGGCAGACTACGACGCGGTCATGGCAGAGCTAACTGAGGAAGGAACAGAATGGAACACCGACCCTAAATATCGATGGACGGTGAAGAGACTCAATTGACTCTATAGGACAAATTGTGGAATCACTTTGTGAAGAAGGGCATCATGCCATCCTCCCACAACAGCATCGTCGACAGACCAAGGTTAGCCCTTGTGCATTCAATTTTAAATGAAAGATCAATAAATGTTGGCCGCTACATACGGGAGGGAATACTTGAGTGTGCCCTTCGACCATCGGATCCCCTCGTCTTCCCATACCTCATTACCACCATCTGCCGGGGCCACAATGTACCGGAGATTGCTAAAGACGTAAAAGTTCGAGGGAAAGGGTGGACGGAGCGGAACATTTTCAGCCTGATGGAATTAAAAGCTGCCACCCCGCTGTCATACTTCAATCCCTCTGCCACGACAGACCAGACGACAGGCCCCAGTTCCCCAGAACCTGCCGCAGCATAACAACAACAGACATCAGCAGCACCTCCATCAGACACCTCTACTCAGATTCTGTCGATACTGAAAAGAATGGAGGAAAAGCAGCTCGGACTGATGAGCTACATGAGGGATTTCACGGCAGCAATGGTAAAATTTATTCATAATGATTTACATTTTACACATGTGCCATTCCCCTCTTTCCCAGAGCAGTTCTTTGCTGCCCCCACACCTACACCTACTCATGCTGGAAGCCCTAGAACTCCATCTGCTGCCTCCATACCTACACCGGCCACGACAGCGGAAGGCGGCAGAAAATCTGCCATTGCCAGAGGAGAGGAGAGAAAGGACCCTATGTCGAAACTAGACTCAGAATATTTTGAAGGGTTCTCCTCCTCCTTCGTCTGACAGGATTCTGACGGCAAGCCCTCAGTTGCCTAAGATATCTTCAAGGACTACCCGCTAATGAAAAAGAAGAAGCTCAACGAGACTGGTGAAGAACCCTCCGGCCACCTCGAGAAGCAAAGAAAAAGGTGTCCTCTGCCTCCCCTAGCACACTGCCAGCCCCTGCCATGAAAGCCACTGCCCGGCGGTAGCTCCAGATTAGCAGCAGCAGCGATGACAACTCCTCAACTTAAGTTTCTATCTTATATTTGCTGTCTTTGCTGTTTTATTTCTTTTGTGATGTATTTTATTTTTCTTTTTTATCTTTCATGTTGTCATGCATTAAGGGCAATGCAACCCTCGAGTTTAGGGGTGGCATCCCTCCATCAATGAAGTCGTAGTTATGTCTTAATTTTGTGTCTAAGTTTTAGTTATTATTAAGTTTATTTTTTTTGGTAAAAAAATGGCTTAAGTCGTTGAACTAAACTTACCTGCCGCGACACACTCTGTCGTGACAGTGCCTTTAGGAAATTTTAGGAGTTGTTTAGAACCTTACTATAATTCTGATCTGTACAACACTCTTTGTGACTCTTATGATATCTAGACTTCTGTAGCACACTGGAATATGAACGTTTACTTACTTGACATTGCCCCTAGAGGTGCCTATCACTGGCTCTAGGAAAAGCATTAAAAAAGAAAAGAAAAAATTTAAACTCTTTTGCTTGCAAAACTGCCTTGCACTGATTTTAGGAGATTTCTCTTTGAGCTTAAGTTAGAAAAAACTAAAGGTGCCTAAGAATTGGTTCTAGAAAAAATAAATTAGGCATAAACTCAAGTTTGTAAGCATGCTTTATCTGGTAGATTAAAGGAGTCTAGACACATAGTTGTTCACAAAACCCGCACACACCACACAAGAATTATAGTATGGTCCCGAATAATTCCAGAAACACCCGACAAGGTATTGCTCTTGATAGGGAATAAGTGGTAGGTAAGGAAAGGTTCACTAAATTAAGCCAAACCAAAAATTTTATTTTTAGTTAGGTCGTATTTGCTTGAGGGCAAGCAAGAACTTGAGTTTGGAGGTGTGTTGAGTGTATAAAAGTTCTATATTTTACCCCTAATTTACCCATATTTTTGCTACATTCAAGCATATTTCATTGCATTTAGGATAGATTTTACATATACATCACAAATAGATAAAATGACACAGTTGCTACTAATTTTGGTCACTTTTGCAGGTATCTGATGTGGCAGACTCAGGGCAGCAAGGAAGAAAAGTTGGAGCACAAGACTGGAGTCAAGGGAATAACGCTGCCATGGACACTGCCGTGGCAGCCATGACGACAACGTTGGTGAAAAGGAAAAGTGAAGTGGAGCTCTACTGATAGAGGAATTCAAGCCGGTCTATCGTGGACCACTCCTATATTTTTCTGAACCTTGGGGCAGAATGAAGGCCAAGCCCAAAGTCCAAGGAAGAAACCCAAAGCAAGAAAAGAGGACGAATTAAAGGCATATACTCAGAAGATTTAATCTCTAATAGAGTTGTACTTTAGTTTAAACTTGTACTCTTGCCATATTAGAAAACTTGGACCCAAGGCCTATATAAAGGCATGTAATTTGACCTAGGGGAGGATATCTCATACCTAGCCATCTTCCCAAAACCCTTGTCGTTTTCCCCCTTCTCATCATGTTCTAAACTTCCCCTAGGGCTAAGGGTTAATTCTGTAAAGTAATTGCAAGGATTGTACTGTTTTAGGAATATTTCCGTTCAAGGCAATAAAAACTTCAAGTTTATTTATTCTAGTTTTTCACATCTCGCAAGAGTATCGGGAGAGCACTGTGAGGTTATTTATTTGTTTGATATCGGGAGAGTCAAGCATACGAACAGAATAAATACAAGTTTTCCAGTTTATGGTTAAACCATCTCGACTTAGGGATAAGTACAAGGTTAAGTGGATAAGGAAGAATTTAACAACATTGGTGTTCACCCTTCGATTCACGCCAGGAGGTATCATCCAAGAAGTGTTCATCAACATCACTTGGGCCTAGGGATAGGACAAGGCATAGTAGGGATTCTTGCTAAGCTTGAAGTACAGAGTTGTGTGATCGCTACCACGGCAACAACAGACTTCTGTCGCGACAGGTGCTACCGTGACAGGGACGACGACAGAACAAGAGTTTCTATTCAGTGCAAACACCTGCACTACCGAGCAAATCAATACTGACCTAACTCTTAAATCTGATCTTTTACTCCTTCACTTTAGTTATTATTCACGATTACTCTACAAACATTTTAAACTCCTTTTCTCTCTCGTGCAGTAATTATAGGATAAAGCTATTTCCAGTCCCTGTGGAGACGATATCCGATACTCCAAGTATCACTTTACTACTTGCGTCGTGTACACTTGCACTACATTGCGATAGGACTTTTGACACGCAACCATGTTTGTTTTCTGATTTGAGTTTGTCAATGGTCATAGAAAGTTTAATCTCATTTGGTGATTGTTTGCTAATGTGATCAGAATTATGTAGCGGAACAATCTGTCTGATAGTTTAGTTCACTCACCATTCTTTTTTTTATCTTGTAAAGCGTCTCGTTTCGATAGAGACAAAGGAGGTTCGTAAAGGTTTTTTGGGTTATTTGATGATGGATGCTAATCTTGGCAATTTTACATCAAAAAACCCTTTAAAATACTTATTTACGAAAATGCCCATGCCAAAGTTTTGTAGAAAAATGACACCAAATCTTCCACGTACGGTGTCCTTGCGTTTTTGCACAATGCGATTATAGACCTGGCGTGATACAAAAAGCGAGTTTTGCCCGACATGGGCTGCCTTTTCATATTCTGAAATTTAAAATTAGTGGATGCGACCTCGCATTCTGGGAAACGCGAGGTCCCCGTGAAAATGAAAATATTACGTCTAAACTACAATAGACCTCGCGTTTTGAAGAAAGGGAGGTCTTAAAAAATCCAGGCTTGAATACAAGGGTATATAGGCATGTTCGGGGCATATTATCGTGCCATTAGCCCGACAATTTTGGTAATTTTTAAGCTTAGATACGTAGTATTGGCACTTATCTTCCATTTGAGATTGATATTGACACGTACGAGACATTGCATATTGTATTAAAAGCGCGTTGAAAATGCTTCCAACGCTTGTTTAAGAAGTTGAAATCGCTTGGTAGGCATGTTGGAGGTGTTTTCTCGTGTTATTATTAGAATAATCTTCTTAATATTTTAGGTTAGAGGCCTAGTATTGGAACTTATCTTTCATTTGAGACTGATATTGGCACATAACAGACTTTTTGAACGGTATAAAATTGGCCATGAAAATGGTTCCAAACCTTAGTTTTGGGTATGAATAAAAAAGTAAAATGCTTTGAGAATCATGTTTGATGGGTTTATTCGAAAAGTTAATCTTCGCATTCGCGTAATCCTTAATCTTAGAGGCGTAGTATCAGAGTTGTATAATTGTAACTAAAAAAATTGTAATTAAAAAATCATGGTGAAATTATTAATTTAAAACAAATATATAAAATGAATAAAATAAATTATTAGAGCCCTAAAATGTAGACAAATGTCGCCATAAATCATCTAAGTTGTTGGAGCCCTAAACCTTTGTCCACGATATGGGCTATCGAGAACTAGACTCTCAGATTTTGTGAGTACCCGATAATCAGCATCATCCATGACACATATGTCTCCAACAACATTACATATGGTGTTCAAATATTAATGGAAGCGGAAAAGAACTATTATTGGTTGCTCTGTGGCTTCAGATATGCTCTCTGTGGTCACTGAAATTGCATGTTTATTTTTTCCTATCGTTTGTATCTCCGCGATTCCGACTTTGGTTTTGCTTTTCGTATTTTTGTTTTTTTTCTATCTTTGGTGTTTCGATGTTATGTTTTTTTGTCTATGCATGCCGGCAATTCCAAATCAGAGAGAGTCAAATGCTGGCCTTGGCAGACGACGTGGAGGCATCGTACGGTTGGGCGCATGCTTCGGCCTTGGAAGTAGAACTGTCGGAAGGGTCTGGACCGTCAGGCGCATGTAGAGGCGAGCCAAAGTGTCGAGTCGGATGTTGAAAGGGAGCGCATGGGATCTGGAGGGTCGAGTGTGGGCGCGTGCCTCTTCTGGAATCCTCTATGCCTCGATCCGAACCGTTGGATGCTCTCTCGATCTGATGGCTATGGATTGACGTAGCATGAGCTTGAAAAGACACTCTTTAGGGTTTGCATCCTGAAATTGAATCTGGACCGTTAGATTAGCACCCGATCTAACGGTCGCCAATGGGCTGCGCAAACAAAACAAAACAACATACGCATTAGGGGTTTCATTCGGGCTCCATTGGGTCAAGTTATAATAATTTGGGCTTAATATTTGTACTGGGCTGATTTTATTATATATTGGGCTTTATTTGTGTTTATGAATTTCCAAAATACAACAACAACAACAACAATAATAATAATATTCATAAATAAAAGTAATAATAATACTAATAATAACGTGGTAATAATAATCCTAATAATAATAATAAGCACAAATAATAATATCACAATAATAATTCTAATAATAATAATGTCAATAGTAACTAATAGTAATAGTAATAATAATGAATAACAATAAGAATAATAATAGTTAATATATATAAAAAAGAAAATAATGATAATAAGGTTAATGCTAATAGTAATGGTGATAATACTTATATACATGTATATACCCTCACATTTTTTCTTTTTCCTTTTTTTTATTTTTTCTTAAAATTACATAACGACTCAGTATAAGCCCAAGATTAACACAAACTAAAGTGGGTTTAAGGCCCGAACAAAATTAGTGATTACAGCTGCCCCCTTTGCTTATACTTGTGGAACAAGAATAAAACAAAGGCCACAAGCACTAATTTTGTCTCACTTCTGTGAAACCAATAAATTGATTTTGATATAACAAAGAATTTATGGACTAAATTGAAAAGGAGAAAATGAATTTTTAACTCCTCAAAACCTCTCTATGTATTTAAAGAAAAATGCTTAAGTCAAAACCTCAACTTGTCAAATATTTTCTAAGTGTTTATCAAGCCAAAACAGTGATTTTCGAGTCACCGTTTTGGAACGGCCTTTGGGCATTCCGGAATAGTTTGAAACTGTTAACCTCTATTTCGGAACGTGTATCGAAACGGCTGAAGAACATCGGAATGGTTTGACCCATTTCAATAGGATAGTATCGAAACGACCTCAAACTTTTCGAAACGGAATTCAAACTTGGTTTTAAAATATAACCGTTGAAGTTTTACAATTGAATTTAAAATTGTCGTTAAGGCGTATCGAAACGCTTCTAAGCCGTTTCGATACAGGCTTTAACAATAGAAAAATGTTTCGAAACGAGTTTCAAAACGCGTTCATAGCGTATCGAAATGATCATGCCCGTTTGGGTACAATCTATTTATTACACCCCAACGACTCTTTCTATTTTGGTCTGTTTCGAAACAGGGTCGGGCGTTTCTGAACGGGTAGTTGCAGACTGCATTTATGGAGGGAAGATAACATCCCAACGACTATATTGATGAATGCAACAACCTCAACGGCTAGAATTCAATGAGAAGGTATAAAAGGGACCTCTAAAAGCTCCAACAACAACTATTGATCTCCAAAGCATCATCCAAACATCAAAGCCAAGCATTTGTGCGAAAATCCCATTATTTCTTATAAACCCCAATTGTGAAATTTGTAATTCTCATTCTTATCTGTTCAATTGGGTTGAGTGCTTGTAAAAGGGCTATATTTTGTATTGAGAGATACTAGTTTTATCCTTCATCTTCTTTGTATTTCTTGAGTGAGGATTGGGTCAAATTTTGAGTAGAAAATTTGACCGGTATTGTAAAGGTTACCTCCTTAGCCTAGAAAAGGGGAAGAACAATTAGTAGATTGTTGGAAAATCCTTAGTGAAGCTAAGGTAGTGGATGTAGAGTTCGATTGGAACTTGAACCACTCTAAATACTCTTGTCTATCATTTTTAACTTTCCACTCCACTACCAAAAGTTCTAAAAATCCAATTCACCCCCTCTTGGCTTATATCGGTTCATTGACCCACTCAACAATTGGTATCAGAGCCTACCTCTTTGAAGGATTAACAACCACAATAGGAGTTCCTAGGAAGAGTGTGATCAACCACAAAGCAAGCCATGACATCTACCTCCGGGTCAAACATGTACGAGTCTCAATCAACCACCAAACCACCTTTCTTCAACGGTGATAACTACCCATTTTGGAAGAACCGAATGCGTCTCTTCATTAAATCCAACGATTATCTTGTTTGGGATGCCATTGAAGATGGTTGCTCTATTCTGATGAAGAGAGACGACGAAGGAAGATTGGTGCCAAAGAAGAAGAATGAGATGAGTGAAGAAGAGAGAAAAAAGATTCAAATCAATGATAAAGCTCTTCACATGTTGTTTTGCTCTTTCGATCCCGACATCTACTCCAAGGTTTTCTCCATCGAAAGTGCTAAGGAAGTGTGGGATACACTTGAGACCACTTATGAAGGAACAAGTGATGTGAAGGAGACAAAGATTGGAATTCTCAATCTTAGCTATGAGAATTTCAAAATGGAGCCCGACGAAACCATGTCAAAGATGTTCGATCGTTTCTCAACAATCGTCAACGAGCTAAAGGGTTTTGGAGAGATAATCCCGGAAGACAAACTAGTCCAGAAACTACTCTTCTCACTTCCCGAGTCTTGTGATTAGAAGAGAACCGCCATCATTGAGGCCAAAAATTTGAAGACACTCAAGCTTGATGAGCTAGTGGGTTCTCTCCTAACTCATGAGATAATGAAGCAAGGAAGGGAAGATGAAAGGAAGAAGGAAGAGAGAAGAGTGGAGAAGCTTGATGTAGATAAGAAGAAGAAGATATGAGTGGCTCTCAAAGCTTCACTACATGAGGAGAGCACTTCTAGTGAGGAGGAAGACCTAGAAGAATTGGCTATGATAGCCAAAAGGTTCTCACGGTTTATGAGGTCCAACCGAGGAAGGAAGATTCAAAGAAAAACAGACTTCAAAACCGAAAACAATGAAGAAGAGAGGGATCAAATAATTTGCTTTGAGTGCAAAAAACCGGGTCATATTCGTTCGGAGTGCCCTCAACTCAAGAAGAAGGGATTTGAGAAGAAGAAGAAGCTCAAAGCCAAGCTTGCTACTTGGAGTGACGAGTATCATCCGAGGATGAGGAACACGAAGTGGCCAATCTTTGCCTCATGGCTCTTGAGGAGGATTCCTCCATGGTAACCTCTAACTTATCATCTTTTGATTTTACATTTGATGAATTGCATGATGCTTATGATGAGTTACAAGAGGTATATGATGAGTTAATTGAGAAGTATAAAGAGTCGATCATAAGAAATAAAACGATTATTTCGGAATTAAATGCTAAAAATGACTCACTTTCTCAAGCTAACTTAAAATTTGAGAAAAAAGATCTTAGATTTACAAGATGAACTTAAATTCTTTCAAGATGAAAATGTAGACTTAAACAATCTTATTTCTCAATGCAATAGTGAACACCAAAAGGTGTTAGATGAGCTTAACAAGCTCAAAGAGTCTTTCAAAAATGTTGGTAATGTGAAAAATGAGATAGGTGAATCCTTTAGAACTAACCAACCTAAAAAGAAAGACATATAACTACAAACAAAATAGCTTCCACAGGCATAATAGAACTAAGAAAATTAGAAGTGTATACGTTCCTAAGGAACTCGTCAAGTCTAATAATGTTGTTGTTATGTCACCTTGGATTCCTAAGGGAACCAAGCTTTTGGGAGCTAACACTCGTGGACCCAAAATGATTTGGGTACCAAAAATCAAAGTTTAATATCTTTGTTTGTAGGGGAGCATTGCTACAAGGCAAAAACACAAGTCAAAACTCATGGTACCTTGATAGTGGATGCTCGAGGCACATGACCGGAGACAAGAGTCAATTCATGGACTTAAAGCCAAAAGTGGAGGAGTAGTGACATTTGGTGACAACTCCAAAGGCCACACTAAAGGTATTGGATCGATAGGTAATCACTCTACTATTCTCATTGAATTTTTTTTATATGTCGATGGTCTAAAACATAATTTATTGAGCATTAGTCAATTGTGTGACAAAGGGTTTAATGTCTTATTTGATAAAAATGGGTGCAAAATTGTTGACATTAAATCAATTAATATAATGCTCATTGTTCATCGCATATGTAATATATACATGGTGCATTTAGATGACATTCATACATCCCATGCATGCTTTGTTGCACAAAATGAAAATGATGCATGGCTATGGCATAGGAAACTAGGACATGCTAGCATTAGTGTTTTAGAAAAATTAGTTCCCCTAAATCTAGTTAGAGGTTTGCCCAAAATTAAGTTCTCAAATGACAAAAATTTGTGATGCATTCTAAGGGTAAACAACATAGATCATCCTTTAAATCCATTAATGTGTTTCTACAAGTAGATGTTTACAACTTATTCACATGGATTTATTTGAGCCTATTAGAACTATGAGCTTGGGTGGTAAATAGTATGCATTTGTACTTGTTGATGACTATTCTAGATTTACTTGGGTTTTATTTTTAAGTACTAATGATGAGGCTTTAGAAAAATTCACCACGTTTTCAAAATTAAACAAAAATGATCTTGAACTTAAAATTTCTCATATTAGAAGTGATCATGGAACCAAATTTCAAAATCTAGGTTTTGAAGAGTTTTTAAATGAAAATGGTATTAGCCATAATTTTTCCGCACCTCGAACTCCTCAACAAAATGTGGTAGTTCAGAGGAAAACTCGAACTTTAGAAGAAATGGCTAGAACCATGCTTTGTGAAAATAATTTACCTAAATATTTTTGGGCGGAAGCCACAAATACCGCTTGCTACATTATAAATCATGTAATTATTAGGCCAATTTTGAAGAAAACACCATATGAGATCCTAAAATCTAAAAAGCCTAACATTAGCTATTTTCATCCATTTGGTTGCAAGTGTTTTGTTTTAAATAATGGAAAAGACAACTTAGGTAAATTTGATGCTAAAAGGGATGAAGCTATTTTCTTGGGGTATTCTTTAAACTCTAAAGCCTATCGTGTATTTAATAAAAGAACTTTAGTAGTAGAAGAGTCTATACATGTTGTTTTCGATAATAACCTCTTTCCGAGGAAGGAATCTTGTGATGATGGTGATATAGGGATTCTTGATGCCATTAATGGAGGACAAACGTCAAAGGTGGATGAGACTCCAACTAAAGATGAAGATGCACAAGATCCACCTCTTGAAGCCTTGAAGGATTTGGTTCTTGAGGAAAATGAGGTATCTTACCCAAGGGAGTTCAACTATGTCAAAGGTGGTGAAATCTTGGGTGATCCATCCAAGGGGGTAACTACTAGATCCTCTCTCAAATTAATGAACCATGTTGCATTTCTTTCATGCATTGAGCCTAAAAATATCAAAGAAGCATTAAAAGATGATTTTTGGTTTTTGGCCATGCAAGAGGAATTAAATCAATTTGAAAGAAGTAAAGTTTGGACATTAGTTGAAAGGCCTAGTAATCAATCTACTATAGGAACTAAATGGGTCTTTAGGAATAAACTAGATGAAAATGGTAATATAGTGAGAAACAAGGCTAGGCTTGTTGCTCAAGGCTATACTCAAGAAGAGGGAATTGATTTTGATGAAACATATGCACCCGTAGCTAGGATGTAAGCCATTAGGATGCTTTTGGCATTTGCATGTTACAATGATTTCAAGCTTTTTCAAATGGATGTGAAAAAAACATTTTTAAATGATTTTATAAATGAGGGAGTGTATGTGGAACAACCACCAGGTTTTGAAGATTCAAAATTTCCAAATCATGTTTTCAAACTATCTAAAGCACTTTATGGTTTAAAACAAGATCCTAGGGCTTGGTATGATAGACTTCCAAACTTTTTGATTGAAAAAGGTTTTGAAAAAGGTAAGGTGGACACTACACTTTTCATAAAAAGGTATAAAAATGACATCTTAGTAGTACAAATATATGTTGATGATATTATTTTTGGATCTACTAATGAGTGTCATTGCAAAGAGTTTGCTAAGTTAACGCAAGGTGAATTCGAGATGAGCATGATGGAGGAGCTCTCATTCTTTTTGGGACTTCAAATCAAGCAAAGGAAGGATGACACCTTCATCAATCAAGCAAAGTACGTGAAAGATATGCTCAAGAAGTTTGGCTTGGAGCAAGCAAAGCCTCAAGCTACACCAATGAGCTCATCTACAAAGCTTGACAAAGATGAAGGAAGTAAGTGTGTTGTCTCTAAGCTTTATCGCTCTATGATTGGATCTTTGCTTTACCTCACTGCAAGTAGACCGAATATTTTGTTTAGTGTTTGCTTGTGTGCTAGGTTTCAAGCTAGTCATAAAGAGTCTCACCTTATAGCCGTTAAGAGAATCTTTAGGTACCTTAGAGATACTCCTTGTCTAGGTCTTTGGTACCCTGGAGACTCAACCTTCAACCTTCATGCTTATTCGGATGCAGATTACGGGGGGGGGGGTGTAAAATCGATAAGAAGAGTACTTCGGGAACATGTCAATTCTTAGGTAGTATGCTCATATCTTGGTTCTCTAAGAAACAAAATAGTGTAGCTCTATCTAACACCAAAGCCCAATACATATCCTTAGGGAGTTGTTGTGCTCAAGTCCTTTGGATGAAGCAACAACTCTTAGATTATGGTATTAAAGTTGAAACCATACCCCTTAAGTGTGATAACACTAGTGCCATATGTCTAACAAAAAATCTCATCCAACACTCTAGAACCAAACATATAGAAATAAGGCATCATTTCATTAGAGATCATGTCCTTAAGGAAAATGTTGCTATAGAGTTCGTTGACACCTTAAACCAACTAGCGGACATTTTTACCAAGCCTTTGGATAAGGAGCGTTTTTGGTCCCTTAGGAGAGAGTTAGGTCTAACTAGCCTATCTTGACCTTTTAGGACCTTTTTGTACTTAAATTGCTTGATTTCTTGAAAAATGCCATGCTTATGTGTTTTTACTCCTAATTTCATCCATGCTAATAGTTAGGGGGAGTATGTTTATGTTTGTGCATGTTATTCCTGCTCATTCATGTCATTTATACATACATGACTTCTTGAAACTCATTTTTCTGCAATATTAGAGCCTCATCTGCACCTCCAGACCTAGGTGTATCGAAACGGGTCCAACTGTTTCGATACGGGTGCTTTAAAAGGGTGATCTATGACTAGGGTGTTTCGAAACACCTTAAAAGGGTTTCGAAACGATTTGCTTCTGCCAAGAAGTGTATCGAAACAAGTTTCGATACAGGTCAACACGTGGGATTCGATACGGTCAAAGCCGTATCGGAACGGTCAACTAGAGTCGAAACGTCAGTCAACGTTTCGGTACCCACGTTTCGGAACGATCGTGCCTGTTCTGAAACGGGTATGCGGACAACTTTAAAAGGGGTCTCTAATGATAAATTCACTTTTAATTAAAACTTTTCAAAAACCCTAAAAACCCTAACCCGATTTTTCCTTATAAAAACCATCTAAACCTCATTGTTTTCCATCAAATCTTGAGGGCTTTTACTCACAAACTCAAGTCTAAGCAAACCTCAACAATCTTGTGCAAGATTTTCCACTCATTCATCCAAAATCCCCATCTAAGGTATATTTTCTTCTTTTTTCTTTTTCCTTTGATTTTATTCGAATTTTAGGTTAGAAAATTTTAATTTTGTATAGATTATATGTTTTGCATCTTGGGTTTTTCAAAACTTGTAATTGTTTTTTCAAAATCTTAAAATTTTTGGTTCGAATATATTATTTTTTACTCGTATATTTTTTTGTTTTTCAAAAGTTGTTTTCTCTTAGTTTTTTAAAGTCTTTTTAAACCTAAATGGGATTTTTCATTGGATTGAATTAAGAATGTTCATGCATACACTTCAATTTTTAAAATTGCTTGCTTTATGTTTTTAGGATTTTTCAATGGAAACGCTAACAAGAAACGTAAGACGGATCAATCGAGTGAAGCTTCAGGTCAGACCAATATTTGTCCTAATCTCACCCAACTTTTTCTCAAAATTCTTCGGACTCAAGAGTTGAAGGATCGTTTCTCTTACGTCAAGGATATTGTCGTTCATCGCGAGCGTGTTGTTAATGTTCCATTCCTTGATTTCGAGCGTTTCGCTATCTAGAGCGTTTGCAGGAATGGAACTTCATGGCTTTCTTGAACATACCGTATATTATATACAAGCACATGGTTCTCATTTTCTACTCAAATGCCCAGCTCGTTGATAATGAAGATCACACCGAGGTCATTGTCATTGAGTCATATCTCTTGGGGAAGAAGTTCGTTATCAACATATCCTTTTTAGCGAATGCTCTTGGGCTTAAGAACGAAGGCATTGAGGATGAGACTCACTTTGGTGCTCACACCGGCTCCGTTCTTTCTTTGGATGCTCATGATCGGTTCTTACACTTGATGATTTCATGGTTCATTCGCCCCTTCGGAGGTAAATTCTCTCATATTCGTCAAGTTGATTATTTTTGGCTAGAGTGCTTTCGCCGAGGAGAACGACCAAATCTTGTCAAAATTATGTTCGCCGAAATGGTCAATAATGTGAAGCTTCGTGAAACCGATGCTCTTAAATCTTTCACTTATGTGACTGTTTTGAGCTACATCCTTGGCATCCTTAACCTTGATTGCTCCTATGACTCTCTGGAACCCTGTAAGAACAAGATTGGTGAATCTTCTCTCCACAAGTCTGTGTTCCATTACACTCTTGGCCAATGGGAATGAGTTGATAGGCATGCCCCTCCACCTCAAGTTGAGCCACCACCTCAAGCTCTGGGTCCTAACAATAAAGCTCTTATGGCTTTCCTCACCGAGCGGTTCAACATGATGGAGTCGGGTCTCGGTGCTATCAATACTCGTTTGCAATCCGTGGAGGATCGTCTCACCGCCCTTGAGAATCAACATCAATTGATAGACTTGTCATTCTCTACCTTCTATGGTCAACGGATGACCTTTCACCATTCTCAAGCTAAGAACGATGATGATATTTCGGATGTTGATGGTGACGATGACGAGGCTTAGGGTCTTTATTGCATCTCATATTAGATTATCATATTAAGACTAAGTTTGCACCTTTATTTTGTTTATGCTATATGAACCTATGCTTTGATTACTTTGTTTGGGATTGAGCTTTAATATCTATTGCTTTAAGTTTTATGTTTGGATATTTGAACTATATGAATCTATATTATGTTGTTTATTGCTTTTAACCTTGTTTCTTCTCTTGATGAGCCTTGTTTATTATTCTTTTTGATCTAACAAAAAGGGGGAGAAGTAATATAAGAGCCAAAATTTGTTTTAAGTCAATTTTGAGTTTTAAAACTTGAATTTTAAATCTTTTCAGAACTTTAAAACCCATCTTAAATTGAGGGGGTGTAACCCCCTAAACCCGGCCTAGAAGAAAAGACCGAACTTAGAAAGTTACGATTGAAAACTTTACCCTCAAGAAATCCAATTTTAAAAATTATACTTTAATTAAAATAAAATAACATAAATTTAATAATAAATATAAATATAAATATCATAATAAATATTTGAATATCTAAATAAAATCTCTGAATTAAAATAGCAGTAGATGAATGCTAAAAATAATCCCAAAACATAAATAGCCCAAAATTTCATTCATGTCCCAAAATAATAAATAGAAATCTAATTAAACTAAAATAGTTTTGCACTGAATAATAAAATAACTGGATAAAATCTGAGATCCTCCAGGTACCACGTCATCTAAAGCCCAAAAATATCTGTAAGAGGAAACTATGGGGGAGTAAGCTAAAGAGCTTAGTGTGTCTCTAAAGTGCAGGCAATCACAAACTCAGTTTCACAACAATAAATTTTCACAAAAAAATATTTAAAAGACACAAAGTAAGTTTAAACACGGTTTTATGAAATCACAATGCAATGCACCCATACTCCATAGTCACCAAAAAGAGAAGGTTCCCCAGAACCTCTCACTACATAGTCACCAACACAAGTGGTATAAACCACTAACTTCCTCCGTACAATCCCAACCCATGATAACACAGTAAAAAGATATCACAGTTTTCACAGTCTCAACACAGTCCGATAATAAATCAGGGATTCACAGTTCATTTACTTTAAAACACAATTAATTCACAGTCCGAAAATAATGTGCACAGAAAATATAACGTAAAATCATGACATAGCCGAAAATCATTCAAGTGTAAAATCACAATCACAAAATCAAAGTATGTAGCACGGAAAGAGAACACACAAAAATAATTTATTTATAGCACCGGAAGAAAACACACCTTAAGAGGCAATAGCTCTAACGACAAACAAAGGGAGGTTGCGACTTCGATGTAAGGTGATGACAACGTCAATTCGAGAAGAATTCATAAAACAAGGGAATAACTAGAAGCGACAACACTTTAAAACTTAAGGCTTAGGTTTATTTCTGTACATAATAACTATGACTATATATAGAGATAGTTGAGAGTTGATAATCTAAACAAATTAGGTTTAAAATAATAATAATAATAATAATAATAATAATAATAATAATAATAATAATAATAATAATAATAAAACAAGAATTTAAGTTGAAAAAGGAGAGTCAATTCAACTGTGAGTAAAAAGGAGAATTAGAATTCAATTTCAAATCAAAAGATTAAATATATATATATATATATATATATATTGTACGGTTATAATTAATAATTATAATAATAATAATTAAAAAACAGAGGAAGAGACTGACGGCAGTAAACCATTTGATTTAGAATTCAATTTCATAAAAAAAGAGGGTTATTTACAAAGTCAATCCTTGACTTTTCAAGAAATTTCAAATTAATTTTTAAGTTTCATAAAAATTCTTATTTAGTCCCTCATAGAAAATTAAGGTTTTTAATTAAAAATTTCCAATTGTTAGGGTTTTCAATTAGGGATTTCAAAAGTAGGTTTCTAAATTAGGGATTTTTCGAATTTAGGGTTTACAATTTGGGCATAATTTTTGGGGTGTTACAGGGGGAGTTAGAACATCTTCAAAATTTCAAAACTCTTAAAAATTCTAACTTGGTTTTGTTATATCAAAAAGAGGGAGATTGTGAAACCAATAAATAGATTTTGAGATAACAAAGAATTTACGGACTAAATTGAAAAATAGAAAATGAATTTTTATGTCCTCAAAACCTCTCTATGTATTTAAAGAAAAATGCTTAAGTCAAAACCTCAACTTGTCAAATATTTTCTAAGTGCTTATCAAGCCAAAACAGTGATTTTCGAGTCACTATTTCGGAACGGCCTTTGGCATTTTGGAACAGTTTGAAACTGTTAACCTCTGTTTCAGAACGTGTATCGAAACGGCTGAAGAACATCGGAACGGTTTGACCCATTTCGATTAGTAGTATCGAAATTACCTCAAACGTTTCAAAACGGAATTCAAACTTGGTTTTAAAATATGACCGTTGAAGTTTTATAACTGAATTTAAAATTGTCGTTAAGGCGTATCGAAACATTTCTAAGTTGTTTCGATACATGCTTTAACAGTAGAAAAATGTTTCGAAACGAGTTTCGAAACGCGCTCTTAGCGTATCGAAATGATCGTGCCCGTTTTGGTACAGTCTATTTATTACACCCCAACAGCTCTTTCTATTTTGGTCTATTTCGAAACAAGGTCGGTCGTTTCGGAACGGGTAGTTGCAGACTGCATTTATGGAGGGAAGATAACATCCTAACGACTATATTGATGAATGCAACAACCCCAACGACTATAATTCAATGAGAAGGTATAAAAGGGACCTATAAAAGCTCCAACAACAACTATTGATCTCCAAAGCATCATCCAAACATCAAAGCCAAGCATTTGTGCGAAAATCCCATTATTTCTTGTAAACCCCAATTGTGAAATTTGTAATTCTCATTCTTATCTGTTCAATTGGGTTGAGTGCTTGTAAAATGGCTATATTTTGTATTGAGAGATACTAGTTTTATCCTTTATCTTCTTTGTATTTCTTGAGTGAGGATTGGGTCAAATTTTGAGTAGAAAATTTGACCGGTATTGTAAAGGTTACCTCCTTAGCCTAGAAAAGGGGAATAACAATTAGTGGATTGTTGGAAAATCCTTAGTGAAGCTAAGGTAGTGGATGTAGAGTTCGATTGGAACTTGAACCGCTCTAAATCCTCTTGTCTATCATTTTTAACTTTCCACTCCACCGCCAAAAGTTCTAAAAATCCAATTCACCCCCTCTTAGCTTATATCGGTTCATTGATCCACTCAACAACTTCCCTGTTGGACGATTTACTCTCCCGAAGTAGCAACGAGCAAATCGAAGTAGCTTGCTTTCCTGAAGTGGCAAGAACAAACTGAATGACACCGGTATGAAATCCTTTGCCTTAAGCGGTGAACTTGGAAGGCTTCACTTGAAATCTTTGAACGGCAAACATGAAAGGCTTCACCTGGAATCCTTGAGCGGCGAATATTAAAGGCTTCACATGGAATCCTTGAGTGGCGAACATGAAAGGCTTCGCCTGGAATCCTTGAGCAGGGACAAGAAAGGCTTCACGTAGAATCCTTAATCGGCGAACATGAAAGGCTTCACCTAGAATCTTTGAGTGGCGAACATGAAAGGCTTCACCTGAAATCCTTGAACGATGAACTTGAAAGGCTTCACCTGAAATCCTTGAGGTTTGAGTATCTGCCTCCTTCGCACTGAAAACCTGACGTGGCGAATTTGAAATCCTTCGCCTGAAATCTTTGAGCTTTGAATATCTACTTCCTTTGCTCGGAAATCTTGAGCTATGAGTATCTGCCTCCTTCACTCCGAAGTCTTGAACTTGCGGTTCTTTAGGTTTTGGAACCGGGACACTTAAGTTTTTAAGAAAAATGCCCTAATGGAGGGATGGAATTGAGAAATTTTGGGTCCTAAGGAAAACATCCTCTTGGAAGTATAGAATTGAGCAATTTGAGTTTTAAGAAAAACATCATTTGGGAAGGATGAAATTGAGAAATTGAGTTTTGAGGAAAACATCCTTTTGGAAGAATAAAATTGAGAAATTTGAGTTTTAAGAAAAACATCTTTAAGGAAGATTAAAACTAGGGGTTGGAAAGCCTATTTATGCAAGTTGAAGGACTCTTGATTCTTGTGAGATCTGTTTCTCCTCTCGTGAAGCTGTAGATCCATTCTTTTACCAATCTTCAAATGTCTGTTTAAAGAAAACAATATGCTACGATGATATGAGTTAGCATGCTCCAAGCATGAGGATATCTAGCTATCGATGATGCATGAATTTATATTGTCTTCTTTTTCTAGGGTCGGTGGTCGTTGTCTTGGGACTACAACCACTCATCAATCTCGTGTTTTGACAAAACTGCCCCCAAACTTGTGTTGCTCGTTCTCCGAGTCTAGTGACCACGGTCATAATCAGAATCTTTATCTAAACTCTTTCTAGCCTTGTGCTATCTTTCATCTATTTCGGTTCGAACTTATTTATGTGAAAACCTTAGTTCCTCTACAGACAATGGTGCCCCATCATGGCAATTTAACCTCAAGGACTCTTCATCATTCCACCTCACGTAGTGCCTCTCAACCTTTGGGCCTTGCTGATGCATTTATCTTCAAAGTAATACAGGGAAATTTCATGGTTTAAAAAAGTACCAATTTGCGGGTCGTCATTCTAATGAAGAATGCCCTTTTAGATTAACATACATAACCTTGAAATCAAAATTCTAATCGAAAGAAAAATAGAATATGATTCCTCGGATATCAAATGCAAGAGCGTCTTAGATTCAACTTTCCAATGACCATCTTGAGTCCACAGAGACTTTGAATGTTGTGGTGATATGTGAAGTTGTGAAACTCTTTCCAAATTGCTCGGTTCATCCTCATGACTATGGTATTTGCTTGATTGGCTCGATTACTATTCTTTCTAGTTCTCAAAATGTTTCTCCATATATATGTTCAAGCTTTCCAAACTTTGTTTATCCCATTCGAACGAAAAATGTCCCTCTAAGAACTTTGAATGTAAGTGTGTGTTTCTGATTACAATTAATATTGTGTCAGTGTCCTCAAGGATTCATATTCATAACTTATTCAATTTGTTCATTCATTTCTTTTTTCTAGGGGAATTCAACTCGTCACAGTCCTTTGTCTCGACGATAATGATGGAGCATACAACAATACCCCGAGTTACTCGGCATCGTCACAATTTTGAAAATATTACCATCACTCATGAAGCGAAGAGTTTCGGGCTTCAGCGGAGTGCCCCAAGAATTCCACACTCGCATCTGAAAATGCATATTACCAGGTTTTGAACATTAGAGTACTTTTTGGTTAATGCCTATTACCAGGCTCTGAAGTTAAAATCATTTTGTTTTATTTTGAAATAGTCTATTTTTTCTCTTTTCTTTAGGCACATTCAATAAACTCTATTTAAGCTTTCCTAGGAGATTCCTTATCATCGAACATCATCGAAGGAATAGTAATCTTGCTTCTCTCATTTTACCGACTGGAGCGGACGAAGCAGGACATCACACTTCATTGTTATCACAACATTCAATCGACCTCTTTCACTAGAATGAATGCCACATCATGCACGTGATATCCGAGGACCTACAAAGGTAAGGATGGATATACATATATATGATTTCAAGGTTATTGTATGTTAAGAAAAAATGTATTTTCATTAGAAAGAAAATTCGCAATCATAACAAGTGCCCTTAAAAAATCATTGCTATCTTCGGGCAAATAGTAGCAAAGTTGATTCCACACATTACTTCATGAGAAAATGCAATATGAAAGAAACTTAAACACACAAGCTCCTAAAGAAGATCGGTAATAACACCTCTCAAAAGTCACGTTCTCATTCTTTCCTCTTCAGGACGTCAAAAGACCATTCTCGATCAGAGCTTGCACCTTGTTTTTCAGTGCCCCACGATTCTCCGTGGTGTGTGTTGCGTGTAAAAGTGTCTATCGCAATTGTAGTGCAAGTGTACACGACGCAAGTAGTAAAGTGATACGAAGTATCGGCTATCGTCTCCACAGGGACTGGGCTAACCCTTTCCTTCGCTATCTGCACAAAGGGAAAAGAAGAGATTTAATAGTTTGTCACGAAAATAATAAAATAAACTTAAATAAAAGAGTAGAAGAATATCAAGATAGAGAGAATGGGCTGGTATTGAATTGCTCAGTAGTGCAGGTATTGCATTTCTTAGGAACTCCAGTTCTGTCGTCGCGCCTGTCGCCGACAGCACCTGTCGCGGCGGCTGTCCGTTAGCTTTCGCGGCAGTGAACACTAACTCCGTACTTCAAGCTTGGCAAGAATCCCAGATCTGCCTTGCCCTATCCCTAGGCACAAGTCTGTCGATGATCATGTCTTTGATGATACCTCCCGGCGTGAATCGAAGGATGAACACCGATGTGTATGAATTCTTCCTTAGCCACTTAACCTCGCCCTATCCCTAGGCACGAGATGGTTCAACTATAAACTAGAGAACGCGCTCTTATCTCTTTCGTATACTTAACTCTCCCGATGCTAAGTAAATGGATAACCTCACAATGCTCTCCCGATGCTCTTGCAAGATATTAAAACCAAGATAAAAGAACTTGAAGTTTATTTTATTGAACTTGAAAAATCCTAAAACAAAGCAACCCTTGCAACTACTTTACAAAACAACCCGTGGCCCTAGGGGGGATTTAGAACATGTCGGTGACGGGTGGACGACAGGGGGTTTAGGTTTCGGTTATGGGGTAATCGGTTCTGCCCTAGGTTTAATCTATGCCCTTATATAAGCTTTGGGCTCAAGTTATCTAAGGTAACAAGGATTACAACTTTAATTAAAAGTAAGATTCTAATAAAGACTAAATCTCTAAAGTCTCCTACTTTCCAGCCGCATCCTTGTTTCTAGGAATTTCTTCTCCTTGAGCTTTGGCTTGACATATCTTTTGATCCGGGGCTTGGAAAAATATTTGGCTTCCACACGACAGACGAGCAGATTTTTCTCTATCTATCGAGATCCACTTTACTTTTCCTCTTCATAAGTCTGCTGTCACCTTGCTGTCACGACAGGTCCATGACAGGTTCATCTTCTTCGGCTGCTTGTCCAGTTCAGCTCTTCTGCTTATCTGCCCTGCGCCTGCCTTCTCCGTCTTCTATGGCAGATACCTACAAAAACAACCATTTTTAGTAGAATCTGTGCCTTTTAATATATTTGTGATGTTTTGCTGTAAACTGACCTAAATGCAATGAATAATGCTTGAATGCAGCAGAAATATGGGTTAAAAAGGGTGTAAATAATAGAACTTTTAAACACTCATCACACCCCCAAACTCAAGTTTTTGCTTGTCCTCAAGCAATTAAGACTTAAAAGAAGAATGAAAATTTGTGTTGGCCTTCAAACAGTGAACTGTCCCTTACCCGTCGCTCATTCTCTATGGCGGCAGCAACCTGTCGGAAAGATTAGGATCTGTCCGGAATTTCCCTATAGTCCTCGTGTAGTGTGTGCATGCTTGTGAACAGTTATATGCCAAGACTCTCTTAGTTTCACTAGAAAATTTCAGCTCTTAACTCGAATTTTTATGCCAAGTTTATCTTTTGAAGGCACTTCTTATGCTCCTTTGATTTTCTGTTTTGACTCGATTTCAAATTTCTTCTTTTTTTTTAAGCTAAAGTTTCACTAGAGCCGGTTTTGGGCACCTCTAGCTAACTTCCTAGAGCCGGTTTCGGGCACCTCTAGGGCTATTGATTTTCTTTTGCTAAACTTCTTTCCTAGAGCCAGTGTTAGGCACCTCTAGGGGCTATTCAAGTACTAAGCATCCTGTTCTAGTTTGGCTAAAAGACATCTAAGCAGTATAACAGTCACAAAAGTGTTTAAGTTTTCAGAACTATAGAAAGGCTCTAAACTTCTCCTTAGCCTGTCCTAAAGATGCTGCCACGACAGAGCCGTCATGACAGGTAAGTTAACTTCACAGTTTTAAGCCAACAGTTTTATATTTTCTGATTTTTTTTAGAGAACTTAATTAAATAAAAGACACAACAATTAATAAAAAGACTTAAGACTCCATTAATGATGGAGGGTTGCCACCCCCAAACTCAAGGGTTGCATTGCCCTCAATGCAAAATGACATGAAAAATAAAATAAAGAAAAAGTACATCACAAAATATAAAGGCAGGCAGCAATAAGAGGTAAAAACTTAAATTTTAGTCGCTGCCTCGCTGCTGCTGCTGACACGGATCTGATGGGGGCGTCTGGGCTGTGGAGGAGGCTGGGCAGGTTCAGGGGCAGGTTGCTCCACGACCTGGATGTCGGAGCTGCTGCCTCTGAGCTAGTAGAAGGAGCATTGCGTCGGGTTTTCCTATAAGACATATTAGTGCAAGGGTTGTGAAAAGTAAATGAAAGCAAATGAAAACTAAAAAGGGAGAACAAGTAAGAAAGACAGAAGTGAGTGAAAATGAAAATGAAACGGGGTTTTATAGCGGTCGAGTTGCTGCCCGTTTAATGCTGTAACGGAAGGCGTGAATAACGGAGCGGCAGATTGGATTTAGCGTGTCTGACGCGTCTGACACGCATTTATTCGTCTGTTACGCGTCTGCCGCACGCTTCTGCGTCTGCCGTGTCAGTCTGTTGACAGCCTGTCATATCCGTCCACGGCGGCAGCCGAAACGACAGGTTTCCATAAATGGGCTTCAATGGGCTGATGGATGGGCGGTGGGCTTGGGTCACTTCTCCTTTTCTTCTTGACTCCTTTATTTCCTAAAAACATAAAAATAGAAAAACATTATTCGAATAAAATAAACCTTATTTCCTAATAATAAATAAGTAATAAAAATACTCCCTGTTCTATCGATGCTTGAGGGGTCGTTTCCGGTACTTCTTGAAGTCCATCTGTACCCTCCATCTGGTGATTTTTCTCATGGTAGGGGCTCCTTTCTTTCTCTTTCCTTTGTAGTCCATGAAGTCCTCCCTTCTTGGTAATGTTTCTGAGGGCATGAATATATAATTAGAAATAATCAAATTGACATTCGGCCACAAACTTACCTTGTTTTTGTTGAATATTGTTGTGGTTGAATGTAGCCCTTGCTGTCGTGCCTGCTGCTGTGGCAGGCAGTTATTTTGACAGTCCGTTGGCAGGTTACTTTGCAGGTCAATGGGACATTGGTAAGTGCCATCGCTCTCTATACTAAATTCTGTTGACCACTCGTAAATCTCCATCAGTAGAGACTTTGATGATTCTATGTCCACCGGCTTTGGTTCCTCTAATATCTGCAATGGAATTGGTGAGTTTTCATATAATTCAAAAGGTTCGTTTATTACCTGCTCATATTCCATTGGCGAGGCATTGTCATTGGGTAGCTCTTCTAGGTGGTCGTGCGAGTGCCATGATAGGGATGGATGTGTGCAATCTTGGTCAGGCATAATTGAGGTAGTGGGTTGAGAATTTGCCTCTGATGTGGTTGCTGTTGCATCATCAGTTGCTGCCGAGGCGGCAGTTGCTGTCGAGGCGGCAGTTTCTGTCGAGGCGGCAGTTGCTGTCGAGGCGGCAGTTTCTGTCGAGGCGGCAGTTTCTGTCGAGGCGGCAGTTGCTGTCGAGGCGGTAGTTTCTGTCGAGGCGGCAGTTTCCGCTTTGGCTGGAGTTTCTGCCTCAAAAGTTGTTGCTGCCGTGACATTCTCTTGAATTTCACTAAGCATTGTCGCGGTGTTGCTCCATTCCGGCTCCTCGGTCATTTCCATGGCAGGTTGTTGCTCAGACTCATCATATGTTGGGTATTCCTTCACATGGGCATCCTCGTCGTCTTGCCTCAGGATTTCAGGTTCATCTGTGGCATGAATGAGGACTGGTCTGCTCAAGAGTTCATCCATCTTGGCGATACTTGCGTTCGTAGAGGCTGACACTTTTTGAGCGATTGCCAAGAAGGCTTGTAGTGTGTCTTCTAAGGATTTTGACTGCTCTTGAGGATGATGACATTGCCAGGGCAGGTCGGGTTCTGCAGCAAAACTGTTATGGTATAAAAAAATTTGTGGGTTTTGATCGTACCATAAAAAATTTTGCTGCTGCGGCATCGGCATTTGCTGCCCCTGTTGCTGCCACGGCTGCTGCCCTGGCAGCATATCTTTACGGTGATTGCAAGAACTTTCCCACATCAATTCTCGAATGGTTTTTCCTGGCATGTTGATGCCCTTGAACCTGTATTTTCATCTGAGTTTTTTTTTGTTAAAAAAAATAATACTAAAAAAAATAAAAATAAAAGAAAAGTGCAGAAGCTAGGGTAAGAGTGTGTTGCCAGTCCTCGGCAACGGCGCCAAAAACTTGTTGCGTGTAAAAGTGTCTATCGCAATTGTAGTGCAAGTGTACACGACGCAAGTAGTAAAGTGATACGAAGTATCGGATATCGTCTCCACAGGGACTGGGCTAACCCTTTCCTTCGCTATCTGTACAAGGGGAAAAGAAGAGATTTAATAGTTTGTCACGAAAATAATAAAATAAACTTAAATAAAAGAGTAGAAGAATATCAAGATAGAGAGAATGGGCTGGTATAGAATTGCTCAGTAGTGCAGGTATTGCATTTCTTAGGAACTCCAGTTCTGTCGTCGCGCCTGTCGCCGACAGCACCTGTCGCGGCGGCTGTCCGTTAGCTGTCGCGGCAGCGAACACTAACTCCGTACTTCAAGCTTGGCAAGAATCCCAGATCTGCCTTGCCCTATCCCTAGGCACAAGTCTGTCGATGATCATGTCTTTGATGATACCTCCCGGCGTGAATCGAAGGATGAACACCGATGTGTATGAATTCTTCCTTAGCCACTTAACCTCGCCCTATCCCTAGGCACGAGATGGTTCAACTATAAACTAGAGAACGCGCTCTTATCTCTTTCGTATACTTAACTCTCCCGATGCTAAGTAAATGGATAACCTCACAATGCTCTCCCGATGCTCTTGCAAGATATTAAAACCAAGATAAAAGAACTTGAAGTTTATTTTATTGAACTTGAAAAATCCTAAAACAAAGCAACCCTTGCAACTACTTTACAAAACAACCCGTGGCCCTAGGGGGGATTTAGAACATGTCGGTGACGGGTGGACGACAGGGGGGTTTAGGTTTCGGTTATGGGGTAATCGGTTCTGCCCTAGGTTTAATCTATGCCCTTATATAAGCTTTGGGCTCAAGTTATCTAAGGTAACAAGGATTACAACTTTAATTAAAAGTAAGATTCTAATAAAGACTAAATCTCTAAAGTCTCCTACTTTCCAGCCGCATCCTTGTTTCTAGGAATTTCTTCTCCTTGAGCTTTGGCTTGACATATCTTTTGATCCGGGGCTTGGAAAAATATTTGGCTTCCACACGACAGACGAGCAGATTTTTCTCTATCTATCGAGATCCACTTTACTTTTCCTCTTCATAAGTCTGCTGTCACCTTGCTGTCACGACAGGTCCATGACAGGTTCGTCTTCTTCGGCTGCTTGTCCAGTTCAGCTCTTCTGCTTATCTGCCCTGCGCCTGCCTTCTCCGTCTTCTATGGCAGATACCTACAAAAACAACCATTTTTAGTAGAATCTGTGCCTTTTAATATATTTGTGATGTTTTGCTGTAAACTGACCTAAATGCAATGAATAATGCTTGAATGCAGCAGAAATATGGGTTAAAAAGGGTGTAATATGCCATCTATGTCTTCGACATGTGCCCCTTTGTTAATTTTCTCTCCCTCGTCGATTGGTCTTCGTTGCCTAACTCGATACTACAACATTATCGCTCTTGGCATCACATACTTCCCTTCTATCTCAAATGCCCTCTAAATTGGACCGTTCTTGAATCAACAATATGTTATGACGCGATATGCACAAATGAATGTGGAAAACGAACAAGCATCGGCAAAAACAAATTAGTACAGTGATATATATAGTCAAATAAATAAAATAAAAGTTGAACAGTAAATAAAACAATAAAACCATACAACTAATAGCACACAAATGACATACATGAAGGAAACAAAGGCATAAACATATCAAACAAGGCTTAAAAGGGTTATCGCTAAATGGACAACATTCTAGCATGGATCTAAAGGGTTGGCTCCTATGGGCCATTATATGCGGTTTGATTCTAGAGTACTAAGGGTACCCGAACTATTGCTATTACCTACTAAGATAACAGGACATGATTCGGGAGGATTCGAGTCCTTATACCATGCGAGGATATCATATTGTTGTTGACAATTTGAAGCATTGGTTTTCCCTTGATGCTTGAAGGTCCCTTTTATACTCCCAAATGAGTTTGTAGCCGTTGAGGACCGTTGGGGTTGTTTTGGAGCTGTTGGAGACTTTATTTCTCACCATAAATGCAATTCTGGTGATGTTCGTATCGGAACACACGATCATGTATCAGAACGACCTTCTTCAGAACTAACCGTTGAAGCATGATGCAGCAAGCCGTATCGAAACGCCTTTGGTCGTATCGAAACGGTTACAAACGTTTCAGTACGAGTAATCGTTGAGCTGCATTTAAAAAGACGTTGGGAAATATGACCATTGGACGTTTCGAAACCGAAACCCTCCGTATCGAAACGGGTAAGCCCTGTTTCGGTATGTGCTTTGGCAGTTTCAAAATGTATCGATACAGTTTAGCCTGTATCGAAACGGATACCTTGAAAACTCTGGTTTGGCTACTTAAAAACGTTTCAAACCTTGCCAAAACCATTTAAAACATCCTCAAACTTATTTTCAAGTTGTTTGGACTTAAAGTATGTTTTAAATTCTTTTTAGTTTAGTCCAAAACATTTTTCAATTATTATATCAAAACACTTAGTTCTACAATCTCCCAATTTTTATATAATAAAAGCAACTTGAAAAATTGTTTGGGATTCTCCCCCTTTGTATTTTAAAATTTTGAATAAGAGATTTCAAAAATTACAAGAAGTTAAAGTCGTCCCTTATTCTCTTAAAAAATCAATTTTTTAAACCATTTCTCCCATTTTTGTTATATCAAAAAGAATTTAAAAGACATTAAGCTCAAAATAACATAAGAGGTTAAGAAAAAATTTGAAACTATTAAGAACTTTTGGTTTTAAAATTGGCTCCCTTTACTCAAAGCATCAAATATTGTTAGTCCAACACATGATAATCTAGTTGAATTAAAAATAAATCAAATTAAACAAATAAAACAACTAGATTTTACCAACACTTGAACTTCAAGGGAGGATGTGAAGCCTTCCTTCTTCAAGTGTTCTTCCTTGTGTGTATGGAGCTCCCCCTCAAATTTGGACTTGTTGATCACTCTCCACCACACCTAAACAAGACAATCAAGTAATTTTTGGTATCCAAATTGCTTTAGATCCATAGATGTTAGTTGCACATCGTTTAATCCCCTTAGGAATTCATTTTTCAATTCCATCCTTTTTGGTTGAAGTACTTAATCCTTTTGGGACCCAAATACTTCTAAAAACTTTTCCATTAAAAAATCTAGGGGCACTAGATTGTCTAACATAAGAATTTGATTTTCACAAATTTTTTTTCTTTTGAAGTTCATTGGAAATCAATTTTTTTTCCTTTTTAAGACCATCAACTTCTTTTTGATGATCTTTTTCCATTGTTTGAAGCAAATTTTATAAATCTAAGACTTTAAGTTCAAAATCTTTAATTTTTGCATCAAACTCTAGATTCGTTTTGGAAAGCAAATCATTTTCCTTTTTCAAATTTGAAAGCAATTTTTGTTTTTAGAAAATGATGCCTTAAATTACTGAAGCAAATTATCATAGGAATCTTGTAACTCATCAAAAGTATATGAATTTGAACTGGATGAGTTAGAAGTTACCTCTGCCTCATTAAGGGCCATGAAGCATAGGTGGACTACCTCATCATCGGTGGAGTCTTCATCACTCTAAGTCGCCACATATGCTTTCTTTGAAGATGATCCCTTTTTGTTGGACTTGTAGGAATCCTTCATCTTCTTCTTTGATTCATGTTTGGATTTATCCATCTTGCTCTTCATAAATCAGGTGAACTTCTTGAAGAGATAAGCCTTCTCTTCATCTTCGCTTTCCTCCTCACTTAGTTCTACATGATGGCATGTGGAGGAGTTGAGAGCAACGACACTTGCGTTGATGCCTAGCTCTATGACCTTCTTCTTCCCCATCTTTCTTATCTCTTCCTTCTTCTTTGTTTTTCTTCATGATTTGGTGAGTGAGAAGTGACCCCATGAGTTCATCAAGCTTTAAGGTTTTGAGATTTTTGGCTTCGATGATGGTGGTCTTTTTAGAGTCCCATGACTCGGGAAGGGAGTAGATAAGCTTTCGAACAAGCTTTTCTTTCGGAATGGCTTCTCCATAACCTTTGAGTCCATTGATGATGGCGGAGAATCTATCGAACATCTTCGTGATGTCTTCATCTAGTTCCATTTTGAAGTTCTCATACTTGTAGTTGATGAGGCCGATCTTGGTCTCCTTTACCTCGTTAGTTCCCTCGTATGTGACTTCAAGCTTGTCTCATACTTCCTTGGCACTCTCACAAGAAGGGACATGGGCATATACGTCCGGGTCAAAAGCACAAAAGATGAAGTGCAAGGCTTTGCAATTAAGCTCTATCATCTTCTTGTCGTTGGCATTCCACTCCGTCTTTCTTCTTGTTGGCACGAACGATCCATCTTCAACAAGGTCCCATAGATGATAATCTTTACCCTTGATGAAGAACATCATATTCTTCCAATAGGCATAATGTTCACCGTTGAGGAATGATGGATTTTCAATTGAGTGCACCATTTCTTTGGTTGGTTGGATTGATGTACCGAGCTTTGTAGATCACCTCAATAGGATGTTAATCTTGATCCATTTAGCCTCGCTCTGATACTAATTGTTAGGCTCGATGGTCACAACAGTAATGCTTGCCAAGTGTGGAGAAGATCGGATTTTTTGGTGTTTTGTGGAAGCTAAAAATATAAGAGTTAAACACAATGATTTAGAGTGGTTCGGCTTTCTAACCCAAAGCCTATATTCACTACCTTAGCTTCCTACTAAGGATTTCCCAAATTCACTATTGAATTTCGTCCCCTTTTCTCGGATGAGGAGGAAACCATTACAACGATCAAGCTTTCTACCCAAAGTTTGATCAAACACTCTCTTACAAGAGAAATTCAAAGCAAACTAGAAATCCCTCTAATAGGTATATGTTTGCAACTCTAAGCACTCACCCAAAACCTATACACTTGAGCAAATTTGACAATTAAGCTCACAAGTGTTGTCTATACAAGAAATATACAATTTAGGCCCTAAAGACAATTTGACATCATAGTGTTGTTGACAATTTGAAGCATTGGTTTTCCCTTGATGCTTGAAGATCCCTTTTATACTCCCAAATGAGTTTGTAGCCGTTGAGGACCGTTGGGGTTGTTTTGGAGCTGTTGGAGACTTTATTTCTTACCATAAATGCAATTCTGGTGATGTTAGTATCGGAACACACAATCCCGTATCGGAACGACCTTCTTCAGAACTAGCCGTTGAAGCATGATGCAGCAAGTCGTATCGAAACGCCTCTGGCCGTATCGAAACGGTATTGAGCTGTATTGAAACGGTTACAAACATTTCAGTACGAGTGACCATTGAGCTGCATTTAAAAAGTCATTGGGAAATATGACCGTTGGGGAGGTGACCGTTGGACGTATCGAAACACCAAAGGGGTGTTTCAAAACTGAAACTCTCCGTGTCGAAACGAGTAAGCCATGTTTCGGTATATGTTTTGGCAATTTCAAAATGTATCGATACAATTTAGCTTGTATCGAAACGAGTACCTTGAAAACCCTGGTTTGGCTACTTAAAAACGTTTCAAACCTTGCCAAAACCATTTAAAACATCCTCAAACTTATTTTCAAGTTGTTTGGACTTAAAGTATGTTTTAAATTCTTTTCAGTTTAGTCCAAAACATTTTTCAATTATTATATCAAAACACTTAGTTCTACACTAAGGCTTGACTCTCTGTTTTTTTTAAACAAAAATTTTGTCCCCAGCGGAGTCACCATGCTGTAGCGCCTAAAAAGATCCAAGATGTCGTATGTTGTCCACTTCTATTAAAAATTTATTTTTAGGAGATTTTTGGATAAATCATGTTTCTTCCCTTTTTGTTTAAAATATAAACTGGAGTCGTCACCGATCATTTAAAAAGAGGTAGACCGGACACCACGAAAAATAAAACCAGAGATTTTATCAAAAAAACGGGTCCGAGAGTCGGTTACATGCGAGGAAGGGTTAGCACCCTCGCCATGCATAAAATTTGGTACCTAAAGGTTTGAATCGAATTTAACTAAGAACTAATTTAAATTCGACTTAATTTAATTTGGAACCCCTAAATGCATAAATGCATGGTCATACGAATTTTGCAACCTAACTTATGACCCACGATACCTAAGGAGACGACACCCGAATGCTCGGGACGACGCTCCCATGTGGATATCGAGGCTACAAGCACTAAACAAATAAATAAATATAACCATGACAAATTAAATGCATGGGCAAAACGTAAATATGGGCTGTTGATGGCATATTCAAACATATTAAGATGTTTACAAAATAAAGGTTAAGTAAATATATAAGAATTACACAAGGTAAAACATGGAGCGGCCTCGTAACATGTATACAAATGAAATCCAAGGTGAATGTGCATAAAATCGTGCACCATATGTGTACAAACCCGCAAAAACATAATATATGCATGGATGCGTATATATGGTTATAAAAAAGGTGAACAAAAGGTCACTAAGTTAGAAAGAAAGGAAAAATCATTTACACATATACATATGCACATACATTGAATAAAAAGGAAAAGGCAAACATACATATGGTTGAAATCTAATCGCACATATATCCGTATACTAACATTTTATTATATTCGAAACATACCAATGCCAAATAATAAATACAGCAAAAAAAAAACTGAAATTAAAATATGCATGGTTCAACGGGGGAGTTAATTAAAAGGTTACCACAGATTTGGGGGGTAAAATAGCACAAAAACAAAAAGTCAAGGACCCCAAGAAACTGATTAGATTTTTAAAAAAGGACCGAATCGTGAGTAAAAAAAAAACAAAATTTTAAGGGTTTGAAGGGAGGTTAACCCGTTAAAAACGTTTTAATTAATCGAGGACGATATTGAAAGGTTCAAGAAAGTGACGAGGACTAGGGGTGCAATTTAATGAAGCGGAAACCCTTTGCAGGGTATTTTTAAATCACAGAATGGTTCAGCCGGTTAATACACCAATTTAAAAAAAAACAATTTGGTATAAAAGCCATTTTTGACACACTCACAACCTTTTTTTCTCTTTTTCTTGAAACTGAGACATTCCTATCTCGAGAAAATTTCGAACCCAAATCAGTCGGCCGCAGCTAATCGGGGCCGACGAAGCCCTGTTCGAACCGAAACCCTCCTTTAAGCCACGATTAAACCCGGAGAGCCATAAATGAAACCCTTTATGTTTTTTTGGAAACCCTAAAATAGATCTAGAAACCCACTTTTATCGAGAGCCAAAGACCTATCTTTTGGTCCTCTCACCGTCGCTTCGCCACACGCAACCCTCTCACGAGAAGTCGGCGACTTACCAACGGCCGGGAAGATGATCCCATACAACGAGGCTAAATACGAAAGGTAAAAAAAGAACCCTAACTCCTTTTTCATTTTTTATTTGCATGTGATGTGAGCGAAGATGGAAATACCTCAAAAAATGTTTCCTTTCTAAAATTCTTGTGGTTACATTTTATTAGTGACTAGTTTTGTCATTATTTTTGTGTTAATTATGCTTAAGTAGTGGCTTTGTGATGAAGAATTGTGGGTCATTACGTGATTTACTATGCAGGACCTCGCTAATGCGAAATGTTACGAAAAAGGTCGAAATCTGCAAGTTTTCTGGATTCATGACCAGATTAGTGGGCATGAATACACTAACTCGGCGACATGTCAGAAGAAGATGTCAACAACACGGGAGGATGACGTCAGCAACAGTGCTGATCGGATGATGACGTGGCGGCAGAAGTGAGAGCTTATCAGGACATTCCGATAGCTTATCGAATTCGGGATGATAGCTTATCGGCCAGGATTTTGATAAATACTTGGGAATTATCTCTTTTATTTTATTTTAAATATTTTTTAGGAATTATCTCTTAGGATTTATCTTTTGTAATTCGAATATTATCTTATCTCTTAGTATTTTTAGAGTTTTTGAGGACTATAAATACCCCGTTGGGGTAAGCCTCAAATCATCTCATATCTCATCATTTGTTCTTCACTTGTTTTTACTTGGGTTTTTATAAAATTTCTTCTCTCTTTTAGCTTTCTATTTTCTTTACTTTATTCTCTTTTGAAAATGATGCTAAGCATGGTTAATACAATAATCATGCAAAGCTAAATCTTTTTTAAGCCAAAGGCTTAAGCAATGACGCGTTCACAAGGTGAGGTTTGAAACAACACTTCAAATATTTCAGAAGTCTTTTCTCAATTTCTTCGAACTTCATTCTTAAAATCATAATGATTTTCAACCCAAAGATTGACCTTGGTCAAGAAATTGTTTTGATCTATCTAGTGGGAGGAAGGATCAGTTATGGAAACAAGTCTGACTTCCAGGGATCACACTTAATAAATTGTTTACTAAGGGAAATTGAGATCGAACTATTTTTATAAAAATAACATTTCGAGTCGGTCATGAGCTTAAAAGATTTTGTTTTCTCAACATTGAGTTGATTTAAACAAATGCTTAAAACTGAAACTAAAAATTGAGTTTTGGAAATTCAGTTTACAAATTAAAACTCAATGATAGATCCTTGTAGTAATTTCACCGACATGATTTTCGAAGTTAAAAATCTTTACCAAGGAACCGAGTAGAATGAGTCAACGCGAAAGCCCGAGGCTGAAGATCTCTATATTTAATTTCAATTATTTTAAAATATTTCATTTACTATCTTAAACAATTACATTTCATTACAAACAAACCCCCACCTAAATCACATCAACATAGCTCATTCAACAACTATTGGTTCAGAAACTACAAAAGCGGGACAAGGAAAGTTCTAAGTCCTTGTGGATTCGACTCCTACTTCCTTGAATCCTATGTTATGCATTTGGAGCTTTTAGGCTCGGATCACTGCCTGTTACTTGTCAAGTTGGAAGCGTCTACGAGCACATGGGCAATCAAGTCGTTTTGCTTCTTAGCTACCTGGTAGGAACATCCGCAATTTGGTGACTTGATTGATGGTAATTGGGATGCATCTAAGGATATCTTGGGGAACCTTGAGGTTATTCGAGGAGTTTTGACTGATTGGAATATTCATGAGTTTGGTCATATTGGTAGGAAAAAGTGGGAATTGATTCGTCGGATCAATGGGATTGAGAAAGCTCTAGCAAAACGGTATTCTACTTCTTTGATTGCCTTGGAAACTAAATTGAAGAATGAACTTGAAACTTTTTTAACTCATGAATAAAATATGTGGATGCAAAAATTGCGTTGTCAATGGCTTCTTGAAGGTGACTGTAACACTAAATTTTTTCATGGGTATGCCTTGGTAAGACATAGATCCAATATGATTCGTGCTTTGAAAAATGATCGTGGGGAATGGGTCACGGATGTTGTTCGTTGCAAGAAATGGTGATCTCCTTTTATAGCACTTTGTTCATTTTGGCCGACAATGGTATGGGTACTTATTGATCAGTGGTTTGTTTCGGCCCTTGGCGGGTAATGAGGTGAATTACCTGATGCGTGCTGTTTGTGATGATGAAGTACGTGAGGCGGTTTTTGACATGGGGTCTCTTAAGGCTCCGGGAAGTGACGAATTTCCAGCTTTCTTTTACCAAAGGAATTGGGGTGTGGTTGGGCCTTCAGTGTGTGATTTTGTTCGCGAGAGTTTTGAGGGTAAGGATTTCAATCCTAGCATAAATCGTACCTCACTTGTTCTTATCTCGAAGGTTACTAATACTGAACATTTGACTCAATTTATACCTATTAGTTTATGTTCAGTCCTCTACAAAGTGGTGACGAAAGTTATCGTTAATCGTTGAAGAAATTCCTAGCGGATTGGGTTTCTGACACTCAGTCAAGTTTTGTTCCCGGAAGATCGATATCAGATAATATTATTATTGCGCAGGAAATCATCCATACTATGCGCAAGAAGTCAGGACGTAAGAGTTTCATGGCCATCAAAATTGATCTTGAGAAGGCATATGATAGGCTTGAATGGTCCTTCATAGATAATACCCTTCGTGATATTGGGATTCCTGATGATTTGAGGCTTCTTATTATGCGGTGTGTGCAGTCTGTCTCAATGCAGATTTTATGGAATGGATCGTTAACTGGGTCTTTTCAGCCTTCTAGAGGTATTAGACAAGGTGACCCATTATCACCCTATTTGTTTGTTTTATGTATGAAGAGATTGTCGCAGTTTATCACTCGTGAGGTTGATGCTGGGAGGTGGAAACCGATTGTGTTATCGCGTAACGGCCCTGGTTTATTGCATTTATTTTTTTGTCGATGACATGGTTTTATTTGATAAAGCTTCGATTGATCAGTTTAGTGTGATTCAACGGGTGTTAGCTGATTTCTATCTTTTCTCCGGGAATAAGGTCAATATTGCCAAGACTAATATCTTTTTCTCTAAAAATACCCCCCATAATTGTCGGTAATATGTTAGTGGATGTTTCGGATTTGTTGAGGTTCCTGATTTGGGACGTTATCTTGGTGTACCACTTCTGCATAATAGGGTGACTAAACTTACGTACCAATTCCTCATTTAGAAGGTGCGGGACCGGTTAACGGGTTGGCTATCCAGGAAATTTTTGTTTGCAGGACGAGTTACTCTTGCCAAAGCTGTGCTGGAAGCATTGCCATCGTATGCTATGCAAACGACTCTTCTTCCCAAAGCTATTTGCAGGGATATCGAAAAGTTAATTAGGAAGTTCGTTTGGGGTAATTCAGAAAATGCTCACCATATCCATCTTGTGTGTTGGGACGTGTTGTGTAAGCCATGGCTAGAAGGCGGTTTAGGTTTTAAGAACTTGGAAGATCAAAATTGTGATATCCTTATGAAGCTCGGTCTTAACTTGGTTGCTAGGTTGAATGATTTGTGGGTTAGAGTTGTTCGTAGCAAATACGGGTGTGTGAGCTTGGTACCAGACAACTTAGCGCAACCTAACTGCTCGCAGATGTGGAGGGGTATTGTAGGTGTTTGAGGCCTAGTTAGGACGAATATTGGATGGAATGTGGGTAATGGAGGATCGATTGATTTTTGGAAACAACTTTGGGTGGCCGATATTGGGGAGTTAGACAAATGGTTATCTGCTCCTATGTTTGCTCCATCGGGTTTTACACTGATTAGTGCCATGGTCGATGGGGGTGGGAGAGTGGCATTGTGAATTGTTTACACCTTATCTCCCAACTCATATTTTGGATTGCATTGCTACGATTAAACCACCTGCGGACACAGCCCCTTCGGATGTGATCGGTTGGCGGCCTAGCGCGAATGGCCACTTTACGGTGAAGTCGGCGTATTTGGTCAAAGAATCGAGGGTGGCAGCTCCTTTAGACCCTATTTGGAAGGTGATGAAGAATTATAAAGGTGCACAACGGGTGAAAACTTTTCTTTGGTTGCTTGCTCATGGTAGGTTGTTAACCAATATCGAGCGTAAGAGGCGTCACCTGACTTTGGATGATCTTTGTGGAGTATGTGGTGCCAAAGTTGAGAGCTTGGAGCATCTATTTAGGAAATGCACATCGGCATGGTTGGTTTGGCGTAGTATTATCAAACCGGATTGCTGGGATGAATTTGCTTCCATGCCCTTCCGTGAATGGCTTGACTTTAATTTGGAAAATGTACGTTTTGCCGCAGGGTGTAAGGATGAGTGGCCACTGCTATTTGGGGTGATGCTATGGGCGAATTGGAGGCATAAATTTTTTTTGGTTTTTGAACCTTTGTCGATCCATGGCGCGAGAATCTTGGCTGATGCGCGATCCATGGTGGCGAGCTGTCTGGGAAGGTAATCGATGGTGCTGCAACATGTTTCCACGCCTGGGCAGCAAGGTACGCGGATGAGTCTGCTATGGGAAGCACCGGATAGTGGTTGGTTGAAAGTGAATTCGGATGGTGCGCGGTGTTAGGGGAATGGTCGCTCGTCGTGTGTGTGGGGGGGGTCCTACGATCCTCGGATGGTGCTTTGATGTTTGGTTTTGCAAAATATGTGGGCACTTGCTCGATTGTAGACGCCGAGTTTTGGGGTGTTGTGGAGGGTTTGCAACATGCTTGGACTCTGGGGTTTCGACCTGTGATAATTGAGGTTGATAGCTCGGATGCTAAGCATTTGATGGATTCATCGATAAGGAACTCCCGTTATATCTCGTTATTACATTCTATCGATTCTTTGCTCCAAAGAGATTGGGAAGTGCATACTAGGCATGTGTTGCGTGAGGCTAATACCGTTGCGGATTGCTTGGAGAAGTATGTCCTTTCTTTGCCATGGGGTGATAAAAGTTTTTTTCAACCCCCGGATTGCGTTTTGACGGCGTATCATGAGGATCTTATTACACTGGTTGTGTAATATGTAGTTTTTTGTTTCATTTGTTTCTCCTTGGTTTTTGTAAGTTACTAGGTGTACTCTTTTCCTCCATTTAGGTGTAGGGAGGTTTTTAATGAGGCACCTAACCAACTCCTTTTTAATAAAAAAATATATAAAAAAGCAAATAATGATAATAAGGTTAATGCTAATAGTAATGGTGATAATACTTATATACATGAATATACCCTCTTTTATTTCTTTTTTCCTTTTTTCTTAAAATTACATAACAACCCAATATAAACCCAAGATTCACAAAAACTAAAGTGGGTTTAAGGCCCGGACAAAATTAGTGATTACAATTATTTTTCAAACAAATACATAAAATGAAGAAACTAGATTATGATAGTTATGCCACATAAAATGAAGAAAATATATTATGGCAGTTAGGCCAATTATCCTGGTCAAAGATGGCATCTTGTACATAAATGGGCCGAGGTCAGCAGCGTTTGCACCAGTCCTATTGTATCCCTAAACATGCTTTGACGACGTGGACAGTCGAGGATTTTGATGTCCCCCAAAGGTTGCAATTGCAACCTACTCCCATCATCAGCTGCAATGGTAGAAGCTTTGACTCCGATTACAAACAATGGTATTCACCTAGCCTCCACGATTAAGGTGTAAAAATAAGTTACCCGCAACCTCACCAAGTACGTTCAGAGGATTGCCAACACTTTAAGAAGATCTCGTTTTTCATGATATTGTGATATGTCGTTCATCTTCAACAAAAATGTGAAACATCCCTCTCGCAATAATTGTCAACCCACGAATAGCAGATAAATATTTTAGAAACGTGGTTTGTTGCCATTGGGGTGGTGATTTTTTTTCTTCGGATACGATGGTAATCAGCAACAGTTTAGAAAAAATTGTGTTGATAGCAAGCAAAACCCGTTGACTGAGTTTGTCTGTTTGGCCTAACTTCTATTTATAAAGACATGCCTCGCGTTTTGCAAAACACGACTTCTATAGAAATTCGACGTATCATAACAGAGAACTGCTAGATTTGACATGGCACTGGACGTCGTGTTCTGTAAATAGCGACCGTCTTGTGCAATCGCCAATAACACAGTGTCGTCAATCTGAACCATGGACTGGGAATATTTGAATGTATTGACGCACTGCAGAAAAGTCCAAAATAGGCGGTGGAATTCACAAACTCCCGGTTGTAGCGACGTTTTTTTCTTCTAGTTAAAATCAAAAGATCGCTTACGAGTTATTTAATTTGTTTTTGAAAATTCATTTTTCTATCTTTCTCAAGAAAATGATAAAGTTTACAAAAATCGAATCTTAACAAAAAATAGTTTGGAGCTGCCACCGGCCACTTACGTAGGTCGGACACCATAAAACCAGAGATTCGTTCTGAAAAAAGGTTCGGGAGCTGGTTACGCGTGGGGATGGATTAGCACCCCCCAACGCGCCGAAAAATTGGTTCCAAAATATTTGTTGCTTTTAATCGTAGGAAATTGCTGAAATTTAAAATAGATTTAATTTAGTGTACTTAATTGAAAATTGACTTTAATTGAACGGGCTTTATCAAATTGACGAGCTTGAATTAATTAGGCATTTAATTAATAAGGATGACGATACACCGGACCATATATTAAACCGGCATCGAATAAGCCTGACTGCCATGTTAATTTTTAGTTCGATATTCGTATGTCACCTTTATGAATGATGCAACCATTTAAATATGATGTCATGATATTGTCAATATTTAACTATATTTTACCTCATGATGGTAAGAATTAATTCAAATATTTTGTCAACATCCTTTAAGCCCAGAATGTTACGACACAAATATCGGAATTAATAAATACCTCACTTTTTAATAACTTAATTTGATTAATTCAAAATAAATAGGTCACATGAATGAAAATTAAAAATGAATGTCACAAGAAGGTTTAAAATCAAACACACAAAAGCCTATTAAAGTCCTAACTTAAAAGGATCAGATTATGAGTAACCGATAGGTGATCTAATTAGTATCTAAGTGAATCTAATATTAAACCCTAAATTAATTGATTCCTTAAAAATTAGAAAAAAAAAACCTAACAAATTATGAGAATTAAATTTAGTTTTGATCTAAATTGTAAAGTTAATTTTACCCCTAAAGTTGTTAAAAAAATGTCCAACTAATTTAACGAATTCAACATTCACCCAAATAAGTCAAGAGCGAATTTAAATTTGCTAAATTAATTTGAACCCTAATTCTAACTAAGGCTAAAAAACTTAGAATTAACTTAATTAATTTAAAAACCGTGCCCCTATGAGGCGAGCACACGGTTTAGATTAATTAAATTAATTCTCCTAATCTAATTAGGAGCTCAAACTAGCTAAACCCCAAAACTAAATTTAAGGCCTACTAAATTAAAAGCTAGACTCATACCCAAAATGTAAATACATGGCAATAAATTATAAAACTAAATACATAGATAAATAAGAACTAAGTAAATACTAATTAAAAAAACAATCTAATATATAAGCGTACAAATTAAAAAAGGAACGAAATATAAATTGATTAACATTTCATTATTTCATAAAAGATTACATAATACAATAAAGAATAACATACTTAACTAGAAGCTCGAGCGAAAAACTTCGACCGACCGACCGCCACTAAGATCTACGCGCCACGACTCCAAAAAAAATTACTAGTTCTAACCAATTAGGGTCGGGAGCACTGCTCCTAGCCCTTGCAACCGCTCGGGTTGCCTTCCCCCAATTGTGGGAGCAATTTGCCGATTTTCTGTTGGTGTATCATGGCCTTACCCCCACCTGCCAATTTATAGCCAATTTGGGAGGGGTGGGGGTAGACGTGGAGCATCACGCTCCAATCCCTTTTCTTTCTTTCTTTTTTGCTTTTTTTTGCTTTATATATATATATAATAATATTATACAACTCGAACATAAATGAGTAATCACGCTCATCTTTGTAAAAACGTAAAGAGACGGGTCTACCCCGAACAAAAATAGTGATTACAACTGCCCCTCTTTGCTTATACTTGTGAAACAAGGATAAAGCAAAGACCATAAGCACTAATTTTGTCTCACTTCCCTATTTGGAGAATCCGAGTTGCAAGTTCTTCCTATATAGAATTGTTCACCCTTTCTCTCCTCTAGAACCTTAAGCTACGAGTATCTACCTCCTTTGCCCTAGAGACCTTGAGCTACGGGTATCTTCCCTGTTCGCTCCCAAACTCTGAGCTATGAGTATCTTACTCCTTCGCTCTAGAAACCCTGAGCTATGAGTATCTGTCTCCTCTCTAGAAACCTTAAGCTTCGAGAATCTGCCTCCTTCTGTAGGTAGTTCTGAAATCCTTGAGCTTCGAGTATCTACCTCCTCTGCTCTAAAAACCCCAAGCTACGAGAATCTGCCTCCTCCGCTGGGTAGTTCTGAAATCTTTGAGCTTTGAGTATCTGCTTCCTTCGCTCTAAAAACCCCAAGCTACGAGTATATGCCTCCTCCACTGGGTAGTTCTGAAAACCTTAAGCTTCGAGTATCTGCCTCCTCCGCTCTAAAAACCTCAAGCTACGAGTATCTGCCTCCTCCGCTGGGTAGTTCTGAAATCTTTGAGCTTCGAGTATCTGCCTCATCCGCTCTAAAAATCCCAAGCTACGAGTATTTGCCTCCTTCGCTGGGTAGTTCTAAAATTCTTGAGCTTTGAGTATCTACCTCTTCCGCTCTAAAAACCCTAGCTACGAGTATTTGCCTCCTCCGCTGGGTAGTTCTGAAATCCTTGAGCTTTGAGTATTTGCCTCCTTCGCTAAAAAAACCCCAAGCTACGAGTATCTGCCTCCTCCGCTGGGTAGTTCTGAAATCCTTGAACTTTGAATACCTACCTCCTCTGCTTGGTAATTTTACTATAGCAAATTCGAGATCATTCGCCTGAAATCCTTGCGAGATTCAATTCCTCTTTTAGGGAGGCACCCAATTTATCTTTCAAATCTCTGTGAGAAGAGATAAACTGCTATGATTGAATAAGTTAGCATGCTCTTAACTTAGGGATGTGTAACTAAGTATGATGCATGAAGTCATTTTTATAAATGTTGGGGAAAACCCTCGCCTTTTGGCTGATCACCCTTCACTTCTTTTGCAACTTTTTTGCCGAGTCTTCATCACAACCGGTGATGTCGTAACTTGACAAGAATTCATTCTTTTGCAACTTTTTTGAACTCATCAAAACCTTTGTTGACTGAACTTTTATGCTCCCTGTCAAACCTGAGAACAACAACATTATCATCTCCTAAAACCCTTTGTAAATGACTTCTGGTCTTTTCAAAGGAAGGGCCCTTGAACCTTTAGACTCAATTTTCGTTTGCATGACAATGATACTCGTATGTCTCGCCAGATTCTCACTCAAGTGACTTAGCATGATTATCTGCAACATATTGTCTACCCAGGAAATCCCCGACCTTTTCTTCAAACTCAACCATTGCCAATTTTTTTATAGCTTCTAATTTCATCCGCAGTGATTACTTCGTCTAGCCTATTTTGCCCAAGAATTAGAAAAGCTTTATGAAATTCCAGTTTCCCCTAAAGCTACCAATTGAGAGCTTGGTCCTTCTTCTAAGGTCTGCCTGTGAAACACTACCCTATTAACTCGGGATCAGTTGTCGTCTTCTTGTTGGCTCTTCGCGCATTCCCCTAACTTTCCTAGGGTCTGATCTTCAGTTTCTATTTTCCGAATCTTCTTCTCTCCTTTTTCTTGAGAGGGAGCGCCAACTTATGCTATTCTTTTGTGGCTCGGGCTCGTTCATTGCCTCTTCGTGGGTCTTCTACAATTGTCTCATTTAAGGAAGTAACTCATGCCCCTCCGATTTCTGAGTTCAAGTGTTCATTGTTCTAAACGTATGATTGTGCTAGACCAACCTTACCAACCCTTGATCTGAAGCTATATTGAACAACATTCGTCTTTCAAGTGCTCGAACAAGTCCAAAATAGCAACATCATTGTCACCCAAAATTTCTTAAGAAAATATGATCAAGCCACAAATCCCCAAATAGATCTATCTCCATGACCTCAGCCTGACGTATGGGTACGCTCCCATGAAAAGGTAGGGACATCCCACAATTCGACATTTGAGACATTCAATTTGCAGGAAACCTAAACGTCAAGGCCAACTTATGTCTTTTTCCCATTATAAATCTTTCATTTTCTCGACATTACAGTGAACACCTACACCTAAGTCTATGGATCCTTTGTCAAATTCAATCTTCATTTTTGAACCCATCAAAGCATCTTGGTGAAGATCAGCTTTAGAACCTTGTACTTTTCTGTCACACACTCTTTTTGCCCTGTAAATGGTATTCATCGTATAATCTCAATGTTGGACATCCAGATAGGTCCCTTGTGGGCACAAAAAGTTAGTCCACTTGTCATTTCAATGCGAGAGAAAAAAATATCTTTATTATACCTACATGTATACATATTTTACAAAATAGGGCAAGCATTGTTTCCTGAAAATCAAGCTTAGGTTTTGGAAAAAAAGATCAACCCAAGTGAAACTTTTTGTTTATAAGATTACGAATGTTGTGAAGATACATAAACATGTGAAATCCTTACTGATCTCTTAAGCTTTCGGGAGGAACAACCCCGAGACCTAATTGCTACCCAATTTAAGGTGGCTCTCTTTAACTCGCTAACTCATCATGTCCCACCTTTCCCTCTTTTCTGATCTCAATCAGGCGTTAGAAGTATGTCAATCCTTGAAGTAAGGTTAACCCCGATAGGCGTGATGTAATATGAAGACAAATTCATCTATCCATGTATGGTCGAAATGGTCTTTCAAAGCTTGTAATGTAGGCTATGACTCAAGGTTTATGAAAGAAGGATATGCAGGCCCAAGTAAGTGTTTAAGGGTGATGAAACCAAGGATCATTTCTTCCAACTGAAATTCTCAATTACGTACTGTCTGATATGGGTATTCTCAGATGAAATACTATCTTCTCCATTTCTTTTGGATTGCTCTAGACTGCCTGTTTTTTAGGTTTTCACCCTAGAGTTCATTTCCTTTCTTCTAATGTAGCTTCGGACCGACTTGCATCTTTGCAGTGTATTGATGCGTGCTTCCATTAAAAGATGATTAATCTTTCAAGGCTAATTTGTTTGGGTGGGGAATTTTTATTTATCCCTTTTCTTTCATTTTTTTCTTTTTCATTTTCTCTCTTTACTCTCTCTCTTTCTTTCTCTTTACAAAACTGCACTTTTTAATTTAGTACTTTCACTTTTGATTTCTTCAACTTTTATGTTGGTAACTTTCAACTTGATTTAGGGTTGACTCTTTGAGCACCAATTTTCTTCCTCTGCTTCTTTTAGTGTTTCTACTGCTCAAACTGAGAATCTTATTCAACGTATTTATTCTCCTTTATTGCCCCCTAATTGATGAGGCCTCATCTTCATAGCATGATCAGAACTTGATGTCATTCGTTCATCCACAAGCTTTTGTCTCTTTTGCCCCCGATGTAGGGGTGATCCTTGGTTTGGGTTGAATTAGAAAAAAACATTATTAGGCTCAAGATGGGACAAAAATGGATATTTTTCTCATTTTTCATTCTTTGTGAAGGGAAAAGAAGGAATGCCAAATGTCATCCCATACATGGATATCAGACAGTCTTTAGGTGGTAGATGTTTTAGGGTTATCACTTCATTCAAAGATCTTGAACAACAATACCTGAGAGGCAAATTCACTCAATGGGTCTGCGTATTAATCCTGAACACTCTGTGTTATTCCTCCATTGGCCTAAGTAGAATAGAGGATTTTCACATTTATAGTGTCCGTAAAACATTCAGTTTTTTAAATCTTTGAATTAAAGTCAATCTTGCAAAAGATATGTACATATATGTTTGGAAAACAAAAGTAAGATCGTGATAACGAAGAATAGATAAAATGCCTAAAAGAAATCAAAGAATATAAAATGCTTGGCAAATGAAATGTGTGTGAAAGTCTCTTTTATTGAAATTGAAACAAGAAAACATAACCTAGGCCCTTACAAGAGATCTTTGCTATCTGCAGGTGACAATAGCAAAGTCGGTTCCAAGTATTACTTTAAGAGAAAATGCAGCATGCAAGACTTAAACACACCAATTCCCAAAGAAGAAACCGAGAACGTAAACCCTAAAGGTCTTGTTTCTAGAGGTCATAGTAGGTTGGGCTTGGGCAAAGGTACCATCTTGATGAGCAGAAGATGCCCCTTAGGGTGGGTTGGATGAAAGACTGATAACAAGAGGATTCTTGAAGAACAGGGTGCTCGAGTGGTCTCCCGATCCTTGAGCAACACTCTTTCCTTTCAGACTGGACTATAACATCTGAGAAATCTCTTTCACCGTGTCTTGTTGGGATTTGATGAAGGTGTCCCTTAATTCTTGTTGGGCTCGAATTGACCTCTCAAGTCTGCTTCTGACTTAGCAAAGCTTTACTCCGTTCTCTTCCCTTGATGTCGGGTGAACAACGGATGTAAAATCTTTGGTGGCTAAGAATATTGTCGCGAACCCCTGTCCATTAATTTTATTCATTTTAGGAATGAATGCATGTAATGTGTTGTATGCACAACAATGATAATTGATTATAGTTAATCAAACAAGGGTGTACAATTGAATGCAAAGATGCATTGATTTGATGGACATTAATTTTATTTGTTTTATGAATGAATGTGTCATATGTACAACAGGAACATATGATTAAAGGTAATCAATCAAAAGGTATAATTGAATGCAATGTGCATTGATTCAACGAACATTCTCATTTAACAACTTTCATAACGAAGATCGGGTCTCGTTACAACAAGAAAAGAAAAGTAATTGAAATTTGAGTTCTATCTCTGTCGATAGTTGGTTTTGCCTTTGTTCATCTTGTGATCGATCCAAGGCTTTGAGATTCTTTTGTTCGTCATTACAGATTCTTTCTCTCGTTATGAATGTCTTAAATTTCAAATTGTTCTCGAATCAACATTTCATGTGCAAAGTGCTATAAATATGCACAAAGAGAATTGAACATGACAAGAAATCGAAATTAAACGCGTCACAAAATAATGCTACTATGAACATATGAATGTATGCAAAGAGCGACACTGAGTTCAGCAAATATCCTCGTTAAACGTCTTGTATCAATGGGAACATTGGTCTGTTACAATGATCAAAGGAAACCTACTACATGGTCCTTAAGCTAGCATCTAGGTCGACGATTTTTTTCAAGATTCACATAATCTCTTCTTCTTTCTTAGAAGCTTGGCAGGATCTTTCGCTAGGAATCGGGCGCTATCTCATATCTATGTTAACAAATATGCCAACTTTTGTCCCTACTCCCAATTGGTGTAGGAGACGAATTATGATTGCTCCTCTGTCGAGATTTGGTGCTCTTGACTTGCCCTTTGAAAGGATCCTGCTAAACCCAACCTCCATGGCGTATTGGAGCTAAGGTCGGAATTCCCTTAAAGTATTCTTTCTTGTTCGAAGTTGAGGCTTAGTCATCGACCCTAGATGGCAAAGCTCTCGAGAAACTTTTGATCCTGCCCCGAAGAGCTTTATTCTTGTTTGATATGGTTTTCGTTGGTCTCCTTGTAAGACTTGGTATTTATCGATTGTAGGGGTCAAATCAAAGCTGCCAATCACGGAGCAACTGTAGGTCGAACTCCGAGGTTTTTATCAAGGTTTAGAGTAGAGATCACTTGATTGGAACGTCTAACCACTATACGAGGTTGCCATTTTCACCTTTGAAAGCCTTTCTTTCCTCGAGAGCCCAACCATGCAGTTGCTCTCCTTATAGCTATATTTGTACGTCGAAATCCTTCTCATTATTGTTATGGACCAAATTTCCCACTGATCAAGTCTTTAATTTCAAACTATTTCCAATCTCAATGTGCTCTTCATGATATGATATAATATGCAATGTATACAAAGAAATAAAGAAAGGCAAAACAAAAAACGTCAGTCACAGAATAAATAATAAATTCGAAAAAGCGAAAAGATTGATAAAAACAAAACAAGTAAAAAAGAGAACATGTAGCAAAATAACCCTAAATTCTAGGTTACTATGGTTATCCGCATGGCTCTATTGTGGTAGGCTTTTTTACGTTCTCAAGTATGGGTTCGGTTCTAATAAAGGGTACCCGAACCTATCTTGTTACCTACTAAGGTAATAAGAACCCCAATTATGGCCCGTTACAAACTTGCGAATTGGTTTCGGTTCGAGGGTAAGCACAAGCTAATGACGCGGAAGGCTTCTCACGTGTCAAAAGGTGTGAATACCGGAAGTGAATTACCGACCTGTGGAGGGCAACTCACTTAGGTATGGGCGTTTCACTCTCACTTAAGGGAAAGAGCTCGGGTATAGAGCTTGATGATCATGATGAAGCACATGTCTATGATTCCTTAGAAATTAAATGAAAAATTCATCCGATGACCACCAATTATCAAAGTCCGTTCAACTTGGATCAAATTCCACTTAAGTACCCTTAATTGCATTCAATTTGAATTTCAATTATTTCCTTCGATTAAAAACCACAAATATTTTTTTGGTCTAGCTCTCTTTTATTTTTGTAAAACAAAAGACATCTTTTTTTATTTTTGTAAAACAAAAATATTTCCTCAGCGGAGTCGCCATGTTGTAGCGACGTTTTTTTTTCTTCTAATCAAAATCAAAAGATCGCTTACGAGTTATTTAATTTGTTTTTGGAAATTCATTTTCTATTTTTCTCGGGAAAATGATAAAGTTTACAAAATCGAATCTTAACAAAAAAGAGTTTGGAGTCGCCACCGGCCACTTAGGTAGGCCATACACCATAAAACCAGAGATTCGTTCTGAAAAGGGTTCAGGAGCTGGTTACGTGTGGGGAAGGATTAGCACCCCCAACGCGCCCGAAAATCGGTACCAAAATATTTGTTGCTTTTAATCGAAGGAAATTGCTAAAATTTAAACTAGATTTAATTTAGTGTACTTAATTGAAAATTGACATTAATTGAACGAGCTTTATCAAATTGACGAGCTTGAATTAATTAGGCATTTAATTAATAAGGATGACGATACACCGGACCATAGATTAAACCGACATCGAATAAGCCTGACTGCCCTGTTAATTTATGGTTCGATATTCGTATGTCACATTTATGCATGATGCAACCATTTAAATATGATGTCATGATATTGTCAATTTTTAAGTATATTTTACATCGGGATGGTAAGAATTAATTCAAATATTTTGTCAACATCCTTTAAGCCCAGAATGTTACGACACAAATATCGAAATTAATAAATACCTCCATTTTTAATAAATTAATTTGATTAATTCAAAATAAATAGGTCACATGAATGACAATTAAAAATGAATGTCACAAGAATGTTTAAAATTAAACACACAAAAGCCTATTGAAGCCCTAACTTAAAAGGCTCAGATTATGAGTAACCGATTGGTGATCTAATTAGTATCTAAGTGAATCTAATATTAAACCCCAAATTAATTGATTCTTTAAAAACTAGAAAAAAACCTAACAAATTATGAGAATTAAATTTAATTTTGATCTAAATTGTAAAGTTAATTTTACCCCTAAAATTGTTAAGAAATGCCCAACCAATTTAACGAATTCAACATTCACCCAAATAAGTCAAGAGCGAATTTAAATTTGCTAAATTAATTTGAACCCTAATTCTAACTAAGGCTAAAAAACTTAGAATTAACTTAATTAATTTAAAATTTGTGCCCTTATGAGATGAGCACACGATTTAGAATAATTAAATTAATTCTCCTAATCTAATTACGAGCTCAAACTAGCTAAACCCCAAAACTAAATTTAAGTCCTACTAAATTAAAAGCTAGACTCATACCCAAAATACAAATACATGGCAATAAATTATAAAACTAAAAACATAAATAAATAAGAACTAAATAAATACTAATTTAAAAAAACAATCTAATATATAAGCGTACAAATTAAAAAGGGAAAGAAATATAAATTGATTAACATTTCATTAATTCATAAAAGAATACATAATACAATAAAGAAGAACATACTTAACTAGAAGCTCGAGCGAAAAACTTCGACCGACCCTATCAAAATCTAAGCGCCACGACTAAAAAAAATTACTAGTTTGAACCAATTAGAGCCGGGAGCACTGCTCCTAGCCCTTGGCAACCGCTCGGGTTGCCTTCTCCAATTGTGGGAGCAATTGGCCGATTTTCGGTTGGTGTGTCATGGCTTTGCCCCCACACGACTATTTATAGCCAATTTGGGGGTGGGGGTTGACGTGGAGCATCACGCTCCACTCCCTTTCTTTGTTGCTTTTTCTTTTTATATATATATATATTTTTAATTTTTTTTTATAATATTTATATAATATTATACAAACCGAACATAAATGAGTAATCACGCCCATCTTTGTTAAAACGTAAAGAGACAAGTCTACCCCGGACAAAATTAGTGATTACACTGGTACGAGCTGATCATTTTGGTACACGTCTCTAGTTTCCAGGTTTAGAACCATTCCCAGTATGTGTCTTTTCATTAGATTTAGTGTAACCCCCTCGTCCCGGTCTGGACGGATGACCGATCCGAGTGGGCCACACGGGGAAAACCGAAGCGAAACCCGTTAAGGTTCCCCCTCGGTTAGCAACCCTATTTTTTTTTTATCTTTTCTAGATGCTTTTATTAAATCCTATGTGATAGGACACGCAGCGAACAAACACGGATACGAAACCCACAAGACATGCAATTAAACAACCAAATTTTCCTTTTTAAACATGCCGTATCGATACACATACAGAGGGTATCGATACGCCTTGACCAAAGTCAACCCTCTCAGTCAACACAGGGAAGACCATATCGATACACCCTTGAGCGTATCGATATGCCTTTCTCGGTCAACTTTTCAAAGTCAACGAAATGGAACCGTACCGATACGCTACAACCCCGTATCGATAGGACCTAACCCCACCAACTCCTCTGAATTTCAGAGAGTTGGGACCGTATCGATACACCCTTTGTATCGATACACTCATCCTGACTTGAAATTCAGAGAGTCGATACCGTATCGATACACCCCCTTTGTATCGATACTCCCTGCAAAAACTGGGTTCTGCAGACAAGACTGTATCGATACACCATTGAGCGTATCGATACGCCCTGTTTTGCAATACTCTAGTGGCATCAAAAACTCATAAGACTCACACTCTAGATGCATAACAAGACCTCCATAGACACATCCAAGCATTCATACCGCCTCAATTAACTAAAATATAGTTATACAAGGCACCCAACATGGACGAACATCATTCAACCAAAGAATCCACATAATCATTCAAAGAAGGCATACAAAGCATACATGAGTTTCATGCCTTAGTAAGCAAACATAAAATATTCATATAAGGCAATCTAAACATGATTTTACAAGCCACACATGGCATCCAAATACCAAAGCAACACTAACATCCAAGGACTGGCTATAAGCCTCCCAAACAAACACTTAGGCATCAACATAAACATGGTTTACAAATCCATCAACATGAGACATTAACAACATAAAGCCAACACAAAGGAGTCTAGATACAAGCTCCTAAAACACGTAGCATTTCCCATTGCTAGACTACTACATTATTTAATAAACCATACTTGAGCAAACCACCACACGTTTGGACGCCCTTTTCCTGCTCCTTGCTAACTCCAAGCTAAAGATCTGCATTGTCGGAAAAAGGAGAGCGTAAGCATAAAGCTTAGTGAGCAGAGCTCTAAAACATAACAACAACAATGCAGAGTTCAAAGTTTCATTTTAAAAGTAAAGGCCAACACAAACAAGTCATCCAACAACCTAATCCATTTACTACATACAAGTTCAACCAAAGGTCAACAACATAAACATTTCACTTCATGGTATGCACAAGCATAGCCAAACTTTCACTTACGGTGGGACTACACATCACCGTTTTAACTAGTGGATTTCCAATGGGACTACACATCAAAGTACTATCCCACTAGTCACTACCGGTGGGACTACACATCACCGGAGCAACGACAACACACGTAATTTACACAAACACAACCAACATACAAGTACGGTGGGACTACACATCACCGTTTCAACTAGTGAGTTTCCAATGGGACTACACATCAAAGGAATACCCAACCAGTGACTACCGGTGGGACTACACATCACCAGAGTCTTATACTTTTGCTACTGGCGGGACTACACATCACCAGAGCAACGACAACCATGCAACACAACACACAAATCACCATCACACAACATGTACTCACTATATCATACACAACCACACAAGCTGCAACCAAGTCCACAACTAGACACCAAATTGCTACAATCAACCTTAACAAACACAAATGATCTTACTCACCATTTCCGTGCACAATCTGCACCAACTTACTACAAACAACCTTACAAGGCACATCAACAACACCATAATTACCCTCACATAAAATCAACAATATAATAAGAAACAACATGCTTCCTCCCAAAATATTGGAATTTCATACATAACAATTCATCACCGCAAGTAATGAAAACAAACAGTAAAAAGGGGAAATTAAAGAGGCAATTCACAATAACTTACTCTTGAATTTAAACTTGACTTTTCAAGCCCAAACAAAACTCTTCAAAACCAACTTTGAACTAAAACGATACTTGAAAACATTTTCACATCCACATGCTTAAACCAACTTTTGAAATCAATTTAAAACATTAACCACTCACCTCACTTCCTTAAGCAATTCAAGCAAAGCCGACTCAAGCCTCCATGACTTCCGATATCGATCCCGAGACTTTACCAACAAAATTCCTTGCTCCTAATCATCTCAACACAAGTAAATTAACCTCAAATCAGTCCACAACACAACATAGCAACCCGGAATGAAATTCAAACATCAAACACTTGTTTTTCAAACCAAGAACAACCACCAAAAAGTCATTCCCGAGCAGCCCTTTAGCACAGTCCAAAACCGATGATTCCAACACATTTAACACTTCTAATTGCTTCCAAAACGACCCCCAACCAATACCCTATCATCGACCCTCAATTTCCAACACAAACCACACTCAAAACTCAACTAAAAACCCTCCTAAAAACCCTCCAAAACACAAAATCGGGAAACTTAACAAAACTCTTCAAAAATCATATATGTTGAACCGTTTGGTTCATAAACTTCATATCTATCACTGTTAAATCAAAATCTCAAGTTAAACACCACAAAACAACCATTTTCATTCAAATCTCCCAAAAATCCAAATTCTAAAACATGGATGAAAATGAAAACTACTTATACTTTTGAAGAGAGGAAGTTGAGAGCAAGTCAAAAACGTAATTACCTTTCAAAACCGAGCCAAAACGAAGGAGAGAGGAGATGAAATAGTATTTGGGGAGGGAGAGATGTTCTTCACGTTAGAATAAAATGGAAGGGAGAGGAAGAAGATAACTTAAAACTTTATTTTATAATAATTTAAATTTCAATGTTCAAAGACCAAAATGCCCTCAAAGAAAAAGGGAAACCACAATAGGTGCCATCCATGGCTTTTGGGCTCAATTTAAACTTGGTCCAAATCTTAAAACCCGAGGCCCAAACCATTACTTTATTAAATAAAATATTAGAATCGAAACCCGAGACAATACTAAAATATTATTTTCACCTAGCCCCTAAACCCGGGCGTTACAACTCTCCCCCACTTAAGAAATTTCGTCCCCGAAATTTATTAGACAGGAAGAGTCACTAACACATGCTCCTCCACACTTTCTCTCTTACTACAACATACTCTCCAACTCGGTAGACTTACCACACAACATTAGCTATCTGATGCCAAGATCTCAACGGGTCCTTCAATGCATGACCATTTTAAACTCAACTCAAACTCTTTAACAACATAACACGGGACAAAATTGATTCACACTTCTGAATCATAGATACACAGAACACATTACATACTTCCTTCTAACTATGGTGGTAACTGCAACAAACAAACAACAGGACTAACCCGATTCACCATCTCATACAACAATGTTTGATTACCTAACCCATAACTTTCTCTGACTGATCATTAGACCTCAACATACAACCAAACACTATGCAGACGACTTCAAAAATTTAGTCAAACTCGAATCTCTATCGGCCATTATCGATCTCAAGACAATGTACAACTCACAATCTTGCTAAAGCACAACTCCGCCACCTTACTCACGGTACAAGTAACGTGAACGTGCATAAAGGACCATATACAGTGCAACTAATACTGATTACTCAACTAAGTTCTCACTGAGGAAAATCGAAGGCGAATCAGACACAAGACCTCTCGAATCTATTACCCACTTTCAGTACGGATCTCCCACGGATGTAACAAACTAGAAGAAAACTGCAGCTCGGTCTTGACACGCTGACAAATTACACACTTACCTTCATACTGAACCACATCATCCATCAACTCGATCTAGAAGTACTCATCTTTAACTCACAATATGTCTTCATACTACTCTGATGCAATACAAAAGAACTGCCGTGTACTTCGGCCAAAACAATACGTTTCAAAACACTAAGACTATCGGTACAACTATTCTGTCTCTAAAAATACAAACTCTATCGTCTCTAAACTGTATTCTGAAGGTTTTCTTTCTGATACGTCTTGCACGTAAGGTGCCAAGAACCTGTCTTACAACTGTTTCTCTCTAAGTATCTGACTCAGAGCAGGCATAACATGAAACTCGACCACAGAACCACTATCAATGATAAACTGAATCCGGCAAACACAACTCGCAACTCGGCTACTAATCTAACAACAAATTTAACTCGGGACATCGGTCACTACATTAACTCTCTTCGAAGTTTCTTTCAGTTTCTAAAGGCTTGTCATGGTCTTCTTTGGTACGTGAATATTCCCACGTATCATCCAAGAGAAGTACCACAAACTGATCAAGGACTTAGGAAAACATTCTGCTCAACATCTCTATAAGAGTAATTAACACATTTAGTCAAACAAACGACATAATCCAAAACTCTAAGTGATCACATCTATCCCGAAAGCTTCATTCGGTACATCAACCTCTCTCACTATCAACTGGTAGTAATCGGATCTCAAATTAACCTTGTAAAGACTGAAACACCCCTCAACTGGTCAACAAATCACTGACGTTTGGAAACGGATACTAACTACTCACTGTCAATTGTCTCAACTGTCTGCAATCTAAACACATTCTCGTAGTGTCATCTCTCTTCTTCACAAGTTACACTGTCACACTCTAAAATGATATACTAAACCAAATGAATCTAAGGTCTAACAAACTCGAAGTTGATTCTTCAACACTCTCTCAAGTCGGTCGAGAATCACGAGATACAAAACAAACAAAACAGGAGCAAACTCGGAGACGGTATCAATAACAAACTCTTCTTCCCTAACAAGAGACAAATCGAGTAATTCTTGCCAACACCTTTAGGAAAACATCAACTATTCTAACATTCTGCGGTCTAATCCTCACTCAAAAATTAAATCCATCACATCTTTTAGGCAAACCTGTCAACCAAACTCAATTCAATCTTTGACCTCTAAGGATGGTTCAACATTCGATACGAAATCCACATTCCCACTTACTATTACAATCTCATAGTCATCAGTAAGCTTTAAGAAAACTTCCATTTGTCTCAAAGCCTACCCTAACTCTATGTTCTACAAGCCAATCCATGCACAACTTCACATCAAAACCGAAAAAAAAAACAATTTCATCGCACCAACTGAAAACACGTGCCACTGAACCATTAACGGACACTCCTTGTAAATCTTTCTGACTACGACTGTATCCCCGAAGAAGCTAGCAATACCAACACCTACCTCTAGTACCTCACAATGTAGATTCAACAACTTCGCATGCTTACTCCAAATACACGGTCACGTAGATTCAGAATTAATCAGAAAAACAAGTCCATTGACTGTATCGAGGAATTACTTGCTATAACATCGACATCATTCCGAAGCCAACTCTTAGTCCATCACTTCTCTTACCATCTCATGTCAAGATTGGTCACATTGTTCTCTCTCAACGGAAACCAGCTCACAGGCACGTTGACCCAAACAAACAAACTGTACCACCAACTAGGGTACTGTCGTACTGCCCTGAACTAAGGCGATGAACTCACTCGTCATTTACATCCTCTAAAACCTCGGATTCATGATTACAAACTCCAGGCCTACACCTCGGCCTCAACCTTCCCAAAGACAACAATACAATAATAAACAAAACACACAAACAAGAATATTCAGGGTTAGCAAGAGCAAGGGTCCAAGGTGCTCAAGTATACTCCTTTACAAAAATCTTTTCAAATAAGTAATAGTAGCAATGGGAACTCGACACTACGCCTCAACACAACCATCAAGCTTACACATGCTTTCAAACACCGTACTAACAAGCAAACATCAAGCATACATGGCAAAATATTCACCGAGACACAACAACAGCATAACACATCAAACTTACCTCACTTACCTTCCCAAGGTCTCGGTAACCTTAGGCTCTGATACCACTAAATGTAACCCCCTCGTCCCGGTCTGGACGGATGACCGATCCGAGTGGGCCACACGGGGAAAACCGAAGCGAAACCCGTTAAGGTTCCCCCTCGGTTAGCAACCCTATTTTTTTTATCTTTTCTAGATGCTTTTATTAAATCATATGTGATAGGACACGCAGCGAACAAACACGGATACGAAACCCACAAGACATGCAATTAAACAACCAAATTTTCCTTTTTAAACATGCCGTATCGATACACATACAAAGGGTATCGATACGCCTTGACCAAAGTCAACCCTCTCAGTCAACACAGGGAAGACCGTATCGATACACCCTTGAGCGTATCGATACGCCTTTCTCGGTCAACTTTTCAAAGTCAACAAAATGGAACCGTACCAATACGCTACAACCCCGTATCGATACGACCTAACCCCACCAACTCCTCTGAATTTCAGAGAGTTGGGACCGTATCGATACACCCTTTGTATCGATACACTCATCCTGACTTGAAATTCAGAGAGTCGATACCGTATCGATACACCCCCTTTATATCAATACTCCCTGCAAAAACTGGGTTCTGCAGACAAGACCGTATCGATACACCATTGAGCGTATCGATACGCCCTATTTTGCAATACTCTAGTTGTATCAAAAACTCATAAGACTCACACTCTAGATGCATAACAAGACCTCCATAGACACATCCAAGCATTCATACCGCCTCAATTAACTAAAATATAGTTATACAAGGCACCCAACATGGACGAACATCATTCAACCAAAGAATCCACATAATCATTCAAAGAAGGCATACAAAGCATACATGAGTTTCATGCCTTAGTAAGCAAACATAAAATATTCATATAAGGCAATCTAAACATGATTTTACAAGCCACACATGGCATCCAAATACCAAAGCAACACTAACATCCAAGGACTGGCTATAAGCCTCCCAAACAAACACTTAGGCATCAACATAAACATGGTTTACAAATCCATCAACATGAGACATTAACAACATAAAGCCAACACAAAGGAGTCTAGATACAAGCTCCTAAAACACGTAGCATTTCCCATTGCTAGACTACTACATTATTTAATAAACCATACTTGAGCAAACTACCACACGTTTGGACGCCCTTTTCCTGCTCCTTGCTAACTCCAAGCTAAAGATCTGCATTGTCGGAAAAAGGAGAGCGTAAGCATAAAGCTTAGTGAGCAGAGCTCTAAAACATAACAACAACAATGCAGAGTTCAAAGTTTCCTTTTAAAAGTAAAGGCCAACACAAACAAGTCATCCAACAACCTAATCCATTTACTACATACAAGTTCAACCAAAGGTCAACAACATAAACATTTCACTTCATGGTATGCACAAGCATAGCCAAACTTTCACTTACGGTGGGACTACACATCACCGTTTTAACTAGTGGATTTCCAATAGGACTACACATCAAAGTACTATCCCACTAGTCACTACCGGTGGGACTACACATCACCGGAGCAATGACAACACACGTAATTTACATAAACACAACCAACATACAAGTACGGTGGGACTACACATCACCGTTTCAACTAGTGAGTTTCCAATGGGACTACACATCAAAGGAATACCCAACCAGTGACTACCGGTGGGACTACACATCACCAGAGTCTTATACTTTTGCTACTGGCGGGACTACACATCACCAGAGCAACGACAACCATGCAACACAACACACAAATCACCATCACACAACATGTACTCACTATATCATACACAACCACACAAGCTGCAACCAAGTCCACAACTAGACACCAAATTGCTACAATCAACCTTAACAAACACAAATGATCTTACTCACCATTTCCGTGCACAATCTGCACCAACTTACTACAAACAACCTTACAAGGCACATCAACAACACCATAATTACCCTCACATAAAATCAACAATATAATAAGAAACAACATGCTTCCTCCCAAAATATTGGAATTTCATACATAACAATTCATCACCGCAAGTAATGAAAACAAACAGTAAAAAGGGGAAATTAAAGAGGCAATTCACAATAACTTACTCTTGAATTTAAACTTGACTTTTCAAGCCCAAACAAAACTCTTCCAAACCAACTTTGAACTAAAACGATACTTGAAAACATTTTCACATCCACATGCTTAAACCAACTTTTGAAATCAATTTAAAACATTAACCACTCACCTCACTTCCTTAAGCAATTCAAGCAAAGCCGACTCAAGCCTCCATGACTTCCGATATCAATCCCGAGACTTTACCAACGAAATTCCTTGCTCCTAATCATCTCAACACAAGTAAATTAACCTCAAATCAGTCCACAACACAACATAGCAACCCGGAATGAAATTCAAACATCAAACACTTGTTTTTCAAACCAAGAACAACCACCAAAAAGTCATTCCCGAGCAGCCCTTTAGCACAGTCCAAAACCGATGATTCCAACACATTTAACACTTCTAATTGCTTCCAAAACGACCCCCAACCAATACCCTATCATCGACCCTCAATTTCCAACACAAACCACACTCAAAACTCAACTAAAAACCCTCCTAAAAACCCTCCAAAACACAAAATCGGGAAACTTAACAAAACTCTTCAAAAATCATATATGTTGAACCGTTTGGTTCATAAACTTCATATCTATCACTGTTAAATCAAAATCTCAAGTTAAACACCACAAAACAACCATTTTCATTCAAATCTCCCAAAAATCCAAATTCTAAAACATGGATGAAAATGAAAACTACTTATACTTTTGAAGAGAGGAAGTTGAGAGCAAGTCAAAACGTAATTACCTTTCAAAACCGAGCCAAAACGAAGGAGAGAGGAGATGAAATAGTATTTGGGGAGGGAGAGATGTTCTTCACGTTAGAATAAAATAGAAGGGAGAGGAAGAAGATAACTTAAAACTTTATTTTATAATAATTTAAATTTCAATGTTCAAAGACCAAAATGCCCTCAAAGAAAAAGGGAAACCACAATAGGTGCCATCCATGGCTTTTGGGCTCAATTTAAACTTGGTCCAAATCTTAAAACCCGAGGCCCAAACCATTACTTTATTAAATAAAATATTAGAATCGAAACCCGAGACAATACTAAAATATTATTTTCACCTAGCCCCTAAACCCGGGCGTTACATTTAGCCACGACCGCAACTCTCTATAGGATTCCTCCCACCAGCCATATAATTTCTGTATCACCTGCCACCTTACGTACCATGCTCTGTGGTACTCAACTATGTAGTCGTACTTAGATTTGGCTGTAGCAATACACGTCGCAACCATTACACACGGATTTTCCTTGACAAGCGGAATGAAGGCATTGCAGAGCACGTGCACATCCAAGTTAGGATGATCCTGACTTAGTCTTTTGACTGCAGGTATGAGGCCTTCGAGATTTGTGATATGCCATAGCACGTTCATCTTCTTCAAGCACGATATTGAACCCTTCATGTAAACCCCTGGCTCTTGTGGGCACATTCCGCAATGTAGTTATCCGGTTGATTCTTCTTCACAGTCATCATAACTGAGTTGCGTATGTTGCAGTTTTTGATGGCAGCCACGGCGAGTTCTTTCCTCAAGAAGGTCATCCCAATATTGAGTTCACCATCAGTGCGACGATTGTACTGCTCAAGTTTTGGGAACAATGAAAATTCTATAATGTTGAAGGCTTCGATATCTATTGTCGTGAAGTGCGATAGTGGATGGTAAACAGAAACTGGGACAGTAGAATATGGAACATTGAGTGGTTGGGCATGTTCTTCGTTGCCTTCGACTAGATCCTCTAATCCGTCATATTCCTCCACTTCATCGGGCATGTCAAGGTTTTCTGGTTGATCGGGGAAGGGGCCTTGCTCGTCACCATCAGTCCCCGACTCCCTTATCGGTTCTTCATCACAATTTGCTAAACCCTCAAATCAGAATAGGTCTGGGTTGTCAAATGATACGACAATAGATTTACCACTTGCTCGTCGATCGTGAGGATGCTAACTAGACCGGTCACCAAACGTACTACCAAGACCAACACCAAGATCAAGGTCGACATAACCAGCACAAGAATGTCTCCCCACTGGGACCTCGTTATGGCACCATTTGTCTACAACAATCAAGTTGAGGAATTGAATAATCGCTTAGGCCCTAATATCAATTAATATGGTATACTATGGCACCATTTGTGTAAATCAACAACACATGTTAATTAGCCAACGACTCCAAACTATTATTTTTATCGTGTAATTACAAGAACTTAACAACTCAAAATTGCAGCTTCTCCAATCGATATTTAATTGTAAATCTTTTAATTACAATTATATGCCGATGATACTGCACTTCTAAGCTTAGGTATTACGTGAATACTGCAATTGACTACTCTGGTAACGCTTTTATGTACATTGTTATTCATGTACAAAAATAAGGTTTAAAATCATTTTCATCACGATTTTTATATTGTTTCTGATTTTTCCGATTTTTCATATTCTGCAAATATATATTTAGACCGTGCGTTCCCCTAAACGCGAGTGCCCACATATATTGAATTTTCCAATTTTTGCTTACTATCACATTCTGCTTTAATAATTTTTTTCACGATAACCTTTGTTACATTCTCAATTATTATAGGAAATCACTTAAAATACATGCACTAGGCTAATTGACTTTTGAGCAACTAAATATTTCCTAAGCACCCTACAAAAGAAAGTTGCTTCACGATCCCAGAAACTAGAATCACAACAATGGCTCAAGTCTTGTTGGTTTCCCAACCTTTGCCTTCTGAAGAACTCGAACACATTGAGTTCTTCCTAATTTCAGGATCACAACTGCAATCACTTGTTTCGGCTTGGTCAATGCAAAATTCACCCACATATTACTAAAAAACCTCTTGATTTTAGAACGACAATTAACAATGGTTCTTGAACCTCGTTTACTAGAATTCAAGAGATTGGGAGATGACACGATTTGAAGCCCATGTTTCCTTAGATCACCTCCCAAACAAATCAAGATGATTCCGTAGATGTATATCTCTTCGACGTGACCTTCTTCGGTTGCTTTCTTTAAACAATTCTGATTTCCTCCGAGTGAACAAATTGACCATTCCTTTCCTATATAATGATTTAGCGTTCTTAGCAGCTACGCATCTTTTCTGAAAAATTCTCCCCCTTGAATACTATGGGACGAAGTTAAATTTCTCCATAGATACATTCTTGAATATTCTATCGTCGTTTGATGCACTATGAAAAGCCTTGCAACATAATTAGCCATTGACAAAATCAGTGATGAAATTAGACAAAGCATGCATGAGAATTTTCGCTAATAAATAAAAGAGATACATACACCATCTTTTATGTATTTGACTTTGTTGATCGTGTCATATTTTAATTATTAAATTTCTAATGATATCTAAACCAGGCAGGTGGCATATTTAAAGTCAGAAACCAAACCAAAACACCGAGTAAATTAGTGCCACGGCATCTGCAGGATAATGTAAGCAAACAGGGACAGGTCCCATGTTATCATAGTTCTGCTGATATTATACCGGCTTTTAATATATAGATAACAATATTATTAATATGAGGAATTTTTAATTGAGATAAAGAAAATGTCATTTTGTATTTTTATTTTCTTCCTTACCCTTCCATTGAAGTCATTGAGTCTTTCTAAAAAAAAAAATGGTGTTCATCTTAATAATTTTAAGTTACAATATTTGTGTGTGCAAGGCACTTGCGCGTTGTCAAAAGATAAAAAAAAATATGAATAATACTATCATGTAATCACACTAATTTATTCAAAAAAAGGGGCTTATGAACCCAACTAATGCAGCGATACTTGAGTAAATATTTAATAAGTCGTTATATTTTTAACAGAGATTAAAATTTTATTAAACTAAAATATAGCACAGTTATTTACGTTATATCTAATTTTATTTATCGATCAGACTATCGATTTTAAGTTCAATGAATCGATCTAATTTAATTATGACAATATTGTGTAATACCATAATCGTTTGTCAATTAATTTTAGGCTAAACTACAAAATAAGTGCTCAAATTATGTCTCTTTTTTGTAATAAGTGCTTAAAGTATTTTTTAGCTGAAATAGATGCCTAAAATTTCATTTTTGGCTAAAATAAGTGCCGAAAGTATTTTTTGACTGAAATAGGTGCATAAAATTTTATTTTTGACTTGTTTTAAAGTCAATTGATACTTGGGCACTTATTTCAGCCAAAAATAAAATTTTAGAAACCAAATTAAGTCCAAAAAAATACTTTAAGTATTTATTAAAAAATATATACATAATTTAAACACTTATTTTGTAGTTAAGTCTTAATTTTATATGAATGTACTATGAGGTGGTCTTCGTGGACAAATGTCACATCCTTAAAAGGACAATGACACGGGATCTCAAGTGTTGGAGCTTACTTTAGTATCCCTTTGAACCTTTCCAAAAGGGAGAAAAATGAAATAAAACTATGGTTTTCAATTATGTTTGCTGGTATTTGGATTTTATGCATAAAAAATATTTGTATCTCTGAAACTAACGAGTAGTTTTAGTAAAAAAATATTGATGTTTTTTAAAGATACATGTTCAATCAACTTTGTTTACAATATATATATCTTATCAAATGGTTTAAAAAATGTGAAGATATACTATATTATTATCACCTTAAAACCATTCAAACGTATTTATTTAATATTTATCGAGCTCATAACTAAAAAAATTAAAATGTTAATAAAATAATTTTTTAAGTTGCGATTACAACCAATATATTCATAGGACTATAATCAGAATTGATCAATAAAAAATACAAACAAAAATATAATTACAATTAATATATTTATAAAACTACAATCAAAACCCATAATTACAACGTACTAATAATCAAAATATATCTCCACCTAAACAAAAATACTCTTAAAAGAGCTCATATATATTCAAACTCCAAATCAAAATAAATTTAGACCGAAAACCTATAATATTTAAACACATGAGACCTTAAGTTCACTAAAAAGGGGTTTTATATTCCATATAAGTACACTTAAATCTATATCTTTTCATATATTATAACTTTAATAATATTAACTGATTTAAAAATCGTTTTCAACTTATGTTAAAAATAAAAATTCATTTTCAACACTGACAACTAAATTTAAACAGAATATTCTTAATTTGAACCTTATTCATGAATGCCACTTTATAGAAAAAAAATAGTCAACCGGAAAATGCTTAGATTCTAAGCTGCGAATTTCCATTTTTCTTATTCTTTTTTTTCCTGTTAGCTTACCCATCCAATATGTTACCAGAAAAATGGAGATGGTTAATCATTCAAATCAGTTTCAGAATCCTTTGATTTGTCAATTTTACTAAAACATTCTGTTCACTTCAGCTCTGGAATCAAAGCAGAGACAAAAATAAAAGTTATACTATGTTTTTTTCTTCCTTTCAAATAACTCGATCAATAGAATCATAGGTTAAATGACAACAAATTTATGTTGAAATTCGATTCTAGACAAATTAAGGGAAAAAACCCAAAGTCAAATTAATTTATGAAATAAAAAATAAAATCAACCCATGATTTAAATCATAATAATATCAACACAAACACATAATTTCATATAACATGAAAACACAACAAAATTAAGTGCTAAGATTTTGATTTATACTTGATATAGTAAAATATGTAATACCAATTAAAAACTACTGTTGCGTGTAAAATAGTCTATCGCAATGGTAGTGCAAGTGTACACGACGCAAGTAGTAAAGTGATACGAAGTATCGGATATCGTCTCCACAGGGATTGGGCTAATAGCTTCACCTTAATTCACTGCACGAAAGTAAAGGAAATATTTGAGAGTTGTCACGAAAATAATAAAGAAAACGTAAATAAAGAGTAGAGATATCAAGATAGAGAGAATGAGCTGGTATTGAATTGCTCAGTAGTGCAGGTATTGCATAGTTTAGGAAATCCAGTTCTGTCGTCGCACATGCCGCTGGCAGCACCTGTCGCGGCAGCAAACACACCAACTCAGTACTTCAAGTTTGGCAAGAATCCCAGATCTGCCTTGGCCTATCCCTAGGTCCAAGTCTGTCGATGATCACGTCTTGATGATACCTCCCGGCGTGAATCGAAGGATGAACACCGATGTGTATGAATTCTTCTTTAGCCACTTAACCTCGCCCTATCCCTAGGCACGAGATAGTTCAACTATAAACTAGAGAACTTGCTCTTATTTCTTTCGTATACTTAACTCTCCCGATGCTAAGTAAATAGATAACCTCACAATGCTCTCCCGATGCTCTTGCAAGATATTAATAACCAAAATAAGAGAACTTGAAGTTTATTTTATTGAACTGAAAATTCCTAAAACAAAAGCAACCCTTGCAACTACTTTACAAATCAACCCGTGGCCCTAGGGGGTTTTAGAATATATCAACGGCGGGTAAACGGCGGAGGGGTTTTGGTTGTCGGTTATGGGGTAATCGGCTATGGGATATGATATCTCTCCTAGGTTAAAATACATGCCCTTATATAAGCTTTGGGCTCAAGTATTCTAAGTTAACAAGGATTACAACTTTAATTAAAAGTATGATTCTAATAAAGACTTAATCTTCAAGGAATCTACTTTCCAGCCGTCCTCCTTGTTTCTTGGGATTTTCTCTCCTTGAACTTTGGGCTTGACATATCTTTTGATCTGAGGCTTGGAAAAATATATGGCTTTCACACGACAGACGAGCAGAATTTTCTCTATCTATCGAGGTTCATTTCGCTTTTTTCTCTCCACAGAACTGCTGTCACCATGCTGTCACGGCGGCACCATGGCAGCATCGTCCTCTTTGTCTGCTTGTCCAGTTCAGCTCTTCTGCTTCTCTGCCCAGCGCCTGCCTTCTCCGTCAGCTATGGCGGATACATGAAAAAACATCCATTTTTAGTAGAATCTGTGCCTTTAATATATTTGTGATGTTTTGCTGTAAACTGACCTAAATGCAATGAATAATGCTTGAATGCAGCAGAAATATGAGTTAAAAAGGGTGTAAATAATAGAACTTTTATACACTCAACAACTACTAAGGTATAATAGCAATTTCTATCATAATTAATAAGTATTAAATTAAACTGAACCTTGTGAAACTTTGTATACCACTTTACTGTTGTCGACTGTGCCTCGTTTTTCACCACTAACCGCCACGCCAACGCTATGATATCGAGGTGGCACGACGAGCATCGGTGCGGTATAGTAAGTTGGCCTATCGTACGCTGCCGTGTGTGTGCATGCAGCATCTGTCGGTAACCTCACCACCTGCTGTGGTATGGTCAACGTTGGCTGGTGTTGAGTAGGCGGCGAAGGTTGTTGTTGTTGCGCCACCTTGTTCTAATTTGTAAACAGGTTGCTCCCGGTAAACTTAATGTGGAATTCTTTGTACATTTCTGTAGCAGCCTTGACCAGCTTGTTCGATTACCGATCGAACCATTTGTGGTGGTCCTGATGCTGGTGTGGGTGCCCGTGCTGGAGCGTGAACTGGTGGTGGTGCGTGGTAGAGAGTGACCGGAGCTGATCCTGGAACTGAAGCTGGGATCATGTAAACATGATGATCAACAAGTGGTGGTGGGCCTGGAGCCGCCGTTACGACTGTTTGGAACCCAGAAGAAATATGTTTATTCGGCCAGAATGCAGTCATCGCCGGCACGTGCTGTTGTACGTTCATCGGTGGCACTTTTTCAGGTAACTTATAGGCGTAGTATTCTCCTGTGTAAGGCATAGAAGTAGCATCGTCTTCAGCTTTCTTCCTATAAATAGCAAGCTCAAGTTGTTCTTGTTCACGAATTTAAAGCTTATGCAATTTGTCACGGGGCTAGGTTTTCGAACTAGCAAACCGCGCGGCATTAGGCGAATTTCACCACACAAACGCCTAAGTAAGCCTGAATTCCAACTCTGGAAGATCAAAACTTCCAAGGCACTCAAGAACGCAAGATCGTTCTAAGCGGAAGCAAACTATAATGAATGGCCTTTGAATCTGAAAGAAGAAAACTAAGAACACGAAAAACAATACAGAGGATATAGAGTGAATGCCTTGATTATTCTGAAGATAAAAAATTGAGTGAGTTACAAGTGAGGTGGAGAGCCTCTATTTATAGTTGAACTCCCCCAGATCTAACGGTTAAAACTGATTTACATCAACGGACGAGATTTACATAATCTCTTTACAAATTCTCTAAATATTACAACATTATCTAAATAAATCAATTCAAATGGATAATGTTGGACCAAATCTTCCAGGATCTTCCAGAACATTTCGAAACCTTCTAGAATCTCCCACGGACCGGGCTTTGTCTGGTGGTCTCTTCGAGCTCAAAGTCTATTTTTGAACCCTATCTAAAGGCAAATACGCATATGAAACGGGCTCGAACTGGCGGCCTGTGACAATCTCCCCCACCAAACTTGGTGACTCCCTCGTCGCGCTTTCGGGATGAAGCATGACTAGGTGATCATGGATCCGCTTCCGCAATTTGGCTCGCCTCCTACTCAGAATCGGGCTTGGTTGTCCCCCCATAAGGACCGCTCTCCCCATAAAGAGCACTCGACTCTTACTCGGTCGTCCCCCCATAAGGACTTCTCGCTTCGGCAATCTCCGCCATGTAACATCATTCGTCGATCCACCACGTACATCTCGATCGTAGGAACTCCTTCCTACCAGTTGCAACTTGCCCCTACTCGGATCCCCTCGATCCTTGCTCGAGTACTCGGACCCCATCACATTGAACACCGAACGAACCCTCAGAACTCTGAAAGGTTGCTTGGGTTCTCGCCAAGTTTTGGCAACTCCATCTGTTAGGTTAGGTTTTCTGCTTCCTACACCCAGCAAACCAGACAAATTAAACTGTGAAACACCATAATTGTGTTTGAGATATACCTCTTTCAGACTACTCCGGTTGGCATTCACTCTAACTCACATCAATACTTCATTCCTAGCGAAGTCTGATGCACCATCGTCTATCGGCAACTCGTCGCTCATCGACAACATCGGCACTTCTTCAATCTGGAAGTCTAACACCTCAGCTCGCACTGACGCTTCTTTATCCACGAAGCTCAATGCCTCATCCACCTTACTCACTGGTGGACACTCGACGGATCCCATGTCTTCTAAAGATTTCGGCTCCACTAGCCCTTCCAAGGTCGTTTCCTCAATGGAAGCAACCAAGTCAGCACCCTTGGTTAGCTCAACCGCATTCAGAATCCCGTTCTCATTCCTCACACCCTGATGAACCGGCACGATGCATTTATTTCGAGGATCCAAAATGCAAACACAATCGACAAAAGGGACAAGGAGTGCATTAACTCGGTCAAGGAAATTTAAACCGATGACAAAATCATAGTCATCCAAGTGAATTACCTCAAAGTTTTCCTTGCCTTTCCATTCTCCAATTTCCAACTCCACGCCTCGTGCCATTCCCACTGTCGGAACACCTCTGGAATTGACGGTCTTGATCACCCCGGTTGACTCTTCAACCTTCAAACCAATCTCGTCGGCAGCTTTCTTCAACACAAACAAATGAGATGCTCCCGTGTCCACAAGAGCACTTCTCTTTTGACCCGCCACGTTGATGTCTACATACATCAACCCTTTCTACTTCTGGTTCTTGCCCGCCTTGGCAAAACTCAACAACTTCGAACCAAGCTTTAAAGCCTCACTGGCTTCGAGCTTGTCATCCCCTTTGGACGGCTTGACTCGATCCGGGCACTCTTTCACAGTATGAGGCCCCTTGCACCGGTAACATTTCACATTCTTCCCTTCTACACTTGGTTTGATTACTTTGACACTGGCAATCGCACCAAGTCGATATTCCTCCTTTTCTGGTTCGTCGTCCCCATCGACGATGGCATCGAGGCGGCTCTTCTTGTGACAGATCCACACTACGTGCGGACCACCACAACGGTAGCACCTTACGGGTCCTTGTTTTTTCTTCTCCAATGGTTTGACGAACTTGTTGGGATTTTCGTCACCATCACTGGCACAATGATCATCCTCGTCTCCCCCACCATTTTCCTTGCCTCGGGGCCTGTCAGACTTGGATTTCCCAACTTCATATCGTGCTATGGATTCGGCTACGGTTAATTCCTTGGAGAGCTCTTAGACTCCCCTATGCTCCAACTCCATTTGAGCCCATCGCTGGAGTCCATTCATGAAGGTAAAGAATCATTCATCTTCGCTCAAGTTTAGAATCTGAAGCTTGAGCTCAATAAATTCTCTAACATTGTAACACTCTATTTTTTTTGCTTGTGATGGGTTTGAAAAAAAAAAGAAAAGAAAATGAGAGTTGCTGAACCCATGACCTACGCTTGGTAAACCCACATGTTAACCAATTGAGCCAAATGGTATTTGTGTTAAGAGTTACCTAGCCCAATATTAAAGATAAGGGTAATGTTCACAAACAGTCCCTTTCGTTTGGTGTTTGTTCTAGTTTGGTCACCAGTTTTCAAAACAGCTTTTTGTGGTCCCTTACGTTTATAATCTGTTTTATTTTAGTCACTTTGCCGTCATTCTCCGTTAGAGGAGTAACGGCCGGCTGACATGGCAATTTTAAAATTAAAAAAATTCCACGTGTATAATACACGTCATTGTCCACTCCACCAATACGCCAACATGGACTCTACATTTCAGGCCTTGTTCCTCTGATACTCTGGTATTCACCGATTTCCACATCGCCTCTTCATTGTTGAGCATGTACTCGAGATGCAACAATTTGATTGATTCCCGGAAGGTGTTTGATGAAATGCCCGAGAGAAATGTGGTGGCATGGAACAATCAAATTGCTGCATCTATTGAGCCATGCAGTGCCGTAAGTCTCTTTTCCTTATTAGAGTAAGGAAAATAAATGCACATATCCGCTCCGGGAGATACAATATTGAACTTTGGATCAAAAACATCAATGCCATGAACCACTCGATACAGCCCTGGAAGAGTAAAAGCAGTGTGGCTCTCGTACTGACCAACAGTATTCTTCCTGAAGAAAAAACGTTGTGACAAGCAATTGACATAATGTGAAAGACATACTTTGATCGTAACACATAAGGAATTCAAAAGCAACTAGATAAATAATTTAGCCAATGGATCAATCTCTTTCGTATAGGAAAGCAGCTGACTTGAAGTTTATTAAGATGAGCAATGTTCTTAAACGTATTAACATAAAATAATCCATGCCAAAATGAATGGTCCTAACAGTGTATTCAACACTCAAAAGAGAAAACTTACGTTCCTGCAATCTCTTAGTATGTGCTGGTGATAATAAAATCTGCACTGTTCATGGCTATTAAATCAGCAGTAAACTGGCAAGAGAAGTGATATTTCTCATCAAACTTTTTCCAATATATATCTGAATCTGGATATTTTGTTTTCTCCAAAGCATGGGCAATAGTACACTGCAAAAAGTTTGATTTAAACATTGAAGATTCAGAAACAAATGTTTCAGTAGAAGTTAAAAGCAAAGAGTGGAGGTGAAAGGGACTTGAGAAAGAGGAGAGACAAACCTGTGTAACACCCATTTTGGAAGCCAACAAAGATGCGACAAGGTTTCCATCACTGTAGTTTCCTATAATAAAATCTGGAATACCCTGCAACTCTACAGCAATTTCACTTGATACGTCATGATCAAACATACAAATAGGAAAGCATGTTATGAAAGAAGATTATAGGAAGGAATATAGAACCTGATAGAGAAGTACAAAGAAAACATCCTCCTCAAATATGTTGTGATTGTTGAACAATCAAATTGCCACCACATTTCTCTCGGGCATTTCATCAAACACCTTCCGGGAATCAATCAAATTGCTGCATCTCGAGTACATGCTCAGCAATGAAGAGGCGATGTGGAAATCGGTGAATACCAGAGTATCAGAGGAACAAGGCCTGAAATGTAGAGTCCATGTTGGCGTATTGGTGGAGTGGACAATGACGTGTATTATACACGTGGAATTTTTTTAATTTTAAAATTGCCATGTCAGCTGGTCGTTACTCCTCTAACGGAGAATGACGGCAAAGTGACTAAAATAAAACAGATTATAAACGTAAGGGACCACAAAAAGCTGTTTTGAAATCTGGTGACCAAACTAGAACAAAAACCAAATGAAAGGGACTGTTTGTGAACATTACCCTAAAGATAATTTTGGGTAGCTTTTAAATCAGGCTAATAACCCAACCGACTCCCCATCTGCCCAATATTTGTCTTCGAATTTGAAGAGACGTTCAAAATATCCCAAAAGTCTCTCCCCCTCATCGAACCCGCACCATTCACCGCCCGATCTCCGCCACCGCACCGTCATGGGCGTCACCACCCATGCCCCCGTGACCGCCACATCACCCCGAACTCATCAGCACTGTTCACTCGCGCAGTCGCGCTACCATCCGCCTCGGAGAACCGTTTGAAGGCTTCGTTAAGAAACCCTTGCTCCGCCACCCTTGTGCGTCGGTGGTCTAGCCGCAGCCCGTCGTCCGTGTTGCTTACGGCCACCGGATTCAAGTTTCCCACGTTGCGGCGAACAAAACCCCTCCGACTGTTTGCTCGTCCAACACCGGCAAGCCTCTCATCGGAGTTACACAATTTTTCGGCGTAATCGCACCATTCTAGGTAATTTTCGGCTCGATTTCGGCTTTATTTCAACATGTATGGTATGGGTTGAACTAACAAGGCCTTCTCTTTGTTTTTCCTGCAGAATCGAGCGTTTTGAGGGTCGTCGGCGACATTCCGACGAAGTTTTCGGTGAGTTTGGAGTCTTGGTAAGTGAACCGGCTAGACCGGTTGAACAGGTCAGCCTAGTCGACCCAACCCGAGTCTGACCCAACCCGTACCCGACCCTTGTCCAACCCGAACCCGACGCCTGACCCGCTAACCTGTTAACCGAGTCAACCCATCCGAGTCAACTCAGTGAGTCAACCCGTCCGAGTCCACTCAGTGAGTCAACCCGTTCGAGTCAACTCGCCCGAGTTGACTCAGCCAAGTCAACCTAATTGACCAGTGACGTCAGCGTTGACTTTGACCGTTGACCAAAAGTCAAAATTTTCCAAAAACTCCTATTTTATGCTTTTCGACGTCTCGAGTCTGTTTTTGAAGCCTGTTTCGCAAAATTCTGATCCGAAAGCCTCCGAATTTAACCTTGAACCTGAAGTTGTATATGTATTCAATTATTCAGTTAAGGGTATTGTGAGTAATGACTGAAATGTGAATTTGTGTAATTGAAGGTACTCATAGCTCCCTGAATGCGAATTGTTGATGGACTTCGAATTCGGATTCGAGTGCAATCGAATGGGGTATCATAAATCAACCGATGTAGCTCGGAGTTAAGGTAATGCATTACTACCTTCTGCATGCTTCTAAAACTTGTTGGTATTCGGTTAATGCTTGCACAACTATGATTGAACATGTGATTAATTCTGCTACTGTCAATCAATTAAGGAATAAGAATATTAATGGTCAAGATAAATATTCGCATAAGAGGTTTGATAAATCGAAATGGATTTTCGAGTTCAGTAAACGATTAATAAAAAAAAAGGGTTAATCTCTAAGTCTAATTATTTTGGCTAATGAATTACAAAAATACCCTCGATGTATGAAAATGACTAAAATATCCCTATTAATGAAAGTGGCCTGAGAATCTACACTAGATTCGGTGAAACAACCAAACATTCTGAAAATCTTGAAGTTTGCTTGGGAAGTTATAGTAGCTAGGCTTCACCTTTGAGACTGTAAATTTGCTCAGATTCTTTTTGAGATTGAATAATCTCTGATGACATTCACGAGAAAATAATTGCATGCTTGGATTAGTCAAAGTCGCGTAAATTGCTAAATTGATTGAAATGACTGAAATGTTTGGAAATACTAACAAGGCTGAATCGATCGAAATATCCATAATGACCAAAAGAATAGTCATTCCTCGGCATCGGCTGCCTAATTAATCAAAATGACAGATTTACCCTCGAGAACTTTAACGAATGAATAGATGGAAGAACCGATAAATTCTGAATAAATAAAACATTTTCGAGCATCGTAATGTTTGAAATACCCTCGAACACCGATAAGACTGAAATGGGTCACAATGACCCTAAGACATGGAATTAAAAATCCCAACAAAGACAAACAAATGTAATGGCTCCCAATATGGTAAAATACGACCCGTAACAGTTGGTTGATTCAGATACCATGATGATAGTGGGAGAATGCCGTGTGAAGGCAAGTGCAATTTATTTGGAGAAAGTACAGTTAATAGTGAGAGGGACCTATTCTCCTAAGGCACATTCGATGTTTTGGAATGGGTTCAGATACAATGCACATGTTTGAATATTTAGAAAATACCACTCAAATATATGTCTCATTTTTGGTAAAAAGTTCAGTGAACGATTGGTGAAGGTGAACTATTGTTGTTATGCTCTATAGTCAGTTCTGAGAGATGAATGGTTGAAGTGTACCTATCCGGTGAGATATTAAGCATTGTGTTAATGGGTTCGGAAACTTGACGAGCAACTAGAAGTCCTAAATTCTGTACATCACCGTTTATACCTTCTTGGTTCAAATTACCAATTTACCCCTTGATTTTCAAAATGACCTTAATACCCTCATAGGCTGTAACATTTAATTCTGCTCACGATATATCTGAAATCCCAATGATTCTGATGCATCAACTTTCGATGTTGATTCGATCCGTCTTATCGAACTCCCTATTCGTAGGGACCTCGTTCTGAAATCAGTCCAAAATTGTCAAATGTCATCTTCCTGATATCTATCAAGTGCCTCTAAGAAATGAATTGGGCCATAAAGTATGTACCATGTATCTGTAAATACTTTCTGTTCTAAACCAAGACCATATGCTTACAAATTTAAAAAGTATGATACTGTAATACGAAAGGAAAGCAATTCTCTGATTTCTGACCTCTGATATGAAAAATATATCTGATATATGACATTGAATACGAAATAATAATAATAATAATAATAATAATAATAAATAAATTTGATATCTATCTTCTGGTATAAAAAGAGATTTGATATCTATTTTCTGTAATATTGTCTTCTGAATATAAACTAAAATCATCTGGGTGTATTATATGGGATATAAATAATGATCTGTAGGCTCATGGTTGGTAAGTCCTTCTGGACCTAAGCTCCTACGCCCAATGGGCCTAGGGTAAGCCTTTCTGTTAAGCTCCTACGCTCACGGGCCTAGGGTAAGTCTTTTTGGACCTAAGGCATCCCCTTAGGTAGGCTCCTACGCCTCAGGCCTAGGGTGAGACCTTCTGTATGCAGTTCAGGAGGGACTGCATTTTAGAGTTCGGTTGGGGTAGTTAAGTAAATTAATAAAACTTTCTGACCTCTTCTGAAACATACCATACTAAATTAATGTATCAATGTTGAACCCTTAGTAACTTACAATTCACGTATAATAGACCACTCTGAACTTTTTGATTCAACTTCTGAAATCTGAATCTCTTTTGAATCTCTGGCTTTGGACTCACCTCTTACGGTTTGGGTGATCGAATAAAGAACAACTTTGTGACCTCCTATTAATGTTTCACTGAATTATCGAATCGTAATTTGAGCTTACCGCTGCCTAATTCTTCATGACAATGTTAAGTTGTCATATACCTACTTGTACCTTTAGCATCTCTTGGTAGTTTGTATTACCGAGCTTTTCGAAGCTCACGTTGTTTTACTATCACAGGTTAAGGATCTACTATGTTGCAGCTATCAACGTCGGTATGGGGGTTTCTTCGGCTTTGCATGCGGAGTACGACACCTGTGTAATTAGGGGGCATGTATGTCACGTGTTGTTTTATATTCGAGTATGAAACTTGTATTAACTTTTATCACATTTTTGTTTCATTGTCTGAATGTTTCTGAAATTGTATTTTAAATCAAAACTTGATTTGCGATGTAACTGGTTTAGCACTTTGTTTATTTGAAATTTTAACGTGGGTCACTCATGTGACCCTAATGTGACTTCCTAAGATCCGATGTAACGCATAGGCGGGTCTAGGGGGTTACAAATATACTCCAAGATGGAACCCTCATGTCTAAGTTGTCGCAACTTCGCTCGAGCATTGTGTTGAGCGTTGGTCGGATATAATTGACCCTTGAACTCAACATGTAACTCTTCCCATGTCTCAACAGGAATGTATTTGCCCTTTTCATCAGAGCACCTGCGTCGCCACCACAAAAGAGTGACATCAGTCAAATACATAGAAACAACAATTACCTTTTCCGCATCATCCTTGATGCCCATCACCCGAAAATACTGCTCCATTCCCCACACGAAGTTCCCAACATCTTGAGCCGACCTGTTACCCTTGAACTCCTTCGGCTTTGGGACGTCCTTCTTGTGCATGGACGCAGTGGGTGCTGCTCCATTCTTCAAGGCAACTATCAACAAAGCCATGTCTGCCTTCATCTTCTCAATCTCAACCTCCACAGCCTCTAACTCGGCCTCAAGCGCATCACCTCTACTGCCCAACTTCTTAAACAAATCCGTCAGAAGTTCCTCCATCTCTCCCTTGAGACGGTTCCTCTTGTTGTCTTGCTCCTCGAAGCGTGAATCAACCACGTCGAGTCGCTCACGCGAGTCCTTCACCGAACCCTCGAGACTGGTCACCTTTTCCTCCAAGGTCTCGGGGAAATCTTTCGAACTCGCCGTCTTTCCCTCAACAGCCTGGGTCTCCGCACCCTTTTGCGCTGCAGCATTATCTCCTTTCTTCGGTGTCATCTCAATCAGTGCCTTCCTCGAACACTCGCTCTGATACCAACTGTCACGGGGCTAGATTTTCATACTAGCAAATCGCGTGGCCTTAGGCGAATTTCACCACACAAACGCCTAAGTAAGCCTGAATTCCAACTCCGGAAGATCAAAACTTCCAAGGCACTCACAAATGCAAGATCGTTCTAAGCGGAAGCAAACTATAATGAATGGCCTTTGAAACTGAAAGAAGAAAACCAAGAACACGAAGAACAACACAGAGGATATAGAGTGAATGTATTGATTACTTTGAAGATAGAAAATTGAGTGAGTTACAAGTGAGGTGGGGAGCCTCTATTTATAGTTGAACTCCCCCAGATCTGACAGTCAAAACTAATTTACATTGACGGACGAGATTTACATAATATCTTTACAAAATCTCTAAATATCACAACATTATCTAAATAAATCAATTCAAATAGATAATTTCGGACTAAATCTTCCAGGATCTTCCAGAACATTTCGAAACCTTCTAGAATCTCCCACGGACCGGGCTTTGTCTGGTGGTCTCTTCGAGCTCAAAGTCTGTTTTTGAACCCCATCTATAAGCAAATACGCATATGACACGGGCTCGAACTGGCGGCTCGTGACAAATTCTTTTAGATGTTCTTGATCACGAATTTGAAGCCTCTGCAATTCTTGTTTTTGTCTTTGAATTTCACCTGGACTCAAACCATGAATAGTTCCAACGACTTCCGGAACCGAAGGTGGAAGGCTGGAGGCGGCGGCGGCGATATCACCGGTTCTACCATGGGATCACAGATTTTAACTGGCGGAGGTGGAACTAGACCTGGCAAACTTGACCCGAGACCCGAAACCCGAACCGAATTACCCGAACCGAAACCCGATTTTGACCCGAACATGATGATTCGAAGTTGACCCGAAACCCGAATCGAACCGAACCGAACAGAACCGAACCAAAATTTTTTGTTGAACCGAAATGGACCCGAACCGAATGGACCCGAACCAAATGGACCCGAACCGAATGCTACCCGAACCGAAAGCTGAACCGAATATCAACTCGATTTTAACCCGATTTTGACCCGATTTTAACCCGAATATCTATTTTTAACAATATAATAAATAATAAAATGAAGTATAGAAATTTGAGATCTTGGTGACCAATTTTATAATTTCATCATAAAATATAGCATAAAATTGAAATTGTAGACTAAATTAACAATTTGGAAGTGGAGAAATTTGAGAGTTCAATGACCAATTTTGTAATTATACCATATAAATAAATAGGGGTCAATTTTGGCTAAAAATTAAATCTTTGAAATTAAAATGAACGAAAATATCGATATATTAAATTAATAGACTAAATTACAAAGATTAGTTAATTTCAACTAAAAGTAAATTTTTAGAGACTAAATATCACTACGGGGAGGGGATTTCTATATCCGAAGTCTAAACTGTGGGAATACTTGTGACTAAATTAAATTAAATTAAAACTTAAAGTTGACTAAAATGTAACATTTTAAATGCAACATGACCTAAAAAGTAATTAATCTCTAGCTTAAAAAATTGGTTGCTTATTTCCCTCCAAAATTGTCTTTTCTCTCTCTATTTTTTCCAATTGTCTTTTTCTTTTTTTTCCAATCTAGCTTAAAAATTTGGTGGCTTATTTCCCCCCCAAAATTTTGTTTTTTCCCTCTCTATTTTTACCAATTGTCTTTCTCTTTTTCTTAATTTAATTGAGTTTCAATTTAGATTAATTTAATTGAAATTTTACATTTAGTTTTAAAATTATTTTAATTATATCCGTGATTTATGCTTTTAGATTTTAGTTAGTTCAATTAGATCCTTAGTTTAATAAATTAATTCATTTCAAACATTATTATTATTATTATTATTATTATTATTATTATTATAAACTTTGATTTAATATAATTATACAAAAAAAATTATATGGATACATGAATCTTTGATTTAAATATTTAATCAAATTCAAATGCATAGATTAACAATTTGAATCAGAATTAATCTCATACACCAATAACTCTAAACTAAACCATAAATACTAAACCTCAAACCTTTAACCCAACTCAAATCGAATTGACCCGAAAATTTAAATGTTGACCCGACCCGAAATTGACTCGATTTTAACCCGAACCGAAAGCGACCCGAACGACCCGATTTTGACCCGAACCGAAAGCGACCGATCCGATATTGACCCGACCCGAAAACAACCGATCCAACTTTGACCCGATCCAATACCTGAACCGAATCCGACTCATCACAGACCCGAATTAGACCCGAACCCGAACCGAACCGAATCTAAACCGATTCTAGATAGACCCGAAATAATCCGAACCGAACCGAACCGAACCGAATGACCCGATTGCCACCTCTAGGTGGAACCATCCCCTTTTCAAGTCCAAACAATAATCCCACTTTGCTTGGCGGGATCGCAGCGGCTTTATCACCACCGGGAGTCGGGCCGGAATTCAAAGCATCAACGAACCGTTCGCGGTCCAATTCCAATCCCTCGTTCCCGAAATTAACGGAACCGGTCGCCAGAAACACGAAAAGCCGCATCCTCGCCTGCTTTGCCGAGAAGCTATAAAGCCGATCGTATTCGTGCATCATGTGTTCAAGATCATCGTCATTGGAAACGGAAATAAGCGAGTCGAGGTCTTCGTCAGGGAGCTGGTACTTGAACAAAACGTTGCCACTGCCGCACAAAGCGGAGAGCTTAGCGATCATGGTTGAGAATTTGATGTTCCGATCAACGACCATGATCTTGGTCTCCCCGCCAACGTAAGATAACTGATTATCATGAGGCCGAGGATGGATCTTTCCACCGTAGCTGCACATGAACTTAGCCTTGTAACTTTGTTGTTGTAGCGATTGACCCTCCCACGGAGGCGGATTATCGAACTCAATCTCTCGGGATCGCGGCGATGAGTCGCCAGAATCTGGGTAAGAATTATAAGAATAATTCGCCATTTCTCTCTTTCTTTTAGTTTTACAGTTGTTTAAGAAGGAAAAATAGAGACTAAAATTATAGTGCCGTTTGTTAAGGGATAATTTTAGGGGGGAGGGAAGATAATGTGACCGTGAGGAGTAGGAGAAATTATATTACGGGTGATTTCCACCACGTCATTTATGGGACCAACCACTATAAACCACCCACTTCATCATTTTTATCCATGTCATTAATTTAATAATAAAATAACTTTCAAAAAATAGTTTTTAAAATAACATGAAAAACTTTAGTGAAGATTCATTGGTTGGAAAAAATGACATGGAAAAATCATAATTGTGACATAGGTGATTCCCACCACGTCATCCATGGGACCAACCAATGAAAACCACCCACTTCACCATGATTTTTCCATGTCATTTTTTCCAACCAACGAATCTTCACTAAAATTTAAATAATGATGAAGTGGGTGATTTTCATTGGTTGTCCCATGGATGATGTGGTGGGAATTACCCATAATATAATTTCTCGAGGAGTAGGGAGTTGTGTGCTGTTAGAAAGATTTTAGGTTTGGGTAAGTGACACGTGGCGATGTAAGAGGAGAGTAGGGAGTACGGACTAGGGGGGATTCGATTGAGAGAGTTGGGATAAGAGTGAGGTGGCTTGACTGCGATTGGACAGTTAATGCTAACTCACTCGGCTTAAAGACCAAAATAACACCCCTACATCCTAATATTACTAAATTAGCAGCTAATATTTTTTTAGACTAACACCATTACAATAAATTTGTTGTGATCTTACAGCGAGTTTAAATAAAATTTTAATTTTTTAAATTCTTTTTTAAAGTCACCGAAGAAACACGTTAAGTTCAAAAAAAATTTATTTTTTTTCGTGTTTTAACTTGATCAATCGCATTAACAATTGATTAACATATCTTAATTGGAACTCGCCGTGCACTTATATTTTTTACAAACCTAGAAAAAATATACTATTAAGAACCCAACTATTAGAAACTCACTTTGCCTCTTCAATATATTAAAGAACGAAAAAAAATTATTGGAAACCAATTTTGAGAATTAGCTTCATAAATTGCAAATTAGATGTTGACATTAGCTTATATATATATAGCCTTAGCTAGAGTGTAAGTTTTTATTTTCTTACCAATGTGAGATTTTTGATGCTAAAATATAATAGCAAACTCTTTAGCTTTAATAATCTCACATTGATAAGAAATAAAGACTTACACTCTAGCTAGGCCTATATATAACCAATGCCATTTTTTTGTAAATTATGGAGCTAAATTTTAAAGTTGATTCTTAATAGTTCAATTATTTTTCGTTCTTCAATACATTGAAGATGTTTAAGTAGTGATGTAGAAGAGGTGACCGACAAAATCAATCTTGTAGATTGCTTTACTAATAGTTTTGAAAGTATAGGTAAACTGCCACAAAGAGGGTCTAACCATATGAAATTGTCGATCTTTTATGATTAGAGACGTGCATCGTGATAATGATTACATGAACACCAAGCTACTATTAAGGTAGATGGGAACCATACCATAAGACAGACGAATAATGTACCACAAGATATAAAAAAATTATGTCAAAAGCTAGACGAAACAAAACACATCAAAATGTGCAAAAAAAAAATTAAATAGAAAAAAATCATATTGAGAGTAAAAATAAATAAAAAAGAGAAAAAGAAATGAAATAATAAGAGTCGTCAACCAATTCAAAATTAATGCAAATTAAAGAACCCCACATATATACATATATTAAGTTGAATCTGATTAATTATTCATTACAGTAAAAGAAACCATACACACACATATATTGTATATATTAATGTCGAAATTCATTAATTGATCACTTATTTTTGTGTGAATTTAAATTTTACCATTTATCATTTGAAACATAAAAAAGCTCTATATTTAATAAAGAAAAGTCAAAAGTCAATTTTTTTTTTTACAAGTGGCTTCCCATCCCATGTGATACCCAATAAGCCATTTTTATGTGTTTGCGGCTAATAAAGCCAAGCTGAGGCAGCTTTGACGACTACTGTTATAACAATGTGGCTTGGTTACCGATCACAACTCACCGAGCACGGGTAAGTTTATGATGCGACATAATCGCGGTAAGATTACGATACAATACTAACGGAAATATTACAAATTACAGAAAATGAAATTGAAAATTTTATAATTTTTTTAAAAAGTGTTCTAGTAAAAAAACGGATGATGTTCATTTTAAGAGACACAAGTTCAAATGACTTTGTCTAGAATGTGTATGTGCATTGTTAGATGGTTAAGAATATGTATGAATAGATACTACATTGTAATCACCTTTAGTAGGGCTGGGCGTTCGATCGAGTCGAGTCAAATTTTTTTGAGTTATTCGAGTTTGCAACTCCTATTTTACGATTCAAATTTTATTTGAATTTTTTTCGAATCGAGTCGAGTTTTCGAGTTTATATACAAATTTAATTGCAAGTATTTATTATATTATAATACATATTGATTCTAATTTCAACGACTTTCTATATGCATATATGATGTACATATATATTCCTTCATATTTTCACATGTGATATACATAATATATCATGCAGAATATAAAAATGTCAACTAATTACTAAAAATTTTGAGTTATTCGAATTTCCATTTCATAACTCAAACTTTATTTGAATTTTTTTTGAGTCGAGTCGAGTTTATAAAATTACGAGTCGAGTCAAAACGAATCAGTTTTTTCCGCCTCGAGTCGAGTCAAATAATTCAGTTTTTTCGAGTCGAGTTTTCCCCACTCCTAACCTTTAGTCTATTCATTTTTTATACTTTTTGATAATATTTTAGGTTGGTGCCTCACGACATCATCGATACTTAGAGACAATTTTCGATACTTACAAAAATCTAAAATATTATCAGAAGTGATAAGTATCAATACTCGAAGCTAAGTTTCTATACTTAACCATACCAATAACCTAAAATGTTATCAGAAAGTGTAATATTTTCAATTCCGAATTTTATATCTTATAATATACTCTATCTCAATTATGATATCCAAATTTTAAATGACAAATTCTATCTCAAAGCACTCAATTATTAGAAATATTATAAGTAGATCACCTACTTTTAAAAAGTTACAAATGAAACACTCAATCAATCGATTTTCACAAACATATCATTGATCAACAATTAAAAATGAAACCTATGTTAGAGGTGTCGTTAGGAAATAATTTTTTAATGATTTACTTATTAGTTAAATTACACCATAGGTCACCGAATTATTTTTAACATTGCAAATGAATCTCTTAATTTTAAAAATCACAAACGAGACACTTAATTAATCGGAAAAAAGAATTCAATTTAAGTTTTGGACTTCTCAAAGATCGGGGTTTGATTTGACGTCTCAAATGACGAAGAGGTTTTCTATTGGTGAAAAGAGGAACATATCTCGAGATTGATACCATCTGATAGTATGAGACGTAGATCGAAGTTCAAGAAGTTCGAAAATTTTGAGGCGATTTCATGACTTTTGAGAGATACTCATGAGAATATTGTGAAGAGATCGAGATGAATATCATGGTGAACTTTGAGGTTCATGGGCCATCAAATACGAGAATTGGGATTGTGATACATAACCTGATTGTTACAACTAATTAATTTATTGAGTTGATTCTAACTCTATGAAATCTAATGTTTTTAATGAATAAAATATTCTATGTAAAAATTTGTATGATATTTAACAATACAATGACATGTTTGTAATAATTGATTAATTATCGTATTTGGAGCTTATTGAAATTAGGTGACTTATTTGTAGTCATAAATATAAATGGGTGACATGTGGAGTAATTTTCCATTTCAAAATGCAATTATAAAAAATAAGGGGTAAATTACACTCTAGGTCACAAAATTATTAATCATGTTGCAAACATGTCATTTTCTTTTATTAAACATTACAATTTAATCACTTATTTAAAATATTATTACAAACAAGTTACTCCAACCTTAAAATTAAAACAAAGTCTAACGAGATTTGGTATAATGATAGTTTTAATCCTCAAAACTTATGTGTTATATTAATTTGATCTTAATTCAAAACAAGTTATTAAATTAACCCTCCATATTGAAAATGCCTATCAATTTAGTCATTATTTTTCTTCTAAATTGTTTCTTCTTCACATAAATGTTACTATATTACTTATTTGTTGCTTAGAATTGCTCTCAGCATCATATATAGTGTAAAACTTTACTAATAAGGGTATTATCATAATAACAAGCTATTTACGTTTTATATTCCGTTCAATGTACAAGACCACTCCACGTTCTAGGTAACACATCTCATTGGCTGACTAAATTTAATCGGGCTTTGCAAATATTCAATATTAGACTGACCCTCTCAACCCTTTTTTTTCATTATGTTCTTTAATATAATTTTGAATTGTATCATATTAGTTTAGATGGATGAAATCGATGTTAACAAAGTAAAAGAGACACATTCTTATATTTTTTTGAAGTACTATTTTTATTAATGTTACATTAATATAAGTAAAAAAGACAAACTAAACACACAATATTTATATAAACAGGTTAAACCAACCCACCGATTCCGAAATCTATGGCCCAAAAGACCTTGTGGAGACGATACTTGATACTTATCACTTTATTACTTGTAACGTGCATACTTACATCGTTTGCGTTGCGCTCAAAACACGCAATACCCTTCTTCATCTTTCCAACTCACACATACAAGCCCACAACCTAAAGGAAGCCCCCAGGGCATTCGTGAACCCCCGCCAAGGGTTCAACTCTCGGCCTACACCACTGAGCTCACGGTTCGGGTTAAACCAACCCACATATTCTGAAATCTGGGTCATTACATTCACCCTACTATTAATTACTTTATTACCCTTACTTGGCTGCTTTTTTGCTGCTCGAACCTTGACAACCTAGCTTCAGTGGTATTAGCTGATGTAGACTAACATTCACCCTGTACTCATGAAAATTACAGATAATTTCTCTCGATGCTTCTAAAACATTGGTGCTGACAAGGGCTTGGTCATAATATCAGCCACATGTTCATACAAAAGCACTTCATTTACCTATAGTTGTTCTGCAACTACTTTCTCCCTTACGAAATACAAATCCAATTCTACGTGTTTAAACATAGAGTGCATTTGGATTTGTTGAGACCGCTACAACACTCGATTTGTCACACCAAATAGTAGCTTTCCCATCAGGTTTCAAAAATAGCTCACCAAGTAAGGTTTCAATCCAAGTAACTTCTGTTGTTGCACATGCCACACTCCTATACTCCACTTTAGTAGTTGAACGAGAAACAACCTGCTGCTTTCGAGAACACCAAGATATAGGATTACATGCAAAATACATACAATAGCCCGTTGTAGAATGTCAATCATCTACATCAGATCCCTATTCTGCATCAACTAAACCCACAATAGACATCCGAGAGTTCTTTTTGAAACATAACCCATGATCAATCGTTCCTTGAAGATATAACAAAGTCCTTTTAACTATTTTTAAATGACTATCCAAATAAGCTTGCGTGAACTGATACACACATGATTTACAACAAAAGCAATCTCTGGTCGTGTGATCGCGATAAATTGAAGAGCCCCCTACTATACTCATGTATTCTTTTACCTAGGATATTTGGGGTGAAAGAGATGCGACAATCTCGTTTTGTTTTATTAATTTAAAGCTGTAATACCTTCAATTGAAGGCCGGCTAATTTATGTAAACAGAAGTTGACTATTTGAGTTAGTTGGGAGGAATGGTTTCCTAACAAAAATTATAACCGCGTCCCTGTTGATTCTAATAGTCACCTAATATCAAAGATTAATTAGCCATGTCGATGTCTCGATGATGAATGGGTTGTTTTGAACTTTTGATGATGTGATAGTACGTATTGAGAGTTTAAGATTAGTCTGATTATATGGTGTAATGTTTCATTTAATTTTAAGATATATTATTTATTAACAGTTAAATTTGCCCTTTAGAAATTTATTGTAAAAGGGTTTCATGGCGTCGGAGAACTCCCAAGGGCGATCAAAGGGCAAGGTTTGGACGTTATTCGTGATGAATCTTCCGATGCAATTGCATTGGAAAGGTGTCTGGCAGGTATTCGACAGGCATGGAGTAGTGGTCGATGTCTTTATCCCTAAGAAGAAATCAAAAGAGGGAAAAAGATTTTGATTTGTGAGAATGAAATCAAAGGCTGATGCAGATAGGGTTATCAGACGATTGAATGTATTTCATTTATATAGGGCTTGGATTAGGGTTTCTTTTGCACAGCGGGAGGCGCGAATAGAATATTGGAGAAAGAAACCAATTGAGAAGCAATTGGAATCGGCAAGGTCTAATCTGAAGGCTAATCGTGCATCCCAAAAGCGAAAGGAGGTGACGGCCAAAATAGGGGATAATCGAATTGTGGAAGGTGTGGTGGATATAGACAAAATGGAGATCCTAAGTAAATGTGCGGTGGGATTTTGCAAATCGGCCTACCGAATCCGAGAGCTTGCCTTGGAATTCAGAAAATAAATTTTGAAGGCTTTTTCGATCATGAGAGTGGCGGGATCAATGGTCCTCTTGATGTTTGATGATATTGAAACTAGATCGCGTTTGATAGAAGAACAGGCTTTTGCGAAGTGGCTGGAGAATGTGATGTCGTGGGATGCGACATTGGGAATGCCAAATAGGAGAGTTTGGTTGTCCGCAAGTGGAATTCCAATACACGCATGGTCCGAAGGCACATGACGGAACATTGCCGATTTGTGGGGTGAATTCATCCAATAGGACAGCGAAACGATAGCACCATCATCTTTTGAACGGTGTCGATTTTTAATTGAGACAGATTGGCTTGACACGATTGATGTTGTAATTACTGTGGATGTGGGTGTGAATTCGTTCAGGGTGCATGTCTTGGAGACGAATGAGATATTGGGCGTGAAATGTGACTATTGCTGTGGGATGGAGGAGGACGTTGGGGATGGGAAGACGGACAACGAAGGGGGATCGAGTGCTGCAACGTTAAAGTGTCGTGTGATGGGGGAAAGAAGCCATGTAGAGGAGGACACAATTGTCCCGGATTCATTGTTTGGGGCAACTAATAAGGTGATGCATTGGAATGGTTTATGAAAGGAACAACAGGGTGGTGAGAAGAAAACTTTAGAGGCTTCAACGAGGGAAGTGAGTTGGTTGGCTGATGAAGACGTGGGGCTAGTGCCACGACCTATTGAAGAACAAGTGCAACTGGTTGGTGTGGAGTATGAGAGGACTTTGAGTGAGGAGGCACGGGATACACCTATGGAAAATGGTGCGGAGGAGCAATCGTTGGTGCATGGGCCACGATCCGAAGTCGATAGAGCTGACAAAGCAACAGTGGTTGAATCGAATGGGGAACTGCGAAGGGTAAGACATATTTCTGAAATTCTTTTGAGTGAATTATCCCCTGAAAAAAGGCAAGAAGCAGAGAAAAAATTGGCGAAGAGGGGGAGAGGACGACCAAAGAAGAAAACAATTACTACACATGAATTTGCAAACGTTTCTCTTTCAGATTCTGATTTTGAGAACATGAAACGATCGATAATAAAGGAGGCGATGGAGACTTTAGCCTTGGGAAAATACATTGGTGCAGAGGTGATTGGAAACGAGGAAAATATATTTCAGGATATTGCGCGTTTGATTGCGGATCGAGAGGGGAATTAATAGCATCACGAGATGCGAATGTTGTCGTGGAACGTGAGAGGATTGGGCTCCAGTGTGAAGAGGCGAACGATGCAAAATTTGGTGCAACAACATAGGTGTGAATTGATTATTTTGCTGGAAACAAAAATGGAAGAGATAACGGGCGATATGGTGAGTAGGATGTGGATTTCTGATGATTTCGAGTTTGCTTTCTCTCCATCAAAGGGACAATCAGGAGGCATCGTAGTGGTATGGGATACAACACGGTTTCGGGCAGAATCTATTCGGATTGGTGAGCGATTTGTGAAGGTTGAAGGATCATGGATTTTAGAGGAATGGAGATGTGGTGTGATCGGGCTATATGCACCTTATGCAGTAGGGGAACAGGCAGATTTGTGGGCATTGGTGACGGCAGATATGTCGGATAGAGAGGTACCATGGTGTGTAGGAGGGGATTTCAACGTGGTCTTGCATCCGAAGGAGAGGCGCGGCTGTGTCACAAGGTCGAGAGGTATGGTTAATTTCCATGATTTTGTGAAAGTGAATGCGTTGATTGATATGCCGATGCATGATAAGTGCTACACTTGGTTTGGTTATGGTAAGCAGTGCAGCCGTATTGATCAGTTCCTTTTGACATCGGAGTGGCTAGAAAAATTTAAGGAATTGTATATGGTTGTCTTATCGCGGGGAATGTCTGATCATGTGTCGTTGCTGTTGGCAAGTGATCCGAGGGACAATGGACCAAAGCCTTTTAGATTCTTGAATGCATGGTTGCTATCTAATAGCTCAGTGGCATTGATGGAGCATGAATGGTTGAGGTTGGGAACATCGGATATGGGGTGGGGAGAATTGGGAATGTTGGCGAAGCTACGTGGGCTGAAATCCTATCTCAAGAAATGGAATGTGCAATCGTTTGGGAATATTGATAATCATATTAAAGTGGATACGAGGCAATTGGATGGTATTGATAGAAAAGTGAAGGATGGATCAATTAGGTGGGGGGACATAGAGGAACGTTGGAAGTTAAACGTGGAATTACGGAGGCTATCGAAATTTCGTGAGGCGTATTGGCGATAAAAGTCGCATATGACATGGCTAAAGGAAGGTGATCAGAATACAAATTTTTTCCACCGAGCTGCGAGGATCCGATGCGAAATACAATTAGGGGGCGATGTGGCGAGGTAGATGGGTTACGGAGCCAACCCACTTGAAGGCCTATTTCTTCTATGCGTTTCGAAAACATTTTGAACGGGTTGAGATGGCTGGGGTCGATGGAGGCATTGGTCGACTTTCATTGCCTAAGTGAGTATGATGCGGCAAGTTTGGAGATTGATTTTACTGAAGAGGAAATACGCGATGTGTTGTGGAGTTGTGAGGGGTCAAAAGCACTCGGACCCGATGGGTTTACTTTTGAGTTTTATAAAAGAGGTTGGTCATTTTTAAAAGAGGATGTGCTGAAGTTTGTACGAGATTTTGCTGCATCTTGTAAGCTACCACATAGTGTGAATTCGGCTTTTGTGGTGATGATACCCAAAAAAGAGAATCCGAAGGTAATAGGAGATTATCGACCGATATGCCTACTTAATTTCTTATATAAAATATTGGCTAAATGTTTGGCGAGACGTTTACAATTGGTGTTGCCGAAACTGATTAGTGATGTGCAATCGGCTTTCATTCGTGGGCGACAGATTTTGGATGACATTTTGCTAGCAAATGAGACAATACACTCGATGCAGAAGAGACAAGGAGGTGAGGGGGGTTTAATTCTGAAATTAGACTTTGCGAAAGCATACGACTGCATTAAGTGGGAGTGTCTTGATCAAATTTTGAGCAAAATGGGATTTGGATCGATACGGCGTAAGTGGGTGATGGAATGTGTATGTACAGCGAGATTGTCTATTCTAGTTAATGGTTCGTCGATGGGCGAATTTGAAATGCAGAGGGGGCTGCAACAGGGTGATCCATTATCGCCATTGCTCTTTGTAATAGTGGCAGAATTGTTACATCAATTTCTGCGAAATGCAACGGAATTGGAGGTGTTTAACGGAGTGACAGTGGCCGAAGGGTGTGAGGTGTCACATTTGCAATTTGCAGATGACATGATACTTTTCTTTCAGGCGAAGGTATGTTTTGTTAGAGATTTGAAGCACCTTTTGACGTGTTTTGAATACGCCTCTGGATTGAAGATTAATTTTGCCAAGTCGAAGTTGTATGGCGTGGGAGTGGATGACGCTTTAATGGCGCAGATTGTTCGATTTTGGGGTGCGAGTGTGATCAATTGCCGATAACATATTTGGGATTGCCATTGGGTATCAATCCGAGGAGTTTACAAATGTGGGATCCTCTAATTCAGCGGTTTAGGAAATGTTTGGCGGGTTGGAAACGTGACACATTATCATTTGCAGGGAGGTTAGTTTTGATCAATTCGGTTTTATCAGCTTTGCCGTTATATTACATGGGTTTATTTTTGGTCCCGAGGAGCATTATAGCTAGAATTGATCGCATTAGGCGTAGATTTCTGTGGGGAGGGTCGGACACAAAAATTAAATTAAGTAGAGTGAATTGGACTGTTGCTTGTAGACCACGTCGTCTTGGGGGATTGGGTGTGGTTAATTTGCGCGCAAGAAATTTAGCGCTATTAGCTAAATGGAGGTGGAGATACGCTATGAATGAGGATTCGCTGTGGCGTGCAATTATTGATGCGAAATATGGTTGTAATTCTATTAAATGGTGGCCGGATGAAGTGGGGTTACGGAAGATGTCGACGGTTTGGCGACAAATTGTTGAAGTACAAGATGATGGGGATGTGAATTGTTTTATGAGTCGGGCAACGTTTGTTTGGCAATTAGGCTATGGTGAGAAAATTCTCTTTTGGCAGGATGTGTGGTTTAGTGAAGAGCCCTTGGCAGTGTTGTTCCCAAGACTATATCGTCTTGCGATTGATAAGGGGGTGACAGTCAAAGAGTATACGAGGGAGGGGAAGTTCGAGCATGAGGAATGGGGAAATTTCTTTGGCAGAACCTTACGATCCTTTGAGGTAGCTCAACTCAAGGAAATTCGTGCTCTGTGTTGGGACCTCCGTCTTTTTCCGAAGCAAGTTGATAGGCTTGTGTGGTTGCATGCAGCTATAGGCGAGTTTTCCGTGGCGGGTCTTTACAAATTAATGCAATCGTTTGGCCTTGAGGTGGACGTTGAATTGGCCATGATTTGGAGGCTGCCCATCCCACCAAAGGTACAGTTTTTTATATGGTTTGCACGGTTGAACAAGTTGCCGACAATGGAGGTATTGATTGGTCGGGGTGTGAGCATTGCGGGGGAGGCTGCGCGTTGTGTTTGGTGTCGGGCAGTGGAGGAATCGATGGACCATATTATGGTCCAATGTCTAATTGTTTGGGAGATTTGGGTATGTTTTTTTCGGTGGTGGAAAGTAGACATGGTGCAGCCGTGGGGGGTGAGGGAGTTGCTGGAAATTTACTTTGATTGCTTGTTTGTTGGACAGATGCGCGGATGGTGGATGGCGGGGTGTGCAGCGGCGTTATGGCCGCTGTGGTTGACAAGGAACAATTGTTTGTTTAATAGTACACGGGCGACATCGGGTGAAATCCTTTTCTTGATAAAGTTGAGGTCGATGTATTGGGTACGGATGGGTTGTCATTCAGGTGTTATATTGGAGTCGACTTGGTGGGAATTCCATGGCAGTGTGAGTCTCAGTCCCATGACGTATCGGTACGGGTTAATGTGAAGTGGGAACGACCACCTACGGGAGTACTTAAATTCAATGTCGATGGATCGGCTAGGGGAAAACCTGGTAAAGCTGGGTGTGGAGGTGTTCTACGTGATGAGTTTGGGCATATATTGGCTTTGTTTTCGGGGCCGATAGGGGTTGCGGATTCGAATGAAGCGGAACTCCAAGCCATATGCTATGCGTTGGAGCTTATGTTAGAATCGAAGGGCCGCCAATGCCCGTTGGTGGTTGAATCGGATTCTACAACGGCCGTTGCATGGGTCTTGCACTTGGAAAAACGGCCGTGGAAATTTTGGCGTTGGTTGCGGAGGATTGATGAGGCATGTGAGGCGTTGAATGATGTGTGTTTTCAGCATGTCTATCGGGAGGCGAATAGGCTTGCGGATGCGTTGGCGAAGAGTGGTGTGGATAGGACGAGTTGGTTTAAACAATTTGCATAAGTTCTTGTTCGCATTTTGAGTTTGTTTAGACCTATTTGGTGTTTGTTTTGTTCACACGTCCATGAGTACTCTTTTCCTCTGTAGGATTTAGAGAGGTTTTTAACGATGCTTATGGGCGTGAGGGTCATGTATGTTCCTATTCTTTAATAAAACATACATGTTGCCGAGTAAAAAAAAGTTTAAGATTTAATTACAATCTTTCGAAAGCAAGATTAATTTAATTAAAAACTATAAGAAAATGTTATTTCTTGAATTCAACATATCCGTTCATTAATATAATTTTGAATTGTATCATATTTGTTTAGATGGATGAACTCGATCTTAACAAGGTAAAAGAGACACATGCTTATATGTTTTTTAAAGTATTATTTTTATTAATTTTACATTAATATAAGTAAAAAAACAAACTAAACACACAATATTCATAAGCCATAGCTATTGGCAATCCTTTATTGTTGGCTGTCAAAATTATTTAAGTATGATTTGAAATTAAAATAGTAGTGCAAAGGGTAAACAACTACTATTTTTTTTTATTTTGACAGCTTCAGCAGCACACCACGGATTGCCTAGATAATGCAGCAAAGAGATATTAGGCTTAAGCTTAAGCATAAGCATGGGTGATTGTGGCGTTTAAGGTTTGAGCATCACCGGTTGAGCTGATATCAACAGTTGAGGTATATATCTCATTGTAGTCCGTGGTGTATGAGAATTGGGCGTGGTTGGTGTAACACCCCTTTTCCGACCTGGTCGAGAACCGGGTTGGAGCGTGCTACAGTAAACAACACGGTGATCGGTGCGATAAAATTTCATTTTAAATTCAACACTTAAACAATATTACACAAACAAATCATTACAAAATATACATTTTAGTCCAATTCACTTTCTATGCACAATAATTAATCATTTAGGACTAATTTTTGACTATTATAAGTTTTAAGGACAAATTTGTAAATATGCTAAATTAGAGGTCCTTCGATTCAATAGACTATACCACAAATAAATTTAATGCAATATTAGTAAGTCTGTAAAATTTCATGTAAATTCAGTGTTCGTTTACTCATTCAATTTAACCATCTTAAATTCAGTGACCATTCTATAAATGATACAAACTGCCAGAGTAACCCTTTTAACCAACTTAAATAACCCTGTATCGAAACGCTTAAGGCTATTTTGATACAGATATACGATAGTCAACCCAAGTTGACCTTATCCTCTAGACTGTATCGATACGGGCAAGCCCCCTATCGGTATAGGTTGACTCCTATTGACCTTGACTGTTTCGATACTCTATAGACCCGTATCAAAACAGTGAATTTCAGTAGTAAAATATTCCGGTACATCCCTAGACAGTTTTGATACGCCCTAATCCTTAGGTTCAATGATGCTTAAACGTGTCGATACGCCATAACCGTACCGATACGTCTTGACTTGTAATGACAAATTTTTACTGGTTTTTAATCGAATTGACTTATCAAACAATGTCCAAATGCATTCAATACTATAAACTACTAGCATGTCAAATTTCATGATCGTTTGAATCTATTTACTATGTTTTTACCTTTTTATGCTAAATGTGCATATTAAGCCATTTTCAAGCAAACTTAAGAAGTCATTTAAGGAACTTAAACCACATGTAACGCACAACCTTTATACACATAGACAAAACCTCAAGATCGACTACTTTAACTACTTTGCCACCATACTAGGAGTTAATAGAAACAAAATACCTTACTTTAGGCCGAGGTGACTTGCCGCTTTACCAACTAGCTCTGATCTTGAAACGATAACTCTTAACTTGAAATGTATGGACAATGAATACATTATACTTATATAGTCTAAGTGAGATAGTCAATAATAATGTATGAACATGGTATGCTATTTATCATGCTGTATTGAAAATCATAATATTATTTATATGGATAAACATGACATACTCCTTAATCATATTACCGCATAACATTAATCATTATATCATCAAAGACAATATCGATATCATAATACCATGACAAAGCAATATTAATAACATTATAACAATAACAATACTATGACAATAACAACATTAAGGTAATAACAATGCAATGATCATATTTACCATTATATTTACACACATAATTCAATAATAATTCTTTAATAGTTTTATTGACGTCTTTATTAATATCATTCGTCTTGGAACACTTTTGGACATAGGCAACTTTGGTTCGATAATCAGTAATAAACAAGCTCAAAGCACAAAGCAATGACTTGTTTCAATACAATATCAATGATTCAATGCTTCAGGTGCCTGTACTCTCTCCAATCGAACCTCCGCCTCGCTTAGGGTCGTCACCCTTGAGCCGTAGCTCATGGACCGTAGTCTCAGTAAATATACTAAGTACCATGTCAAAGTGTCCAAAACTTTTTGCTCAATAATATTTTATCGATGCAACGTCTTTAACAATGCCAATAACAGTTTCAATAGCGAAGTCGGTAACAATGTCAATGACAATATCAATGATAATATTTTCGAGGGTAACAATGAAGTCAACATCAATGTTCAGTGGAAATAGAAATGTTAATAAAATAACAGTGACAATATCAATGTAAATAACAATGCTCGATAATCGATATATCCATTTTTGATATTTCAATAAAATTGATGACAATAGCAATGGTTCGATAAACAATAATTTAATACTATAAACTTATCAATTCTTCCAAATGTTGCCTCCTTAGAGGTTTCGATGCAATAGAACCTTGTAACATGTTAACTAGGCCATAAACAATAAAATTAGAAAGACACCTAGTCAATCTCGAGACGCGAACTACACTCACATGTCCTTCGAACCATAGGCACAAAGCTAAATTAATTTTTAGTTTACTTTTTCCTATCTGATCAGATTTTGAACGAGTTCATGAAACAAATATTTTCCTTAATGATATTTCTACGAATGCTAGCCTCAAGCTCATAGAAATTTTAAACCATAATTCCAGTATGCGTACTAGATACGCCATAGCAAAATATAAGAACAAAATACAAACAAATTATTCCCAGCTCATCGGACTTCACCTTTGAAGTAAACATGTTATACTAATTCATGCATTCAAATTTACAGCATACATTTTCAGTTTGCAAATGCAGATTTTGAAGCCTTCAAACATCGATTTTACAGCACATACTTGATTCTTTTCAAGTCATGAAAAGTCGCACAATATCGAAACATACCTTATCAATTTGGAATTCCAAAACGTTTATATAGCCAAATTTACATATGTATACCTGTATATTTACACCATACGTAGAAAATACATATCATCATACATATAATACATTTTTAACTATACTCGTCTAATATCCGAAGTTACGGGATATCCCATAATTCCGAATCAATCTTTCTCTCTTTACTTTCTTTCGAACCGACGCCCCCTTTAATTTGATTGATATTTAAGTACTCGTATTATTCAACCACTCAACAATCTCATATTATTTTATTACTGTGGCGTGTAGGGATCGCTCCCTATCAAAGTCAAGCTCCCCCCGCATTTAATCTCCCAGGCGGTGAATATCCAAGAATTATATGAAAACCTTTGCTGCATATTTATGATAGATTTCCCAATTATCTCCCTCGTGGCATAATTCCAAGGGATTATGGTGTCCCCTAGTCACCCATTTTATCTCATGCTCTCCACGTAATTGGAGAGCTGTCCATATATAATATATTGTCATATTTCCCCACGTGCATGAGGTACTTGGCAATAGCCAACGTTTTCCCTTGCCGTGGGGTTTTCTATTGTATCAGTATTATCACATGTACTATATTATTATTTTGGGTAAAGTATGCCAAGTAACACCGAACTATAGGGTGTGACCTGTTTTTAACATCAACCTTTGAATTGGTCCAAACTTACCACCGAACTTTATTTTTCGACTCGTTTATACCACCCTGCCGTTAAATCGTTAACGCCGTGATGACATGGACGCTGCACCAAAACGACGTCGTTTTGGTGCCGCTATTTTGATAATAAATGACCCAAAACGACGTCGTTTTGCTAACGAAAATATATGAAATTATGCACTCAATAGGATTCGAACCTAAGACCTTAAGCATTAAAGACAAACATCTTAACCACCAAGCCAACCTAATATCTTTAAATTAGTTTTAGCACAAATAATATATATTCCCAACTGTAGTTTGTCATATAAATATATTATTTCTAATATAAAAATATTCAAATATTGTTATTAATAATATTAAATATATAAATAGATAAATATATTATTATAAAAACTAAAAGACTAATTTTCAAAACAAAATTTATTTAAAAAATTTAAAATTCGACAAAACTTAATCCCTAAACTCATAAACCCTAACCCTAAACTATAAACTTTAAACCCTAAAATTTTATTCATAAACAAATAATATTAAAATATATAAACAAATAATATATTATTATAAAAACTAAAAAATTTATTTAAAAAATATAAAATTTTTAAAATTTACGAAAAGACCAAAAAATTCACCAAAATCTTAAACCCTAAACCCTAAAACCTAAACCCTAAACTCCAAATCTTTAAGATTTTGGTGAATTTTTGGGTCTTTTCGTAAATATTAAATTTTTTTATATTTTTTAAATAAGATTTTTAGTTTTTATAATAATATATTATTTGAATATTTTAATATTATTTGTTTATGAATAAAATTTTAGGGTTTAAAGTTTATAGTTTAGGGTTAGGGTTTATGAGTTTAGGGATTAAATTTTGTCGAATTTTAGATTTTTAAACAAATTTTGTTTTGAAAATTAGTAATTTAGTTTTTATAATAATATATTTATCTATTTATATATTTAATATTATTAATAACAATATTTGAATATTTTTATATTAGAAATAATATATTTATATGACAAACTACAGTTGGGAATATATATTATTTGTGCTAAAACTAATTCAAAGATATTAGGTTGGCTTGGTGGTTAATATGTTTGTCTTTGATGCTTAAGGTTTTAAGTTCGAATCCCATTGAGTGCACAATTTCATATATTTTCGTTAGCAAAACGACGTCGTTTTGGGTCATTTATTATCAAAATAGCGGAACCAAAACGACGTCGTTTTGGTGCAGCGTCCATGTCATCACGGCGTTAACGATTTAACGGCAGGGTGGTATAAACGAGTCGAAAAATAAAGTTCGGTAGTAAGTTTGGACCAATTAAAAGATTGATGTTAAAAACAGATCACACCCTATAGTTCGGTGTTACCTGGCATACTTTACCCTATTATTTTTAGTATCGGTACGAGCCATTTTTTATTGGTTACCCTATTCAACCTTTAATTCTCAGTATTAAATTATCGATCAATACGAGTTATATCGTATCAGTATCGGGTTACAACATTTTATAGCTTCACAATAAATTCTTAATCTTCAATGTTTTATTTTTAGTCCTATAATCACCAATAATTCAATGTCAGTGGCATTGTATAATTACTTATATACACATGTGGAATTAACCACAAGGTCCATGATCAATTATTACTTTGACTCACCGGAAATCAAATTTTCGGTCACCGAAATTCGGTTTATTACTTGATAGAGATTCGATATTGTTGAAGGAAATAAGGAAAACGAGAATGATTCTCCACAGCTGGACATGCATCTGTCATCCACCCCCAGGTTGTTGGAAGAAAATCCAACTAAAAATCAACACGTGTCATCCTTATCCATTAGGGTTTCCAACCAATTTGTATTTAAGTGAATGTTTCTCTCTGAAATGAATCAAGATTTGCAGTTATTCTCTATTATTTCTCTTGTATTCATATACGCATACATCTTGTATGTTTGACATGGTATCATCGCTTCAGGTTGATCTTGGTTAAGCCGTTCCGCCATCGCCACCATGCCTGCTGATTCTACCGCAGCTGATGACACGGTCGACCTCACCACTCCTACCGACGACACCACTGATACGACATTCACCAACAAACGTATCAGCATCCAACTCGATGACACAAATTACCTCCTCTTGAAACAACAGGTCACCCTGCTTCTCCGTGGTCAAGGCCTTGAAGGGTACATTGACGGATCCATATCCCCACCAACCAAGTTTGTTGTTCGTGATAATGGAAATCCAGTCCCAAACCCAACCTATCTTCGGTTTCTTAAGCAGGACAGCTCGTTGGCTTCTTGGCTCCTTTCGACAGTGAGCTCAAATGTCCTCCCACAGCTCGTCGATGCAGAATCTTCAACCACTATCTGGTCCACAATCTTCAGTATTTACTCTCAACTATCCACGACACGTATCATGCATCTTCACTGCCGCCTCTGCTCAATCAAGAAGGCCAACTTATCGATGCGAACCTATACCATGCAAATCAAGGAAATATGTGATTTGCTCGCCTCGTGTGGAAGCCCGGTCTCAACTGTTGAACATATTGCCACAATATTAAATGGCTTACCCTCTGAATACGATCCGTTTTTTTGTAGTGATTTCAGCCAGCAAAGATCCATATTCTGTTGATGCTGCTGTATCTGTTCTTATTGATGCTGAGTCAAGGATTTCAGATCCTCTTCGCATTCCAGTTGGCATTCATAATACCAACTTTCACAACACTCGTGACAGGGAACATCTCTCTAGTTCTGCAACCAATCAAACTCGTGATGATTCAAGGAGTAGGTATCGTGGAAACAGACCACGCATTCAATGCCAGTTGTGTGGTAAACCTGGTCATCTGGTGGATCGCTGTTGGCACAGATTTGACCAAAACTTCAAGGCCACAACAACCAGCTCTCAAAATCGTTCCAATCCTAATACTCAGGCTAATGCATGCTCCTATAAGCAAGACACAGTTGAAGAGTCTTATGATCCTTACATCTCCAACACCACTGGAACTGAACCATCCAATACCTCCGATCCTCCAGCTGGTGATATCCAAGTTCACACAGTGGTTGCATCCTCCACAGTTTGGCATCTTGACTCAGGTGCTACACATCATGTAGCAAGTGACCCTTCTTCCATGACAGGTGGTTCTCCATATTTTGGTAAGGGCTCAGTGCATATAGGTGATGGGTCTTCTCTATCTATATCTCATATTGGTCATTCGATTATTCCTACATCTACTTGCAGTCTGACTCTTAATGATCTATTACTAGTGCCTCAAATCACTCGAAACCTCATGTCTGTTTCAAAATTTACCTGGGACAATTCAGTTTTTCTTGAGTTTCATCCCAATTATTGTTGTGTGAAGGATGAGTATACAGGCAATACTCAAAGGTTCATAAGAAGGGGAACTTTACAAGTTATCTGGCGAACTTGGCACCAACTCTATCTCAGCTTACTCTACTTCTCTCAATAACAACTCATCCTTTTGGCTTTGGCATTGAAGATTGGGACATGCCTCCTCAGATGTTATCAATTCTGCATTGAAGAAATCACTGGTTATGGACAAAGACACGTTTTGTAGTGCTTGTCAACTAGGGAAATGTCATTCTCTACCATTCAAGAATTCCGTAACCATGTATGAAACACCTTTTGAATTAGTGGAAATTGATCTCTGGGACCAGCACCACTTATATCCAATGGCTATTCATACTACATCTCTTTTGTTGATATGCACTCTCGAAATTGCTGGTTATATTTACTCAAAACCAAGTCTGAAGCATCCACTGCATTCAATCTATTTCTTAAACTTGTTCAGACACTGTATGGATCCACTATTCGAGTAGTACGGACAGATGGGGGAGGGGAATTTCAGTTTCTTGACACTCTTCTACCTACTCTTGGTATTCAACAACGCATCACCTGCCCACACACCTCCCAGCAGAATGGTGTTGTCGAGCGCAAGCACAGACACATACTAGACATGGCCCTTTCTTTATTGGCTCAAGCCTCCATGCCCCTATGTTAATGGTCCTATTCCGTACTGAGCTCGGTGTTTCTCATTAACAGACTACCAACTAAGAAGCTTGGCAACGTCTCCCCTTATCAAAAGCTCACATCAAGTCTCCTGACTACACCTTCTTTAAGGTTTTTTGGGTGTGAATGCTTTCCTAATCTTCGCCCCTACAATCAACACAAGCTCTCCTTCAGAACAAAGTCATGTGTGTTTCTTGGATACTCGCCCAAATATCAGGGATATCAATGTGCTGATGAATCAGGTCGAATTTACATTACTCGAAGTGTTACATTCAATGAAAATTGCTTCCCTTGTGCCAATAAGCCTGCTCAAACTACCTCACCTACAAAGGCTCGATCCTCCAGGCCTTTCCCATATATCCCACAACCTTTAAACACACCACCATCAACTAAACCTACAACGACAACCCCACCCTCACCTCAAGATACTCAAAACATAAGTCCTACAATAGAGTCAACCACACCCATACACACTGACAATGCCACCACACCTCCACCTAACCCCACCATCATCCCTAATCAAACCACACCACAAACTTCTCCATATGTATCTATCCCCATACCTCAGCAACAACCTCATGAACCACCAACGTTATCTTCAACTGAACCACCAACAATACCTTCTTCCACAATTCCCCCTCATCCTCTCAACAATCACCCTATGACCACTCGAAGCAAAATGGGAATCTTTAAACCAAAACTCTACACAGTTGAAGCCTTACCACCTAATGTCCATGAGGCCTTACATGATCCAACTTGGGCAGAAGCAGTGCACCAAGAATACAAAGCTCTCCAAGAGAATGAGACCTGGGAATTGGCAGAACTACCACCTGGCAAGAAGGCCATAGGCTGCAAGTGGTTATTCAGAGTCAAATACAACTCTGATGGATCCATCAGTAAGTTCAAGGCCAGATTAGTTGCAAAGGGATATTCTCAAACACCTGGACTGGACTTCATGGAAACTTTCAGTCCAGTAGTCCGCTTCTTCACTGTCAATATTTTGGTGTCTGTAGCCATTACAAATCAGTGGAACATACATCAGGTGGATGTAAACAACGCGTTCCTCAAAGGAGAGTTACATGAATCAGTTTACATGCAACAACCAGCTGGCTTTCAATAGCAAAGTGTAACAGGACGGCCCTTATTTTGCAAGCTTAAGAAAGTTATTTATGGCTTAAGACAAGCCCCTTGGAATTGGTTTGCTCAGTTAAGAAGCTTCTTATGCACATTGGGCTTTCTTGCATCACAAGTAGACTCTACATTGTTAATCCTCAGGAAAGGAGACCTCACTATATATTTGGCAGTCTATGTCGATGACATGCTTCTAACAGGGAATATCGAATCACAAGTTCAGAACATCATTCAAGCTCTACACTCTCATTTCTCACTCAAGGATCTGGGTCTTTTACATTACTTCCTTGGTATTGAAGCAAGAAAGTCTAATGGTGGTATCTTTCTCAACCAGCAGCAATACATCACAGAGCTACTACACAAAACAAACACCCTACGAGCTAAGCCCACATCAACACCCATGGTTACTTATCCAAAGCTCAGCAAAACTGATGGCACACCACTGAATGAAGCTCAGTCCTACAGAAGCATCGTAGGTGCTCTTCAATACATCTGCCATACAAGGCCAGACTTGTCATTTGCAGTCAACAAAGTAGCTCAGTTCATGCAGACACCAACTGAAGTACACTGGCAAGCTCTTCAACGCATTCTCAGATATCTGAGCACCACAGTAGACTATGGCATCTGGTTCAATCCTCAAAGCACTGACAATCTTCAAATCTCGACATTCTCTGACTCGGACTGGGGAAGTGACCCTGATGACAGACGCTCAACGACAGGATATTGTGTTATGCTTGGAAGCCATCTGATCTCATGGTGCTCAAAGAAACAACGAGCTGTGTCGAGATCCTCTGCAGAAGCAGAATACAAAAGCTTGGCAGATGCTGCTTTGGAGGTAATCTGGGTTGAATCTATGCTCACTGAAATGGGAGTACAACAACACAACATCCCTCAATTATGGTGCGATAACACCAGTACTGTATCGATGGCTGCAAACCTGTTCTTCATGCTAAAACCAAGCACGTCGATCTGGACCTGCACTTTGTTCGCGAAAAGGTCAGCACAAGGAAGATGCAAATTAATTACATTCCCGCCCGTTGTCAAATTGCGGACATTCTCACAAAGGCCCTGCCTACCATGCTGTTTGAAGACTTTCGCGCCAAACTCAACACCAGAAAGCTCGAAGAAAAATTGTGCAAGGGAAATGTTGAAGGAAATAATGAAAAAGAGAATGATTCTCCACAGCTGGACATGCAGCTGTCATCCACCCCCAGGTTATTGGAAGAAAATCCAACTAAAAATCAACACGTGTCATCCTCATCCATTAGGGTTTCCAACCAACATGTATTTAAGTGAATGTTTCTCTCTGAAATGAATCAAGATTTGCAGTTATTCTCTATTATTTCTCTTGTATTCATTTACGCATACATCTTGTATGTTTGACAGATATCACTATATAAAAAATATCGGACCGCCAACTTATTACTCAACCACCTAATTATTTCTCACCAATTTCCTTTAATAATTTTCTTACTCTTCCCCTTCTTGCTTCGAACCTATTTCCCCTGTTTATACTTAAGTGAACCGACCCTTAATTTCTCCTTCAAATTCCACGTAAAGTGGAGTTGGCATAACTTAAAATTATGCTTGCCACGTGGTGGCAATGTTTGCCACCTTTTTCTTTCTTTGCGCCATGTTCCCATTTACGTGGGAATACCATAGTTTGCTGTGGCAAACTTTAAGGCATAGCCCTCATGCCATGGCCACGTGTGGTGGGTAATATGCCACCTTAATTTTTGCTTGCCATGTATCCCCAAAACATGGGATAGCCTACGGAAACTCCTTCAATTTAAAGGAATTGGTTGTGGGTCCCACGACCTTTATTTTTTTAATTAATAATAATAACCGAATAACTAGATTTCAAAGGTTTTTGGAGTGTTACAACTCTCCCTTAAAAAGAATTCGTCCTCAAATTCTCACTTGAATTAATATATGATCATCGTCACATTCTTAAAGCTCGGATTCTTCTGACGTCGAAGGATTCGTCCTTCCAAAGCCTTTTGACTAATTTCTTTTAGCTTTAACAAATCAGATAGATTTGAAATTGAGGGGTTCTTTGGATTACAACCAGTGTTATGTGCTGAGGACGTAAATGCTAACCAACAAAAAAAAAGCTTGTCTCATTTTGGTGTTTTTATGTATGTCCAAACATTAAAAATTTAAAGCCTACATTTTAATTCAAAATCTTAGCTTAAACCAAGGTTGTAAACGAAACAAGACAGATCAGGAGCTACTCAAGTTTGACTCGGTCAAAGTTCGACTCAATTAGACTCGACTCAAATTTTTAATGAGTCGAGACGAGCTACTTGATACCCGACTCGAGAAGAGAGATAATAATTATTTTTTACTATTAACTAGTAAAGATCTTTGAAAAAATATATACATTTTGTAACCCCCTTAGCCCGGTCTAGACGCTTGACCCGAACTATGAAGATTACACGGAGAAAACCAAAGTTAACCTGAAAGTCAACCTTGATTAACGACCCTTTTTATTTTAATCTTGTCTAGATGCATATTAAGCCTATGTGAATACTCATGAATCCTGGATGAGAAAAGCACAGTGATCGGAAAACATTTAGGGACTCAATTGCAAAAATTACGCGTTTAGGGACCAAAATGTAATTTTTGGAAATTAGATGGACTTAGCTGATTTTAGGTTTACCAATTTGAAATTAATCATGTTACATGCTTCTCTGTCAAGTTCCAACTTAAAAAGACATCCCAAGATCAAGCAATTGCATCCACAACAATTAGGACTGAAATATAAAGCATGGAAACTTAAAACAATTCAAATCAACAACCAACGGTCAACTGTATCGGATAGCCTACCCACCATACCGAAACGCCCGTATCGAAACGGTGTTGACCGTTTCGGTACTCGGGTATGTTCCGAGACCAGTATCGAAACATGCTTCACTAGTAGCCAAACTGTTTCGAAACAACTTCATCCGTTCCGAACCACCATGGCCATTACAGGCCCCCGTTTCGGAACAGGTGAGGGTGTTTCGATACACCTTGCCCAGTGAAAGCAGAAATTGCTGGTTTTTGCCATTCCAAGCCATTCAAACATACTTCAATGAGTGTCAAAACATACCAGCAACACATTTGGCCACTAAGGAACATATTTAAGGTCTTAAAGCTAGAGCATGGCATCAATCACAAAAGCACACATTCTAAAGGCATGCTCCCTAGTCCCAAAACCAATATAAGCAACCAAACCTCAAACCAAACATTTAGGACCATTTACAACACATAAATGCCAACATAAACTTGCCACAAACTTAGGGAGTTCAAACATATCTCCCAAATACAACCTTGGTTTCCCATTGCCATATATCAAAACTAACGTGTATAAAAACATCACCATACATGAGCTTTGTACTTCCTTGGATGTTCTCAATTATCTACATTATTGGTAAAAGAGAGCGTAAGCACAATTGCTTAGTGAGGCATGCTCTAAAGAAAAACCAACACAATAATGCTTTTCTTGAAAACACTTTCACAAAAACTTTTTCTACAACACGCTCATTCTATCTCATGCTTGAAAACCATTTCAAAGGAACTTCTCATTGAAACCACATGTACCTTAATTCCATCTCATGCATTAAAACCAATGCAAGTCTCATGGCAAGGCCATACGCATGCTTGTAAAACCAAAGCATCTCATATACAAATCTCATATGCATTTCTCATAGCATAAATCATCTCAACAATAGGTACATGTGAATCAAAATCATTTTCATATATTATATTGGCATTTCACATCTCATTATTACTCGGATATGCAGACAACTCACTAGACACTTCCGGTGGCATCTACCATCACCGTACTCACTCGTCTAGTAACATAATTTCTGGTGAAATCTCACATCACCTTACTCACATGGCGGAATCTTTCATCGCCACAAAGCTTGGGTATTTCACCAAGTCTTACCCGATGGAATGCCCGTCATCGGTTCTCTCCCTTTGGATTAAACCAAAGTGCACGTACTAATTTTTAGTTTATAGTGCACTCTCATCCTATTGATCGATCAATTATATCCGATAAGTATCTCAACATCTATGTCAATATATTATGTCAAAACATCATCTCACCTACTGTTTTTCATGCAACATTTCTCAAATCATTCTTATCTCATTTCAAAACCATAACATTTTCCATGCTTTAAAACAAAAGCTCAAATCTCAACTATGCAACGTGTTATTTCATGAAATCATTTCAAGCATCATCTCATGCTACAAATCATGCATAAAAACAGTAGGAATTTATCTATCACAAACCATGAGCATGTAAAAGCATTTTAGGGGCAACCACCACATTTAAGAGAGCAATCTAGCCAATACTTACTTATGGACTTAGGAAGGTGTTTCAAAGCTTTCCTAAATCCCCAAACCTTGATTCTTTGTCCCTCAAGGACTTCTAAAACCATACGCACTCACCGATTACGTTTCGCTTGCTCGCCGAAATGCTATCTAGGCTCCTGGATCAACACCAAAGGCGTCCGAAGATGTCTCCCTTATTTTTAACACATAAGAGCAGAGGATTAATGCATCATCATGCATTGAAATCATTATCCACACACCTAAACTCGCTGCTCTACTCACAAACCACATTTCGGTTACCAAACACAACCAAAATCAACTCCAAACTCTTCCAAAACAAAGCCCATCCAAGATCTACCACTTCTAATCATTTCTAAACATGAATCAACAGCAAAAATCACCACAAACACGTCCTTATACCTCCAGCTATGACAACACACCAAAACTACCCCAAAAACCATCATTCTAGCATGAAAAACTTAGGAACCCAAGCCTATTCGGGATTTTTTTGATAAAATCCCATTGATAACATCAATTAACATCCAAAATACATTAGAAAACATCCTCAAAACAGACCTTAACCATCAACCACGAAAATCATCAAGATCTCTCCAAAAACCTTGAGTTTTAAGACAATTTCTTGTTTCTAACATTAAAGCAACTCAAAAATCATTAACAAAAGATTGATAACTTGGGAATTTCAGTAAATAACTGATCATTAGAGGAGAAGGACGAAGCTTACCTCTAATGGTTGATTTCTCCTTGATTTGGGCAAGTTTTCTTGAAAATCCAATGTAGAAACAAGAGGTTTTGATGAGGAGAATATTAGGAATCAAAAAATAATTAAAATCCAATCAAAAGGGATGAAAATCAATATCCAATTGATGGAGAAAGAGTGTTTGGCTGAAAAGAATTTGAGAGAAAATAGGATGAGAGAAAATTGACGTAAAGTAGTTATGATAAGTCAAAGGTAGTTTCCTTTTAATTAATCCTTGTTTTTCTTTAATTAAAACATTAATAAAATCACCAAAATTAAGAAGAAATCTGATTAAAAACATTTTGGTATAATTAGCTCCTTAAAGATTCAAAGTTTCAATCCTTTACAAAACAGTCATTATTTAACTTTTGCAAAAACTGTGATTTGGTCACTACACCGAAATGTAGTATTTCCAAACCTTATTTTGTAAAATTAATTTCATCATAAACATTCATATAATAAATGAGGATTTTTAGATATTTTTCCATATTTTTAAAGCATCCCAAACTAGGTGTTCCCTAAAACTTCCTTTAAAATTCGAACCGTTTTCTGACCGGTCCGATCCGAACTCTAAATCATCTAGGCCCAAATTTGGGGTGTTACACATTTTATGGTTTACGTTAAGATTTTGTTTTTATATGTTTTAATAATATTGTCTCTAAATTTAAGACGTGTTTTTTAAATATAATATACTTTTATAACTGCAATCAATTCTTAATGTTAAGGAAATCTGAATTTGAGAAACGCTCAATCAAAAAGGTGTTTCATTAGGTTATTTTAGGTGATTGATGAGTTTAGGATTTTAGATATGGGCTTGGGCTTGGTCTTATACATATGAGTTTAGGTTTTGACGAGTTAAGGGTGTGGGCTTAAGTAATAGGTTTTAGAAATTATAAAAATATATTCAAAACAAGCCTTTCAGGCTTGAGAGTAATTCGAACACTAAATAAGTCTAAGGGTAAACTACTAAATGATCACTCAACTTTTAAGGAGCTAATGTTTTAATCATTAAAAAAGTTCCTTTCAATTTAGTCACTTAGCTTTTAGATCACTAACATTTTAGTCAGTCAAACATTAAAAAATTAACGATAGTTAACATTTTGGTCATCAAACTTCTAGACAATAATGTTTTGGTCATCCAAACATTATCAGCCTCATTCGAACCTGCTTCTGAGTGAAAGACATGTAATCTGATGCTGATAACAACTCCCTCAACCCAAATTATGGGATTTCCACTCCAAATGACAAAGATTTGATCTTTGTCTCTATGTCCTTTAGGAATGAAGAGAAGAAAGTGATGGAGAGGATGAAGGGGGCAAAGGTGAGATCACCTTCTTACAAATATGCAGATCAATAAAACACCCCCTTCTCCTTTTTAAACATGAGTGATTTACCCCTTTTACCCTCTCTTCATCTTTCCAACCCACTCCTCCAAGCCCACAACCTAAAGGAAGCCCGCCAAGGCATCCATGAACCCCCACAAAGGGTCCAATTCTCAACCCACAACACCGAGCCCATAATTAAACCGACTTATGGATTTCGAAATTTGGGTCATTACATTAACCCTATTATTACCTACCTTGATACCCTTGCTTGGCTGCTTGTTTGATGCTCGAACCTTTACAACCCAACTTCTGTGCTATTAGCTGAAGTAGACTAACATTCACCCTACACATGAAAATTACTGATAATTTAAAGCTGTAATACCTTCAATTGAAGGTCGACTATTTTATATAAACAGAAGTTGACTATTTGAGTTAGTTGGGAGGAATGGTTTCCTAACAAAAATTCTAACCGCATCCCTGCTGATTCTAATAGTCACCTAATAGCAAAGATTAATTAGCCATGTCGATGTCTCGATGATGACTGGTTTGTTTTGAACTTTTGATGACATGATAGTACGTATTGAGAGTTTAAGATTTAATTACAATCTTTCGAAAGCAAGATTAATTTAATTAAAAAATATAAGAAAATGTTATTTCTTGAATTCAACATATCCGTTCATTAATATAATTTTGAATTGTATCATATTTGTTTAGATGGATGAACTCGATGTTGACAAAGTAAAAGAGACACATGCTTATATGTTATTTAAAGTATTATTTTTATTAATTTTACATTAATACAAGTAAAAAAGACAAACTAAACACACAATATTCATAAGCCATAGCTATTGGCAATCCTTTATTGTTGGCTGTCAAAATTATTTAAGTATGATTTGAAACTAAAATAGTAGTGCAAAGGGTAAACAACTACTATGTAACCCCCTAGACCGACCTATGTGAAATGACCATGTCTAGTAAGGCACATCACAATTAAATCTCAAGAGGAAAATCTGTTGGCAAATTAAGTAATTATTTCGACAGCATAACATCATGACTCAATGAAAACCATCAAGTTAGATAAACCTGTTTAGTACATCAAATAGCATTTCCAAAGTCATTCATAACATAGACTCATAAAATACTGTAGGCAGCCATGACCACATAAGTAAACCCATCATAGGATGGTTACAAAATAAGTATCAATTAGTGTAACCAAATATTTCTAGTTTAATACCATACATATCAAAATATAAGCACATGTCACCATGAAAGTACAAACGGTGGATAGAAACATTACATTCAAATAGAATACCAAATGTGTCGATCCTTCAAGTGTCAGCAACGGGGTGGCCTATCTAAAATATTTGAAAGGGGAAAAGTTTGGGGGTGTGAGCTAGGAAGCTCAGCGTGTTCCAAAAGTGCAAGCAAAAACATGTACAACAACAACATAATACACATTTCTAGTTCAAAAGCATAAAATTCAAGTAACAATACGGTTTAGTTTAATATTCTATCTACTCTCCAACCATACTCCAAGAGGCAGTTTCCCCAAAACTGCGTCAAAGGCATTAACCTGTGTTCATTGGGCATAGGTGCCAGCCTAAGGGAATCCCTTAGGAACAGTACGGTAGGAATTACCCTAGCCGAAGCATAGGAACCTGTAACTGTAAGGAATTACCAGCTGGATCAGAGATGAACCTACGGTCACTTCATATTCTATCCCAAGTATCCAGTAACAACCTATGTAGTAGTTCGATAATTAATATCAACTGTTATTTCGGTAAATATAAAATAGAAATGTATTTTCAATAAAATGGTAACTAGAGAGCATACTGTTCAATCAAAACTAAGGCGTATCATACATACAATATAATCATGCTTACTTTAGAAATCATATCATAATTATGCGAAAACACCTTATCAATCATGAGCATGTGTTCAATTTAATAACATATATTCATCATGTAAAATAATATTTAAATGATTATATAACACACAAGGAACACACCTCAAAAGATTAGATCGGTCGGTCAGAAGATCTACCGAGCACCAGGATCACGCTCCGCTACGGTACTAGAACCTAGATAAAAAGGGATTATGGTTACTACCAGATTTACACCTTGATCGAAACAAAATACTAAGTTTTTAGGGTCGTACGAGTGACGATAGGATCACGAGGGGGTACAGATCAGGACGAGCTGGGCGTAGGCACGATCCGGAGATCCACGAGTACCTATTAAATCAGAAGATCAATATTAGTCCTTAATCATCAATTTCTCTTAAATGACATAACTTATACATATGCATGTTCGAGTTCAACGTCTGATTCGGAGGCTTTTGGGTTAGAAATTCGCAAAACGGGCTTCAAAATCAGACTAAAGACGTCGAAAAACATAAGATAAGGTTTTTCGAGAAAAGATGACTTTTTGGTCAAAGTCAACGCTGACGTCATGCTAATGTCACTGGTCCAAGGCTGACACGGTGAGTTGACTCACTGAGTTGACTAGGACGAGTTGACTCATTGAGTTGATTCGGACGAGTTGACTCACTCAGTTGACTCGGACAAGTTGACTCACTGAGTTGACTCGGTCAACGGGTCGGTCAATGAGTAGGATCGGTCAACGGGTCGGATCGGTCAACGGGTCGGGTTAGGTTAGTTTGTTTGGACCGGTTCGGGCAGCTCGATTAAGAGCCAAATTGGGTCTGAGCCGGCCGGTTCCACAGCCACCATCTAGAGCAGTCGAAAATCTCCTTGGACGGCGCGTAGGGCCCACGCGCGGCTCTAGACGGTCGGAAATGGGCCGGAAAACACCTCGATCACACTATTACCATTATTTTTTCAACTATAGCTCGATTAATTCAAGTTTTTGGCCAGAAAACTTACCAAACTTACCAAACGGAGATGAGAAGGACCGGTTTCGGCATAACTCCGACGAGGTGGGAAATGATGTCAGTTTAGTGAAAGAGAACTTGAGTTTTGCTCGCCTCACGACGAGGAACCCATCAACGGTGGTGGCGCTGCGAATAATGTCAACAACGGCCGTAATCGACGGAAAACCGATCGGCCTCAAACCCTTGGTTCGTCGAATGTTCAACGCGCGATTGCCGGCGATTGCGGCTACGGTTACGCGAGTGACCTTGGGGGTTTTGATCGGGATGTCGAGGCGGTTCGTCTGGTGATGGCAGTGTGAGGCACGACACGTCGGTGGTGGTGAACGGACGTGGACGGTTCGTTTAGGGAAATAACCATAAGAACGACGGTAATGGGGGCGTTTTCGAAACTTTTTCTTTTTTTCTTGGGAAGCAGGCCGAAATAAACTCACATTTGAAAAGGTAGGTAGGATATTTTAAGTTTAATATTATTTTATTTCAAAATGACATGTTGGCTTAAATGAAACATAGGGAAAATTAGATCCAAGAGCTCTCTTAGCTCAGTGGCAGGGCACCCGGCTTAAAAAGCAAAGGTTGTGGATTCGATTCCCATAACCCTCACCTCCCTTCCTATATTTTTTTGCCACTTTATGGGTGTTACAAATCTCCCCCTTAAAAAAATTTCGTCATTGAAATTTACCTAAATTGAACAGATGTGGAAACTGGTCTTCCATTGACTCAAGAGTCTCCCAGGTAGCTTCTACAGGACCTCGACTACTCTATTGTACTTTGACCATTGGAATACGCTGGTTCCTTAGAACTCTCTCGTCTTGATCCAAGATCCGAACGAGTTCCTCCTCATAAGACAAATCTGGCCTCAACTCCACATCCTGTACCTAAATAACATGACTCGGATCTGGGTGGTACTACCTCAACATAGATACATGAAACACATTATGAATGCGGCTAAGCTGAGGAGGTAAATCACGCTGATAAGCAACATGCCCGACTCTCTTCTGAATATAGTATGGCCCAATAAATCTTGGACTCAATTTGCCTTTACGCCCAAATCTTAGAACTTTCTTCCATGTAGACACCTTCAGAAAAACCTGATCACCAACCTCAAACTCAATGTCTTTCCTCCTCCGATTAGCATAGGACTTCTGATTGTCAAAAGCCTCTTTCAAACGGTTACGGATCAACCTAACAGTCTCTTCGGTCTCTCGAACCAACTCTAGGCCTAAAGTCTTTTTATCATACAACTCCGTCCAACAGATGGGAGTACGACACTTACGACCATACAAAGCCTCGTACGATACCATGCGGATACTAGCCTGATAGCTGTTATTGTATGCAAACTCAGCCAAGGGCAAGAAATCCTCCCAACTACCACGGAAATCAATCACACATCCTTGTAATATGTCCTCAAGAATTTGTATCACCCTCTATGACTGTCCATCGGTCTGTGGATGATAGGATGTACTGAAATTCAGACGTGTACCCAAGGCCTCTTGTAAGGCCTTCCAGAACCGAGAGGTAAACCTTGGATCTTGGTCCGAAATGATTGACAAGGGTACACCATGAAGTCTGACAATCTTAGAAATGTACAATTTAGCCAGCTTCTTCAGGGGATAAGTAACTCGGACAGGAATAAAATGAGTTGACTTAGTGAGTCTATCAACAATCACCCTAATAGAATCCTTTTTAGAAGGTGACATAGGAAGCTCTGTAATGAAATCCATCGTGACACATTCCCATTTCCACTCGGGGATCTTAATGGGCTGCAATAAACCAGAAGGATGCTGGTGTTCTGCCTTAACTTGCTGGAAAGTCAAACACCAAGATACATAATCTGAAATGTCCTTCTTCATACCTTCCCACCGATATCTTTGCCTCAGATTTTGGTACATCTTGTCCCCACCGGGATGCATAGCATAAGGGCTGTTATGAGCCTCACTAAGGATGGACCGCTTCAACTCGGCATCATCTGGTACACAATAACAACCCTTAAAGCACATGACTCCATCCTGATCAAAGGCATAGATAGAAGTAGATCCCTGCCAACCTGCGGTATGACAGGGAGTAATGAACTGTCTAAAAGCTGTTTGGCCCTAATTTCCTCGGCCAAAGTCGGTTTAATCTGTAGCTCGGCTAGTAAACTGCCATCACTATATATACTCATCCTTGCAAACAAGGATCTCAAGTCTGATATGGCCTTACGACTCAAAGCATCAACAACAACATTAGCCTTCCCCGGGTGGTACTCAATCACACAGTCATAGTCCTTAAGAAGCTCAATCCAACGATGTTGTCTAAGATTAAGCTCTCTCTGTGTAAGAATGTACTTCAGGCTCTTGTGATTTGCGTAGATATAACACTTCTCTCCGTAGAGATAGTGTCTCCAAATCTTCAGGGCAAAGACCATAGTGGCCAGCTCTAGATCATGGGTAGGATAATTACACTAATGTGGTCTTAACTAACGAGACGCATAAGCTATTACTCTGCCATCCTGTATCAAAACACATCCAAGCCTAGAGCGTGATGCATCACTATAAATTGCAAAGTCCTTCCCAGACTCAGGCTACGTCAAAACTGAAGCTTGCGTTAGAGCTGTCTTCAACCTCTCAAAACTATCCTGCTGAACATCTGTCCAGATGAATGGAACATCCTTCCTCAACAACCTCGTCAAGGGAGAAGAAATAATGGAAAAGCCCTCGACGAAATGCCTATAATACCCAGCTAAACCCAAGAAACTACGAATCTCGGAAACATTCTTGGGTTACTTCCAACTTACAATGGCCTCTATCTTGCTCGGATCGACCTGAATACCCCGAGCCGATACCACATGCCCTAGAAATGTCACCTCACTGAGCCAAAATTCACACTTGCTCAATTTGGCATACAATTTGTGTTCTCTAAGACTCTGCAGAACAATCCTCAAATGCTCAACATGTTCTGCTTCAGTCTGCGAGTAGACTAGGATGTCATCATTGAACACCACCAAAAACTGAACCAAATAGGGCCGAAACACAAGGTTCATCAGATCCATAAAAGCAGCGAGAGCATTAGTTAGACCAAACAACATCACTAAAAACTCGTAATGCCCATATCTGGTGCGAATGGTCGTAATTGCTACATCAGACCCCTTTATCTTTAGCTGGTAGTACCCGGAACGAAGATCAATCTTCGAGAAAACCGTGTCTCCTCGAAACTGATCAAACAAGTCATCAATCCTGGGTAGAGGATACTTGTTCTTGACTGTCAGGTTGTTCAGCTTACGGTAATCGATACACAGCCGAAGGGAGCCATCATTCTTCTTCACAAACAAGACCGGAGCTCCCCAAGGTGAAGAGCTAGGTCGGATGAAACCTCGGTCAAGGAGCTATTGCAACTAAATCTTCAGCTCTTTAAGTTCCTTTGGAGCCATACAGTAAGGGTTCATAGAGACCGGTGCAGATCCATGATAGGTCTCAATCTCGAACTCAACATCTCTATCCGGTGGCAACCCAGATAACTCATCGGGAAAAACATCAGGGAACTCGCTAACAGTGCGAATCTCCTCAATCTTTGACAAAGAACCCTTGGTATTCAAGAAACATGCGATGAAAGTTTGATAGCCCTTCCGGATCATCCTGTCGGCTGCCAAAGCAGATATCACATTAGACAAATACCCTCGGCGCTCACCAACAAGAACCACTGTGCGATCATCAAAAGTTTTCAGGGTTGCTCTCTTGGGCTCAAAATCCAGGTTAACCCAGTGTTTAGTCAACCAATCCATGCCAAGAATCAAATCAAACTCTTTTAATGGTAGTTCCATAAGGTCAACGGGGAAGATTTCCCCTTGAACCTCGAGGGGACATCGCCAGAAAACCTTATTTACAATCACAGACTGGCCCACCGGACTCGTGACGGTAACTGCATTCTCAGTGGTCTCATCAGGAATCTAGAGGTCTCGGGACACGGATCTCGATACATAGGAATGGGTAGAATCATTGTCGAGCAATGCAAAGTATGGAACAGAAAACATAATAAATGTACCTGCAATGACGTCTGTCTCATCTCTGTCATCTCGACGTCTGGTGGCATAAACAAGGGCATGCTGCCTAGCCTCGATCATAACTGGTCCCCCACTCTAATAGGATTAACCTCTACTCTCATATCTAACAGCAGACCCAGAAGCTCTACCCTGATTACGGCCTCTAGCCAGAGTTTGAACAGATGTCTGTGAACGAGCAGGTGTCTGAGTACGGACATGAGTCTGAGTGGATACTCCCGTGGGAGGTGAACGTGGGCATTCCTTAAAGAAATGATCCATAGACCCACACCAGAAGCGAGCACCAATCATCTTTCAACACTCTCCTCCGTGCTTCTTACCGCAGTGCTCACATGCATGCATAGATGAAAATCCCAAAGAATCACCTTGACTGGCAGCTGGGACAGAATGCGCTAAAGACCTAGAACTCGTATTACTCTTCTGAGAGTCAGCGATGCGGGTTCTCTTATCTGGACGTCTGTAAGACTCACACTGACTAGGTCTCCTAGATTGATCCAAATCTCGGCCTCGGCCTCGGTCTCGACCTCAATCTCGATCTCTATCCCTGCCGCTCTGACTAGCTGCCGAAATCTCCATTTGTTCTGCAGTCTTAGCCCGATCTACTAAATTCTCAATTACCTCATCGTGATGCGTAGCCACTCTGTCACGTATCCCAATACGGAGGCCCTCTAAGAACTTTTCACATATGTCCTTCTCGGTAGAAACCAAACCAGAACCATACTTTTGTAACTCCAGAAACTGTATCTCAAACTCGGCCACTATCAAAGAATTCTGCACCAAGTCTTTGAATGCCTGACGTCTCTCCCTCAAGAACCACTCACCCAGATAACGGTTCCTAAAACGCTTCTTAAAGAAATCCCATGTCAACCGATCAGAGGGAACGCTACTCATAATATACTCCCACCAGGTGCGGGCATTCCCATTCAGCATAGATACAACACCCAAGTATTTCTTGGATGGCTCAAAACTCATCTCTGTCATACGTCGCTCGATGTCACACAACCATTCCTTAGCCTCAGTCGGTGCTCTACTAAGAGATCCTGAAAAGGTCTTGATCTCGTTAGCAAACAAAGTCTGGAGATAGGGACTTCTGGAGCGACACCCGATGCTCTAACTACGCCCTGAATAAACTGAAGAAACTGTCTACTCAAACCCTCATCAGTAACCCCAATCATAGGCTTGAGCCCAGAAATCGTCGCTCCTCTAACCGATGTAGTCACATAAACATTAGGAGTAGCTGACGGAGCAGTCGGGGTGGTCGAAACTGAAGGACCATGAGGAGTAGAAGGCTCGGTAGAGACTGGAGGATCTGCGGGGACATGAGTATCAATATGAGTAGATGGGGCAACCACTGGATCATCCATCGAGTCTGCAAATCTAACAAGTCGACTTCGCCTACGGGCGGGTCAACGTCCCCTGCTGGTGCTCATCTCGAAGAATCTTTACAAGGATAGAACTTAGGATCAGTTTATGACACTGAAGAATCAACACAATTAAATAGGTAAAGTTTGGTGACATGGCCTCTTTTCACAGGACTTTGAAAAACGTTCTAAAATAGTACTTTAAAAGGACTTATCCACAGTCCGAGGTTTTTAAAACCAAAAGCTCTGATACCAACTAAATGTAACTCCCCTAGACCGGCCTATGCGGAATGACCATGTCTAGATCAAAAGCATAAATATCAAGTAACAATACGGTTCGGTTTAATCTTCTATCTACCCTCCAACCATACTCCAAGAGGCAGTTTCCCCAAAACTGCGTCAAAGGCATTAACATGTGTCCATTGGGCATAGGTGCCAACCTAAGGGAATACCTTAGGAACGATACGATAGGAATTACCCTAGCTGAAGCATAGGAACCTGTAACGGTAAGGAATTACCAGCTGAATCAGAGCTAAACCTGTGGTCACTTCATATTCTATCCCAAGTACCCCAGTAACAACCTATGTAGTAGTTCGGTAATTAATAGCAACTGTAATTTCGGTAAATATAAAATAGACATGTATTTTCAATAAAATGGTAACCAGAGAGCATAATGTTCAGTCAAAACTAAGACATATCATACATACACTATATTCATGCTTACTTTAGAAATCATATCATAATTATGCGAAAACACCTTATCAATCATGAGCATGTGTTCAATTTAATAACATATATTCGTCATGTAAAATAATATTTAAACGATTATATAGCACACAAGAAACACACCTCAAAAGATCAGATCGGTTGGTAAGAAGATCTACCGAGCATCGGGATCACGCTCCGCTACGGTACTAGAACCTACATAAACAATGATTATGGTTACTAACAGATTTACGCCTTGATTGAAACAAAATACTAAGTTTTTAGGGTCGTACGAGTGACGATAGGATCACAAGGCCGTACAGATCAGGATGAGCTTGCTTGGGCGTAGGCACGATCGGGAGATCCACGAGTACCTATTAAATCAGAAGATCAATATTAGTCCTTAATCATCAATTTGTCTTAAATGACAAAAATTATGCATATGCATGTTCGAGTTCAACGTCCAATTTGGAGGCTTTCTGTAACCCCCTCGTCCCGGTCTGGCCAGATGACCGGTCCAAGTGGGCTACACGGGGAAAACCGAGCGAAAACCAATTAAGATTCCCCCTCGGTTAGCAACCCTATTTTTTTTTTTCTAGATGCCTGTAATAAATCCTATGTGATGGGACATGCATCGAACAAACACGGATACAAAACCCACAAGTCATGCAATTCAAACAACTAAATTTTTCTCTTTTAAGCAGGACGTATCGATACACATACAGAGGGTATCGATACGCCTTGACCAAAGTCAACCCTCTCAGACAACTCAGGGAAGTCTGTATCGATACACCCTTGAGCGTATCGATACACCCTTCTCGGTCAACATTTCGAGGTCAACAAAATGGAACCGTATCGATACGCTACAACCCCGTATCGATACGACCTAACCACCAACTCCTCTTTACTTCAGAGAAATGGGACCGTATCGATACACCCTTGTGTATCGATACACACAACCTGACTTGAATTCCAGGGAGCTGACACCGTATCGATACACCCCAGTGTATCGATACGCCCAGCCAAAACTGGGTTCTGCAGGCAAGAACGTATCGATACACCTTGAGAGTATCGATATGCCCTGTTTTGCAATACTCTAATTTCAGCAAAAACACATAAGGCTCACCCTCTAGATGCATAACAAAACCTCCATAGACTCATATAAGCATTCAAACCACCTCTATTAACTAAAATATAGTCATACAAGGCACCCAACATAGACAAACATCATTCAAAAGACATGGTCCCAACAACACTTAGACATTTACATAACATGGTTTACAAAATCATCAACATAAGGCATTAACAACATATCATAAGGAACATGCCATCAAAACAACCTTAAACATTTAAAAGGCGTACATATAAAGACATATTTACACAAGCAACATCTCAAGCTTAATTACAACTTTCTAAACTCTATACCCCATTGTCTAGGCAATTTATCAAAACACAAACCATACTTGTAACTAGCTTGAGAACTCCAAAAGCTCTTTCCTCACCCGATTGCCTTCCGAACTCTAACGATCTGCACGTTGGAAACAAAGAGAGCGTAAGCCAAAAGCTTAGTGAGTGAGACTCTATAAATCACAACGTACAGTTTTTCCAAACACGTTTTAAATATAAGAAGACACTAATGCACAAGGATCAATCTCAATAACAACAACACACATGGTTTGCACAAGCACAACCAACATACAAGTACGGTGGGACTACACATCACCGTTTCAACTAGTGAGTTTCCAATGGGACTACACATCAAAGGAATACCCAACCAGTGACTACCGGTGGGACTACACATCACCAGAGTCTTATACTTTTGCTACCGGCGGGACTACACATCACCGGAGCAACGACAACCATCACGTGAGGCACGAACTCAATTCAACTCACAATTTACCACTCAAATGCACTTAAAGCTCATGAATTATAAACATTCATCATATCACAACAACATGAGAGTAGAGAGGCTTACACACGGGTTTAGGTGACCCCTTTAAGGTTCCACCCAACCCCAAGAAGATCCATATCGAGCACAATGCATAATTCAACAATTCTACTCACCGTTGCTACCCAAAAGAAGATCGAAGACCAAGCTCACAACTCCGAAATCCTCAATTTGTCCCCGAAGCTTCACCAACCAACTTTCTCGTTTCTACACATTTCAACACAATTTAAATAATCCCAATTCAGTCCATATTCCAAAGTAACCAACACAATTACATACCAAGCACACAACATCAAAATCCTTAATCTCGAGCAGCCCCTAAACACCCCTCAAACCAATGATTCCAAACTTTAATTTACTCCATAAAGCCTCCAAAACAACACTTACATATAGTCTAATCATCAGCCATCAAAATTTCACCTAAAACATCCCCAAAACTCAACTTAAAACCTCTCAAAAACCTCATTTTTCCCCAAATCCGAAAATTCCATAAAACTTTGTAAAAATCGATTTTTGTTGATCCTTTTTGAGTGTAGACAACTCATATAACTTAAACAAATAGAAAACTTGGTTAGAGACATCAAAAATAACATATTTGAATCCAAAACCCTCCAAACCTCAAATCTCAAAACATGTATAAAAATGAGAACAATTGGTATCAACATGTAGAGAATAACAAGGACAAGTCAAAAACGTCCTTACCTTTGAAAAATCTTCAAAAACGGATGAGTTATGGAATGAAATAGTATCTCTAAAGGGAGAGAGATTTTTGACGTTGGAAATGGAATGGAAGAGAAGTGAAGAAGATGATCACTCAACCTTATTTTATAATTGTTTAAAAATTTAATGCTCAATGACCAAAATGCCCTTAAAGAAAAAGGGAAACCACAATAATGCCATCCATGGCTTTTGGGCTCAATTTAAAATTAGTCCAAATCTTAAAACCCGAGGCCCAAACCATTATTTTAATAAATAAAATATTACAATCGAAACCCGAGACAATACTAAAATATTATTTTCACCTAGCCCCTAAACCCGGGCGTTACAACTCTCCCCCACTTAAGGAATTTCGTCCTCGAAATTACCTGGCGGAAACAAGTACGGAAACTGCTCAAGCATGTCGGCTTTCCTCTCCCACGTGGCTTCTTCCACACCTCTATGTCTCCATAAGACTTTGACTAACTCAATAGTCTTGCCACGCAATACCTTGCTATCAGAAGCAAGTATCTCAACTGGTTCCTCGTTGTAAGACAAGTCCGGATTTAACTCTATTTCTTCCACTGGCATAACATGGGACGGATCCGATCTGTACCTTCTAAGCATCGACACATGGAATACATCATGAATCTTCTCCAGTTCAACTGGGAGTCTCAATCTATACGCAACCGGACCAATTCTCTCAACTATCTCATAAGGCCCTATGTACCTTGGGCTCAACTTGCCCTTTCTCCCAAATCTCATCACCTTCTTCCAAGGTGAGACTTTCAAAAACACTTTATCTCCCACGGAGTACTCTACCTCTTTCCTCTTCAAATCGGCATAGGACTTCTGCCGATCTGAAGCCGCTTTCAAGCGATCACAAATCAACTTTACCTTTTCAGTGGTACCCTTAAGCAACTCGGGCATCGGTATAAGCTTCTGTCCAGTCTCGGCCCAACAAATCGGGGTTCTACACTTCCTACCATACAAGGCCTCATAGGGAGCCATCTCAATACTCGACTGAAAGCTGTTGTTATACGCAAACTCCACTAGTGGTAGATGTTTCTCCCATGTCCCCTGGAAGTCAATGATACAACACCTTAACATATCCTCCAATATCTGAATCACTCTTTCCGACTGTCCATCCGATTGCGGATGATATGAAGTGCTGAAGTTCAACCAAGTGCCCAAAGCTCGATGCAAACTCTCCCAAAATCTAGAGGTGAATCTCGGATCTCTATCCGACACAATCGACTTCGGTACCCCATGTAGTCTTACAATCTCACGAATATACAATTCGGCCAACTTGTCTAAAGTATACGTAGTATGAACCGGTATGAAGTGAGCACTCTTGGTGAATCTATCTACAATCACCCACACTGAATTTTTCTTCGAAGGAGTCAACGGAAGTCCTGACACAAAGTCCATAATGATACGCTCCCACTTCCACTCCGGAATTTTCAACGGTTGCAACAATCCTGAGGGAAACTGGTGCTCAGCCTTAACTCTCTGACAAACCATACATTTACTTACGAACTCGGCTACATCCCTTTTCAAGCCAATCCAATAATATTCTTCCTTCAATCCTCGATACATCTTCGTGCTACCCGGATGCATAGCAAAAGGACTATTGTGAGCATCACTCAAGATCATACGTCTCAACTCAGCATCCTCCGGCACTACTATCCTATCCTTAAAACATAGGATCCCATTCTCTCCAAAACAATACTCGGTTGGCCTATCTTCGGCTATGTCTTGTACGTGTGGTGCCAAAGACTCATCCCTCAACTGCTTCTCACGAATCAACTGGATCAATGATGGCTTAGCTTGAAGTTCTGCTACTAACCCACCATCTGTAGACACACTCAATCTTGCAAACATCGCTCGCAACTCAACGGCCACCTTTCTATTCAAGGCATCGGCAACCACATTCGCCTTGCCCGGATGATACTCTATGGTAAGGTCATAATCCTTAAGAAGTTCTATCCACCTTCGCTGTCTGAGGTTTAATTCCTTCTGAGACATTAAATATTTCAAACTTTTGTGGTCGGTATACACAGTGCACTTCTCACCATAAAGATGGTGTCTCCAGATTTTCAACGCAAACACCACGGCAGCCAACTCTATGTCGTGTGTGGGGTAATTCTTCTCATGGACCTTCAATTGTCGCGAAGCATAAGCCACCACCTTACCATCTTGCATAAGCACACAACCTAGTCCCGCGTACGACGCATCACTGTAAATCACAAACTCTCTCCCCGGCTCAGGTTGAACCAAAATAGGAGCTTTGGTCAAAGCTTTCTTTAATTTCTCAAACGCTTCTTGTCTCACATCTGACCATTCGTACGGAACATTCTTGTGTAACAATTTGGTCAATGGTGCCGCTATCTTCGAGAACCCTTCAACGAACCTTCTATCGTACCCCGCCAAACCTAAGAAACTGCGGATTTCGGTCACTGATTTCGGTTGTTTCCAATCCACAATGGCTTCTATCTTCTTGGGATCCACACTAATCCCACTAGCCGAGACCACGTGACCTAGGAAGACCACCTCCCTAATCCAGAACTCACACTTACTTAGTTTGGCATACAATTGATTCTCAAGTAGGGCCTGAAGCACTAACCTTAAGTGTTCATCGTGCTCCTCTTCGGTCCTAGAGTACACTAGGATGTCATCAATAAACACTACCACAAACCTGTCCAAGAACTTATGGAACACTCGGTTCATCATATCCATGAAGGCTGCTGGAGCATTGGTCAACCCGAAAGGCATCACTAAAAACTCATAATGCCCGTAACATGTACGAAAGGCTGTCTTCTGTATGTCCGCATCCTTTACTTTTAACTGATAATATCCAGACCTCAAATCAATCTTTGAAAACACGGAAGCACCTCTCAACTGGTCTAGTAAGTCATCTATCCTTGGCAAGGGATATTTGTTCTTCACGGTCACCTTATTCAACTGTCTATAATCTATACACAGTCTCATACTACCATCCTTCTTTTTCACAAACAACACCGGAGCACCCCACGGGGAAACACTAGGCCTAATAAAGCCTCGGTCAGTCAACTCTTGAAGCTGTGTCTTCAATTCTTTCAACTCCTTAGGTGCCATTCTATACGGAGAAATCGACACCGGTGCGGAATCAGAATATGTCTCAATAACAAACTCAACAGCTCTATCTGGAGGTAAGCCTGGTAGTTCTTCCGGAAAAACACTTGGAAAGTCGCATACAGTCCTGATGTCTTGAGGTCTCACCTCACTCATATCCGGGTTCATTACGTAAGCTAAGTAAGCCTGACACCCTTCACCCAACAATCTCTGAGCTTCCAAAACCGAAACCACATTGGACAAAAACCTGACATTTTCCCCAACTACCACAACCTCAAAATCATTCGTAAGCCTCAAAGAGACTCTCTTAGTCTCGAAGTCAACCCTAGCTCTATGCTCCACAAGCCAATCCATGCCCAAAATCACATCAAAGCCATAAAAGGGTAATTCCATCATATCGACCGGAAACACATGGCCTTGAACCATCAAAGGACACCTTCTATACACTTTCCTAACTACCACTGTATCACCAAAAGAGCTAGTGACATTTACACCTACTTCTAGCCAATCACAAGGTAATCCTAATGACTTTGCGTGCTCACTCAAAATATACGAATGTGTTGCCCCCGAATCTATTAGGGAAAGCAAACTCAAATTTTGAAATGTGAAATTACCTGCAATGACATCAGTATCACTCCCAGCCTCTCGCTTGGCGTACACCCTAGCCGGTCCTCCTCCTTCTGGCTGGACTGCTACAACATGAGCCAAGTTCCTCTGACCCTCATTCCTTGGCTGAAAGTTCCCACGGCCGCGCCCACGGCCTCTCTGATGCTCAAAACTCCTTGCTGGGGCTGGTCCTCCCTTAACTGGGTGTGGACAATCACGCCTCAAATGGTCTCGGGAGCTACAGTTCCAACACGGCCCGAATCTACCCATACACTCACCTGAGTGGCGTCTCCCACACCTAGTGCACTCAGAAATGTATCCAACAGCTCCATGGCCCTGACGACCCTGACCTTGGTTACCACCCTTAGGTCTCGTATCCTGCTGGTACCTCTTATCCTTATGCCCCTTGGCATAATCTCTATCCCAGTTCGCATGTCTCTTCCCGGAATCAGATCCACCAGCACGTGTTTTAGAGTTCAGGTTCTGCTCTATATCCTTAGCTCTAGAAACCAAGACATCGAACTCAGTGTAGTTAGAGGCCAACATGTAAGTCTTCACATCAGTAGTCAATCCATATCTATAACGCTCGCATCGTTCCGTCTCATTCGGAATCAATTCTGGCGCGTACTGGCTCAACCTCACAAACTGGACCTCATACTCAGACACGGTCCTATTACCTTGAACCAAAGCCATAAACTCTCTTTTCTTTTCATCCAAGTACCGTGCTCCTAGGTACTTCCTCTTGAAAGCATTTCGGAAAAACTCCCATGTGATATCCACCTCGGCCATACCAGAAACAACAGTGGTCCACCAAGCATAAGCATCTCCCTGAAGTAATGAGACAATGCACCCCAACCTACGGGCATCTGAACACTCCATTTGACCCAAGATGCGAGTAGTGCTCTCTAGCCACCCTTCTGAACCTTCCGGAGACAACCCACGAAACTCTACCGCCCCCAAATTACGAAGTCTCTCTAGGGGTAGTCCTGTCCTCGCACCCTGAGGTGGTGCTGCAACATGCATACCAGCCAGAGCTGTCTGAAAGGCTCCAGCTATGGTATGAATCAGATGAGCCACTTCTGGACCTGCCTGACCTTGGCCCGCTTGAGCCCCAATTCCTCCCACATTAGCCTCAACCTGAGGCCCAATACCTTTACCTCCGACGTTTCCTCCATCATCACCAGGAGCATTTAGAGCAGGAGGCGCATTTTCAGGTGCCTGACCATCCCTCCTAGGTCGTCCCCTCGGTCGCACCAAAGCAATTAAAGTAATCTAAAACAACAACACACAACAGTAAAGAAACGTTAGGTTAGCAAAGGGGCAAAGGACTCCGGTTCTCAAGCTCTTTTAAACCAAAACAATCTCTATTTTTTTTTACAACAACGCCTAACAATGGGGACTCGAACCAACTCTCAACAATTACAAGATCACCATAGCATGCATTCATACACCATGCTTAAAGACAAAATTTAGGCATACATAGCAAAACACTAATAATACCTTATCTTTCCTCACTTACCAGCCTGAGGTCTCGGAAACCTCAGGCTCTGATACTGTAACCCCCTCGTCCCGGTCTGGCCGGATGACCGGTCCAAGTGGGCTACACGGGGAAAACCGAGCGAAAACCAATTAAGATTCCCCCTCGGTTAGCAACCCTATTTTTTTTCTAGATGCCTGTAATAAATCCTATGTGATGGGACATGCAACGAACAAACACGGATACAAAATCCACAAGTCATGAAATTAATTAACCAAATTTTCTCTTTTAAGCAGGATGTATCGATACACATACAGAGGGTATCGATACGCCTTGACCAAAGTCAACCCTCTCAGACAACTCAGGGAAGTCTGTATCGATACACCCTTGAGCGTATCGATACACCCTTCTCGGTCAACATTTCGAGGTCAACAAAATGGAACCGTATCGATACGCTACAACCCCGTATCGATACGACCTAACCACCAACTCCTCTGTACTTCAGAGAAATGGGACCGTATCGATACACCCTTGTGTATCGATACACACAATCTGACTTGAATTCCAGGGAGCTGACACCGTATCGATACACCCCAGTGTATCGATACGCCCAGCCAAAACTGGGTTCTGCAGGCCAGAACGTATCGATACACCTTGAGAGTATCGATACGCCCTGTTTTGCAATACTCTAATTTCAGCAAAAACACATAAGGCTCACCCTCTAGATGCATAACAAAACCTCCATAGACTCATATAAGCATTCAAACCACCTCTATTAACTAAAATATAGTCATACAAGGCACCCAACATAGACAAATGTCATTCAAAAGACATGGTCCCAACAACACTTAGACATTTACATAACATGGTTTACAAAATCATCAACATAAGGCATTAACAACATATCATAAGGAACATGCCATCAAAACAACCTTAAACATTTAAAAGGCGTACATATAAAGACATATTTACACAAGCAACATCTCAAGCTTAATTACAACTTTCTAAACTCTATACCCCATTGTCTAGGCAATTTATCAAAACACAAACCATACTTGTAACTAGCTTGAGAACTCCAAAAGCTCTTTCCTCACCCGCTTGCCTTCCGAACTCTAACGATCTGCACGTTGGAAACAAAGAGAGCGTAAGCCAAATAGCTTAGTGAGAGAGACTCTACATTTCACAACGTACAATTTTCTTTTCAAAACACATTTATATATAAGAAAACAATGAATGCACAAGAATCAATCTCATGAACAACAACACACATGGTTTGCACAAACACAACCAACCAACAAGTACGATGGGACTACACATCATCGTTTCAACTAGTGAGTTTCCAATGGGACTACACATCAAAGGAATACCCAACCAGTGACTATCGGTGGGACTACACATCACCGGAGCAACGACAACCATCACGTGAGGCACGAACTAACTCAACTACACAATTTTCCCACTCAAATGCACTTAAAACTCATGAATTATAAACATTCATCAAACCACAACAACATGAGATTAGAGAGGCTTACACAAGGGTTTAGGTGACCCTTTAAGGTCCCACCCAACCCCAAGAGGATCCATATCGAGCACAATGCATAATTCAACAATTCCACTCACCGTTGCTACCCAAAAGAAGATCGAAGACCAAGCTCACAAATTCCGAAATCCTCAATCTGTCCCCGAAGCTTCACCAACCAACTTTCTCATTTCTACACATTTTAAATAATCCCAATTTAGTCCATATTCCAAAGTAACCAACACAATTACATACCAAGCACACAACATCAAAATCCATAATCTCGAGTAGCCCCTAAACACCCCTTAAACCAATGATTCCAAACTTTAATTTACTCCATAAAGCCTCCAAAACAACACTTACATATTGTCTAATCATCAGCCATCAAAATTTCACCCTAAACATCCCCAAAACTCAACTTAAAACCTCTCAAAAACCTCATTTTTCCCAAATCCAAAAATTCCATAAAACTTTGTAAAAATCGATTTTTGTTGATCCTTTTTGAGTATAGACAACTCATATAACTTAAACAAATAGAAAACTTAGTTAAAGACATCATAAATAACATATTTGAATCCAAAACCCTCCAAACCTCAATTCTCAAAACATGTATAAAAATGAAAACAATTGGTATCAACATGTAGAGAATAACAAGGACAAGTCAAAAACGTCCTTACCTTTGAAAAATCTTCAAAAACGGATGAGTTATGGAATGAAATAGTATCTCTAAAGGGAGAGAGATTTTTAACGTTGGTAAGAAATGGAAGAGAAGTGAAGAAGATGATCACTCAACCTTTAGTTTATAATTGATTAAAAATTTAATGTTTAATGACCAAAATGCCCTTAAAGAAAAAGGGAAACCACAATAATGCCATCCATGGCTTTTGGGCTTAATTTAAAATTAATCCAAATCTTAAAACCCGAGGCCCAAACCATTATTTTAATAAATAAAATATTAAAGTCAAAACCCGAGACAATATTAAAATATTATTTTCACCTAGCCCCTAAACCCGGGCGTTACAACTCTCCCCCACTTAAGGAATTTCGTCCTCGAAATTACCTGGCGGAAACAAGTACGGAAACTGCTCAAGCATGTCGGCTTTCCTCTCCCACGTGGCTTCTTCTACACCTCTATGTCTCCATAAGACTTTGACTAACTCAATAGTCTTGCCACGCAATACCTTGCTATCAGCAGCAAGTATCTCAACTGGTTCCTCGTTGTAAGACAAGTCTGGATTTAACTCTATTTCTTCCACTGGCATAACATGGGATGGATCCGATCTGTACCTCCTAAGCATCGACACATGGAATACATCATGAATCTTCTCCAGTTCAACTGGGAGTCTCAATCTATACGCAACCGGACCAATTCTCTCAACTATCTCATAAGGCCCTATGTACCTTGGGCTCAACTTGCCCTTTCTCCCAAATCTCATCACTTTCTTCCAAGGTGAGACTTTCAAAAACACTTTATCTCCCACGGAGTACTCTACCTCTTTCCTCTTCAAATCGGCATAGGACTTCTGCCGATCTGAAGCTGCTTTCAAGCGATCACAAATCAATTTTACCTTTTCAGTGGTACCCTTAAGCAACTCGGGCATCGGTATAAGCTTCTGTCCAGTCTCGGCCCAACAAATCGGGGTCTTACACTTCCTACCATACAAGGCCTCATAGGGAGCCATCTCAATGCTCGACTGAAAGCTGTTGTTATACGCAAACTCCACTAGTGGTAGGTGTTTCTCCCATGTCCCCTGGAAGTCAATGATACAACACCTTAACATATCCTCCAATATCTGAATCACTCTTTCCGACTGTCCATCCGACTGCGGATGATATGAAGTGCTGAAGTTCAACCAAGTGCCCAAAGCTCGATGCAAACTCTCCCAAAATCTAGAGGTGAATCTCGGATCTCTATCCGACACAATCGACTTTGGTACCCCATGTAGTCTTACAATCTCACGAATATACAATTCAGCCAACTTGTCTAAAGTATAAGTAGTATGAACCGGTATGAAGTGAGCACTCTTGGTGAATCTATCTACAATCACCCACACTGAATTTTTCTTCGAAGGAGTCAATAGAAGTCCTGACACAAAGTCCATAGTGATACGCTCCCACTTCCACTCCGGAATTTTCAACGGTTGCAACAACCCTGAGGGAAACTGGTGCTCAGCCTTAACTCTCTGACAAACCATACATTTACTTACGAACTCGGCTACATCCCTTTTCAAGCCAATCCAATAATATTCTTCCTTCAATCCTCGATACATCTTCGTGCTACCCGGATGCATAGAAAAAGGACTATTGTGAGCATCACTCAAGATCATACGTCTCAACTCAGCATCCTCCGGAACTACTATCCTATCCTTAAAACATAGGATCCCATTCTCTCCAAAACAATACTCAGTTGGCTTATCTTCGGCTATGTCTTGTACGTGTGGTGCCAAAGACTCATCCCTCAACTGCTTCTCACGAATCAACTGGATCAATGATGGTTTAGCTTGCAGTTCGGCCACTAACCCACCATCTGTAGACACACTCAATCTTGCAAACATCTCTCGCAACTCAACGGCCACCTTTCTACTCAAGGCATCGGCCACCACATTCGCCTTGCCCGGATGATACTCTATGGTAAGGTCATAATCCTTAAGAAGCTCTATCCACCTTCGCTGCCTGAGGTTTAATTCCTTCTGAGACATCAAATATTTCAAACTCTTGTGGTCAGTATACACAATGCACTTCTCACCATAAAGATGATGTCTCCAGATTTTCAACGCAAACACCACGGCAGCCAACTCTATGTCATGTGTGGGGTAATTCTTCTCATGTACCTTCAATTGTCGCGAAGCATAAGCCACCACCTTACCATCTTGCATAAGCACGCAACCTAGTCCCACGTACGACGCATCACTGTAAATCACAAACTCTCTCCCCGGCTCAGGTTGAACCAAAATAGGAGCTTCGGTCAAAGCTTTCTTCAATTTCTCAAATGCTTCTTGTCTCACATCTGACCATTCGTACGGAACATTCTTCTGTAATAATTTGGTCAATGGTGCCGCTATCTTCGAGAACCCTTCAACGAACCTTCTATAGTACCCCGCCAAACCTAAGAAACTGCGGATTTCGGTCACTGATTTCGGTTGTTTCCAATCCACAATGGCTTCTATCTTCTTGGGATCCACACTAATCCCACTAGCCGAGACCACATGACCTAGGAAGACCACCTCCCTAATCCAGAACTCACACTTACTTAGTTTGGCATACAATTGATTCTCAAGTAGGGCCTGAAGCACTAACCTTAAGTGTTCATCGTGCTCCTCTTCGGTCCTAGAGTACACTAGGATGTCATCAATAAACACTACCACAAACCTGTCCAAGAACTTATGGAACACTCGGTTCATCATATCCATGAAGGCTGCTGGAGCATTGGTCAACCCGAAAGGCATCACTAAAAACTCATAATGCCCGTAACGTGTACGAAAGGCTGTCTTCGGTATGTCCGCATCCTTTACTTTTAACTGATAATATCCAGACCTCAAATCAATCTTTGAAAACACGGAAGCACCTCTCAACTGGTCTAGTAAGTCATCTATCCTTGGCAAGGGATATTTGTTCTTCACGGTCACCTTATTCAACTGTCTGTAGTCTATACACAGTCTCATACTACCATCCTTCTTTTTCACAAACAACACCGGAGCACCCCACGGGGAAACACTAGGCCTAATAAAGCCTCGGTCAGTCAACTCCTGAAGCTGTGTCTTCAATTCTTTAAACTCCTTAGGTGCCATTCTATAGGGAGAAATCGACACCGGTGCAGAATCAGAATATGTCTCAATAACAAACTCAACAGCTCTATCGGGAGGTAAGCCTGGTAGTTCTTCCGGAAAAACACTCGGAAAGTCGCATACAGTCCTGATGTCCTGAGGTCTAACCTCACTCATATCCGGGTTCATTACGTAAGCTAAGTAAGCCTGACATCCTGCACCCAACATTCTCTGAGCTTCCAAAACCGAAACTACATTGGACAAAAACTTGACATTTTCCCCAACTACCACAACCTCAAAGTCATCGGTAAGCTTCAAAGAGACTCTCTTAGTCTCGAAGTCAACCCTAGCTCTATGCTCCACAAGCCAATCCATGCCCAAAATCACATCAAAGCCATAAAAAGGTAATTCCATCATATCGACCGGAAACACATGGCCTTGAACCATCAAAGGACACCTTCTATACACTTTCCTAACTACCACTGTATCACCAAAAGAGCTAGTGACATTTACACCTACTTCTAGCCAATCACAAGGTAATCCTAATGACTTTGCGTGCTCACCCAAAATATACGAATGTGTTGCCCCCGAATCTATTAGAGATAACAAACTCAAGGACTATAATGTGAAATTACCTGCAATGACATCAGTATCACTCCCAGCCTCTCGCTTGGCATACACCCTAGACGGTCCTCCTCCCTTGGGCTGGACTGCTACAACATGAGCCAAGTTTCTCTGACCCTCATTCCTTGGCTGAAAGTTCCCACGGCCGCGCCCACGGCCTCTCTGATGCTCAAAACCCCTTGCTGGGGCTGGTCCTCCCTTAACTGGGTGTGGACAATCACGCCTCAAATGGTCTCTGGAGCTACAGTTCCAACACGGCCCGAATCTACCCATACACTCACCTGAGTGGCGTCTCCCGCACCTAGTGCACTCAGAAATGTATCCAACGGCTCCTTGGCCCTGACGACCCTGACCTTGGTTACCATCCTTAGGTCTCGTATCCTGCTGGTACCTCTTATCCTTATGCCCCTTGGCATAATCTCTATCCCAGTTCGCATGTCTCTTCCCGGAATTAGATCCACCAGCACGTGTTTTAGAGTTCAGGTTCTGCTCTATATCCTTAGCTCTAGAAACCAAGACATCGCACTCAGTGTAGTCGGAGGCTAACATGTAAGTCTTGACATCAGTAGTCAATCCATATCTATAACGCTCGCATCGTTTCGTTTCATTCGGAATCAATTCCGGCGCGTACTGGCTCAACCTTACAAACTGGACCTCATACTCAGACACGGTCCTAGTACCTTGAACCAAAGCCATGAATTCTCTTTTCTTTTCATCCAAGTACCGAGCTCTTAGGTACTTCCTCTTGAAAGCATTCCGGAAAAACTCCCATGTGATATCCACCTCGGCCATACCGGAAACAACAGTGGTCCACCAAGCATAAGCATCTCCCTGAAGTAGTGAGACAATGCACCCCAACCTATGGGCATCCGAACACCCCATCTGGCCCAAGATGCGAGTAGTGCTCTCTAGCCACCCTTCTGAACCTTCCGGAGACAACCCACGAAACTCTACCGCCCCCAAATTACGAAGTCTCTCTAGGGGTAGTCCTGTCCCCGCACCCTGAGGTGGTGCTGCAACATGCATACCAGCCAGAGCTGTCTGAAAGGCTCCAGCTATGGTATGAATCAGATGAGCCACATCTGGACCTGCCTGACCTTGGCCCGCTTGAGCCCCAATTCCTCCCACATTAGCCTCAATCTGAGGCCCAATACCTTCACCTCCGACGTTTCCTCCATCATCACCAAGAGCATTAAGAGCAGGAGGCGCATTTTCAGGTGCCTGACCTTCCCTCCTAGGTCGTCCCCTCGGTCGCACCATAGCAAATAAAGTAATCTATAACAACAACACACAACAGTAAAGAAACGTTAGGTTAGCAAAGGGGCAAAGGACTCCGGTTCTCAAGCTCTTTTAAACCAAGGCAATTTCCATTTTTATTTTGACAATAACGCCTAACAATGGGGACTCGAACCAACTCTCAACAATTACAAGATCACCATAGCATGCATTCATACACCATGCTTAAAGACAAAATTTAGGCATACATAGCAAAACACTAATAATACCTTATCTTTCTTCACTTACCAGCCCGAGGTCTCGGAAACCTGGCTCTGATACCAATAAATGTAACCCCCTCGTCCCGGTCTGGCCGGATGACCGGTCCAAGTGGGCTACACGGGGAAAACCGAGCGAAAACCAATTAAGATTCCCCCTCGGTTAGCAACCCTATTTTTTTTTCTAGATGCCTGTAATAAATCCTATGTGATGGGACATGCAACGAACAAACACGGATACAAAATCCACAAGTCATGAAATTAATTAACCAAATTTTCTCTTTTAAGCAGGACGTATCGATACACATACAGAGGGTATCGATACGCCTTGACCAAAGTCAACCCTCTCAGACAACTCAGGGAAGTCTGTATCGATACACCCTTGAGCGTATCGATACACCCTTCTCGGTCAACATTTCGAGGTCAACAAAATGGAACTGTATCGATACGCTACAACCCCGTATCGATACGACCTAACCACCAACTCCTCTGTACTTCAGAGAAATGGGACCGTATCGATACACCCTTGTGTATCGATACACACAATCTGACTTGAATTCCAGGGAGCTGACACCGTATCGATACACCCCAGTGTATCGATACGCCCAGCCAAAACTGGGTTCTGCAGGCCAGAACGTATCGATACACCTTGAGAGTATCGATACGCCCTGTTTTGCAATACTCTAATTTCAGCAAAAACACATAAGGCTCACCCTCTAGATGCATAAAAAAACCTCCATAGACTCATATAAGCATTCAAACCACCTCTATTAACTAAAATATAGTCATACAAGGCACCCAACATAGACAAATGTCATTCAAAAGACATGGTCCCAAAAACACTTAGACATTTACATAACATGGTTTACAAAATCATCAACATAAGGCATTAACAACATATCATAAGGAACATGCCATCAAAACAACCTTAAACATTTAAAAGGCGTACATATAAAGACATATTTACACAAGCAACATCTCAAGCTTAATTACAACTTTCTAAACTCTATACCCCATTGTCTAGGCAATTTATCAAAACACAAACCATACTTGTAACTAGCTTGAGAACTCCAAAAGCTCTTTCCTCACCCGCTTGCCTTCCGAACTCTAACGATCTGCACGTTGGAAACAAAGAGAGCGTAAGCCAAATAGCTTAGTGAGAGAGACTCTACATTTCACAACGTACAGTTTTCTTTTCAAAACACATTTATATATAAGAAAACAATGAATGCACAAGAATCAATCTCATGAACAACAACACACATGGTTTGCACAAACACAACCAACCTACAAGTACGATGGGACTACACATCATCGTTTCAACTAGTGAGTTTCCAATGGGACTACACATCAAAGGAATACCCAACCAGTGACTACCGGTGGGACTACACATCACCGGAGCAACGACAACCATCACGTGAGGCACGAACTAACTCAACTACACAATTTTCCCACTCAAATGCACTTAAAACTCATGAATTATAAACATTCATCAAACCACAACAACATGAGATTAGAGAGGCTTACACAAGGGTTTAGGTGACCCTTTAAGGTCCCACCCAACCCCAAGAGGATCCATATCGAGCACAATGCATAATTCAACAATTCCACTCACCGTTGCTACCCAAAAGAAGATCGAAGACCAAGCTCACAAATTCCGAAATCCTCAATCTGTCCCCGAAGCTTCACCAACCAACTTTCTCATTTATACACATTTTAAATAATCCCAATTCAGTCCATATTCCAAAGTAACCAACACAATTACATACCAAGCACACAACATCAAAATCCATAATCTCGAGTAGCCCCTAAACACCCCTTAAACCAATGATTCCAAACTTTAATTTACTCCATAAAGCCTCCAAAACAACACTTACATATTGTCTAATCATCAGCCATCAAAATTTCACCCTAAACATCCCCAAAACTCAACTTAAAACCTCTCAAAAACCTCATTTTTTCCCAAATCCGAAAATTCCATAAAACTTTGTAAAAATCGATTTTTGTTGATCCTTTTTGAGTATAGACAACTCATATAACTTAAACAAATAGAAAACTTAGTTAAAGATATCATAAATAACATATTTGAATCCAAAACCCTCCAAACCTCAATTCTCAAAACATGTATAAAAATGAAAACAATTGGTATCAACATGTAGAGAATAACAAGGACAAGTAAAAAACGTCCTTACCTTTGAAAAATCTTCAAAAACGGATGAGTTATGGAATAAAATAGTATCTCTAAAGGGAGAGAGATTTTTAACGTTGGTAAGAAATGGAAGAGAAGTGAAGAAGATGATCACTCAACCTTTAGTTTATAATTGATTAAAATTTAATGTTTAATGACCAAAATGCCCTTAAAGAAAAAGGGAAACCACAATAATGCCATCCATGGCTTTTGGGCTTAATTTAAAATTAATCCAAATCTTAAAACCCGAGGCCCAAACCATTATTTTAATAAATAAAATATTAAAGTCGAAACCCGAGACAATATTAAAATATTATTTTCACCTAGCCCCTAAACCCGGGCGTTACAGATACCAATAAATGTAACCCCCTCGTCCCGGTCTGGCCAGATGACCGGTCCAAGTGGGCTACACGGGGAAAACCGAGCGAAAACCAATTAAGATTCCCCCTCGGTTAGCAACCCTATTTTTTTTTCTAGATGCCTGTAATAAATCCTATGTGATGGGACATGCAGCGAACAAACACGGATACAAAACCCACAAGTCATGCAATTCAAACAACTAAATTTTTCTCTTTTAAGCAGGACGTATCGATACACATACAGAGGGTATCGATACGCCTTGACCAAAGTCAACCCTCTCAGACAACTCAGGGAAGTCTGTATCGATACACCCTTGAGCGTATCGATACACCCTTCTCGGTTAACATTTCGAGGTCAACAAAATGGAACCGTATCGATACGCTACAACCCCGTATCGATACGACCTAACCACCAACTCCTCTGTACTTCAGAGAAATGGGACCGTATCGATACACCCTTGTGTATCGATACACACAACCTGACTTGAATTCCAGGGAGCTGACACCGTATCGATACACCCCAGTGTATCGATACGCCCAGCCAAAACTGGGTTCTGCAGGCAAGAACGTATCGATACACCTTGAGAGTATCGATACGCCCTGTTTTGCAATACTCTAATTTCAGCAAAAACACATAAGGCTCACCCTCTAGATGCATAACAAAACCTCCATAGACTCATATAAGCATTCAAACCACCTCTATTAACTAAAATATAGTCATACAAGGCACCCAACATAGACAAACATCATTCAAAAGACATGGTCCCAACAACACTTAGACATTTACATAACATGGTTTACAAAATCATCAACATAAGGCATTAACAACATATCATAAGGAACATGCCATCAAAACAACCTTAAACATTTAAAAGGCGTACATATAAAGACATATTTACACAAGCAACATCTCAAGCTTAATTACAACTTTCTAAACTCTATACCCCATTGTCTAGGCAATTTATCAAAACACAAACCATACTTGTAACTAGCTTGAGAACTCCAAAAGCTCTTTCCTCACCCGATTGCCTTCCGAACTCTAACGATCTGCACGTTGGAAACAAAGAGAGCGTAAGCCAAAAGCTTAGTGAGTGAGACTCTATAAATCACAACGTACAGTTTTTCCAAACACGTTTTAAATATAAGAAGACACTAATGCACAAGGATCAATCTCAATAACAACAACACACATGGTTTGCACAAACACAACCAACATACAAGTACGGTGGGACTACACATCACCGTTTCAACTAGTGAGTTTCCAATGGGACTACACATCAAAGGAATACCCAACCAGTGACTACCGGTGGGACTACACATCACCAGAGTCTTATACTTTTGCTACCGGCGGGACTACACATCACCGGAGCAACGACAACCATCACGTGAGGCACGAACTCAATTCAACTACACAATTTACCACTCAAATGCACTTAAAGCTCATGAATTATAAACATTCATCATATCACAACAACATGAGAGTAGAGAGGCTTACACACGGGTTTAGGTGACCCCTTTAAGGTTCCACCCAACCCCAAGAAGATCCATATCGAGCACAATGCATAATTCAACAATTCTACTCACCGTTGCTACCCAAAAGAAGATCGAAGACCAAGCTCACAACTTCGAAATCCTCAATTTGTCCCCGAAGCTTCACCAACCAACTTTCTCGTTTCTACACATTTCAACACAATTTAAATAATCCCAATTCAGTCCATATTCCAAAGTAACCAACACAATTACATACCAAGCACACAACATCAAAATCCTTAATCTCGAGCAGCCCCTAAACACCCCTCAAACCAATGATTCCAAACTTTAATTTACTCCATAAAGCCTCCAAAACAACACTTACATATAGTCTAATCATCAGCCATCAAAATTTCACCTAAAACATCCCCAAAACTCAACTTAAAACCTCTCAAAAACCTCATTTTTCCCCAAATCCGAAAATTCCATAAAACTTTGTAAAAATCGATTTTTGTTGATCCTTTTTGAGTGTAGACAACTCATATAACTTAAACAAATAGAAAACTTGGTTAGAGACATCAAAAATAACATATTTGAATCCAAAACCCTCCAAACCTCAAATCTCAAAACATGTATAAAAATGAGAACAATTGGTATCAACATGTAGAGAATAACAAGGACAAGTCAAAAACGTCCTTACCTTTGAAAAATCTTCAAAAACGGATGAGTTATGGAATGAAATAGTATCTCTAAAGGGAGAGAGATTTTTGACGTTGGAAATGGAATAGAAGAGAAGTGAAGAAGATGATCACTCAACCTTATTTTATAATTGTTTAAAAATTTAATGCTCAATGACCAAAATGCCCTTAAAGAAAAAGGGAAACCACAATAATGCCATCCATGGCTTTTGGGCTCAATTTAAAATTAGTCCAAATCTTAAAACCCGAGGCCCAAACCATTATTTTAATAAATAAAACATTACAATCGAAACCCGAGACAATACTAAAATATTATTTTCACCTAGCCCCTAAACCCGGGCGTTACACTTTCAAGTTAGAATTTCGCGAAATTGGCTTCAAAATCAGACTCAGGACGTCGAAAAACATAAGATAGGGCTTTTCGAGAAAAAGTTGACTTTTTGGTCAAAGTCAACGGTCAAAGTCAACGCTGACATCAGCGGTCAAAGTTAACGTTGATGTCAGCGTTCAAAGTCAACACTGACGTCACTACTCCAAGGCTGACACGGGAAGTTGACTCACTGAGTTGACTCACTGAGTTGACTCGGTCAACGGGTCGGGTCGGTCAACGGGTCAGGTCGGTCAACAGGTCAGATCGGTTAACGGGTCGTATCGGTCAATGGGTCGGGTCGAGTCGGTTTTTTGGACCGGTTCGAGCGGCTCAGTTCAAGGCCAGACCGGGTCTGAGCCGGCCGGTTCCACAACCATCATCTATGGCCGCCGGAAATCGCCTTGGACGACGCGTGGGGCCCACCCACAGCTCTAGACGGTCAGAAATGGGCTGGAAAACACTCCGATCACACCACTACCATTATTTTTTCAACTATAGCTCGATTAATTCAAGTTTTTGGCCAGAAAACTTACCAAACTTACCAAACGGAGAGAGGGTGGACCGGTTTTGGCGTAACTCCGATGAGGTGGGAAACGATATCGGTTCGATGAACGAGAACTTGGGTTTTGCTCGCCTCACGACACGGAACCCATCGACGGTGGTGGCGCGGCGAATAAACGTCACCAACGACCGTAATCGACGAAAAACCGATCAGCCTCAAACCCTTGGTTCGTCGAATGTTCAACGCACGATTGCCGGCGATTGCGGCTACGGTTACGCGAGTGACCTTGGGGGTTTTGATCGGGACGTCAAGGCGGTTCGTCCGGCGGTGGTGGTGTGAGGCACGATGTGGCAGTGGTGGTGAACAGACGACGACGGTTCGTTTAGGGAAATAACAATAAGAACGACGGTAATGGGGGCGTTTTCGAAACTTTTCTTCTTCTTCATGGGAAGCAGGCCCAAATAAATTCACATTTGAAAAGATAGGTGGGATATTTTAAGTTTAATATTATTTTATTTCAAAATGACATGTTGGTTTAAATGAAACATGGGGAAAATTAGAGCTAAGAGCTATCTTAGCTCAGTGTCTGGGCACCCGGCTAAAGAAGCAAATGTTGTGGGTTCGATTCCTACAACCCTCACCTCCCTTCCTATATATTTTTTGCCACTTTATGGGTGTTACATACTATTTTATTTGGTTTTGACAGCTTCAGCACCACACCACTGATTGCCTAGATAATGCAACAAAGAGATATTAGGCTTAAGCTTAAGCATAAGCATGGGTGATTGTGGCGTTTAAGGTTTGAGCATCACCAGTTGAGCTGATATCGACAATTGAGGTATGTATCTCATTGTAGTCTGTGGTGTATGAGTATTGGGCGTGGTTGGTGTAACACCCCCTTCCTAACCTGGTCGAGAACCAGGTTGGAGCGTGCTACGGTGAACAACACGGTGATCGGTGCGATAAAATTTCATTATAAATTCAACACTTAAACAATATTACACAAACATATCATTACCAAATATACATCTTAGTCCAATTAACTTTCTATGCACAATAATTAATCATTTAGGACCAATTCTTGACTATTATAAGTTTTAAGGACTAATTTGTAAATATGCTAAATTAGAAATCCTTTGATTCAATAGACTATACCACAAATAAATTCAATGCAATATTAGTAAGTCTGTAAAATTTCATGTAATTCAGTGTTCATTTACTCATTCAATTTAACCATCTTAAATGCAGTGACCATTCTGTAAACGATACAAACTGCCAGAGTAACCCTTTTAACCAACTTAACTAACCCTATATCGAAACGCTTAAGGCTGTTTTGATACGGATATACGATAGTCAACCCAAGTTGACCTTATCCTCTAGACCGTATCGATACGGGCAAACCCCATATCGGTATAGGTTGACTCCAATTGACCTTGATTGTTTCGATACTCCATAGACCTGTATCGAAACAGTGAATTCTAGTAGCAAAATGTTCCGGTACAGCCCTAGACCATTTCGATACGCCCTAATCCTTAGGTTCAATGATGCTTAACTGTATCAACACGCCATAACCCATACCGATACAGCTTGATTTGTAATGACAAATTTTTACTGATTTTTAATCGAATTGACTTATCAAACAATGTCCAAATACAATAAAATTTTATACACAACATTTCAATACTATAAACTACTAGCATGTCAAATTTCATGACCCTTCGAATCTATTTACTATGTTTTTACCTTTTTATGCTAAATGTGCATATTAAGCCATTTTCAAGCAAACTTAACAAGTCATTTAAGGCACTTAAACCACATGTAACGCACATCCTTTATACACGTAGACAAAACCTAAAGATCGAATACTTTGACTACTTTGCCACCATACTAAGAGTTCATAGAGACAAAATACCTTACTTTAGGCCGAGGTGACTTGCCGCTTTACCAACTAGCTCTAATCTTGAAATGATAACTCTTAACCTGAAATTTATGGACAATGAATGCATTAGACTTATATAGTCTAAGTGAGGTAGTCAATAACAATGTATGAACATGGTATGCTATTTATCATGCTTTATTGAAAATCATAATATTATATATATGGATAAACATGGCATACTCCTTATTCATATTACCGCATAACATTAATCATTATATCATCAAAGACAATATCGATATCATAATACCATGACAAATCAATATTTATAACATTATGACAATAACAATACTATGACAATAACAACATTAAGGTAATAACAATGCAATGATCATATTTACCATTATATTTACACACATAATTCAATAATAATTCTTTAATAGTTTTATTGATGTCTTTATTAGTCTTTTAACATCATTCGTCTTGGAACACTTTTTGACATAGGTAACTTTGGTTCGATAATCGGTAATAAACAAGCTCAAAACACAAAGCAATGGCTTGTTTCAATACAATATAAATGATTCAATGCTTCCGGTGCCCGTACTCTCTCCAACTGAACCTCCGCCTCGCCTAGGGTCGCCACCCTTGAGCCGTAGCTCATGGACTGTAGTCTCAGTAAATATACCAAGTACCATGTCAAAGTGTCCATATTTTTTTACTCAATAATATTTTAACTATTTGTAAATGACTATCCAAAGAAACTTGCATGAACTGATACACACATGATTTACAACAAAAGCAATCTCTGGTCGTGTGATCGCGATAAATTGAAGAGCCCCCCTACTATACTCATGTATTCTTTTACCTAGGATATTTGGGGTGAAAGAGAGGCGATACTCTCGCTTTGTTTTATTAATTTAAAGCTGTAATACCTTCAATTGAAGGCCGGTTAATTTATATAAACATAAGTTGACTATTTGAGTTAGTTGGGAGGAATGGTTTCCTAACAAAAATTCTAACCGCGTCCCCACTGATTCTAATAGTCACCTAATAACAAATATTAATTAGCCATGTCGATGTCTCGATGATGACTGGTTTGTTTTGAACTTTTGATGACGTGATAGTACGTATTGAGAGTTTAAGATTTAATTACAATCTTTCGAAAGCAAGATAATTTAATTAAAAAATATAAAAAATGTTATTTCTTGAATTCAACATATCCGTTCATTAATATAATTTTGAATTGTATCATATTTGTTTAGATGGATGAACTCGATATTAACAAAGTAAAAGAGACACATGCATATATGTTTTTTAAAGTATTATTTTTATTAATTTTACATTAATACAAGTAAAAAAGACAAACTTCTTGGAGATTCGGTGCAGTACAAGCATGAGGGAGCGCCTCGCTAGGGAACAAGCCACCATATCAAACGGCAATGAAGGTAAGAGGGAGCAGGCTAAACAGCGGGTATGGACGCTGTTTGTAGGGGGCTTGTCGAAGACAATACATTGGAAGGGCTTGTGGCAAGTGTTCGATAGACACGAAGTAGTCAGAGATGCGTTCATCCCTAATCGATTGGCACGAGATGGATATAGATTTGGATTCGTACGTATGGCATCGAAAGTAGATGCTGATCGGGCGATTGAAAGATTGGATGGAAAATGGATCCACGGTGCTCGAATGAGAGTCTCGTTGGCGATCAGGGGTCGTACGACGATGTCTCCAGGAAAGAGTGAGGGCGGGGCGAGTGGTGGATCAAGGGCAGTACCGATGGTGAGTAGGACTCGTGAGCGTTCATCGACAGCGACGAGCGGGAATGTGGGACAAACAAAACCTAGGGAAGTAAAGGGAGTTGTCGATGACGACAAACGGGCTTTGCTCCAATGGTGCGCGGTGGGATGGTGCTGGCCGCCATGTAACATTAAAACCCTTGCTGAGCGCTTGGAAATATCAAAACATGAAGGGTTTTCCATCATGCGGTTATCTGGTCAAATGGTGCTATTGATGTGCACATCAGCAAGCGTCCGAGACAGAGTTTTACAGATGGACAGGGTAAAGGAATGCTTTAATCGGATAGAGGTTTGGTCACCGTCAATAACAGTCGAATCAAGGCGAGTTTGGCTGTCGATCGTAGGGCTGCCGATACACCTTTGGCATAAACAAACGTTCACAAACATAGCCAGTTTATGGGGTTCTCTGATTTGTTTAGATGATGATACGGAAACGCCTACGGCATTTGATAGTGGTCGAATTATGGTAGAGACTACAACTCTTAACCGGATCGAAGAACGTATTCGTGTAACGGTGGACAAGATTGGATACTGGGTACGGGTATTAGAGATGGACGGTAAGGGCCCGGAGGTGGAGTGTGATTGTTGTGAGCGGCGATCCTCGGAGGAAAGTTCAGAACAAGGGTCGGACACGGACAGTGAAGAGAAATTGGAAAATGTCAATGTCGATACAAATGGATTGAATGAAATGCAACAAAAGTCCAAAAATCCACAAGGGAATGATCGAGTGATCTGGGTTATGAACGAAACTTGGATAGAGCCGCAAGGGCAGGATGTTTCGAATATATTAAGGGGACAATCCGATGAGGTAAATGGAGGGGTGCAAGATGTTGTCCGGTCACCGTTGAAACAGCCTACTCCGGCGGGGACAAGTCCATCGGTTGGTGGTGAGGCAGATTCGTTGGAGGATGGAGAGCCAATAGTAGGGAAGGAGTGTAGCGGTAGGACTCTAACTGTGGGTGAGGAATTTCAACAAATTGAAAGTCTATCCATTGCTGGGATAGCAAATTCGAAACAAGAGGAGGAGGTGGGGTCGGGTAAGTGGGATAATCTGATTTCACAGGAGGTGATTTCTCCTCCAACTATTCACTCGTTCAATTCCAAGGCTGGCTTAGGTGCAACAGAAATTATAAAAATTGGCCAGGCTTTCTGCAAAATTAGAAAAATAAATACGTCTGAGAATGTTAATGTGGCTGGTCGTGAATTGAAAGGGAAGAAACGGCATAGTTTGGGTGAAAAGCGATCAAGGCATATTCACAAAACAGGAGGGGAGGACGGGCAAGAGAGTGGCTCACAACGTTCTCAGGATATCGCAAGCGAGGCAGCGGCAACAGTACAATTGGGGTCATTAATTGGGGTGAAATCGAGTGGGAGAGAAGCTGATATTATCAAGGATATTTCTCGGGTGATAGCCGGGGAAAATCGAGGTTTGTGACTAATGCGCATATTATCGTGGAATGTACGGGGTTTGGGAGGTGGCGCGAAGCGTCGAGGTGTTGGGGAAATCATAAAGAAAAATCAGGTGGACATGGTAGTTTTGCAAGAAACGAAGTTAGAGGAGGTGCCGTCGATGTGGGTGGCTTCGTTGTGGTATTCGGATAACTTTGAGATGGCTGTCTCACCTTCGTTGGGAGCATCCGGGGGCATCTTGTTTATTTGGGAAGGTACCAAATTTAGTTTGATTAATGCTGTTATTTATCCGAGTTTTATAATGCTTAGAGGCCGTTGGAAACAAGAAGATTTGGAATGTTGCATGTTAGGGATTTATGCTCCTACGGACGTAGCGCGACAAAAATCAGTTTGGGATTCTGTATTATCGCATTTAACGGAGTATGAGGGGCCATATTGCATAATGGGTGATTTTAATGCTATATTATATGAGTCGGACCGTATAGGGATTTCGGATAGATATGAGGAAATGAAAGTATTTGGGGAGTTTGTACATGCTGCGGATTTGATTGATTTACCGTTAATAGGTAAACGATATACTTGGTTTGGCTATGGTAATAGGTGCAGCAGAATCGATCGGTTTTTAGTCTCTTCTAGTTGGCTGGATGCCTTTAAATCCATACAGCAAATGGCATTGAAAAGGGGGGTATCGGACCACACTCCATTACTATTGAAGTGCGATGACAATGATTGGGGGCCACGCCCGTTTCGATTTTTTAATTGTTGGATGGATGGGCGTTCAAATGTTAGGCAGATTATGGAGGAATGGTGTCGTTTAACAAAAATGGGCGTGGGAAATGAAAATATCGTTGTCAAATTGAGACATTTGAAGCTGTTTTTGAAAGGCTGGAATAAAGATTATTTCGGAGATGTAAATAAAATGATTGCGGACGTACAACAACAGTTGGAGAATGCGG